>OX155675.1:11300621-12550621 GCA_944547425.1 Eupithecia centaureata
GGTTGCAAACAGTGTATAGGTACCTACCTAATTCAACTGATCCATATCAATACCAGTCGGAAGCGTCCCCAATGCGCTGGCTGCATACCATTTACCACGCTGTATGCCAATCTGAAGCTGTGTTTAATTTTGAACTTTTAATAAATATAGTATTTGCCCGCGGCTTTGCACGCTTTGTTTCTATGGAATCTTTGTTCCAGGGCTAGAACTACGAGTATTCATAATTTCAGACCGATCGATACAGCCGATTTTGCGTGAAAGAGTCACAAACTTCCATACTTACAAAATTTCGTGTTTATAGCATTTAGCAGCAATGGCAATGCTGATGCACTGAGCCAGATTATATTGACTTGGATCATGCGTCGCATCGCTTTGATATCAAAATTTGATTTCGCTCAGATATTTATTTAAAAACCGGGTATTCATGTTTCGTTGTACAAAAAGGGCATTGATTTTCATAAATACAAATGAACGTTCGTAACATAAACATGATATTCCAATAACAGACTTATGCGTATTACAATTGATTTAATACTGAATAACAATTAATGTTTTACGCCTCATGCGGTCGCTGCAGTTGATATTCAACTGATAATTAATGAGCTTACTGTAGTCGGTTATTATTATATTATTTACATATTATTTTACTAGTTGCGCCCCGCGGCTTCGCCCGCATGGACATTTATTTATCAAATTTCAGAAATTTATTGCAGGTCTCCTAGGCTCGCTAGGGTACTTTCGTAAATCAAATTAACTGTTTAATTATTTACGTTGTAGTTTATTTATTACGAGTTTTGAGTAAATTGAACCAAGTTAAAATAATTTTCCATACAAACTTTACCACCCTATTAAACCCCTTCAGGGCGTCGACCCGCTTTCTTTGAAACGAAGGTTCGCAAACGAACGAATTTAAAACGAAGTTTCGGTGATGAACCTACTCTCTTTCATTTTCGGATACGCACACAAAGTTCGGATTCATAGACAATTTTCGTGAATGAAATTGAACGAATGATATGTGTAGGGTAAGCAGGGGCTATGCCAGTCATGGGGTTATGGCGGTCACTCAAAAAACTAACAAAATACAGTTCATAGAAATACGGTGCGCGGGCTGAAGGGAGGGGGGCGAGACGTAAAAGCAGGCAGCGATAAGTTTGGTCAGCCCGCTCGCTGCCCGTGAGAGAGAGGTGCGTATGTTTGTTTCTGGCCGCCCGGATCTAATTTTCGGCTGAGTGCGTTTGTCGGCAAGTACAGATTTATTTTACTCATTTAATGATTCAATTCATTATCTTTGCGCTCAAACATTAAATTAAACAATATAGTCTTCTTCTTGGGTCCTATGTCCCCCCGTCGGGGCAGAGGGCAGATACAGTGTTTCGCCATCTTGATCTATCGGAGGCTGCATGCTTCACCTCGCTCCAGGTGAGCCCGAGTTTTAATGCTTCGGCAAGGACTGTTCGTCGCCAAGTTTGCTTCGGGCGGCCACGTTTTCGTGTTCCTTGAGGGTTCCAATCCAACGCTTGTTTTGGAATATGATTTCTAGGGCGACGCAGAGTATGGCCTATCCAATTCCACTTACGACGACGAATTTGTAGTTCAACAGGGTTTTCGTGGCACAGTTTCCATAAGTCCGCGTTGGAGATGACAGTGTCCGGCCAGAAAAATCCCATGATCTGTCGTAAGCAGCGGTTAATAAACACCTGGAGTTGTTGCATTAGTTGTTTAGTTTCCTTCCATGTTTCGCATCCATATAGCAGAACCGACTTGACGTTGCTGTTGAATAATTTCAGTTTCACTCTTTTAGAGAGGTGTTTGGAACGCCATATTGGACGAAGACATGCGAAGGCGCCTTTTGCTTTGTTGATCCGGGATGTTATGTCTGAGTCTGTTCCTCCAGTTCCCGACACGACGCTTCCTAGGTAGGTGAATTCAGAGACTCGCTCCACGTTCTCTCCGCTAATGCTAAGCGGGGTGTTATTTGTCGTACCTGTTCTCAGGTCTTTCGTTTTCCGCACATTAATTTTAAGGCCGACCCGTGCTGCTTCTCTTTGCAAATCATCTAACTTGGTCTGCATATCGACGCAACGGTGACTAAGTAGGCATAGGTCATCAGCGTAGTCTAAGTCCTGAAGATACTCCATTAGACCCCACTCGATTCCCCGTGGTCCGTATACGTTGACACGAGACATGACGCCATCCAGCACTACGAGAAACAGCAGTGGTGAAAGAAGACAACCCTGCCGCACGCCAGAGTTCACCGCTATTTTATTTGAAAGAAGGCCGTCGTGGCGGACTCGACAAGAGTAGTTCTGGTACAAAGCCTTAGTCAGATTTATGATTTTCTCTGGCACACCAATGTGCTGAAGTCGGGACCAAATAGCAGACCAACGAAGTGTATCAAAGGCTTTTTCGAAGTCGACAAAAAGAGCATAGATCTCTCTCTGAAATTCTGATGCCTGTTCAAAAATTATACGTATAGAATTAATTTGGTCGACACAAGATCTGCCAGGGCGAAAACCAGCCTGTTCATTTCGGAGAATGGGGTCAATGGCTTTTGAAAGTCGATTTAGCAAAATTTGGCACAGTACTTTGGAGGGAATAGACAGTAATGTGATGCCTCTCCAGTTGTTGCAGTTGTTGAGATCCCCTTTCTTAGGTACAGTTACCAGAAGGCCTGTCCTCCACTCATCTGGTATATCCTCCTTTTCCCAGATCTTATTTAAGAGGGGGGTAAGTGCGGTTGTCGATGTTGGTAAGTCCGCTTTTAACATTTCAGCTGTTATAAGGTCTGCGCCGGGTGACTTTCCATCCTTGAGCTTTTTGATCGCCTCACAGACTTCGGAATGAGATGGTGGGTCTGTTTCTATGTCTATTAAGTCTGCGGGTAACACAGGCATTATGTTTAGGGTGTCATTTTCAGAAACATCTGTGCAGCGAAAGACATCAGAGAAATGCTCATGCCAGCGATGTAGTTGCCTTTCGGAAGTCGCAATCACTTCGCCATTTGTAGCACGCAGAGGTCGTTTCTTAGGCCGACTATTGCCTGCAAGGTCTTAGTGGCTTGGTACAACTCTTTTAGATTTCCGTTATTAGCTGCAGTCTGTGCATGATCTGCGAGCGAGTCTGCCCACTTCCGTCTATCCGAGCGGCAGCTGCGTTGGATTTTCTTACGCAGTATTCGGTAGTCAATTTTAAGCTGTCTCAGAGAGTCATTGTCTGTGGCAGCTGTGAGTTGCACTTTTTTCTCCCGTCTCTGGTTTATAAGGTCCCAAGTATGTTGCGACATCCAATCTTCTCTCTTAGGGTGTTTGTGGCCTAGTACAATAGAGCTTGTGTTAGTGTAAACAGTCTTTATGCGGTTCCACTCGGTGTTGATATCAGTTTCATCAGCTTCGTCAAGAGCTAGAAAACGGTTTTGGAGTTCAATTATGAATTTTTGTCGCGTTTCTAAATTTTTCAGCTTAGTCACGTCGAATTTCTTTCCAGATATCCCCATCGAAGTGCGACGAATAGCAGCTACTTTAATCCGTAATTCCGCGACAACTAGTTCATGATCACTATCTATATCGGCGCCTCTCCGGTTACGGACATCAAGTAGTGAGCTCCGCCATTTCGAACTGATAGCTACGTGGTCGATCTGGTTACGAGTTCTACCACTAGGGTGGGTCCAGGTATATTTATGACAGTCCTTATGGGGAAAAAGAGAGCCACCGACCACAAGATTTTGGTTTTGACAAAATTCAAGAAACAGCTTTCCGTTTTCATTCATCTCCCCTAAAGCATGTTTACCCATGTACTTTTCGTAATTGGTATTATCGCTGCCGACTCTAGCATTTAAGTCACCCATGAGAATAACTATGTCCTGTCGTTTTATTTCAATCATAGTTTTATAAAGATGACTGTAGAAGTTCTCTTTCTCTTGGTAGTCAGATGTCTCAGTAGGTGCGTAGCAAATAACCAAGGTGATTTTACGAACCCTAGAGTTGAAGCGCGCTGTGATGATTCGCTCTGATACTGGCTTCCAGTCAACTAAGCTTCTCTTTGCTTCTTTTGATAGTAATATACCAACGCCGTATTCGTGGGTATCATCTGCATTTTCCTTTCCGGAATATATGAGAGTAGAGCCTTGTGGAGCTTGTGTTTCCCCGAAACCATTCCAGCGCACTTCAGTCATAGCGAGAAACAGCAAGTTGTACTTCAGCATATTCGCTTCCGCTTGGGCAAGTCGACTACTATCGCTTCTGAGCGTCCTTACATTCCATAGGCCTAATCGTGTCCGTTTTTTCATGCCAAAGGTCGTTGAGTTTAGATCAGTCCGGTTATTCATTGTATCTGTTTCGTTAATCAATTTATTTCAGGCATGTAAGGGATTAGCCCACAGTGCCCTAGTCCGTTGACGGGGCTGCCGCCTCAAAGCCCACGGACTGGCTTGGTGTTTGTTTCGGGTCTCCTCCCTGGTGAATAGAATCTGTTTGAAGGCGCAGATTACTCGCCTTTCGCCCTGTGTCCGTTAGCATCTGCAGCTCAAGATGGCGAAAGCACGGCTGTGCCGCTGCAGAAGGTCCCAGGGTGGACGGCGAGGACGTGGACAACTCGGACTGGTCGAGGCTTTGCTTCTTGAAGTGTTTCAGCCATTAACACAGCAAATGGTATTTTAGCATTTTCTAGAGAGTGTCGGCATCACAATCCGCCACTCTCACCAAAACCATACCTCGACTTCCCACCCCAATAATATAGTAAATATATATAAACAATATAGTAAACATTTCTTAATAATTGTATCTCTGTTTTGTTAAAATTCAGCTTGATTGCAAAACCGTCTTTTGGGGTTATACCGGTCAAGTCAAGGCAAAGAAAATTGGTAAAACCAAAGGAGCTGAGAAAACTAAGCCTCAAGAAAAAGCTGTAAGAAATATGACAAGAAAGTCTTACAAACGCAAAGTTTTGCAAGAAAATCATCCTAACCTTTGCAACGACGATAGTTATGATGATATGGATGTAGGTAATGACGATGAAAGAAAAAAAAATGCAATATTTGCAAAGAATTCGGACAAAACGATGAGATGTGGTATCGATGCACCACATACGGCCAATGGTCTCATGTAGTGTGTTCTGGATTCTGCTAAAGGATACATCTGTGATTTATGTACCTAAGATTAGATATCACATATTTTCATAGAAACATTTAATTCAGATTAGTCATTTATGCTCAAATATCATTGTAGTCTTTTAATAAGTTAAAGTAACGTTGATCTCATCATTATAATTAATCAAAATGGTTCTCCATTGTCATATATAAGCAAATAATTTTGATCGCCATTACCCCTTTGCATGACCGGCATTACCCATGCTCAGGGAGAATGACGGTCAAACCTATATTTTTTTGTACGAGTCCCTACCAATTTTGTGTGATAAATAGATAAGTGGTTTTAATGCATGTTGATTACTGGATAGTTTAACCAATGTTCCTTTGAAATGATGATGTTCTCTAAAATAAAACCTTTGTAAAAAAAAGTTATTGCAAATTTTCCTTAAGTGATCGTCATTCTCCCTGCTTCCCCTAGGTCTTTTAACATGCCAATTACGGATTTTTCTTTAATAAACAAAATGTTTCGCTTTGTTTTTAAATTTTACATCTATTCTGTAGTTTTATAACTATTTTCTGTTGTATCTAAGCAAAACATATAATTAAACAACTAGAATTTGACCAATTACTACTTTTGACGTAATTTACCCAAGACACTATAAAGAACTCGTTATAATGCGACAAATATGGTTTCTTTTACGCTCCAAACGTTCATCACGAAGAGCAGGTACAATTAAAAGTAATCTTTCATTCAGTTCAGTCAATTTTCTTTATCAAATCAGAAAAACGAAAATCAAAAGGTACCACTTTTGGTTTCGTCGATTTGAGGTTAAAACTCCGAACAAAGATCCGTCAAAATCAAATGTTCGTTTCGAACTTTCGTGAAACAGAGTAGGTTTAGAAAATTTATATGTCAAACAATTTTCGGTCGATCGAAGTTTCGTAAAAAAATGAAACCGGAGTAGGAATTACGCGAACTTTCGATCGAAGGTTCGTTTTTCGTTGAAAAAAGTAGACCCCCAGAGGTTATAATTTTTTTAATAGCTGTTCTAGGTCCTAAACTATCTACGTACCAAATTTCATCTGTAGTTACGGAGATTACCTATAACAAACATTCACACAGACTTTTCCATTTATATAATATATATACATATTATATTATAATATATATTATATTATAATAGTAAGATAGTAAGATTATTTACAATTACTGCAGGTTCCTCAATACACAAAGGCGGTTTGGTAATGAAATAAAGAATTATATAGAATATGAATTAAATTAAATTCAACGTTATTTCTTTGGTTCCTCTTATGTTTTCGACGATATTGACGATCGATGTGGCGCAGTGGACGAAGGTCCACCTACGACGAAGGAGGATGCGGGTTCGATTCCCGCCAGACACTGGGATAACTGTTTGTACGATCGGCAAATATTTTAGCCAGGGTTCTGAGTATTTTCTTCTTTTAAAAATATTTCTATCAGTGTAATTAATGTATAAAGTATTCAGTCATCTAGCACCCATAAGACAAGCTTTGCTTCGCGACTTGATGATGCTGTGCAGATTGTCCAGAATTATTTATTTTATTTATTACTAGCGACCCGCCCCGGCTTCGCACGTTTTTATTATAAGTATAAACCTTCGTCTTGAATCACTCTATCTATTAAAAAACCGCTTCAAAATCCGTTGCGTAGTTTTAAAGATTTAAGCAGTCAAAGGGAAATAGGGACAGAAAAAGCGTCTTTGTTTTAGGTATACTTTGTAGTGATAAATGAGAAAAAACGACTGAGTTAAGAATTACGAAAAAAATACATGATGCTCTGTTTCGCATATAACCGTAGTTTATTATTGTTACTAATCATTTAGTTCCTCGAAGGCAGTTTCTTGATTATTTTTGTAACGATTTTTCATGTATCTAATAAAAAGTTGAATTATATAAAAATATGTTTTGTGTAGGTAGTGAGGTATATTATTTACGTCGATGAAATTTATTAATTATTTTATATTTTATACCGCCGCTTCGCACGTTTTACGTAGTTATAAAACTTCCTCTTGAATCACTCTATCTATAAAAAAACCGCATCAAAATCCGTTGCTAGTTGTTAGTTTTAAAGATTTAAGCATTCAAAGGGACAATGATATAGGGACATAGGGACAGAGAAAGCGACTGTGTTTTATACTATGTAATGATTTTTTTATTTCAGGACGGCTCAATCGAATTTGAAGAATTCATTAGAGCCCTCTCTGTGACGTCACGGGGGAATCTTGATGAAAAGCTTCATTGTAAGTACACACATAAACATTAGTCAAAATATAACGAAGTAAGTTAATTATGATATAGTCCAGGTGGGATGACGATCTGCGAAAGGCTGCTGGCAGATGCTGGATGCTTCAAGCTGAAGACAGGGCACAATGGCGCTCATTAGGGCAGGCCTATGTCCAGCAGTGGACTAATATGGGCTGATGATTATGATGATGATGATATAGTTCAATAAAATATAAAATGTTGATCCACCAAACGAAACTAGGCGCCCGGCAAAAGAAAGCCTTTCGCCTCCGTATCAGTAGTACTACTTAGAAGTACAACTGGTTTCTATGTTATTAAAAAGCTACCGCTGCATCATAGTATACAATTTTTAGGAATAAAAATAGCCTATTCATATAACCCATCTACCATATCATACCTCTATCTGTCCATCTATCAATGTATCCATCTATCGACGTATTCATCTATCGGTGTATCCAACTATCGATGTATCCATCTATCCACGTCTATCATTTCAAATATTAGTAATAATAGTTCAATAATATTACAGGGGCCTTCCGTCTGTATGACGTCGACAACGACGGCTATATCACCCGTGACGAAATGTATAACATAGTGGACGCTATATACCAGATGGTGGTAAGTGTTCGGATAATTTCGGATAACTTTGGATAATTTCAAGTTCTTTACTGATTACAATAATTAGGTTACATGTCAAATTATCATATTTATGTTATGAAATATCATAAACTAATAAAAATGACCGTACAAGTGAAAAGGAAAGTAAATTATATAATTTTAGTAACAATATAGAGGTGTAACTACTACTGCCTTCTTTTATATAGAGATGTAACTAGGTACTACTCCTATTTTTTATATAGAAGTATAACTACTACTTCCTTCATTTATACTGAAGTGTAACTATATTACTCCCTTTTCTTATATAGAATTCTAACTACTACTCCCTCCTTTTACCTATACAGAGCTTTTTTTTTTTTTTTTTTTTTTTTTTTTTTTTTTTTTTTTGTCCACACAGCATCATCTAGCCCCAAGCTAAGCAGAGCTTGTGTTATGGGTACTAGATGACTGATATACTTAATACAATACATTACATAGATAGATATTTTTTATTATACATAGAAAACACCCAGACCAACGGAACAAATTTCTGCAGATCGTACACAAATTTGTTCCGAGGCGGGAATCGAACCCGCAACCTCCTGCGTCGCAGGCGGACCTTCGCCCACCGCGCCACATCGGAGCTTTAACCAGTACTACTATTAACATGTAAATTGGCTTTACGAATAAATCGTATTTCTGTATTTCTTAATACTCTGTTTTCTTATATAGAAGTCTAACCACTACTAGGTACCTTCCTTTCTATAGAGGTATAACTACTATTCCCTTTTTTCTATAGAGGTCTAATTATAAATTTGTCTTTTCCAGGGTCAAACGCCGCAACCAGAGGACGAGAACACACCGCAGAAGCGTGTCGACAAAATCTTCGACCAGATGGACAAGAACCACGATGACAAGCTGACTCTCGAGGAGTTCCGCGAAGGGAGCAAGGCAGACCCTCGCATTGTGCAAGCCCTGTCTCTTGGGGGAGATTAATCAATGGTCATCCTTTCGCCGGAATTCACGTTTACTTGAACAAAAATTGCTACCGCCGCGTGTAGCTTTAATCTGTCTTATGACCCTTCGATTTGTGTATTCGTATTTGATATTTATAACTACAATGTTACTTACCAAATTAATTTTTCCATATAGAGCACATATAAGTCAGTAAGTTCCTGGTAAATAGAAAGTTACCATGGAAAGTAGGTGTTGCGTGACTTAAACTTTTAAGCAAGAGGTTTGAAAATTTGGCTTCAACGAAGTTTATAATTTTATCAGGACTTTAGACATTCAGATGGATTGATAGATCAATGCATTGACCTTAACATAAAGTACCTGGTTCCATCCCCAGAATCGTGAAGCCAGGGATAACTCCAGATTCCCTGAACTCTAAACTATTGTAGTAACTGCGTAGCCTGTTATGATTAAAGAAGCTTTATTTCTCATAAAAACTTATAAAAAATTCACTTATAATAAGTAAAATAACCTGTTTCCTCTAGGACTTATTTATACGAAATGGTAAATAATCTAATATAATACAATACCTAGTTCTTATTTAGTAACCTGTTAATCAATAGAAGATTGCAAGACACTAAATATGTACTTCTAAATTATTTTAAACCTGTATAAACACTAGGTACCTACTAACTGGTGCATACTCACAACAGATATGGGAAGTAGAAATAATCAGACAGTGGCTACGATAGAAGAGCTGTTGTCTGTTGCTAAAATTGCAAAATTCGCTTTCTACACAGACCTTATGCTGGAGACTTTATGAAGGTAATTAATTAGTAGGTTCATGAAAAATCTGCAAGTAAAAAAACTCAAAAGCTTTAAAAAAATATCTAAAAAGCTCTGTAAGTATACAAAACGAGGAAAGTGCAAGTAAATAACAAACACTGTTTCACGTTAAAACAAGACTTTAATTTATAAAGGAGTAAATTAGTTTTTGTGTAGTTAAGTTTTGACGACATCTGATCTGATACGAATAGCTACTGAAAAGTAAATGGCAAACTAAAGAATAAGTAACCTTCCAAAAAAATACAATGAATACCATAAAGAGAGAAACTGCTAGGTAGATTATAATAATTTCATACCTACCTACAGAACATACTTACAAACTGACAAAACATAGTTTTATTAAACATATTAGTAAACATAATATTATAACCATTGGTATCTATATTTATTGGTCACAAAACTGAAGTTAAATACAAATCACGCGGCGGAACACAATTGATTCTATTATTTCGATATTTGCCAATATGATACAGGTCAAAGCGAGTATTATAAATTATAATTCTGTCTCCATAAAATTTTTTAACTTAATTTTTTTAATTTTTTTCGGACAGTCCACAAATACTATTATTACTTTAATTTTTTTCAATTAATCCATGGAAACTTATACGTCTGAAAGTCTATTATGACAATCTTCTTTAATAACATCTTGTCTTACTGTAAAATGTAGTTAAAGATTCTGAAAAAACTACCTAGTATGTATCTATAAAGAAACATTTTCAATTTAGTCCAATAAATGACGATTGTAATATGTAAATCAATAATTAGGGACTTTTTAACCTTGTTTTTATTCTTTGTTATTATTACTACAAAAGTAAAAGCAACTAAGTCTTTTTGTACTACACTGTAGCAATCTTAAAATTGTATTTCTAAAACTTCAAAAAAGCCTCGCATTCCATTTCGTGTTGGCAAATTTAGTGCTATTTCAAGTAAATGATGAATTATGCTACTTGTGCCGTTGTTTTCATTGTCAGAGTATTCAATGTTTAGATTATTCGTAATTTGGATGAGTTTACCCAACACAAGGCACCGAGCGAGAGTTTGATCTAAATATAATAATCTTAGATGCCACCATTATAAAATACTTATCTACTTACTACACCTATATAAAGTTATCGATGTACCTTAGTAAAACCTTGCTGCACTCTTTACATTAACGTGTTGAAATAAGAATGATTCGGCTTGGGTGTGGACTCCTAGGAAATTAGGAATCAAACCGAATTGATTAATATTTTTATGTACTTGCCTTCATTTAAATTTACCTTTGATCAATTTAATGTTATCGTTATTAATGAATTAATAGGTTTTTAAGAGTTGCGCCCCAAAAAACTTAATGAAAAGTACCTAAGACAATACAGAACATTCATAAGTCTTGGGCTTATACATCCCATGACAATTTTGAAAATAATAAACCGGGCGTGGCCTTAATGAGATCTCTTTCCAGAATCACGTTAAAGGTCGAGATTCCCATAGTTAACGTGGTGTGCGATAGATAACTACGCACCGCGGTTACTATACCAAAGCGGTTGTACTTTGAAATTTAAAAACGTTTGACTAAGTGGTCACTTAATGAAAGAATACAATATAAAAAAGAATTCAATTTGGATTAGACAATTGAAAAAGCAATTTGATAGTGATATTAATGTTTTGGATAAGGTTTGGAGGTCGCGTGTCTAGTCTAGTAGAAGGTGCAAAATTTCTGAACATAATAGTTCAATGTACGCGACATGTTGCGTGGTGCGTGACTATGTGTAGCTATCGGAAGATCCATTGTTCGGGATTTATTCAGCAAACAAATATTTAGAAGAATATGTATTAAATAAATCTTCATAAAGAACTAATAAATGTTGATGTAGTAAATGACTAAGCGTCATTAGAGACGCGCTGTGTATACGCGCAGTCTTCTCTGTGTTGTGGGCAAGACGCGTCTCTTGTTCTTTGCCAATTAATGCAGCGTGAGGAATCCGCTCCCGGAGGGAAACGTGTAGGTAGGTACAAGTATTTATCCAACTCCTCTCTTTTATTGGCAAATTCAGATAACATATATTTTGGAGGACTTTTGGATATTTCCGTTAGCGACTCTCAACATAAATTAGTACTAATCTTATGACTAAGAATCTATTTAGAGTAAGAATTAACTTTTAACTGCTTTGTAAGAACTTTTATTTTTTGCTAATGAACGATGAAACGTTTTCGTAACGGATTTCTATATTTATCTATGAATGTTTATGCTTCATGATGTTTTAGCTATAACCTATTTGTTAAAATTGAAAAGGTAGTGCTTTTTGGATTTGAGGCTGACAAGCTCTGATGCTGGGGCTACATTAGCGGGCGAAGATTCGTGTCGAGTTGACGCGATGCATCGTGCGTGCCGGATTGTTGTTCAGTCAGTTCCTAGTTCACTCGCTCATAAAATTGAATGAACTCTAACACTTTTTCGTTACTCCACTCCATAGTATACAAAAAATACAGGCACGTCCATCTTGCTTCAAAGTCTGGAAGACACTGAATTGGCGTAGGTGTAAAGCGAATATTCGCTCCAATACTACGCGATGGCACGATGTACCCGGCCACATTCATCGCGTTAATATGAATATTCGCCGTAGCCCGCTAATGTAGCCCTAGCATAAGAAGTAAGTAATCATTGATAAGATTCGTATTCGACAGTTTTGAATCGCAAGATTCGCAAGTCAATTTACTCCTTCGAAAGAACTTTGATGATGGTACTTACATAACCTTATTATGTATTTTGCGAGTCTCGGACTAGCGTAGGGAAATTGTGGTGGGCTGTGCATTTTGTCTAGATTTAAGTAGCTGACGTTACAGTGTGATAATTCGTTAATTATTATTGAATATGCAAGCAACGCTTGCTTGTTGCTTAGTTGTAATTTAAAACCTAATATTTGCGGGTTTTTGAATCAGTTGAGAAGCGTAAAAAACGAAAGGCATATTTATTGGCGTATTTAAAAGTTGAGTCTGTTGCTATAGGAAAGTCGTCCACTACCACTACAAGATATTTTGCTTTTCCAACATTCCAAAGCGCATTTTTAGGCGAAAACCTAGTTCAGCAGTAGGCCGAACATTTTTAAGTGTTAAGTACTTCATGTTTAGCTTAGATTTAGTATGATAAAAATATTAATATTGTAGAATTGTAATCTTCACTATCTACTAGCTAACTTAGTATTTATTTACCTCAGTACTAATTCGTTTTTTTGTAGAATGCAATCGTGTTTGTATGAAATCTTAATAATTCCTCCTTGATGACTGTAAAGAGTAATGTGGACAGATTCAATGTTAGCTAATTAACTGTATCGGGAGTCAGCAGAGAAACTTACTTAAACGTTGTTATTGTTGCTGTTTCTGTAACATATTATTATGTTAATTTTTTGCATTCCGATATGTTTATATGTAGGTAGTTACGTCAGATAGGAGCATCGTATACAGGGTGCCACTTTAAATGTGGAATAAACCGGAAAGGGTGATTTTGGACCAGAGGTCTTCAACTTTTGTTCTAGGCTTTTTTATCAGTTAGATTGTATTTTTACTGATCTTCTCTATACGCGCATCCCTTCATTAATATGGGTGTTTTAAAATTTCATAGAATGTACAACATTAATTTTGTTATAACATCAGGCCAAAAAACTTATTTTGTTAAGGTAATAAGCAAGAAACAAAGATTTAGAACATAATACATCAAAATTATAAATAATAATACCAAAAAATTAAATTAATTAGAGCGTGTAAAAAACCGCAACTACAAAAATGGGAAAAAATGAAATTTGTAAAAAAATCGACATTCCAAAAATAGTTTATCACAAGTTGACCTCCTCGGGGTCCACTATCATTGCCTTTCGGCTTGGTACACATGTAACGAGCCACCCTGTATAATTCTCCTAGTCGTAGCTCAATTGAGTGTATTTGTAGATACCTACTACCTATTTTAATCACCTCTTATGGATACAATTTTTAATGATAATTATTATACTTACGCTGTTTTAGCTGAGATTCAAATCGCTTACCTCCTTGCTATTATCACTTTAAAGTAGGTGCCTAATAAAATTCTGTACACTATGAAGTCAAAAAAATTTTTCTTACCTTACATTTATAAAAAGAACATTGTTGAAACTATTTTTAGTCCCGACGAACTATCTCTTAAATACGTAAAATAACTTGTAAACATGACGGTGTAACTACAAGATTAAAATAAAATCCGAAAAGGACGTAGGTACCTAATACCTATCTATATGTCAAGTCGGAATATTCGATGGCCGTGCTGAAATTTCAACAGGATTCATTGGAGAATAGTTATAATCCAATTGTTAGCTGTTTTTAACTTAGCTCAAGATCTTGTCTTTAATTTTATTGTATCATAGGATGAGCGATTATTTTCAATAATAGCTACATTAGTGACATTACTTAGTTATTTAAAATTTAACAGATATTTATAATGTCACTTAGATTCCCGATTGTATTGTATATGCAATTATTTTTAGGTTAACTTGTGTAAATCACAGCAAAGAGTGCAATAAATACCAGAAATCGAGAATAAAAATCATCCCCCTTTATTAATTCTTAAATAAACACTCGTAGTACTAAACTCATTTTGGTATGTTTTTGCAAGGTCACTTGTACCTACGTCCAAAATGCTAAGATCTGAAGTCCGGAAAATTGATTGGCTAGGTACCTACTTACTTGTTCATTCATATTGATAAACTTGCATTCTTGTATTCTAGTGAGAATTTCTATGTACATAGTAATTTATTACTCGCCTACTTTTTTAGATTTTACGGTAACATTCACGTTTAATAATAACAATGATTATTTAATAAACGAGGTTGAAACAAATGTTTTTTCATTAATATCATTCCCCTTATTATGTAGGTTACTTCCTTTTAGGGCAAGTGTATAGATATTGACGACCGATGTGGCGCGGCTGGCGAAGGTGCGCCTGTGACGAACGAGGTTACTGTTCTATTCCCGCCTCGGGACAAATGTTTGTACGTAGGTACTGAATAAATTTGTACAGGGGTTCTGGGCGTTTTCTATGTAAAATAAAAAAAATCCGTTGGTACGTACTTAGTGTAGGACGCCCTCCGGCGATGACGATCTGCGAAAGACTGCTGGCAGATGCTAAGACGAAGTCCGTCTCCGTGCGCCTATGTTAATTTACTGAGACTTAGATTTTAAACCGGGCGTCATGGGGGTGGAAAATGACTACACGTACCTACTTACTCTCCAATTTTATGACTCTCCAATTTCCTTATCACGCGCCAATCTGCAGATCATAGAAATTAATTCTTTTCTGCGTGTAACTTTAATCTAACGTGCGCAGAGTTTTTCTACAATAGACGTAGGTACTTATGATATAACATTTATTTAAAATTCTTAGTTGAACACCATGCCTAGAAAAAGGTAGAGTCGCTCTCAGTACTCAAGAGAATCTAAAAATTAAGGATGATTAGATCCCAAGAATCTAATGAATATCGTGTGACATGACTGTCTGCGGCTCGAAACGCGAGGCTACTGCCCGCAGTATGGAAAGTTCTTCTCAACGATAAGCCTAACTAACAGCTCATCTTGAACACCATACATGGTTTCGGAAAGTAGTGGGGTAAGGATTACTCGATTGAGCGCTGACCGTTAGAGCCATAATCTGTCTCGAGTCTCTGAAACATTCACTAGAAGAAAGGCCCAATTGAGCTCTCAGCGTAGAGACCTTACTGAAAGAGAGTCTCACTTGAGCTCTAAGCGTAGCCACACAGCTGCATCTCATCATCATCATCATCATCATCAAAAACCTTACTCCACTGCTCACTGCTGTCACTGTCCACTGCTGAACATAGGCCTCCCTTAATGAGCGTCATAGTCTTCAGCTTGCCGCATCCAGTATCTACCAACAGCATTTCGCAGATCGTTCCCACATGGACGGGGGCGTCCTACGCTACGTTTGCCGAGTTGCGGTCTCCACTCAAACACATTTACTCCAACGGTTGTCGGTTCTTCGCTAGATATGGCCGGCCCACTGGCACTTTATTTTTATCGCTGCTACTTCTTTGAGCTCCGTTGGATGTATTCGTTACAAATCCTGTCACTCAAAGAAACTGCGAGCATAGCTCTTTCCATAGCTCGCTGAGTGACTTTGAAATGGTGGACCAGCTCAACCGTGAGTGTCCACGACTCAGCTCAGGCCATTGCGGGAAGGACGCTCGATTGAAAAGTTTAGTTTTCAAACATTCCGGTATAGATGACGGGAAGACCTGACGTAGTTTCCCAAATGCAACCTAGCTGGATCTTCCTTTTGTCCTCCTTCTCAAAATAGTTTTTACCTTACTGCACAATCTGCCCAAGGTAAGTGTACTCGGAAATAATTTCAAGAAGGCGGTTATCTACGACGGTCGGTCCTGCAACAATTTGGGCATTGATCATGACTTTGGTTTTATCCAAATTCAGCAGATCGGCTGCGTCTCAATCGCTGAAAACTAGCCAAGAAAGAGAAACATGACTTACAGCTGATCGTGAGTCATTCATTATCTTACGCCTCACAAACTTTATTCCAGCGTGAGTAGAAAAGACGTGATGATCGACACCAGCAACGATAAGATTTAGCATTACATTTACATCAGGAATGTGAGTTTTTATTACTAAGAGAAAGAAAATACGACTGCAAGAAACCGAAGAACAACACTGCTCGATACTTGCTCAATAGAATGTCGGTTTTATCTGAAGATTCAGATTATTTACAATACCCTGGATTGAGAAAGATAAAAGTGTGTTTGCATATTATTCACCAAGGATTGACTATGCGTCATTTTCATATAAACTTTTTGTGAAGCTCTATGTTGGTTTCTCCCGTGTAAGTCGGCCAGCCATTTTATGTCGAATGTTGTCTTTAAAGAAGCATTATAAGGTATTTCGATCTACAATTATTATAATTGAAGGAATAAATAATACCACGCTGACGAAGTTGCGGGCATCAGCTAGTTAATGTTAATATGCCACGCACGAGTAAATCCCGAAAGCCCCTCTTAGGCTCCCCTACTATTATAAAATCAAGAAAGGTTTGAGTAAGAAGACTTTTAATGTAAAAAACAAAGACATATCAAAGAAAACAATCAAATAGAAACGAATTAGAACTAGTAGGTACCTACCTGAAACAGTTGACTAACTGCAGACTGTTAGTTGATCATGAATTAATAAATAGGTAATTTCATTAATAATTCAATATACATTTCAACTTTGAACATTTTAATGCCGTGATCAGTATATGAATGCGATTTATCCAGCTCCTTTGAGAGCAGACACCGATAATTTAGAATTAGTAATTGTTTTTGTCAAATTCTACGTCTGTCTGGGAGAGGCATAATACAAAGGAAAAAAACGTGTCAATTAAATAACTTAAAATTATTTATTACAAAAGAAGCAATTTTTTTGATTAGCGGTATTTCACAAAGATTCATTCACAATTCACAATTCATCCACATAAAATGTAAGTGGCACTGTCAGCCAACTCACTAAAACAAAGATATGTCTGGATATTATATATTACATAGATACTACATATATTGTCTGGATATTAAATAATAGCGAATTGGTATTGCACGTCAAAGAAGTAAAATTATACAAACAATGTTCTCAAATGGGCAAATGCCAACAAGGCCCTATTTTGGATACAATATGAAATGCAAATTGCATGCAAATTTTTAATTAAATAGAGATACTTACGTAATCTTTATTCACAACCCATTCACACGAAAGTCAGTAAGCTCACAAAAACAAATATATGTCTAGATATAACAATAGTAAATTAATATTGCACGTCAAGGAAGTAAGATTACAAACAATCTTCTCAAAGGGGTGCCAAAAAGGCCTTATATTCGATACAATAAGAAAGAAGCAAATTTTTTATTAAATAAAATTACATAATCTTTATCCACAACCTTTTCACACGAAAAGTTAGTTGCACAGTCGGCTAGGTCACAAAAACAAATACCTATATGTCTAGAAATAAATAAGTAGGTATACTAAATTAGTATTGCTCGTCAAGGAAGTAAAATTACAAACAATCATCTCAAATGGGTGCCAACAGGGCCCTATTTGTGGCAGGCCTCTTTCTGTTTAATTTCGTACTCGAGAATTTGCTGTATATCTTTTAAAATACTATTAATTAATTAAAGTTTTATATCTATACTGCTGACTAAATATAAAAGTGGTTCATATGAAACAGTCTACATAAAACACAACACTGTAAACAAAGGGGTCTTCCTCCACTTAAGTCCAGAACCGTAATACGGCACACATACAGACGTTCGCTGAGATTCATTCAGGCTGGACAATGTCTGAGGTGCTCAGAGTCGAAGAAGACGACAGTGACCGTCATGTCGTCGCGGAACATGCGGCTTACGTCCGGCGAGAGACTAAGAAGCTGCGCGAGACGAGAGTGCTCCACCCCATACTCTGTCCCTCCTATAGCGTGCCGTATCAGGTGCGTAGCCGCGTTCCTATCCTTCGGCTTACTCTTCAAACTCTCCTTCCTATGCGAAAGCAACTCGTCTATATCCCCCAACTGTATATCCTTCTTCGGCAGTTTAAGAGGATTGAAAAACACCTTTCCCTTCATATGCTCGCCGACTAATTTGACCGCCTGCACGGGCGTAAGCATATCCCACAACCCGTCAGATGCAAGAATCATGAACTTGTCTTTCGACGTCAGTCTGTGGTAGTAGATATCTGGTTTCGCGCTGAGATACGGTGGGGTGTGGTAATTAGAGGGAATGGCTCTTGGGCCCATTATTGGCACAGCGACCTGGTTTAACGTTTCAGTGGGCCACTTGTACCGGTAATCACCCATGCTTCGCAGAGGCGCTAGCTCTCCTAATAACCTGTCCCTCCTAATAGATGTTTTCCTCTCACTTTCCGGGTGCTCGCTCCATATCCTTTTGAGCTCGTCGTAATTGTCACTGTTATGTTCTTTAGTTATCTTCTTAGCAACCCACTCGTCCTCTTCCAACATAGTTCCTATTACTGCGTTGCAATCTCCGACGTTGGCAACGTGTAAATGTGCTCCGTCGATATGGCACACGCACGCCACCGCCCCTGACATAGCTACGGATATATTTTTGTGATTCAAAACACCCTTTAACTTGTATGGATCTACTACCTCTTTGGATAAATCACTGTCCAATTTCAGAATACTTTTTTCTAGGCATGCACCTACTTCTAATTCTTGTTCATGAAGATTTGCAAGCTCCGTTAAAAAATCCTTGAAACTTTTTTCATATTGCGCTTTTAGATCTTCAACAATTTCAACCTGCAAACAAAATATGAGTATTGAAACATTTAGAATGGAAACGGCCATCGCCCGTGGCGTGTCGCGTAGTTATCGTTGGCGTGTACTAGCAGCGCCTCGCGGGTTCACCCGCGAAATTCCCGTTCCCGTGGGAATTCAGGGATAAAATAAGGCCTATGTGTTATTCCAGACTATCTATCTATCTACTAATATAGCAGCTATGCCAAATTTCAGCCATATACGTTCAATAGTTTTTGCATGAACATCCAATCCATTCATCCATCATACTTACAAACTTCCACGTTTATAATATTAGTAGAACTAGTGTAGGGTGCTATGGCGCTCATACGAGAGGCCTGCGTCCAGCGGTGGACTAATATAGGCTGATGATGCTTATAGGGCTGAAAGTAAATGTTAGTGTGTCTGGATTAATGCCTCAAGCAGGATTCATATGCAATAGCCAAAAACTCTACCTACTTCCTACTTTTGATATGCTTATTATGTTTAACCTAGAAAGTTATATGATATGGAATAAATACTTTATTGCAGTATCAAATACATAGGATTTTAGACAGTGAAGCACAAATCTCTCCAGGGGCATCTATCCAGATTAAAACCCTAATTGTCCAACAGAATATTATGAAACTTACTTGATCATTATATGTTTCTAGTAATGCATCGCTTGATTCATTTTGAATTTTTTTCTTGATATCTTGTGGTAAAAGGCATGCAGCTATGTATTTGAACAGCCGACTTGAAACCACTTGGGCACATGCTGGTCCCCCATGCCCATCAAACACACCCAGTAGCAAACCTAGAACAAATCATCAACTTTATTATTTTACTAGCGACCCGCCCCGGCTTCGCACGGTTTTATTGTACGTATAAACCTCCTCTTGAATCACTCTTCCTATTAAAAAAGACTGCATCAAAATCCGTAGCATAGTTTTAAAGATTTAAGCGTTCAAAGGGACATAATGACATAGGGACAGAGAAAGCAACTTTATTTTATACTATGTAGTGATTTGATACCATTGTGGCAAATTCTCAAACTATGTACTTGGGTTGAATCAAAAATTAAAGTTTTTAAATAATATATAAGGGATTTTGATGTTTTGATGATTGATAAACAGATCTAATCAAAAAATACTTCGGTCAAAGTTAGCTTTGATTCCCACCAGTGTAATTGTATTTTTAAACTAGTAACTTTTCAAGCATTACCTACTTACCTACACAGTCTAACAGACTACTAAATTATTGGGATATGGGACACATTAATGTTTTTATAATTATTTGATAAAGACGAGGTTTTATTAGCAAATCTATGTTTATCAATCTGTAACAGATCTAAGCGCCCTTGATCTATTACAGTATGCTGTCCAGAGCTTCAGTTCATTTTTTGTCAATCCTACACTCAGGCAGAAACTTTAATCATAATAATACAAGGATGCTCTCATTAAGTTCATCTTATTTTATCGATGAACAAGAACAATATAGATTGTGTATGCAGACAAATCTTAAGCAAGAGGTGAGCCATTTGAATTTTTTACAGGTGGTAAGTAAGAGATTGATAATTTATAAAGATGAATAGACCGTCTACCATATGTCTGTCTAGACTGTCTAATGTATAATACCATATGTCTGTCTAGACTGTCTAATGTATAATAGTTATCTAGTAACAATCACAAGCTCATCTTAGCTTGGGTCTAGATGAGACTGTGAATTGACTATTATTTGTTTTACCTCACCTGGAGTCATCTTGCATTTGGCTTCGATTCTCATATCTTCAATGGGAACATTAGAAGCAAGCTGGTTTGAATCATATGACTTAACAGATCCAGTAGTAAACTCTTTATTGAATTCATTTTTACGAAGAATCATGGTCACCTATAATAAAAGTAAGTAATTTAAATTAGTAATAAAATGTATGCTCTGGTAAAATGTAGGTTATACTGAATTCTATCTATCTCTATATAGATAAAAGGGGTTCTAATTTTTAATAAAAAACTGGCTAAGAGTGAGTCCCACTCGGGCACAAAGGGTTCCATACCATTATCTATAAAAATATGATTATTACATTTATGCAATTTTTCCTTTATTTGTGCTTTATTTTGTGTTATTGCTTCGTACCAAATTTCAAGATTCTGAGTTCACGAGAAGTTCCCTAAATGTGTGTGACTGTTGAAAATTTGCAGCATAAACAGCTGTTTCTTTTGATTAGGTATATTAGCTTAAAAATTAGATTTTTCACATTTCCAAGGGGCAGTAGACCTGAGTACTTGATATCTAATTCAGCGTAATAACCCAAAAAAAGGAAAGGGTTGTTATCAGACAGCAAACAGACGGACAACGAAGTAATCCTACAAAGGTACTATTTTTTTTCTTTTTGATGTATGGAACTTTACTAACTTAGAAAATCATTGGCATCACCCCAAAGGGTTCCAAAAGGGACTAACCCGTATTCATGTAATTTTGCACTTTGCCAGATATTTACCAGATTATTCTTTTATCAACTGAATCTTTTTTGTTATATCACCTGGTGGACAGTAGAGATGTCGCAGAATATAGATCACAATGGTTTAAAATTTATCTACTTACTTAAGTACTTTGTCTTGTATCTTACATGAGAGACTCAGGTTCTAAAATCTTTATAATGAAGAGTGCATTTTATAACTTACCTCTTGTGGAGATGGCAAGACTGTAAAATCATCCTTGTGGGCCTTGGCGCAGCCATCAGATGAACAAAATTTACGAGCATTGGAACAAAAAAATAACTTCGGATAATCAAATCTCTGACTACTTGACCAGTATTTTCCAAACCAACGATCTAATTTTATAAACGAGTTTAACATAAGTAAATTAAGATTTGCAAAATTCATAATATTATTTATAGTCTTCGAAAGAAAGAGAAGCCGGGAATCATGAATGCGCAATGCGCATGATAAATGTTATGCAAGAAAATTTGTTTTGTTTTTGTCTATTTTAGACGGTTTTACTGAATTCAAGTCTAAATAAAAGTCCACCACAAATCGCACCTCCAAAACTTTGAAAAAATGTATTTGTCCTACAAACTCATTTCGTATCACTCATTTTCATAAAATTTTGAGGTCAATCAAAATATTTTCACCTTTTTCACTGAATCTGACTTAGGCTGACCGCACACTTGAGTCAAAACTGTCTCTAAGCCTGCAATACATGTTGGCCCAACGTTGCCGAGTGAGGGCCAATACCAACGTGTAGACGGCATTTTTGCCTTGCCTTGCCATCGCTCGGTGTCGCTCGCCTAGCTGGCCGAGTGAATACAAGCGCCAACGTGTATAGAGGTCATTTGCAGTGACTTGTCACCGCTCGTTGTCGCTCGCCGCCACTCGCCTCACTTCGGAGCCGTGTCGGTTTTTCTGCACAAATCAAAGGCGCTTGTCAGCGCTCGGCCAATCGTATCCACATGTTTGCCAGCCCGCCATTATGCGGTTGGTGTCAGTCACCGTCGCACGCACGCACGTATTTATTTAATCTGTTTATATATATAATTAGCTGGTGCCCGCGACTTCGTCTGCGCATGATTAGTATTTCGAGTACTCGCGATTTTACTTGCGTTATTCCCTTTCTCGTTAGATTTTTGGGATAAAATAAAGCCTATGTGTTATTCCAGCTTATAATCTATCTTTGTGCCAAGTTTCATCCAGATCCGTTCAGCAGTTATTGCGTGAAAGAGTAACAAACATCCATCCATCTATCAATCTATCCATTTATACTTACAAACTTTCGCGTTTATCAGTTCATACTACATGGAAGGATATGGGATACTTTTTATCCCGGAATTCGGTAAGGTTCCCCTGGGAGAGAGGGTGAAATAAAAATTATTTAACCACGCATCACGACGGAAGTGAATGAATTCGCGTGTGAACAGCATACAGTATACAGCAAAATTTCGCGCGTCGTTCAGATGCTGTGAGAAATTTTTGAAAAACCGTATAGCCCAGGGGAACCAAACTGAATTCCGGGATAAAATGTATCCCATGTCCAATC
Organism: Eupithecia centaureata; assembly: GCA_944547425.1. Lineage (NCBI taxonomy): Eukaryota > Metazoa > Arthropoda > Insecta > Lepidoptera > Geometridae > Eupithecia > Eupithecia centaureata. The sequence continues at coordinate 11,323,700 of OX155675.1, forward strand.
GTCCCGAGTTCCATTCGAATTCATTCAATTCCGTCGTGATGCGTGGTTAAAGAATTTTTCTTTCACCCTCTCTCCCAGGGGAACCTTACCGAATTCCGGGATAAAAAGTATCCCATGTCCTTCCTTGTACTATGAACTCAAATCGTCCCGAGTTTCATTCCAACTCATTCAGCAGTTTCGGCGTGATGCGCGGTAAAGGAATTTTACTTTCATACCCTCTCCCATGAGTACCTTACTGAATTCCGGGATAAAAAGTATCCTATGTCCTTCCTCGTAGTATGACATACAATCATGCCGAGTTTCATTTCAATCCATCAAGTAGTTTCGGCATGATGCGCGTTTACGATACAGACAGACAGACAGACATGAATGAAAAAAATAACAGTTTTGGCTTGAGTATCGATAATAGAGTGCCCTCCAAAAAAAAATTTCAAAATATCTTCAATGTACAGAATTGGACCTGTTACAGTTTTATTATAAGTATAGATAATAATTACTATGTACGTAAGAATCAAAATCAAATAAACAAAACATCGGTTGTTCAACTTCAACTTGTTGCTTGATGACTACTTAGTTCGAATGCACAACAAGAACTGACGGCTACCAACGTGTGGGCAGCTTCACAGAAAACTCGTCTACATTGGCCGTTTGCAATAGTTTGCGTAGACTTGCCGAACGTCTGGACAGTAGCACTTAGCTTGCACAGATTTGCCTTCGCTCGCATTGGCCTTAGCTCGGCCAACATGTATTGCAGGCTTACGCTCCGATTTGGTTGGTGCCAGCCATATCGGAACCGACATAGCAACCATTCCAACATTGCTACAGATTGTCCGACGGTTGGCCTTCCAGCCGTCAGTTGACTTTGCTATGAAGTAGTGAACGGACGTCTTGCCACCTGATGCCGTCGATCGTCGATGTATTATTTAAGTACCTATGTAATGTAAATTATGGACCTATGTAGTCTGAAATAAACAAATTTATTATATTAAGTACTAGCGACCCGCCCCGGCTTCGTACGGTTTTGTTATACGTATAAACCTTCCTCTTGAATCACTCTAGGTATATATTAAAAAAAACGCATCAAAATCCGTTGAGTAGTTTTAAAGATTTAAGCATACAAAGGGACATAGGGACAGAGAAAGCGACTTTATTTTATATTATGTAGTGTTATACATCATACCACCGGTATTATCTAAAAATGTTAAAATAGCGTTGGTTGCAGCAACCATTGTTGCTACAGAACCGCTACAAAAGGAACAAAGTCTTTATAAAGTTCAAGTAACTTTATTATTATGTCACGTTCGGTGACCGTAACTCCCTCGGCGTTCATGTTGACGTCCTACAACGGCGGCGTTGCGAATGCGACTGAGCCGATTTGGTCGGAACAAAGCTTCCATACGTTCCGATTTGGTTGGACCGACTGCCAATTTGGTTTGGTCGGATCGCCGGCGCATCCGACTACCGTCCAACCAATAATAATAATAATTATGTCGGACCGACCGCTCTCCACACTTTCCGATTTGGTCGTGGTTGGATGGTTGGCTCCAACCGAATCGGAGCGTCTGTACCAGCTATAAGACAGACTATTGCCTTACAAAAGTAATGAAGACGCGCACACTTGAGACAAGACGTCTATTAGACAAAATTGTCTCTTATACTCGACCACAAGTCACAAGTCTGACTTAGGGCGGAAATATATTTACGTGTCCCAGCGTGTCGCGATGCTTCGGTGAGTGTGCACACTATCGTGTCGCGACACGAGGTATCATGGCCCAGTGTTGCCATATATACAGATTTATCTATATCTGTTGAGAATTTTGACCACAAAAACAGATTACAGATTAAGCCAAATCTGTAAAACTTTTATTCAGATTAATACAGATCACATAGTCTATGATGAAATAATTGAATACTTTAGTTTATTTATGTTTTTGCGCCAAGATTTCTTGCCAACCTACTAATTTTAATGTATTTCAGGAACCTGTTTGTGTTGTCAACGTCATGTGTAATCATTTTGCTGCAAATAATACTAAATTAAAAAAATTTCGCGCCACGTGCCACGCGCCAGTATAGAAACACATTGTATGTTTCTGGCATTATGCCAGAAACATACTTGCGTGTCGCAGTGTGTTGGGGCGCGCCAGAAGCATATCGGTTTCATACATTTAGTATGGTTAGGGACATACTTGTATGGCGTGTCGTGTCGCGACACGGTCTATCGTGTCGCAGACTGCTAGCCACCGATTGCGCCAGAGCGGTGGTGGGGGTTATCTCGCGACAGGCAAATGTGTTTCTATATTGGCGCGTGGCTCGTGGCGCGAACATTTTTTAATTTAGTATTATTTGCAGCAAAATGACAACACATGACGTTGACAACACATACAGGTTCCTGAAATACAATAATATTAGTAGGTTGGCAAGAAATTTTAGCGCAAAAACAAAAATAAACTAAAGTATTCAATTATTTCATCATAGACAATGTGATCTGTATTAATCTGAATAAAAGTTTTACAGATTTGGCTTAATCTGTAATCTGTATTTGTGGTCAAAATTCTCTACAGATATAGATAAATCTGTATATATGGCAACACTGGGCCATGATACCTCGTGTCGCGACACGTTAGTGTGCACACTCACCGCCGGGACAGTAAGAATCGCGACACGCCGGAACACGTAAATATGTTTCCGGCCTTACGATAGTCGGCTTCCCCTTTGCATGTATGCGGGTGCGCACATCAAAGACAAAACAGTCTTGTCTTGCAGTGTTGCCGGCAGTCAAAATGAAAAAGCTCCGGCTAAAACTCCAAAATGGTCCAATATTGCAAAAGGTCTGTTTTTATAAATTTGTGTAAACAAATTATGTGCCGTAACGGGGATATTAAGTCTTCCTTATTTATTGAACTATAAGTTGCTTTATCTATGATGAACTTCAGGAAACTATGCATTTTTTTACAGTAGTTAACTACTTCCATCGATAGCTAAATGTTTTATATGTAATTAGCTAAGTATAGTAGTCAGATGTATACGAATAACCTTAAATAATGCAGATAGCTATTAGCACCATTGAATTAATAATAATAGAGTAATAAGCAATTTCTAAAAATATTTCACAAGATTATAGGTACATTAAATACTCGTGCATTATGTTCTCTTATGGGAATTCTATTAGTGTTCTATTAGGGGAATAGGATTTAACAATGTGTATTTTCTAATTTTATATACAGGGTGTAATCGTTAAGTGTGCACAGGCGATTATTCCGTAACTATAGCAGATATCAAAAAACTTTAAACTGATATCGAAAGTACTTTACCTAATGAGTAAAATGACATTAATAACTTTTTAAAAATAAAACGAGAAATATCCAAAAAAATTACATTAATCACTCCCATACATTTTATTTCTTAGTAAGTACAAAATTTTGTGTTCAAAGCATATGTTCGAAGTGACGTCCTCCTTGTGCAATACAATGACGAGCTCTATTTACAGTTTCTAAATGAACTTTCCTTAACATTTGCGGAGTAATTAAAGCAATTGCACGACGTACACGATTCTGTAACTCTTCTAGGCTGTGTACTCTCTCAGCGTACACGTGGTCTTTGACAAATCCCCATAGGAAGAAATCACAAGGCGTGAGATCCGGGGATCTGGCAGGCCAAGGGGTTGCACTATTATTGGCTATTAAGCCATTATAATTGTTTCGTAAGAAATTCATTACAACATTTGTATTATGTGCACTGTGCAGGTGCTCCATCTTGTTGAAAAATTATCGACCTTCTTTCATCGTCTGGAATTGGTTCTAAGAGACTTGGCATATCGTTTTGTACAAAGGAGAAATATCTCTGTCCATTTAAGGTTCCACTGTAAAAATATGGCCCAATGATCCGATCTCCAAGAATACCACACCACACATTAATTGAGAATCGCACCTGAGCTCTAACTTCAGTAGTTAAGCGAGGATTGTCAATTGACCAACAATGCGAGTTTTTTCTATTGTAAATGCCGCAGTTTGAAACATTACTTTCATTGGTCCATAAAATTGACCTTACATTGACATAATTATTGACTAGCCAATTGCAATAGACCAGCCGACGAGCAGGATCATCATTGTGCAGCGTTTGAGTAGGTTTTATCTTAAATGCTTTGAAGTTGTGTTTTTTTAATAACTTGTGTAGGTACATAATTGTGGGACACTGGAAATGATCGGGCCACTGAACGCGTTGATTCTTGTGGATTATCTACTACGTAGTTAATAATATTGCTATCTAAGTCATTATCAAATTCCGGAGCTCTTGTTCTCGAACCTTTTTTTCTGTTAAAAGATCCACAATTTATCAAATTGTTATCCAACTTACGTAAATACGTACCAGAAGGAACTTCTCTATCTGGGTACTCTCTTCTGTAGGCGATAATGGCCGCCCTATTGTTACAATCATGTTTGTAGTACATTTTTAACATGTCCCTCTTTTCTGTATTGGAATATGCCATTTTTCAATCAATAAATGCAACAATCACGATTATTAACGCAAATTGAAAAATACAATAAATTGGCGGGAACGAGAACCCGCGATAAAGAATTTGAATTTAGAACGAACACCAAAGAGTATCTTTCTTTTTGTTTTTATTTAGTATGTTGCTTTTCAGCTAGTTCAAATCAATACAATATTGAAACAAGGTTTATTATAAATTTGAAGTGGTAAGATAATTAATCTACACGTGTATCTACTTGAAATTCATTAATACCTTCATATCGTACATAATTATAAAATGACAAGGGTAAAATGAGTAGGTACTATTCCACTTAAAATAAGGAAACTAAAACCTTTCTACTATCTCATACTAAATGTATGGGAGTGATTAATGCATTTTTTTTTGATATTTCTCGTTTTATTTTTAAAAAGTTATTAATGTCATTTTACTCATTAGGTAAAGTACTTTCGATATCAGTTTAAAGTTTTTTGATATCTGCAATAGTTACGGAATAATCGCCTGTGCACACTTAACGATTACACCCTGTATATGTGTTCGTATAAAAGCTTTGTAGGTACTCGGAAATGATAAAAAGCATTGAATAAAATATTGTCATGAAAGTTTAATTTATTCTCCTGAAAAGTCGCAAAAATGGATATGAGACCACATGGTTCTAAAGTCAAGAGTTAGTTTACGAAAATGTACTCTTGGCAGTTCTTTTAACCCTTATAAGACTTTCTATTTTTAAGATTTTTTTAGAGAGTTTACCTTAATTTGTACTATTTTGGGTTGTAGCTTTTTTTTACAAAGAACACAGCTTTTTATCTCTGACATCATAGCCCATACTATTAAAATCAATATTCACATGAGATCTAGTTAAATGAAGGCGATATCGACTTAGACCATGGTAGAAGCCTTTCAAAATATTAAAATTTTTGGTATCCATTTGATCCCTTATGGTAGAATTAGAGGCCTAATATGGCATCACTGGACGCAGACGATGCGCGTTGTAAAACAGTTTTGTCTTAGGTGTGCGCAGTGTGGTAGACAAAACAGTTTTGTTTGTGTCGTAAGTCAGACTTGTCTATGTGAGACAAAACTGACTCAAGACACTCTTGACTATAGTGAGCGCAGTCGCTTATGGGACATCTAACTAAACGGGCTATATTTTACGACAATTTGTGGCTGCAATACTGTGGCCGCCGCCCGGCAACATTGCTAGCAATACCAGCCACACTATGCAATATTATAGGGATGGCCCGGCCTTTTAGCCATATAATTTTTTGGTATGTCAAAATGTTTTTATGTGTAGCCGGCGTGTGGCCGAACGATCGCCTCGCAATCGAAAATACTGCAATATATCTGGGCCATCTATGTTGTTGTTCTGTTTTACTGTATATGCGCGTCCCTTTCTCCCTGCGACGTGAAGTACTTTACGTTTCGAAGTCACTCTTAGACATTCTTGTAAATTTTTAAATAAGTATATAACCAGCATTAATTCCTTGTCTACGGAATCCAAAGTGTCACGCCTACTTAGGTAGGGTCGAATCACTGACCTCTATCTATACAATGTATATATAGAGGTCAGTGGGTCGAATCCATATTCGTGTCCTTTTTTTTCGTTTTTCTGCCAAAACAATGTAAGCGGCGCGGCTGCGATGAGCGTCATTTCGTCGGCCATTGTTGCTGGATTGTGTGAATTTGTGTGGCTCATTTGAAGGGTTCTGAATCAAAGGCCATACTATTGCAGCCATATTGCAACATGTTGCCTGCAATTGATTGCTCAGCCATAAAATGCACTAAAATGATTTTTTGATGGCTGGGCAATGTTTGCCAATAACTGCAGCCACAAATTGTCGTAAAATATAGCCCGTTTAGACGCCCCTTTAGACTTCTTTGTTGATGGCAACTTGTGTCTGGTAAATAATCTGATTATCTGACATTGTGCTCCTGACATCTGACTGATAGTCCTTCTTGGCTCTGCGTCTGGATCAGAGGTCTGGATTGACGCAATTTTGACTGAGTCTGATAAGTCTCATTGACGAGTGACTGTGACAGTTTCTTTCATTTGTCACTAGGAGCTCGATGGGGAGCTCAATTGCGTCTATGCTGACGCAGAGCCAGCATCCAAGAAGAACTAGAACTAGACTTCTGCACTGAACTTTTATGGATTATTTTGTTCGTCCACGTTAATTTTAAAATTCAAAATGGATGGAATATGGAATAGTCCAGTATAACGGGTATAACATTCGAAGCTATATATATTCCCACCAAGCTGAAAATTGGTAAGACTATCTAAAATACAATGAAAAAAGTTTGAAAGCACCCCATCATTCCCCTGTAGGAAAAAAAATATTCAAAAAAAATGTGTTTTTCGCGATTTTCAGCAAAACGGTAAGTTTTATCATAAAAATATCTCTTGCATAAATTTTAGATCATAAAATTATCTACAAAAAATGTATCAATACGTTTTTGAGGATAATTTAACGATTAAAAAGTTGTAAAAGTTGTAAGCCTCATACTCGTAATAAGCACACGCCACATATTATACAGGGTTACAGGAAAAGTCGTGCTAGATCCGTTAAGGGCGTGGAGTACCCATCATTCCTGACATATTTCACTATGAAACACCCTACCCTAAACTTAACTCTTTTCGAGATATTCGACTTTGAATTTTTTTATTGAAAATTGCCAATTTTTAGGCAATTAAATTTATTTTTGGTTATTTTGTGTATCTTATTATTATTATTATTGCATTTTTACATGTATAATGAGATGCTTTAGGACGTCGATTATTAAAAAAGTGCATAAGTTAATTGAATAGACCGTAGTAGACAAATGAAAGTTAAGAAATAAGAATAAATATTAGAAAGTTTCTTTTTCTCTAAGGTATATCTAAAAAAAATATTATGGAAATTGTTCGGCAGATTTTTTTTAAAATATCTACGTTTCATCAGCTATCTAACGAGGTATAATAATCTAGGGTTTTATTCAAATGCATTGAAAAAAATTAGTTTTATAGCCCACAGGGGAGAAGCAAAATTTATACTTAGCCCTAAAAAGTAAAATAAAACAATAGGTTAGCATGAAATGTCATTTATTCAAGGTTTTCACACAACTTTTTCTTATTCTACAGTTTTTGATGTTCAACATGGCCGCCTCTATTTCTGATACATTGTCGCATCCTTCTACGAAGACCAGTCTTCACTACTCCAGTGGTCAACGTGGTCCTCATTTTATTTGCTGCATCCACAATCCTTTCTCTTAAGTCTTCCACAGACGAAATTGGATTCGGCTCGCTGTACAAAAGACTTTTCATGCACCCCCACACATGAAAATCCATGGGGATTAGGTCCGAACTTCTTGCTGGTCATGGCAACGGCCCACCTCGTCCTATCCATTTGTTTGGATAACCCCCATGGATTTTCATGTGTGGGGGTGCATGTAAAGTCTTGTGTGCAGCTTTTGGACATAGGCCTCCCCTAATGAGCGCTATGGCGCTCCACTCCCACACATGAAAATCCATGGGGGTTATCCAAACAAATGGATAGGACGAGGTGGGCCGTTGCCATGACCAGCAAGAAGTTCGGACCTAATCCCCATGGATTTTCATGTGTGGGGGTGCATGAAAAGTCTTTTGTACAGCGAGCCGAATCCAATTTCGTCTGTGGAAGACTTAAGAGAAAGGATTGTGGATGCAGCAAATAAAATGAGGACCACGTTGACCACTGGAGTAGTGAAGACTGGTCTTCGTAGAAGGATGCGACAATGTATCAGAAATAGAGGCGGCCATGTTGAACATCAAAAACTGTAGAATAAGAAAAAGTTGTGTGAAAACCTTGAATAAATGACATTTCATGCTAACCTATTGTTTTATTTTACTTTTTAGGGCTAAGTATAAATTTTGCTTCTCCCCTGTGGGCTATAAAACTAATTTTTTTCAATGCATTTGAATAAAACCCTAGATTATTATACCTCGTTAGATAGCTGATGAAACGTAGATATTTTAAAAAAAATCTGCCGAACAATTTCCATAATATTTTTTTTAGATATACCTTAGAGAAAAAGAAACTTTCTAATATTTATTCTTATTTCTTAACTTTCATTTGTCTACTACGGTCTATTCAATTAACTTATGCACTTTTTTAATAATCGACGTCCTAAAGCATCTCATTATACATGTAAAAATGCAATAATAATAATAATAAGATACACAAAATAACCAAAAATAAATTTAATTGCCTAAAAATTGGCAATTTTCAATAAAAAAATTCAAAGTCGAATATCTCGAAAAGAGTTAAGTTTAGGGTAGGGTGTTTCATAGTGAAATATGTCAGGAATGATGGGTACTCCACGCCCTTAACGGATCTAGCACGACTTTTCCTGTAACCCTGTATATGAGGTATTGTACGTAATGCGTTTTTTTAACGTGGTTTACCCAGTAGGTAGTAGGATTTAGAGACGACTAGTATCTGCCCGCGGCTTCGCACGCCTTGTTTCTAGGGAATCATTTCATAGTTATTTTTATCCCATGGGAACTGATTTATGAGATAAAAAGTAGCCTATGTGTTATTTCAGGGCTAGAATTACGTCTATTCAAAAATTCAGCCCTATCCGTTCAGTAGTTTTTGCGTGAAAGATTAACAAACATCCATACATTCTTACAAACGTTCGCGTTTATAATATTATTACCTAAGGATGTTAATGAGCACATTCATCGGACATATACCTACTACCTTCAGCATAAATAGAGCCATTCTGAATTTTGAATGAAAAATGGCCATGTTTTTCCAAATTGATTTGGAAAAATGATTCTCTCTCTCTCTTCAGACTTACCCAGAAAATACTAAGAAATCATGATTTAATCAACCCAAGACGATACATAATTCACCAATTTCAATCTTCCTGACTTTCAAGTTCACACACAATTCACTAATTTTTATTATTTTCTTCAAACCAAAGCAAAATACGCACGTTCCGCCACCGCTCAAAACAAAACAAACAAGGTGAGCAAGGCGACTAAATTGATAAAATATAAAAAAAAAACCTTACAGGAGAATGAAGGGGAACTTTCAAATTTCTTACCGATTTTCAGCTTGGTGGGAATTTATGTAGCTTCACTCTTATTTTTTGGTCTAATTTAACCGGACTAAAGTAATAAGTAGGTACTAAGTACAACTTAGTACTAATTACTTTCATGGAGATGACAAAAGGATCAAAATATTACTATCAAAAATACCTAGTATCGTGGTGTAGCTTTTTGAATTTCTGAGATTACGCGCGCTCATACTGTGACATCACCCCCCCCGGCTCAGCCCGCGACCGCGACTCGACGGACGGCGTTCGGTCCGGTGATTACCTTCGGGTGTCTCGTTTCATTTTATTTTCGATCGTCTTCGTTTTCCTATATGAGTGTGCTTTGCTTATTTTTGATGACATGGGGGTAGGGGTATCTAGATAGATAGTTATTACGTCAGCAGTAATCATTTAATTTAATTACTTTCTTTACATAGGTATATCGCTACCCACATAATATGTGCATTTCGTTTACGGGGATACATACAAACTAATATGTTTAGGTTCTCACTACAATACAAATAGCAATAGGTTCTCACTTCTCACTTAGAACTGAGTTGGGGAATTACCGCGCTCTATTCTTTTGTCTAGGTATATAACTGCTGCTATAAATCAATCAATGTTTAAGCATGGGGGGAGGGGTAAGAGCTTTGCTTAGTTTTGCTGACAAGGAGGAGGGATGGTTTAATAATCTCAAAAAATCTGCTTACGTAATACTTGAATGGCCCCAGAGTACCCTATAGTTCTCGTGCAAGAACAGAACCTCAGTGAGTCAAATCCAAAACCTATGTACCTGAATAAATCATAATATGGTTCTACGAACTAGCTAGCTAGACTGTTCAAGCGCTAATTTTTTACCACAATTAAATTACCACGAGGTAGTTACCACTTTTTTGGAAACAAGGCGAATATCCGATTTTCAATAATAAAAAACTATAGTAGGTAGGTAGTAAAAAAATATTAAATTCCTTTGTTATTAATAGGTACCTGCAGGTAGGTAACCTGACAAATTAAGTAACAGAGTAAGAAAAAAACGAAAGTAATTGCAATCTTTATTTGCAGAAATTGATTGTTGAAAATGTTCACAAAATACAAAAAAATACAAACGCCTTAAAAATAGCCTATGATAATTATACTTATGCTAACTCCAAGTGTGATATTTTATAATCTTGGCAATAATATTATAAAGATTTAAAATAGGAGGTGGCGCTAGTGTGCCTCGGGGTACGCCTTTTGATATTTCAACCACTGAAAACCAAGTGATATCACAACCTTTTGTGATTGAAAAGAATATTATTACATATATTTCAACTTTAATATGTTGAAAAAAATCGGTACCTATCTTAGATTTAGTTACTACGTACAAAGGTATAAATTACTTACCTACAACAGCTTCCTACAAAGTTTTATTTATAACTTTGGTTTAACAAAAATGAATTCTTTATGCATTAATAGTAGATGTAGTTCTTATACATAGATGAAAGGCTAAAGTCTTAGGAGAATCCAATGTGAATAAGACAGTGGCAGTTCGGTGGCAGTACTAACAAATTTATACTTGCGTCGACAAAATGCGTTCATAAGAAATAAACGTATTACAGATATTCGCCTAAATTATATAAACCAACAGAAAGTAGTAGGCAAGGACGGTACCAGTAGGTACACTTTCTAGTCTGCGTTGAAAGTAAAGGCTGTCACGTCGTCTGCCTGCCTACATTTGTTACAAGCATGTGGTGCTTTGCTTATTCAAAAAAAACTCACTAACAGCCAGTTTCTAGAAGGCTATTCAAATCTCAAATCAGTTGAGAAAGCGATTAATTTAACACACTGGTTAAATCAAATCGGGGTGCACGAACGCTGATCAGATAATAATTAACTAATCATTGATCATCTTATGATTGTCATTCAGACTCGCACTAAGGGTTCCAGTAACAGGTAGGCTGTTACCATTGTTACCATTTATTAATATCGAGCAAAAATAGTAAAAATGGTGTTTTAATGGGAGCCCGCCTTAAATATTTATCTTCGACGGACAGAAAGCGAAGTATTAGTAATAGGGTCCCGTTTTTACCCTTTGGGTACGGAACCCTAAAAATGACGCTTGTGGCATAAGAATAAGTAAAAACAGATAGAAGGGAAACTTCGGCTCCGAACGCGCTCAAGGTCAAGATATTAGCCTACACTATTTTGCACGTTAAACAGGCATATCAGTCGGGCTGCCACAGCCGGCGACGCTGCACGCGGTTTTTAATGATAATTCATTCATGATAATCAATTCACACCGAGACGCGACGCGACGCGACGATACTCAAAGAGGCCAATGATTTCGCGCTACGCCGCGCGTCGTCGCGAGACGCATCGCAACGTCGCGAGGCGCATCTTAAAATCGTAGCAGGACGACGCCTCGCTGCGCAGCGAGATGCCGCGAGGCGCAGCGGAACGTATCTACTAGCCGCGGGCGCCGCGCGGCCGCGGCTAGTATAAAACTTTTCTGGATAGTTGGCAATGTGGTCAAAAGACAACGTATGAAATTCACCATGAATTCTTCTATTTCTCCATAAATTATGCACCCAAATACTCCTGTGTGATGTCTTCTTTTTAATGTTATTTTTGTAAACTTCTTCCTCTTCATCTTCTGCAAGAAGTCCGATTATAACAAGATCCCAGTCTATCATTATATTTTCAATCGAGCGCTCGACCGAACTGCATCAATTCTAAACGAAGTCTGAACGGAAATAGTAGAGAAGTCGCCACAGCGGCCTCAGGCTGCGCCTCGCGGCGTCGCGCGGCACCGTGAGACGCAGCACCGCTCTTACACGCCGCGCGTACCGGCGATGCACCGCTGCGTCACGATACGTCGCGCTACGCCGCGAGGCACCTCGAGGCGCAGTGCTGCGTGGTGCAACGTAATCTGAATTCTCACAATGTAATGTGTATCTTTTCGTGTAGTGAATAAAGTATATTCTGAGTCGCTCTATGAAAAATGTGCGCGCAGCGTCGCGCCGCGTCGCGTCTCGGTGTGAACTGACCCTAAGTTTACCGATCGCGGCGCGCGGTGGCGGCCGCAAGTATTAGTTGAAATAATAGTTATGTTGTCCGAGAGCCCGGTGCGATGTTGAGTTGAGTATCATGAATTACCTCGAGGTATTTTTTTACAAGACTTTTTATGATGCATTCTTTATGTGATCTCATTTAATAAATAATTAAAACTGACGTGTACCTTTGTGAAATAATACCAACCCAATATGTAGGTTTTTTCTTTTTTCAGAAGAAAAAATTGGATTGAACTTATGGGTCGTAATGATACATAAATTAAATATATATCTGAAATAGTTGGTGTGTTCTGAACATTAATTAAAAATATAAAGAGTGCATTCTAGTGCCTAAAGTAAAAAAAAACATGTCTTATGTTCCTTATGGCACCGGAATTCGGTATTTAATGCACATTAATTGGTTAAGTTGAAACCACAAAATTCCTTAGCGGGCAGGCTAACTTGACAGACATGATATATAGACTCGGCGCGACGGCTTAGCTGGACTGACAAGGTAAGGCGTAATTTCGTCATATATGTGTGTGTGTAAGTGTGTTTGTACACGCCAAGGCTTAATTTTACCTGCCTCAGTGCGGGTGTCGTTGGGGTTCCGTCTAGATAGTTCTATAGTCTGAGCGCGCGGAAAGCTGCGCAGCAACACTTTTTAGGAACCAAATGGTGGCATGAGTAGGGTGCGCGGGGCGGTGGTCTAGGCTAAAGACGTACCTTACATAAAAACAATCAATCCTATAAACGATCAAATTAGAATTTACTCATTTATAAAGGATTAAAAAAAATGTTTGGTAAAACTATGTTTTCTAAGAAGACATGATTTACTCTTTATTTTAGAAATCTATTAAATACCTCAGACTATAGAACTACCTAGACGGAGCCCCAACGAAACCCGCACTGAGGCAGGTAAAATTAAGCCTTGGCGTGTACAAACACACTTACACACACACATATATGACGAAATTACGCCTTACCTTGTCAGTCCAGCTAAGCCGTCGCGCCGAGTGTCACGCAAAATTATTACGAGATTTAGAGGGACAAAATGCCGAATTATGTTTTGAAAGGGTGTTCAAACCAATCTCGCGACATAAAAAGCAGGATAGCATCACACTTCATGCGAAAGTACACCTGCACGGCTACACTCAGTACGAGCACACATGTTTACGAAACCGGCTTCAAAATCATTGTCGACAGCGCTCTGTCTAGCTAGGTAGTCTGAGTTAAATACTATTTGAGTAACGACTGTTTGAGAACATATAAAACCTCATTATAAAATCGAATAGAAACATTTTTATCACTTAATTTCAATAGATTTAAATAATAATCGATTAAACAACACCCACAAGTACGCACATTGCACATCTCTTTTATCTTGACTTTTGTTAACTTCGATCTTTATCGGCAATACTCGGTACGAGGTATTTGTCTCTGTCACACTGTCCAAGTGTCCAAGTGTCCTGTAAGGTCTTAAGGAAATAAAGCACTTTGAGTTTGAGTTTGACACGTCAGCATTGGTTTGGTGTTTGTGACGCTATCTCTGTCTTGACCACAGTTGGGTACAAAAAGTGTTCGTTGTGTTTTTGTTCGTTTTTATTTAAAAAAACAACGTCAGAGGATAAATATTGAGTATGATACAATTTAAAGATTAAAAAAAACAAACACTGAATATTAATAATGGCTTAGTGCCATTATTACTATTAATCAGTACTTTCTCCCTGTATTAGATATTTTCTGATCGTATATTTGTTTATCTGACAATAACAGTTTTCTTCGCGACTGTGCATGCGCAAAAGTTCGCAGGGCCTATGTTCAGAACTGCCAAGTAAATTTGTCCTTTCTGTAATCAACGTTCGAGAAACCCAAATGACACTTGAATAGAGATTTGAACATTGATTAGTTAATTATGAAGTTGACATGCCTTCGAGAAATCGGCTGTAAGAGAATCTATTTAATAAGTAATATATGGTTGGTACTAAGCTTCTTGATTAAAAGTCGCTAACAATCAGCTCACTAAAATCTAGGAAGCACATTGCATATTGCTGCGAACATACGGCGGTTTCTATTCTAGATGTATGAAGAATGGGAGAATCTATGTAATATAATAATATATGTGGTACTAAGCTTATTGAAAAAAGTTGATAAAAGTCACTAAAAATCAGCTCACTAAAATTTAGGAAGCACACACATTGCATATTGACGCGGACATCAGGCGATTTCTATTCTAGATGAAAGAAGGGAAGATTGTATTTAATATGTGTATGTGGTATTAAGATTATTGAATAAAACTCACTAAAAAACAGCTCACGTAAATTTAGGAAGCACATTGCATATTGCTGCTGACATAAGGCGGTTTCTATTCTAGATGTAAGAAGGGGAGATTGTATTTAATATGTGTATGTGGTATTAAGATTATTGAATAAAACTCACTAAAAAACAGCTCACGTAAATTTAGGAAGCACATGCATATTGCTGCTGACATAAGGTGGTTTCTATTCTAGATGTAAGAGGGGAGAATCTATTTAATATATACATGTGGTATTATGCTTATTGAATAAAACTCACTAAAAACAGTTAACTAAAATCAAGGAACCACATTGCATATTGCTGCGTACCTAATATAAGGCGGTTTCTGTTCTAGATGTATGAAGAACGGGAAATCTATTTCAAAGCAAAATGTGGTGCTTAAATGATTGATTAATACTCACTAAAATCAACTCATTAATATTATGGAATCACATTGCCTATAGCAATATTTACATTATAGCCGAAATGGTTTCTATTCTAGATGAATGAAAAACGGGAGTAGTATTCCCTTAGGTAGGTACATGTACCTATGATTATTTGTAATCAACTGTACCAGACACGAGGTCTATTAAAAATGTCTTGAAGGCGAATCAACAACCGGTTTGTTATTTTTCAAATTAATTTCTATATCACGCTTACCTACAAAAGTTACTACAGTATCAAAAGTATAAATTACCTACTCACCTAACTTAAACCTATATGAAGTTATTTATTTATTTACACATTACATATTGCTGCGAACGAAATGCGGTTTCTATTAGAAACTGCTTTTCGAAGAAGGAGAGCATCTATTTAATAAGTATTATGTGGTAGGTACTAAGCTTATTGATTAAAAGTCACAAAAAATCAGCTCACTAAAATCTAGGAAGCACATTGCATATTACTGCGAACATAAGGCAGTTTCTATTCTAGATGTATGAAGAAGGATATAATCTATTTAATATATATGTGGTATTAAGCTTATTGAATAAAAGCCACTCAAAATCAGCTCACTAAAAATTTTGGAAGCACATTGCATATTGCTGCGGACATAAGGTTTCTATTCTAGATGTAAGAAGAAGTGGAGAATCTATATTTTAATATATATATATATATGTGTGGTATTAAGCTTATTGAATAAAACTCACTAAAAAACAGTTCACTTCAATCTAGGAAGCACATTGCATATTGCTGCGAACATAAGGCGGTTTCTGTTCTATATGTATGAAGAACGGGAAATCTATTTCAAAAGCAAAATGTGGTGCTTAGCTTATTGATTAATACTCACTAAAATCAACTCAGTAATACTATGGAATCAAATTGCCTATAGCAATATGAATACATTATAGCCGAAATGGTTTATATTCTAGATGCATGAAAAACGGGAGTAGTACTCCCTTAGGTAGGTACATGTACCTATGATTATTTACAATCAACTGTACCAGACACGATCTATTAAAAATGTCTTGAAGCGAATCAACAACTGGTTTGTTATTTTTCAAATTAATTTCTATATCACGCTTACCTACAAAAGTTACTACAGTATCAAAAGTATAAATTACCTACTCACCTAACTTAAACTTATATGAAGTTATTTATTTATTTACACATTACATATTGCTGCGAACGAAATGCGGTTTCTATTAGAAACTGCTTTTCGAAGAAGGAGAGCATCTATTTAATAAGTATTATGTGGTAGGTACTAAGCTTATTGATTAAAAGTCACACAAAATCAGCTCACTAAAATCTAGGAAGCACATTGCATATTACTGCGAACATAAGGCAGTTTCTATTCTAGATGTATGAAGAAGGATACAATCTATTTAATATATATGTGGTATTAAGCTTATTGAATAAAAATCACTTAAAATCAGCTCACTAAAAATTTTGGAAGCACTTTGCATATTGCTGCGGACATAAGGTTTCTATTCTAGATGTAAGAGAAGTGGAGAATCTATTTAATATATATATATATATATGTGTGGTATTAAGCTTATTGAATAAAACTCACTAAAAACAGTTCACTTCAATCTAGGAAGCACATTGCATATTGCTGCGAACATAAGGCGGTTTCTGTTCTATATGTATGAAGAACGGGAAATCTATTTCAAAAGCAAAATGTGGTGCTTAGCTTATTGATTAATACTCACTAAAATCAACTCAGTAATACTATGGAATCAAATTGCCTATTGCAATATGAATACATTATAGCCGAAATGGTTTATATTCTAGATGCATGAAAAACGGGAGTAGGACTCCCTTAGGTAGGTACATGTACCTATGATTATTTACAATCAACTGTACCAGACACGATCTATTAAAAATGTCTTGAAGCGAATCAACAACCGGTTTGTTATTTTTCAAATTAATTTCTATATCACGCTTACCTACAAAAGTTACTACAGTATCAAAAGTATAAATTACCTACTCACCTAACTTAAACCTACATGAAGTTATTTATTTTCTTTTCAGAAATCGTACAAAATACAAAAGTTAGGCTGACACGTCGTCTACGTACCTACAACACGCTCTTTCATCAATCGATATGTGATGCTTATTGAAAAAAACCTCTAAAAAAGACTGTGCGTGTTTATTGCTGCACTTTATTATATTGCTTATTTACACATTACTTCGAGAGATCAGTTTAAAAAAAAATCTTAAATGTATAAACAACCTTTTTTGTTATTTTCACCTTATAAGTATATTTATCGCACTTACTTAAGTTACTACAGTATAAAAGTTAGGTATATATTACTTTCACAGGTCGCCAGTCCTGTCAGAAGAACCAATTGTTCTTGATAATCTCAAAATGCCAGGTAACGCGCACAACACGCCGATATCATACGTCGAAATATGTAGGTACCTACAGAAACGAGATCCATTCTATGAATTGTCAATATAGACCAGGGTAAATACGGTTGTTGAAACAAAAATAAAATAATAGTAGGATGAAACCCATTGCACTACATTCTCCTCATTTTCCAATGGGTTTGATCCTACTATTATTTTATTTATCTTTTTATTATTTGAAAGCCCCACCCTGGTCTAATATGAGTAGTCAATCGATTTTTGTTGGGTGTTTCAACTTATGTCTACATCACAGTTTCGTTAGTTAATACAGTATAAAAGGTATAAATTACTAACATATGAAGATATTTGTCTGTCTCAAAATATCCGAATATAGATTACTAACCGTATATTATAACTGTCAGAAATCTATATTCGCATATTTTTTCATTCACTCAATTATAATTGTTGTGTCAGTCGATTATTGGAAAAGAGCACAAAAAATTTGGACGAGTGAAGCAAGCCGCTATTTCTTAGACACTTATGCGTGGTGGCAGTATTGCTCATTATCATTATACCCAGTAAAAGGGGTGGGATGTTATGACACCCGTGACTCGTCCTGGATCCGCCCTTTTTTATGTATTTTCATAGATAGTCAGGTTGTCTGAATAATATAACAATTCGATGGTAAAAGTAAAATCTATCTATGTTATTGCTTTTAACGTTTCGTTTGTTATTGCTAAGCTGGTAGAATTATCCCTTTAAAGAGCAGACAAATCTTAGTAAATATCTAGCTGAGTAGAAGCTCTGTATAACACTGTAAATTATAGGTATATCAAATTATAATAAAAAAATTACCTCTAGGTTACATTAGATACTGAGATCGTTTTTGTAAATCTAATCAGAACATCAAGTCTTAACGGTCCTCTGAAACAAAAAGATAAATGAAGGTTCAATCATAAAAAAAGGTTAGTATTCTAGTATAATAACAACTGTTGCACGCAATAATAAGTTACGCAGATGATAAACACAGTTCTTTGCTGTTTTAATTAATATACACATAAATGCCATTTTTAGATGAGTTCAAAGGCGTATGAAGGCATAGCTCAACAACCGTGCCTTGGACAACTGCCAAATCAAGACAATAAAAGTCTGATCTTCCATGTGAGGCACTCACTTGCTTACGTCGCTATCCATTTGCCTCTTTAAAGGAAGTTGGGAAACAAATGATAACAGTCAAAATATAATATATTTTGTCAAAATATAATATATTTTGACTGTGACATATTATGTCAATCGCCAATTCCCATAAATTCAATCAGTTTTATATCCGTAATAAGTCCTGTCAAAGTTTATTATTACTAGTCTTGGCCCGCGGCTTCTCATTGTTTCTATGGAAACTTTTCAAAATCAATTTCTATACCATGGGAACAGAGTTGTGAGATGAAAAGTAGCCTTATCAGGGCTAGAACTACATATATAATATATCAGCCCAATCCAATCAGTAAAGTTTGTGTGAAAGAGTAAGAAACATCCATACAAATAAACTTAGGCGTTTATAATAGGTACCATAGCCATGCTATCCTATATTTGTTTGATCATTTTAAGACCATTGGTCAACAAATCATCTAAATCAATGGTGTTAATTCCCTCACCTGGTATGTCTACACCCATAAGGCATAATTCCAGAGTGCCCATCAGCTCAGTCAGTTCTTGGTCCGTGTAATGCAGGGTGACGACCGGCGGCTGCTCGGGCCGCTCCTCTCTAGGCCGCTGGTTCACCATGTGCATGTACCGCATCCCATGGGGTAAACACATCTGTTTACGGGGTTCGTCGTACTTGGACATCTGTGGATAAACAACTCGGGGATAAGATAGACAGAAAATTCTTTATTGCACAGTTAAAATGATTTTTTTAGCAGAACATAAACAGTTTAGAAAAATGTGTAACAATAGGCGGTCTTATCGCTCAAGAGCGTTCTCTACCAGACAACCGTGGATGGATAAGAGTGTTGGATTGGACATGGGGATCCGAGTACATTTTAGTTAGAAAATAATAAATACATAAATTATATAGGTATACTATTACATCAAAATACACAGACGGCGCGTCGCCAGACTGTCAGTGTTCTACAAATATCACTTTGGTGACTGTGCGCAGGCACTGCACGACATTATTCCATCTTCTCCATTCCACCATCGGACCAGCAGACGCACTGAAAAATACCATCCGTACCTGCAGGGCTAGCATGCGCGCCCACGAGAAGCTTTTCTCGTCTTTTTTCTCGACAAAAATGGCGCTATCTCGATTTGTCGACCGATGATGTTAGCATGCGACACCAAATAGTCGTCATGTCTCGTCACGTGAATGATTTGGTGAATGTTTATATCACAAACTATAAAGGGATACTAAGGTTTATATTTATCTGTGGTAACCTTTCTCGTCAAACGCTAAGATGCGCGCCCAAATTTTCTCAACTTTTGACAGTATAACGCGAGAAAACTCTCGTCTTTCAATTTGAGCACGAGAACTCACGAGAAGATTTTCTTGATTTTTTTCTTCGAGTCTCGTTGCTCATGGCGGTCCCTTATGAAGAATTAATTATTCATTAGCGGTGTATAGTAACAAAAAATACGAAAAAATAGAAAGAAAATTTACTCGAAAATAAGATGTGTTTGCGATTGTCTGGATTTAAGATAACTACCTAACGTGTAGGTTTTTATTAGGTATTATAAAATATCTGTAAGAGCTTACTTGCTCATATTTTTCTTGACCTTGGTCTAACTAAGTTGTTGTAACAGAAGATAGATAATGAGCTTATGGGTCAAGCAAGTGCATTATAGAAAAGATACCTACATTGTGGCGACTAAACTGAACAATTATTTTAGTTTTAGGTACTTTCGTTTTGTGCGATGTCATCTTGCACTCCGTGCCTACCAAAACAGAACTTATGGCAAATATTATCTATAATATCATTCTTGAGTCTGACAAAGAAATAAACAAGAAAATCGGGCGCAAATTTTGGAATATCTTCTCCTTTTTATTCTTCTTCTTGCCTTATCGACTGTTTACCAACTCTACCAGTGAAAATTAGGCAGTATGGTTTTATGGCTTTCGCTTGTCCTATAGATGGACTAATATAAAAAAACTACCAATAAAAATGTTCAAACTACCAAAATGAAGGTGAAACTAAAAAGGTTAGTTTATTTCTGAGGGCGCTTGTACACGCTAAGAAAATTTGCCGTTCCTGCGACAGAAAAGACAAATTCTTCGTGTAGACGTCAAGAATTTTTTCTGTTCCACACACGTAAACTTTTCGTGTCTTCCGCAGACAAGACCAATCGAAACGTGTACACGACACGAATTTTTTCGTGCAGTCGCCAGTCGGGCGTAGGGCGCGCAAGTAATAATATGTGTGATAATCAGTGTGAGTTTCGTTTATTTATATAAATGTTAACTACAAAGCAAAAAGAATGATAATGAATGAAGCAAGAATGAATTAATGAAATGAACTTTGTTTTGTTTTTTTTGTTTTCTAATGCACACTAGCGACGTCCACAAAATACGACGAACTGAAACTAGCGTCCTTGGCTGTCTATGGTCCGATTCCTATCTGTACTAGTACTATATTATTAATCTGGGACTACCTGGCTGGGCTGGGCTGGCTCAACCCTACTACACCGCCCCCCGCCGCTCCGCAACAACGTTCGCCGCGTCGTGTATAACGCAGATAAGAATTTTTTCGTGCACCGCTGAGAGCAGTGTACACAGTTATTTTCTTGTGTGGCTTTTTTTCTTAGCGTGTACAAGCGCCCTTAGGGTGCAGTTCCCAAAAACCATAGACAATTGAATGAACTAAACGTGTGTTCGTCTGGGTTGCTTTCTCTACGCGAGAAGGATTACTCGACAACGAGTATTATGTCTACCGACGACGTCAAAATAGTCGTCGCGCGCGCGACGACTTCAATGGCGCGCATGTAAGCCCTGCTGGTCGATATTCCACAATGTCGAACTAAAAAATTTTGCTCATCGTTTATAATTAGCACAGCCAGAGAGTGGAATGAGCTTCCAGCGTCTGTTTTCCCGCTAGAGTACGATCTCGGAGTCTTCAAATCAAGAGTGAATAAGTTCCTTCTGGGAAAGCGTGCTCCATCTTAGGCCACATCTTCACTTACCTAAGATAGTGGCCAAACGCTCGACCATTGACAATAAAAAAAAACATGTATTATATTAAATACATATCACTACATAGTATAAAACAAAGTCGCTTTTTCTCTCCCTATGTCCCTATATCTTTATGTCCCTTTGAATGCTTAAATCTTTAAAACTACGCAACGGATTTTGATGCGGTTTTTTTTAATAGATAGAGTGATTCAAGAGGAAGGTTTATATACTTATAATAAAACCGTGCAAAGCCGGGGCGGGTCGCTAGTTTATTAAATTTATTTTGCTACTGACAGAAGAATAAAAATGTGGCCAGTAGTTCCATAGTATCTTCAGGCAGAAGCAAGAGTCTCTAACAGCACAAGTTGTCTCCTATTGTCCGGACTCTTAAGAACCAGTGTCCTCAGGAATACCAGTTTCTAACATATCATGCCATACTCAAGATATCTGCTATTGCCTAGACTTTTAAGAGACCGGTGTCCTCAGGAGACCCATTTAATTGAGAACTGAGATCTGCTCTGACATCTCGCATGGGAGTGTATTGTGCATTATCCTAGTCTAACTTAATCTACCAGCCCAGCTAGTTGAAGAACCGGAGCAGGACTTTTGGTGGTTTACTGTAGGTGTTGGTAAGAGATCCATCTAATAATTATACTTGACTGATAGACTTATAGCAAAGAAACCTAGAAAAAGAGATCCTCAAGATACAGGTTTAATCCTACTTTGCGAATAGTTATATGATAAATACCCGTAACAAAAATCTGCAGATTGTAAAAAAATATCCTGAAGTGTATTTTATAAATTTTACAAAATGTCAAACCAGCAAGTTATTATAGTTATTGTGTTATTAATGTTGACGAGCTTTTTAACATCTTCTTCTTCTATATATATATATATATATATATAAAAGAAAGTCGTGTTTGTTACAACACTTATAACTCGAGAACGGCTGGACCGATTTTTATGATTTTTGTGTTTTTGGATTTGTCTTCGTCGGGAATAGCATATTATGTATAAAAATATGATATTTGACTAATAAATAAATTTCCCCGCGGCGACGCTGCGGGGCGCAGCTAGTAAACAAATAAAATAGATATGTTATCACATCAGGTACCAATAACATAATTCTTGTCTCATAACATACCCGAGGTTAGTTGATGCTTTGTGAAAATTACCTGTATTATTTAATGATTACTTTTTCTTGTTTCTTTCAACTGACCTTAGACAATACCAGAGGTATGCGGCAAAGACAACACTCTTCCTGGTTTGGCCACGATACTGGCATTAGATTGCCATCTTCTCGTCCTCGCTGAAATTAAAACAATAAGTAAGACTTCATTTATACCCATCGTTATTAGCGTGCGATTAAGACTAATTGCATGTTCTTTACACACTGGGGTCAAGACAGTCTGCAGCATGGAATTGAAGAATAAACCTAAAGCATAAGAATAGACAATAACAGAGTAGAATGGAAACTTCGCTCCGAACGCGCTCAAGGTCACGATATTAGCCTACGCGATTCTGCACGTTAAACGTGCAGTGGGCGGGCCGATTCAGTAGGGCTGTCACAGCCGGCGAAGCCGCACGCGGATTTTAATATTTACGAGTATGTAAGTTAGGTACCTACCTCTATAATATAACGTCACTGTCAAGTTATTGTGGTGTGATCGGTTGTAACAATAACTCAAAAACGAAGACAAATTTAAGTTTTATTAGATTGATAAAAGATAATGATAATACATACACTATGTAAGTAATATTTTCTAAATATTATTGTGTTTTTGTAGGTTCCTTTCTAACTAATTAGGTAGGTACCTAATCAAAGGAACGTGAACATCGGTCGTTGACCTTTTCTCTCTCGCCTCGCGGCGACGGCGGCGGGGCGCGGCGGTACAGTGAAGTAGCAACCCTGGCAAAACGCCTGGATGACAGAGGGGCGTAACGAGGTGAAGGGGGAAGTTGGTATATAAATGGCGGCGTTTGGGACTAGATCAAAGAAGAGTCCCTTCTACTCAGTTATTATTTATTCTTATGCCTAAAGTGAGGAGCTGGCTAGAAATGAGAGAAAGAAGACGATCCAGCTAATAACCAGAAAGATAGAGAGGTTTTTTAGGTAGGTAAATACTCATCTATAATAGTAAAAAAAATTGGATATATGAGCATACTGGCCATTGCACGATTAGTGATTTTTCCAAAAAAAATTAATCCATCAAAGCGGAAATCTATTAAGAAAAATATTGCAAATTTATATAGAATATGATGTTTCACTATTCTTCTTTGTTTGTATTTTTGTGAGTACTTAATCCGTAACGCCAACTGCTAATCACAAACCTATGACGAGGCAGAGCCAGTTTTGTAACTGGATTTTTATTTCATACTTATGTCCGATTTTCTATTAGATGAAGCAAGTATAACTTATTGTAACAAGTAACAAGTATAACATATATTATGTTAATTATTTTGTTTAAATCTTTTAAAAATTAATTTTATGTTTATTTTATCTTACCTTATCAGTGGTTACTTTGCAGCTCAACTTCCGAGCATCATTTCTGACCACGAATTCATCTTTGAAAACCGTCTTCAGTATATTGCAGACGCGGGACAAAACGTCAAAACTGAGTTTCTTTCTCGCCATTTTCATCAAGAGAAGAACACTGGAGAACATAGCCGGCTCGCAATCTTCATGTAAATCCTGTATAAAAATGAAACAAAAACCACTCTTAATTTTACTACAAAGCTACCTTAAAGTATGACTAATGAACTACTAGGGATAAAGAGTGCGAAGCCGATAACATTTTAAGGCTGTTTTATCCCATGGGAACTGATTTTTGGGATAAAAATAAATCTATGTATATTCCAGGGAACGAATTACGTATATTCAAAATTTCATCCTGATGCGTTCAGTTTTTTGTGCGAAAGAGGAACAAACTTCGATACATCAATCTATAAATCCATACAAACTTTCTCGTTCTCTCGTTTCGTGGATAAGCTGAATCAAACTTATTCTACTTTAAAAAATACCTCAAAAACCTTTTCCACGTGATCCAGCCAGCTTGCCGACGCAAAGTACACACTCTCAGATACAGAGTGGCCTGTTGATATCGAACAGGCGTAGGCTCCTGGGAAGACCACAATATACTCATTGGGTTTCTGTTCCACCCTCCGGATTGGAACGCCGCACGCCGCCAGGTGGCCAGGCGGTATCATGGTCGTATCAGAGGCCAGCCAGATGCCTTTATTTTGGACAGCCGCTTCTGTCAGCATTTGCACAGCCTTTCTGAAGGCGGGCGCCCCTGAACCAGGCACCGCGTACCAGATTTTAGTGGATCCTTCAAGCATAAAGTCTAGCCAGGACAGCTTATGCGGATCCATATGCCAAGAGTTGGTGCTGAATAACTGGTTCAGGCATAAGGTGGGGACAGTCACAGCTAGAGCTTTGCCGAGAGAGTGCAATATATTTAGAGGATTTTCACCGATTCGCTGGAACAAGATAGAGACATACTATACTTTCTTGTACAACAACATGTACTATACATAAAATGGTGGACAATCCACACAGTATCAATCAGCCCCGAGCTAAGCAGAGCTTGTTAGATAACTGATATATGTCAGAAAGCACACTTACAGCTACAGCATGAAAAAGTTTTTTTTTTATATTAAATGAAAACCAGACATAAAACCAGAACAGATTATTTGCAGACCGTACAAATATTTGTCCCAAGGCGGGAATCGAACCCGGAACCTCCTCCATCGCAGGCGGAACATGGCCCGCCACGCCACGGGGGTCATCAAATCTATGGCAACAGTGAAAGAAGTGAAGAATAGTTTATATTAATGTGATTTACCTTCAGGTTCCAAGGATGGCTACCACCAGGTTTCTTCGGATCCGACTCGTGTCCTAGGTTGTTCACTGATGTATCGATGAAAGCTGACAGGACGCATACATGCTCATTTCCGAGGTTGAGGATCTCCCAGTACTGACTCTCGATTTCCTCTATGGTGCTCGGAAGACCATTCGGGAAACGCATCCCTTCAATCTGAGCGGATATCTGCAGGAATATGAAACGGGAGTAAATTAATTGGTAATTATTTTAAATACTTGGACAGCCGGAAAAATCAGATTAAAAAATTAATGTACAGCAAAATATCTTTAAGTTGGCTGTAAATAAAAAACCGCCAGTAAAACTTGGTGAGCAAGTAAATTATTTTTAATAAGCAAATAAATAACTGTTTGATCAGCAAAATAAATGTTTTGGGCAGCAAAACAGTTCTATGATGATCAGGATTATTTAAATTGTTTGTCTACCAATAAATGGAAGTTAGATCGCAGAATTTTTTTTTTGGGCAACAGTATTCTAGAAATCTGTTACGCAGAAATCAAGAATATAAGCCAAACAAATGAAATTTAAACTGACAATGATTAGCAACTAACTGTAAAATTTCGGGTATTTTCCTTGCCACCAATAAAAAATTGGTAAAAAAGAAACAGTCAGACTTCGTCTTAGACAAATATGGCTTAAATGGTTCCAAATAGTCCACACTACCTTCGCCCACCAGCTTTGCACCCACCTTCCAATCAGGTATATCAAATTGAAGCAATTTTTTTTCTCTTTATTTCATATATTATTATTATCATTTAGGGTTGTCTAATTAAATCTAGACGCAAATAAGGGTTGCCTGCTGTTAAAGATAATAAATATTCTAGGTAGAGTGAAAGAGAGTTAGCGCGTAACATCATTTGTCTAACAAGGTTAGCTATTATAGGCTGAAGAAAGTTAGTATTTTACTCAACAGCTGCGAAAATTTTATTCTATCATTAAAACCACGCTTTTGGAGTTCGTAAACGTAATCACACATAACAAAATTATTCTTTCAGATCAATCATTCACTCCTAAACTTCAAAAAGTCACATGTTTGTGCAGCGATTTCTTGTTTACGTTTGAATATCCTACTAATATTATAAATATGAATGTTAGTGTGTCTGTATGAATTTTGTTACCACGTATCTCCGTAACTACTAAACCGATTTTGATGAAACTTGGAACGTGGATACTGTTGATTCCAGAATAGGACATAGGTTGATCTTAATTTCGAAAATCAATCACCCTTTCAGCGAGTAAGATAGGGTCGTAAAGTTTCTAATATTTTTTTAAATTCTTTGTTTCGCTTCGTTCACAATGTGATACATATACCGAAAAGTAAATTAATAACACATTTTTACATATCTGTGCCTAGCAGTTGATACAAAGATATGAAGTGGTTAAAATAAAAAAATAAAAAATTAAGTAACTATAACTACACTGTTTAGGATTATGAAATCAAGTAATGTAAGTATAGTATTGTTTTCTATAGATATGAATCAACCTTCTTACCCGGCGGAATGTGGCAAGGTTCATCGCACGTCCTTTGCCTGTGCACTCTTCGATCTTGTCATATATTGGCTTGCAGATATTGTATAGATCAGACAGGTCAGCGTCAGGAAAAGCCTCCTCGTATTCAGGCAGATTCGTCTCCTTTAGTGTTGCTTGTTGATAATGTAGCGGTCTGCTGGTGCGTAGAATTGCGTTCTGCAATCGGATTTTCCATATCTTATCCGCTTTGTCACGAGCCGCCTCTCGCTCAGCTGAAAAACAAAAAATGGTAAAATAACGTAATAGGAATTCATTTAGCTATGAGGGATTACCCGCTTTCAACAACATTATAACCATTATGCACCCAAGGCAGGGGCCAAACTAAAGATGTAATGAGATATCGATAGGTTAAAAGTACGATATTTTATAATATAGAGTTATGACCAGCAGTGCACTTCTTTCGACAGAATAGATTTTGTCCTGAAGTGAAGTGAATCGAACCCCAACATTCTACGTCGCAACGCGGGAAAGCTTCGCCCGCCGCATCTCATTAGCCGTCACGTCGTCGGTCATCGAAAATGAAGAGAGTTAGCGAGCAAAGAGTGAAATTCTTCAATCAAATAAATAATGCACGTACTTTTTCGTTTAATATCCGTAATAGAGATATCGTCTATAAAATTTCATTAACTTCCGTTCAGACGTGAAAAGATGACAGACAAAATAATTTTCGATTTTATAATAAGTATAAGCATTATGAGTATCGATAGTATGTACCTACGTTGGTGATGTTTGATTTAATGACTAAATCAAATAATATGATCTTACCGGAAGTCAACGACTCGTAAGGTAAAACATGTTTGCAATAGAGTTTCTCTAGTTTTTTCGAATCCGGTTTGCCACGCGGTGAAACAAAATTCATCTGTGACGCAATGCGCGCCCATTTTTCGTTTTGTGCTAGATTCCCTGCAATGCCGCCTTGCTTCAATACAAGATGGTAAAGTTTGACCAGATCAACTTCTACTCCACCGAACTGAAATTCAAATTGAGGTCCGTTAATATAAACAAAACCAGCTAAGCATGTATTTATCACACTTTGCTACTCCAAATAATACATTACCAATGGTGCCTTAGTGAATCGTTCCTTATCCCTCGGAGTTAGAGACGCCAAGTACGTCTGTATTGTCGCCATTTCTCTGGTATTAGGTCCCCAGCGATGGTACAACCGTCCAAGATGCTGATTGGTTGTCCCAAACACGCAGTTGTCATCCAAATGGTAAGGCACTAGAAATCCATCGGGAGGTATGATTTTGCAGATCCCATACTTTGACGCCTGTTCTTCTATGGTCTTTATGTATGCGATGGGGTCCTAAAAAATAATATTTGAATTCAGTTAACGATCCCCATATGGTTCGTTCTGCTCAGAGAACTTCGTAAGCCTGTATCTAAGTATCCTTTGGGGGTCGTCAGTAGGCGGCGATGTTGTGGGCGGCCACTCCAGTTTTGTACCTATAATAATCTCTGTTCGGACGGATATGGTAAGCGACGGTCAATAATCCGACAGCAAAGGGATAACGCCAATCCTATACAATTTTTAAAACAAATAATGGCAAGTATTAATGATAAATTTTGTTCTATGGGGCAATCTCTTCCCGAGCTAAGCTCGTCTGGTCAATAATACGAGTTGCCTTGATCATAACACAAGCCTAAAACAAAGGATAATCAAAAATTAATCCTTACCTTGAACTCTTCAAGAGTGGGACGATATACCAGCGTATCACCACTCTCAGGCCCAGATTTTGACTTGTCTAACATTAATGGCAGTGGCTGCCAGGTGTTTTTGTCTTCCCAGGAACTGTACGGATGGAACTTATCAAAGACTGACTCTTCTGGGTGTGGTGTTAAGCAGACTACACGTAGCCGTGACTCAGTTGTAGAGGTTTCATCATCTATATCCATTGATGTAGTATCAACCGAACGCGATGTAGATGGAATGGAGTGTACATTATCTATGATGATTGGCTGGTCATTATCGACCAGCATTGGTTCTGTGAGTTCTGATATGTTTGGCTGGATGTTGGGCGGCGTCGGCTGTATTAGTTTTGGTTTTGGCTGGGCTTTGGGCAGAAATCCTTCTAATCCCGCAGCCATCCATTCAATTGTGTAATCCTCCTGTAAATGTTCAACTTCATAGTCCTGATCAGAGTCCGTATGCTCGTATACTAATCTTTCCATCTCTTCCGAATCATCATCATTATCTAAAGCGTTAACTTGATTATTTGAACGGTCTGTCACCGATGGAATATCAAACCAATCAGATGAGGTAGTGTCAATCAGCACCGCCGGCTCTGTATTCTCTGACTTAACTAGGTCCTCTCCAGTACACTCCGATTTCATATCCAGACTTGTAGTATCTGCAACAATAATAAAATATTTGTTGACTTTATCCACAAATTTTACAATACTAACCGTAGAGATGCCTAATATAAAGCGGGGCATGTTTCGGGCGATATTTGTGAAGGCGAACCTGTTATCGTTAGAAGTCAATAGATGGCGCAAGACTTGTTAATACAGGGTGCCCTTGGATAAAGTGCAACCACAAAAGGGAGTGAAACTAGATCAAAAATTATCTACAAAAAAAATCTTTTTTTAAAATTGAATTCTAATATCCTTTATAATTTATATTGGATCACTTCTTAACTCATGCACATCACAAGATTTGCTTTTGTGACTCTGTCTCGGTGTTTACGGTCGTTCTGTAGTCTTTTTGTTTTTTGTATTAGATTACAGTGATTCCCAAAGTGGTCCAGGTGGACCCCCAGGGGTCCACGGGAGTCTCGACGGGGGTCTAAGTTAGGGGTCCACAACTGTAAGCAGGGGTGTATGAAACTTAATTTGGTTTAGAAAGTGAAAAACTAAAATGTCGGCTTGACTTCTCTTATCAATATAAGTAACTCAGCGAATACCACTTGTAAAAACTTGCATATTTCATATTCTGTACAACGCGACGAGACTTTAAAAAATTTAAGTCATCAAAAAATAATTTAATTTAAAAAATCTTATCTTATGTCGATATTTTTTGATCTACACTTGCGAGCTATAAACTGGAATCACTTCATCGCTGGTTTCTGCAGATCATATTTTACAGCTTCCATGGAATAAACTGAAGATTGGTGTTTACCATTTGAAAAAAAAATTTGTTAGCTTTCGAATGGTATAAAATTATTTATTATTGAAAATTATTTAAATTTAATTAAGTTTCCTACCTTCATTTAGTAAATTATTACAATAGGTCGAAGTTGTGGATGTTTAAATTAATAAGAAGTAAAATGAAAATATCAAATTTTATTTAAAAGCTTTGTTATTTCACGCTTAATATTTTGTATTGCCCCCCCTTAGTCCGGTCAATTTAGACCAAAAAATTAGAGTGAAGTTACAGTCCCAACAACCTGAAAATCAGTGAAATTGTTCAAAACATAATTATAAACAATGTTTACAAGTTCCCCATCATTCCCGTGCATGGAATTTTTTTTATTCAAGGTCTTTTCAGCTCGTCCCACAGATGTTCGATAGGGTTCATGTCAGGGCTGACAGCTGGCCAGTCTATTGTGGGAATCCCGTCTTTTTCCAGGTACTGTCTAGTCGCACGAGCGGTGTGGCAGCGGGCATTGTCGTGCATTAGCAGGAAATTTTCGCCAATAAACCCGGCGTAAGGGAGTACATGGCCCAGCAGAATGTCGTTAATATACCTTTCTGCGGTTAGTCCTCCTCCCCGAACTCCACCGGGTACGAATACCAGCTCCGTTTTAGCTTCAATTGAAATCCCCGCCCACATCATGCAAGACCAACCCCCATATGCCACTGTTTCCGCTATACAGCATTGTGCGTATCGCTCTCCCGGTCTCCTGTAGACTCTCCGTCGACGGTCGCTGCCATGCAAGCACATCCTAGTCTCATCCGCGAACAAAACTCGGCTCCATTGCTGTATATCCCAATCTAAGTGATCACGAGCAAACTGAAGTCGGGCTTGTCGGTGGGCTGTAGACAATTTGGGTCCCGTTGCTGGCCTTTTTGGGGTCAAGTTAGCTTCTTTGAGTCTTCGCCTCAGTGTCCACTCGCTGACAGTTCTCCCTCGCACTTCTCCGAGCTCCCGCTGGACATCAACGCCGGTTAGATGTCGATTTCGGAGAGAAGTGCTGACAATAAATCGGTCAGCTCTCGCCGAAGTGCATCGCTGTCGTCCAGATCCTGGTCTTCGGACTAAGTTTCCAGTCTCTCTAAACCTCTTGTATACTTTGGAGACACAGGACTGGCTCAGATGAGGCTGTCGAGCGATAGTATGCGTGGCAGTATAGTGGCAGACTTGCTGGATTAGGGTGACGATTTGAGCGGCTTTTATTGGTGTGGTTTCCATTTTCTTGTAATTCCAGTATTTTGAGTGACGTGACTGATTGGACTGATGACAAAATTGCATAAATTCCCAGTTTTTATAGGGATTCAGGAGTTTGAAAAAATTGATGTTTCGTTCCAAAAATTTATGTCTTTTGTTTTCACGTTCCATGACATATGATGAACATTTTTTTCGCTATGATATCGAAAGAGTTTGAAAGCTTATAAAATAATCTTTAAAATAATATTCCACAGCCTACAGTTTATTGAATGGAAACTGTAAAATATGGTCTGCAAAAACCAGCGATGAAGTGATTCCAGTTTATAGCTCGCAAGTGTAGTTTCACCCCCTTTCGGGGTTACACTATTTCCAGGGATATACAGGGATATACAGCAGAAGGACATCGGTAGTTTTAAATTATATGAATTTTGTGATAGAAAAGCATTTAATTTAACAAGATTGTACTCAATGGGTTTATAAGACTGTAAACATTATTATAGTGAAATTCTTTACTATTCTGTTAATTTACACAAAACTTAATTACTAATAAATATTCTCCAAGCGCCATCTATTGTTTTTTTTTGGACTGCAAAAACTTTAGTAGTAAATGAGTCCCGATGACTTTATCGAAATCAGCTCCTAAATCCTAAATAATTATTATAAACAGAGATATATGGGTCAAAAATCTTTGACGTCACTACTGTTATAAGAGCAATTTAATTTGTCTTGTCTGTTTTCGAACTCGAATTTTTACCTTTTTTGCTGTGTTTTCAGTGTTAAAACTAGGGTTTTCTCTGCTATTCTTAACTTTTTAAACATACCTAATTATCTATGTTGACAAGAATAGATTAGATTCTAGAACCTATAGTCTTTTTCACATAGGAAGCGTTCCCTGACAGATGGAATGCGTTTCATTTCAATTGACTTGGATTTTGGCAAATTGAAATTTCGAAAATTCAAACAATTTTTATTTCATTTCAAACATATGAATTAAGCTACAGAAGTATAGCACGACACACAAATTATCCAAAAATAAATTTATTTTTGCCTCCACGCGTAATAAAAAATAGAAATCAATAATTTTATGAAATCCGAGGCAATTTGTTTTGCGTAGAACAGAACGTAATAGAGTTGAGGCAAACAAATATTATTCCAGCAAATCTATAAATCGATTATCGCAAATTAAAATCGTAACTTTCAACATCATCATTTTAAAATTTTTATCACGGAAGTACATACCAATGATTATAGTTGATTATTTGTTATTCATTTTCAATTACCTACCTATCTGCTGATATTATTACCGTCCTATTTGTAGGTTATGACGCATTACCTATTGGAAATGCAGATTTTTACTATTGTTTTTATTTATATAGACCTAATTTAATGTTTTACTTTGTTAAAGTCGTTTAAAATGAATGCAAATATTTTACGAATAATCCATTTTCGTTACTAAATCAAGTCAAAAATCGAATCAAATTTTTACGATTACACTTAGCTCATTTCTATAATTGTCAAACTGAAACGTCACGGAACGCTTCCTAGGTGAAAAAGACTATAGTGTATACTTTTTCTTCCGAAAACAATGCGTTTGAACCGCTTCTACTTTTTATAGTTTCTGCGCGTGGACCATAGTGAAAGACAAGTAGAAGAAACACATAAAAACACGGAATTGGACTTTGTTACATTCTATTACACAAGTGGTAATAATCAGCAGTTATTTTTTTGAGATGGCAATAAAGTAGAATTGATGTTACGTACCATTTTCATCATCTAGGTCAACCATGTGGTAAACAGCATTGTTGACATTATGAGATTGTTTGGGTAATTCAATCAAATCGGACAATAATACTGTCGATAAATTTGTTAAGTCCTTAGTCACTTTTCCTTCTTTTTGAGCCTGGGGTTCTTGATTTTCAATTTGTAACACAGCTGTAAAAAAAGTTTATATTTATTAAATAAATAAGATAATTATAAGATTTTTTTTAGATGGTCTAGCTATGGTCTGGAAAATAATTGCTTTCTCTCAATTTACTAGTTTGTTTATATTAAAACCGGGTAGTTGGATATTAAGCATTTAGTTCATTAGTTCCAATTCAGATCACACTGAAATTAAACTTGATCCATCTTAAAGTGATTCCATCGTTTTTATTTGAATTGTCATGAAAAGGACAGCAACGTTTTTGGTTTTGTTAAATCAGTTTTATTTTGGTGATATCTTAATTGACACCAACCAATATTGTGACTTACATGTTGTGGGATTCGACTGTAGTGGTTCTTTGGGTTTCAGGTCTTTTGTCAATTCAGAGAGAATTTTACTTGTACATCCCTTTGGCTCAGAGATGACTGACTTTCTTCTGAGACTAATTTTTTGAGCAGCTCGCTTTCGTTTTCCAATTGTCTTCTTTATTTTTTGTTTGCTAGGCGGCTGTGTCTTAGTGGATGGAGCCGCAGTGTCACTGTCCGTTGGTCTATTCTTTTTAGAGCCCCTTTGGCTAGCCCTGGCTACTTTATGCTGCTCGTTCTCACTATTAGACTTGCCCACAGACGGTGGTAAATTGCTTTTGGGCGAATCGGGCTTTGATTGGTGTCTCAATGAGCGCCGTTTCTGTTGTTTCTGCGGTTCTGGTGATGGTTCCTTCGTTTCGCTAGTATTGTCTTTACTTGTTCCCGTTGTTACAGGTGTGCCCTCTACGTCTCCAACGTTTTTTACCTGCGTCGATGCTGTTACCTGCTGGTTTTGCAGTTGACTTAGAGGTTTATCATCGTTGTCTTCTTCGCTATCACTTACACTTACACTTGACATGATTTTGCGTGTATTATTACGCAGTCTTCGGCTAGCTCTTTTCTTTACACCAACCTTTTTTTTGTCATGTTCAATGTTTAGCATATTGGCACAGTCCTCCAAAACCACAATTGGCCAGTCGAGTGTGTGTGGATGTGCTTCTGAAAAGAAGTTATATATGTAACCACATGTAACCAACTGAAATTAATGTGATTTCTAAATTATATTATCAAAAGCTATCTACTATATCTGGATTGTGTAATTACAATGAAGACAAGAAAATAAAATAATGTAATAATATTTTTTTATTTACATATATGGATTTGCCTAGACGTTTTAGATGAGAGAATTTTATTGTATAGACCAGGGTAGAAGCCTTTCAAAATGATGAAAAAAGAAATAAAATCACAGTAGGATGAAACCCATTGGAAAATGAGGAGAATGTAGTAAAAATTTAAGGAAAAATAATTTACGGGCGATCTGAGCTCGGGAAGGGGTAGGGGGTGAGTGTTTAAGGGTAAAAAACGGTAAAACTCGATTTCTGGCAGTACTACAAGTTCTATGGAAAAAAGTCAAATTGCAAAGTTGTAGGTAATAAAAAGATTTTTCACATAACCTCAAATTATATGAAAAAAATTGAAAAAACCAAGTTTTTGGTTTTTTATTTTTATCTTTTACAATAAATGTTTTCGTTTCACGGAATTTGGTAAGAACTTACCTTTTTATGTCTCAAATACATTGTAATTTATTTGATTTAAAATAATAATTTTTTCACCT
The DNA here is from genome assembly GCA_944547425.1 of Eupithecia centaureata. Classification (NCBI taxonomy): domain Eukaryota; kingdom Metazoa; phylum Arthropoda; class Insecta; order Lepidoptera; family Geometridae; genus Eupithecia; species Eupithecia centaureata. Next base: position 11,358,820 of record OX155675.1, read on the forward strand.
TATTTTGATCGAAATATTAGGTAATTTTCAATAGAAAATTCTCACTTGAAAATATCAGCTTTTTAAAAAAAAATGGTGTATTTTCTGTTTATTGAAATCTCAACTTTCCGATGGTGTAAAAATATATATATATTCAAATAGAAATATTGTCAGAAAATGCAAAAATGTGACTGTGTCAACGGAGACTTATTAGCAAGGCTTAAGGCAAGGCAATAAAAAAGGACTATTTTATGCAGCTGTAATACTAGATGTAACAGTTTAACATGTGGCTACCGAAGACATGGTCTAAAATGCCCATATTCATGCTCAAATTTTCATGGTTCTGAAAAGTGCAAAATTATCGAAGAAAAAACATATTGAATGTTTTCTGTTTATTGAAATCTCTTCTTTCCGAAGGTGTAAAAATATGTATATTATACCATAGAAAATATTCTCCAAAAATCAACTTCGTTATAGGTTTTTTCTTCAATATTTTTGCATTTTTCAGAGAAGGCTTTATACATTTTATAAGCAAAGCCAGTCCTGGATTTGTAAATAGGCCGTATAGGCCGCGGCCTAGGGGCGGCAGCGTCCTAGGGGAGGCGGCAGATTTCAGAGGACGGTCACTCGATTGCAGACAGTAAAATTCTATGTCTACGGGGGGCGGGGGGTTGCAGCTAATAATGAACGGCTCCGTACATGGGGCGGTGGAAAAAAGTGGCCTACACTCATAAAAAGTATAAATCCGGCACTGAGCAAAGCCGCGTCAACGATCTGACAGTTAGGTCAGATTAAACAACACCCTATACCATAAGAATAGACAAAAACAGAGTAGAAGGGAAACTTCGCTCCGAACGCGCTCAAGGTCACGATATTAGCCTACGCGATTCTGCACGTTAAAGGCTGCAGCAGACCGGATGCGTTTGCGTATGCGTATGCGTAAGCGTAGACGTGCACGTACTACTGAGTTGTAATGTATGGAAAGTATGAGACAGGACACACTGCTTGCGTAACGTAGACGTGCGCGTCGACGTAATGCGTAGCCCTACGCAACGCAGCTCCCAAGACACAAACAGGCTGCGTGACCTACGCCGTACCTTACGCAGAGCAGAACGGCAACGTCGCTTTGATGACGTTGTATTCAATCGCGCGCCCTTTTGGACGTCACACCGAACAAATTGGAACACGCACGTACCTTTGCTGTGCGTAGCCCTACGCGCGTAATTGCAGTCAGTTGTATTTTATTACAAAAAAGTTGTTCGATAACTCAGAGTGGAGACTTTAATATTTGTTTTTTGTGGACTGTAATTTAACGAAATATTTTATGTTGTTTTTAATACGAAAAGCGACGAATGGATTCGTTTTGGATGGTTAACAGTTTGATGAGGGTGGCGATGATTATGGATGAATGATGTCTGGCACAGTAGGACCCTAACCTTATATCCGATGTGAAGCGGCTTATCGGTCTGTGTTCAGCACCTAGGGTCCACGTACAGCACTAACAAAACATGGGTTACGGCGTAACTACGCGCGTGACTACGAACACGGGGCCTACGTTGCGTTCTCAGCTTGATTGCGTAAGCGTAAGCGTAGAAGTATGCGTAACCCGGTCTTAAAGGCTGGCGCAGACCGGATGCGTAGTCACGCGCATAGTTACGGCGTAACCCACCGTCACACCGGGTTACGCATACGTCTACGCTTACGCTTACGCAATCGAACTGAGAATGCAACACAGGCCCCGTGTCCGGCTGCCGCAGCCGTATTACTGCTTTTGTCGCTGTTGTGCACGATTTCTCACAAAGATTGGGTAGGTATATGGACCTAGTAGTTCAGATGACGAGGAGGAAGCAATATTACTACTATTGTGCCAGAATACGATACATGTTTGTAGCTACTTTTTGGATTGTATATATGTACATTCATATTTAGGCACAATTTCAATAAGTTTTTCTTTTTTATCGCTATTCATTACTAATCAAAACAAAACAAAATACTACTTAATTTTTGGAATAAAATACAACTGACTGCAATTACGCGCGTAGGGCTACGCACAGCAAAGGTACGTGCGTGTTCAAATTTGTTCTGTGTGACGTCCAAAACGGCGCGCGATTGAATACAACGTCATCAACGCGACGTTGCCGTTCTGCTCTGCGTAAGCAACAAAATGTAGGTTAGGTACCTACCTCTATAATATGACGTCACGGCCAAGTTATTGTGGTGTGATCGCTTGTAACAATAACTCAAAAACGCAGACAAATTTTAGAAAAAAACGAAGAACCTTTTTTTTAGATTGCTAAATGATAATCATAATACATACCCTATGTAAGTAATATTTTCTAACTATTATTGTGTTTTTGTAGGTTCCTATATAACAAATTAGGTAGGTACCTGGGACTAGATCAAAGAAGTGTCCCTTCTACCCAGTTATTATTTATTCTTATGCCATACTTTGAAAGACCTCATACACATGTTGTGAACTTCTAATATTATTAAGTTTATCTTAATTTACCCACTGACCAGTGTGGTCATACTCATGGAAACATCTATTGCCCGTTGTTTCTGGACTTGACACAAACAGTGTCTATGTCTTATGTCTAAATTAAAACTTACTTGATAGGGACATGCGAGTAAGTATGTCCTTTACATTGCACACATTTTTTGTAACTCGGCCTGGGGCTGGCATAGTTCTGTGACTTGCGTTGACCTGCGTGGGGGCTGAGGGTGGAGTGCTCGGCGGAGGCACGTATGCTCCCTGGGCGAACTTTCTTTGTGCCCGTACTTTGTTCCTAAAATTAATAAATAATTTTGGACAATCCACACAGCACCATCTAGCCCCAAAGTAAGCTACTCAAAGCTTCTGTTATGGGTACTAGATAACGGATATATTTAATACATTTTAAACATAGATAGATATTTTTTATGCATTAATTATATATTTACATAGAGAAAACCCAAATGAACAGAACACATTTCTAAAATTATAAAATAAATGAGGAATATATGACGCCGGCGTCGAAGGCGGGGAGAATCAGCCAGTTTGTAGAACTCTTCCTGTTGAGTCATTTCAGTCGGTTGTACATGATAAATTTCGCAGATCGAAAATCAGACATGATTAATCAAAATTAATAGACATATATCAGCTGCGCTTGCACCTAACCTATCTTTTAGTCCTACGTCTAGTCAATATTTCAGCCCGATCTGTTCTGTAGTTTTGGTGTGAAGACGTAACAAACATCCATCCATTGTGATGTTATAATAATTTGTTAAAATTGTAATTCGAGAACAATATGGCAGTCCTGGATTTGTAAATAGGCCGTATAGGCCGCGGCCTAGGGGCGGCAGCGTCCTAGGGGGGCGGCAGCGTCCTAGGGGGGGCGGCAGATTTCAGAGGACGGTCACTCGATTGCAGACAATATTCTACGGGGGGGGGGGAGTGCGGCTAATAATGAACGGCTCCGTACATGGGGCGGCGGAAAAAAGTGGCCTACACTCATAAAAATATAAATCCGGCACTGACACTCATAAAAAGTATAAATCCGGCACTGCAATATGGGTATCAAAAACTGAGAATTATACGTTTGATTCTTCAACATTGGGCAAGTTTTGGATTGCGAAATTATATTCGGGACTAGCGACCCGACCAGGCTTTGCGCGGTTTATTATATGTATAAACCTTCCTCTTGAATCACTATCTATTAAAAAACGGCATCAAAATCCGTTGCGTAGTTACACTATGATACAGAGGGTTAAAGATTTAAGCATACAAAGGGACATAGGGACAGAGAAAGCGACTTTGTTTTTTTATATGTACTGATTTTCATTTATGAACCGGCGACGACCCAGGGAGAGAACGCGCGCTCTAATAAAAATTCTGTGAACTATCTATTCTGTGTGTGTTTATTTGTTTGTTTGATTTAATTTATATTAGAATACATATGGAAGTGTTTTAATTTACATAAAGGTTTTTTACCATAATAAGAGTGAATATTTTCCAGGGAATATTCATTTTCCTAAGAATACTAGAAACTTATTGCATAAATAGTTTATTTATACTGAGATTTGAGTGAAGAAATTTATTGCACAACTGCAATAAATTCTTATAAAATATTTTTATCCTTTATGGGCTCAAACACAAAACTGCGAGCTCGCATCGCATCGCAAATATCTGCGAGCTCGCACGATAACGTCCGATCTCATTTGCATCGCGCTTTCCTGTCATATTACGTCATACTTGGTGACCCCCCTTTTAGTCCGCTCTGAGACAACTTTAGCGAAAGATGCGCGGCGCCTGAGCCGCCTTCTTTGTGTTGTAAAAAAAAAACTGCTTCAGTTCTCAACTCATAGTAATTTCGAGTAAAATAGTTCCCTTCAGAGTTCATAATCGTATTAAATGGATGAATTCAGAATCTTCTTTTTCTTTTATATCTATTTAACAATAACAGCAGTGCAATTGGACCGATTTATGCAAAAATGATCCAACCCACAACCTAGTCAATTTCGAGTTTTTTTAACCTATGTAATCAGTATAAGGTATATTTTAACATATCAAAGACTCACACCTCTATGTTCACAAATGTGGAAAATCCATATGACCCAACCCACAACTGTCATGTCGAAGACCATTTTTTAAAATGTAAAAGTGTTTCATGCCACTTGAATCATTTTTGTGTTGCTTTGGTTACCCTAACATATGACCGTTCTATTTTGCTACAATGATTCAAACTATAATATTAAGCTGGTCCATCAGTTCAAAGAGCTCAGAAAGCTATAGAAAGAGCTATGCTCGGAGTTTCTCTGAAGGATAGGATTCGTAAAGAATACATCCGAAAGAGAACCAAAGTTATCGACATTGCTCAAATAATTAGCAAGCTGAAGTGGTGGCAGTGGGCCGGCTATATCTCGCGAAGAACCTACAACCGTTGGGGTAAACGTGTTCTTGAGTGGAGACCGAGACTTGGCAAACGTAGTATAGGACGCCTTCCGGCCAGGTGGGACTGCTGGCAGATGCTGGATGCGTCAAGCTGAAGACAGGGAGCTATGGCGCTCATTAAGGGAGGCCTATGTCCAGCAGTGGACTAATATAGGTTGATTATGATGATGATGATATAAAACAAGTTAAGCTTTGACAAGTTAATATTTGAAATTGCTATTCCATCTAAGTACGTAAACGAAATAAACCATAAAGTTCAAAACACACAGAAGCCGGAGGCGTGGCGGAGGCGAAGGCGTGCCGGTTTTTCCTATGGCACCGCGTTCGCCACGGCCTGCGGTGTGTGTGTAGGTTTTCATAGGATTCCATAGAATACAACTCGCACGCCTTCGCCTCCGCCACGCCTCCGGCTTCTGTGTGTTTCGTACTTTAACGAAAAATGAATAAATAAAATAAAATAAGTACAGGGCCAGCAGATCTAATATTAGATACCAGATGATTGCATTGATTAATTTAAGAAACCGAAGGGAAGCTGCAATAATAGACGATGTAGATGGTTTATGTGATGAACCTTATTCTGATTTGGACGAGGAGTAGGGCCAATTTTGTTTGTTTTGTCTTTTAAAACACAAAAATGATTATTAATTTTTATCACACTTTGAATCATTTTTGCATTTTAATTTTTGCACCCTACATAGCTCTTTCCATACAAAATTAATTTTGTAATAATGATCCAGGCGCAATTTTTCCCAATTATCTACTAAACTATTACAATTTATTCTTTATATTATTTATAGCAAAAAAGTTGAGTTTACATAGCATTAAATTAAATTAAAATAACAACATTTTGTATTACAAAACTAGAGAAATACCGCCGCCAACTTAAATATCGATTATCTCGAAATGAGGTTTGTGTGGGTTGGATCATTTTTGCTTAAATCGGTTCAATTATCTTTTTGGGATCCATCTTACGCTTCCTAAAAACACGTCCAATACGGCTGACTAAACTTGAAGGTATGGTTACCCTACAAAACGGTTCGCCGCACAAATTCGCATCGCAGAAATTCGCAAATCAAGTTCGTGTGACATCGCATCACATCGCATCGCATCGCATCGCATCGCACCAAATCGCAGTTTTGTGTGGGAGCCCTATATCCTTTATATTTTTTTTCACTTTCAATACGCTCTTCAGGTAACTTCAGACCTACTTTCCGAGTATGAGTAATGAAAAGGGTTATTTTTGATTGGTAGGAACTATAAGATTCTACCCTAACATAATAACCTAATCATAATAATTACTTAGATAAATAGCAGGGCACTTCTTTACAAGTCTTAAATATACAAATTACAAGCATCTGCCCGCGGCTTCGCACGCTTTGTTTCTATGGAAACATCTAATTTTGGCTATTTTTTCCGAAGGTATAGAAATAGCCTGTAGCATTAGATTTATGAGATGAAAAGCTTCAGCCCGATCCGTTCAGTAGTTTTTGTGTGAAAGAGGAACAACATCCATCCATACATCCTTACAAACTTTCGGGTTTAAGAATTTTTAAAACATAACCATCATCATGAAGATTTTCATCTATTGTTTCCCAAGTTTGTATATTTCCAGTTGACATATGTGTGGAGAAAAAGTTACAGGATCCGCCCAATATTATTACCAAGTATAAGCTCTTGAACAACAAGCACCACCTAAGATGGGAATTTGTGTTCTTTTATTATCAGTGCACTGGCTTTTTTTTTTAATTCTTTGAAATGTATCACAAAATCTGCAAGACGCCAAGGCTCATATTCAGGAATATAATTCTTAAGATGAAAGTAGTGCTTGGTTTCAAATAGAAAATACTCCAGAGTGGGAGATCAAACAAAACTATTGGGAGTTTGTTCTGCTTCTTATCAAAAAGAACTTTTGGAAGTGTGAAATAAGAAGCAGAATAAACTACCTCCATGACCTTACGCAATCCCTCAATGCTGCTTTAGCATAGAGGGATTGCAAAAAATTAAGACTCAATGATATTTAAGAAAATTTCAATCGGCAAAGCATATATCACTGTCGCTAACATAATAAGTAAATATAAAACAAAATTTAACTTCTGCAAATGCTATGAGCAGCTTTAGCATCAAAAGCTGACTGTGTTAAAGTAAAGTAATCACACCGTTATTTGTACTGCAGTGCATATTGTAAATCTTTATAAATACGAGAAAGATAAAAAAGGAGCAGAAAATATATTATTAGTTTGAGTACACCAAGTTGCTAAGTGACTGGCATTGTTCTAAATGGGTTATTTGGATAGCAAGGCATGGTTTGTTTTGGTTTTTGGCATTATTGAATTTTTGAAGGTGTTTAATTTTCCAAATGTAACAGCTTAAAAAAATTCAGGAATTTCCTTTTCATTGTGTTAAAATTTTGTATTATGTGTTGTAATGATATGTTAGATGAGGATAGTAAGATGCCCAACACTATGAGATGTTGACATCTGATTTGCTTTGCTTTTAGGTACAATAAGTATTGTATAAGGTAGGCCTGGCGTTAGACATGAAGACATAATATTAGTATAGATGCTCCATCAATAAATAAAACACTTACTTTTGTGGTCTCCCCATGGTCTCGTCGGTTGGTGTTTCATAAACAGTATGGCTCCAGCTTCCGATTCGACTCGATTCTTGAGTAGAGGCAGCCTGCTGTTATTTGACGAGCTGCTTTAAAGCAAATTTTGTAAGTGTTTGTAACAGCTAATGGAAATACCAACTAAGTTAAACTCTTAGATAATTAGGCTTAGAACCGCAGTATGCTCATGTTAAGTGAAGCCATTTGAAGTTAGCCTAAGGCTAGGTAAGTACATCGCTCGACTCGTCAGTGCATTATGTCAAGTTCTACAGGGTAGAGCTTGCTGAATTTCTAGTAAAAATTACTTATTGAGCAGTGAAAGGGTGTCACAACTCTTCATATAATCATTAAAAACAGTTCAAGATTCCATTTCATGACGGTTCCAAACAGTCTAAAGGTAGCTCAATTGATCCATGTCAAAACCAGTCGGAAGCGTCCCCAAGACACTGGCTGCATTACTACCACGCTGTTTGGCAATGCTGATGCGCTGAGCCAGGTATTCACCAGCTCTCGGGTCACGGGTCGCATCGACCAGACGCTCAGATAATTTTTTAAAAACCCGGAGAGCCTCGGTACCCCGCGTACCTAGGGTCTCGAATCCAAGGGGAGCAAATGCGTAGGTTCTGTCGAGACCTGCATATTTGCGCCTCTTGAGATCCTCGATACCTACATGAATCTTGTGTATTTTATCTATAATTTTCTGTCATAAATCGAAAAATAACAATTACCTATTTGAAAACGAGACACCATAGTCAACATTCATAAAATACCATAAAAAAGTAATCACCACGTGCAACCACGCATTATGGCCAAGCTATCCCGTTTATCAAAGAAAGAACTACTTTGTGGCTTGTCCATCCAATAAAATATAATCTCTTTTACATAAAGTGATGTTATAATAATAATTTAATAAATTTGAAATAAAGTTTTTGAGGTTATGGAAATAACTTACTCTTGTGTAATTTCTCTTGGTTGGTTTCAGTCTCTTTGATTGCATCGGAAAACTTTGGCATAACTGTGATTTGTGCAGTAGAAGGTAGACGGGTACTGTTTATGCAGGTAGGTTTTCTACTACTAATTCTATGTTTTCTACCTATTCTACCGGGACGCGGCAGTTGTCACAGATTAAAATTTATTACATAGTTCTTATTAGGGTTATGTTGTGAACTTGTGTGACGCGCACCAGGGTAACCGTTTTAAAAATGGCGAATCGGCCAGATTCTGGTAAAAACCTGCCAAAATCTGCCGAACTCGGCTCAGATCGGAAAATGCCAAAATATGCCATCATAATTTGCTTTTATGGGGGCGGGAACTATAAATATGTTATTGTGTTAGTTTATTGAGGTATTTTAATGAGATTTTAGTTTAAAATTTCAAAACACTTTATTCAGTAGGTATCATTAGGTACATTAGTTTTGAATTTATGCTTTGGATAGTGTCGGGAACCTTATTGTAGAAGCGTATACATTGGCTGGTTGATGATGAGTGATCAAAAGATTTGGAAACTTTGTGGAGTCACTAGCGTGACTTGACATTTTGTTCTTATTTCTAGTATTGAAGATAAGGTTTTGTAAAACTGGTGTTTTTCACAGTTTTCCTAGGAATCTTTAAAATCTGCCACATTTTTAATTCGTCAGTACTTTCTGCCAGAGTCAAAATTTGGGAGCCAAATCTGCCCAAATGGCAGAAATCTGCCACAATGGTCACCCTGACGCGCACTCAGTGACGCTGTGGCAGTGTCGCCAACTCTCTGTGTCAAAATTGCGGTGTATCTAGACTCAAAAATAGGGTAATTATGGTAGAATTTTACGATGGTTAAGTATTTATTAAATAAGTATGTAAAAATTTATAATAACGGAAAAATGCGGTCAACTTTTATTCATAAATTGTATATAATTCTTTGGTATACCATTTATTTGTAATAACAATTTAATTCTCTCACTTTAATCAATTTGTATTACTACTGATCCGTTTTGTTATATATGTCACCGTTAAATTGCAAATAACGTTAGATTATAATCTATCTCGCGAGATTATAAACTGTCGATAGATTGTGATCCGTAACATTTCATTACAATTTAACGCATTATTTTTCGGTAGATTATAATCTATCGAAGTGAAACCGTCAAATCACAATCTTACAATTTTCAAACTGTGTTCTATACGAAGACCTGATCCCTGATTGGTCAGCCTTACAGTAGACTGCTCTGTGTCCATAGAGTTAGGAATGAAACAAAGGTATCAGTCAAATAAAATAAATGCACTTCAAGAATAATTGAGTTCTTGTTTTTATTTACTTCCGATGTGGCGCGGTGGGTAAATGTCCGCCTGCGACACAGGAGGTTGCGGGTTGGATTCCCGCCTCGGAACAAATTTGTGAACGATCTCCCGAAATTAATTATATCAGTCATCTAGCTCCAAGCTAAGCTCTGCTTAGCTTGGAGCTAGATGATGCTGTGTGGACTGTCCGGAATTATTTATTTATTTATTATTAAGTAGGTACTTAATCAATAATTCTGATAATCACATGGTCTCAAAATAAGAAAATCAGAAACGTAAAAATATTTTCTCCTCAAACACAACTTAAAATTGAAAAAATAATGAAAATTTCTTTTAGAAAAAACTATCACAAAATTAAATCAAAATATTAAAAAAAACAAGTCGAAAATAGATTAATGTTTTTGAAAACATAATTTTATTGTGTTGTAGTTACCAACTCGTCTAACAACTTTAAAACACTTTGTATTCTTTGATTTCTCCATTGTATTTTTTTACTATTTTCATTATGCACGCTGTAATAGGTTTGTAACTCTGTGGTAAATTCATCCTGATTAACAATAGAAGGTATTTCTGAATTTTGTTGGTCGACAGGCTCAATATCCGAAAATTTTATATAACTAATTCTAAAGCTAAGTATGACTTATTTTCAACACGAAATTAATTTACGATCACCACAACACTTTTTGTTTACAATCGACAACAAACGAATTAACAAACAAATATGGCGGGGTGAGGCCATATATAATATGCCGTTCAACCAATCAGCGCGCTAGGTGCGTTCTGTTTTACAACTTGACAGTTTCACTTCGATAGATTATAATCTGAAGAATTAGCAAGTTGAAGTGGCAGTGGGCCGGCCATATCGCGCGAAGAACCGACAACCGTTGGGGTAAACGTGTTCTTGAGTGGAGACCGCGACTCGGCAAACGTAGTGTAGGACGCCCTCCGGCCAGGTGGGATGACGATCTGCGAAGGACTGCTGGCAGATGCTGGATGCGGCAAGCTGAAGACAGGGCGCTATGGCGCTCATTAGGGGAGGCCTATGTCCAGCAGTGGACTAATATAGGCTGATGATGATGAGATTATAATCTAACGAAAAATAAAGCGTTAAATTATAAGCAAATGTTACGGTTTACAATCTATCGACTGATTATAATCTCGCTAGATAGATTGTAATCTAACGTTATTTACAATTTAACGGTGACATATATACCTACATCGGAACAAAATAATGAGTAAGTAGGTCCATACTGTAAGTTTATTGAAACTATTTAGGCTGTGTCCCCAGTAGGCAAACTGTGAGCGGCCGACTGAGTGAGCCGCAAATTTGTGGCGAACAGCTACAAAATCAGATCAGTTTGCGTGCGTATCGCAAGCATTGGAACCTGCGAGTCGGCCGCTAACTGAGACAGTCGGCGCACGTATCGCTGCAAACTGCGTGCAAACTGCGTACAGTGAGCTCAAACTAGCAAACTGTGAATATTCAATTTAAAATATATGGAAGGGCGTAATGAACTGATACGCCGCAAACTCAGTCGGCTGCTCACCGTTTGCCTACTGGGGACACCCGACACAGCCTTAGAGGGCCATAGGCTATTTATTAGCAAATCTTACGACGAAAACAATATGTATAATTTATAAAATGTATTAATAAATAGCATATTCCCGAAACTTGATTATTCTGATGACGTGACGAACTATTTTCTACTGGCGAAAACTGGTTTTGCACACAAAGTATTTTCAAAGTCAAAATCAGCGCGTGAGACAGGTAAAAATATATGATTTTCGTCACCAAATTCATCACCGCATTCGCAAGAAGCGTTACTGACAATTTTCATCCGTGCCAAATGGGCTGGGGTGCACGTGTGACCAAGCCGCATCCGAATTATAACTGTAGCAATGTCACGTTATTAGCCTACGCGATTCTGCACGTTAAACGTGCAGTAGGGCTGTCACCCTAGGGTATACAGGGTGTAACATTTAAAACGGTCAGTATGGGAAAGTCTGAAACTATAAGACATACGAAGATCTCTTCTTAGGAACCATGTCATCGATTTTAGTGACAAGCAAAACTGCATTCACACGTTTAAAAAAATCTTGTACTCCGTCCGGTAATCGAACCCGGATGTTTTGAAAAATAAAACTATCACTATTTTTAGTCTGATTTCGATTGTGTAGGTTTTATCTAGTAAATATTACTATGAAACGTGATGTTTAAAATTAATTAAATGCATTGTTTTCATATTGTTTATTTTTTTCCATACATCATACAACACGTTTAGGTAAGTTAAGGTGCGTAAAATTATCACTATGGTTGTTTGTAGTTATTTGCTGGTATTGCAACTTGATTGTTACACACACTGCTTTACAATAGTCACATATCTAGAGACGTTATAAATGAGAACTTTCCCCAAAAATGGATTGGGACGGTTGGCCGCGGCTCTATAAAATGACCTCTATAATATGACGTCACGGTCAAGTTATTGTGGTGTGATCGGTTGTACCAATAACTCAAAAACGAAGACAAACTTCATTTTTTGCCGACCGACTGAACGTAGTAATGCTAGATCTTAGAAGCCGACATAATAAGTATCTAAAGTGTGCTACAAAAATATTATTTTCATAAGTTGTTTCAGTTCAGTTCGAATTGAAGAAATAAATTAAGATAATTTTATATTTAAGGCTTAATGTATCCTAGTAAATATTCTAACAAAGATCTCACTATTAATTATTAATAACTAGCGACCCGCCCCGGCTTCGCACGGTTTTATTATACGTATAAACCTTCTTCTTGAATCACTCTATCTATTAAAAAAAAAGCTGCATCGAAATCCGTTGCGTAGTTTTAAAGATTTAAGCGTTCAAAGGGACATAATGACATAGGGACAGAGAAAGCGACTTTATTTTATACTATGTAGTGATGATGATTATTACATTTTAAAATTATAAGATCTCATTATGAATACCTAGACTTCATTGTTAATGTTTATTTTAGTCTTAAGGATTGATGAATATTCTTTTACTGCTGTATATTATTTATCTTTAGTTAGGTTAGGTACTACTATTCTACCGTCCACTATATTTTTTTTTTGTTATTTGCCAATAATCTTGATATAGTGCACGCTGAGACGTCCTATATTAGGACACATAGACATAAGAACCATCTATATAACTTGTTTTTTACCACGCCTTTTGATCTCATGCAAATTTACAAATACAAAATAATTTATTTACCAAAAAGAGATACATGCAACTTAATGATAGGGATGATATGGTCATGTTAGATGTCCTATTAAAAAAAATCAAACAAAATAATACCCAATCAAAATCACCGCCTCATTCGGACCTCTGTGAAGTTGGCCCCCCGACTTTATTATTTTAATCATTTGATAATGCTAATCGTTTGAGAGGATTTTAGAGAAAAGAAAAATTGTTTTAGAGTAATTAGTTTTTGTGTAAAAACGATTTCATTTTTTTGTGTGAAGTTGGCCCCTTTTTCCTCAAAAAGAGACTAAGAAGTTTGATTTATTTTTTAATCGTTTGAGAGTATTTTAGAGTAAAGAAAAATTAATTTAGAGTAATTAGTTTTCTTGTAAAAAATATTTTACGTTTTTCCTGTTTAATGTGAAGTTAGCCTCCAATTTCCTCAAAAATGGACTATGACGTTTGATTTTTTTACTAATAGTTTGAGAATCGTTAGAGAGAATTATAGAGAAAAGAAAAATTGATTTAGAGTAATTAGTTTTTTGTAATAAATATTTTAAGTTTTACATTTTTACTGTGAAGTTAGCCTCCAATTTCCGCAAAAATGGACTAAGACGTTTGATTTATTTTTTAATCTTTTGAGAATCGTTTGAGAGGATTTTAGAGAAAAGAAAGTTTTGTTTAGAGTAATAAGTTTTTAAGTAAAAAATATTTAAAGTTTTTAAGCCATCTTAAAAAAAGATCTAATCATACATAGGAACAGACAGACAGCCACGGCGGGAAGCGACTTTATTTTATATTAAGTACCTACCTAGTGAATAATCACTAGGTAGGTACTTAATATAAAACAAAAAAAGGTCTCAGATCAGAATCACCTAGCAGGTCGATGAAATAAAGAACGTCAGTAATCTCCAGCGGTAGTAAACGATACGACGCATTATTTGCCAATCGTGAATTCTGAAGACAATTTTTGTGCTTTAGACAGGATTGAAGTTTTAATTTTACAAGCCTTTGGAGACAAACCTTCCTCTCAAAGAGAGCTTTCCAGAAGCTAGAGCTAGCGGATTCAAAGTTCGCAAGTTCGAATGCGATCCACAGACAGATTTATAAATCTACGGAACGTAGTAATGCTAGATCTGAGTAAATAGTACCTACCAAAACGTAGTACTTGATCTTAGGTACCTAGGTACCTACTAGGTATGTACCTACAATACTATTTTTGTGGAGTGACATGACATGAGATGTCATTCGGGTCCTTTTCATTACGACTACAAAGAGATAATAAACAATATATAGAAAAATATATTATATCGAAAAACTGCCATCTCCCGGATGCAAACGGAAACCAAAACTCAAAGACTATCAAGTGCTCTTCATCTATCCTAGATGGCGCTACATCACGAAAACCGCCTCTTGCACCTACAAATCTTAAACTTTAAATATTTTTTACAAGAAAAATAATTACTCTAAATTAATTTTTCTTTACTCTAAAATCCTCTCAAACGATTCTCAAACGATTAAAAAATAAATCAAACTTCTTAGTCTCTTTTTGAGGAAACAGGGGCCAACTTCACACAAAAAAATGAAATAGTTTTTACACAAAAACGAATTACTCTAAAACAATTTTTATTTTCTCTAAAATCCTCTCAAACGATTCTCAAACGATTAGCATTATCAAATGATTAAAATAATAAAGTCAGGGGGCCAACTTCACAGAGACCTCATTCGGTTTGTTAGTTTCAAAGATTCTAGCATTACTTCTATATTAGACAAGTACATTAGTACTAGAGTCTGTCAAATGAAAGAAGACACTGAAAAATTGCGGCAAATTCAAAAAATATTATTCGGGCAACCCAAAACAGGATTGGGAAATAGTAATGCCGCACACCGATTCTGGTTATCCCTAATCTTTTGGAAAAAAATCAAGAGTACCTACGTAAGACAACGACCAAAGAAGATTATTAATATAGTATAGTTTTTATAAAAATATTGTTTTATAACAAATGTCAACCCATTTTTAATATATTTTATAATATACAAAATAAGTTTGATTCTATTATCAACCCGGTGAATGTCGATATAAGGTCGGATCTACCTACCTATACGTTTTGGTTTGATTCACTTCATTCACTCGGGTTGACAATTTGTTGGCGTAGCGAGCGTGTTTCTTCCCATTCGGTAGTAGGTTAGGTACATCCCTAGTACATTTGTGGTACAAGGGTTTCTATCTCTGTGGTTTCGGACTTCCGGAAAGATGGCTGATCAGTAAAGACGTGGAATTTTACACAAAAAATTTAAGAATATAAAATAAACATCAGACAAGGCAATATGGCTGTAATATGGCTTTAGCCTGTTCATAAAAATGGACAAATTATACTAAAAAAAAAAATCTCTGTGGTTTCTATAACCTTGTAGAGTCTAGTCTATGGTTGGGTTCGCTTTGCATCGCACCGCACAGCCGACATTTCTCTCAAAATCTGATTATCTGCATTCGAGTTATTACATTTCCATACAAAATGTCTAACCAGGTGTTAACGATAGATCCTCAAAATGAACTCAAATTTAAAGGTAAGTGTTGTTCTTTTGAAGCACGTAGACAATGTACATTTGCAATGAAACTTGGTAGCACACGTCGCGAACTAGCGAGCTGCTGACAAATGGAGTTTCTATTTCCAGATATCGGCTTTTGTCAGGGTGCGGTTTTTACATTTTCCTTGTTTCTTGATAATGTAAAGAATGTTATTTCTATTCAAAATTGCAAGTTCGATTGAAACTACGACATATATTTGATTTTGTGTTTAGACCACTGAAATAAAGTAGGTATACTATGAATAGGTACCTACCTAAGAAGGTACATACCTATATTCAATAATCGTCGCAATACCAAATTATCTAATGCAACTAACATGTAAATTGAGTTCTACAAGCTCTAGGCTTTATACTTTGATCAAAATGACTGAAATAGCCTAGTCATCCTTCAAAATTAGTAAATATGTGTATTGATATGCACCTTCCAGACAGAGATAAAGTGTACAGGCCTTGTTGTGTACAGTGAATTTGATTTAGAGAAGCTCATACAAATAAATCTGACATCACCTTTTTTATTGTTATGTACTACATAATCTACATTATCCAATTACTCATACTTATATACCTACAATCAGGAAGTTAATGTTATATGTGCATAAACAATACCAAAACTACTAAAACCTAATAAGCAATCAGCTGTTTGTAAATCACTAATGACATGTAATTTTTTTTATGTTATTTATAGTGTGTAAGCCCTCACACTCTGGGTAATTTACAAGAAATATTTTTTATGTATTATAATAATGTTTTTTATAAATTCTTACATAAAAAGAACAGGAGTCCCCTTATAGGGCCACTTTGTTCTTTGTCTGCCCTGTTTCACTGTAATGTATCAAGTTCAAATAAATATAAAAAACTCAAGTCTGTAACTCTTAGAGCTATAAAAAATCAAAATTCTAAGTCAATGCAAGCAAAAAGTAAAGGCATATAATGCTTGCTTATTATGATGACTGCAAGGGAATTGCATACAGGCAACATCTAAAGGATACTTCATTTGAAACCCAAAATCTTTAGATAATTCACACATAAAAATATTTCTCACAATAGAATGAACCATATATAGAGTACTTCCCATTGACCTAGACTCATGAAATTTTGTAAGTAATAAGGTCTTATAGCACAAGTGTAAAGATTAATCTAGAAACCTTGAATACACACACACAACTGATTTCTGCAGGGTATCAAAACCTAAAGGTATCTGTCTATATGCTGGTGGCAATTTGATGACTCAATATTCATATATCTCGATATATCAAATATCAGGGATAGAAGTAGGAAATAAATTTATAAACTTTAAATATGTAGTTTCAATTCAAAAATAAGTATGTAGTTGAAACAAAACATAATATTTAAGCACCGTGCATTGCTGTTAATTTTTTGCAAGAAAATTTGTATGGAGCCACAAGTATGTAGTAAGTAAGTAAGTAGTAGTATGGAGTACACAAGTCTGACCTTTTATTTTAATGTTGGAGGTACATAGTTATATTTCAAAACTTTAATCAATAATTTGGAATCTTTGAGTTTACTGCATGTTCTTCTCCATTCCTGCAAGCTTAAACTTATTCTATCAGGTTCTTTTGTCTAAATAAGAGGACATTTATTCCTAAATTTCGAAAAAATAAAGGAATATGGATCAAGTTTCGGAATCCCCTTAATTCTGGATGAAATAGTCATTATCATTGAAATTGTCAGTTGATTTTTCAGGGACTTTTGAGCAGGGATGTACCACATACCTGCGACTGGGAAATCCAACGTCGGATGTAGTTCTATTCAAGATAAAGACGACAGCCCCCAAGAAGTATTGCGTTCGTCCCAACTCTGGCTACATCCAGCCGAATTCAAAAGTCGAAATAGCTAGTGAGTACTTAAGACGCGTCATTCATTATTGAGTGTGAATTGGTTCTCAGCATTGTGGATTTACAAATAATTTGTTTCTTTTCAGTTACACCACAACCTGTGTACATTGATCCCAATGAAAAACATAAACATAAGTTTATGGTGCAAAGCGTTATTGCCCCGGAGGGTACAACAAACGTAGATCAAGCCGTAAGTTCATTATTATTTGAAATAATTCCCAAAATAGATTCAATACCTAAATGCTATTGGTAATTCGATGTATTCCCGGCAGGATCGGATAGGGGTAAAACATGAAAGTTAGGGTCCCCTAAATGTATAGCCAAAAGTTAAAAACTTTCAAGGTTTTAGTGTATGATCTGCAGAAATTTGTTCAGTTGGTCTGGGTGTTTTCTATTGCTAGATGGGCTAGATGATGCTGTGTGGACTGTCCGGAATTATATATTTATATTAGAACCTTGGCTATTTTTGGAAAAATATCCTATTTTGTACCCAATTTAAATTACTTTTTTCTTATTTCAGTGGAAGGAAATCAGCAGTGACCAGCTCATGGACTACAAGCTGAAGTGTGTGTTTGAACTCTCAAATACTCTCAATGTAAGTACATGACCCAAAATTAGTGTAATGCACAATCATCTGGATTTCATGTTTAAAATCCTAGTTTATTTAACTCTATATATCAATTTCTATTTTCGGTATTTCTTTTATTATATTTATATCAGCCAGGAGTATCCAACTGCAAGGAAAACACCTTCCTTCCCTCCTTCCATTCCGGTCTGGTCTAACATATGGCACACATGTTCAGCTCAGCCCCTCATTAGTCAAGCGGTTTTTTGGGCAGCATCGGTGTTTTGCGTTTTGGAGTGATTTTAACGTGGTCTACAAGTCCAACCTCCTAGAACTCCCGGAATAGCTCCATAGCCCTCTGGCACTCTCCGAGGCTGAACTTTTGGTATTTCGTTAAAGACTAGGTCTATGCAACTTATGTGAGGGAGAATGCATATGTCCATGAGGCTCCATTTTAAGGACAGTGTTAGTGTTTCTTTTATCAGATGTTTTATGGACCAATAACTCTTCCAGACGTTTTCGGTTCGTCGTGCAACCTTTTTATCTTGTCTCTCCTGGAAAGAGACTATTTGATCCAGATACAGATCCTTTGATCCTTGAGTAACTATGTCGTCAGTGAATCGGAGATTTGTAAATTTCTTGCTGCCGAAGAGAATGCCCTTATCCTCCCAGCTATCTATAAGGGTTTTAAATACTTTTTTCTAATGTGCAAGTATAGAGTTTAGGTGACAAAGGGTCGCCTGCTTAACCCCTGAAAAATTCTTGAGGGTCCACAGTTGTAAATTTTGATTGAAGCTGTGCTATTTTTATAGATGTTTCGAAGAAGGTGCATATGTGGTTTCTACTTCTTGGTTTTTTCTTAATCAAGACTAGATACTTTATTAACAACGAAAATTACAATCATGGAATAGAAAAAGTGACATTATTAATTTAAATTAATTACTTGTAATTACTTCTTGGTTATTAGGTGAATTTAAGATTAAAGAATAAGTAATGAAATGAAATGAAATGAAATGAAATGAAATATTTTTATTTACTCTAAAAACTACCGCACACTATAATGACTTAATACTAATTTAAACAAAGTAAGTATATTTAATGCTATCAAATGCTTTGGAGTATTCGACAATTGCAAGGTACAGTGGTTGTTTAAATTGTAAATGCCTTTTTATCAACTGATTGAGGGCAGTCCCAGGTGGTTGAGAGGTCGTGTCGGAATCCTGTCTTTCCTGGGGTTTGTTTAGAATCTAATTGGTCACCAATTCGAGACTCATTAAATTGAGTGAAAGCTTTATAAAGGTGGTAAGATAGGCTGGTTGGATTTCCGATATCAGACTTGTCTAAAAATGTTTGCCATTCGAATATGATGAATGGCAAACATTATTGGGGAATTGACTAAATTGTTAGATACTATTAAAAATATTTGTTTTGTGTGGAAGTAGGGTTCGGTCTCCAACTTTGATCTGGCTTCTGTTGTTATGCTTTCGTCTCAGGGATTTCGGTTAAACTTCATGCTAGCTATTGTACGATGAACTTCTTAACCATAAATGAGTGGTATGTTGTCAGAGCATGAGTATGCTTCAATCAAGTTTTTGTCTGACGAGTCAGGAATGGTATTTTAGCCCAGTTTTTTATTACATTAGTGATAATGATAACGCTCGAATACACAGACGCATCTCATCATGTTTCCTGAGTTCTACTTAAATTTGATAACGTCATCACTACATCGTATAAAACAAAGTCGCTTTCTCTGTCCTTATGTCCCTATATCCCATTGAATGCTTAAATCTTTTAAACTACGCAACCGATTTTGATGCGGTTTTTTTTAATAGATAGAATGATTTAAGAGGAGGGTACGTATCAAACGTAAAATAAAACCGTGCGAAGCCGGGTCGGGTCGCTAGTATATTATAAAGGTATTACCCAAAAGCTACTTCTCAATAGTGAGATCGTGATCTCAAGTATTTTTTATAGGGCAAGTTTAGCGAAAAGTTCGTTTTCGATTACATTTTTTAATATCTATTTATTACTAGATGCGCCCGCGGCTTCGCCCGCATAGTAAGTTTTTTCCAATATCTAATTTTTCTCACCATTTAAACCTTCCCTAGACCTCCTAGAATATTTCAAGACCAAGATAAGATAAATCCGTTCAGCCGTTCTCGAGTTTTAGCGAGACTAACGAACAGCAATTGATTTTTATATATATAGATAGATAGATGAATGGGTGGTCTTTGGGGTTTGAGACATCCTACTAATATTATAAACGCTGAAACGATGAAATTTGGCACAAAGATAGATTATAGTTTGGTATAACATATAGGCTATATTTTATCCCGGAAATCCCAAGGGAACGGGAATAGCGCGGGTGAAACCACGAGACGATGCAAGTTTTCCATATTTTTTTGTCATATTTTAACAGAAACGTCGTTATTATAAGTATATGATATTTTACAAATAAAATAATTATAATAATTCCGAAATAAAAAGCCGACAGCCCAAATGTTATAATTATAAACCTTAATCCACAGGAAAATAACACCGCTGATTTCAACGAATAGACTAAGGTTTTCGTAAACTTAGGTTAAGAGTATGCAATATAATAAATTATAATAATGAACAATAAAAAAACAATTTCTTGAATAAAGTAACAGTTATTAGTTTTGCGTAGACCGGAGCGTAATAAAGACCAGAAAAATAAACGAATGACACATGAAAACCATAGACTAGCGGGGTATTTAGCCTAAGATCAATTAATACGTTCTTTACTATAATACATCTTTGTATTTAGCGATCTGACGAATAGAAAAGACGATCGCTTCGCGTAGGTTACTTTGTCTACCAATCGAACCAATCGTTTGAGCCATGACGATTATAGAAATGGAATCGCTTCATAGCGAATGCCGCTGGCCAGTCTAAGGGCTCCCACACAAAACTGCGATTTGGTGCGATGCGATGCGATGTGATGCGATGTCACACGAACTGAAGATGCGAATTTCTGCGATGCGATTATGTGCGGCGAACCGTTTGGTAGGGTAACCATACCTTCAAGTTTAGTTAGCCGTATTGGACGTGTTTTTAGGAAGCGTAAGATGGTTCGAAAAATATAATTGCACTGCTGTTAATGTTAAATAGAGATAAAAGAAAAACAAGATTCTGGGTTCATCCATTTATTACGATTATGAACTCTGAAGGGAACTATTTTACTCGAAAGTACTATGGGTTGAGAACTGAAGAAGATATTTTTTTTTACAACGCAAAGAAGGTGGTTCAGGCGCTGCGCGTCTTTTTCTAAAGTTGTCTCACGCACGGCGGACTAAGGGCGCTTGTACACGCTAAGAAAAAAAGCCGGGCCTACCCAAGAATTCGTGTCGTAACAAGAAAATAACTGTGTACACTGCTCTCAGCGGTGCACGAAAAAAATCTTATCTGCGCTAGACACGACGCGGCGAACGTTGTTGCGGAGCGGCGGGGGGCGGTGTAGTAGGGTTGAGCTAGCCCAGCCCAGCCAGGTAGTCCCAGATTAATAATATAGTACTAGTACAGATAGGAATCGGACCATAGACAGCCACGGACGCTAGTTTCAGTTCGTCGTATTTCGTCGTATTTTGTGGACGTCGCTAGTGTGCATTAGAAAAAAAAAAACAAAACAAAGTTCACTTCATTAATTCATTCTTGCTTCATTCATTATCATTCTTTTTTGCTTTGTAGTTAACATTTATATAAATAAACGAAACTCACACTGATTATCACACTTGTTATTACTTGCGCGCCCTACGCCCGACTGACGACTGCACGAAAAAATTCGTGTCGTGTACACGTTTCGATTGGTCTTGTCTGCGGAAGACACGAAAAGTTGACGTGTGTGGAACAGAAAAAAATCTTGTCGTCTACACGAAGAATTTGTCTTTTCTGCCGCAGGAACGGCAAATTTTCTTAGCGTGTACAAGCGCCCTAAAAGGGGGGTCACCAAGTATAACATAATATGGCAGGAATGCGCGATGCAAATGAGATCGGACGTTATCGTGCGAGTTCGCAGATATTTGCGATGCGAGTTCCCAGTTTTGTGTGGGAGCCCTAAGACAGAAACTGATTGCGCTGTTAGAAACCTAAGTGTGCTTTGGATCAATGCTGAAATGTCCAAATAGGTAATCGGTAGAAAGCATAACCTAACATTGTTTTTAGGCGTATATTTTTGTATTGGTAATTTGGTACTGATCCATGTTACCTTCTATCAATTTACAGGTCCAACACCATGTCCAGAAAAGATCCCCAAATTTTCACAGTTCCACCACCGTGCTTACTTTCATGTACTTAGGGTAGAATGCTGTGTTCGGGGGACGTCGCACATATCATTTTGTATCAGAACATACTCTGTTTATTTTCGTCTCATCGGAAAAAAATACATTTTTCTACCGTCGTAAAGTCCAGTTTACATACTTTCTCGCAAATGCTAGCCGGGCTTGCCGTTGGCAAAGTTTCAACATGAGTACCTCTCTTGCTATCCTACCATATCTTGTTTTTTCATCAAAAGTGCGTGCTGAGATTGCTGAAGGGTTGTTTTCATCAAAATATTCTTTTCTCAGCTCATTGGACCCATTAAAAGGATTTTGTTTTGCAATACGAACTATGTTTCGGTCATCTCGAGTAGTTGTTTTTCTCTGTTTAGGTACACGTGGAACATTCTAAGTAGTTTGGATACGTAGCAAAATGCTTTACAGCGTAGAAAACCATCGTTTTTGAATATTGCAGATGGTCGGTTATCTTTTTATGAGACCAGTTATTCACGCGAGGATTTATTATTACTTCCCTTGCAGATTTATCAAAACTTATTTTTTTTTATTTATTCCCATTGTTTTTTCATAAGAAGCAATCACTTTTTCTCAGCACTGAATGACGGCTTAATTATACAAACAGTAACAAATCGACTGAGTGTTGTCTATTTAATTTGAATAAAAGTATAAACTATTTAGCGATCTTAATTATGTGACCAGCCAGTAAATAAGAAAAAAAGTAAATAAGAAGTAGTGTAGAAGTAGTGTAAAAAGTTTGTAAGTATATTTATTTTTAGCTACTCATGTGTAGCAATGAATACAGTGGTATTATGGAAAAGTATTACGATACCGAGAGAAATAAAAAAAAAATGTATGCTATTAGTTTTGCGTCTCAGTTTGAAACAATCTTCCCTTTATATCGGCGTTCTTAATTATATTACCACCACTGTCTAAAAATATATAAATAAATGGTTTTTATTACCCTTGCAGGATGCCGGAGACAATGCTCCTCAAAACGAAGTCACCAAAAAACGCGTTGCAGTTGCCGACGAAAACAAACCGGCATCAAAGGTAATATATAATAAGATGTAAATTACAGTTACGGAGTGAAATGTTTAGACCCCCATCTCACTCATAGTGCACGATTTGTGTCGTATTCTTTGTCATGTTGCCGTGGGCTTTTCTGTTTTGTTTGCGGATTTCATCGGTGTGTCAACTAACTAAAGAGTTATCTATTCATCGCCTCATAAGCTTCATTATATTACGACCGAGACAAGGCTAAATTGACGCAGCGCACTCGCACCTAACCATTGGAGAAAACTCGTTCATTCCAAGCCCGGCATGTCTTTGAATTGTCTTACAGGAGGCGGTTGAGAATCTTACCCACTATGAAGTCAAGAGATTGAAGGATGACGCCGTTTCTTCTGGAACTTTTAACGCGAAAACGGTATTCCATAAATTAATTTTCCTCTGAATGTTGATATCGCCGCGCTGGCAAGGGCTCTGGCCCTTTTTGAGCACGTTTGCTTAGCATTCTTCAGTCGTATCGTATACGAGTACGCTGGCTTCCAAAATAATTCGGGTTTCATAAGTTCAAAGACCTGCTTCGTCCCTTCGCTTCGCTTTTCATGAGAAACAATGCTTCTTATCGAATTAACAAAGAACAGAGTTGATCGAAAATCAACCCGACTACGGAAAACTAAATATGTATATCATTTTTATAATCATAAACAGGATATTACTGTGATAATACAGTGATTACCCTACAATAGAAAAGTCATAGAATATTGTCGTCTTAGTCTTGGCTGTAGTCCGCTAAGTTTTGCGAATCAAAGCAATTGGTAACTCGAAAGTTCGAAATAGAAATTTTTGACATGATATGCCTATATTATTTGAACGATGACTGTGTTGTACTCCATGCCATGTGGCGCTAAAACGAAAATGAGCATGTAATTTTTACTTAGCGTGTTCTGACTACACTTAGGCACTCTGCTTTAAAGCTTAGGCACCTAAGCTTTAAAACATTTTAAAAATCTACCAGCAAATAAGACTAAATTAAATCATGTTATAAGTTATGTTACCGAATTGGCAATGCATATAACTTCTACAAACTTCACTGGTTTTTTTCTTACCTTCTCTTATTTCGTCAAACCTGTTCTACCTTTTCCCGCTTTATTTTTACGTTATGCATGTTTATCATTATCATTTAGCAATTTTTACACCTAACCCATCTCTGGAACACCTTCCCATTATTTTTTAACCTTTTTTATTTATCGTTTTCCAGAACTTGACATCCTTAAAGTCGGAAAATGAAAACGATCTGCAAAAGGCATCCTTAGAAGTCGTGCAATTGCGCGAAGAAGAATCTAAATTAAGACACGAAAATCTTCAATTAAAAGTGAGTTTCGAAGGCAACTTACATATATTCTCTTATTGTTTTGGCGCTTTTATGTCAGGTTTCAAATTGGCTGTATATTTGAGTGGTCTCTAAATTCCGACTGTCAAAGATCAAATAACAGAGTAAACTACCTGAGGTAAAGAATAGATAATTGTATTGCGAAGTACATCTTCGTTAAACGGCGTGTAGATGTTGCTTGTGTAATTATTTTGCATGTTTTGATATTTTTACTGACGACTGACTGGAGCATTCCATCATAAGGTTACGTCAGCATTCTTATAAAGCAACTACTGGCTAATGTTCAAGATTGGTGCGTTACGAATGTTACGATGATATGCTACGGTCAGTCGCCGGCGTAAGCTTGCAGCTTTAATATTGTTTTTTGTAACTTCTACCCGGCTTTTTGTCGTTTGTTAAAATAACTTTATCAATACTGATACCTTTTATATGAATAAATAAAAAATACAAAAACGATTACAGTCAAAGATAAAAAAAGACCTGGGATAATTAAGTGAACAAAGATGAGCAGACTATTTATTCTAAATCTAATATCTTTCCTAAGATGGTTTGGTTCAATAACCTTTAAAGGAGAGCTAAGATGTATGGAAAATTATACTGCTCCAAAAACTTTAAGAAGGCGGCTTTGTGGACTGTCCGGAATTATTCATTTATTTATTTCAGAGTCTCGATGTCCATACCAATTCAGTCAGATGACTGAATGAGAGCGTTAAACGATTATGCTGCAAAAGCGAAATTGTTATTTTTAAAGCTTTATTTAGAATACTAAACAACATTTCTATCTGAATTGAAATCTTTATATCTATCAGTTGATCTCATCCAAAGATAATTTATTCTTCCTAATAAGTGAATACAAAAACATGTGAATAGGGGGCTGTTCAAGTATTACATAAGCAATATAGAGGGGCGGGCGGGGGTGCTTTACTTATTTTTGATGATATGGAGGGTGGGGGGATCTAGATAGTGATTACGTCAGCAGTAATTATTTACTTTGTTACACATATCGCATCCCACACATTGTAATTAGAATTAATTTTAAAGACCAATAATTTAAAGAAGTTTGTTTTGTTCGTAATATTATATTTGTTATTTATTCAAATTTATATATTTATCTTCTAAATCAAAGCGTTACAGTCCTGTATTTCAGACCTATTTCTTATTTCGAGTTATAACTGCTGCTCATAAATCAATCAATTGTACCAATGTTTACGTAAGCATGGGGGGAGGGGTAAGAGCTTTGCTTACTTTTGCTGACGAAGGGGAGGGGTGGGTTAATAATTGTATAAATCTGCTTGCGTAATACTTGAACGGCCCCTAGTGGATGGTAGACCTTGGCATTAGCCTATACACAGAAGTAAGGATAGTTGTTTTTTTTCTGACGCATGATAGATGTTGCTTATCCCTTTTTTAAAGTACAAGCACCCCTGAATTTTAGATTTCGTTAACCGATTCTCTCGGATGATGGCGATAATTTAAAATATGCGTCATATGCTAAAATATGGGTTTCTACGTTAAATTACATTTTATGTAGCGTAATAGTTGAGTGCTCTCCGGCGCATTGCAATATTGAGCGAAATCCTGCAAAAAATGTTTTTGCTTTTGACCTTTGCACTGTGTAACCCTACCTAATCCGATCACGCTTTGAAAATCTACTCATATGGCCGTAGGTCTTAATACTAACTCCTGTACTCTTGTTACCCTGTGCTTTATTTTCTTTTGCATTTAGTAGAACTATAAAATATCGGCATGATCAAGTTTCCGCAGCTCGCGTTAAAGCCTGTGCCAATATAGATGTTTATTTGTTGCCTTAGTATAGGCATTAAAAGTGTTATGTGATATCTGAAATAAATAAATGCAACCGTTCTGCACGTTACGATGGATTTCTTATTGTTCCAAAAATTGTTTGGAAACTCTATATAATTTTATATGAGATTTAGGCGGGCTCGCTACGTGAAGTTTTTTAGTCTTATTGTTAAACGATGATCGTTGAAGAATCGACTTATGCAATTTGTTAACCGCCTAGCCATTTAAAACTGACTGATAGTACGATCCGGCGACTAAATTATGACTTGTGTTCAAAACGTGAATAAAAGGCCGCCAAACAGTTAAGTGAGTTAGAGTTTTGATTGTGTGCATTATTATTCAGGAAGAGTTGCTGCGCCTGCGCCAAGAAATGAACTTCGGCCGGCAGGCGCGCGTGCACTCGTTCGGGCCCGAGAAGCAAGCGCAGGGCGCCATGATGCCGTGGGTGGGCTTCGCCGTCGCCATGGCCCTCCTCGGAATCATCATCGGAAAGTTCTTCATGTGAGGATCCCCACAGCTCGAAACTCCTACCTCCCACGAGGCAGCTTCACGATCACTTTTCACTGATAACAATCGAAGATCGCAGTATCATTACACAGGCTTTCATCGATATTATTGTATGGGGTTAACGTTTGTTTTATACTTAGGTTTCTGGTTTAATTGTTGAGGTTGTCAAGCTTCTGGTGTATCTTAAATATTTTTCTGTGTTTTATATGAGCTGTATGGTTTCAAAGAGTTATGATTTCTTGGGTTTTTCGTCATCATCCTATAATAATAGTTTCAGTATTATGTAATTAAAAAGTTTCGTTCCTCAACATTTCCCCATTTATGTAATAATTACGAAACTTAGATAATGTACCATAATTTTATGAATTTATTTGCTTTCCCCCGGGCTTTGCACACGTGTACCTGTCTAGGTAAAATGTGTTATGATATGTACCCTGCGTTCTTAAAAAATGGGATTGTCATCGTCTCATCTGTCACGCTCCGAACTGAGCAGGACAGCATGAGAGATAACATCATTCTCAATGAAGTCATCTCTCTTCTTAGATGTAAAAAATAAACTATAAATTTGATTTCATATATGTCAGCCCATACGACATGGCATAGCCATTTCTTGATGTAATAAAAGCAATAGTGATTTTGATTGTTGCACAAGGTATTATTATTACGGATCAAATGCCTATTGGAAGAGGAAGTAACAATATTGAAGTTGATACAAAGTCTTTCTTAATAACGACCTCCTGAAAATGTACAGATACTAATTTATTAAGCTTAGTTCCTCTTGAGAAAGTTCCTCTCAGGCTGTTAATCTTTAGAAATACTCATAAATCCACTAAAATAATATCAATATATGCATTTAAGGATCGAAAAGAGGAATACAAATAGAGTTGAACTATACAATACAAGGGCTGAATGTGTGCCATATGGTAACTGGGGGTAATTGTAACGGGTGGGAAACTTCGTGTGATTTCTCAAAAACTTCCTATGCAATCCGCTTTAAAATAATAAAAATATGAAGCCAGATATTAGTTTCAAATGAAACATCAAGGTACAGATTCAAATATCACATTTAGTGAAGAAAATTAACTTCATTTAAGTGTGACGGATGTTACAATGACACCCGCCTGTCTGATTAGATTACATCCCTGCCTCACAAAACGAGACCAACAATTAATATTTTTTTTACATCATCTCATATGTAGGAAAGGATATCCCATGTTTTTGTTGAATGGGGGCTATCGCGTATGAATTCGCCACTAGGGGCGCTAGTGTCGCGTGAGGTCCAAAATAATTCAATTTTCACTTATTTGAGTGGACTTTGTAAAGAACTATCTCTTTCATGAAATAATCGCAAACTGATTAAAATAATCTAAAATAAGCCTTTACTGCTGTTTTAAATTACAAGCTAAGTACAATAAGTGTAAAATTATACACGATGGGTTACCTCCACAGCTTGTCGTTGGACATGGCCTCCTCTAAAGTTTTCCAAATCTCTCTTTCTCTAGCCATTCTCATCCACTGGGCCAGCCATCATCATCTTAACATAACATAACATAACACAAGCTCTGCTTAGCTTGGGGCTAGATGATGCTGTGTAGACTGTCCGGAATTATTTATTTATTTATTTATCTTCCCAACGTTTAATTTGTCCTCTACTTCTTTTCCCATCTCTGGGGTACCACTCTGTTACCATTTCAGTCCATTTGTTGTTTGTATCAACATATGTCCTGTCCATTTCCATTTTAAGGTTTTACATGTGTTTTGTGCATTTTTAAATTTAAGTAGTTATATCTTGTATTTTTTCTAATCTTACTTTATCTTTCCTTTTTAAACCAATAACACTTCTCTCGATCCCATTTTAACATACCTACATTTACTTTACTCATTAGTTTTTCTGAACAGTCCCATGTTTGGAAACCATAGGTGAGACATGGTAGAATGCACATATTGTATACTTTCTTTTTCTCCTTGATTGTCATGTCTTACGTCTATATAACTTCGCTTATTGACCAATATCTTTTCCATGTGTTAGCTACCCTTCGTTCGATTTCTTTGTTCATAGTATTTTCTGTGGCTTTTAGTTGCCCTGGATACATACTCTTCAACATATTCTATTATCTCGATAATAGCTATGATGTTGTAAGCCTGTGAAGTATTAGTCATAATTTTTGTCTTAGACGTGTTCATTGTGAGCCCTGCTTTCGCACTTTGATCTGACAATTGCTGTAACATTTGCTCTAGTTTTTTTGGGCAATCTGAAAACAGAATTAGGTCGTCTGCGAAACGTAAGTGGTTAAGCTTTTCGTTTATGTTCAACCCTTCTTGTTCCCATTGTAGATTCCTAAATATAGTCTCTAGAGCAGCGGAAAACAGCTTGGGTGAAAATGGATTATTTGGCGATGAATATGAACGCGTTAAAAGCAAAATTAAGAAAAAAGTCTCAAAAATAATCGGTGGCACGCAAAAAACGTAACTGAACAGCAATTCGGCATAGCTACTCGTTATAATGATAGTTATTTATAATTAATAATCAAGATTATTTACATAGTATTAAAGAGATTCAAGATTCAAAACTTTGTTTCGAAAAGTTGCCTTATCTATACATCCGGACCGTCAACAGTGGCGCCAACTAGTGAGCAAGAAAACGAAAGCCCCCAATACATTTATTCTAACAAATTTCTACATAATGCATTGTATAGTGTGTGACGGGCGGGACATCGAGTGTGCTAAATAACTATTAGAAATGGAACACCGAATTACACGTCCCCGAAAGCTTTTCGGAGTTACGTAGCACACTCCAACAACGAAAATCGTAAAATAAATTAAAAAATGGCCAAACTGTTGAATTAGTTTATTGGCTTTACTTTATTTTTCTTGGTTTTATTTTACATATAAACCTTCCTCTTGAAGCATACTATTAAAAACCGCATCGAAATCCTTTACGTATTTATAAAGATCTAAGCATACATAGGGACCGATGTTTTATACAATTTAGTAAAGCCAATATGCTATTTATTTTTCTGAGCTGGGATGTCGTCTTCACTTACATCACCCGATAGTACCGTGTATGGGCTGAGATGCGAGATATATGTAATTTAAAAAAAAAATTGCCACTTGATTTGTTTATTTAGAACTAAAGTAAATAATGCAAATCAAAGAGGACATCAAACGCAACCAACTTTAAAGGTAAACGACATTCTTACAAGCCATATTTTTTTTTTAAAGAAATCCTAAAAAACTGCAACAAGCTATAAAGATAATAATATACAGAGGGACAAGTGAATAATAATGATAACACATAACCATTTCGTAGTAAAAAAAGTAGAGTAGTAGGTAATAATAAATGCTCTACAATCTACACAGCATCTAGCTAGCCCAAATCTAAGCAGAGCTTGTGTTGTGGGTACTAGATTACTGATATACTTAATACATTACATTACATAGATAATATTCATAAATATGAAATAAAAGCATCCTAAACTAACACTACATTCATGATTTGATAGTTAGCCAAGAGGCAATTCAGGATTGAAAATACATGAGCATCATTTCATCTACCCTCGGTTTTACCATATGGTGCCAGATACCCTGATTTACACATGCACACAGTCATGTTTCATACGTTTAGTCTGGTTTACCTGAGATGGACTTTATTTTTTATTCTTAACGTGGTCACTAAGCCTGTCCTTTTTATCAAAAACACCCCGAAATATTTTGCCCAAATAAAGCTTACTGTCGAAGCATAGTAATTATAATCATATACCTACAACTAGTTAAGAAATATTAGCGCAATGCCTATCATTTGCGTTAGATTGTCTTAAGTAGTCCTTAATTGTAGAAGAAACAAATCGTTATAAATGTTACCTAGGATGTAAAACTTGCATACACTTCAAAATTTCTATTTATTCTCGCCTTATGTATGTATCAACTTACAATAATTAAAAATTAAAGCGTAATAAGTAGATAAGTAGTTGTACGATTGTAGCATTGAAGTGACAGAATGCCACGTAGTATAAAAATGAAATTTATTTCGGCGATAGTCATCAAGTATAGTTTAATATCTAAGCTCACCTTCGTCGGCCCGTCTTTTCTTTCATTGTAGGCGCTTCGTAGCCGCGAACATTCGTCTGTTATGTGTTGAGTCCATACATCAAATTCGGTGTCACAGATATTTAAAAAAATAAGTAATAAGATATTTTAGTGTTTGAATATAAAAGGCAGCCCGGTGTTTAGGTCAACTTGTCGGTGGTTGTAGACTCCATAACATAAGATTCGTGCTTATTCGTTAAGGTGGCTTAGTTAGACAGAGAATTCTCTCTATGTTCTATCTCTGTCCGTTCAACTCTAGCTCTTTGTTCGTTTGATCTACTAGGATTTTTAAACTTATTCCTCTATTATACTGCCTTTCTAGAAGCCATTACACGTTTGGTGGCTGATCAAATTAGTCTTTTATTAAAAAACTACAATAATAAATGTCTCCTCTTTAAATTTAAAGTCTCCAAATATTTAATCGTGGGAAATAATTTAATGTTTCACCTATTTAGAAAGCAATAAATAATTTATTAATATATGAGATATTTTTATACCAAGAGTGTAATGTGTTATTCAGTAGCACTGTTATACAAAGTTGACAAGCAGTGTCTTAATATTAGTGAGATCTATGAGAAAACAATATTGTATGATTATGATTGAGCACAGATTTGTGTAATAATTTTTAATCATAATGCATGCGTAGGAACGCAGTCTGAACCTTTTTGTATAATGGCGAATAGGTGAAAATAACTAGCTTTTTATACAAGTTTCTCTCGCCAACTTCGCAATATGCTTGATTTCAGCAAGGTAGATGGAGGGAGCAAAAAGTGGGTATTTACTGCAAGTTTGGATGACCACCGCTTTTGTTTGCTAGAGGTTTTCTTTGGCATTAGAAGCTTCGAATGTAACATTTAAGATATTCATGATGAGCGGTCGCCAATATACTGTCATATTGTGTTAGTATTAGTGTGTACCTTTAGCTCAGCAAGCGTCTAATGAAGTCTGGCTATTCATGTCAGGAATATCGAATTTTACCTCAACAAATAATAAGTTTCATAACACATTAGACCCTATGACTTGTAGATTTGTGTTCGTACATATTTTAATGTCACTTTTATGTATTGCATTTTAATGATTTAAATCTTTGATTATAGAAAAGAAGATTTTTATAATAATGCTTAGAGAATGCTGAATGTAACTGCAATAATAGAGTGTTCCTTTGCATCTTAACGACATTGAGTGAACAACAAATCCAAAGCCGATATTTCTGTTTATTGTCGTGTTGTAGACATAAATATAAAATATAATATATTAATTTTGGTCTTTCGATTTTCTTTGGCGTAAAATAAAACAAATGCCGTTGCATTTGATTTCTTAGGTTTCCGTAGAAAGCAAAGGTGAATATTTTTGTACGTATACGTGTGGAGTATCGTTGGATAGCTCTTTAAAAACTTATGGGTGTAGAAAAATCTTTTTTGAATTAGGAAGCTAAATATCAAGCCCTTAATTGTTTTTTTTAATGGAAAAGGCTAGTATCCTAAAAGTATCGAATTTGTCCGTAAATTAGATTTCAAATAATATTGGACAAGTTTTATTTCTTTTGTCAACCATACTTAATAATTATGAACATATCCTCCATTATAGTTAAAGTTCCGCGTGACGTCACGCCATGTAACATTCTATGCATCGCTTGACGTCAAGAGACTCCACTTCTCAACTTCAATGCGCTTTTTCTTGATAATTTTCTGTTTGATGACAAAAAAACGTGTCCAATATTTCTTTGAAACATTCACGTACTAAATTAATGTTTTTTACAAGTCTATTAAGTCACCCATTCGATGCTCCATTCTGTCCCAAATTATGCTCCATTATGTTCATGACTAGACATCTCGGCCTCAGCAGCTGCGAAGTGGATGGTGCCGTCGTCGCCATATGAAATTGGTAGGTGATTCCATTTTTCACAGGACTTATGATGTGATCTCCATAGATGTTGAATAGGTCAGATGTGTGCATGCAGTCATCCTTCGCAGAATCGTTTGTCAAACGCAAAGGGACTTTAGGTCGCCTTACTGTTCTCTGGCTGTCATGTACAGGCCCCGGAAGTAGACCTTAAGGGGTTTAGGGACACTTTATCTCCAGGAGGATTTTACAGAGCTGTTTCAAGTTTACACAGTCAAAAGATTTACTGCAGTCGACTGGTTAAATTCCGTAATAAATGTAGTTTCTATGACAAAAATAGTTTTTAAGAATGACGTCATGAACACAGCTCGAACCGTAATAGACATCAGTTTCCTAGTATAGAGTTTATGTAATGATTGTTGTTCAATAGTTAATAAATTTACCTTTGCTAACAAATTTTCACTGCTAAATATGTGTAAAGAAAGTAGGTAATTTTAATTTTACAACGAGTTAAAACAATAAGGATAAATCTGTAAGTTAACCTAGCTAATTGTAAAGTTGAGGATACCTACGTCTAGAAACTGGACCTAGTTGAAGTAAGTTGTAATCATGGCGGTCCTTCGGTGGGAGCATACCTTTCACCTGTTATGTTGAAATTCGATTCGATTTGAGTATAGCTTGCACCACCACCGTAACGTTTGCCTGACGATATAATGCTCGGCTTCTACTTATTGAATGAACTACCTAATGCTCGATTCTGAAGAGAGAGAGTGAGAGTTCTGAGGGACCGCTAATAAGGTTCACTTGGTTTTATTATTCATTAAAAATATCACGTCAGGGCTACGAATAATTTATGAAACTAGAAGGCGACAGATCAATCTTTGAATTTGTGGAGACAGCCTCGTGTAATAATAGTCGTGTCTTGTAAAGTACATATTATTAATTTGAGAAATGTTTTTAACATTTGCGTCGTACCTACAGTTCATTGTTTTATTTATCGGTGTCATACTTAAAATTTTAAAATAATTCATATGTTGTTATAAACTATTATGCTATATTGTATCGTTTTCTGAAATAAAAGACTTAATTTATGATTGATACTGCTATTTTATTGAATGGGAACCTAACTACTTGCCACAGGTGGCCACAGGCACACCTGTGGCTTTGCTTAAGTCAACTCACGTGACAGGTAGATACTCGTACCTACCTATCGTAGCAATTAACTATAATAGTAGGGGAGCAAAATGAGGAATTAATCAAGCGACGGACACTGGATTTTTAGATTTTAGTACATAGGTAAGTTCTATTCTATTCTAAGGCCTATGTCCAGCAGTGGACTATTATAGGCTGGTGATGATGATGATGATGAAGTTCTATTTTATCGGATGGAATAAATGACATATCTTTGGATATTTTTTCTTATTTTAGTGACAGGATAGGTACAAAAGAGTTGATATTAGAGGAAAATGGTCTTCTTTTCTGTAGTAACAATGGGTGTATCTAACGCAGGGGTCTATCCTCTGTAGCCTCTATTTGTAACTACATATTATGAAGAGTCATTTATAATTACAAAGTTCCATGGCGGGGCTGCTAACTTGACGGACACGTTTTCTCCTCATCTTTAACCAAGCTAAGCTACAAAGAAAGGCTCAATAGTGAGGTTAGACTTCACAGCCGAACTAATAAGACTATTTCATTATCAGTAGTCCGAGACCGAACTACGAGGTAGGTATTTCCATAGATTAATATGTAATACTAGCGGCCCGTCCCGGCTTCGCACGGGCATTAATTATTATCAAGCGTAAATTCCGCACACGTCCATCACGTAGGGAGCCGACCGTTTATTTCGTGATCTTAACCCCCCTCCCGTACCCCTGCCCGAGTGTCGCCTACAACGCTTAGCTAGCCGAATACAGTTTATTTTTTAATTTTTTTTTAACTCGTGATATCTTTTGAATGGATTGTCAGAATCGAATAATTCAAAAAGTAATATAAAGATATTGAAGCAGTCTTAAATAATACATCATTTATTTTGATAAGGGTTAATACCAAGGTACAAATAAAGAGCTTTTTGTAGCGGTGGTATTTTAATTTCTTTTTTTCAATAAAAAAACGCTTATTGTGACATGACTGTAATAGTTAGAGATATGCTGCCGCTGATTTTTTGTAGATAATGGTGTGTTCTAAAAAAATGTAGTATATCATTTTGTTCTATCATCAATAGTTTTCGCAGCGCACGCGATGTTAGGTAGTTTTTTGATATTTTTTTCACACCTTGGATTACGTTATCGTAATTTTAGTAAGGATGCCTATTTTTTTTGAAAATGAAATATAGCCTATGTCACTCAGAAATGATGTAGCTTTCCAACAGTGAAAGAATTTTTCAAATCTGCCAAGTAGTTTCGGAGCCTATTCAATTCATACAAACAAACAAACAAACAAAAAATCAAACCTTTCCTCTTTATAATATTTGTATAGACTATTGGGTTTTCGTCTCGCAAGTACCTAATCTACTTATCAGTATGGGCCTATAATCCCCGCGCTCAGGTTGGGGATCGCAGTGGTGTTGGTCTGCAGGGACGCTGCCGCCCGCCCCCGGTATGTCCACTAGTCGCCTCTAACGACACCCACGCTACTGCTGGCAGGTGCTGGATGCGTCAAGCTGAAGACAGGGCGCTATAACGCTCATTAGGAGAGGCCTATGGGCTGATTGATGATGATGAAGTACTCATTGTAAATTCTTAAAATTCCTTAAATTTTAGTTGTTTCTAGTTTTTTAACTATTAATTTATGTAGGTTATTCCTAAGGAGGGGAAAAATAAACCACGATTAGATTTGAATATTATTCTTGATTTAAATATAATTGCAAACATAAAATATTGGTTCATTCAACAGTAATATAAACAATACATTTTAACCTACATATAGTTAAAACTCAAAAGTTCTCTTACGGCTAATTGAATAAATAATATACTACACACAGGCTTAGATCAGCTTAGAACAAACTTCATACAGAAGTTAATTAATAAAATGAAAGCCTTTTAAGTATTTCTGAGCTTAGGGTTCAACATCTCCAATACATTTCTTGATCCTAGGATATTTAACCGAAAACGTGGTTGTGTATTGTAAGCATAGTAATTAGGTAGCTAGTTTGTTACAATGCTGACATATTTTATAGTCAGTAGAAGTAAGCAAGAGTAATTTATAAAAAATATAGCTTAAATATGTTGGAGTAGGTACTTATGTAACCTTTAGACAAAGCAAAGCCTTTTATTGACACACATATGCAACACTATCTAAACAGTTTAAAAATTCAAGCGATCTGTGTGTATTATTTTAACTTAGTATCAAGAATTTCGTGTCAGACAACGCGATTCTTAATAAGCTAAATAAGAGCAATCTAAAACCTTATATTTTAATTCATTAAATAAAAACATTCAAATTTCATAGACTATCGAAAGCTGCCATTTAATAGCCAATAATAAAATATTAAAATAAATAATTTAAAAAAAAGTAAACTCAGACATAAGCAACAAATAGCTATAAGTACGATAAACTTAAGTAAAATGCACATAATATATGAGCGAACAATTTGAACTCATGGTCTAAACATAAAATTAGCAAGTTGCAAAATGAACACAGGAATTCCCAAAATTCACACGTACAGTTTGTTCAACGTTCAACCTATCATAAACTTTTTTTAATGCATCTGTAGTAGTTTCATTTTGTCTAACTATGTACGAAACTAATTTCTTACATGTATAATTTAAAACATGGCCTTTACCGACAAAACAATGGCTGACGCAGACCAGAAATATTAGATTACAAAAAATACTGCAGTGCATCTTTGAGATCAAATTAAAAGATAAACTTTGTAAAAGTAGGTACTTATATTTAAAATACTAGCTTATAATAAATGTACGAGGGTCTATATTCAAAATCGCTTAAAGCTGTATGTGGTGGGTACAGCTAATTTAAATTTATAAACGTTACTAGTTTTCGAAGGTAATGTGACAGTACAGGGAAGTTCTAGTATGTGTACTATGCCGAAGAGGATTCATTTCGAACCCCGAACAACTTTTGTTCAAAGTTTTACATACAATTCTGTTTTAGAAAAAAATACAGAAGTTTTTCTATATTCCCACCCGTTTGACTTGTACACATGTTACGTGGAACCTGTATAGTACATAAATAATGATTTAACAGGACAACACAACACTGTGACAAAATGGTGAACAGCACTGGAAGTTCGCATAATTCAGCGATAAAATATTTATGGCAGGTCCGAATATAGTCTAATTACAAAATATATGTATTAGATCCCCATCGACAGTCCAAATTAAAATGTTCATGACTAAGCAACTAATAATACTATGAAAGCTAAAACTACAATACATTTTCAAATCCACACAACTTTAAGCCTGTGTAAGATTGCTCACTTTTCTCAGTTCAGTCATAAAACTATGTTTGAGTAACGAGTTTATATCATAGCAAAGCGTTACTAGATCAAGCATAGATCGATGAATGAGCAAGCTTTCATACTGCGGACCTATACAGGGTAACCAAACAGTGACATCAAAAAAAAATGCCTGGAGAAGGAATTTTTTTTAATTGTCCCGCTTTTGTCCACCCTGTATGAAATTGAACATCTAAAAGTAAACTTACACTTACTACAAGCCATGCTATTTACAAAATAGGTCTTTGAAGACTGATACTTAAGATTAAGTGTTTGAATCAAATGATTTTGATAATCATTTATAAAATTGCAGTTTTTTTTTTATATTTCGTAGTTTGACGAAACCATCATGAATGTAAGGGGTTGACCACGAACTTAATGAAAACTTAACAGAAACTGATATAAATATTAAAACTTAAAAAAAAGACAGCAGCAGGGTCACGGAAAGTTAAAACCAATACTAAAACACCAACAACACATAACTTGCATCATTTTGTGCTGTCGAAAAACGAATTTTTTGGAACCTCTGCAGCTTTGCTCTGATGATACCAGTGCCGTAGTACTAAACCAATATTTATTTTGTTTGATTACTCATTTGTTTACAAAAACTATTTATTTTTTTGAACCGTAGTATCTTTTGTGTAGGAAGAACGTTGGTGTTCTTCCAACATTCTAGGTTCGTAGTTAACCCGCTTCAATTTATAATGGATTTCGATAATGTTAATAAAACTATGTAAAACTACGTTAAGAGAGGTTTGCGCGCAACATTAGCAAATATAGATTTATTGCACACAAATTGCTCATATAAAAATAGAAAGATCCATTCTGTGTTACAAATATTTTCATGGTCTAATAAAGAGCTTACTAATCTAATAGGCCCATTTTTTAATAACATTTTCGAGGCGCATAATACCTAAATACAAAGATATAAATAGCACAGGTACATACAATATGAACGTTACAATACCTAAGGACATTTATCTATTGATAAAGAGAAGATCGATACTATATTTCTTGCATGCAATAAATTATGGACATTTTACTACTTCTAAGAATCTACAATAAGTAACCTAGCTACGAGATAATATGATAATACATAGTTACAATTTAACATTTTGAATATACATATTATTTTCAACTATGCCTAACTTTTGTCTACTTGACGACGACAAAAACTAAAGGTTATCTAGAGAACAATCATGTGATAAAATGTGAAAGAGCAATATCAACTAATAGACGTGGGAATAGTTGTACATCTGCTAAATAACAAGTGAAAATCGACTGTTAAGGCGCAAATAGCACCTAAAGTGGCGCCCCCACTTATTTTGTCATATAACTCCGTTTAACAAAGGAATTCCCAAAATTCACACGTACAGTTTGTTCAACCTATCATAAACTTTTTTTAATGCATCTGTAGTAGTTTCATTTTGTCTAACTAAGGAAGAGATACGAAATCAGAGTTTGGTGGCCACCAAAGGCAACTTCGTTCTCTTCCTAACCAAGACAAAATAAAACGACTACAGAAAAAGGTAAAAAGTTTAAATTATATGATAAAATAAATGGGGGCGCCACTTTAAGTGCTGTTCGCGCCTGAATAAACTGCGTTCTTATATAATGGAACTAAGCTATTCGTCAATGTGTATGTTTGTGGTGATATCGCCGAAAGTGGGCTCATCTTTCAAAAAGGTCCCAGAACGTTGCATGATTGGTATGTCGGGACGAGTCTTGCTGGCTTTCGCGGCGGTTGCAACGGGTTCTTTCACTTTGGAGACCACTTTCGCAGAGCTGGACTTGGTAGCCATCATCAATGAACCGCGATGACGTGGTATTCGCGGCTCCTTAACTATAAATAAATAATACTGGACAATCAACACCGCATCGCCTAGCCCCGAGCTAAACATAGCTTGTGTTATGAGTACTAGATGACTGTTATAAATACAAATTATTTATTAGACGTTAAACTAAGAAATTATTGATTTTTTTGTTATATTAAAGTATCTTAAGTAAGACACATGTAAAACTATAAAAGGAGAAACCCTTAGATTCTAAAATACAACCAAGGCTAGTTTCAATATGTGTCTGTAAAACTTTTGTCAAAATAAAAAAGATAAACAATGTAGTTTGTCGAAGAATAAAGTTTAAATTATATGATAAAATAAATGGGGGCGCCACTTTAAGTGCTGTTCGCGCCTGAATAAACTGCGTTCTTATATAATGGAACTAAGCTATTCGTCAATGTGTATGTTTGTGGTGATATCGCCGAAAGTGGGCTCATCTTTCAAAAAGGTCCCAGAACGTTGCATGATTGGTATGTCGGGACGAGTCTTGCTGGCTTTCGCGGCGGTTGCAACGGGTTCTTTCACTTTGGAGACCACTTTCGCAGAGCTGGACTTGGTAGCCATCATCAATGAACCGCGATGACGTGGTATTCGCGGCTCCTTAACTATAAATAAATAATACTGGACAATCAACACCGCATCGCCTAGCCCCGAGCTAAACATAGCTTGTGTTATGAGTACTAGATGACTGTTATAAATACAAATTATTTATTAGACGTTAAACTAAGAAATTATTGATTTTTTTGTTATATTAAAGTATCTTAAGTAAGACACATGTAAAACTATAAAAGGAGAAACCCTTAGATTCTAAAATACAACCAAGGCTAGTTTCAATATGTGTCTGTAAAACTTTTGTCAAAATAAAAAAGATAAACAATGTAGTTTGTCGAAGAATACCATGTGATTGCGGTACTAGATACGCGCATTCCGAATGTGCGAAACGCGCGTGTATTCTTCAAACACAAACTGGGTTCGCAGTTAACCCGCTTATAGTCAATGAACTCTTTAAATTATAAGTTTTTATAGTTTTTTCCATCCGATGCAGATGTTTACATTTGGTGGTTCGACTATTTAAAAAAATTAGAATCAATCAGACTTTTTCAAATGCTTGTAAGAATGGCAGAAATAAGCGTTTATTGTGACTGTAAGTGTGGTCCCTATGAACCAATTTTGTCTTCACACAGAAATTCCAACGCGTGTGAAATTGATTTATTTCCTTCGGATCTTACTGGACTCAACAAAAAAAGAGATCCTCAACAAAAAAGAACTCTTTTTACATCAAAATTTGAAATTAATCAGAGTACTGTTATGGGTACTTTTTAAATCGAAATTAGAAATGAATCTAATTAGAGTTATTTTATGGGTAGTAGATGTTTTACCTGTGACGACGGGTGGCGCACGCCTTGCTCCCGGAACGGTCTGATTCAGATAGACTGGAATCTTAGTCGTCCGCACTTTCCCATTTTGCGATGTAGTCGTTTGCGGTTTAGGTTGCTGCGATCCTGCAGAAAACACATGGATAATTGATGAATGGTACAATTTCAGATCGATTTTTTCGCACATTTCGAATTAGCGAACAAAATATGTGACAATTTCCGGGTGTTTCTATCGCTCAAAACTGACCAGGCAACCTTGAGATTTTAAGTAATAAAATAACTACGGGTTTTCACGGCTGAACAAGTGCACAAATTCATATGAATTTAAGCGGTTTTGCCTAGTTCATGTTGGACCCTCGTAAAGGAAATTATTAACACGTGCGAAGTGGGACAATGTAGAGAAAAATACAAACCGTTGACCGGCGGAAGCGTGTCGCGTCGCGGGCTCTTAGTGTAGGTAGCGTACTTGTTGTTATTAGCTGTAGCGGGGGGTTCGGGGACAGGCTCCGCGGTGCGGGGGCGGGGGCGCGGGCGGAGCGCCGGGCTCGACGTGCGGGAGGACTCGCTCGAGGACACCAGCCGGCCGCCCCTCCGGACCGAAGGCCCCACGTTCCCGCGCACGTTTTTCTCCAAGTAGCGCGGCTTCGCGTTCTCCAACGCACGCGGTTTCCCGTTAACCTTCTCCTGGGATTTGGTCATGTTGAACTTCGCTCGCTCCTCCTGAGCTTTGGTGGTGCGCACGCGCGGGGGATTCGCAGGCGCCGGCTTCGGGCGGTCGAGCGTCAGCTGAGGCGGGCGCTGCGAGTACGGGACGAAGGAGCTTCGGACCCGTTCGATGAGGGGAGGGGAAGATTTGGTGGGACGGCGCGGCGGGTTGGGGGGCGGGGGGTCGGGGTGCCGGCGCGCGGCGTCGCGCACGCGGCGGCGAATGTCCTGAGGGAGCTCCTTGTAGCTGGAGGCGGTGAGCGCATGCGGCGCGGCGCGGACGAGCGCCTCCTCGCAGCGGCGCCGCAGTGACGCTACGCGATCGGAGTGCGGTGCGCTTTCGATGAGGTCGGGTTTGGAGGTAGCTTGTAGGAGGAGTATGGCGCGGCAGAGTTGTTCGGGCGGCGCGCTGTGGACGGCGCGCGCCAGGCACTCGTCGAGCGCCGCGCCGCCCGCGCCCCCCGCGCCCCGCTGCCAGGCGCCCGCGCGCAGCACGCCGCCGAGCCGCGCGCCCGCGAACTGCGCCGCCGCAGACAGCAGGCGCCGGCACAGGCGGGCTATCACTTCCGCCCAGCGGCAGCGGTGCAGCGATGACACTGAAAGTACACAAGCCTTTACGAGTGTTCACTTACTCAGGGGCGTTTACTTACTCGGGGGCGTTAGTTACTCAAGGGCTTTTACTTACTCAGGGGCTTTAACTTGCACAGGGGCGTTAACTTACTCAAGGGCTTTTACTTAGGGGCGTTAACTTGCACAGGGGCGTTAACTTACTCAAGGGCTTTTACTTAAAAGCGTTAACTTGCACAGGGGCGTTAACTTACTCAGGGGCGTTAAAATACTCAGGGGTGTTTAATTACACAGAGGCGTTTACTTATACAGGGCCAAAAGTACAAAAATTGAAATTTTGAGCGTAGGTACCTATTACTAAAACAGACATCCGATAAGAAGGGATTTTTGGAAATTCTAGCCCTAAGGTGAAAAAGGGACTTGAAGTTATTTTTAACTTTTTTGTAACCTTTTAACCAGCGGTCCGATCTGCGTTAAACTTACAGAAAACACTGAAATTATAAAATTAAAAGATTTTCCAAAAACTCCTGAAATTTGTATAAAACGGTTTATCAAAGTTTGAGATTCGTAGTTTGGGTAAGTAATATAAAAAAATGCTTGACTATTTAATACTAATTTGTATGATGCTGTCTAAATTCAGCCTAATAACGGTAGTGGACCAAAGAAACATCTTTCTTTAAATGAAGATGAAGTCTTTATCCTACTATTATTATAAACGCGAAAGTTTGTAAGTATGGATGGATGGATGGATCGATGGATGTTTGTTACTCTTTCACGCAACTACAAAACGGATATGGATTAAATTTGGCACAGAGATAGATTATAGTCTGGAATAACACAGGCTATATTTTATCCCGGACGGAACTAAGACGGGAACGAGAATGACAGCGGGTGAAACCGCCAGGCGCTGCTAGTTATTTTTATTTTTATTGAAAGAAAAATTAATGATTGTTAACTAAATTAATTAATTTAGTTAACAATACCTGTGCATCCGCAGTCGTAGA
Source organism: Eupithecia centaureata (assembly GCA_944547425.1). Classification (NCBI taxonomy): domain Eukaryota; kingdom Metazoa; phylum Arthropoda; class Insecta; order Lepidoptera; family Geometridae; genus Eupithecia; species Eupithecia centaureata. The sequence continues at coordinate 11,401,702 of OX155675.1, forward strand.
CCGTATCAGCCAGGTTCTCAGCGGTGAGGTTTAGCAGCAGTTCTTGATAGCATTTGTCGAGCAGCTCTGTAGGCAGCGTCGCAAAAGCTTTGGTGGGCCACACCTAATAAAGTAATAAAAATAATAAAACAAGGGCATTTTTTAACAAATGAATAATTAAATAATAGTAGTAACATATTACGACCGATGTGGCGCGGTGGGTGAAGGTCCGCCTGAGACGCAGGAGGTTGCGGGCTCGATTCCCGCCTCGGAACAAATTTGTGTACGATCTGCAGAAATTTGTTCCGTTGCTCTGGGTGTTTTCTATGTATAATAAAAAGAATATATCTATGTATATAATGTATTATATATATCAGTAATCTAGTACCCATAACTCAAGCTTTGAGTAGCTTACTTTGGGGCTAGATAGAGCTGTGTGGAGTGTCGAGCATTATATATGTTTTTCATTGTATTATATTGATAGACATATTTCATAAAGCTCACCTTGCGGAAATGCCTCGTGATCCAGCGCAGACAGCGTCGATAGAGGTCGTCTAGCCCGTAGACGGAACACAGAGGGAAGCATTCCAGGACACCTGCCGTACACACTTGACACGGCTATAAACAAACACAACTTATAACCATCTTATTTTTTGTGCTTTGAACGCTTTATCAAAATCAACTGCTTTCCCCACATAGTAAGGCCGTATGCTAAAGTTGAGTAAACGTAACCATGACACGCCGTAAGAGCCGCCTCAGTAGATACGCGGAGGCTCATGTACTTTATAGCGTAAACGAACTTGTTTATTTTAATACAGACTTGCTCGATTTGTGTCTTCCAATTTATGTTTTCATCTAGCTAAAGTAATGCCTAAATATAGTATAAGTTGTAGTTCTAGTGTTTGATAAACATGATCCTGGGGAAAACGTGCTTGGCCGCGCAGCTAATGGATATTAACTTGAACAGGTACTTACTTCATGAAAGTGGTGACAATATTTGGCCTTCAGTGTAAACATGATGGCCTCCTTCAGACCCTCAAGGCCCAACATATCAGCGATGGTGGCCAACTCGACAATGCTGATAGAGTCAGGAATGGTCGAAATGCCAGAGTAGATATGGCACAGTGCGAAATGCACAACACTGAATGAAAACCTGCAAGGAATTACAATTACAACTAGCCTGTTGTGTCCCATTGCTGGGCAAAGGCCCCTGGTCCCTGCCGCATGTCTGTAGACTTAAGGGCCAAGATAACAACCAATTATGAATACTGATATTTAAAATTCAGCAAATAAAATAAAAAGTTATCTGTGTTAACTAAGGAACACACTCCCTGCTGCTGTTTTTCCGGTCAATAACAAGACAGAGTTAACAGATTTCTTCTAGAGCTTCTCTTGATACATCGTCACTTTTCATCTGGTGAGGTCAATATGTATATTGTAAATTGTTGAAAGACAGCTCTACAAATATATAGCTCTGTTTACCTTGGGGCTAGATGACGCTGTGTGAATTGTCAGGAATTATAACCAGACATTTTCAAGAATACATAAAATGTTTCTTTCTTAGATAAAATACAAGAAATAGGGCATTGAAACAGTTGAGCTAACTGCAGACTCTTACAACCAATCTAGATGTAGTTTAACTGATCAGTATCAAAAGAAGCACCCTCTAAGGATATAACTTATCAATGATAAGTTATATGACACATACTTTCTGGGACATAGTGCCTGAGTTAAGTTAACTTTACTTACGGTGGTAAAGATATAACATTTCCAGCACTTTCTACCCAACCACCACTCAGGATTCCGGCAAAGTATTGGCACCTGAAACAAATGTTACACTTTACACTAGATCTAGAAAAAAAGTATAAATCTGATAGTTATAAAAGTAAAAACAAATATTATCACTACATAGTATAAAACAAAGTCGCTTTTTCTGTCCCTATGTCCCTATATCCGTATGTCCCTTTGAATGCTTAAATCTTTAAAACTAAGCATCGGATTTTGAAGCGGTTTTTTTTAATAGATAGAGTGATTCAAGAGGAAGGTTTATATGTATAATAAAAGAGTGCGAAGCCGGGGCGGGTCGCTAGTATTAGTATAAAACCTGGATTATATTATTAATTTATGTGCATGATTGTGATTATTACTAGGTGAACTGATTTGATGACAAGAATTATAAATTAGGCTATTTGTTTATTATTTAAAACATGTGCTTCTTGTGTATTTATAAATTAGATAACTTCTTAGTTTATAATTTTGTAGTACTTGCATCTGACCGCGGCTTCGCACGCGATATTTCTACGGAAACGCTTCAAGGCAAATTATATCCCTTGGGAACTGATTTATGGGATAAAAAGTAGTCTATGTGTTATTCCAGGGTTGAACCACGTCTATAATAAATTTCAGCCGGATCCGTTCCATACATACATAAATCCAAACAAACTCTCGTATCTACAATATTAGCATAAGAATAGACAAAAACAGAGTAGAAGGGAAACTTCGCTCCGAACGCGCTCAAGGTCACGATATTTACCTACGCGATTCTGCACGTTAAACGTGCAGTAGGGCTGTCATAGTCGGCGACGCCGCACGCGGATTTTAATATTTGTGTAGGTTAGGTGGCTACCTCTATATGACGTCACGGTCAAGTTATTTTGGTGTGATCGGTTGTAACAATAACTCAAAAACGGAGACAAATTTAAGTTTTTTTAGATTGCCAAATGATAATGATAATACATACCCTATGTAAGTAATATTTTCTAAATATTCTTGTTTTTGTAGGTTCCTATCTAGCTAATTAGGTAGGTACCTAATCAAAGGAACGTGAACATCGGTCGTTGACCTTTTCTCACTCGCCTCGCCTCGCGACGGCGGCGGGGCGGGGCGCGGCGGTACTTTGCAGTAGCAACCCTGGCAAAACGCCTGGACGACAGAGGGGCGTAACGACGTGTAGGGGGAAGTAGGTATATAAATAGCGGCGTTTGGGACTAGATCAAAGAAGAGTCTCTTCTACGCAGTTATTATTTATTCTTATGATATTAGTAAGGTAAGGATTATGTATGACAGAGTGATTTATTACCTGGAGGACAAGATACATTTGTGTGCCTTGATACGTCGCCCTGACACTTCAACCACCACGTCTGGGGCTATTTCCTCCATGAACATCCTCAGTAGATCCTGCCCGAGCCTAGATTGACAGTTGATCAGTAGACTTGACGTATGGCTTGTATCTTCCGTTGTACTATGTTCTGAAAACCAACATTATGCTTATAAAAAGAAAAAATGGACATTCCACACAGCATCAACTAGCCCCAAGCTAAGCAGAGCTTGTTTTATTGATACCAGATGATATACTTAAATACAATACATTTCATTATAAAACAATAGTATATGGATCAATTGAGCAACATTAAGATTGACAACAGTCTGCATTTATAAATAAGTACTTGTCACTTCCGAAACACTTGGTACCAAAATGTTAACTTTTTCACTCATTTCAAATGTCGAACGGTTTGATTTATATGTTTTTATACTATAACTGCAATTTAATTATCCTTCTTAATAACGTTTAATAAAACCAATCGCTGGTTAATTCATGTGGGTTTTTACATATTATAAGCTACCGACTAAGATTGTTATAATAGTTAAATACTCATGTACCAACCACCAACCTATAAGTAATTATGAATGCATCAATAATATAAGTGATCCTTACCAACAACAGACCGGCACATGCTACTTTGAACGCTGCTCATTTCCGACACATCTGACACAAGTTCCTCTCTGTCTCCAGCACTCGAAGATACAGCCAATCTGAAAGGAGACCTGGTTGCGCCAGACAGTGATCCAGGCATGCTTCGACTAATGTCATTCTTCAAGTGTGGAAACAGCCGGTTCAGACTCAAAGCATTCTCTGAATGAAAAGAGCTGATTATATCAATAGATTTGGAACTCGTGCTAGTCTCTCCCCAATTATTATCTGGGATGGAGCGCGTCATTCTCTCTGCGCACTCGGTTTTCGGTGTACTCTCTAACATTGAATCTTTTTGGGAAGGTGCCCTATCTAAATCTGAGAGCCGAACAAATATATCACCAGTTTGGTCGGCATCAGGCTCTTCTTTGATAGTTGGTGCAATATTCTCTCTAGGAAATGTTCGATCATACTCTTGTACTTCTGTTGAATCTTTTTGCTGTTTAACGTTTTTCTTTACAAGAGTCTGCTGTACTATTTCCGAAACAGTCATTTGCGTTGAATTGCACAACGACTCTAGCTTCTCAAACGTATCGTTCTGACGAATTTCCGCACTGAGTGATTTCTTAGTGGACTTGTCAACTTTAGGGGCCACATGTTTAGTCTCCACTTTTGTTTTTTTTGTATTCAAGGAAGACGAAAGTCTTGCTGGCATTTCTTTGATAGTAGAAGTGTTTTCACCAAGATCAATAAACATCGAAAATATATTTTTCTTTTCGTTACTCTCACATGCACTACTTTTCTCTTGAGCCAAAGCATCAGGCAATGATGCAAGATCGATGTAGAATTTATGAGTTGATTTTTCACTACTATCAGAATCGACAGAACTTCTGCTCTTGTAGCTACCAGAATCACTAGTCGATTTCGAGGAAGCCTTTAGATTGTCACATGCTTTGTCTCCAGGTCTGTTATTCCAGTGCTTGGCGCTGTCATTGATATTGGAGCACTTCGACATGTCAACGACCCACGAAGCGGCGGTTGACTGTGCTTTGACCGTTTTCTCAGGTTTTTTGTCATCAGATACTATGTACGCTCCACTTACAATAGGATAGTTTTCAATTTTCCTTCTGATCATAGGGCTTCCAGAATGACTTAATTTCGGTAAATGATCTTCAATTGAGGCCCCACCTGATATTATTGGGGAGCTTTCGTTAAATTTTTTATTGAAGTCCTCGAATAGAATATCTTGTTGAATGACATGAGTTCTTGGTGGAATTGGTTTTTCTGCTATCTGCTGCATCATGTTAATAGAAGAGGTGCTGCTACGTTTATAAGAGGCGCCTTCATTGTCGCTACTTTCAGAATCATATGTCTTGAAATTGGAAGCATTTAAAGAGATAATTGAATTGTGTGGGGTGCTGGTCATGAGCACAGTAGGTGGTAAAGAGCACTTGGCAAGTTTACTTGCAGATGTTTTTAGGGGTTTTGTTACGTTTTGATCAGGTTCGATATTGTCTTCACAAGCGCTCATCTCTTCTATGGAATCATCAACAGCTAGTGTCATTTCAAAAATTGTAGGTGATAAATCTTTTTGAAATGAATCTGGATCGGGCTGTTCTAATGAGTCGTCGTTTTCATTGCTTTCCGAAATATCAGTAGGACTCATTACATCTTTAAGTTTACAATCGCAAGGTACAGGCCGACTAGATGAGCGAAAAGCAATGTCATGGTGGGAAATAAGGGACTTGACTTCTTCAGGCTGTCTCTCTTCCTCGTCAACCAAGCTCGATGCATCTATAAAGCAACTTGTTGACTTGTTTGACGATTGTGCAGCATTGTTATAGCATGTTGACATATTTGATGAATTTGGTGCATCTGTACATAGAGATATCATAATTTCGTTATTTTTTTCAGCTACCCTAACTTTAAAAGCGGGCTCTATACAGTTTTGTCTTTCGATGTTCAGGAATTTTTCACAGAGATCCTTTTCCGGCATTTTCGGTGGGAAAACAGACTCCCATGAACCGGTCTCAGAAGACAAAGACGACGATTCCAAAATAACAATTTCTTCGTTCTGTCTTTGTTTTTCATCTTTCGATGACCTCCTTCCACTCATCTCTATCGGCTTAAATGTGCCAGGGAGTGTATATTGAGAATTGACGTTAGACATTCTGTCTAATGCATCAGACGAGTCTTGTCCCACTGTGGTTTCATCGTGAAGTAATTCATGGAACGTGCTTTCAGTGAGCGACACGTCGGTGATTGTTACGTCCTTGTGGCTGTTCAGACTCTCGAGCATGACATTGTTATCGATACCAGAGTCTGAGACATTCGTGAGGTTGTTGTTCATGTTAGCTCGGGGAGCATTAGATCCAGCCGGGGAGGCCGAGAGCGCCGTTGACAAATAGTCGGACGAGGAACTCCCCTCGTCCGCAATGAGGCTGTCCGGAGAGTACCCACTCTCAATGCTCAAACACTTACGAAACGGCTGACTAAAACTTCTATTCAACTCCGACACGTGCTTGCGAACTTGACTAGTAGCGACTATTTTGCTATTATCGTTCTCAAATATAAAAATATTTGAATCTAAATCCTCCGATGTATCACAAATTATGGAATGCTTGTTTATTTTGGAAATATGACTAGAATGCAGAGAAAGCGTAGTTGGTTTAATACATTGCGTGATCTGATCGTCATCAGAGAATTCAGAACTTATGAAGGATTTAAAACCGCTGGACAATTCGTCTTGTTCTATCAGCTCTTTGTCTAAGATCTGGCCTTCTATGGGCACTAATGCATAGTACTCCTTAGTTAGCTCGGTGCTTGGACTGGAACTTATAGTTTTCTGCAGACTGTCTTCAGGGCTGACACAGTTTGGAGTTGCGTATGCATCGGACACCTCAAAATCTTCCTGCTTGCTTTTGAAGTCACCTTGGCCTGCCTCGACTTTTAAGATTAGGTTTTCTTTCAAGTATTTGATTATTTCGTTCTCTTGATGCTGGATGTCACACTCAGTGTATGCATCACTGTAAATAAAAAAATCTTGTCATTCAATGCAAAACAAGTTTCAATACTTCATATAAATAATGAACCATACCTTATGAATGAATATATTTCATCAAAGGTGGTACGCCCGATATTCACATGCAAAATTTCTTCGAGCTTATGAAAAAACTTATGGGTACGTGCTTTGAGTATGCAAGAATGTGTTAGTATTTTAAGTTTTCCAGAAATCACTTCAAGGTCAGAGTAAATTGATTCATCAAATATTCTGGAATGAAAAAATAACATGACATTATATTTACTTGTGAAAATAATGTCTAGATGCATAGATCTTATTAGAGTGAAAGGATAGAATGAGAAAAGAATGACAATAATGTTCACTGTTACAAAAACTGGTAACTTATTACCTTAAATTCTCTATGTAAGTTTTATGAAATTCAAGGTAAGTTAGACCACAACATGGACCAATGACCTCTTAAAAGGTTGTGGGAAACAGCTGGATGTAGGCATCTACATCCAGCTGTTCACAATGACAGATCATTGTTGAAACCTTTCAGGATATCCATAAAAACTAGTATTAGTTTATATCCATAAAAAAGCAGTAGGCATCTTTAGATGAAATGATGATTTGGTAAATTACTTAGTACAAAGTGGCAGTTCTATGTTAGATGTACATTATGTAGCTGCCTTCAGCAGCTAGATTATGACAGATTAATGTGATATAAACTAATATATGAATGAAATAGAAAATTGAGACATACCTGGCTACATCTTCCTCCAGCTGCCTCTGTAGGTGCAGCTCCAGTTGTGCCACCTCATCGAAGGATCCCGAATCTGTCGATCCAGACAGTCCTGACGACCTACCCGCCGACAAGGGCTTGATACTAGGTCGCACGCCCGGCATCAAGCATCTCTTAAACCTGTGGAAAAATCAGGGATCTTTACTTCTGCTAACAGCTTTCCTCACTTAGTAACAGGATAAAACATAGTTACAAATTTCTACTTCATTCTAATGCCTCCTCTACACGTCTGCAGATGCGTCTGCAGACGCTGACAGATGGTTATGGTTGGTGTACTCCTATATCCGCATTTAGACTCTAATCGGTCCATTATGCGTGGGTTTTGCTAGCATAGCCCGCCCAACTCCGTCCAGAAGCGCAGAATCTTCCTGGGATCTTCACAGGCTTCGCGGAGTGACCTCGGCAAGTTGAGGATTTCTGTTCGTTGTGCTGTTATTCCCTTGCATTCCAGGACTACGTGGGCAGCTGTTTCGTCGTCGCTGAGACATCCTCTGCAGATAGGGCTGTCTGTCGCTCCGATGGTGTATAGGTGTTTATTTACCGGACAGTGTCCTGTTAGAGTTCCCACTAGGATACGCATGTCCGTTCTTTTAAGATTTAGTAAGCGTTTTGTTAGCTTCGGTGATATTGATGGAATTGCCTCTCTAGCTTGTCTGCAATCGCTCAGGCGTGTCCATCTTTCGTTGTGCATCTCTCTAGTTCTGAGCCTGATCCATGACTGGAGTAAAGAGAATGGCAGAGGTAGAAAGGGCAATGGTCCTTCTGCGGTCGTTTCCGATCCTCTCCTTGCCAATTCATCAGCGGCGTCATTTCCTAGGGATCCGCTATGTCCCTTGATCCACTGAAGAATGATCCTGTTCTCGGTGGATATCCTTTCTAGTGCCAAGTGACATTCATATACGAGCTTGGAGTTACAGCTGTTGCTTTCCAGGGCTCTGAGTATGGCAGCGCTGTCAGAGAGGATACGTATGCCTTGATCGTTAATCTCTCTTTTGTGTATAGCTGTAGCTGCCTGGGTTATTGCTACACATTCACATTGGAATATGGAGCTGTGTTCTCCTAACGTTATTGATATGCTAATGTTGAGGTCCATAGAGTGAACCCCGGCTCCAGTCCCTGTTTTTGTCTTGGAGCCATCTGTGTATATTCTTACTTCTCGGGTTCCCGATCCATCTTTATGATCCTCACACAGCTGTATCTGGTAGTGTTTGTTGGCTAATGGTTTACTGGGCATTCTGTCACAAGGTGCTGCTATGAGTGGTTCATAAGCTATTACCTTGTCCATGATCTGAGCATGTGGGCTGTTGGTTACGCCCCAGAGACCCATGCTGTATAGTCTTAGAGCTGACATCGTCGCTTCTTGTTGTATATATAGGTCTAAAGGTGCTAGACCTAGAATGATTTCTAGGGCAGCTCCTGGAGTAGTTCTCATGCAGCCTGTTATTGCTGAGCAAGCCATTCTTTGGAATCGTTGCAGTCTGGTTATCACTGTGTTCAACTCTGTTCTAGTCCACCAGACGATCGCTCCATAGGTTAGTATTGGTCTTATGATAGCTGTGTAGAGCCACATTGTTATTTTCGGTGACAAACCCCACGTCTTACCAAGCATTTTGCTGCATTGGTAGAGAGCGGCTGTGGCTTTTTGGAGTTTGTAGTCAAGATGTTTGTTCCACAGCAGTTTGCTGTCTAGTATGACTCCTAGATACTTGACTTCTGTTTTTAGCTTGATCTCTGTGTTGAATAGCTTTGGGAGTCTCAGGTTTCCCAGATGTCGCTTGTTAGTGAACATTATTAGTTCCGTTTTTGTTGGATTAACTGTGAGTTCATGGTCGCTGCACCATGATTCAATGGTTTTAAAGGCGAGTTTCGCTGACAGATGCATCCGCAGATGGATCACCTCGAGTTGTCCACACGTGTGCAGGTCGATCAGTCTATGTTTATTCTCGACAGACGCAACGTTAAAATTTAAATATGGATATTGAGACCGTAGCTGCAGCAGCTATTTATTTATGTAGTACTTTTAACTACTACGTGAATGTGCATCGCAATAGAGTTATTAAAAAGAAATGGAACAGAAGAAGATGGTGGATGCTGGCTATACATAGAAAAATAATTTTTAAGCGAATTTTTATTCAGGTTCAAATCAAATCAAATTTACGTTGATTTGATTGAAAAAAAATTTCAGCTTGATATAGGTCAAGAAACTTAAAAGTTTCGTCAGCGCTCATATTGTTAGCAATTTCAAGCGTTTTCACGAGTGCTGCGCAAAGTAAATTAAACCGCAGGCACGCGTGCACTCTCGATCGCAACTCCGATCAAACTGATGCGTCTGCAGACGTGTGGACAGGACGACGCACGTTCGAGCCAAAACCCTTTGATCCGTGCCACAAAGACCGACAACAAGCAGATAAGTGGCAGACGCATCTGCGGACGTTAAATACCTACAACAGACGTACAAATTACCCCCTCTACACGTCGGCGGACGCATCCGCCGATTACGTCTGCAGACGCATCTGCAGACGTGTAGAGGAGGCTTTAGACATCATTTTTTTAATCGTGAGATTATAAACTATATTTAAATGTATTATTTACATATAATTATGGCATATCAAATGTGTCATATCCATGTATTGTCTTTGTTCAATTGCAAATTATTATTATATTCTCCATGACATTAATTCATTAATAATTAAAAACTTTCATTATATTTATAAAAGCCTGACTATTTATTGTTTGCCAATGTTATTAAAAGATTGTGTGATATATTTTTTTAAGTTTCCTTGCCAAGGTTATCAACCCTGTACCTTCCTAGCATATTAATTATATTTATGTAGTATACATATATCGTCGTAACAAAGGTAAAGTAGCCAAACTGTCATTTTGGCCATTTTGACTTTATTATGGCATTGCTATGTTGCCATTATAATCTTGACTGTGGTAAAATATGTGTTCTGTAGCTATTGTCATTTGAAGATAATTGTCATTATTCTTTTTCCATATCTGTATAAAATTACGTTCCTACAATAGTAAACTTTTCTATGTGCTATTTGTTCAGTTTACCCATACAAAAATACCTTTTTTTCGCAATTGCCACAATTTTCAATAAACCAAAGTGGTATATTGTATACTTTACCTTCATTAAAAATGTAGTGAAGAGTAACATTCTACAAAGGTATACTATCCTAATTGTTCTGATTCGAGTCTTTGCCTTGGTTACAAAGCAAGCGAAATGTCTATTTCCACAATACTGTAGTAGCCTAAGTGGTAGATTGAATACTTGACCATTGTGGAAAAGTGTTGTGACGATTTAAAGTTATTTATTTATAGATTGTATTAGTTTAAAAAGTAAGATTTTTTTAAATTATAAATAAATATTTGTGGTCAAATTATTTTAATTGTTTTATTGCCAAATTTTCTTATTTAAGTACTTACTCATAAAACAATAAAAATGTTTATACCATAACTGCCCTTGTAACGAAAAAGGGCACATCTATCATTTTTTTCAGATTTGAGTTAGATACACATTCGGAATCAGGAAAAAAAGGCGCTTCTGCCTGAATTTAAAAGAAAAATCTATCCTTAATAAGCAAAGAGTTACGAAAAGCCTTAAAGGCACAAGTAACATCCAAATTCATATTTTTTAACTCAAAAAGGCACATATTACAATGATTAAGTTAAAAGAACAGAAATGCATAGATATGGCTTTCACCTTATGTTATTATTTTTGTTTTGCTAAATAAAAAAGGCTTATTTAAGAGGTAATTATGTTACCTCCTCGTATGGAAAAAAATGGAAAAAATTCAAAACTGTGATGTTTTGTCCCAGAATCATCGTGTTCAACCAGAGTTTTGTTCCTATAGGAGATAAAAAGATGCACGAGACTGGTAAAACCTTTGCTGTATGGCATGAAGGTGTCTCAGGAAGCCTTGTGGCAACACTGGAATATAAAAAATTGCATTCCGCCCCCACGACAAAAGTTGATTCAGAGAGGTGTGACATCAATAAGAAAGTCTGCTATTTTGGCAAAGCTCGGTCCTGTCATGCCTTCTAATAGAAGAGTTTTTTGGGAGACTTTAGCAGTTAATGATTATTCTGCTGACCTCACTCAAACTCATAAACGAATATTGTTGCAATAAATAGAGAGAGACATTCTAAACCAACGTTGATTAATTTTATAATCTTCCGTTCATAGTTCTATATTTCGTTCATAAATAATATTTGTGAAAAAAATCTTCTATTTATGTAAGTGTAATAATTGATCTCTTAAACTGTGTAATTTAAGTTCCTTCAAATCTAAAAGTTATAGAGATCAATTATTACACTTACATAAATAGAAGATTTTTTTCACAAATATTATTTATGAAAATAATAGAATAAAGAAACATTAATTAAATCAATCAACAAGTTAACATTCTAACTCTTTGCATATAAAGAGATCACATCATTTTGCCCCTCCATTATTCTGACTTAATTATTTACCTAATCATCCTTCTCATACAGTTGTAATTATTATTAATTAATGTTAAAAAGTTAGATGGCAGTTAACATTAATTGAGATCAAAACAAATAACAATGATAGACTATGTTAAGTTTATAATAAAATTAAATCTATTATAAGAGCTAGCATTCCTTTTAGGTACCTATATCAATAACTGTGTAATAAGAGTTCCTTAAAGTTTTAACAAATGGAAGTTATTTTGTTATCAAAAAGGAATGCTAGCTAAAATTAGGTATATAAAGTGTCTGGTATAATTTTAATATACACTTAACATAGTCTATCATAATTATTTGTTGTGATCTCAATTATTTTTGTGTGCCATATAACTATTTCACCTTGATTAATAATAATTACAACTGTGCGAGAAGGATGATTAGGTAATAATTAGTAAGTATGATTGTGATCTCTTTAAATATGCAAACAAAGAAGGACTTTTTAATTGATTTAATAAATGTTTTTTCATTGGGTATATTATTTTCGTTTCATTTGTATAAAAAAATAATTTCCTGTTGGGTAGGTAATTGAAATATTTTTGAATATAATAACAATATGTAATTTTACCTCATCGTAAAAACGAAAATTACAAGCAAGGAATAGAAAAATTACAACTAGTGTTTACAATTGAAACCATTGAGCTAACTGCAGACGGTTGCAAACAGTCTAAAGGTAGCTCATTGATCCATGTCAATACCATAGTAAAATAATTTCCAAAATAAGCTGTTATGAAATTACATAAGAAAGACACAACTGGCGTAGAATGTGACCTTTTATTGTAATATATAAAACAGTATTACATTAAAAAGTCGCAATTGGCTAGTTGTGACCTTTTGAGGCTTTTGATGTAAAATTGATACTGAACTTAATTTTATATAATATAATTAATAATAATATGATAATTTTATTTTTTGTACTAAGTTAAAAGGAAAAACCACGATTTTAAAAATAATGGGATAAGATAAATAAATAATAAAACTATGCTGAGGGAGATCTTATGTATATGCAATAAAATATTTTAAATTTATTTGTAATTGCATTAAAATATTTTATAAATTAATTATAAAAAGAATATTATGTCAGAAAAACATCGAAAAACTTTAAACCCATTTATCTCGACTTTTACAATTTGTTAGTTGTGCCCTTCTTCATTATGAGGGCAGATAAGCAAATAAATAAAATAAACTTTATATCGAAGAAAATTTAGTCTAGTTTATAATAAATTTGAGTATAACCTAATAAACCGTATATTTCACCAATGTCAATTGACTAATCTGCCACTTTGGCTATTTGTACACATAAAAATATTTTTTTTCCAATTTATTCCTACGATGGTAAATATGCCAAACTGCTTTAATTCCCTAAAAACTATAAATATTATTATTCTAAAATTATCTAAATAAAATATATAGTTTTTCATCAATGAGTTTTCAAAATTGAGACGTTACCTATAAAACCTGATTTACAGTCTTTGATTTTGTTTTCATTTTGCAGTACTGAAAAGTTTGGCATTTGCAGATTGGTTAATTTACTATTTCATCGACGATATGATAGTATGAATGTTATGATAGTACTTGGCCATAGCCTTTTTAAATGAATATTATTTTATAAGAAGGCATACTTTGTGTATAAATATAATTGTATTGCCTGTCTGAACACACTCTTGCCTTTCAAGAATAAGATTTGAATAGTTTCCATTGTCAAATCCATAATAAATATAATAACACTGGACAATCCACACAGCACCATCTAGCCCCAAAGTAAGCTACTCAAAGCTTGTGTTATGGGTACTAGATAACTGATATATTAAATACATTATATACATAGATAGATATTTTTTATTATACATATTGAACACCCAGACCAACGAAACAAATTTCTGCAGATCGTGCACAAATTTGTTCCGAGGCGGGATTCGAACCCGCAACCTCCTGCGTCGCAGGCGGACCTTCGCCCACCGCGCCACATCGATCGTCCATTGATTGTAGGTAGGTACTTAGTTTACTTGAAGTATTGTGCACAAAGTTCAAGGTCATTTTCACCCAGCCCAGTAAATGTTATTTATTTCATTAAGTAGGAGTCATCATTCAACAGAGGACACTAAAATAGATAGAATGTATCTTATTGAATGCAAAACGAATTTCAGGTTGCTGGTACTTAGGTATGATTGAGTGAATATTTTATATGCTAGGACATTATTATAATGCTCAGGTGGGACGGAACGTACAACATACAATGCAACTCCAACCGGTACTTACTATGGAGAATCTACAGAAGTGATAGAATAGAAAAAATCAACTTCTTATAAGTACCTACCTATCCTTAACTTAGGATCTCAGTGACGCAATCTATATATATTTTAGTCGGTATTTTAGTGGGTTAAGACTTATACTTTCAAGATAATTATGTCTGTCTATATCACTGTAAAAAAACTAAAGAATTTTAATCATGATTTTGATAACTACACCGAAAAGAATACAGTGATGACTACGAACTCCGCTCAATTTAGTAGTAGTTTTATTATTTCAGACTCACCGATTTATTAAAGTGACTCTTTTTAAATTATATGTCCACTAGTTTTCATAAGCGCCCAGGTTCAAGGTAATCATAATGAAATCCACTATGTACTTTTTATTTATGTAGGTACTTAGGTATTTAACGAAATCGATCAATACAAAACACAGTAACCCGCAACCATTTTGCAAACGAGAGAGGGGGTTTGATGAGAGAGGAAGACAACAGTCTGACTTGACAACTGACAATCAGAACAATCCTGTCTTGTCGAACCAAAGATGTTGGATCCAACAGATGCCTCATTTTAAAAACGAAAATCGTTGACGAAATTCGTCGACACTGTTTTGACTTCTTGCTCTTTGGGAGTATTCCATATGGGAAAAAAAGATAATAATAATTCGTCCTTCCAGTAACATTTAAAAACGTGAAAAAGCGCGCCGCGCCGCCGCCCCGCGCCCCGCTTTAAAATTAACATCTTCACCTTATGTTAATTTTTTAAATACAGCTTGGCAAAAAAGTCTTGAAACGGAACTAATTTTTTTGTTTAATGGCAACATTCTTAAAACAATGACGTTTGATGTAAAATTGTAAACAAAGATTACGAATTCTCGGATTTTTTACTTGGATCGGTCAAGCGGTAGTGATAAAGTGACGAAAAGTGAAAAATAATGAATAAAACAGTTAGAAGTGCTGCCAGGGAGGTTATTTATAAGGTATACAGGCGATGTTTGGCAGAATTTGAGGCCAGAACTATTCTTTCAGATCTCAACAATGTTTTTCAAAGAACCGCTAATATGACAGGTGTGTGAGAGTTTGTTTTGTAATTTTAAGTTGAATCAAAGGTAACTTGACGGTCCTAAAGCAGGATTAAATTAAAGTTCCACGGAACAAGTGAAATATTCAACAATAAACATCGGGCAGTTAGGTTATGTTTACGTTTGTTCTGCGTACTCTGCTATAGCGCGGGCATAGAATTTGATACTTGAGCTAGACTAGCTAATATGTAAATCTATTTCTACATAATTTAAATGTTGTGTTATTTCTTTGTAATAAAGTTATTATAGCGTTTGTATTTTAAATGGTCTAGAAATTAGGTGCCTAAATAATAAACTGAAAAAGGTTAGTTAAAGGTATCATAAAAAGTTTCTTCTTTATAGGAAGCAGCTGAGCGTGCTAAAACGGAACGGTTCCAAGCTATTACGGAGGAGGATTGGAAGAATTCGTGCCAGCACGTAATAAAAATAGAAAAGGAATACTGTGAGAGAGAACTGACAATGTATTAATAACAATGTATTAAATTTTAATTTACTTTATATTTTTTTCTTTATATACTTACATAACGAGAACCTTGCTCAATTAAACAATATTTACTGATACTAGTATACTATGTGTGGATATAAATGTACGTATAACAGAAATATACACCTAAGTATCAAGACTAGCTTGGTGCGCTATAGGTGTTGCCATAAGGACCTACAGTGGCGCCCCCATTATTTTCTACTCTTTTTTGCCAAGCTATACGTTTGAGTTAGTTTATAACACATTCACTATCTTGACGTAAATACAAATTCTTTGTGTTTTATTTACATAAGAACACAACATTACAATATATTATCTGAAGTTGCTAAATCTAGACAGCAAAATTGTTATAAAATTCAACGATCCATGTCCATCCAGTATGTAGGTACAAGAGAATTCAGCGATTGTTTCATAATATAATTTTTACTAACCTAATTTTTTTAGAATTATTCTGGAAAACGTGAAATCATAAAATCGGGCAAGTTGTTTAGCATGCACAGGGCAAGTTGTTTAGCATGCACAGCCATGGTGAAAATTATGCAGAGGTGACCTCTGCATACGTGGTTTCCATTTGTCTGGAAACCCATTCGAATCTTTAGGGATACGAGATTTTTTCTTTTTTTTTACCCATGATGTAATTAGTGACAGAGAGATGCACAGATGACGCTTTGCTATTTTATGTCAGTGGACTGACCTATTATTTACCAATCTGTGTTGAATTTTAAAATTTAATGTATGACCGATAATCGAAAATAGTCAATATTATCTGGATGCTAGATTCTAAGGAATAACTCTAATTAAAAGTGTAAACAAAAGAAAAACGATAATTTATTATATGTGGTGTGTGATATATTGTGGTATTGTAGAATAAATGTACCTGTTTTCCATGCCGTCACTCTTCGTCAAGTGATTTTAATTTAACATTCCATTTTCCCTTTGATAATAAAGTCTGATCCGATCTTTGAAGCCTGCTATGGTTTTTAACACTTTGTGATATAACTTGTGGCTTGGACATGGATTCTGCGTTTGAAAACTGGGACCCTGGTATGTACTCATCAATGCACGACGATCCAGAAAACCATTAGCCTCTTCTAAAATCCAATAATCTTACTGATCAAGTATTACTAACTTCGAATCTCAGCAATAGTAATGAATGTCAAGCCTTTTCATAAACAAAATTACCTAACATAAATATCCATAAAATTGATTGAATTCTTATCAACCAGCCCTAGGCCCTACCCATACCAGTAAATATCTACATGTCTTCAATCTATCTTTGTACACCATAGAATTCTCAAACTGGTATCTTCTAAATTATGTATTATCCTTCTCAGCTCTTCTAAAACTACTTGCATCTCTAAAAGATGTGGACAATGGGGAAAACATTGCCTTTCTGAGTGAGCTTCTCCAATCCAAACAACTCCATGCACTAGTGAATGTCCACAACAAGATAGTGGCCAAAGGGAAAGATGATAAGTTTTACCCACTTCTGTCTAACTCCATGCAAGTCACTCTTGAAGTTCTGCAGACTCTTGCAGGAGTATTGCCCATTGCTAAGGAGTATGAAGAGCTGCTCAATGTTTTACATAAGCCTCACTTTCAAGTAAGTTATTGTTTACCATTATTTTGATATTGTTATACAGATTATATAAACCAAAACTAGTCTATATGACATATGCTTAAGCTAAATTTTATTCAGATAAAACAACACCTGGATAAAATGTAACATAAAATGAACTGCAAGAAACAATTCTTCCTTCTACTTACCTTTTGACTGATTACATAATATTGTGTGTCTTATGTGTGTGACTTTATTATAAACTAACTCCTGTCTGTGGCTTCACATACACTTTTCTGGGATAAAAAGTAGTGTATGTCTGTCCATAACATAATATTTACCTCCTTGTAAAATTACATTATATCTGTGCAGTGTTTATGCATGATAAACTAACAGACTAAGCTACATTTTCTTTTTAATATTAGTAAAGATAAATAAAGCACACTATTAATGGAATCAGAGGAATCGGTTAGTTTCCTAAAAAGTTCATTTAGTCTGTCAGTTAGATTTTCGAAACATATTCTAAACACATTCTGGGTACTTTGCCTTCTGGTGACGGCTTAGATTTTTAAGAGTTTGTTATAATTGTATATACCAGTGAGCTATGTGATCTAATTATGCTATAATAGTACAATAAATTTATGTTTTAATGCAGATACTTTGTTATTTTGAGTAAATAAAATCATTTTCTAAACATATTTTTATTTTGCAAAACATACAAAAAATTATGAAGTGAACCTCCAAAAAAAACCTACAAATTCTTCATGTAAGTTGATGTTACAGGCGATCCTGTGCACTCATGATGCTGTTGCACAAAAAGACTACTACCCGCATTTACCTGAAGTCCCTTCTGATGCTGAAGAAGAAGAGGAAACCGTCAAGATAGTTCAACTCGTCAAAAGTGATGAACCCCTTGTAAGTATACAGCTTGTAAATTATAGGGTCTACAAGAACCATTTGTCTATGGTATAGATAGAACAATAAAAACATATAGAAATAGCAGCTAAGGTAATCAATGAAGGAGATTAGAAAATTTTGTGTGTAACCAAGCCTTAAAGGTTGTAAGACTATATTGTATTCTACAATATATTTATTGTTTTATCATATTCATAACTATATTTATGCATTTTACTATAGTATTCTGGTTAATATGTATTTTATTATATTATTTATTGGAATTAAATGTAGGTATGTTGTATTTATATCTAGATAAATGTAATACATAAATTCTATTTAGATGTAGTGAAATCGAATAATTTTTAAAAACTATTAAGAATGAAATTCAAAAGAACATATTTTTATCAAAAGGGTGGAGCTCTGAGCGCAGAACCAATTGTGGTAAGTATAAAATAATGTTTCTAGACCTTTTTTCCAAATTATATGTTACATGCTTCTGTATTACTCATGAATCCTTATTGGCAATATACCCATCCTGAAACCATTATGATTTGGCTCTGACTTCACTTTTACTTGTATCTTATGCTATATTTGTACTTTATATATTTTTGTAGTAAACTATACTACCTGAAGCTTGATTCCCTGTTCAATTCTAGTTTAAATCAAAACTTTTTCTAATAACTCTATATGAAAATGGAAGAAGCTGCTATCTCTAGATGTGTATGTTTTCTATTCTGTATCCACAAATAAACATGTCTAATAGGTAATTAAAAGAACTTAACAAGTGAAGTTCTATCACTATTATTTGGATAAGTTCACTTAGTAGTACATAATTATACACAGTCGTTACTCGTTTCTGCTCTTGCTATCAGCACCGATAAACACTAGTCGTAAAAGAATTATCCTTCATAATTTAATTGAGAAAAACGATTTTATTGACATTTCTGCAACATTCTTGTAGTCTTTCTATTGTATTTTAATCACCAATATATTATTAAAAATGCATTGCTTGTTTCATTTAAATAAAAAGTAACTGTTTATATACAATTTCAACACAGCTTAAAGTAAGTCAAATTTTATTTAAACACCATCTACTTGATTATTAAAATATGCCTCAAATATTTATAAGTAAATTAATCACTTTGAATGTACTATGTCAGCATTGATTTTTCTCATGCATGCAATTCTTAAATTACCAGTTCTTAACTTAAAACCTAGGAAGACGAGGATATCTTGCCGTAGACTAAATATATGATCATCTGATAAGATAAATGCTCTTCAATAGCTTCATTTATTTAAATAAGGAAAGATGTACGGAAGTGGGAGATGAATAGTCATTACTGTGGCATAAGTCGCGTAGATAAAGATTAGGAGCCTATTATCACGATGTTAGATCATCATGGCTCATTCATCAAATGCATCAATCATCAAATGCAATCATATTGCATGAAAGAGGTTCCCTCTGTCATTTACAATCCTAATCTTTATCCATGTGATATTCTTTTTTTTTAATAAAAATACATGCTTTTTCCCATATAAGATTTGGTTGTCAGATATTCTTAATTCTACTTGATTAGTTTGGTTGTTCCAGTTAAATTCACCTTAAACTGTTTCAGTTTAACTAGGGTAATTGATAAAGTTATTGATTCTTACTGTTTGTTCAGGGTGCTACAATAAAGACATGCGAGGAAACGGGCAAGATCGTAATAGCTCGCGTCATGCACGGCGGCGCGGCCGATCGATCTGGGTTGATCCACGCTGGTGACGAGGTCATTGAAGTCAATGGGATTAGCGTCGAGAATAAGACTCCTGCGGATGTGCTATCTATACTGGTAACTCAACCTTTATATCTTCGATTAAATATACCCTAAATGCAACTTTCCTAAGGAGCAAATTTCCTTATGGTAAAACAGTGCTTATCATGAATTATAAGCTATGTTTTGTAGGGTTACTTTTAACGTACTTATGCTATGAATTTCGGGTATATTTGATCGCAGCTTTATATCAGAAATACGAAAGTTTGCATGTTTAGATGTTTGTTACCTCTTCACGTTAAAACTAAGGAACCGGCTAGTATTTGAAAACCTATATTGAAAACCCGGAATAACTTAAAGTATCCCAGAAAATCGCATTCGAAGCTAAGGGCGGAAGCTAGTCGTTGTATAACTGCAAAACCATTAGTTATTCTAGCTCTTTGAAAATGTATCCCGTCTAAATTTCCTTGAAAACTAACAATCTAACAAAGTATATATAAGTTTCTGTTCGCTTCTATCCAGTCCAAGAAGCGAACTTCTTTAATTTACAGTTTAAGTAACACAAGCTCTGCTGAGCTCGGGGTTAGAGGATGCTGTGTGTGATCCAGCATTGGTTATGTATTATTCTTTCCCATTGCTTGCAGCAAAGTTCAGAAGGCACAATAACATTCAAGCTAGTACCATCGTTCGGGAAAGGCGGTACACGCGAGAGTAAAGTGAGAGTAAGAGCTCTCTTTGACTACGATTCGTCTGAAGACCCCTACATACCCTGCAAGGAAGCTGGCCTGAACTTCAAGAAGGGAGATGTGCTTCATATCGTTTCGCAAGACGATGCTTACTGGTAAGTTTATTTCAATACTAATGATGTGACTTTATCAAGATTAAAAAACTAAGAAGAAAAAATATCTTGAAATACATCTTAACCGAAACCACAAACTTCTTCAATAGTATCTCTGCTTTTATTAACCATTGCTAGCTCCAATACATTCTGCCTCGTCAAGGCGTGCAAATTATTAATAAAATTTAAATTAAACAGTATCATAAACAGAATGAAAGGCTTATAAAATAATGTCAAAAAAAACCATTGCATAGACACCATTTTTTGAAGGCTTAACAGGTCATTTCCTGTAACCATTATTCTGTGATCAACTTTTACCTTTCAACCGTTATCAAAAAATTCAAAGTTATGAATGAAGTGATGAATTCAACTGTTTCTTTATGAGTCAAAATATCTGTTAACGATTTTGACGATTTTTTTATTTATCACTAGCGACCCGCCCCGGCTTCGCACGGTTGTATTATAAGTATATAAACCTTCCTCTTGAATCACTCTATCTATTAAAAAAAACCACATCAAAATCCGTTGCGTAGTTTTAAAGATTTAAGCATTCAAAGGGACATAGGGACAGAAAAAGCGACTTTGTTTTATAGGGGATAGGTGTACAAAATGATCCCTCGAGGTAAAATGATCCCCTATGGTTCCCAGCAAAATACTAATGCCATCTATCTGATTTATAAGCAAACGTCTTTCCCGTCCCCCGCTCAGTGATCTCACAAGGTGTCATGGCGGTGTGAGTGTTGTGCTTCGAAATATTTCGGAAAAAAGAAAATTGGTGTGTTTAATCTAAGGTAAGCATAAAAATTATGTTTCATTGTTGAAATTTGGTTGCATTTTACCGAATGAATGTTTTACTGGCTGTTCCTATCAATATTCAATTTACTCTCAAGCATGCTACGATCTCAATAAGGTTATGTTTCGAGGTTATTTTTAGACATGTTATGAAAAATGTGCTCTTGGGGTCAAACGATCCCTTTTTGCAGGTACAAAATGATCCCTGGAATCATAGAACTTAAATTAATGTTTTTAAGTTTGTTTTTTATATAGGTACCTGTGTACGATTGCTTTTTACCTTTCCGTCCCAATTATATAAATATATATAAATGATTTTTATACACATGATGCTTATATTTTTACAGATTATCATACGAGCAAATACGAAAGGAAAACTACACGTCAAAACTGGAGTGAAAATTCCATGAAAAAAGCTTTAGAAGCTGTGAAAAAAGGATAGTTGATGAGTTATTACTATGTGTTATTAAATATTTCTGATCTCAAGAAAAAGAAAGATGTTTAATGATTGTTTAGGTTCTGTAATTTCTACCTTGGTATTTAGACACAGTGTTCATAAGGTACCTACTATAAGAATTTAAGTAAACTATTTTTGATTATTATTTGTGTTGAAAATAAACATAATCGTGATTATGTACTCTTATCTTTTATTCTAACTATAATAATAGGGGATCATTTTGACCCTACCCCAGGGATCATTTTATACACCTAGGTGTCTAAAATGATCCTTTAGTAATGTTTTTGAAAATCTGAAATAAATCTAGTAAAAGTTAAAGAACGCAAAATAAGGGTATGCTAAAACGTTAGCACTGAAATTATTCATCTTGATCTCCTTCAACATTTTCAATAACCTTCATACTTTGGACATAATCAAGCTTTTCCCTTAGGGGGATCATTTTGTACACCTATCCCCTACTATGTAGTGATTTGGTGCCTCCCATGTGGTTATATAAAGGTCAAAATCTGAACCGTAGTTTTTGAGTTATCCCTAATAACGCTTTAAATTTGACTTCGATTATTTGTTGTAAGAAACAAAACAAATATGGACTAAATTATTTTCTCCTATTAGGTGGCAAGCCCGCCGCGAAGGAGACCGTGTCATGAGAGCTGGTCTGATACCGTCGAGGGCATTGCAGGAAGGCCGCGTTATCCACGAGAGACAGGTTGACCCCCCCACTGTGGATGGTAAGTTAACTCCACCTTCTCTTCACTCCCTTACAGGCTCCAGTCGACAAAATCTTGAAAATGGTGGTAACCACACTGAGTCGAACTTGTAGGAGTGAGAAGAGGCAAAATCTGGTCAAGTTTGAGACTCATCAACTAGACTTGTCAATAGTGGTAACCATGTAGTCTTCATGCATGGTAACCACTGTTGACAAGTTTTTTTCGAGCACGGTTACCACGATTGACAAGACTTTGTGGAGCTTAGTTACCACTGTTGACAAGTTTTTGTCGAGCATGGTCACCACCATAGACAGGACTTTGTCGAGCGTATTTACCACCGTTGACAAGATTTTAGCGGGCATGTTTACCACTGTTGACAAGATTTTTTTGAGCACTGTTACCAAAATTAACACGATCTTATCGAGTATGGTTACCACTGTTGACAAGATTTTGACAAACATGGTTACCACTGTTGACAAGATTTTGTCAAGAATGGTTACCACTGTTGACAAGATTTTGATGAGCATGGTTACCATTGTTGACAAGACCGACACTGACTAGATTTACATTGACAAAATTGAACACATGATAAAAGATTTTAGTAAAGCTTAGAACAATTTGTTTTAATTTATTTAATGAACACATCCATAGCAACTGTGTATAGCACAATAATCACAAGCAGCCTAAACCGGTACTCAATATAAGTAAAAAAAATTGATTTATTTTTTCTATTGTAAATATTATTGTCTTCCTAAGTCTTGTTTATAAAACAAACATAATTTAAGTTATTAAAATGGGAATGTTATATGAAAGGGGCTGCAGCGCTTTGCAGCGCTTCGTCAGCCACCGACTGCACTCCGAAGACTCCCTGCTCGCCGACCTCAAGCGCGGCCACCGCCGCCGCCGCAGCCCTACTGCCCTGCAAGTCCGTGCCTAAAGTCAAGAAGATTATCTACGATCTCGAAGGTAAGCCTACAAGACGTAACAATAAGATATCCGTAGTAAATTTGGCTCAAGTACGCACTCATATGAGTGCGTACTCATGTGAGTGCGTACTTTAGCTAAATTTACATTGCCATATAATGGAAGCTAATACAAGAATACTGATAATACTGAAACTCGGTTTCAAGGATAAGATTGTTCACACTAACACCCTGTATTTGCGACGAAATCATTCATAGCATAATTAACTTTATCGGCAATTATATAACATATCACATCAACATCATAACCTACCATATGATAACATCTTATAAATAAAATAATATAGCTAATATAAATTACTGTTAGAGTAAAACAAAGTTCAAAACTTATAATATTTTAATCGTATCGTATTAGAACGTACAAACATTTGTCCTAAAGCGGGAATCGAACCCGCATCCTCCTGCGTCACAGGCTAACCTTCGCCTACCGCGCCACATAGGTCTTAGGGCCGAAACACATAAGCGCGTTGCGGCGCCGCGCCGCTGAAATCGGCAGTGCGCTATAGCGGTGCGGCGCCGCAACGCACGACGTGAATTCCAGCGTTATGACGTCATACTTGTTGACAAGGATGCAGTTGTTTCTATAACTCTTGCAAACAACACGTGTCAACCGAGAAGCAGTTTTAAAATTAAAATGTCTGACGTTGACGTCGATCTGTTTATATCTTCGGTTCAGGAACACCGTTGTTTGTGGGATACTAGTGACGAAACCTATAAAGACAAATTTATAAAACAAGAAGCATGGAAAAGCATTTGTGAGATCGTTTATGTTGATTACAAGGAAAAAAACTCAACCGAAAAATCAAAACTGGGTAAGTAGTAACATATAGTCTTAGGTTTACGCGATCACTATTCACAATAAAACTACAATTTTTACTGTAGTAAAAACGTAAAAATCTGATCCGCGGCTTAAATTGTAGTTTAATGTAAGTAGCATGTATCTTTTTTTTTTAATCATATGAAATACACCATTTATTTTAATGCCCTATGCAAAAGATTTTCTCTAAGTTAAAATTATATTTTTTTCTCGCGCTCTTATTCAAAAAGGTAAACAAATACTATAAATAAAACCAAATTGCCATTTAAATTGTTTATTCGCAGTTCACAACATGTTAAATAGTTTGAATCAAATGTATTAAGGTATTATTTGTATTTTGAACTGAGTAGGTATACGAACATTCATATTTTGTTTAATTGCCAACTTAGGGCGCCAACATCACTGGAAAAGTAATTACAAAAATCATTCCGTATTAGATGTGGGCTTAAATTATTTTCATTTGCTGTGGGCAAATGCAACATTTGCAGATCAGAATCATCAAAGATAATGTCATCGGTCGCTTGTACTCCATCTCGATTCAAAACAAAGTTGTGCATTACACAACATGCCTTGATAATGTCTGTCGCAAATTCGTATTGCACATTCATAGATCGATGAAATATGCGCCATTTATTGGCTAGGATGCCAAAAGCGCACTCGACATATCTTCGGGCACGACTCAGTCGATAATTGTAAACTCTTTGTTGTACCGACAAATGTTTTCCTGAGTAAGGGCGCATGACGTTATTCGAAATTGAGAATGCTTCATCTCCTACAAAAACAAATGGAGTTTCATTTTGAGAACCTGGTAAAGGCTTTGGTACAGGAATAGGTAATTTGCGTGTCATAATCAAATCATAAAGTTTAGAGTTCTGGAAAACGGTGGAGTCACTTTCCTTGCCATACGCTCCTATATCGACAAAAATGAATCTATATCTAGAATCTACAAGAGCTAATAAAACTATTGAATTATAGCCCTTATAATTGTAAAACAGTGATCCACTGTGCGCAGGACATGTAATACGGACATGTTTACCATCAAGAGCTCCTATGCAGTTAGGAAAATTTGCTTTCTTGTCAAACTCAATAGCGACATCTTCTAGAACCTGTTTTGTTATAGGAGGTATATTTTGACTTGATAGATGTTTCCATATGGCGCGACAAACTGTCCTTACAATTTTTGCTATTGTACTTGCTCCTCGGAAGTAATTCGTATGCATGGTTTTAAAGTCACTGCCGGTTGCTAGAAATCTAAAATGAAATAATAATTAGTAGGCAAATAATAAAATAATACAAATGTAGGTATAATCAAACTCAAACCGCGCAGGTAATAGTGTTGCTAAAGGAATAGATTTTCAAAGATAGACAGGTAGTTTTTCAAAGAAGTACTCAATAAATATTTTACATTATGGTTGTTCTAGGCAAAGTCAATCAGTTTTTAACTTGCCTAAGTCAAGAAAAAGCAGAAAATTATTCTTTTTCGGCGGCCAGCCATTTATATGAAATTGGATGGACCGAAAGTACTTATGAAAGTTATATCAAATTTTATATGTAGTATAAATGGAATCTAGGGAATTTTAGTCTTTATTACTATTTTTCACTTGTGAAGTTTTTTGTTGCAGGTAATGATTTAGTCAAGAAGTGGAAGGCCATAAAAGATAATTTTGCTAAATATCAAAAAAAACTAAAAGATGCCAATCGATCAGGAGCTGGAGCTGCAAAAATTAAAGAATATCACTTGAATAAACAATTACAGTTTTTGAAAAAGGTTTCACAAAATGCAACTGATTCCAGTTTATGCGTAGCGGAAGATATTGAGAATGAAATAACGGCATTGCCTCGTTATAAAAGTCAACCACGAAAACGAAAGGCAGATGATAAGGATGATATTGAAGAAGATTTATTGGCAATATTAAAAACACCGGAGAATAGACATTTGCATTTTTTCAAGGGGATTTTACCATCTCTACAATCGTTAAATGAGAATCAAACATTGATATTTCAAAGTCGGGTGCTTCAAATATTAACCGACATTCTTCAACCTTCAATTCATCAAAATACACATCACGGCTATAATCAAGAATATCAGCATCAGGGTTACAATCAAGGATATTCAACTATGAGATACGATAATACGGTTCAGAGTGGCTACCACACTTCTACTCCTGGAAGTTCGATTACTGAACAGAGGACTACCTCATCATCAAACCAACAACGTCCAATAAATTCACCATTTTTACTGGACGAAACGTCAGCTACTTCCTATGTTTCACAAGATGAGGAGTTTGATTTTTCTTAAATTGATCATTACATTTTTTAAGGCCTATTAAAGTATTCTTAAAGTAAGAAAATTGTATAATGCAAAAAGCTTAATTTGATTCTGTCTTGTTTCATTTGAACCTGGCTTTGTACCACTAGGTACCCCCAAACCATGAACACTAGTGATGCAAAATTTTTATCGACACCCCGCTAGTACCACAGGTGTATAAAGCCAGGGGTACAAATAAAACTAAACATTTGATTCCGAGTGCCATAAACATCAATAAAAAAAAATAAGAAACCTATTTGTTTTACCTTAAAGTTAAGCCCAGCATTTCCAAAGCAGTAACTGGTTTCCTTCCTTTATTTTTTTTCTTCTGTATATATTTTGATAACTCGCTTAATAGCTCTTCAAATGATGATATACTCATTCTAAAGTAGGCAACAAATTTTTTTTCGTCTATCTTTAATGCTTCGTATTTTTTAGAAAAGAACTCGCCATTTGGATTCATACCCTTACTTAATGGATGTATCCAGTATCTTCTTTGCCGTATTTTTAAGATAGAATAATGTCTTCTTAATAACAAATAAGCAATAAGTTTATTACGATCCATCGCAGAAAGACGTCTATCCACACTCAAAAATCACGAGAAAATGGTTGCCCTACCATAATGCCCTGTTTCGCGACGCCGCAACGCGGCAACGCAACTGCCGATTTTGGCGTTGCGGCGCCGCAAAAATAAGCAGTTTGCGTTATGTGTTTCGGCCCTTAGATAGGTCCTCATAATATATCGGTCGTCAGATTATACCGGTCGTCATATTATTTCGGTGTACATATTATATTAATCGTCGTTTTATACCGGTCGTCATATACCGGTCGTCATATTATATCAATCCATCCATAATCCATACTCATTTATTTGCAGGAATGTCGGTATAATAGATTTTCTTAAGTAATAAAGCTCCAATACATTCTGCCTCGTCAAGGCGTGCAAATTATTAATAAAATTTAAATTAAACAGTATCATAAACAGAATGAAAGGCTTATAAAATAATGTCAAAAAAATTATTAAGTTATATAAAAAATACATATTATTTAAAGCAATTATAAAATCAATTTAATTATAATGTCAAAATTATACCGGTCGTCATATTATATCAATCGTCGTTTTATACCGGTCGACATATTATATCAATCGTCAATTTATACCGGTCGTCATATGTGTGGTCAGTATAAAAGGTTGTTTGTATCCTCAGAGAAGGACGACTTCGACCGCGAGCAGATAGCTACGTACGAGGAGGTGGCGCGCCTGTACCCGCGGCCGGGCTGCGTGCGGCCGCTAGTGCTGTGCGGCGCGCCCGGCGTCGGGCGGCACGAGCTGCGGCGCCGCCTGCAGGCCACCGACCCGGACAAGTTCCACACACCCGTGCCCTGTCAGTACACACTAGCCAACGTCATCAGCCGATATTAGTCCACACCTGGACATAGGCCTCCCCTAATGAGCGCCATAGCGCCCTGTCTTCAGCTTGCCGTATCTGCCAGCAGTCTTTCGCAGATCGTTATCCCACCAGGGCCTGCAGTCTCGACAAAGATGGCTTTGCGACCGATTTCGGTCGCAAAGTCTTATGGATCACATTTGAGCGATATTTGTAAGTCTTAATCTACTATTGGAACCATCCGTGAACAAATTCAATGCTAGATACGCTAAAGCCATTAAAAAATAAAACCCAATAACTCTTCAAAACCCTTTACACAGAAAATATGTTGAATAAGTGAAAAATTCTAAATCTATGGGTAGATAACGATCGCTAAATACTTATCGGGCTGTCAAATTTACTCGCAAAGAAATTCGCAGAAATCGTAAAGTTGACAGTTGTTTTCGTTACAATTCCGATAAAAATGATGGTTCTTGAAAAAAAAAGAGTAAAAAAAGGGTTTTGAAGAGTTATTGGGTTTTATTTTTTAATGGCTTTAGCGTATTTGTTCATTGGATTTGTTCGAATAGTATAGACTTACAAATATCGCTAAAATGCGATTGACTTTGCGACCGATTTCGGTCGCTATGCGATCTTTGTCGAGACTGCACCCCCTGGCCGGAGGACTATCGAACATACTTCACATGTTTTGTTTTCATATATTTATTTATAGTCATTTAGTATATATAACAAAAGCTCTGCTTAGCTTGGGGCTAGATGATGCTGTGTGGATTGTCCAGCATTGCCAACGCCTTATAGACTTATTGGTAAGGGGATAATGTTGTAAATAAATTGTAATATAAAGCTTGGGGATAGCAAAGCAGTTTTTTAGCAGAGCCTCATCAGCCAGTCGAGAAAGTGGATGTCAGGGGAAATTAGGACAGGACAGAAAATGGTCGATCTAGACAGAAGCATCATATCCCTTAGCTTTGAACAGAAAACGCTGACGTTTGACTAATCTTCAATCCCCTGCAGCAGTCTGTCCTGTCCCATTTTTCCCGCCACGCCGATATGTGGCATTACCTGTACTCACAAGTTCTCACTCATCATCATCATCATCAGCCTATATTAGTCCACTGCTGGACATAGGCCTCCCCTAATGAGCGCCATAGCGCTCAGTCTTTAGCTTGACGCATCCAGCATCTGCCAGCAGTCTTTCACAGATCGTCATCCCACCTGGCCGGAGGGCGTCCTCCATACGTTTTCCAAGTCGCGGTCTCCACTTAAGAACACATTCCACTCAATAATCGTTATTTCAGTCACATCTCGGCCTCAAAAGCCGAGCGAGCAGAACGGCAAAGAGTACACATTCCTGAGTCGAGAGAAGATGGAGCAAGACATCGCTGATGGCAAGTTCATCGAACACGGAGAATACAAGGGGAACCTATACGGGACCTCAGCGGAGAGCGTCGAGGCTATTGTCAACTCTGGTAAGACGACAGACCCTTGCCAACTATAAAATAAAATACCTACTATAAAATACAAATATATCTGTGGTTGTAATAAGGTTGCCTGGAAGAAACTGCTTTCAACAATAAGGCAGCCTGTTGTACTTTTTTGTTAATTGATGATATTTAGATATAAGTGAAAAAATCTTTATTAACAACGAAAATTACAAGCAAGGAATAGAAAAATTACAACTAGTATTTACAATTGAAACCATTGAGCTAACTGCAGACAGTTGCAAACAGTCTAAAGGTAGCTCAATTGATCCATGTCAATACCAGTCGGAAGCGTCCCCAAGACACTGGCTGCATTACCACGCTGTATGGCAATGATATAAGTTAATTTAAGTACTTTTATATTTGAAAAGGTACAATAAAGTGTTAATTCATTCATTCATTTCATTCATCCTTGCTAATATTATAAACGCGAAAGTTTGTGTGGATGTTTGTTAAACTTTAAACGAAAATACTACTAAACGGATAGGGCTGAAATTATGAACGGATGTATTTCTAACCCTGGAATAAAACATAGTCTGCTTTTCATCCCATTAAAAAGTTCCCATGGCATAGAAATAGCCTCGAAACGTTTCCATAGAAACAAAGCATGCGAAGCCGCAAGCAAATACTAGTTAATAATAATAACAAAATTTATTTATTCAAGAAAATTTCATATTCTAGAATAAATAAATTTCTAGTCCGGCGAATTTAGACCAAAAAATGAGAGTGAAGTTACATAAAGTCCCAACAAGCTGAAAACCAGTGAAATTGTTCAAAACATAATTTTAAACAATGTCTAGAAGTTCCCCATCATTCCCGTGTATGGTTAACTTCGAATGTCTAAATTGACCTGACTATTCTGTTAGCGGCAGCTTTAAATGTTTAGAAAGAAGCCTTTATCCTTCCTTCAGAATAAAGAAAGAGTCCAGCACTGGGAGTAACTGTCTTGACTTCACTTCATCGTATAAAACAAATTCGCTTTCTCTGTCCCTGTGTCCCTTTATATGTTTAAATCTTTAAAACTACGCAACGGATTTTGAGATTCAAGAGGAAGGTTTATACATATAATAAAACTGAGGGGCGGGTCGCTAGTATATAATATATGAAATATATCAGTAATCTAGTACCCATAGCACAAGCTTTGAACAGCTTACTTTGGGGCTAGATGGAGCTGTATGGAGTGTCGAGCATTATATATTTTTTCATTATATTATGCTAGCGACCAGCCCCGGCTTCGCACGGTTTTGTTATACATAAAAACCTTCCTTTTGAATCACTCTATCTATTAAAAAAACCACATCAATATCCATTGTGTAGTTTTAAAGATTTAAGCAGTCAAAGGGACATAATGATATAGGGACAGAAAAAGCGACTTTGTTTTATACTATGTAGTGATTGATAGACATTTCATTAGTTCATCGTTTTCATTTAGTTGTGTAATATAGATTGATTTCCTTTATGGCAGGTCGCGTATGCGTCCTCACCCCACACTGGCAAGCGCTGAAGATGCTGCGAACGCCTCGACTTCGACCGTACATCGTGTTCATCCGCCCGCCGGCCCTGGACCGCCTGAGACAGACAAGGACAGCGCACAATGCACGCTCCACCTTCGACAAGGAGTCTTCGCGAGCGTTTACGGTCAGTTTACAACAGAAGATAATTGGGATTCCAACAGCAACTTGAGTTGTCAACAGCAAGTTGGAGTTGTCAACAGCAAGTTGGAGTTGTCAACAGCAAGTTGGAGTTGTCAACAGCAAGTTTTAGTTGTCAACAGCAAGTTGGAGTTGTCAGTAGTAACAGTTCGAATAAGTCAAACATTAACGTACGGTCCTAAGGTTTGATTGATTTGTGGAATAGTTCTGTAACGGAACGTAGTAATGCTAGAACCTTTGGTTCTGTATGATGGATGACACTGAACCCTATGTGTGTCGAATCGCACTTTAAAGGGTATTACACTACACGGTATTCCTAACCCTAACTAAGAGTGGTGTAATAAGATTTAGGGTCCCTAAGGGACGGACCCGGACCCGGACGATATTCAGGGCCCTGTAGTAAGGGCCCTGAATAACGTGTAGTGTAATACCACTTTTACTGTGTTTACACATATATTTAAACATTTAACAATACATATTCATATCCTGACCCAGATGAAGATCTTTTTTTATTAAATTGCGCATTTGTGTCCGGGCCGTATGCGAAGGCGTGAAAGTTGTATCCTTTTGAATCATATGAAAGATAACACTCATAACACATACACCGGAGGCGGTGGCTGCGCGGTACCAATAGGATACAAACCGCACGCCTTCGCCTCCGGCCCGGACACTTTCTGTGTGTGGCGGCTTTTAAGTCTGTGAAGCCGCTTGAAAGTTTTTAGTTTTACCTCTTGTCAAAAATTAAGCGCTTGTGGAGACTTTGTTAGAGAAAAGAATCTAAGTACTTTGGCACCAGATAACAACCAGTACTTTGTTTCGTGCATGAAAATGTAACTAAATTAGTCTTACTTAAATAGACATTTAAGTAAGACTAATTTACGAAACGAATCTATCTTTTTCTGATAAAAAATATTCAGTGGATATAATTAAGTGCCATCAAAATCGATTAGTTATTTATTAATAACTGTTTCAGGAGGAAGAGTTTGCGGATATAATGCGGTCATCAGCGCGCATCAGTTTTCTCTACGGCTACATGTTCGATGAAGAGATTGTTAACGATGATCTATCCAGCGCTCTATCGCAACTTCTGAAAGCAAGCTGGCGCGTCCAGTCCGAACCTCTATGGGTCCCAGCCAACTGGGTCCAGTAAGTGTTCACATACTAAAACTATCACATTAAAACTTCCTTTGCTCTATGCATCTTAGGGAAAACAGACACAATATATATCTTGTTGATTATGTTTGTTGCAATATTTTCGCTAAAATGCGCTGGCTTGATTATGTATTAAGTAGATAATGAGATCGAATCAATAATTGATTTAACTTTTTGTTAATCGATAATTTAATGAAGCATCAAAATATAATTTGTCTAGCGATTGGTCACAACTAGTCACAGGGCTTTTGCTTTTGGAAATGACAAAAGCTGTAAATATAGTCGAACATGCATCTAAAATGTTCGGTTTAATGCATTTATTAGGTAAATATGTTACATAAGTTGATTAAATACATATTAAAGCTCGTACATGTGTTGGTACGTGCATAATCTCATTACATCAACAAGAACTAGAAGTCTCAATTATTTCATCGCTTTGCATTTGATCGTAAGTGACTTACAAAGAGTAAAGAGCCTTTCCGATTGAGCGATAGTGCATTGCCTCAATTAACTTTAAAACCTATTTCGATTCTAAGACCAATGTAATAAAGTTTGTTTGAGCTTGATGACTTAAACTGGGAGTCAAGAAAATTACTCATCATCTCATTGTGCCTTTACTTGTTAGCGCTGTGCGAGCTGAAATGTATGTTATTGCACGGGGATTCATTTAAACTGTGTTTTTAATCTAATTCAAGCAGGACACAGCCGCACTACCATTTAAAAGCGCACGGGACGTTAACTAAACGTTATTTCCTCTAGTCATTTAGTTCTAAGTACACAGACATGCGCATAAAAAGATGCTAAAATGCTCGCCTAGACTTACCTGTCCTGCTTCGCAAACCTATGTGTTAAGTATAATAATTGGTTGTTTGTTTTATAAATAAAAATGTTTGTAATTTATTATGGATGATTGAATTGTCGTCCTGAACCTTTCTTAGGCAAATCTTTATAATATAGGATCGGGGCGTTAAGGTGGTTCGAATCCTCGACAAATTATCGGGCACATAGATAAATAGGTATTCAGTGAATGTTTGATTGTTAAATGATTTGTAACAAATCCGCGCAAAACCTTATCTGATTCTTACAAGCAACAAAATGCAGTTGGTGTGCATTTCACACAAAATTGACATGCCACGCTATCAGTAGAAATATACTTAGGCTTGAACTAACTTCAAGTCACAAAATTTAATAATAGAAGAAAAGCCCATATCAATGCAAAATCTATCAAAGTTATGTCTGGTTAACCTTTTCTGATTAAATTATCATTAAATGTGTTAGTATGTCAATTTGCACACAATTGCATTTTATTGGATTTTATCACATAGTGTTTGATGGAATTCTAATATTTTGCAATTGATTTTCGCTTAATAAAGTCAGATTCAATTATCCCCAATGAAACCGGTAAACCATTGTGTTACTAAGAACTCAAACCGCCTCAACGTTGTTCTAGTCATAGTAGTATTGTAAGAAAAACTTTGCTTTTAGTGGTTCTAAATGATATAACTGTTTATAGGATTCCAGACATGTGTTCATATGTATTAAATCAAAACATAACAATAACGTGACATAAAGTACAAAACTACATACATAATCAACAAAATTGCACTTATATTTAAACAGCAATAACACCTTGCTTATTGTTTAGTAACACTCACAGCGTTCAAAAAATAATTAATTTAATCAAAAGTAATGCTAATAAATAAGCAATATTGTATAACTAAAATAAGTGTAATGACGGTTATAGTAAGTCCAAGCCAAATAAAAAACTCTTTACAGATACAAAAGGCATTTATTTGCTGAAAAAATAAAATTATTCTGGTTACTTTTAGGACCTAGTGCGGGGCACTAGGTTCAGAACATTGTATCGCGGGAGGGCTTTAGTGATAATCATCAAAAAGAACGAGACAAATATCATAATACGGGAAAAACGCCTCCGTGAAATGATAACTAAAATCGAGTACATTGATACAAAGATGTGGCTGTCTTTGTTTCAACGAACTCGACTAGCTTGAAACTATTTTACCACTTTCTTACTACGGAAATTAATACCTCTCTATCCAGTAGAAGTGCTACAAATATAAAATATAGAAAGAGACTGTAACCTTTATCATCTTTTAAAACAAATACTAACCGGTACCCTTTGAAAGTTATTCTTGAAATGCTGTGATGTGACACAATTTGTGTGACTTACTGGAAACCCATAAACAAGCTATTCTATGGTAGTGAATAGTAATGTCTTACTATATTTAACTATATATCCCAATGATATCTGTGCATAGAGTTAAGTTCATACAAATATTTATAAAGAAGACAATACTAAGGAGTAGGCTGTGGCGATCCCGTTATGTAGTGTACAAGAGTTTATTCGTGCCTGTCGTTGAAATTAGAGTTGCATGCATATTTTGTATAGGTTTTGAATTAATATAAAAGAGTATGTTGTTTTCTGACATTACCTCATACAGTGGTCTTAAAAGTGTCTGTTAAGTTGTGGTGTTTTAGTTATATATATTATTAAGTATTTGAATTAACTAAGTCTAGTCTAGATTGTTTAGTCAATAGTTTAATGGCAGTGCACAGCTATTGCTTTACTAAATTAATAAGTAGGTTGCCATATACCGGTCTTATTTTCTTTTTGTAAAATCGTGACTATGAAGTTCCTTTGTTCTTAACAGATGAAAGAACGAAGACCGAATGACAGAATGAAATAGGTACTTATATGGTTTATATAACCTATGTATCACTAATAAATGATGTCGTTCTTGTTTCTAGTATATTTTTTATATATTTACTTACAGATGCGAATCTCTCAACCTGAAAATATCAGAACTACGAAATATTTCATTTTGATCGAGCCGACAAAGTATGTTCTCGAAGACAAAGATTTTTCTCAACGCTTTTTCAAGTATAAAAACTAATGAGAATAGTTGTAGCTTCTGATTCTATAAATCCTTGATTCAATAATGAAATGGATTATCGTTAAAAATCGAATTGGTAAAGCATTGTATAATAGGTACATAAACTTGACTGTCATTCGATCTGGCGAAAAGAAAATAAGATCGTAAATTGAGTAAGTTAAGTAATATTTTAGTGTCCAGACATAATCAACTTTATTTACCTTATTATAATAATGTTGATATTCTAAAACCCAAAGCAATGAATATTATTGTAAAACGATGCCTGCAGACATAATCAATTTTAATCTTATTATAATAATGTTGATATTCTAAAACCCAAAGCAATGAATATAATTGTAAAACGATGCCTGCAGACATAATCAACTTTATTCTTATTATAATAATGTTGATATTCTAAAACCCAAAGCAATGAATATTATTGTAAAACGATGCCTGCAGACATAATCAACTTTATTCTTATTGTAATAATGTTGATATTCTAAAACCCAAAGTAATGAATATTATTGTAAAACGATGCCTGCAGACATAATCAACTTTATTCTTATTATAATAATGTTGATATTCTAAAACCCAAAGTAATGAATATAATTGTAAAACGATGCCTGGAGCATGATATAAAGTGTAATATTTAGCATAATTTGTTGATGTCTAAATGTGTGTAGTACAAAACTGTCAAAACAGGAAGTACGATAAAAAAACTTCATATTTAGATTGAATTTTACTCTTAAACAATTTAGTAAATATATGTGTATATTTTTAAGTTACCTGTGATGATGAATCTCTTATCTCCTTTCGAAAATTTCAATAGATAATATTCTAAACGCTATCCTAAATTTTTATTAAATAGATAGCTATCTCGTATTACTCTTTCTCCTACAAATATATTATAATATACTAGATCACAGTGGAATACGTTTGTATGGATTAAACTTTGTAAACTACACGCATTTCCTCTATTACTTCCGAGGCATTTAGTTGGTCTCTTTTTTATTACTCCTAAACATACTTCTATTTATTATTTATTAATTTACAAATCATAAAACAATCTAATAATTTATAAACGTAAAGTACAATTACAATTCTGATCTAGATTTAAATCAATTTAGTATGTAAACATAGGAAAAAATATGTTCCTAGGTTTAAAATACTCTGAGACAAAAAGAAAGACACTAACTTCTATTAATCTAATCTAATCTTAATTTAAGTTGTTTTGATAGTAGGTTAGGTAGGTGCAAGTGAGCAGTTTCGTGGTCTTGTGTATTTTTAACACAGATACTACATTCCTAGACGTCAAAAAATAGGTAATATATTTTTAAAATCATTTCGTTGGAATACTATAATAGCAGCAGATACATACAACAAATGTTTTTTTTCTAGTGGTTAGATTAAAAATTGGTAATGTGTTTTAAATTATATTCTATACTAGCAACAAATAAACAAACCTAGAAGGTAAAAAAGTAAAATGTTTTAAAATGAATGTGTAAATTTTTTAAAAGGTTCTAAAATGTTTGGACAATCATTTTTATGGGCATTTTTACTAGTTACAACAAATATACCTAGAAGGTAAAAATAGATGTTTTTAGGATCATCTTGTTGTAAAATCATTCTTACAACAGATTCATACTACAAATTATATCAGCATAAAATAACACCAATAGGATTACGTTATACTCGTACATACATACCAAGAAGGTAAAAAATAGGTACAATATTTTTAAAATCATTTTGTTGGAATACATGCTAGCAGCTTATACATACAAATACAAATAATATCAGCCTAAATAGATATTTATATATACACACATAGTAAATAAAACTAGTGCAATAAGTCAAAAAAGAGCAGGATTGCCTGTCGGCTGGAAAGACAAATATGATGTTTGCCATTAGCACCGGTGTTCTCTAGGATTATAAAAGACCAAAAGGATTTGCGTCTTCGATCCAGTCGCGGGCCTGTGTTAGTTAGGTGTTGATACTACACTAAAATTCGATACTAAAAATGTTAATCTTCTAAATCATTCTTCGTTCATCTTATAAATTCCCAAAACACAGTTGTGTGAAGCGTAGCTTGGTGGGGCCCCGTATAAAAAATTGTTTGGGGTCCCTTAGGAAGTGAAAAGATGATGACTTTCGTTTTCTAAAGTTTCTGCCTCTACGGACAGGACTGACAGGTGTTCCGTTGTAATCGACGTTGTAATTTTTATCAGTTCTAATTTTGAAAAACTTCTTTCAGCAGTTGTGCTTGTATCTGGAATACTATATAAATATAGTAAACTGAAAGGGTCATGCTTTTATTGCCTCCAGACAACTAGATGCAAAACCATCTAATTTTATTAGCAATAATATTTTAAAAAAATTGGAAACTTTTATTACTTTTTGCGTACACACGTTGGGGGCCCCCTTGCCCCGGGGCCCCGTATAATTGATATGGCAGATACGGCGGTAGCTCAGCGTAATTTTAAAAACAAAATTGTATCACGGTACTTTGTTTATATATTTTCGTGTTTTCTCAAGTACACGATCCTAACAAAATATAGTAAGTTTAAATTACTTGACTCAATGGTATTGCAAGACCGAGGCGAATGGCGTTACCGAAGGGAGGCATAAGTTCGGTAAAACAGGTCATGATAACAGTAAAACAGTCTCTACCAAGATGAGTTTCCTATGAAATAGTAGATATAAATGCTAGAGCTGACATTAGTTCTTCTTAACCGTTTGAAATACAAATGTCCGTCTTCGTTTGATCCTCATATCCGTTTGGAATTCCAGATGTCCCTCCTCGTTTGATCCTCATATCCCTTTGGAATACCAGAAGTACCTTTAAGTTTGATCCTCATATCAGTTTGGAATACCAGATGTCCGTCTTCGTTTGGTCTTCATATCTGTTTGGAATACTACATGTTCCTCTTGGTTTGATCCTCTTATCTGTTTGGAATACCAGATATCCCTCTTCGTTTCGTCTTCATATCTGTTTGGAATACTAGATGTCCCTCTTCGTTTGATCCTCTTATCCGTTTGGAATACCAGATGTCCCTCTTCGTTTGGTCTTCATATCTGTTTGGAATACTACATGTCCCTCTTCGTTTGATCCTCTTATCCGTTTGGAATACCAGATGTCCCTCTTCGTTTGGTCTTCATATCTGTTTGGAATACTAGATGTCCCTCTTCGTTTGATCCTCTTATCCGTTTGGAATACCAGATGTCCCTCTTCGTTTGATCATCATATTCGTGTGAAATACCACGAATAAATTATAAAACTGAATGAACCTTACCTACATGAAGTAAAAGTTATTGCTGAAATTCCTTTGGGAACATAGGGACATTAGGTATATGCTACAGATAAATGACCATGTATTGTGATTGTGTTTTAAAACTGTTGTATTATAAAACTATTTAACTATAATTGTAATTATGAACAAAACTATATGTAATGAAATATTTAGCATGGCTTTATATTTAATCACTACATAGTATAAAACAAAGTCGCTTTCTCTGTCCCTATGTCCCTTTGTATGCTTAAATATTTAAAACTACGCAACGGATTTTGATGCGTTTTTTTTAATAGATACAGTGATTCAACAGGAAGGTTTATACGTATAATAAAACCGTGCGAAGCCGGGGCGGGTCGCTAGTTATAATATAATTTCACAGTTGCATGCGCCATGATCACGGATCTCGCAGTTATGACGTGCATGAAATGATCTCAAATATGGAACATTTAAAGCAATAATTATATTTCTTTCTTTAGAAACGTATCCAGTTATTAGGTACAACTCCTCTTGTGTTCAAAAGTCTTTCACATATTTTAATATTGTAATAATTAGCTGTGTAGGGATTTATGTCTGCGTTTTTTGATCTTCCGTTAACTTTAGGATTGCTAGAATGTTGTCTTATTGTAGTATGCTTGATGTTAAGTACCCTTAGTATACTATCCTTCTAAAATTATATATCAAGTTCGTAAACATTGTGTTTTCCCTAAACAAAAACTACTGCGTTGAAGGGATAGGGCTGAAATTTTTCAACAAACTTTTAGATTGTAGAAAACTGCAAGTTTCTTTGGTCTACTTATCATCTCACATTATTTATTGATAACTATGAATTAAGGTATACAATTTTACTTCCCTTTTTCTTAAGATTTATATTACTTTTTCTATCTTACTAGATCTTACTTGTAGGTATCGAAATCCCCTTACTGGGGTTTACTTGGTCATTGGTACAAAAACTTCTTCGTACATCAATATTTCGTATTCTCGGTTGCTCCTCATATGATAGGATAGATACATAATTTTTTGGTACTTCTTGGTCTTGGTACTTCTACTTGTTTTTATTTCCAGCTGTGTCCCAAGTATATGTATATACGATAAAATGTCTAATGGATATCGGATGAGTCCTATTTTTATTTTAATCATTTTAATAATATTTAAATTTATTTGTGAAGGAAAACAAAATATCTTATGTTTGTCTTTAAACATAGTTACTTATAATAAAATGTTTTTTGCTATTGCTATCATTATGTGTAAGACAACAAGAGAATACGATTTATGGATTTAAATCATTTTTCGTATTTACTGCTTACACTAACAACCCAGGTTACCACGAAAAAGTATATTCTAAAATATTTACAAAATAACAGCCTTACTAATTTTACAACAAAAAGACTTGAGCTGTAATAGCAAAGCAATAGCTTATCTTTTAGCTTAGCAATAACAATCTGACTTTTGTCTTTCTGATGTAAGTATTACTACTGAGTTATTGTTATTAAAAGAATACTTACAATGTATTTCAACCCAATTTTCCTAATTAGTATAAATTATTGTATGTATCTATGTAATAAAGGAAACACAACCCAAATAATTGTTTTAATAATTCCTAGAATAGGTCAACCTTACCTTACTGTACCGTATATTCACAATGAGACAACTATCTGAAGAGTGGTTCCACGAACAAGGGAAGCTTATTGTGAAAATATCCATATTTTAACTGATTCTGGTCGAACTTTTAAAACAAGCCAAAAGATGGCGTCTATTTGATTAGTTTGTTTGTCTTAATCGTGCTGAGCTTGTGATGTTCTCCTGCATCCCCTATGACAAGTAGCACGCGCTAGACATTAAACGACAAAAGTTAATTAGAGATGATATTCTTATCTCTAATGAACTTCCTCAATGAGTTAGTTACCTTTGAGTCGAAAAGAAACAAAAAGGATCACTCAAAAATTGATTCTTTACATGCCTTTACACTTTGTTACGTAGGTGTAGGTTGGTGTAGGTACCTACTA
Source organism: Eupithecia centaureata (assembly GCA_944547425.1). Lineage (NCBI taxonomy): Eukaryota > Metazoa > Arthropoda > Insecta > Lepidoptera > Geometridae > Eupithecia > Eupithecia centaureata. The sequence goes on from OX155675.1 coordinate 11,442,451, forward strand.
CTTAATACTGCAAAGTCAAAGTCAAAATGCTTTATTTCCTTAAGACCTTACAGGACACTTGGACACGTCATAAAATTCATGTTATTAATAATTAAAACTAGGAAATAAAGATCTCACTTTGATTTTTGTTCACTTCAATCTTTTTAAAGTAAAGAAGCGAACAGAAACCTTTACCTTGTTAGGTTGTTAAATTTCGAGTTGGAGCAAAACTCGTCCCAAGCTTTTTTATCATCTAAATAATCAGATATTTTATAGTAAGCCTTTTACAAAGAATTGTTTTGACAATTTGTTTGAATTTATTTAGTACCTCTAGATACTTGCAAGTGGCAAGCTTCTGATATCGATTGGATCCCCATGGATGCTCTGGTATTTTATGTAGTTTTCGAGATTAGTACCTATATATTTTTGCTTTTAAATCTGATTTTTAGGGTTCTGCACCCAAAGCGTAAAAACGGGACGGGACCCTGTTACGATTTCGCTGTCTGTCTGTCACCAGGCGCAGTTCCCAAGAACCCGATAGATACTTAGTTGATTTTTTTACAAATAATAGTTATAATTATTTCTGTTGCAGCGACAACAACAAATACTAAAAACAAATAAAAAAAATATAAGGGTCTCCCAGACAACAAACATTATTTTTTTCAGTTTAGGTATAGATACGGAACACTTCATGTCCGACTCGCCCTTGGCCGGGTTTTATAAAACAGTTGTTGGGTTTTGGTGTATTTTTTTCTGTGAAGAAGTGATTCTTGAGATTTTTTCGTTAGTAGGCTGGTAGGTTATAGCTATCACACACAGAAGTTTCTGTTATCTATGGTATCACATGGCTAGTACGTATGTTGTTCTGTAAAAATACTTACCAAAAATCACACCAAACAGTCACACAACAAAAACATAAATATTCTAATCAAGTATACTAATAAATACTCACATTTTAGTCACGAAATAAAAATATAAGTTTATTATAAATTATTCGTTCATTTGAACTTGAAAAGAAAATGAAATAACTCTGACTCAATAACTTCTAGCTAATTTTATAATCGTTATAAATTGAAAGTTTGTAAAATTACCTACTTAGAAGTTAAAATTACCTACTTAGAAGTTAAAAATACTTAGAAACTACCTGACTTCTTTGTGTTATTGAAAAACGAAAAAATCCAAAAATACGTGTTTTTTGTTTTATTTTTATCAACCTGAATACAAAAAATTAGATAAATCGAAGTTCTTGAGTGTTAAAGGGTTAAGACAAAAAAGTTCCTTAACTTTTAAAAAAGTAACACAAAAAGTTTATGCTAATAAAGGACTTTTTTATGTGAAAACGGAGTTTAAAGTTGATACAGTCGACAGTTAAGATACCTACAGTTTATCTATACTTATAATAAAACTGTAACAGGTCCAATTCATGTCTGTCTGTCTGTCTGTTTCGTAAACGCGCTTCACGCCGAAACTACTTGATGGATGGAAATGAAACTCGGCATGATTATAGGTCATACATACTACGAGGAAGGACATAGGATATTTTTTATCCCGGAATTCAGTAAGGATCTCATGGGAGAGGGTATGAAAGTAAAATTCCTTTACAGTGCATCACGCCGAAACTGCTGAATGAGTTGGAATGAAACTCGGGACGATTTGAGTTCATACTACAAGGAAGGACATGGGATACTTTTTATCCCGGAATTCGGTAAGGTTCCCCTGGGAGAGAGGGTGAAAGAAAAATTCTTTAACCACGCATCACGACGGAAGTGAATGAATTCGAATGGAACTCGGGACGATTGGACATGGGATACATTTTATCCCGGAATTACGCGTCGTTCAGATGCTGTGAGAAATTTTTGAAAACCCGTATAGCCCAGGGGAACCAAATGGAATTGAACTGATGAACGCGAAAGTTTGTAAGTATGATAGATGGATAGATATTTGTTACTCTTTTACGCAAAAACTGCTGAACGGATCTGGATGAAATTTGGCACAGAGATAGATTATAAGCTGGAATAACACATAGGCTTCATTGTATCCCGAAAATCACACGGGAAAGGGAATTACTTAAGTAAAATCGCGAGTACTCAAAATACTTATCATGCGCAGACGAAGTCGCGGGCACGAGCTAGTCTTATCTAAATGTAAATAAGTATATCATTTAGGTATATTATAAAAGTTGTCTACTATTGGCAAACAAAACAATACCTACCTTCTTTTTACTTGTATCTATGATTATAAAAATATTATTAGAAACGTAAGGTACCTACTTGGTCTTAGTATTATTATAACTTCTTCTGACTTGCCCACGACTATGTGACCCAAGGTACCAAAGCTGTATCCTCCCTTGTGGGCGAGGCTATGTCTGTCTAGCTGTGGAGTAATATGTGTAGGTTGAGTACTCTCTGAGAGTAAATTTGATTTATACCTATACTCATCACGAAAGTTTTCCGTGGACGGCGGAAAACTGCAAATGTTTATCCCATAAAGTTACTGGATTTTTTTTAATAGATGTAGGTAATTAGTCTTGGAATATAAATATGACAAATTATACGTATACTAGCGACCCACCCCGGCTTTGCACGGTTTTATTATTCGTATAAATCTTTGGTATAAATACCTAAAATATACCTTCCTCTTGAATCACTAAAACACATTCACACATTAACACATTAAAAAAACCGCATCAAAATCCGTTGCGTAGTTTTGAAGTTTTAAGCATAGGTAGGTACATAGGGATAGAGAAAGTGACTTTGTTTTTATACTAGGTACTTAAGTAGTGAGTGATATGTCGTGATTAGTTAAATCTTTTGTATGAAATGCATTTGCAGCATTTTTGTGATACTTAGAATAACTCATGCTATTCTAAGTATACTAAGAATAACTTATGTTACTCTAAGTACACAATAAGGGCTATCACACAAAACAGCGAACTCGCATCGCATCGCAAATATCTGCGAACTTGCACGATAATGTCCGATCTCATTCGCATCGCGCATTCCTGCCATATTACGTCACACTTGGTGACCCCCCTTTTAGTCCGCTCTGAGACAGCTTCAGAGAAGCCGCCTTCTTTGTGTTGTAAAAAAAATATGTTCTTCAGTTCTCAACCCATAGTACTTTCGAGTAAAATAGTTTCCATCAGAGTTCATCATCATCATCATCATCTACAACCTTTACTGGTCCACTGCTGGACGCAGGTCTTCCCATGATAAGCGCCTCATTGGCACTCATCATATGGGAGTAATGCCCATAATCCCCACAGAGTTCATAATCGTAATAAATGGATGAACCCAGAATCTTCTTTTATATCTATTTAAAAAGAACAGCAGTGCAATAATCTTTTTGCGATCCATCTTACGCTACCTAAAACACGTCCAATAAGGCTGACTAAACTTGAAGGTATGGTTACCCTACCAAACGGTTAGCCGCACAAAATCGTATCGCAGAAATTCGCATCTCAAGTTCCTGTGACATCGCATCGCAGTTTTGTGTGGGGGCCCTAATTACCCGCTGGACAAAGGAAATCAAAGCGTTGAAAGCTTGTTGTCAAAGTGGATAAAAATATTCAAAGTCTTAGAATAATTACGCCTTATTCCTCTATGTTCAAAGTTATATTGTGATTATTTACTTGCAATCTTATTTTATAAGGAATTTTACGTTAGTCACAAGCGCTACATTTTAGTGAAGCGATGTTTACATTATGTTTAGTTTGTGTGATATTTGTAAACGTAATTTCGGGTAACGGTTACGAAGAGTCCACGTTGGTGCTAAGTGCAGTAGAACTCATTGACGAGATAATAGAGGAGCGCCGGAAGATGCAAGGGCAGGACCGGACCTTCGGTGTGGTGAGCCCCACACAGCCCACCAAGGAAATTGCTATAAAAGGTTCTTCATTCAAGCTAGTTACGTACCTCCTTCTTTCAAAAGCCTTATAATTAAAACGACTAGAAGTAGCTTCTGGCTTACGGCTTTGCGCGACTTTTTGCCGGGTAAAAAGTAGCCTATACAATTGATTTATTAGAGGTCCTTTTGTTGTGTCTTTTGTGTGTAATTCTAAATAAATGAAAGACCAACAGTTAACTTCATAAAATAACCATAAGTCTACAAGTAGTTTATTAACAGGTAAGTACTACACCTTTATTTCTAAATAACTTCGTCTCATTGACGGAAGCTGAAGGCTGACCGTTATGTTGTTTACCGTTATTCGGTCCGAACCGCGCGGCCGCGTTTTCGGAAGAAATTCACTCCAAAGGGTTGCGTGCGACATTTGCTCAGCTGCTCAGCTTCAGAGGGTTGGTTGTGCAGCTACCTCATCCGCCATCGCTCATTTTTGATGACGGGAGGCCAAGAACCTAGACAAGAATACTCCGTAGCATACAGGGTGGCAATACAGAATTAAGAATTTTTATTTTTATTTATATTTTATTTCCTCAGAGTCAAACGACGAAGAGAAATCACTGAAGCAGCGCAAAGTATGGACCCGGTGGGGTAAATGGAGTAAATGTTCTGCGACGTGTGGCGGCGGCGTCATGACGCGGCAGCGGATGTGCGTCGCGGGCCGCTGCGCGCCGGGCGAGCTGGAAGAGCAGCGCCGGCCCTGTGCGCGGGCGGCTTGTGCCTCGCTCCACGGGGACGGACGGGATCCCGAGTGAGAGGTAACCAACCATGTGGGGTAAATGCACTGTCTGACTCTGCAGACTCAGCAGTGACGTCTTTCCCTCAACGTGCCCTGAGAGCTTGTTCCCACTTTTCGTCTTTCGGGTCGGGTTTTTAATCGGATGCCATCTGCCACCTAATCATCCGATTAACCGCTATTCCGCAATTCACACTTATCGCAAACCGATTTTGTGTCGGCGCCGACAAGAAATATCGGGCGTTTTGTCAGCCCTATACGCTCGGAAAAAAATCGTGTTATATCTTGCTCGCCTATGAGTAATTATAGAGCTGTTCACATTGGTCGGATATCGGGAGACCCTCTATAATATACGTAGAGAAAACATCAAAATAATAACTTTGTCGACGTCCATCATGTAGACTCTAAAAATTGGCACCAGATTTGACCGTGTGGCCGACAAACTATTATTATAGTATGAGATCCGACTGCAGGAAAAGCCCGCTCATCGTTTTTTTTAGGACCAAATTTTTGTGTTTTGGCCGCAAGTATATTAAATTAATATTTATCATCTTTAACAGCTGGCAACCCTTATGTGCGGCCAGATGTTATTAGGCAACCATATATGATAATAAAGAGAATAAAAATTGCTTTAGATAACTTAATAAAGAAAGAATACTTTATCATCGGTTTTGAATATTGATTTGGATGACAATGCATTGTCGCAGGCCTCCCTGCCTGTCAAATTGGGAGGCTTAGGTATTTGCGAAATTTCCATAGTAGCCGTACCAGCGTTCCTATCTACGGTCTACAGCACTAGTTCTTTAGTTGAAAATTTTTAAACAAATCTGACTTGGTCCGATCATAAATTTCTGGCATAGGCATAGGCTTGGCAAAGTGCTTGCCCCGATGCTGCTCCTCCAAAATCTCTTTCGTCCCAACGGCAATGGGACGGTCCTTTATGTGAGTTGACACGGAAATGTTTGTATTTTGCTGCTTCCCTTGGAGTCGAGACCCTAGGTCCGTGGGGTACCGAGGCTCTCCGGGTTTTAAAAAAAATATCTGAGCGTCTGGTCGATGCGAAGCTGGTGTGTATCTGGCTCAGCGCATCAGCATTGCCATACAGCGTGGTAATGCAGCCAGTCTTGGGGACGCTTCCGACTGGTATTGATATGGATCAATTGAACTACCTTTAGACTGTTTCCAACCGTCTACAGTTAGCGCAATGGTTTCAATTGTATATACTAGTTGTAATTTTTTAAATTACTTGATTGTAATTTTCGTTGTTAAAAATGTATTTGTTTTACGCTTTAATTTGACAAATATAATTCATAAATGTACGTTATGTATAAATGTTTCAAAATTATACCTGTTTATACCTGCCTGGTGCGGCCAGGTGAGCAACGGCGACCGTGATTTTTTTAGAATCTTTACATAAATTGCCGTCATGATGACGTTATTCTATTAAAAAAGTGAACGTAAGTAATTTTTTTCCAAAAATCGATGAAATATAAATTAATTAAAAATACTTGCAGCCAAATGCTGATAGGCGAGCTGGTAGATATATATTCTCCAAATAAACATAAAAAATTGGTTTTAAACAAAAAACCATAAGCGGGCTTATCTTGCAGTCGGATTAACAGAAGTTCCGACATCTGAATATTAACACGGACCCGACAGACGACAAGTTGGGAAGACGAGCTCTAACTGGGTTCGCGATCACCTCATAATGTACTTGGTTACTAGGTACCATTGACCGACCGTAGCGTCCTTATGTTACTTGAATAATTTTACGATCATTGTAATTTTGATAGTTAAATAAAAAAGTTCAAAAGTTTTTGTTTTTAACACCATCGTCTGTGGCTTCTGTAATTCGACTCAGTTCGCACCGTTATTTTAATCTAAAACATTATACAATTAATGTCAACATTTTTGTTAGTCTTTGTAAACACGAAACAGAACACGAGGTCATTTACCGCTATCTATGAAGACTGGATTGACGTATTGAAAAGTGTTACAATATTATGTTGGTGAATTTGTGTATTTTTATGCGAATTATGTTAAGCGATGTGGACGATCTTGTCGTAAAAAATTTGACTATATTTCCTTGTACTGGTAAACGTAAGTTTTTTTTTATTATATACCTACACTGCACCTTCCACGCACTGGACACTGATTTCAAAACTCCAAACTAACATTTTATTCACAGTTTGATATTGTATAGAGGTAATCCCGAGGTAGTCCTAAGACAAATGTTTTATTCCCGAGGGATTAGTATTAATCCCTCGTATAAAAAAAGTAAAACTAACTAACTAAAAGTAAAAACCTTGTCATTCATTCAACGTTTGTGAAATATACATATACCTACCTAATGTGAGTCACATGTACAGGTTTGATCCCGGTTTTTATTTTCGATCCCGGGATTTCGGGATTGGTGAAACGCGATTCCGTGATAATCCTGGGAACTCGGGATCATAGATCGAAGTAATATATGAAAATCAGCTTTTAGTTACTTTCAAAAGCAAAGTTAAATTAATGAAAATCAGAAAAAACTTATTTTTTCCTTTCATTAATTAACACAATAAATTAAAAAAAAACATTCTACTTTTCTACGGTAGACAAAAAAATACTAATTAAAGTAACCACATAATGGTTACGTTAACAGCAATGATCGGATATTCGGTTCGGGCGCCTTTTTACCTTAAGTTTGAACGACGACACAACATGAGCTGTTAAAGCCAAACAACTTAAAACTTTTTTATGGCATTTCATATAAATTCAAAAGAATTCCAAAAATTTCTAGAACGTTATTTATTTTTGCTGGAATCTTACATAAAGATCAAATATAAAACACATTTATTCTGACGCGTTTTAAAAAAGAATTGCGTGTTGCGAAAAAAGATTTTGATTTAAAAAATACCAAATTTTTTCGAATTCTTTGACTTAAGTGAAATAAACAACAGAATAAAAGTGTCTTAAATTTCGTCTATAAATAATATTCCGGCGAAAATACATCATCATTGTAGATAAGTATAATATCGTTAATAGTAATTTCTGGAATTCTAGAATTCGTGATAATTCATCAGGATTCCTAAAAAAGTTGGTTTCAAAAGCTCCTTGTTGTGTCTTCGCTCCAAATTTATTATAAGTAAAAAAAAAAATGATGCTTAACGTATTGTTTCAACCAAAAAGGCAAGTCGTAATTGTCGTCAAAAAAATATTTTTTCTTCAATTATGTCTACGACGTGACTTAGGAGGCGCTTGATTACCCGTTTAAGATTGGAATTGCTAGGGCCCAAAGATGCCCAAAGCAAGACCCTATTTACTAAAAGAACACATATTTTTAGAGGAGGCTTCATTTCAGGATCCCTTCTGGTAAAGCTAGCTACAACCAGCTGGGCGCGTCGATTTGTATGGATGTTCCTCTTTCACTCAAAATCTACTGAAAGGATCGGGCTCTAATTCAATAGATGTAGTTCTAGCCTTCTTAAAAGCCTTGGAACGTTTGATTGAAAATAACTCGTGCGAAGCAGGTACTAGTATTAGTATATATTTACAGATAGCTGGGAGCCCCACAGCGACACTTCTCAGAAAGCCCCGCGAAACGCGCGCCATGAGCAATACTACCCTCAAGATGTACAGAGACATGTTTTTAAGTCGCAATTTGGTTACAATCTGCTTGTAAGTGAAGTAGGAACCATTCTTAAAAAAACAGTATTTGGAAATGGTGCAAAGTTAGGAAGTGTTTTTTTTAAGTCAATCAAAGTAAGGAATTGTGTCCTAATTTACTGATAATTTTAAGTGCTATTAAAAGAGAACATAGCAACGTAGAGCGATAGACGTTAGACGAAGTAGAATGAGAAAATCTACCTAAGTAGGAACATAAAATAGGGAGTCCAGAAAAAAAGTAATTTTGCCTTCGGAACAGATTGGTCATTTAGAATTACGAAGAAGATCTCATGATACGAAGCTCATTGTTTAAATATTTCCACATATTATGTTCCTAATTCAATCTCATAATCTCCTTGAGATGTTCTTTTAGGGTTCATTATAAATATAGGTACTCAAAATATTATAGCAAGTTGGCCAAGAAAACTCGCATTAAGAACTCTTATTATTATTTTTTTGCTTTTGGTAATACTTTTTAGAGCCAATATTGCTTGCTTTCGGTTAGAGTTATATTTATTTATTTATTTATTTATTTATTTACTTTACACTTTACACACTGCCTTAATTAACAAGATAAATTTATAATACTTATGCACTAACATGGTACTTAATGGTACAACAAAGGGTGTGTTTATTACAACACAGTTCTAATAAATGCAACTTTTTTAAAAATGTTAAGTTTTTAAGATAACAAAATTATACAGAATTAAACAATGTCATTTTGTTACTTTTTAACAATGCTTTTACATAGAGGACTAGGTACCTAGTTGTATATTTTATTCTTTAAGTATATTTAACATTTAATTTATTACAACTATAAAAATGAGTAAAAGAATGTTAAATATAACAAGTTAATTATAGGTATTATTTTTTGGTACACATTTTAACTTAACTTAACTTAAAGGTGCTATGGACTGACAGTGGTTTGGATTGGGTTGCTCTACCTGCCGAACTAGTTGAGCACTGTATCTCAGCAGATAGTGCTCTCCTCCTCGCTCCTCGTCATTCATACTTCTAAGATTAAATTGAGGAAAAAACGGAACTCGTACATTTCAAAGATAATAATTAAATGTGTATTACAGTTATTATAATTTTCACAATATTCAACAAATATTCAAATTTAGAGTAGAAATGTAGTTGTAAATTTAGAGTAGAATGTAGTTATAAGTAAGTACTTAGTTTATGATATTATTGTTTCTTAATTATGTACCTAACATTTACAGTTTTTTATGTTAGTATTGTAGTTAGTAGTAGTAGTAAGTAAGTTAGTTAATAATAAGATGCCTAACGGACTAAATAATTTATTATGAATATTATAATAGTAAGATTAGATTAGGAACAAAAAAAAACATTTATTTTACTATGGATAATAGATGTTCAGTGTCTTCATAATTTAAAGTTTTCAGAATTTTAGTGACTGTTTTTTTACAAGTGAAATTAGATTGAATTCTTAGATTTTCTTGTTTACTAAGTTTATTATATAGAAAAGGACCAAGAAAAGTCTCAAAACGACGTGAGAAAGTAGTTTTGCGCGCAGGTATAGAGAATACTCTATCCTGTCTACGTTTTATAGGGTTAGCTTCGTTTAATTTTTTGTGTTGTCTCAATGTTATTCCCAAAATAAAAGATTGTCTAACAGAGAGGATGCCTGTATCTTTATATAGTTCACTTGTTGGAAAACGGTAGGGTTTCGAGAAGGTGACTTTCAGTAAAGCTCTTTGGGCTCGTTCCAACATGATTAGTGTAGATTTAGGACACCCACCCCATGAATTGATGCAGTATGTGATTACCGACTGTCCAAGGGCAAAATAGGTAGATAATAGTTGCCGCCTGTCACAAATGTTACGTAGGGTTTTAAATACGTATATTAGTTTCCTGACTCGTCCTGCTAATGATTTTACGTTAAATTTCCAATTTAAATTACAATCTATGTGTACTCCCAAATATTTGATTGTAGGAACTGAAGATAGTTCTGGGCAATCGCAATTCTTCATTTCTAGACAATTGTGCGCGATTACTCTAATCGTGCTAGGTGGAGGTTGGCCGTCACTTCGCATACTAAAAGTTATATATTTTGTTTTCGAAACATTGACAGTTAGGAGGTTTTTGTTTAACCAATTCACTACTTTGAGGAATCCTTCGTTAGCATATAGATTGCATTCATTCCAACTTCTCCCATTGATAAGCAAGACTGTGTCATCTGCGAAGCTAATAATAGTTCCTTTATTTAGTTTTAGGTCACATAGTTCATTGATATAGATCAGAAACAGGGTCGGTCCCAATATGCTCCCTTGGGGCACGCCGAATTTCATCGTCTCTTCATCGCTTATATGTTCATTAATTCGTACTGATTGAGTTCTGTTTGAAAGATAGTCCATCAACAGTTTATGCTGTGTTCCTCTGATGCCTATTTTGTATAATTTGTCCAGAAGTAAGGGAACAGAGACGGTATCAAAAGCTTTTGCTAAATCTAGGAAAATTCCAATGCATTTGTTATTGTTATCCATGTTATTTTCAATAGTTGAAGTGAGTTTGTTAACTGCTTCTGATGTAGATATGTTATTTCGGAAACCATATTGGTTAGCGGATAGTAGATCAAATTTGTTAAGGTAGTTCTTAATTCTCTTATTTATCAATTTTTCTAGTATCTTTGACAGTGTCGGAAGTAGTGATATAGGACGATAATTTGAAATGTCGTCTCTGTTCCCCGCCTATATGACGTGTAAATATTCGTGCTGTAAGGTGAAAAGTTTATTTTGCTTCTAGGATGAATTACTAGACAACAGCAATGAGTTACGGGTGAGAGTCAAGTCGCCGTTGCCCAAGGTGGCAAAGATCAAGGCAAATAGACTGGAACCCTACGTAATGGTACGTATTATTGAATTGTTTATTCGAAATATAAAAAAAAATATCTTTAAAGCGAAATTTATCGTATCAAAAATTCATTGGGCATTTTGTGTTCCGAGCGAGGTGTTTATCTAGTGGTCATCCTAGTATTTTATCTGCGGATGACACTACGATTCTATAAAGGAGTTGATAAACTTAAAATGCACTAAAAACTGCTATTGCTATGTTTAATGATAACAACCTAAAGTAAACATACAATTTCAAACAAATAAAAGACAACTTAAACTGAAAGTATCATAAAAATTACCTATACTTATTAGATGGTTGGCATTTACGTACATGGATTGATTATGTTCTTGGCATGTGGAGCACATTTACAAAAGATTAAATACTTGTGCAGACAAATCGCTCAGACGGTAAAAAGTCTGCTATTACTACTTACTATGGCTATGTGAGTTATCTTCTCTCCTATGAAATACTGCAGACTGAATATGATATGTAATATGGAATACTGCTTCTGGCTATTATAATAAATGGAAATGTCTGTGTGAATGTTTGTTATAAGTAATCTCCGTAATTACTTAAGTTATTTAGTTTAGGACCTAGGCTAGGCTAATAAATTTTCAAAAATTAACCTCTGGGAGTGTAAAGTTTGTATGGAAAATTATTTTTCCTTGGTTGGATTTACTCAAAACTCGGTATAAATAAAGTATGAAATAAATAATCGAACACGTATTTTTTATTAAATAACTTTTTCACTAAATAACACCGAGGGGTTGCGTAATAAATTTCTAAAATTTGTATGAAAAAAACTGGTTCGCGGGCGAAGCCGCGAGGTGCATCTAGTGGTAAGTAAACAGGTAGAGCAAGAAAGCTTTTGAATTATATATCTATTTGCCCCTTGTGAAATAAGAACCAACCTATTAAACTCTCACACCAGTTACAATATAATAGCCACAGGCATTCATGCATAATAAATTTTATAAGTGATCCCTTTGTCAACTTAGCAAGGGGATGTGTTTCCCTATAATTACGTGACAGGCACTGACCAATAATAGTTATGGTTTGCATTGCAAGCCCTCAAGTCACAAAACGGGGTTAAAATACTGGTTTCCCTATCCGTAGGTATACCTAGTATAGGCCGTTCCTAACTCAATTGCAGCACTTTCACTATTTATTAAGGGTGCATAACAGACAGATCGCCTGTCGCCTATATCTAGATACCTACTATATAAGAGTTCACTCAAGGAGTGGATATTGTTTGAGATAGTTCCACAATGATCTCTATTGTTTGTAGGTATGTACTTTGAAACATAATTAAGGATCTGCCCGCGGCTTCAAAATGGTTGTTTAACTTTTACATTATGTTATTCTAGGTATTGGCTTAACATACATATATGTTATTCTAGGTTGGTTTATATTTTATATTTGTGGAAACTTCTAATTAGCCTTTAGTAACCCATCATTTTTGTAAAATTATATTTACCTAGCTGTTAGTTTCCCTAAAATAATAAAATAAATAAATAAATTATTCCTTACTAGCGAACCGCCCCGGCTTCGCACGGATACATATGCATTTATCCCGATCTTTTCAGCTGTTTCGTCGTGTACTCTTGTAGAAGTAAAAAGATATGCATCCATCCAAACTTTCTCGTTTATTACATTACTAGCTTTCCACTCACGGCTTCGCCCGCGTAGTCTATACGATTTGTCGTGCTCTTCGATTCTATCCATTTGACCCCTTTATCAGGAGTTTATTTGCAAATTCCTGAAATACGTGTTCAGTATTTATATTTTTAGTATGCTCTGTAAATTTCAATCCAATCGGGCTTCTTTTTTAGGTTAAAGCGTTACAAAAAACACGAAAAAATGTAACCCCCTTAGGGGTGGAATTTCCAAAAATCCCATTACGGGTGTTCGTGTAGTAATAAGTTACAATAATAAATTTATTTATTTCAGACAAAAAAAAAATGTCTATGCAAAGTTTCAGGCTGTTTCAATAAGTTGTTTTATCGTATACTAGCGACCCGCCCCGGCTTCGCACGGTTATTATACGTATAAACCTTCCTCTTGAATCACTCTATCTATTAAAAAAACCGCATCAAAATCCGTTGCGTAGTTTTAAAGATTTAAGCAGTCAAAGGGACATAGGGATATAGGGACAGAAAAAGCGACTTTGTTTTATACTATGTAGTGATATCAATCAGCAAACTTTCTCTTTAAAAATATTAGTCGGATCACCTATGGAGAAACGTTACGTTAATGTATACTACATTCTTGAACCAAAAAAAATTCGGATAATTAGGCAATTTTGTCAGTTAACATTGAAGTGACAAAAACGTCAGTTTAAAATTTAAATCGTGAAATGGGTAGAGGCTGGTGTTCACCAAAAGATAATCGCACAATAAGGCAGCTTCCTTTTAAAAATATATATTTATGTAGGAATATGCAAGTTTAGCACGAAACAACTCTAGTTTATATAGTTATATATATACAGGGTGTTAGTGTGAACAGCGTTCTCCTTGAAACCAGAGGTTCAGCATCATGAGTAGAATCCAAAACCGATGAGAAAAGCTTAACAACTATTTTAGTTTCGCAAGATTTTGATATTTCATGACTTCGCTATCGTACACAATGCCATAGTCACTCTACACATCTTAAGTACCTACCTACGTAAGTACTTATACCCGCGCCATACTAGGATCGTAACTTCATTACTTGTGATAGAACATTCCCTTCATACATTTCCTTTTTGATAACGCACGTTTACAACTACATACATTTTGGTCAGACCGTTCACATGCTAGCGTGCCTTTTAATAATGTAGCGAGCAAACGTTTAGTGTTTATAAAATTTTTCTTTCAAATATGAGTAAAATATAGAATCATTTTTTTTACATCCGTTTTGGATTCTACTCATGATACTGAACCTCTGGTTTCAAGGACAACGCTGTTCACACTTACACCCTGTATATATAGTAAAAAAACTAGTACATATATACAATTATAACAAACAATTATGTAGGTAGGTATATATTTATTAAATTATATGTATTCAAATCGTTTCACCCCTCCCTCAGGGGATGACTAATAAAAATCCCTTCATGTCGGATGTTTGTGTAGTAAAAGGTACCCTGCTCATTAAATTTCAGCTTTCTAGTTTCAGCTGTTTTGGCTGGACGTTGTCTTAAAAAATTCGTTTGTTCCTTTACTTATATATATATTACTAGCGACCCGCCCGGCTTCGCACGGTTTTATTATACGTATAAACCTTCCTCTTGAATCACTTTATCTTTTAAAAAAAACGCTTCAAAATCCGTTGCGTAGTTTTTAAGATTTAAGCATACAAAGGGACATAGGAATATAGGGACATAGGGAGAGAGAAAGCGACTTTGTTTTATACTATGGAAAGATGAAGATTTTAGGACAATTTCAATTTCACCTACATTGCGTTACGTTTACACCGAGTATGTCATAAAGTCGTACTTTTTGTTCTACTGGCTTTATTTCACGTCGAATTTAGAGTGGGGTTTTAGGGATTTTTTTATTTTCATTGCGAAAATTACATTTATGTAGTTAGGTAGGTACCTACTTAAATACAAATCCATTATCAATTTTGTGGACTTTACTTGGACTGTTATAGATAGCTTGCTAGGGGTCAATGGCGGAATAGAGAATTTGGTCGAGGGTCATGCCGGTGCAAGCAGGTCCCTGCCATTTTAATTTCAATCGAAAAGCGCTATCTTCTAGGTACTAGTTATATTAGGTCGGACTGTTTTTAAAATCATAAAAACACGTCAATTCCAAATTACAACTTCAAATTTCAATGTTTTACACAGTTTTTTAAGTTTATGCGATACACAGTAAATAAATTCCGGGAAATAAACTTTTATGTGATCACCTCGGAACATTGTTAACAAACTCCGAACCCTCAAAGTCGGAGAACAGGTGGTAACTTTGTTCTATTTTTGTAGCTGGCTGCAATTAAAATGAATGCAAAGCAAAGCAATGTTATGTAAGGTTGGTATCAAAAACGAGACGCAACAGGTGGATGGTACTTGTGGCTTTGTCCTTGCATCCGTATTTACCCTGTTGCATTGCGCTACCAACACTGTCACGGCCACTGCTTTGTAAAATGTATATAAGTACCAACGTCAAGTAAATAAGGCCAATAAGACGCTTATCCATCAGCGAAGGTTCATATACCTAGTAACAATGGCTCGGTGTTCCTATGAACACTGATTTGGACTTCTTGCTAAGCGCTAATCACAAGAAACAAATACCTAATAAACAACGCAAGAACTTGTTAAACGTATTTACTACAGTACCTATACGATTTCTGCCATGAGGTACTTACGTTATAGGTACTTACTTAAATACATTTGATTGACAACAAAAGCAGGGATTCTCTAAGCGTTTGATCGAAGGATCCTCTTTCAGAGTGAAACTATAACTTTTTTAATTAGGTACATTTTAATAGTAATTATAGCAATAATTAATTATAGCAGTTGTTCATATTTCTACTTATCTGCATTGTTAACTAATCAAGAAGGTCTTTTAAATAAACCTCTGACAAGTAGGGGTGTTATATATACGTGTGTCGTTAGTGGCATAGATGATTTTTTTTTTAAAGAACGGTTTTGATTAATTATTTTATTTAAATAGTTACGTGAGTAGTCATACAGATTTAGCTGTATGTTTGATCAAATTTAGTGCAGCCGTTCAAATAGTACGATGAACGATGTTTTAAACAAAATCGTACAGCAAATTTTAAAATCTGCTTTAAAACGTTTTAAAGTTGGTGCTGAGCGAAACATTAATTTTGTAAATAATTTATTTCAGAAATATTTCGAGCCTGTGCCCAGGCTTTTTAAGCCAGTCACCATTATCAAATTGCGAAACAAAAACCGTAATTACCCCAATATGGTAAGCATTCTTCTGTAAGTTTTGCTTAATTTAAAAATTAAATTAGGGCCTGATTAGTTTGTTTACTGGATAGGATGAAATTAAGTAACTAGGTATATGGGATATATACATTTTATAAATAGAATACACAACACCACCGGAAGCAAATTTCTGCATAAGGTCCATACACTTTCCCCGAGGCGGAATCGCAACCACAACCTCCTGCGTCGCAGGCGGACCTTCGACCCATGCGCAACAAAGAATAAGCAAATTAATACTTCAGAAACGCATAATAAAATAACACACGCGTACCAAAAATGGTCCGAATTCCAGTTCAAAAACGGATAAAAAACAAAAGAGATATTTTTTTACATAGGTAACGAATTACATCTTTATTAACAACGAAAATTACAATCAAGGAATAGAAAAATTACAACTAGAATAACGAAAGAGATTTGAATAACTTCTTTTGTTCTAAAATGGAAATCTGGCAAATCAAAAACGTGTTTGTCGTAAAATATTTTTACACATATTTATTTGATTTTTTGACCAATTTCATATAAGAAATTTACAAAAATTCTTAATCATAACCACTGATCCTTGAACCGTTTCGCTATCCTCATCATAAAGCAAATGCTTTTAAAAATAAATTCTCTCCTACACAATTCTCTCGTGTAGCACGCCGACTCCTTGACAAACCTACAGAGGAAGTTCCCATCTCACCCTTTATTTTTTCAGGGAGCAAACAATCCGGATCTGGTAAAATTACCGACTCCATCATACTATTACACCAGCGTTGAAAACCGGAAATAACCGCCAATTAAATAAACAAACTGATGTTTGTGCGAAAACTAATTCAAAGCGCTTGTAAACTCGTCCGTCCTCCGAAGATTCATCGACAGCTCTGCAAATTGTTAATATAAATTATTCAAGCATTATTTTATGATGTGTATATGATTATTTAATAAAGGCAATAATTTAACTTTGACAAACTTGTTTATTTTCTGAAGCATGTAAGCATCTATTGCGACCATTCCGTTTGATCTTAACCCTTAGGTTACCTGCATTTTCAATTGTTAAGTTTCAAAAATCGATTCCCATAAAATGTTATTGCTAGGCTGGCGATAAGACTTTACATGTAATGTTGTAATATGGTTCAGTTATGAGTTTTCATATGAAATGTGTAAAACATTTTATATTACTGTGCACATTATTCTGCGTCACGCAAAGTTTTGGCAATGACTTAGCAAACATCGTAGGAGAGTCCGGTGAAGACGAAAGCCTGAGAGAAGCGCTACTTTTGGTAGAACTTTTGAAAAATGGTACTTATACTTCACATCACTTGCATCAACACCTTTTATCAGTCCACTGCTGTACAGCATAGAGTGCGCGCCATGACGCAATGACACCGAGCGGCACGTTTGTCCGTGTGTGTCGGCGTTTCCCTATCACTCTTAAGTCTTATCTTACATAACCTATGTGTAGTGTAACCTATTACCCATGATTTAATATTTAGCAAATGGTCCAACAAAGTAGGTGCGTGCACCAGTGTCCAATTACCGCAACCAAGACATAGTAACGGATGCGTTTTCAAACTTTTTGTTGAAGTGATACCTTTAGTTGCCTACATTCCATATTTCCATTATGATAGGTTTGGTTTACAGCACTAATGGAAAATCAAATAACTTAAGACTGATATTAATTTTAACTTTAAGAGTATGCAAGGGCACTGCGAGAAAACTTTGTACTGCGACAAAGAATGGCACAACCGACCACTGTACCGCCTGAAGAACCAACTTGTGCCTCTACCAAACTGACTTCATGTAAGTTATTTATTTTTTACTCCGTACTGTTGGTTTTTTATTCAAAACTGTGAACTTTCGTTCATTAAAGTTTGAAAGTGATTGGTACTATAGATGGAGCGGGGTGGAGCAACTCTCACCGGGATGGCAGCGGCCTACCTACCGCAGCTGCGGGGCCGCGCTCATAATTAAAGCTTTTTAAGTGTTTGTCTTCTTTTATAGACTGGGACATAGAATAAGTGTGTGCTAAATTGTTATATTTCAGCGAGGGTCCCAGTGGCTCCGTCTACTAGAGCATCGCGAGCGACTACCACTCGGCGGCCGCTAACAACCGGGCCCGCCAGCTCTGCGCGACGCAGCCTTGGCTCGGTGCCTCCGATTCATCCTGATATCACGAGAAGGAAAGCCATTCTAAATAATAGTAAGCCGCTTTATTGCTTCCCCCCTCAGCTTCGCACACGTTTTCCTGTTATTAAGTTAGCTAATGATGATAATGTTATATTGGTTCTACAATTGCACTAAGTTTGATCTGTTCAGTGGAAAGTTATGGCACAGAGAAAAAACTAAGATTCAATCATTTACCTATACAACCTCTTTTTTATATCTATAACAAAATCACTAAGACCTTTTATAACTCCTGAATGATCTTAAATTTGTTGGATTTGTCTCCCGGATAGCAGAATAGTAAAACAACCACCCTAAACAAGGTTACGCGCAACAAAATAACGCAGCAACTACGCGGGCAAAGCTCGGATCATTATTAAGCTTTTGATTTTACATATCGTTTTAGATATCCAAGTAAATAATATGCAATATACTTTTTTAATCAAACCACTATTATTTTTCAGGAAGTTTCAGACGTCGTATGCCCTCTAATTACTTATTTGGATCTGGTGAGAAACAAACATGCAATGATTTACTTAGCTTTACCTATAGGCATGTAGAGACATGTAAATATCTACTATAAAAGAGTAAACTGACTACTGATGGAGATTACGGGTTCGATTCCCACCTCGGAACTAATGTTCGTAAGATCTGCAAATTTTTGTTCCCGGGAACGGGGTGTTTTTTAAGTATAAAAAATACCTTTGTAATGTATTGTATCAGTCATCTAGTACCAATAACACAAGCTCTGCTTAGTTTGGGGCTAGATGATGCTGTGTGGATTGTTCAGCATTATTATTATTTTCAGATGCCCTTAAAAGTCTACGTAGACAAGAGGAAGGCGAAGGTAAGTTTTGTTTGGAACGAAACAGTTTGAATTGTACTTTAGGGAGAGACGCTTTCACGTTTAGTTTAGAACCAGGACAAAACCTCTATCGCTCCTTCCGATCTGACAAAACCTATTTTTATCCCAATGTCTGCCAAAGTGCCCTCAGCTGCCGACTACGTTTTCGATGGCCTATCTACACAGGGAAAAATTGACTATAGTTTCACACACTCAGTGACTATCCTGGGACGTCAGCCCCGAAGTAGAACCTTTCTGAGGGTTCTGTATCCAAAGTGTAGGTACAATAAAATACAATTTACAAAAATCATTAACATTTAATTAACAACAATCCTTTATTGTCAAAGACATGTCTTTGTTTATTGTACACCTACATTAAAAGAACATTACATAAGACTAGTACAATGCCGGCGGCCTTATCGCTTAGAAGCGATCTCTTCCAGCCAATCTTTTCTTATTTGGGTAAAACGGGACCTAATTACTAAGACTTCGCCGTCTGTCCATCTGTCTGTCTGTCACCAGGCTGTATCTCAAGAACCGCGATAGCTTCACTATATATCGCGACTGGGGTCTGTAGTACGCCGCCTACATCAGTCCGTTGCGAAGAAATAAATATTGGTTGTACATAATCTATAACAGTATGTTAAATATCTAGATTCTGATAGCTATCACATGTTTTGGCAAAATACAAAAATAAGCTGGACTTTGTTTAAGACAACAAGTCTATGCTAGCTTCACCGCTTTGCATCGATCTCCCAACGCTGTAGATGAGCTCTTTTTCAGTGTCTGAGGAACCCGCTACTAGTGAGACCCCAGAAGTGGCCACCGAGGCGGAGGCTGTGGCCCAGGAGTCTGATGCATCAACAGCCTCACCTGAGACTACTCCGGCCGCCGCAGACACCGTCGCCGCTGATGCTACAACTGAGGCCCCGAGTAAAGAAACTATCAAGCTATATATTTTCTGGTTTATTTTTGAAACATACATCAGACGTGCCCAGCCTTATATAAATACCTACGACTGATAGATAAAGGGTAAAGTTCTCAGCATATACATCCAACATCGCTACCGTTCAATACAAAAATAATAATTAAAATATGAAGTTAAACTCGTTATCGTCGGATACATTTTGTGCACGAGACTTCCACAAGCTGCAAACGGCCCATAGTCGATATTTTAACGCAAATTTTTTATTAATTTTAATTTATTTTTTAATTTTATATTCTATTCGTTTATTAGTATTTAAGTAGATATAGTTTCTTAAATAATAATAAACGAATAGAGTATGGAATAGATTATATAAATCGTTATTATAAACCAATCATAATGGTAATGGACCTACAATGTCCATTTACGAAATAAAATTGTATCGACTTAGAGTGATTAAGTTTTCCACTTGTGGCTGTGTCTGATTGTCCCCAAAAATCTACTGACACTGATGGGTTTGATCAGACGAGAATTGTAGGTATCTGTCTGTATTCTGTATTCATCGAAGCTTTTCTAACACATTTCAGAATCTGAAAATTCTGTAAAAAATAAAGACGACCCGGTGCTTTCCCAAGTTGCCGACGAACTCATGTCCGAAATGAAAAGTGACAAAAAGCTGCAAATAACAAAGACCACGCTGGGGAGATCAAGAAAGACTACGCGCAACACGAGATATCTCTCGGCAATCAAACCCACCCTCAAGATCCACTTATCGAAGAGCACTCGACTTGCGGTACCATTTTCTAAAAACCACGCGTTTTGCTATCATAATCCGAAGAATGCTCTTTGTCGCACCTCTGTTTAGACCTAAATATATTATTTTTATATCAAATTTATTTCATTTATAGGTACGCCATTTGAAATTCGGCAAAGGTTGAGGATGTAGATTAGCAATTTGTAGAGCGACAAACTTTTAATTACATTTTCCACCTGTTGCTGTCAGTTGTTGCAAACAAAATTGCTTACGAAAATAACACATCATCGCACACAGTGGAAACACGGCGAACTCTGAAGAGCTCCAATAGCTTTGACAACATTATAAAGAATTTTACTACTTTGTAATGGTTAATTTATTTTTAAAAATATATCTGGATGACATGGTCACAACTCACAGGCCTTCCTGCCTGTGAAATTGGGAGGCTTAGGTATTCGCTCAAGTTATTTCAGTGTAGCCCTCATGGGCAAGCACTCGTTTTGTTATGAAGGGTGTTCTGATGACTTATTAAGTAATTATGAATTTAATAAGTAAGTACTTATTATTGGACTAAATTGACTCTACAGAGGACGACACCGATTTTGCTTTAGATTTGTTAGTTTCCCTATCAGTCACAAAACTTCCTATTTACACACTACCGTTGTCAGTGTAGTTGAAGTTTGCCCCATGCATTGGCTAGTGCAGGACAACTCGACCGGCATGACGGGGATGCCACGTGTACCTAAGTGCACCCACCTTAGTAAGGGTAGGCTCCGCAGCAACATCAGCAGTCCCTCAAACAGCGGAAACATCTCATGGAGTCCACAGGTGATCGGAATACTGGCTTCAATTTAGATCAACGAATAAGCATTGTCATTCAATGTGGCATAGATATGCAGCCTGAATTCTGATCGTTGTTAAGCTAGGTATGTTAAAAAAGGTAAAAAGTCTTTTTTGGCAATTAATAAATAATTTAGTTCTAGTCTGTGCAGTTCGGCAGAATGCACAAAAAATGCTCTACGATAAACCAGACTTTTTACTTCAAGAAAGAAACCAGCAATAGGGGAAAATAACAGGTATATAATAATATAGATAAAAGACCTGGGGCCGAATTCCACTAAATTCAAAACAAAGGTCTCAATAGTCCTCAAAAGCACTGACATTTTGACACGATACTATTTAAATGGTGAAGCGATTTACTTAGTGGAATTCGGGTCCAGATATTTAGGAATCCTAAGAAATGGTTGGCAGAATCGTGTCAAACCCATAGAGGATGCAGAACCATAAGAAGTCATGTTATCATGGTCTAAGATGCGACTGCAAGATTAGCCCGCTTTTTGCTTAAACCAAATTTTTATGTTTATTTGTAAGAAGGAGAATATGTAGGAGAATATAATTATATACTTAATGGTTCAATGGTTCAATGGTTCATTTATTGGTAAACAATTATGATTACACGTCCAATTAATTACAATTAACTATAAAATTAAAATATACCTAGGTATATGTTTAGATTGTATAGTTTAGTGAATAAAATATAAATTATAATAATTGAAAGATTATAAATAATAAATTTAGTGGTCTACAGTCGAATTTACAAAATTAGTCAATTATAATTATGTCATACAAAAATTATAATAATTTAAAAATAGTAACCATGAAATAAATAACATAACAATATTATTATCCTTTCACAAATTCGTCAACCCTGTAGAAGGATTGCTCGACCAGCCAGTTCTTTAATTTACGCTTAAAGGATTGCGTTGTCCTGGAACTCGTGATCGTAAGAGGGAGGCGATTGTAGACAGTCGGCGCTAAGATATGGATTAACTTAGAGGTTTTAGTTAGGCGTCGCTGCACGGCCCTCAGCTTCTGCCTGTTCCTCGTCATGTAGGAGTGACCGTCACCGAACTTCGCGTACTCACTCCGGCGGGTACGGGCGTACGTACATGGCTGCTTGCAGGATGACCAGGCAGGGGACTGTTAGGATCCCTAGTTGTTTGAAATAAGGGCGGGGGGTGTGTCCCACGGGACGCGGACAATCGCTCTGACAGCTCTCTTCTGCATCCTGAACACTCGCTCCAAATCAGCAGCTTTCCCCCAAAGCTCAACGCCGTACTGAAGGAGCGAGTGAACAGAAGCGAAGTAGCAGCTCCTAGTCATGTTCTGGTCTAGAGTCGAGGACAACCGCCAAAGCGCGAAGCACGCCCGACCCAACCTGTCGCAGAGCTTGTCAATATGGAGCTCCCACGTCAGACCCTCATCGAGTTGGAAACCCAGAAAGGTAGCCGTCTTGACCTGGTCGACAGACCTGCCTCCCAAGGTCACGCTCAAGGACCTCTGTGCACGCCCGGCCAGGTTAAACACGATAAAGTTCGTTTTTGTGACATTCAGTAGGAAGCCATTTATTCGGAACCAACCGTTTAGTACTTATGTATGTACTAGGTTGCCTATCAAAATTTGGCCGCAAGTATTTTTTTGTATCATAGGTTTTTGAAAAAAAATACGTTCACTTGTTTTTTTTAATAAAATAGCGTCTACACGACGGCAATTTATGTAAGTATTCTAAAAAATCACGGTTGCCGTTGCTCACCTGGCCGCATCAGGCAGGTATAAACAAACAGGTATAATTTTGAAACATTTACCTATACATAACGTACATTTATGAATTATATATCTAAATAACGCTAATTTTTTTCTCTTTATTATCATATATGGTTACCTAGTAAAAACCGGCCGTAAATAAGGGTTGCCAGCTGATAAAGATTATAAATATTAATTTAAAATACTTGCGGCCAAATTTTGATAGGCAACCTGGTAGATACATATTCTCCTTCTTACAAATAAACCTAAAAATGGTTTTAAGCAAAAAGCGATGAGCGAGCTAATTCTGCAGTAGGATCTCATACTATTAGTGGCACGACCGACGGGTAACAAGGTGGAAAGCACGTGGCTCTTGGAGCACAAAGACCAGCTGTCGGCAGATGCTGGCTGGCGCCCGCGCCTAACTGCCGACGATGTGTCGACGGCATTGCATGTATACTTATAATTACGCTAAAACCAAGCCTCGGGTATAATAATCAAGTAATAATGTAGGTTGTTATACAATTCACATAACCACATAATTATAATTAGACATTTCGCCTCAACTTTAGCTTCAGGCCGCCGTCTCGTTTGTGCCTAGAGCAGGAGGACAGGCAAACTTATTACATCAGAGGATCGGGGGCCATACAAAACCGTCAAATGTAATGGCACCCATATTCTCTGAATTGTTCTCTAAGGCCGGCCTCACACAGCCGCAATGTCTTTTAATTTCAGAGGAATTCAAGGTCAGGATTCCGGCACTTTAACTCACACATAAATCTTAAAAATTCAGATTGATCAGTAGTCTTCTATTCTCAGCTTCTGGCAGACATCTGTGTTTAAATATAAAAGACAAAGTAGGTAGGTAGGTATTAATTCTCATCTAAATAATAAAAAAATAGAAACTCAAACGAATACATTGGATAAATCCTCTAAATTTGAACAGAGTTAAGGAGAACCAGTACCACATTTTAATCTGATTCCGTCGTGTGTGCTGCTACAATCAAAACTATAGAAAACGCGCGTTATGAATTCATAATCTGAAATATTCCGTCCCGGTATTAACGCTTGTCATATCATTCGGACAGATCAATCTAAAAAATTATAATGTGAGAAAATTAGAATGTGTGTGGAGCAGGATTACATGTAATTCCATGCTTTCTGGATTAATAATATGAATACAGTTTATGAATTAAGAGAGACATTCCGTCTGTGAGGCCGGCCTAATACTTAGGTAAGTACCTACGTTTTTTACCAATGGCTCCCAAACACAGGCTGTTTGATAATTGGACCAACTAGGTAAAATTTCAAAGTCGCCGTGATTCTACATTTTCGATGACATAACTCTAAAGCTCCTCATGTTATGTACACTTTCAAAGAGACTCAAATGACAGGTAGGTAAGAACAAAATAGACGCAGAGCCAAGTCTACCATTTCAGTTAAAGGGGTATTACTTATCTTTAAGATCCTACCTTACTTTTAAATGAAATTTATGTAAGTATTATGTATGTAGGTATACCTAAGCTACCTATTTGTTGTCTTTTTTTTTATTATCTTTCTGTACGTTAATTTTCCTTTTATATTTAATGTTAAGTAGTTAGTGTTTTGGTGTTAGACTGTAAGCTAACTGCTGAATTTTAATAAATAAATAAATTACACTAAACGGTATTCAGGGACCCTAACTAAGAGTGGTGTAATAAGATTTAGGGTCCCTAAGGGACGGGCCCGGACGATATTCAGGGCCCGGTAGTCAGGGTCCCTGAATAAGTGTAGTGTAATACCCCTTTTACGTGTATGAGGACCTAAAAGAGACCTTCGACTTCTTGATTATGGCTCTGCGTCTGGTTTGACGCAATTTTGCCAAAAGAAAAGAGACCTAAATAAGGTCTCTCATATTTCGTAACTATTTGCATATTATTAGTAATTTATCACGTCAATACATAACATTATCATTTATTTGCAATATATCGCGCTATGTTTCAGCGCGAGTAAAGTAACCTTACAAACTATGCGCATGACGCATATTTCCTTCCTACTACCTTACAAATCAATAAGTCGCTGCCTAGAGGTAAACAGCTCCGCCGCTTATTTTATACTAGCAGCGCCTCGCAGTTTCACCCGCGGGAATTCCCGTTTCCGTGGGAATTTCGGGATAAAATATAGCCTTTGTGTTATCACTACATAGTATAAGTACCTAAATCAGTCGCTTTCTCTGTCCCTCTTTGTATGCTTAAATCTTCAAAACTACGCAACGGATTTTGAAGAGGTTTTTTTATAGATAGCGATTCAAGAGGTTAGCGTCAGGACCCCTGGACCAAGTGCGATATTTTATATTTGGTAATATCAAATTACAATACCTTTTCAATACTATTTGATACCTCAGTTAAATTATTTAGTACCTCGATGAGCAGTGAAATAATTTGAAAAGAAAGTGGTCAGACATTCTGACGTCAGGTTGTCTGGACCACATCTTTTTCACATAGTTAGAGACAGTAAAACTTAAAAAATCCTTTGTAAATATTTAATACCTTTTTAATACCTTCCAATACCTCTTTATTTCAAACATTTAAGCGTCGCAGAAAAAAGTTGTCGGATGAATTAAATTTTGTAGGAAGGTTGTTCGATACATATCTAATTTGCCGCAGACATCAAACTACTCTTGTGAATGCGTAAGTTTGAATGTCGAGCTGTAAATATGTGTGGATGGATGGATGGATGTTTGTTAACTCTCCACGACTATGGATAGGACTGGATGAAGTAAAAAGTTACTAATGAATAAAATTTCGTTGTATCCTACGAATAAGGTTACAGTTGCAAAACAACAACTTTCAAGGAGACGGTTTTTTCTTATTATTTGGAAAAGTTTCTATAATACGATAATGTTTATATCCTAAGGACTAGGTAATACTATATTTGCAAAAAACATAAATATATGAATTCTACGACATTATTCTATAAGTAGGTATGTAGTAGGTAAATTCAAGTGCACTTGAACGTGCACCTAATCCTCATTGATAAAGTGGCTTTTAACACTGTCAATTTATAATTTAAATGAATTTATGATGTTAAAATGTACTTAACTGAACATATACTTATATTTTAATTTTATTTTACTATAGTAATTCTACTTAGTAGTAATATTTTTTATTAATAAGTACAGAATTGTATAAATTGATATTGAATAAGTGACCTGTAACACAATTTGTTATTAATAAATGAACTATGAACTATGAACTAAAGCTGGCGCTCTACCCATGTCCAAATGCTTCGGCACATCTCAAGAGACTAGCTAAATAGAGAGTAAGTTGGATCAAGGGCCTCCCAAAAAGCGGTTCTCCTGGACTCTGCGCGTATCGTCAGGAAGTTCCTCTCTCTGCAACCTAGTCACCGGCTGCTTGAGCCTAGCTTCGCGGTCGGTGAACAACCGTTTTGATATATTTTTTACTATACTTAGTGCCTTTTTGTGAAGTCAAACATAGATATTCATCAAATAAGATATTTAATTAGAAAAGGTAGGTAATAATACCCCCCTATTCATTTTCAATACTTTATTATGGTCACGGGCTGGCCGAAGCTATAAATTGTCCGGGACATGGTAAGTTTCAATCTGGCAACCCTAATATAGGTATCTACTTAATAAAACTTGTTTTCTAATCAAAATCCGAAGAATGGAAAAAGGCAATAGTTTCGCGCTATTAATTTTATTTTATAATTTCCAAGTAGATATAACAAATAAAAAAAAAAAAGAATTTAACTAATAACAGAGAATATTTCACGACACCTGGTATCATCGAAGAAAAATTGTAGTAAATCACAGAAGTTCGAAACAATTTTGACAATAAACGCCATTTAATATTGATTTATTTTTATTTCCATGGATACTGGGAAAAGAGGCCGCAGCATCCGCAACAAATTCGCATTCACCCTAGCGTATAGCTGCTTTATCTTAATTTTAAGTTGAAGTAAGTTTGTGACAGTGTAGGTGTTTGCATCGAATGAATATTAGGTAGGAATGGGCATAAGAATAGACAAATACAGTGGGATGGGTTTTATACACCTTTCCTATTCATCACTCATTTTGTTCACTGCTGCACATGCCTCCCTCAAACGAGGAGGACTATATCATAATTACTAAGCTTGGTAGGCCTATACCTAGGTCGGTACCTACATCTATTCAAAATTTCAGCCTGATCCGTTAAATCGTTCTTAAGATTTTAGTGATATCACTTGTCACTACATAGTATATAAAAAGTCGTTTTTTCTGTCCCTTTGTCCCTTTGAATACTTAAATCTTTAAAACTACGCAACGGATTTTGATGCAGTTTTTTTAATAGATAGAGTGATTCAAGAGGAAGGTTTATATGTATAATAAATCCGTGTGAAACCGGAGCGGGTCGTAACGTTAAGTAACTAACAAAACTTAGTTCTAAGCGTCTTTGTCTTTTTTCAACTACCTACATACAGGTAACTTACTAAAGGGTCTAGATTGAAGAGAGAATCTTGTTTTTAAATTTGCACTTCTGAATACCTACCTCACAAAAGTTGCATCTTGTTGCAAAGGACGGTAAAAATATAAAATAAAAATATTGCAACTAATTTTTGGCACGTGTTTTGATGCGGTTTTATAAAAAATCGCTTCCGAGTTATTGCTTTCTGCTTTCAAAGTTTAGGTAGGTATTAAATATTTTGGTAGTTATCTGTTGCATAAGCAAAACCACGCACCATTAGTACCACTTTATGTGATCCATGGTAAAACTTGTTTTCTACCCCTGACTTTTCATTATGAATAATAAGAGCTATGCTTAGTCTCATCATGACGTATGTCTATGTCATCATGTATGTATTACGTGAGTATAGTCAGTTGATCTCTCATTCAGCTACAAATAGCAAATAGTAATAATTATAATTATCAATTTAAAGGTTAGCCGGCGAAGCAAGTCCTGGATTCGATTACCACTTCGGTATAAAGTTTATATGTGCCTTTGAATGCTTATCTTTAAAACTACGCAACGGATTTTGACGCGGTTTTTTTTAATAGATAGAGGGATTCAAGAGGAAGCTTTATATACGTATAATAAAACGGTGCGAAGCCGGGGGTTCGCTAGTTAGAAATAAATACAACATTATAAAGAACTACTTTCTTTTTTAATTCAATAATTACAATGATACAATGTCTTTATACAAGTTTAACTTAAACTTAGAGCGAGGTGTCATTATCTTTGACTCTGATAGGTTTGAGGAAATCTGCCTTAGGAAAGGGCAATGGAATATTATAAATAAGTAAAAATAAAATTTAAATATTATAATTATAATAAGTAAAAACCGTCTCCTTGAAAGTTGTTGTTTTACAACTGTAACCTTATTCGTAGGATACCTACGACGAAATTTCATTCATCAGTAACTTTTTCCTTCATCCAGTCCTATCCATTGTCGTGGAGAGTTGACAAACATCCATACATCCATCCACACATACTGACAACTCAACATTAAAACTTACGCATTCATAAGATTAGTGTTTTGTCTGCGGCAAATTAGATATGTATCGAACAACCTTTGCTTCCTACAAAATTTAATTCATCCGTAACTTTTTTCTGCGACGCTTAAATGTTTGAAATAAAGAGGTATTGGAAGGTATTAAAAAGGTATTAAATATTTACAAAGGATTTTTTAAGTTTTACTGTCTCTAACTATGTGAAAAAGATGTGGTCCAGACAACCTGACGTCAGAATGTCTGACCACTTTCTTTTCAAATTATTTCACTGCTCATCGAGGTACTAAATAATTTAACTGAGGTATCAAATAGTATTGAAAAGGTATTGAAATTTGATAGTTTCCAAATATAAAATACCGCACTTGGTCCAGGGGTCCTGACGCTAACATTCAAGAGGAAGGTTTATACGTGTAATAAAACTGTACGAAGCCGGGGCGGGTCGCTAGTTCCAGACTATATATATAATCCGCCGTTTTTCCATATCAGTTCAGTAGTTTTTCCGTGAAAGACAACACAAAACGTAACAAACATCCATTCCTTCTCACAAACTTTCCCGTTTATAGTATTACAGTAGGATTACATACTACGTTATGTATAATTTCTATTTATTGACGATTGTCCTCGGGTTACTGGTCCTTTTCATTTCGAATTATATTAATCTAGTCCTAATTTTAAATTCCTAAAACCATACCTAAGCTAGCTAATTAAGTGTGCTTCACTGGGTTGTAAAATAAAATACCAATTATTTCCATTCTTTTATTACGTTAAGAAACCTAATTTTGACATTTCATTTACGTTTATAATAGCAATCTTATACTATATTGAAATTTCATATTTAATTCAGTTCCCAAAAACATGCACAAAGATAATTATCATATTCATTTAGTAATATTGAGGTAGTTATTAGTTTCAGAACTTATACCAATTATAAATGGTTCTAAAAATAACAGTAAATTCAAAGGAAATTGGTTATGCAATCTGATAACATCCAGTAATAATAATTATAATGAATAAAAACAGTAAAATAATGTATTGATTGTTAAAATGGGCTGAGAAGCAACAACAACAGCTTCTTGACTATCTAATTAAACATTTATATGAGTGAGGGGCCCCGCGCGAAAGGCGCGCGGCGCGGCGGCCTCGCGCCGGGACGCGGGGCCCGCCACTTACATTACATAAATACATACACGTACAGTACATAAACACATCTATAGACTCGATGAAACTTCAATAATAGTAGTACAATCAAGGGGACGACGGGCGCAACACCATCAGAAAGAGAAAGGAGCGCTACAATACCCCACTAAACAAGTAACAATTCAAGATAATGAATTATTTGCTACATACAGCTATGTGTGTTTCATGCTATAAACAACACAGATTCAATTAAAATTACCAATCAATAACTTCTATCTTATTATCAGTAAACATACATTCATGCACAGAAAATTAATCTATATAAATTCAGCCGCTCACACGCCAAAAATAACCTATTACTTCCTTATGCGCGAACGAATGAGCAAGTAACGGTTACAAGAATGTTTTTTTAAAGATAGCAGAACCATTAAACAAGAATCAAAAGGTAGATATTAATTAGCGATAATGAATCTAAGTAATTGTAAGACGCGCAGGCGCAACGGCAGGGGTGTAATTCAGTCTCGTTTCCGCGCGCCTGCCACGTCCGCTCTCAACTTAAACTACTTCACAACAATACAAATAAATCAACTAAAACTATTTCTGCATCCTAACGCCACTTATCAAAAATCTTGCATTTGGAAGGAATAACAACATGCCTATAGTGTCGCAGTCAAAGTAAAACGACCAATAAATCCCGTCTGTCGAGGCGGCAGGCGTCGACTCAGCTGAGCGAAACGAAACGTGCTGAGCGCCGGCCGACGACGGCGGCGGCGGCGGCGGCGGCGGCGGCGGCGGGCGGCGGCGGGCGGGCCTCTAAGCCCACCCTCAGACAAACAATTACATTGTAACACCGATCTATAGTACATTTAACACACATTTAATTCACGTCAAACATTGAATAAGTATATTATCTCTACTAATTTTATGGTATGGTACGACGAAACCGTTATAATAACATACATTCAAAATTGAAAAACTGTAAAGACAGTGGATAAGTGCCTACATCAATAGTACATTTCATATGGCGGCCACCGACCAATGTCGGACATACAAATATCTCTTATCATGTTGTTATATTCTACATAATGTCGATCAAAAGATATTTTTGGAATGTTTTTACGCGGATCCCTCCATGCGTTAAGTGAATATTTTAAGTAAGTTCCATCGACAGGTACTCTTAAATTGCGAAGTAATACTAACCCTGCCTCCTACAGGATTCAATTTAAGAGTCCATAGTACAAACTTCACTTAAACGAATATGTTCATGTCGCTTGATCGCCTTAGACGAACTTCTATTTAAATATCTATACAAATATTTTCATTATTCTGGTCATACTGATAGTGGTAACTTGTGAAGTGACAGCTATCTATCATTATAAAATCTAAGAGGTGCGTGGCGCACACGTGGACTTCAATTATTTTCAGTCTTGCATGTAGTTTTCAATAAATGAATTCTACTATACAAACAACCCCAAACAACCGACTTCAATAAGTTTGTCCTTCAAGACGATTTTAGTAAATGTAAGCACTTTGCCAAATGCATACAATACGTCCGTTGCGTAAAGTACCTATTATTCAAATTTCTGACAAAATTATGCAATAACAAATTGCATAAAATTGGTAAAAAAATGGTATAAAATTGGTGTAGATATAAAGCATTGAGAACTAGAGTGATAGCTTGTTTTGTAGAGACGCGCACGTTTGTTGAGTCCTACCGAGGCGGCAGGTTTGTGGTGCGAACTGCGGCGTTCCTAACAGTTTGGAAATAAATTATATTACCTACTGTCAGACCCAATCATTTTCATGAACACTAAATAGTAAATTGTAACGACTTCTTAATAAGATGTCGAACCACTATTAAGTCATCAAATGATTGCAAAGTGCGACAGTGCCAGGGACACTTAAATTTGCACCTTAATAATAGACTCAGTAGACAACATTATCCGAACGATAGAGTATCTCGCGCACTCAGCCAACGTTCAGGTAATATCTGACCACGAGCCTCACCACCTCGAAATTGTCTCATTTCGAGTATGGCCAATCTATGCGGAGCTACAATAGGCAGCACTAAAACGAAAACTTTGCACTTAAGGTAACAATACCTTTAAAGACTAAAGAGTTTTTACGTGTTGGCAACACTGACTTGTTTGCATTCATCTCTATGGCGTGAAGTCATAAAAGGTCCTATTACCAAGATATGAGGGCGCAAAGTAGTCATTTTAGAGCTAAGTAATCTCAAGGAACGCACCATGTTGATGCCTCGACCTAGTGTTCTCTAGTTTATACTGCTACAGTAGGTGCAGCGTGATGGCTAGAATTATGGAAACCACGTGTCGTGTGGAGCTACCACACCGGCCGAGATACACCTCAACTACCCAACGTTACACATACAAATATTAAGTGCCCCGATTTAATCTAGTTGCTAATTTAATAATTATTCAGCAGGTAACAATAGAATGAATTATTTTTAAATAAGCGAGCTTTAGCAACGTTGTGCGTATTTTAAAACTAAACAAATTTTGGCCGAGTCATTAAGACCGAGATGTTAATAATCCACAAGTGAATAATTCACGTTCAAGGCGTGTTAATTAGTTTGGTTTTACAATCGCTGCAACTGGGTCGTAAGTGAAATTGAAGCAAATTAAATTTATACCTACATTATATTTATCGTTTTAAATTAGGTCCATTTTACTCATTTAACACTTCGTGTGAGCTCTTCAGTAACCATTATGAGGTAGAAATACTGTTTATTAGTTTATGCTTGGAAACATACATAGTAATTGCGAGCAACTTCAGTATCTTAAACTTAATTACAAAGCCTTGCCAAACGTGAGATTTACAATAATATGTGGAAGCTGTACAAAATTTTCGTCGAAAAGCTTTGGACAAAATTTAGAAACAAAAATAAAAGAATAGTAAAAAAATGTTTTAAAGTTTAGTGGTAAGATAACACATAATAGTACGTAAATAAGAATTATAATAAAATTATCTTAAAGCCTTATCTTCAGCACTCGGTGGGTCAATGAATAGAGTCAATTAATGAAATGACAATTATTTTGATGCATTGGGACAGGGTTCTTCCGCGATGTTGGACACCGAACAAGTGATGAAGTAAGAGTTAATACAAGGAAGGCGCGGCCTGCCTTTTAAATCCGCTTCGCGTCTTTAATTTTATCATAATCTAACCTAAAATGAGAAAATGGAAATAAGAATGTAAACCATTCTCGGTGACACATTTGCCAAAACTTCCATATATTATTATCACAATTATAAATATAAATACACATCCAAGCTTTCCATCAATTTTGATATCATTCACTTAATCTTAATCTCTCATATTTAAAATTACCTATCTCACTTGGCACATTGTAACGCAAACAGTACATTCCAATAGAACGTTGTATGTACCCAAACCGACGGAACCGGATCAAACGACGCTCACACTACGCGCCATCTATCGCTACGGTATCGTCTTAACTTTAAAATATTCCATTATATTTTAAAGAAAAAAATCACAAAGCTAACAAAGACAAAAATACAAAAGAAAACGATCAACAAATGTCACTTACAAATTAAAACTTTTAAGTTTTCTTCTTACCCTCCAACAATCTTTAGTATATCAAAAATATTTTTATCCATCATTGGTGGATCATAATTTCGTGACATGAGTATTGCGCAGCGCGGGCGCTTGAATGCGCGTGCGCAGGCGCGCTGCGCGTCCGGTAAGCGTCTCGCGGCCGTCGCGTCGGCGGTGCGGCGGCGCGCCAGCGGCATCCCTACCACTACTAGGCCGCCGTACTCTTTGGATTCGTTAGGTATTAACACTCGAAGCACGCGATAAGCGTGCTGGTAGCATGTTCCTTTAATGCAGAAATTCCATATTTCGTTTTTTTTTTCTTTTACAACGAAGTTGTAAAAACCTTACTTCGATGAGCCTGCTCGTTAAAGCTTAAGCCTTGGTTAAAAGTTCGTCCGTACCCACACCAATGGATCAACATTAAAATAGTAGGAAATGTAATCATATTAACATATTAATCTATTACTTATTTTAACAACTAAATATTTTTTGAACTTTCCTGTATAATAATAATCATGCGGATCATGCTTTGAACATGTGTATAATATGGTTGTATATACCAAACATAATTTATCAAATCATCTATTGCAATTTGTAATAACTCTGTATAAAATACATAGCAATCAACCGTGCGGAAACAATGTAACAATCATCATCGTCAATCGTCAAAGTGTATAAGAATATTTAGTATATTTTGTAATCTAAATAATATTGTGTAGGAATCGATTTCATCATTGATAATTTAGGAGATAAAAAAGGCAAGTACTTATCTATTGTACTTTCTTATCAGCTAGTAGTCTGGTGATGCAGTAGTGGGCGGGTGCGGGTGCGGGTGCGGGTGCTACGTGAGGGTGGTGGGTGGGGGGCAGGGGGCAGGGGGTGGGGTGGGGTGGAGCTGTGGTGGTGCTGGTTTACTGCGGGGGCTGGGGCGGCTGCGCGGGCGGCGGGGCGGAGCCGGCGGCGCGGCGGCGCCCGGGCGCGCTGGCCTGCGCCACCATGGCACGGATGCGCCTCTGGGCAGACTGTGTACAAACAAATAAACAATCTTGACTATCAAAATAAAACAAATACTCCTTGGCAGTTTATAATGACATACAAATAATACAACACATAAGCAGAACTTGCTATTGCAAAAAGGCGCTGCTTTCATTGGTAGAGCCATTTATCCCACCGATTTAATAAATAACAAAAAACGAATCGCAAAGACATTAATCAGCATAACTTTTAAAGCATAAGATTAAGGATTCGCACGCATTACTTCCAAACAAACTTTCATCCGCTTTACTTTTTGAGACAGAAGGTATCCTACATCCTTTTCCGGATAAAGCTTTCCCTAATTTAGCTTGGTTCATCGGTTTATTGTTAAAGGTCTAACTTTCTAGTGGTAATTTCGCTTTTATAATGTTAGTACGGATTATTAAGCTTAAACTACGCCAGCGAATTAGTTTATCCTATAGTTAAATGCTATTTTTATTTTACTCTAAGATATCAAAAACTTTCAAGGTCACTTCCACATAGAAATCTAATTTCCTATCTTTCAAGTATAGTACTAATCACCAGTTTGCAATGAGTGCGGCGACCGCGCTGAGCCTTGCCTACGCATCATTAAATTCAGAATAAAATTGCCACATTTTAGCTACAAAGGCGACTCGCATAGGCAGTAGTGCTGCGTGCATTTACTAAGTATATTATTAATCCTAAATATCTAAAATTTAAGTGTTAGTACGACTTAATCGACAGTCCTTTGTGACCTTATCAATATTTATTTATTCATTTTATGGTAAATAAAGTCAATGTTGTCAAGTGACATAACAAGCTCTGACATCTCTACTTGCCATAATCATGCCTCAATCAAAATGCGCATAACTTAATTTAAATACATTTAGGTATCAGAGTTAAACGCCTACGAACTTAAAATTGTTCCGCGTGGGGTCTTTCTTTACATTAACCGCTTAGCTGGTCCGACAGATGTGCCGTTCAAAAGCACTCGAACCTTCGGAAATTAAAGGAAAATATAAAGATTATATTCCAAGTAACATTTTACTTGATACTTTTATGAAGGAATAACAGTCTAATTTTACTTATGAATCCTCCTACCAACAAGGTACGCTTCTTCAGAAAAACAGACAAAAAAATCCCACTGTCACGGAGATATTGCACTCTTTTTTATATAACAAGTTTTCTAGTTAATAGCGTCTTTATTCTTTACTAGCAGCGCCTGTGCCAAATTTCATCCATATCGGTTCAGTAGTTTTTGCGTGAAAGAGTACAAACATGCATCCATCCATACTTACAAACTTTCGCAATTATAATATTAGTAGGATGTAATAGGGAACTATAAACCAAACAAAAATGATAATTTAAAGTGCCACGCATACATTATTATAGAGGAGTGCCAGTATCGCCCATATTCACAAATACTAACTATGATTCTTCAAACTAAGTACAATTATAGACGACACTGTCACTCTCAGGGTGGTGTTCTCAGCACCACACAAAGAAAAGACAATGGCACTGTCTGTGGAATTACTTAACCT
This sequence comes from Eupithecia centaureata, assembly GCA_944547425.1. Lineage (NCBI taxonomy): Eukaryota > Metazoa > Arthropoda > Insecta > Lepidoptera > Geometridae > Eupithecia > Eupithecia centaureata. Next base: position 11,478,499 of record OX155675.1, read on the forward strand.
TATGTTAAGGCTGCCCGTCTTAGGCCATGCGAATTGTAACCCAATTCCGTTTTGGCGGAGAGGTAAATAACATCAAAACATCTTAACTTTCGCAAATATAATAGGTAAAATTAATAGTCAAAGTTACTGATTGAGATTCAGAGAACACCACCCTAAATACTAAATAGCGCAGTAAATTAAGTTGCCTTCAGGATCCTTATCAGGATATCCCTTAGACAAGGACACTGATGAAATAGTATATACTAAGACTTGGGCTGACCGCACATTAGCTACTACCGCTTAAGCGATAGGTGGCTTCAGCTACCGTTCTGTAGTGTAAGCTAAGGTTCTAAAAAATATGACACTCGACTGTCCTGTCGTGCTGAAACGGATGCCCTTCTAGCTGAAATGGACTCGTCTGAACGGAGTCTATTATAGTGCACAAGTATACATATTATTGGTCGATAGTAGCCAATGTGCGGTCAGTTGTAAACTCGCAGTAGTAATGGTATCATACCTGGACGCTGTAGAAAGGTCCGACGATGTGGACAGTGGTGTCGTGATCGGGCTGCTGGCCCGGCTGCTGCGGCTGCTCGGGCAGCTTGATCAGCGAGCCGGTGACGCGCTGCAGCTCACGCACGTTCTGCCCGCCCTTGCCGATGATGCGTCCCACTTGAGAGGAAGCTACCACGATCTCCACGGTTAGCCGCACGTCATCGGAACCGGACATGAATCCTTCCTCACGCATTTTCTCGAAGATGAGGTATTGAGCCTGTGTAAACAAAAAAGTAGAATTAAGGCATACAACGGTAAACGGTTATAACATTAATTATTGGTAGAGTGGTATGTGTGGAAATGACAAGTGTATTATACAAGGTATAACATATTACCCCTACTAAGCCGAAGGGGGGGGTTTCAGGAACCCATGGTGATCAGTTGTGGGGGGGAGATAATTAAAAATTCCTATTTTCAGTTTCCCATACAAAAAGTTTTCATTTCCTAGTGCCAAAATAAAGTGACAACCCTATTCGCGCAACCTGTACTTACCTACTAACTTTGCAGGTATGTAGGTAGGTATTTATCTTCGTAGATTTCAGCTATGGCGGGAGATTACTAGACGAGCTAATAAATTCGTGATAATAATAAGATGCTAGTATGTAAGTTCCTAGGTAGTGTTGAGAAAATCTTAAAATGCTGAGTTAGGAAAGTTGTAAGTGTAGGTACAAGTTACAAACCTCATATTTTCTCGCTTGTCAGCTGTCTAGATGGCTTCTTACGAAGGGATTTATGTATGTTTTGGTAGGTCACTTGTAGGTACACAGTCACAGACAATTCACACACTTCAGCACAAGGTAGGTTTCTTTTTAGGCATTAACATGTCTCACTCACTTTAGCACTAGTTAGGTTAGTTAGTTAGTAAGTTACACATGCATGACGTAGGTATCGATACCTATGCATGTAAGTAAGGTTCGATATGCCTCCCTTCTTCCAAACAACACACATTTTATGGAAGTAAGCACACGCTTCCAACACACGCCTCTTCATCTCTGTGACACTCTCCGATGCATACACCACACCCTTAAGGTATTCTTAAGTCCTAGTTACTTGTTTTTTAGGCACGAAAGATAAAAATTGTAATTATAGCACTAAACGGCACCGCGACGAAGGTCACACTAAAATAGTTCATCATTCATTCTTTTGATTTCGTTCGCCGAAAAGATGGATAATTTTTAGGGTTCATTTTCAATTTTAATAAATCCCTAGTTGGCTACTCATGTGTAGGAGGTATTAGGATCACAGTCGTGAAATAATAGGTATGTGGTAGAAAATTGTATGAATACGTAGGTAGGTACTGGTCTTATTTTACATAGGTATTTCACAATGTAGGTACCTACCTGCTACACACACATACACTTTGCGTGAATTCTGATAGTTGGTATACCTAATACAAAATCCCGTAGAAAACGGATTTAAGCTTTTTTTTTTTGATTTTATGATTTTAAACAAACGAACTTCTTTAAATTTTGGTATTAAAAAAATTACGGAACCCGTATTAAAAAATATTTCGACCCGCTTGGCAAATACAGCACCGACATGTGGTGTATCCAGTGTTGCCAGATGGAATTTGAAAAAAACAGTAGAAAGTTCAGTAAAAAATCAGTAGATTGGAATAAAAATCAGTAGGTAGAAATTAACGACTGAAAATTCTAGAGGTACCATATGTATTTGTGTTTCGCGAGTATTTTGACTCGCATTTTGGCTGGCGACCTTTTTTTTTTTTAGGTGCTTTCGTAAAAAGGAAGCGATTCTTTGCATTTTTGCAGACAATTGCAGCTAAAAAAAAAAAAAAAGGTCGCCAAGTGGTTATTTAGTCACGGAGCTATAGGCGCGGGAAAATCAGGTAGATTTCACGAAATTTTAGAAGGCGCTCGGGACATCAGGTAGATTTCACAAAATTTTAGAAGGCGCTCGGGAAAATCAGGTAGATTTCACTAAATTTTAGAAGGCGCTCGGGAAAATCAGGTAGGTTTCACTAAATTTTTGAAATAAATCAGTAGATCGGTAGACGCCTAAAAAAGCAGGTAGATCTACTGCTAAATCGGTAGATCTGGCATCACTGGGTGTATCGCATGTTGATAGATGCCGACAGTCAATGAATGAATGAATGGTTCTCTAACTTGTCTATGATTGGCGGTTGGCTGGTTGCCATGGTTTTGCATAGTGCTACAGCCAATAAAATTTAGTCGCGAATGAATGAATGGTTCTCTAACTTGTCTATGATTGGCGGTTGGCTGGTTGCCATGGTTTTGCATAGTGCTACAGCCAATAAAATTTAGTCGCGAATGAATGAATGGTTCTCTAACTTGTCTATGATTGGCGGTTGGCTGGTTGCCATGGTTTTGCATAGTGCTACAGCCAATAAAATTTAGTCGCGTTCCTTTGTGGAAATACAAGTTTCAAATATTAATGTAGGTACAGAACGGACAGATAAACTACATAATGACGGAAAGAGTCATTTGGTAAAGTTTTTAATTAAGTTAACCGACCCCTGCGACTCAGCTCGTCGTATGTCGGATGTCGTAAAAGTCGACCAAGGGGCTTCGCCAAATGAAAGGCAGCATTTTTATTGTGTGAATTACTTATACCGTTTCTTTGATCAGCAATCCCCAGCCAAGTGATTATGGCAATACCCGCCAGATTCACAGCTCTTTTCAGTAGTGGACATCAATGTGTATTCAGTCAGTAGGTTATTATGATTAGATCAACACACAAGAAAGAACAAACAGTTAGAAAAAGACATAACTGTGTTAGCGTAGTTTAGTTCGTATGTTTAACTACACGTAACTCAACCTTCAAATTGAAATGTGATTTTAGCCATGACTTACGACAATTTGCCTCAATGATGCTGTAGGCGTTTTTCTATTTCAAGAATATGAATCTGTCACTCTTTTCTACATCTATTCTGTGACCATACTGAGGTCATCGTCGCAAGTATAAGAAACAGCAGATTTTAGGGTTGTCACTTCGTAAAAAATCAGCTGGCCATGTGAAAACTTTGTTTTAGTTTTTTCAGAGATACCAATCGAAATTAGAAAAGTCGTTGAACAAAAGTTGTTCCCCGGGGGGGTAGAAATACCCAGCTTTTCGCTTAGCACATGTATATTGTTACACCATGTATATAAAATTTGACTTGAAGTGCTTATTTTGTAAGCTTAAAGAAATAAAGTTATTGGTTTACTGATTATAAGAGTAAAGATGTTCAAGGAAGGAAGTCAAGGAAGTTATGTTACAGGAAGTAGCGTACCTTCCACTGAGCTTCAGGGCTGCCCACAATGGTGACCTTCCTCTCCTGCGGATTGCTAGCGGCCTCAGCCTGCTTTTCCTGCTCCAGTGGAGCTATCTTGACCGACGCCTTGCTGAAGCCTATTATGTTGCGGATGTGAGACCCTTTGGTGCCGATGATCGCCCCCACGGCGTTGTTGGGGATGTACAAGTATGTAGTCTCCTGTGTGACAAAGATACGATTTATTGAGTGGCAATCTTTGGATGTCTAATAATCAATCAGAAACATGGTTAAAAGAGAACATTACAAAAGTGCACTTAGTGATAAAATGTATAAATAATGAGTACATTATAAAATTCTCCTAAAAAATCAGTTGTTGATATAAAGCAGGGCAATGCTGCCAGCGTCTTGGGAATGTTTCCAACTGCTTTTGATATGGATCAGTTGAGTTTCCTCCGGACTGTTTGCAACCGTCTGCAGCTAACTCTATTTCAATTGTAAATACTAGTTTTAATTTGTTTCTGTTATATATTAACAACTATAAATTCAGGATAAACATCCCAATAAGTGCTTACAGCCTATACTTAAATCCAAATAGTCTCAAAATATTTCTTTTTTTCTAATATCTTCCGCATCCCAGATCATAGGGTGGTAGATAGGTTTCCTATGATTAACTTAAACCTGCATCCAATCTGCTAGATCCTATATATTTATATCCTATATAGTTAGTTCCTCCTAGTAGTAAGGTTTTCCTACAATTAACTTAACCCTGAATCCAATCTGCTAGATCCTATCCTATATAGCTAGTTCCTCCTAGTAGTTAGGTATATAAGTTACCTGGGAATCGCCAGCTCCCTGCTGGGCGCCGCCCTGGCCGGCCAGCGGTGCGTAGATGGGCGGCGGGAACGATGGCGGAGCGCCGCAGAAGCCACGCCCAGTGGACATCATCGCCATCGGGTGCAAGCCCGGGAACATTATGCTCTGCGGTGCCAGCACCTACAACAATCAACAGGTTAGGATCCTCATTCGAATAAACACCATTTTAAACACAGGCCACGGCCGCACTTCAATCTCTGAGGTTGACGGACTTTAGGATTTGACCTTTAAAACATCCAACCATCACCGCCTAACTAGCATCGCAGATTAAGCAGTCTTATAGGCTTTTTTTACGGCTGTGGCCTATGATACTGATCACATCAAACTGACCTGCAAATCGTTCTCATAGCTCTGGCGTAATTTAGCTGAAATTTGTGACTCCGCTTTGGCCATGTTCTCGATGGTTCCCTTGACGGTGATGATACGCTCAAGGTTGAAACTGTTCATGTCGTTGATGGATGAAACTGTTATCTTGGTGTCGGTCTCTTGCATGATTCTCTTAATGGTGTTGCCGGATTTACCGATGATGCGGCCTATCAGATTGTTGTGTGCCAAGATTTTGAGGCATATTTCCCTACAACAAAAAAAGAAAGATATTGTAATGATACAACCTGAAAGTAAATCAAGCAGACTAGTGCAATACAGGTTCACATAAACACAGGATATCCATATGTGTAGTTTACCCTTTGTTAGTGTTGTTGGCCTCCTGCTGCATGACTTCCAGGATCTTCCTGCATGCGTTGGTGCAGTTCTCGGGATTGCCGTAGATAGTAATGGCCTTCTCGAGCGATCCGACGTTGTCCTTGCGGTGGACATCGACGCGGGCGCGGCTCTGCTGCGTGATGAGGCGGATGGTGCTGCCCTGGCGGCCGATGATGGCGCCTACCATGTCACTCTGCACGAGCAGCCTTAGCGGGAAATCGGTTGGCCGCGAGCCGCCGGCAGCGCCGCCACCGCCGCGGCCGCCGCCGGGCCTGCCCCGTCTTCCGCCGCGGCTATTTTGTTCGGCAGCTTCGACTTTCATGCGACTTCCCTCTATTTCGCAGCCATTCAAGCCGTTTATCGCTCTGAAACAAGCAAAAATAATAGTTTTTGACCTTATTCTAACACTCCAGCGATGCAGAAAACTATCCAGTGCTCGGCAGATATTATTCACGGAGTAGTTAAGAAATATCAGACGTCGGAATTGCACTGCACGCCTCAAGTCGTTCTATTATTCCGCTGTCTGAACTTGTATGTAGGTTTAATGAGTTTCGAGCTTACAGTATCTCGAGTATTGATTTGTTCAGATAAAAAAATCAAAAGCTCAAAACACGAAGAGATTTATAAGCATGGCATATTCTTGATTTTGTTACGATTTTACACCACAAGTATTCACATCTAACCTTATATCTGCGACCAAATCTTGGATATGCACTAAAACTGCATACGCCTTGGTAGAAATCGACAAGAATTGAGGTACATGTTTTAAAACGGTAGAATTTATGGGTAATGTGTTATTCAGTGCCTCGATCTAAACCGTTTTCCAAGTTAAGCCATGTGTTAAGTGCCAAACAAAAATTACTCTATTCCGGTGTGCCATTATTAAGTCTATAGGAATCCATAAAAAAATAACGTTACGACAAATAACATGCTATGATCACATCACACTGATTATTGAAGATTTCTTTTCCTCGTTTGTTGCCTATACGCATACATGCACAACAAATTACAATTGTGTTCATTTGAACCAGTACATTAGATGCAACTGCCTGCACTAATGATTTAGGTAGGTTTATTTCGCAGCTTGACCAACCACGAGTTTTGAAGCGACCACTACTTTGCACGCGTTAATTTGACTGTAGCCGAAATGTTTTCTCTTTAGTCGGACTCTAATAAATGGCTGTAGGAAGAAACCCAATAATTTGCATACAAATGCTGTAAAAACAATAATCAGGTATATTCCGATCAATCAAAGTATCCTTTAGTTACTTTTGGTATTGGAATAATAACGTACTGGACTACCGAAGGTAGACAAGTATAAAAGTTAACCAACCATCAATAAATACCAAACTCAGGACAAACAGGATCGGACCAGAAGTAAGGAAGATTAGACATAAGGTAAGCCCCCTCTCACCCCACCCCCAACCCTACAAAAGCGTGGGAACTTTTTAACTACGAGTAACTGACCTATATATATAACTAAACACTGACGTGTGTTTCCTAATGCATTAGGAAAGTAGCCTATGTTCGTGTTGTCGGTCAGCCACTGCACTTTGAGTAAGTGCTCCAATTGCATCGCGTGTCAACAGACAAGGGACATATTAGGATCTCAACTCTATCTAGTGTACCTTTTCCATTGAAATGGACAAAATTAAAAGGAAGTTCAATGTGCGCTTTTATCAAGAGCATCATCGGGATGGGGCAAGTCTTTATTTAGTTATAAGAGAGGATTTTTTTAAAGATCTTTAAGCCAGGTTATTAAAAGATAGGTCTTTGATTCGAATGTCGCGAGAAGCACAATCAGAACAAGTTCTGTAGCATGATTCGCTCGTTTCTGCTTTTCTGTTCTCAAAAACATTATGAACTTAATCTTAGTGTACTAATGAATAGTAAAGAGGGAGAGTAGGTGAGATATATGCAGTTTGCGTGTCACAAAATATTCACATGATTCACGCTTTCAAAATACAACCCAGTAATAGCAAGCCTATAGACAGACATCACATACATATGAATCATGCAAGAAAGGGTGCAGCGTATAGGTTAATGTAAGAATTCTAATAGGAGAAGGAGAAGAAGAAGCCAATCAAAGCGACACGCTCGTGCCAAAGAAGATGCATCCCATGGAAACCCGTCGCCAGCAAACACACAAGATACTTACTGCTGCGCCTGCTCTGGAGTCTCGAATGTGATGAACACCGCTTGGGTGTTGGCATCGCGCGTGTTGGCTTTGTCGCAATGCTGCACGTTGCCGTATTGTGACAGCAGCGGCTCGATGTTGTCGAAGCGGACATGGAGGGGAAGCCCACTGATGAGAACCTTTGACGACCGGCTGCGACAAGCGACACCACTTCTTGTAGAACATTACTTTTTACATATGCCTTTAGTGCAATGGCCATTTAAAATTTTATTTATTCAATTCGTGTGGAATGATGTGGTGGTATATGTTTAACGTTGAATCAGTTTCAGTAAAATCATGAATAGAAATATGGAACGGGGCGGCCATTTTGATGACGTAATCACCACCTAAACCCCCGCCCCCATGTCATCAAATATTAACTAACCTATGACCCCCTTTGGTGCTTACATATTACTTGAAAGGCCCCTCGGCAATATACATAGTTGGCGCTTTTGAAAACCTCCAACATTGCAATTTAATATTACCGGCGTACGAAATATTTCATTTAGGTAGTTGGAATTTTATCAAAGGAAAATAGTTACAAAATTTAATATCGTTCTAACTAATCCCTAGTTTTGATATTTATATCGAATGACTTTCCGTAACGTATAGTACCTTACCTACAATGGATTGTATTAAAGTTATTACATTTTAGAGTTTATTATTTTAAAGCGCACAGCATAATTATTATTATTCTATTCTATTATAGGTGTTTCTTTTCAGTTTGGGCAAAATTAGTTCTACCGGGTAAATACATCAGGTGAGTTCTGATGGGAAGAACAATTAAAAAGTTTACTGGCAACTCCTCCGTCCAAGAATCGATACAACATTTTCGTTTGAACTTAGCATAACAGACAACAGCGTAGTTTGCAGACATTTTTCAGGCATTAGTAGTTTTGTTATTAGTTTTTAATAGAAATGGCGGAATAGATAAGATAGAACAGTAAAGCAACACGTAGCCATGTGCTTTCCTTGAGAAGGTACATATATCCCGGATTATTCCAAGTAGGGGCCGATTTTGGTACCGTGTGTGCTTACGAAAAAAGTACCTAATTATGCTATCGCTTGCTCGCGTTTCGGTTGGTAACAAAATGGCGGACCGGGAGCGGGTACGGTGGAGAGATGACGATGACATCATGCACGCTAGTAGTGGCTGGCGCTGCGTCAGACGTTAATGCGCTCACCCGCGCCCGCGCCCCGCCCCGCCGCCGCCGCCTCATTCACAATCACAAGTCGATTCCGTTGCATGCGCGCACGCACTGTGCCGACCGGCCGGCGGCGGCGGCGGCGGCGGCTTCTCGGTCGTTGTCTCTTGTCACCAACCACCGCTCTAATCTATGATCATATCGCTTGACCCTAAGTAACCTATGGCATCAACTTGGGCTAAGCAACAAGTTGTGCTTTATTTTATGCTAATGTTATGCTTTTAACAGACTCCGAAGGATGTTTAGGTGGATATTAAATGTGGAAGTTCCGTTGCCTGTCGATGTGTGAGCCCAAATGGCTGGAAAGGTCGGATTTGTGAGGTTTCTTTGGATTGGTCTGGATTACGCGGGAGTGTACCTCGTGGATGAATAACGCATTTTTGTGTGAATTCGAAAGAAAGCGTCGGGTTACTCAGGGGTCGTCGGCGTGGCGCGACCGCCCAATTCGCGAGAGGAAAGAACGATTAAATAACTCACTCAACCTTGCTGGTGCCCTTTCGCGCCTAAACGTGGTGGCACGAAATTTTGCGTTTAACTAGTAATGATCAATATTATTACACGATAATAGATAAGTGATTGACACTGCATGAAATGCTGGTTCACCCCATCCTCAATAACATGTTTGGAAAGACGCGTCTTAATTAATTAGTCAACTATTTGACTTCATATGCGTGCATGTGTCAAGTTACTTAACGCGTGGGTTCTTTTAAAGTAATTAATGATTTATTGACCTACAATTGGAGTACACTGCAGAACTCTTGTGGTATTATAAATAGGTAACCCTAAACTAAAGAGATGCGCATAAACAAGAAAGATGGTTTAAAGTAGGTTCATATTAAAGGTTCATGGAGGATATGTATCGGCAAAATGAGAGGCAGCATCGTCGGAATTTTTAAATATGTATGGAAATTTGTGTCTCAAAACATCTAAAGATACAACTGGTTAATACATTATACCTACATATTAACATCAGTTGAGCTCTCTCTCTAGACTGTTTGAAAAAGTCAGCAGTTTTTATTTTTGTCATGTCGTCGTATCGTCGTAGGTAACTTTTGTTGCTGAAGAAATAGCTCCAGGAATTCAATAGGTATGGCGATCGATAGTAAGTAATAAGTGCTTTTTGATGAACAAGGTCTAATTTATTTATTTGAAACTGGGTATGGTGCTAGGTAGTAAAAATAAAAAAATCGTGTGTAATTATTTACGTTGCTGTTTATTTATACCAAGTTTTGAGTGAATCAAACCAAGGAATAATATTTTTCCATACAAAATTCACCACCCTATTTAACCCCCAAGAGGTTAAAATTCCCAAATTTTAGTATCCTATATGTTATTCTAGGTCGTAACCTATTTACATACCAAATTTCATCTAAATAACTTAAGTAGTTACGGGGATTACCTATAAAAAACATTCACACAGACTTTCCCATTTATTAATATGTACCTATTAGTAAGACTAGTAAGATAAGACTAGTGAGATTAAGTAGTAATAGGGATAAGATTCATCGCTTAATTAGGATAAAAGACTTTCAACAGTGTAATCTTAATAATTATATTTTCAAGGAAGAAGCGATATTTAGGACAACGCCCAGCCCAACCAGCTGAGTGATTATGTACGGTTAAATCTCCCATCCAATATTTGACATTTCAAGGCCCTTTCGACGGCCTTCACGATTCCCATCCATCCAAATGCAAATAAATTATCCAGCCGAAATCGAAGCCCATGAATGAACGAAATTATTGTATTTGACACTAAATATAACGATGGGCCAGCATATAATTCTCATTTTCAAGTGTAAATTTGAAAGGGAAGGATAAAAACAAATACTATTTCAGTTGATGAAGGAGTTTTAAGGACAAGTTAAAGGCAAAAACAATAACGAAACGTAGAAATCCGCTTTGTTCACTTCATGTTCATTCACAGTGACCATCCATAAAAATCGTGTAATTCAATTTGTCCCATCCATGGAATCAGAATGTTTATCCGTGGATCCATTGAGAATAGCGGTAATTACTATGCAGCGCTGCAGCTAGAAAACCGAAATTTGAGGGTAGTTTTTAGGAGGGTAGTTTGAGTTCGTATGGAAACGTCAAAAATTTTAATGTCGTTTTAGTACTCTTATGACCTGAAATTTTCAGTTATCTGCTGATATAAAACAAGTTTAATCCCCTTTCGGCTAAGAAGGTACACATACCTACCTACTATTTTATCTATCAATAGTATTGTGCTCTAACGTGTGCTTCTGTGAAGAAATCTAACTATGCTTACCACCACTCCGTCCCACCAAAGTCCTAGAAGTGCAAAACAGCCCACCGAAAATCAATTAGATTATTATATTTATTATTTTTCTATTAGAATCGTCCCTATAACCTTTAGATTTTATTTGAAACTTTGAGCACGGGTGAACGATCTCGTCAAATCATGTTCGAAGTAAGTGAATTAAGTAGGTACGCGGGAGAGCAGTTTCCGGGTGCTGCGCTAGGCTAACTAGGACACGGAGGAGGGAGGCCGGCGACCGGTCGGTCGTGTCGCGAGTCCTCCGCCCGCGCCGCCATTTTACTTCACCGCACCACGTGTTTACAGTGCATTCAATTCGCAAATTGCATTTCACATTAGCGAGCGAGTGTAATAGAAACGATTCTGTACTACCTATCTTCAATATTTAATATCTAGGTAGGTACGGACTTTTACTTTGCGTCTTATATTTTGTTTATCCTAAGCATTATCCGTCTACTTGTAGTGTCTGTGACGACATCGGAGCAATAACCCTCGATACCAATACCTACCAACCTCGGCCGCCGCGCCGCCGACCCGCCCCGGGCGCGCGGCGCGAATCTAGACTTCCGTCATGGATCAATATAAATAAGTACCAACCTAGGTTATAAGTTGTTAACCTATTTTATATACTTAACTGTGTAAGTAGGTAGTTAACGCCTACCTTATCATATCACCAAAGCTATCATACCTGCTCCGATATCTGGCCATTATGAATGTCATTCACTGCAAGAGGCACCACGCTCGTTTGTTTCCAATGCACCAATTCACTTATTAGCACTGATAACCTAGTTCGCCAGTATCGCCCGATACCGGCTTACAAATACGATTTTTGCAACATGTGAACTTCGTAATGTGCACAAGACCTGTAGCGCAACAGTGAGAATGTACGTGTGACTGGTTGTATGTAACGAGTGAAGTGAGCAATGCGATGCGAATGCGCGGCCGGCGCGGGGCGGGGCGCGGCGAGAGTTCACGTCGTCGTCGTCGCGTCGGACTTGCAATGCTAAACCATTCGTACACACAACAAGCGCGCCTTCACTACCTCGCCCCCTCCACGACCCGCACCGCCCCGCATATTTGCACCCGCGCGCTGTCTTCGCTGCTCCCGCGCTTATGATAAATCTACCTACCACAACCTACAGTACCTACTAACAAACCATTCATTCATTCAAGTCTTCAACTTGTACCAATATATTTATTACAAAATTTTATATGTATATTTAACTAAATACCTTTTTTTTCACTTCACATTCAATATTTAACTAAATACCTTTTTTTTTCACTTCACATTCAATAGTTATCGGAGCTCTTAAGTAGGTAAGTAAGGTACCTAACGTATACTGTACCTTCTTTTTCAGATCGTAAATTCGTAAACCTTTAAATTACGACATCAAACTTCAAAATTTGAGCCCAATCCGTTCAGTAGTTTTGGCGTGCGTGAAGGAAGACGTAGCAAAATTAAATCATACCTATCCATCAATTCATCCAAACTTTCCATTTTTAAATCGCCAATACGTAAGTGAAACTTGAGTTAACTTCCAACTTTTAAAGAAAGTTTAGTTCAATACCTATTACGGCTATTTCTGTACAAATACCTACAAGCTGATTTCTTCGCCGGAGTTTTTACAGATATTGTGTTAAATAAATCCCCTTATTATAGTGTTAATAATAAAGGGATTTACCTACGACTTTATTTTCCCCGTTTCGTGATGCTCTGAAGGCCAGTGCCGGATTTATATTTTTTATGAGTGTAGGCCACTTTTTTCCGCCGCCCCCCATGCACTTTTGTAAGTACCTACATACATCCATATAAAGTGATCAGTGTGATGATCACTCACTATTGACCATCAACGCACACAGCCCAAACGGCTGCAGCTGCAATCATGAAACTTGGCACGTAGGTCCTTTGTCCTTTGTCCTTTGGTAGTTTAGGTTAGCACTAAGAAACGTTTTTTGCAATTTATACCCCTAAGGGGGTGAAATAGGGGATGAAAGTTTGTATGAAAGTCCGTCAGTTTTGAGGTCAGGATTTTTATAATTTTGGGTTTAGACTGAAGATTAAAAAATAATTTATGACGGTGAACCCATGAGTGTGAAAAGGATGTGAAGTCATGGGAATAATGAAATCATCTAGAGACTTGAAATTGCAAATAGATCCTTTATACTGTGAAGGCATCCACTAAGAAAGGATTTTTGTGAATTCTTCCCCTAGGGGGATGAAAGTATGTACCTATTAGAGTCGGTTAGTTTTGAATTTAGGATCTTCGAATTGTGGGTTTGGGCTGAAGATTGAAATCTTACGCAAATTAATGTTTTTTGGGAATTCAGTCCTTCGGGGGGGGGGGTGGATCATGGGGGATGACACTACATGTAGGTACAGAAGTCCTTCTTTTACAAAGGAAAAATTATAAAAAAATACCTAGGAATTAAATAGGGACGGGAAACTATTATCAATGTTAAACATTTACGTGTAACGATTGTATACAAATAATTTTCAGTTTAAGTAGATATTTAGTTTTAATTTCATTTAAGCTGTGTTCACCAGTGTAGCAAAATAAAAATATAGGTATTCCTGTAAAGAATGTAGAAACTGTAGAAAGTACGTCATAATTACTTCTGTAGGTAGGTAGTAATTAATTTTTTACTGCGTAGTAAATTAATCAGGGATAAGAAATAAATAAGTGTACCTATAGGTAGGTAGTATAATTCGACTACAATACAAGTCAAAGCTTTGTCGCGCAATGTGGTAGAGGAAACTATTTTGACCGGACCTTCTCAGAGCGAAACTGTGTTCATTCATACCACGAATTCCATTGATTCCTAATGATCTTACCTTTGAATTGAAGAGACTGCAGTTTCCTTTGAAAGTCTGCTTCGACATGCCAATTAAGGATATATCATGGGATAGGGACGGGACAAGTGTATTGGGACGAGTGTATTGATGATAAAGTACATAATATGTACTTTATCACACACGGCAGACATATAGGTATGAAACATTTTCACATTACATTAGGTATTTTTATTTTTTTACGTTTTCTTTCTGAAATCGACTGACCGAAATCCTCCTCTGAAATCTGCCGCCCCTAGGAGGCTACCGCCGAAGGCTCTGATAATACCATAGCAATCAAAATATTTGTATATCAAAATGCTCATTCTCATTTTCAGGATACGGTAATAGGTAGTGAAAATAAAGCACTTTTTAACATTAATTAAAAAACCAGTTAAGTACTAGTAAGTACTTCCTCCTCCTAAATCAATATATTGAATGATTTAGGATGTTGAAACATTTAGATGACCAAATTAAAAGGTACAAACTTGGTGAAAAACTGAAAATCGCATTACCCAGGGCAATTGAAGATTGGAAAAAAAAAGTAAACCTAAGTAATCAGTGGCACGACGGGTAAAAAAAAAGGTGGAGGGCACGTGGAGTACAAAGACCAGCTGGCGGCAGGTGCTTGCGCCCGCGCACAACTGCCGACGACACGACGACGGTATCGCATGTATACACTTATACTTACGCCTAAACCGAGCCTCGGATATAATAATCAGGTAACATATGTTGGTTGTTATACATTTCATACGTATAATAATTAATTACACCTTTCGCCTCAGCCTTGCCTTGGCCACATGCCGCCGTCGCGTTCGCGCCTTGAGGAGGCACTTTTTGTACCTAATCAGAGGATTAGGGACCCCACAAAACAGCCAGATTCATTTTACTTATTGTTGTTTTACTAGGAATTAACGTTTTCTACGAGGACCCCCAAAATAGCCTTGTAGTTATAAACATCCTGTATAGTAAATTATTGGTGAAGAAGAGAAAGAACACGAAACAGACTACAAAATAACGGCAGGCGGTAGACCGTGAAAATTTTGGATATTTTCCCGAAGCTGAAACAATGGCAAGCAAAGCGAACCGAAACTATGCTGTTATTGCTGCGAGAAGTAAAATAGTCAAGAAATGTCTTCAGTGACACAGACAACAGCAAAATTGCGCCAAACCAGACGCAGAGCCATAATCAAGAAGTTGAAGTTGAATCAATAAATAGATCTTACGTAGGTTTATTTTATACTAGCGACCCGCCCCGGCTTCGCACGGTTTTATAATAATAACAATAAAAGTGAAACGTTCTTAGAGATAAGGGGATACACAGTTAACAAATAAGATTTTATAGATAAGAAATCGTACGGTTCGTCCGTTAGGACGGAATACAAGCTTTTTTTATAAATTTGGAAAATCAATACTAATCTTAACTTCTCAATTCACTATAGAAATAAATTAAATAAGAATAGACAAAAATAATTCAAATATGAAAAACGTCAACCACACGCTCGAAATTGTAAAATTATCAGTAAAATTGAGTTAATGTATGTGTGTGGTAAGAAAGACTTAGACTGTTAAGACTTAATGCAGAAGATGGTTTAATGATCATCCCGTTTGGTTAGAAGCTATGATGAGCTAATCATACCGACGTATTTCTGTTGGAGCTATTTTAACAAATACTAAATAAAACAAAATAAAATAATTTGTTAAGGTGGTCTCCCTACAAAAACGCGATGTTTTTTGCCCGATATCTACGATTAATTTGGAAGTAGAATTCTCAAGTTACACAATAACTTTTTGATTTGAAATAGCCAATACTGCAGAAGGTAACCTATTATTACGTAGGTGCCGTATTTATTATTATCTATAACCAGTTTTGGTAGGTAATTTAATAACAAGTGTATTTCATTTCGTTTTTTTCTTAATTTTTTAACTCAAATTGGTTTTATCTACCTAATCTAAGCATCATTTAATTATTTAGTTTGATATCTTTCAAATTGCCTGTCGGTAGGAATAGAAACCGAGAAAACTCGATTCTGTCTTCAAAATTTCTTTGGAATCCCCGTTCGATCATCATACTCAATTGCTCACAATTTAAGCAAAAATGAAGGCATTTTCCACATGTATGGATAATAATCGCTGATGTGCATAATTATGTAAGCTTAATATTTTTTTCTCAGTTTCTTACAGTGATGAAAATGTTTATTGTGTTTAATTTCTAGTTAGAATAGC
The DNA here is from genome assembly GCA_944547425.1 of Eupithecia centaureata. NCBI lineage: Eukaryota > Metazoa > Arthropoda > Insecta > Lepidoptera > Geometridae > Eupithecia > Eupithecia centaureata. The sequence continues at coordinate 11,494,555 of OX155675.1, forward strand.
TCTTTCGTATTTAATGGCCAATTTTAGTTAGCGTCAGGACCCCTGGACCAAGTGCGATATTTTATATTTGGAAACTATCAAATTCCAATACCTTTTCAATACTATTTGATACCTCAGTTAAATTATTTAGTACCTCGATGAGCTGTGAAATAATTTGAAAAGAAAGTGGTCAGACATTCTGACGTCAGGTTGTCTGGACCACATCTTTTTCACATAGTTAGAGGGAGTAAAACTTGAAAAATCCTTTGTAAATATTTAATACCTTTTTAATACCTTCCAATACCTCTTTATTTCAAACATTTAAGCGTCGCAGAAAAAAATTACGGATGAATATTAAATTTTGCAGGAAGGTTGTTCGATACATATCTAATTTACCGCAGACATAACACTAATCTTGTGAATGCGTAAGTTTGAATGTCGAGATGTAAATATGTGTGGATGGATGGATGGATGTTTGTTAACTCTTCATGACTATGGATAGGACTGGATGAAGTAAAAAGTAACTTTTTATGAAATTCTGATGAATGAAATTTCATTGTATCTTACGAATAAGGTTACAGTTGCAAAACAACAACTTTCAAGGAGACGGTTTTTTCTTATTATTTGGATTATTTGCGGCCAAATTCTGATAGGCAACCTGGTAGATACATATTATATTTCTTACAAATAAACATAAAAATTAATTTGGTTTTAAGCACAAAACTATGCGGCTGTCCCAATGTAGTTTGTGTTATTGTTTGTTAACTCTTCACGACAATGGATAGGACTGGATGAAGGTAAAAGTTACTGATGACTGAAATTTTGTCGTATCCTACGAATAAGGTTACAGTTGCAAAACAACATCTTTCAAGGAGACGGAGAAGACAAGAGATAAATTTATTGTGAAACACTCTGATTCTATTTCGGGACAACCGAAAACCGGTAATAGTGATTTAAAAGGCGATAAAAAGAAAAAAAAGCCAAAAGAAAGAAAAAAAGTACAAAATATAAGCGATAATCAAATATTTTATGTGAAAATGGTTGACTTCACAAAACAGCATTACAGGAAGACCAGCGTTGTTGATTGAATTTTAGAAATCGCTGGAACATGTACCTATGTCAATATTCAGTCTACATCTAATGGTTTCTGAAATTGTTTCAAATTCTAAGTTTCATAGTTTATTTAATATCACGTATTTTTTCTTACGAAATTTTTTCTTAAAAAACTGGGGGTTGTGCAATAAAATTTTAAAATTGATGACAAAAACATTCCCTTGTTTACAGATTCACTGAAAACATGTTGAAAGTAAAACTTTATGTTAATAATAAAACATGTCTTATTCTTTATTCTGTTTTTGACACACATATTGTTCTCTATTTCACAAATAAGCGTACACGCAGGCAAAGTCGCGGGATGCAGCTAGTAATTATAAAAATATATATTTTATAAAACTAAATAGCTGGGAAAATATGGACGCGCAAAGCTAGAGATAGAGAGAATTGGAGATCCTTGGAGGAGGCATACACCAGGTCCATATCACAATTAAATAAACTGACAGCAAGAAACACGATGACTACGAATGAATATTTTTATTTAATGCATGACAAACTAATATTTAATTATTTTCTTGTGACTTACTTAATAATATAATTTTTATCATTAATTCAATCGTAGGTTTAAGCAATGTATAAGGAATTCTTTATTATATGTCTTACAAATTGTTATGAGAAATTGTTGTTTTAGGTGATATCGGAATAAAGCGCTTTTTATTTATTTATTTATATTATAAAACTGTTCAACAGAAAAAAAATATATCAAAACGGTGAATCACCGGCCGCGAAGCTAGGCTGAAGCAGCTGGTGACTAGGGTTGCAGACAGAGGAACTTCCTGACAATACGCGCCGAGTCCAGGAGAACCCCTTTTTGGATCTGGCCCTTGACCCAACTTACTCTCTATTTAGCGAGTCTCTTGAGATGTTTATAGCGGCTCTTCGTTACTATTGGTCTAAGATTAGCCCGCTCATACGGCTCTCCCAACCAAACCAAAACCTAGTAAGGGCCATTTTTTTTGTAAACGCTTCAATTCCAAACTTTAAAGCCTATTAAGAGACTAGGTTTCTGATTTTGTTTCTTGATTAATCGTCTGAAAATATTTATGTAGCAAGTCTCATAAAACGTGTATGTGCTACAGTTTTTCGATTTTAATACTGTCTATTTGAAAAAAAACATTACCAAATAATCACGAACAAATAGTTCATCAAATATCTTACTATTGAAGAGGCAGGTAAAAAATTTTGATTCGCTTCTCCTGTAATTTTTTCACAATGGCTTTACTGGCTTTGGTTTGGGACAGCCGCATAGTTTTGTGCTTAAAACCAAATTTTTATGTTTATTTGTAAGAAGGATAATTTGTATCTACCAGGTTGTCTATCAGAATTTGGCCGCAACTTTTCCAAATAATAAGTAAAAACCGTCTCCTTGAAAGTTGTTGTTTTGCAACTGTAACCTTATTCGTAAGATACAATGAAATTTCATTCATCAGAATTTCATAAAAAGTTACTTTTTACTTCAGTCCTATCCATAATCATGAAGAGTTAACAAACATCCATCCATCCATCCACACATATTTACATCTCGACATTCAAACTTACGCATTCACAAGATTAGTGTTATGTCTGCGGTAAATTAGATATGTATCGAACAACCTTCCTGCAAAATTTAATATTCATCCGTAACTTTTTTCTGCGACGCTTAAATGTTTGAAATAAAGAGGTATTGGAAGGTATTAAAAAGGTATTAAATATTTACAAAGGATTTTTCAAGTTTTACTCCCTCTAACTATGTGAAAAAGATGTGGTCCAGACAACCTGACGTCAGAATGTCTGACCACTTTCTTTTCAAATTATTTCACAGCTCATCGAGGTACTAAATAATTTAACTGAGGTATCAAATAGTATTGAAAAGGTATTGGAATTTGATAGTTACCAAATATAAAATATCGCACTTGGTCCAGGGGTCCTGACGCTAACATTATCACGAGTAACCGTTCACCGTTCCTTCATGGACTTCAATTTCTGCTGGGACTGGCAATAGTCCTTCGATGGATAATTTATTCGCATTTGGATGGATGCGAATCGTGAAGGCCATCTCAAAAGGGCTTTCAAATGTCGCATTTTGGATGGGAGATGTTACCGTAATCACTCTTCTGATTAGTGATAACTGGATCGATGGGAAACGTTTCGGTGACTTTCATCCCCTATATTATTTCATTAGCAAAGGGGCGTGCGGCACAGCCTGATCACATGTTTTTTTTTTGTTGATTTTTAGTTAATATAAGAGCATCGATAAGTTCAAAAATATGGATCATACATAAGTGATAATATTTATAGGCTTAGTTTATAGGCAGTCTAATAACGATTTTGAAAATGAAAGAAATTCACGCGTATGATAAAAAAATTGCGAGTGAAGTAAGTCACTGAAATTGGAATTAAATGTACAAAATATTATGTAATATATAAATGATTAAAAAGGAGAGACAAAAACAAAACAAAATTAACAAAAACTCAGGGCCAGGATCAATCAAGATCGATTACCGCCGGCAAATTTTCATTAATTACCGTTTGGTTTGGAATTTGGGTTGTAGCCAATCGCAAGATTATGTTTTATGGTTGTTTTGTATGTTGTATATGTATTTAATTTTATCTTAAAGTAGCTACTTAATATAAAAAATTGGTTTAAGTGCCTACCTCGAGTCTTGGAAGTCTTCGTGCTCGAACATTTGGTCTTGATCGTCGTCATCGTCAGACATACTTGAATCACTGTAAGGTTTTAGCATTGAGGTTGACAAATTCATTATTATCATTTACTTTTAGGCCTAGATTTACTCTTGAACCGTTTCTACCTTAGCACAGATTCTAATGCAATAAGCCGACTTACACTTGATAAATCATAGGATTTTTTTTTAATTTAGTTTGTTTTTTAATTTGAGAAGGCTTTGCGCGACCGAGTATCGAGCTGTGGGTGGTGTTCAAAAAACGCCACGCTCAGGGCGAGGTTAGCGGGTAGGGGATGGGTGTAGGGTGCGGGAAGGCAGCTCGACTAACGCGGGATAGAGCGGTGGTGCCTGCCGGATGGCCGGAGCTCTACTGACGGACGGGATTCATATGGATTCAACCTACCCCTCGTACCTTCTCGGGATCTATTCAATGAAACTTGTTACGCTCCCTGATTTGTACATTTTTGCTTTAAAAAGGGAGACATGAAACGTGTGAGCATAAAACCATCTCGAGAATCGTATTTCTATGGAATTGTATGGCCTGGGTCGGTATAAAATTAACGGATTTCTATAGTCGTTGCGTTATGTAAAGACAGATGGTTAATATTTAACAAGGCACCAACCAACCGACCTGCCTAGCTACAGTAGCTACCATCTAACGCACCTAATAACGGACCAACTGTCAAATCAAGGACAGCTATAATCGGTAATATAAGAACGTTACTTGAATTCCCAGTTCGGTTCCTAGGTTGGGTATGAGTATGGGTAGTTAGGTTAGGACTTAGCAAGGTGCACGTTCACACAATGTTGCTGTGATATGTTATGGTAAAAGATTATCAAATAAATAACCATAGTGACATGCAGTCGCAGAACTAAAGACACCTCATTGCTTCGGTCGTCGTCGTAGCGTATCGGAGAAATAGTCAATAGCTAAGTAATTAAAATTTTTACATAATTTCAAGAATAATTGGTTCAATTTAAAGCAACATCAGTAAGACTTTTGCGAGAAGTAAGAGTTGGAAAACAAACAGGTGAAGCTATCGAGGAAACATTTTGTGTCTCTCTTTAATTTTATTTAATAGATTAGAAATTTGTAAGTAAATCATGAGCCTAATAGGTTAAGTCAAGATGCTGCATGAACAACCGGTAAGCGCCGCCGGCCGTGCCGGTCAGAAATCTAGCTTTATTCCTAAATACCTACTTTAAGTATTAGATAGAGATGTACTTAAGTAATTTTAATTTACATAATTACTGTTTTTGCTACCATAGACAAATCGTCTATGATCATGATAAACCTGAAATGGTAAAACAGAAAAAAACCTTGAGATAAGAGAAAACAGAAGCGAGCCGTGTGTAAAAACGTTACATAATAAAACTTTTCATTCATTCGCACAACACCGGCCGGCGCGCGGCGCCCCGCCCCATTAGAGGCCTCGCGACTGTCGTCGTGTCGCGAACTTGCGACCTAGCGCAAGGCCATCCAACTGCTCAGTCGCGGCATGGCACGCCACGCGTGGAACATCCACGAAAGAGTTCCTATGACTCATACGAATAAATACAACGCTGAACGAAAAAATATCTTCTGTCGTTAAATAACAGTCATTCAGTGAAAGATTAGCAAAGAGTCAGTATCTTTTGCTGATATTTTTTTTTTAAATATTCCATGCTTTTTTCTTTTTTCATCAGGGACTGTGCAGACAAATTATAGATTGTATTTAAAGTACTTAGATACGTGCTGTCCCTATGTCCTTATGTCCCTATATCCCTATGTCCCTTTGAATGCTTAAATCTTTAAAACTACGCGACGGATTTTGATGCGGTTTTTTTAATAGATAGTGATTCAAGAGGAAGGTTTTTATTGTATTTATAGAAAACCGAGCGAAGCCGGGGCGGGTTGCTAGTAAAATATATAATGTACGTACGTAAACGTCTGTATGTCAACAAAAGGCTTTTTAAATAAAAGTCTTCCTCAGGATTCAATATGTAGCTTATTTGGCTATGTAGGTAGGTAAGTTAAATAAGCATTAATTCATTCGTCTATAGGAAATCGTCGCGTTGCTAATTTAGGTATGCAGCCCCATAAGGGAAATACCTAATTTTAGGCGCGGCAGAGTTCATCAAATCACTCACGCACTTCGGTCGTGAACGCGCCGCGCCCGCGCCCCGCGCCGCCGCCGCCGTCATGCGGGGTCTAGAGGACATTGACCCAACTACGTATAATTTTAGATTATTACTAGCATCTGACAGCGGCTTCGGATGCCTTGTTTATATGGAAACGTCTCGAGGCTATTTATAATCCATGGAAACTGATGAACAAAATTTCATCCCGATCCGTTTATTTGCGTGGAAGAGAAACAAATATCCATACAAACTTTCACAATTATTAAAACAACATTACCTACTTGTATTAGTAAGAATTATTAATCAATATCGATCGATGTTGTTACAACTGTATTTACCATACACTTAGCTGCCTACACGCTTAGTTGATCTAAGCGTGTAGGCAGCTAAGTGTATGGTTATCGATAATAGAGTGCCCTCCAAAAAAAATTTTCAAAATATCTTCAATGTACAGAATTGGACCTGTTACAGTTTTATTATAAGTATAGATATAGATAGATAAGATAATATTAGTATACTAGCGACCCGCCCCGGCTTCGCACGGTTTTATTATACGTATACGTACCTTCCTTTTGAATCACTATCCATCCATTAAAAAGCTTGAGACCGATAGCGTTCTGTCGCGCCACAACACACCCCGACACAGCAATATGAACCTAGCTGCTGTGTTGGGGTCTGTCGGGGCGCCGCCGCCGCCGCCGCGCCGCCTTCGCGAGGCGAGATCCTTTTTTTATAAAAGCTGCGCCCCGCGGCTTCGACTGCGTAGACAATTATTGGTCAAATGCAGAACAATATAGGTATCGAAAACTTAAAAATTTCAGTGATTTATTGCACTCCTTTTTGAGGTACCTACCTAAGTAGTTTCATAAAAATATCATCTTTAATTATTTACTAAAGTACTAGGTAAGGTCAATATTGGAAAGACTGTCTACAAGGCAAGACCGTCTACGTGCAATATCTTACGTTTTATACTAGCTACTGCACTTTGCGTTGACGGAAGGAACGTAGCATTACATTTAGTCCAGTCATTACGTCGGAAAAATCGGCTTCAAAAAGAAAGTGAACCGAGAAAGCCAAATTTTTGATATTACGTGGGGGGTGGCTAGAAAAGCTTAAGTTCAAATTGTCGACCAAAATAACCTTGTGCAATTTCCGCCATCTTGAAAAAACCCTTAAATTCAGTTTTTTCATCATAACTCGGTTCCCCGTTGAGATACGAAAATTTTTTTTGAATACTTTTTTGTAGCTTTTTTTACGATCTACAATTAAGGTCCTTTACATTTTTCACGTATCGATCGTCGTTTTCGAGATATCGATCAAAAATATCGAAAATTTTTGGAGAATTTTTTTTATTTCGCTATTAACTATTTAACATTATTAACAGCCAGGACCGTCCAAACGACGAAAAACGTGTGAAAATGTGTGAAAGTGAAACGTGTGAACGTGAAAATGAAAAAAAATGAAAAAAATTACCACCTGTAATCATTATTTTTGCTGCATATAAATTATTTTATCAATAAATTTCATGTAAAATTATTCATGTAAAATTATTTTATCAATAAATTTCATGTATTTGATTTATAATTCGGCTGGTTTATGATTTTTTTTTGTATTGCAATAATTCCCTGAACCATTCTCCATCCATTTCGACGTGTGGATACAACCGAGCGAGCGGCTAAATGAAAACCGGGCACAGTTTTACTGACTTTGTGGCGCGCTGGAGGTCGTAATTTTTGTCGGAAATGAAAAATAAAAAAACGAATTTGTAGGTCTGGACACGCTCTACAAGTCTTATTTCAAACATTTTTTGATATCTTCTTAAAAAGTTAATAGCGAAATAAAAAAAAATCTCCAAAATTTTCGATATTTTTGATCGATATCTCGAAAACGACGATCGATACGAGTTCACTTTCTTTTCCAAATGTATATAATGACTGGCTGGACTAATTATCCTTCGTATTTTTTAACATAGATGTCGCTATCTGCACTGTCGTCGAAGAAAATCTGCCCGCCATTTTTAGACGCGCGCGATTGAACTTCCATTTACAAAGTGCGTGACACGGTGAGTGCGTGAGGCCAAAAATAAAAAAAAGTGATAAATCGAACGAGTTTAGTAGAAATAAGAGGTTGAGTAAGTATTTCATGGACATCTTTAACTGTTTGATGTATTAGATTATTCAAAATGTCCTTAGTTTTGTAATAATTTGCGGTGAAATATTTATACCCTGTAAACTTCCAAGTTTGACAGATCGTCTGGGTAGCAAGAGAAAGATCGGCATATGCCGGTCTTGCCTTCAAAACAGAGATCACCAACATTTTTTTGTGTGGATATCTTTAGTTCTCCTCACTGACAAGACACTACGATGCAGGAATTAAATATGTCTCAAAATTAGAGATTTGGTATTCGTAATCATATTATCGAATAAGTATACCTAACGCTTTGATGATATAATGTTATCATACCTGTTATAAAATATTAGTTAAATAAGTAATAGTGACCTATTCATTTTATACCAAATTTAAACGTCGGTCGGTAGGTACAACCAAAACAATAAATCACATACTTAAGTAAGTATTAATCAATATCAGCCATGCACGTTTTATCTGATGATGAAAATACGATTTATTTTTCATAAATAAAAGCTTATTTTGCAAAATTATTAAACTTGACCTAACTAACAAAGTTTGTAAGTGCTGATTATTTTATGTGTACTTAGCTCTATTATTATTTCCCTCTCTATTAAGTGACCTTCAGTTGGGGGAAGTGCGGCGTATTTTAAGTTCACTTTGCACTCCCAGTTTTTTTTCAGGGTACTAATTTTGGGTCTCTTGTCATGACTAGATGGTGCTTTTAGCCATAACATTGCTCATTTCTTGAATAATGATGCTTGCCGCACTTACCCCATAGTCGCACTTCCCCCAACTGACCTTACTGTATTAAGTTTTTGTTGATTTGTATTTTGTTATACTTTGTTTAATAAGTATTTTGTAAAATTTTAACTGTCATCCTTTCATTTCATATCATACCTACTTGTTTGCAAATTCTATTAATAAAAAATGAATTTTTGACAGTTTATTATTTCCCTCTCTATAGTTAAGGCTCTCTATTAATAACAATAATGAGGAAGTGCTATACAGCACTGACAGAAAATTCCTTATCTCGTTTTTATATTTAACCGTCAGGTTCAATTAAAAATGTTTACAACCCCTTTTATGAAATATGTGACGGTCTTACTTCAAAATATAAAAACGTTAATTCTCTTTGAATTTGTGCTTTATTCTGTTGTTTGTTTAAAGTGCATATTTGAAAGACTTACATTTTTTACAATAAATTGTACTTAAACACACAGAAAACGCACGAAATAAGGTGTAAAATTTCAATAGACGGTCTTCCCTCCAATAGTACGTGAAGACAGTCTACACACCGAGTTTTAAAAAAAGGTTTCTATCTAAAGAGTTTCTATGATATAATGCAATCCATTTATCACAACATGATCATTGAAATTTGTTTATCACATGGAATTCTAAAAATCGTCCTAGAACTTACCATTTTTTTTATTTTATCATTTGTTTAGATTTTTAAATACAGTATGCCGGTCTTTCCCATATTGACCTTACTTTTAGTTTTAATATTTGTTAAAAAAATTGTAAATAGGTTCTCATAAGAAAAGCCTTCATTTATCAGTGGCTAGCAAATGTTTATATTTAGTTATAGTTTCATCCAATTTATCGACTATTTTGATCGACAATGAGGCCCAGCCCTATATCTATGAAAAGTAGTTGAAATTATCCCTCCAAAACGATAATTGTTTTTTTTTGCAACCCTGAGCCCTTCACCTGGTATGTTTAGATCTGTTCAACATTTCGTTGAAGCAACGGATTGTCGCACGCAACACCGTTCCACAATGTTGTATGTTCAACAATGATCCATATTATCTGTTGCAGCAACTGATGACAGTTTCATTTTACATACTTTCTTTCTACAGTTGCCAATAATGTTGAATGAACCCATCAAATGTGGGTACAAAAGAGCAACACGTTTCAACATGGCGTATTTTGTAGAATGGTCGACGTTCTGTTGCAAGACTCATTCCACAAACGGCAACAGTGTTGCTTTTAACATGTTGCTTTCCACAAAATTGCCCGATATTGAACAGATCTAAAGAAGTAATAATAATAGAGTAATAAGCAATTTCTAAAAATATTTCACAAGATTACAGGTAAGTACATTAAATACTCGTGCATTATGTTCTCTTATGGGAATTCTATTAGTGTTCTATTAGGGGAATAGGCTTAACAATGTGTATTTTTCTAATTTTATAATTATTATATGTGTTAGTATAAAAGCTTTGTAGGTACTCGGAAATGATAAAAAGCATTGAGCAAAATATTGTCATGAAAGTTTAATTTAGTTCTCCTGAAAAGTCTAGGACAGCTAGGACGAGTTGATGCGCTCCCGAGGCGTATGTTTATCTTTTGTGTAACTTTAAGTGTTGGATGGTAATTTATATTTTTTGATGTAATTTGCTTTTATTGAACAACTGTTTTGTTTTTACGAAACAATATTTATATAGTAACCATGACTAGCAGAAGAACACTGGCGGAAGACGAAATATGTTCATTATTGGGCAGAGAAGATTACAACGACGGTGATGTACCTCTCGAAAGTGACAGCGAAAAAGAAGACCACCTCAGCGAAGAAAATGTGCAGAGCGACATTGAAGATGAGTATGTAGATAACGAAATGTTAATCGAATCCCTGAAGAGTTGAAAAACACCCGATCTCGACCAGTAGGCACGTCAATGTTCTGTTACGATGGATGCTTGACCCTAGTGTCATACAAGCGGAAGCCCTCGAATGGTTTACCTGTTATCATTGTGTGATGAAGATGTTATCATAAGCCCAGCAACTGTCAGGCCTGAAATGGTAATGTATTACAATCAGACCAAAGGTGACGTTGTCATTTTTGATCAAATGTGCTCTACGATGTCATGCTCAAGGAAAACGAATAGATGGCCAAAGAGAACATTGAACATATCCTCTCTAAACCTGCTGCACAGGCTCCCACGGGTGATGACGAAGAACCTCCAGCCAAAATAAGGAGATATTGCTGCTATAGCTAGGGTAACCATGTGGAAAAATGAAAATTCCGGAGATAAGCCAGATTTGTATTGGAAATTCCTGAGATTTAGTCGTAATTTCAATTAAAACGTAATGGAACTCTACAACCTATATTTACAATAAAAAGTCAAAATTTTATAATTTCTTTCATCACCTCACAACATACACGCGACGCGCCCACCTCCCGCCGCCCCTCAGTCAGGACGTTTACCTTAGATTGAAGTCACACAATATTGGTCAGAGAGACTAATGCGTATGCGGTGCCTTCGGTCAACCTTTTACTGGAGAGTTTACACGAACGAACTAGACATAGCCTGCCTTAGGGTGCCTGTCCATTGACGCGGAGAGAGGCGGCGGAGCGGAGAAACGAGGAAATATTAACTAATAGGATTGCCATGAAAAAGCGGAGCGGAGATTTCATGGCAATCCTATTAGTTAATATTTCCTCGTTGAAGTCGGGCTGCGGATGATGATGATGATGAACTGACTAGAGTTAAATAATTAAATTTTAAAAATCCTGGACAAAGTTAAGGTGTATCGCTCATCCTTAAAATTATCTACACTTAGTTCCTGACTGAAGATTTTGCATCTCTAATATATTATTCCGAGAATTTTAATAAAATCTCCACTACGCGTTTAATTTAAAAATTACCCTAACTACACTACTTTGTGTAATATTTATATTAATGTTTATTTAGAATGTAATTAGGTACATAATATATGGGTATAATAATTCATAGAATACTTAATTAATATTTTTTCCGGTATTGCGAATGATTTCCTCTATCCTATTTATCTATCATTATTGCGATTCATTGGCATTGAGAGATTGAGAGCACTTCAAAAGACCTCAATATTTCATCCTATTCCGTTCATTGGCGTAGTTTTACATCCAACATTCGTATGACATATTTGAGTAAGGGTTCCCTAAATAGCTAGTCTAAAAAAAATAGAATGTCAAAGAAGGCCTGCGCTAAATGCAAAAAGACAGTTTGTGGCGACCATAAGATTGACGTTTATCATAACTGTCTCTAAACCAAATAATTATGGAATTGATTGTATTTTCAGACTGATTATATTATTGCTCACTAGCTTTGATTATATACTTGTCTAGATAGATAGTTCGAGCGTCAAAACGCGAAAAAATATATCAGCCAACTGTTGGCTCATAAGCTGATCCCGCCTCGTCAGTGGCGACTCTGACTTTGTGCGGCGCACACGCGTTTCGTGACAAATAAAGATGACGATTTGCGCTATAAAAGTGTGCAGGAATTACAAAGGACGATTGAAAACAACTAAAGAAATTACTTATCATCGGTAAGTACACTTTGAATCACTGTAAGTTAACGAAACAATAATGTTGTCCTTAAATACGATGCCATTTGACGCCATGTTAACTGGGTTGCCTGCTCTATGAATACAACATTTCCATCTATAATATAAAAATGAATCGCAAAATGTGTTGGTAAGCGCATAACTCAACAACGCCTGGACCAATTTGGCCAAATCTTTTTTTTTAAATGTTCGTTGAAGTTCAAGGATGGTTTTTACGGCGAGAAAAATATGATATTTGACAAATAAATAAATTTCCCCGCGGGCGACGCTGCGGGGCGCAGCTAGTAGTGAATAAAAGCTAATATGAAAAAAGTATTTAATAACGACCCAAGAAATGTTTTTCGAGATTTTGCCGGCGCCGTAGATTGAGTCGAAACTGCTAAATACCCCCTGCCCCCCCCCCCCATAAGACTGCCCCTATTGAGGTTGCTACTCGGTACATGCCATAGAGATAGGGCTTTTCTGATTGCGGGATCGCTTTTATACGAACCCGCTTTCGTTTCTTATTCATCGTCATCATAATCATGATCAGCCTATATTAGTCCACTGCTGGACATAAGCCTCCCCTAATGAGCGCCATAGCGCCCTGTCTTCAGCTTGCCGCATCCAGCATCTGCCAGCAGTCCTTCGCAGATCGTCATCACACCTGGCCGGAGGGCGTCCTACTACACTACGTTTGCCGAGTGGCGGTCTCCACTCAAGAACATGTCAACGCCCCGCGCCACAACGGTCGTCAAATGTATCTATATGTAAATAATCCAATTGTAAGCATGATTTTATGACTTGTATAAATATAATTAAGAACTACAATATTATAAATTAAACTTTAATTTGCAGTAATATTTTTACTTTCCTTACACATATATTTTACTTAGTAATCCATATGTACAACATTCTAAAAAGTAAATTAAAATTTAAAATCAAATAATTATAGATGATTCAAAATCTAAACATTTTTTCCCTATTATATGGGAAATATTCAAGAGCTGGTATCACTCAGTACAGCCACATGTGACGTAGCACGCTTGTAGTTACACGCGAGCGAATTACGCACACAAGCGCTTCAAATCTGGCCTATTGTTTTTGTTGCGATTGCAGCGCAACACTCCATCTAGACAAGTATATAATCAAAGCTCACTAGTTAGTAACAAAAAAAACACTTATTATTATGAGAAAATTTTCACATTTTGTTCCTATAAACAGAAGAATGTTGATTTTTGTTAATTTTTTCTAGAGTTCTACTTATTAAGTTCTAATTTTCTTATAATAAACAAAGTGAAAAAAATTATTGCATTTTATTTTTAAAGATAATCTATACTATAAAATTGAATAAGGTGCACCGAGGCGATTGCGACTATCAACTTTGAAGTTTTAACCTAGAAAGATAATCTGCGTAAAATTCAAGCATCCGCGTTCGAATTATTGCTCTCTTTTTCTAAATAGCGGGATTTCAAGGACAAGCATCACGGAAATTTCATTTGTCGACTGGGCCTTTCGAGTGGAAAACGAATTTTTTAGTTAAGTTTCGCCATTTTTGAATTATAGATACCTAGTGAGTCAAAATTACGCATGATTATCTTTAACGTGACTTTTAGAAACATTTTAAGGAATGGGAATACTTATACATTTGTGTGTTTTATGTTTTAGTTGTTATTTTTTTGCCGTGTAAGTAGTCGTTTCACGTATTATTTTATATTTTAGGAATCTTGGTGCAACAATGACTAGTCTGAACCTGGATGAGGGGGAAATCTGGTCTCCAGGAACATCGATGTTTGGTTTTGACGGACCCCTTACCATAAGAATAAGAACAGACTAGAAGGGAAACTTCGCTCCGAACGCGCTCAAGGTCACGATATTAGCCTACGTGATTCTGCACGTTAAACGTGCAGTAGGGCTGTCACAGGCGGCGACGCCGCACGCGGATTTTAATATTTGTGTAGGTTAGGTACCTAGCTCTATAATATGACGTCATGGTCAAGTTATTGTGGTGTGATCGGTTGTAACAATAAAAGATAATACATATTAGATGATAATACATACCCTATGTAAGTAATATTGTCTAAATATTATTGTGTTTTAGTAGGTTCCTATCTAACTAATTAGGTAGGTACCTAATCAAAGGAACGTGAATATCGTTCGTTGACCTTTTCCCACTCGCCTCGCCTCGCGATGACGGCGCGGCGGCGGCGGGACGCGGCGGTACGGTGCAGTAGCAACCCTGGCAAAACGACTGGACGACAGAGGGGCGTAACGAGGTGAAGGGGGAAGTAGGTATATAAATGGCGGCGTTTGGGACTAGATCAAAGAAGAGTCCCTTCTACGTAGTTATTGTTTATTCTTATGCCCTTACATTAGTCATGTACAAATCGAAACCGGCTAAAATGGTTTGCCTTTTATCATCCTGCGATGAAAATGCGACTATAAATTAGACTTAAGGTAAACCGGAAATGATTATAATCAGTCAAAAGGTGGAGTAGACACGCTGGACCAAAAGTGTTCCTTGATGTCTTGCAACAGAAAGACGAACAGGTGGCCTATGGCGTTATTTTAAAGCATGATTAACGTGGCCTGAATAAATGCCTTTATAATATACCACCACAAGTTGTGTGCAAGGGCGAGAAACCTCTAATCATGAATAAAAATAACCAAACGCTTAGATGTCCCTTCATTGCAAAGATATTTGCGGGACAATATCGCTGATATGTTTCAAAATGTGTCCTCCAGTTCAACAGAAGACAACACAGAGCCTCTAGAACCAAAGAAACGTATAATATATTGTACGTATTGCCCTTCAAAAATAAGGCTTCAGCTAATTCTTCCTGCAAAAGATGCAAAAAGGTTGTTTGCAGAGAGCATAATGTGGATGTGTGCCAAACCTGTATATGACTGATTATGTGACTGATATGGCTCTTTATGGAAAATATGGTCTTTACTGATTATAATTTTAATTTAGAAACACTGATTTCTATTTGCCAAAAACATTTTCACAGAAAATAAAAATTGTTATCCAATTTTGAAAGTGTTTGCAGATGTTTAGATTAAGCGTCCGTCTTTTAGTAAATAAACATAAATACATAATATTTTTGTGTTTCTATTATTACATCTGAGCCTAATTATGCTATTTATTAACCTTCTACCCAATTCTATTAGCTAGATTCGAAATAACAGGTACTTAAAACGCATGCGTGAAAATTACGCATGATTATCTCTAACGTAGTATCAAATAAGATTATCTTTCTAGGGTTCTTTTGCCATAATCGTCCAGTAAGATAAAATTGAATTTCTAGTAAGTATCCATATGGTAAAGCATATATCTATGATATATTTTACATTAAAATAACGTTGAATAATAGTGTATTTAAGATATATTTAGAATACAGTCTCTGTTAAAACAGATAAAGTTACATTGGCCCCACTTTGGGGCGAATGTGACTTTTTAGTGTAACTTGTTTGTGCTTATTGCTTTAAACCTAAGAATTATATAACTATATAACCTTGAATCCATATTTACGCATAAACTATTTCAAACAGTGCTAAAACGCAGTATGTAGCATAAAAAATGCTTTGCGTTTTTTCTGGGGCGAATGCAACTGCGCTCCATAGAATTAGTGTTGGGACTACATTCATCGATAACTTTTTCCTATGTGACTGTAACCGGCAACGATGGGTTCGGAAAATAAAACAAGGTTAAATTTTTTAAATGTTATTTTTAATAAGAATATGACCAAAATAGGTAGGTATTTATTTTTGCTGCCTTCATCAAAAGGGTACCTATTTGATTAACGCAGCAATAACAAATATCGCAATGCACAGTTTATTTACAAAATATCGACATACTATTCTATCGACACTAATCATCACTAGTGATTCACATTTTCCATACAAAAACATAAGGGCTATTGCAACTAGCCTTAATTTATCAAAATAGCTACAATCGCCCCGCAACACAAAAAAAAGAGGCGAAAGTAACTGTTGTAATATTATTCGAAATATGTGACGTAGGATTATATTTATTACCGGAAAAGCTACTTACGGTTAGTATTTCTACTTTTCTTCTTTTGAAACTGCACAGAAACTACGTTTTATATTTTTTTATAAAAGTTTGCACGCAGGTCGTCAACAAACACTTGTCCAAAATGGCGTCTTTCAGAAAAAAGTCTGTCGGTCAAACAGTTTCATAGGTAGGAGCGCCAGAGTCACATTCACCCCATAGTTGCAATCGCCTCGGTGCACCTTAGGTACATTTAAAATAAATAAGTACAGTAAAACGTTACAAGATTGCCCAACTAATTTGACTTTGCCCACCACGGTACTTTTTTTAAAATTCTTAGTATTATCGAGAATGTTCTAGTACTCGTAGCTTTTATTTCTTATTTATTGGTAGAATTCTGAATATGTCACTGACAACACTAAATAACCGACTGTTGCTAATTTCACTTCAATTGACTGTCAGTTGATGTCAAAGTTGGTGGTTTTTTTGGCGGGTCAAATTTCGTGCGGAAAACTTTATTGAAAAACAGTACTTGCAGTTGCAGCAGGCAAGTAATTATTTTACCACTATAAGCTTATAACAAATAAACAATAACTGTCGAATATCTGACGCGAAACTCTTTTTAAACTCGAAAATATTCAGGTGGGCAATGTCAAATTACTTTTTCTGGAGTACTGTTTACGACTTTGCCCACCAAAATATTGTTGTCAGGGTTGTCACTACGACATTAAATTAAAATTGATTTTTGTATGTCCTATTATTAGTAGGTCGGTTGGTATCTATCTAACCACCTATTAGACGACCGTTCAACACGCAGGTGTTTGCGGGTTCGATTCCCGCCTCGGAACAAATTTGTGTACGATCTGCAGAAATTTGTTCCGTTAGTCTGGGTGTTTTCTATGTATAATAAAAAATATGTATCTATGAAATGTATTGTATTAAGTATATCAGTCATCTAGTACATATTACACAAGCTCTGCTTAGCTTGGGGTTAGATGATGCTGTGTGGACTGTCCGGAATTATTTATATATTTATTTTATTATGAGAAAGTATTTAGTTTTCAGTATTTATTTATTTCAATTCCTCTTTATCAAATAATGTAATGAAAAATTTACCATTTCTACAGTTTTTTTGTAAATTAATGCCTTAATTTGTTTTATAAGCTAAATGAGGTAGTTACTTATCTTATTATTAATAATTTTTTTTGTGTCAGATACTAATAACCAGCGTTTTGTTAAAGCAAAAAAGCTATAATTAATGTAATGCTTATTTTCAGAATGAACAACAAAAAGTTACAACCCAAGCACATCTTTTTATTTGTATGAAAATTGTCCAAAAATTATTTGTGTCTTTGCCCACTCAATTTAGGAGATTAATTTGCTTGCTTGAACGTTTCATATTAAGATATAAAGTAACATTGATTGTCCCTATTGCTTGTTCCTTAAATTTTGAGATCATACGGTCAAAAATACCGGAATTACGATTTTTTTTTCAAAATGGGCAAACTTGTAATTTTTTATTTTATTTGGCCCGCTCTCTAAATTATGATTTTTTACACATACCGTCCCATTTTATTCGATTTTTAATCTTTTATTTGCAAAGAACAGTATTTATTTATAATAATGTAGCGCAAACATAATTTGAAATATACATACTTTTTAAATTAACATCGAGCGGGGCAATTCCGACTATGGGGTTATTCCAACTAATGACAATAACTTTTATTTTACTTATATTTACACAAAACGCCATCTAGATCCAAGTAGGTGAACAGGTAAATTCGACAATGCTTCATAGATGGCTCTTCTAAGGCATAAACTGTCTTACTTATAGGCACTTTTTGTCAGACGTCATTTTGCGTAACAGTGACAGCCAAGACGCTCGTTACATTTTTCGTGAAAAGTTGTGTTTTGAACGCTTGTTTTCTAGATAATACATTGCGAGTGAAGAAAATATAAACTATTAGTTGTTATTCATTTATTTGTTCTAAGAAAACGTACGTTTTTGAAGAGATTTTTGAATAGTTGAAATTACCCCGCCAAAATAGTAAAGTGGGGTAATTCCAACTAACCTCAAGTTGTAATTACCCCGCTTAGTTTTGTATGGTGTTGAAAAACACTAGTGATGTCCCATATATCGATACTTTTTTTATAAATAGCTGCGCCCCGCGGCTTCGCCCTCGTAGTAAATTATTTGTCAAATGCAGAACAATAGGTATCGAAGACCTAAAAATTTCAGAAATTTATTGCACGCCTCTTTGAGGAAGTTAAATAAAAAGAAAAACATTTTTAACTACCTACTTACTATATGTACCGTAAAGTCCCCTTACTTCGCCTAGTTTTTGACAAAATTTGCGTTCTTGTGCTTTATTTAAACATCAATTTATGGATTAAAAAAAATAAAATGGCACATTTAATTGTTGCCGTTCGATTAAGACCATAGACATATAGATTAGGAAGCATTTAAACCACATAAAATAATCCCAAAGCTAGTAGGCGAAGTTCTGGTGTTGTTCCGTAACTTCGCCTACCAGCACAAAGTACGCATACAAGATAGGTAGGTATACACTTTGTTCGGCAAAATTAATGTCGAACTCCTTTGGAAAAAATGCTTTAATCTTATTAGACATAAAGTCCAGTTTTGTGTTAATATCTATAGTAGGCGAAGTTAGGCACCGATATCCACCTGTTTCCATACATTGCTTACGGAACAGCTAGGGTTGTCAAAAATGCAATGAATGGGTGTGTTGAATTTTATGATTAGAAAGATAAGTGTGTACCTATGTAGTAGCAAATAAAATTTATTAAAGGAATTAACAAATGTTAAACATACTTACTAAAAACACCAAAATCAACAATAATGATTAAAAATAGGCAAATCAGTATAGGGACCTATTTTCCATGGTACCTATAGGAAAGTTAATTCTAATATAATTAAAGAATATTTGATAAGACCAAACATATCGAAAAACATAAAAAACATATGCTTAAATATCTCACCTTACTTATTACAAAACGAGAAAAACATTAAAATCCTTTTTGTAAGTCGGGCAAAATTATTTAGTGGCAGCCCTATAGGCAGGCGAAGTTTGGCAACAGCCTGACCAGCATTGACCATTCATCGATACAAATTCAATTTTCTCGTTAAGTAAGTTGTTAATTCACAAGACAATTCGTTTTGATTAAAGAATAATAGTATGTGATTTTATTTTACGAACTCATTTTGACTTACCTGCGGTGGTTTCTCGTAGGGAACCAAAGTTATTCGGATCAAAAAAAAATTTGGCCCTAGTTTGTGCGGGAAAATTGATAATCCCTCGTCAATGACGTGAACTTGGCTACAAATGGAATGCAAATTGTTACCATGTTGAAAAAATGCTTCGTATTTGGTACTTTCTTATAGGGGTTTCTAATGAAATTCTTAGTTTATGGGAAAAAAAATAAATTAGGCGAAGATAGGTTTCTTAGGCGAAGTTTTGGGACTTTACGGTACTTATTATTTTAGTTTTATTATTTGTATAAATTTAAATTAAATATGTAAGAAACTTATTTTAATTTCTTGTTCAGTAGGTAAGGGCTAGCAAATGTTTATATTTAGTTATTTTAGTTTGATCCAATTTATCGACTATGTTGATCGACATATGCGGCGCACCGCGCAGCCCTACTATATCTATGAAAAATGGTTGAAATTACCCCTCCAAAACGGTTAAAGTGTTTTTTTGCTACACTGAGCCTTCTTACGCAGTTGTAACATACGAATTTGATTGAAAGATGCCATTATTATAGTCCAGCAGATAATTTTAACGCAATATTCGCATAAGCAGGATATATATGTGCCATAGTTGGAATTACCCCACCGAGGGGTAATTTCAACTATTTCTGCCTTGTTTGAGAAACTTCGTTCTTTTGAACATACAAAATGGGTATTTTGTCTAAGTGATAGGTGAAAAATGATCTCAAATCAAGCCTTTTGATAATACATTCATCCAATCTACCTTATCGTTAGGTATCACAAATAGGGCATGTAAACCGGTTATTCGGTTAATCGAAAAACCGGTTAACCGACTGATTTTACCTCGGTTTTTAACCGGGTTTTTTCGGTTATTATTTGTTTCTTCAAACTCAAGAATTTGTCCCTCATCTGTATTAAAATTGGGTCATAAAGAAAACTATTTAGTGTTATTATGCAGTGTATGCATATAATATAACAATCCATCTAACTATTTTATAACATTTTAAGATTGTCATATATAAATCCCACCAGATAGAGATTATTGAAGAAAAATATTTTCATCTAAACTTCCGAGCTATAAACTGGAATCACTTCATCGCTGGTTTTTGCAGACCATATTTTACAGTTTCCATGCAATAATCTGTAGGTTGTGGTATATTATTTAAAAAAGAGAATTTTATTAGCTTTCAAACTCTTTCGATATCATAGCGTAAAAAATGTTCTTCATATATCATGGAACGTGAAAACAAAAGACATAAATTTTTGGAACGAAACATCAATATTTTCAAACTCCTGAATCCCTATAAAAACTGGGAATTTATGCAATTTTGTCATCAGTCCAATCAGTCACGTCACTCAAAATACTGGAATTACAAGAAAATGGAAACCACACCAATAGAAGCCGCTCAAATCGTCACCCTAATCCAGCAAGGGTTCTCTCACCGTACTATCGCTCGACAGCTTCATCTGAGTTAGTCCTGTGTCTCCAAAGTATACAAGAGGTTTAGAGAGACTGGAAACTTAGTCCGAAGACCAGGATCTGGACGACATCGATGCACTTCGGCGAGAGATGACCGATTTATTGTCAGCACTTCTCTCCGAAATCGACATCTAACCGGCGTTGACGTCCAGCGGGAGCTCGGAGAAGTTTGAGGGAGAACTGTCAGCGAGTGGACAGTGAGGCGAAGACTCAAAGACGCTAACTTGACCCCAAAAAGGCCAGCAACGGGACCCAAATTGTCTACAGCCCACTGACAAGCCCGACTTCAGTTTGCTCGTGATCAGTTAGATTGGGATATACAGCAATGGAGCCGAGTTTTGTTCGCGGACGAGACTACGATGTGCCTGCATGGCAGCGACCGTCGACGGAGAGTCTACAGGAGACCGGGAGAGCGATACGCACAATGCTGTATAGCGGAAACAGTGGCATATGGGGGTGGGTCTTGTATGATGTGGGCGGGGATTTCAATTGAAGCTAAAGCGGAGCTGGTATTAGTACCCGGTGGAGGTCGGGGAGGAGGACTAACCGCAGAAAGGTATATCAACGACATTCTGCTGGACCATGTACTCCCTTACGCCGGGCTTATTGGCGAAAATTTCCTGCTAATGCACGACAATGCCCGCTGTCACACCGGTCGTGCGACTAGACAGTACCTGGAATAAGTCGGGATTCCAACAATAGACTGGCCAGCCGTGAGCCCTGACATGAACTCTATCGAACACCTGTGGGACGAGCTGAAAAGGTGGGTACGAGGAAGATCTCCAGCTCTGGCGTCAATAGAAGACCTAAAAACTGCCCTTATCGAAGAGTGGCAGGAAATTCCACAGGATTCCATCAGGAAACTTATTATGTCAATGAAAAACCGTTTACAAGCAGTCATTAGGGCCAGGGGGGGCAATACAAAATATTAAGCGGGAAATAACAAAGATTTTAAATAAAAATTTGATATTTTCATATTACTTCTTATTAATTTAAACATACACAACTTCGACCTATTGTAATCTCTAGCTTACGGAGTTAGAAAGAAGGGCTAGAACTGTAGGGCTTGCAATCAACCACGACAAAACTGAATACATCCATATGAAGCGCTACAAAAACACCCTTGTTAAACGTAAAGACTTAGATGCGGGACATGTGGTGTATAAGGGTGTTGCAAGCTTCAAATATCTGGGATGCACTATAACAGATACAGGTTCTAGGGAAGATGAAATCAACATTCGCATTCAGAACACCTTGCGGTGCAGTGAAGCGCTTCATAAAGTGTTGACGTCCAGACTTCTGAGTCGAAGCACCAAAATCCAAATATATAAAACTGTTATACGTCCTATTCTGATCTACGGGTGCGAAGCCTGGACGTTAACGCTAAAAGAAGAAAACAAACTCCTCGTGGCTGAGCGTAAGGTGCTGCGTAAGATCTTTGGTCCGACCAGACGAACAGATGGAACATGGCGAATCCGGAATAACCAGGAGCTGGAGGATCTTTATGCGAACCCAACATCATAGGCGAGATTAAAAGCGCTCGTCTCCGCTGGCTAGGACATTTAGAGAGAATGGAAGCTGATCGGGCTGTCAAGTAGGCGTTTACGAGAATAGCTTCGGGGCATAGGCCAGTCGGCCGCCCTAGGTATCGCTGGATTGACGAAGTGGAAGCCGATCTCTGCGAACTCGATGCTTATAGATGGCGAGAGACAGCTTAGAACCGAGATGCCTGGAGAAGTCTTGTATCGGTGGTCAAGATCCACTTTGGGTCTCTGAGCCACAGGAGTAAGTAAGTAAGTAATCTCTGGCTTAAGCTATGTTTAAGTAAATTAACATAATGTTCTAAATGTTCTAAAAATAAAACCATTATCTTATCAACACGCAGGTTGTGTCCCAAGGGTGAAAAAAAGGATGAAAAAGGAGTCTTTTAAGATATTTAAAAGGGTAGGCAACGCGCGTGTAATGTCTCTGATATGCAGGCGTCCATAGGCTGCGGTAACCTTTAACCTTTTTTCATCAGGCGGGCCGCATGCTATTTGCTACCTTAGTGGTATAAAAAATACTGTAGGTGATACATTTCTGTTACTATCGAAAACATTATATGTTTTAATTATAAGAAATGTGATTTAAGTCAAATTAATGAGTCCTTAGTACATTTTAATACAGATTTTATTGTTTTTATTCGTCTTGTAGAAAATAACCGAAATCACCGAAAAAACCGGTTTTCACCGGTTTTTAAATCATAAAAACCGAATTAACCGGTTTTTAAAATAACCCGGTTTTTACATGCCCTAATCACAAACGAGAGTGCTAACTTTTGAAGTTTAAGTCAGTGTTTTTTTAGTCGGAATAGCCCCGCTCGACCTTATCTAAAATTGAACCTCTAAATCCAAGAAAATTGGGCAAAGTTGCACTGTTTTACGGTAATTATGTTATATAGATGCATTTGAAAAGCGAGCGCCTCTGAAGCACATGGTTATCTTTTGCGTAATCTCGTACTATGGTTATCTATCTAGGGTTAATAATGGCTTATTTACTTTTAGCCAAAGTTAATATCTATTCTTCTACATGGATTCAAAAACAACACTGATCATCAAATCAAAAAACCGTTCGATCTTGTGCCCACTCTACTGCTACAAGCAGGGTTGCCAGATCGATTCTTCCTGATATCGGGATCAATAACCGATTTTTCGGGATTTTAGGGCTTTAGTCGGGAGAAATAAAAAAATAAGTTAATAATATAAATTATACATAATATATTGAGTAAACCAACATATTTTTGCATTGCACTGTAGATATAAGAAAAAAAAAACATACTTAGTAGGTACGTATTTGTGATACTAAGAAAGAACCGAATGAACATGTTTATTGGTTTTGTTCTTGCCATAAGTATTTGTAATTTTTTTACCGCGTTTAACAACTTTTGAGCTTTATTGCTATTCAAAAAGGTCTTAAAATTTGAACAATTTTCGTGGAAATTCAAACGAATTATTAATTACGTCTTTACTAAATCCATGCTCATTCGGTTCCTTTCTTTTGAGTATTAAAAACGCGTCCGCAGTAAGCGTTACTTACTGGAATTAAAACCAAAATTGTATGTTTTATATTTTCATAAAACATACAATTTTGGTTTTAACTTCAACGCAGTTTCTTATAAAATATGCCGACTCGACTCAGACCGAGTGCATTGCAATGTTTTTTTCGCTCTGCGCCAAACGCCTAAGTAATTTGCAAGTTTCGTTTGACGAAAAAGTGAACATAAAACTATCGAACTTGTTTTTCGGGAGATTTTTTGCTTTGTCGGGAGTCGGGAGCACATACAAAAATTCGGGAGAATCCCGCCAATTCCCGACCGTCTGGCAACCCTAGCTACAAGTCACCGGTGGACAACATGCGTGCGAAGCCAGGGCGGGTCGCTAGTTTATTATAATAGTAAGATGTTGTGCCGGCCACCACCACCAGCGCCGCCGACGACGTAGCGACGCGACGCACGTAGCGTGGTAGGTATGAATAAGACGCGACGACGCGACGCGCTACGTCGTCGTCGGTCGCCGGCCGTCCGGGCGGAGCGGTTTCGGCAGCGGTGGCGGCGGCGAGCGCCCCGCACCCATGCGTTTTCCACAGCGATTGCCTGGCGCCTGCGGAGGGCGGTCGTCTGACACCGCCTACTTCGTCTGGTATAAGCGTCACCAGTCTCGTGTCCCGCTTAACCTCCAAATTTACAAGCATTCAATACACTGCTTGCTTGAGTGAGTCGAGGAGACCCATCCAAGGAGTACGAATGTCCTTCATGCCAAGTGACACGGGAAGAGGGGGTGGGGGTGTACGGGGGTTGGCAGGCGGCAGGTTGATATTAACCCTAGAACCGTACCCATATAAGAATTTTATTAACGGTACCCTGGGGTACAGGCACACCCCTAATAAAAAATATACATACCTATTTCAGAAGATAATAAACTTTTATCAAAAATCAACTTACGTATGCTTTTTTACATTAATTTCAGTCTCATTTAACAGAATCAAAGCCGATCAAATTAGGAACTTATACAATTTTGGCAAATTTGGTTTTGGTGGTCATTGCACATGAAAGTTTTGTACGTAACACATTGTGTGCGCGATTTACGGTCCTTGGACCTTTGATAGAAAGAAAACTTTTTAGATTTATGATTTTCGATAGTTACCGCAGCTAATGATCGCTTTTCCCCCAATATATCTCCAAAACTTATTTGTAGGGATGTTAGCAAAGAGCGGCATTAAATCTTTCAGGTGAGGCTTGATGAAATCTAATGCGAATGCTTTCAGAAAGTGTGCCTATTTTTGAAATTTTGCTTCTTACTGCAAGTTGATCAATTTAGCAATATCATAGAATTAATCCCGACAAAAAATCAAATTGCGTTTTCACGTAATCTGAAAAGAAAGTAGAATGAAGCAAAAATCACCAAACCCAAACACTAAGAGGGACAATTTGTAAAAATATTTATATGTCAATAAAAACTTAAGGTGCACCGAGGCGATTGCAACTATGGGGTGTATGTGACTAATTGATTTATCTTTCATTCTAACGGTTTTTGATGAGCAAACCATCTATTGGTGAACAGACAAATTAGTGTTAGTCCCAGAAAATAACAGATGGCGCTCCTACCTATGAAACTGTTTGACCGAGAGACTTTTTTCTGAAAGACACCTTTTTGGACAAGTGTTTGTTGACGACCTGCGTGCAAACTTTTATAAAAAAAAATATAAAACGTAGTTTCTGTGCAGTTTCAAAAGAAGAAAAGTAGAAATACTAACCGTAAGTAGCTTTTCCGGTAATAAATATAATCCTACGTCACATATTTCGAATAATATTACAACAGTTACTTTCGCCTCTTTTTTTTGTGTTGCGGGGCGATTGTAGCTATTTTGATAAATTATGGCTAGTTGCAATAGCCCTTATGTTTTTGTATGGAAAATGTGAATCACTAGTGATGTTTAGTGTCGATAGAATAGTATGTCGATATTTTGTAAATAAACTGTGCATTGCGATATTTGTTTTTGCTGCCTTAATCTATAGTGTCTTAATATATAGTGTATTTTTATTCATATTTTGGTCATATTCTTATTAAAAATAACATTTAAAAAATTTAACCATGTTTTATTTTCCGAATCCATCGTTGCCGGTTACAGTCACATAGGAAAAGTTATCGATGAATGTAGTCCCAACACTAATTCTATGGAGCGCAGTTGCATTCGCCCCAAAAAAAACGCAAAGCATTTTTTATGCTACATCCTGCGTTTTAGTACTGTTTGAAATCGTTTATACGTAAATATGGATTCAAGGTTATATAGTTATATAATTCTTAGGTTTAAAGCAATAAGCACAAACAAGTTACACTAAAAAGTCACATTCGCCCCAAAGTGGGGCCAATGTAACTTTATCTGTTTTAACAGAGACTGTATTGTAAATATATCTAAAATACACTATTATTCAACGTTATTTTAATGTAAAATATTTCATAGATATATGCGTTACCATATGGATTTACTAGAAATTCAATTTTATCTTACTGGACGATTATGGCAAAAGATAAAGTTAAAAATTCAAAGTTGATAGTCGCAATCGCCTCGGTGCACCTAGGGTTACCAGGGCTTTAAATCGAAAAGCCGGTTCCAAGTGTTAGAAAATCCTGATTTGTGTAAAAAAATCCGGTCTTTGGCTGAAAATAAAACTTCGTAGATTATAAATACGTTTTATTATAGGTACTTTACTACAATATTATTTGTACTTATATTTCTGTCCACTAACAACAGCTTTTAAAAATCTTTTTTAGTAGAAATTTCACTGTAAAATTCTTCACTACACAAAATTCATCATTCAGATGTTTGAAGCAGGGTTGTTGCTGATGCGGTGTTTTGACACATCAGCGGATGCTAATGCTGATTTTTGATCTTCACATCAGCGAATGCTGATGCTGATGCTGATTTTGGCCAAGTGCGTGTTGGGCTCGCAAACATAGTGTTCCACGCTTACTTAATGTAGGTGGTGAACCGAGTCTCGATAAATCTTGCATTTTTTGAAGGTTAAGTGCACAGGGAACATCATTTTGTGAACTGAATTTAAAAAAACGTAGTTTTCAGGATCTTGTTACTAAGCCTCCTCTCTAAAGATGAAAATTTAAAAAAAACCTGATATTTTTTCAAAATCTTGGAAAGAGCTCCATAGTTTTTTTTCTAAATTAGATTTTTTTTCAGGATATAATCTTACTAACATACTATTATAATAAATGGGAAAGTCTGTGTGAATGTTTGTTATAGGTAATCTCCGTAACTACTTAAGTTATTTAAATGAAATTACGTAGATAGTTTAGGACCTAGCACATAGGCAATTAAAATTTAGAAATTTTAGCCTCTGAAGGGGTTAAATAGGGTGGTAAAGTTTGTATGGAAAAATATTTTTCCTTGGTTCAATTTACTCAAAACACGGTATTTAAATTTTTTAATTTTTATTTTTGCGAAAGGAGGCGTGAAATAAATTTCTGAAATTTGACAAATTTCCATGCGGGCGAAGCAGCGGGGCGCAACTAGTCAATTCTATGTCAGAAATGATGTTTACTCTTAGTAGTAAGTAGTTCGATTTGCTGTATTGCCAATAGTTACGTTATTTTAGTCGCTTAGATTTGCTTTCAAATGTAAAAAAAACATTATTTTGAGTCATTCATACCTAGTTGAAATCAATTTTTCGATTTAGGGATCCGTTTGCGATATGTTAAGTGCTTTTAAGTGCAAGTGAACATCAGCATTGAAAATCAGCATCGATCAATGCGGATGCTGATGCTGATGTTTAAATCAATACTGATCATCAGCGGATGCTGATGCTGATATTCGCAACAACCCTAGTTTTAATTTGGACTTGCGCGGTAGCGGCGGCGCCTGCTAGTTATTGGCATCACGAAAAGTCCGGTCTCGAATGAAATCCGGGCGGAGTCCGGTCTGTACGTTTAAAATCCGGTCTAGACCGGATTTATCCGGTCTGATGGTAACCCTAGGTGCACCTTACACATTTTGTGTGAGTATATTTCTTAGTATTATCAACCACAAATCAAAATATAAAAATATAATACAAAATGCATAAAAAAATTAAAAATATGACCAATTGTACCAAATTAAATACTTACGTTGAAAGTACCCTGGGGTGCTGGTGTACCCCACACGCACCGTATCGCCTCCACTGACTATTAGGACTAGTGTACGACTAAGGTATCAGCGCATCCCCCTGCCCTACGTAAATACACGAATGCACGATACAAACCGTCAAATAGTAAAAAAGTTATTGACTATTTAATTATTTTTTTTTCATTTGTACCCCAGGGTACGGTTCTAGGGTTAAGGAAGGAAGGTACTAACTACTTATTATTAAACTACCGGATGTGACATCTAAAATAAAATTTAGAGCATAATGTTTAAGCGATAGGGCGACTAAATCCTCTGAAATAATTACTTAACATAAAATTACTCTACCGACGACAGAAGAAAAAAATATCGAAGCGGAAGTCCTTTATGTAGGTAGGACCTACTATTTTGATCGATTTTAAAAAGAGAATAAATTTACCTACTAGTTACCTAATCTAACTAAATGCACGGCCGCCCCGGCACGCCACAGCTGAGGCCACAGCACGCACAGCGAGTGTTGCGACAATGAGCCTAGCGATGGGCGAGTCGAGTTGGCTGATTCGAATAACTCGAATCAGAGTCTAAACGAGTTGATTCGAATCGAGTTCATTCGCAACTCGAATCAACTCGCTTACCTACCTAACTACTAGAATGCGGATAACGAATGCGAGTTTTGCGAATGCGAGTGCACGAGTCGCGAGGTCGCGAGTCAGCGATTCGCCAACTCGAAACCGAAACTCGACTCTAGCACGAATATTCATTTTGTTTTGATTGGTATTCCGTCGTCGTCGCCTCGCCGGTCACCGTCGGCACACCTCGGGTCGGTTCGGGCCGCCCGCCGTCGACGTTCGAGCAAGGTTTGAGAGAGAAAGCAAGTATTTTTAATGCGTAAAAGTGAATAAGAGAATAAAACTGCCAAAATTACTAGGAGTCCGGTAAACTAGTTATTTGGCGACTGCACTGCACTGGCGTACGTTAGGATTTGGTTTTTACCAAGTTTGGGGTTTTTTAAAGTGAACATTTTATTGTATTTGGGTGATTCTACGAAAACTCGTTTTTTGTCTGACTTCTGTGGCACATTTTTTTTTTGTTGAAATTGCACATCATGATAGTATATTCTAAATAAAGATTTAATTTTTAATTTTTTGGCAGTGAAGGGAACTTTATTGGCTTTATGGTTACGGAGTTATTCAATTTTAAAAATATGGTGTCCACGGAAATCAGAATTTATATCACCAAAATCAAATATGGGTTGGTTTATCGATAAGAATATGTGTTTTCGGTAGTAAGTAGATTATTAAGCTAAATACCAATTATTTGACGTTTGTAGTTTTAATCAGTTTTTACAAAAACACCTTTAAATCATTACTGTAAATACAAGTAACTTTTTACAAAAATCACACTAACAATGTTTATCTTTGTATTAAAAATATTATAATCATTCATTTTGTATTTATTATAAACTTTTATCCTAAAAAACATCATAAAAACTGTAAAAAAATATTATTGAGATGTTAATGAACCCGCAAAATCCACGGAAATCACACCACGGAAATCAAAAATAATAACAAAATCTTAGAAATTTTCTTAATTTTCTGGTTTATTTTACATTGAAATATGCAGTCGAAATTAGGAACACAAAAGGCATGAATTATCATCATTAATAAAACAATAGGATTAGCATAAACAAATTTATAGTCAACATGGTAATCAGAATTTCCAGATACCAAGCCACGGAAAGTGATTACGTACCGAAATAACAGAGTGACGTAAAGACATACACCTTTGTTGTACACACCACTGATGGGGCGTGACTGATAGTTTCTCTCAATGTAACAACTATTTACGCAGATATTAAAGTACAGTATTTATGAATAATTTAGTGCGCACCAGGGAAATCAGAGCTAAACGACGGACGCGAAGTTATCTCGTTGTAACTTGTCAACTAAAGCTTAATTTTGCGTAGTAATAGCGTCAAATAAGCAAGTAACTATCTGGGTTATTGTGAACCTATGTAAATTAGTACCAGAGTTTTTAGGAAATGATATAAAAATTTATTAACACCGGAACATGAGGTCCGGACGCACCACGGAAGTCATAATTTCCAAGGATTTTATTTATTTTTACTTATTTAAAATAAGAATATTAAAAAACTAAAAAAGGCCTCCCCTATTATTTTTGTCTAATCTACTATCATAAAAAAAATCAAAGGGCTAGGGA
Organism: Eupithecia centaureata; assembly: GCA_944547425.1. Classification (NCBI taxonomy): domain Eukaryota; kingdom Metazoa; phylum Arthropoda; class Insecta; order Lepidoptera; family Geometridae; genus Eupithecia; species Eupithecia centaureata. The sequence goes on from OX155675.1 coordinate 11,524,960, forward strand.
TACTTTTTGTATGATTTTTCGAGCCGGACATGTATTTTTGAAGCCCGGGAGAATCACCCATTTTCGCAATTAAGTAAAAATTGGGTAAATAAATACCATCGGTAATAAGCCCCACAAGGTACTCGCATAACATCGTAATACTTATTTATAATGACTATAAATAACATGGAATCTATGATGATGATTTTAAATTACGTAATCTTATGTAACAACAATAACTAATTTTTGTTTTTCTAATTGTATTTTAAGATAATGATAATAATATGACGTGTGACCTTTAAATGATTTAATTGGACCTGTCCGTGTTATTTAAAGTAAAAAATAAATAACACACACGCACAGCGGTGGCCGGCGAGTGGAGCAGTGGCAATCGGCAATGCAAGTGTAAACTCGAATCAAGAATAAGAATACGAATACGGTGCATTCGACTCGACTCGCCGATCCGTTTGGCTGCTGCCGCGAAGCGGATCCCATCCGGTTGATGCGAGTCGAGTCAACTCGTGTTGCGATTCGAGTTAGCGGCCGAGTCAACTCGAGTTATCCGAGTTGGAATAAAATCAACTCGTAACATCGCTAAATGAGCCTGAGCCTTGCGTTTGGAATAGGTACAGGCTCATCAGGCAGGCAGCCCCCCCTACCCTCCACCCAACTACCATTCGTCCAGCCAGCGAGGGAGAACGCATGCTCTGGTTGGTTGTGTTGCTTGACGACAAAGACAATAATAAATAATAATACAATATTGTCGCTATTCATCATAGGTACACTAACTAGCTACCTACCTAGAACAGATGAATCACTTTTTTTTTTTGCTAGGCGTAGGTAGGTAGGCAGTTTTGCCAACTCGGATTTTGAAAACTTAGTAGATACGGCGTAGACCACATTAGAAATTTAGGGTCAATATGGGAAAGACCGTCTACAAGGCAAAACCGTCTACGCGCAATATCTTACGTTTTATACTAGCTACTGCACTTTGCGTTGACGGACGGGACGTAGCATTACATTATGCTTCGTATTTTTTAACATAGATGTCGCTATCTGCACTGTCGTCGAAGAAAATTTGCCCGCCATTTTTAGTCGCGCGATTGAACTTCCATTTACAAAGTGCGTGACACGTGAGGTCAAAAAAAAAAAAAGTGATAAATCGAACGAGTTTAGTAGAAATAAGAGGTTGAGTAAGTATTTCATGGACATCATTAACTACCTATTTGATGTATTATATTATTCAAAATGTTCTTAGTTTTGTAATAATTTGGGGTGAAATATTTATACCCTGTAAACTTCCAAGTTGGAAAGATAGTCTGGGTAGCAAGAGAAAGATCGGCATATGCCGGTCTTGCCTTCAAAACAGAGATCATCAACATTTTTTTGTGTGGACATCTTTCAGTTCTCCTCACTGACAAGTCATATAGCGATGCAGGAATTAAATTATGTCCCAAAATTAGAGATGTGGTATTCGTAATCATATTATCGAATATATCGCCATGATCATATAATGTTATCATACCCGTTATAAAAATATATTAGTTATATAAGTAATAGTAACCTATTCATTATATAACAAATTTAAACGTTGGTCGGTAGGTACAACCAAAACAATAAATCACATACTTAGGTAAGTATTAATAAATAAATAAATAAATATTTTTTCAAAAACTTTTACTCAGAACTAAATATAAAACAAGAGCAACTTATTATCTAAATATGGCTAGTATAACAAATTAGCCTGAACTAGGTAATCCTGTGTTTCAGGCGAAAAAGTGCTTAAATCGAACATTCAGTAATAATTAACTTTGATATTTTACAAAACTATAATATTACAGAGGAGTGTATAAAATGTAAGGAACGTTTACAGTTGAATAAAAGTATCAATATTCTAACTAGGTTAAGGTTATGAATTAAGCTTACAATTTATTTGTTTATTTCTAGAAGTTTCTCTGTACCATCATAGGATAAACTTTTAAGTGTACTTATAATAGATTTTTTATTTATCAATATCAGCCATGCACGTTTCATCTGATGATGAAAATACGATTTATTTTTCATAAATATAAACTTATTTTGCAAAATTATTAGTTAAACTTTAAGAAAGTTTGTAAGTGCTGATTATTTTATGTGTAGCTCTATTATTTCGCTCGATTAAGTATTTTATTAAGTTTTTTTTTGATTTGTATTTTGTAATACTTTGTTTAATAAATATTTTATCAAACCTACTTGTTTGCAAATTCAATTAATAAAAAATGAATTTTTGACAGTTTATTATTTCCCTCTCTATTAGGCTCTCTATTAATAACAATAATGAGGAAGTACTATACAGCACTGACAGAAAATTCCTTATCTCGTTTTTATACTTACAGGGTAAGACCGTTATGTTCAATTAACACTAGAGCGCACGCGTGCTCTACTATAGTAGAACGCACTCATTTATTTTAGCGTCATCTATTGATTTTAGTACCTAATTCTTTGGGCTCCTAGATAAGCCTCGGCGACAAAATTACACAACGAATTAGTACGGCACCCACCTGCAGTGCGAGTGCATGTTCCCGTAATTAGGCTTCAAAAATCAGTTTCTACCATTGTAGTACGCGCGAGTATTGGCGTAATAAAACTGGATGTAAGTACACAGATTTTGTTTTTACTTTTTTACTTCAAATTGTATAAAGTTTTAATGTTTGTTTTTTAACAGACTATCATTATCAATAGTATTTGCAGTTAAGCGTGTTTTTTTCTATTTACAAACTATTTTTGCTTTGTTTCAGCTAAAAAATGGATCCAGACCTTGAATCTTGCGTGATTCGGTGGTTACAGGAAAAAATGATGATGAGGAAGTTATTCAAAGTGATTCGGATGATGGAGAAGAAAGAGTAGAACCCATGGAACACGAAAATAGAAGCCAGGTACAGGAACCCGTAAGCGAAAACCAAGAATCATCGTCTGAAGATGACACGCCGCTTTCTGAACTTGCTCGAAACAACACACGAAACGATGTTTATGTGTCTAGAAATGGAACACGGTGGAGTAAAACATGTCATGCAGCAACACGGGTAAGATCTCAAAATATCCGGGTTAGACCTCCAGGTCCAAAGGGTGCAGCGAGAAACGCCAGAATGTGGGACGCAATTTCCTGTACGACCTCTCATATGAGCTGGTGAAACCCCTCATGACACGAAGATTGACGATGGAAAACCTCCCCCGAGAACTAAAAACAAAAACAAAATGGCTTTTGGGACAAACAGTTGAGGTTTCTCGCAGTTATCCTCAAAGAATGGGGCGAGTTGCCTGTGCTCTCGAGCTCGAAATCGATCCACAAAAAAATGGTGTAAGCGATGTGCTAGGTGGATTTGTCCGGATCACCAAGTTGTGGTCTGCATCGAATGTGAGGATGGTGACCAATAAGAAACTTATCGGTTGTTAGAAGTCTTTTTTTTTAGAGCTGATCTCATACATACCCAAATTGTTGATTTTTTTAATTGATCTCTTATAATGTTCCTAACTAAAAAACTTTAAATTTAAACTCTGTTTTTTTATTAAAATTGTGTTGAATAATAAATAGATGAATAATATAATTCAGTTTTATCATTTTAAAACCACCCACTTTTAAAATATTTGCTATATTGTTTTTCTACCAAGGTAGAGCATGCGAGCGCTCATGTAAAAAAAAGGGGCGCGTGCGCTGTAGTGTTAAAAATGTTTACAACCCCTTTTGTGAAATATGTGACGGTCTCTCCAAATATAAAAATGTTAATTCTCTTCGAATTTGTGCTTTATTCTTATTTGATTAAAGTGCAAATTTGAAAGACTTAAATTTTTTACAATAAATTGTACTTAAACACACAGAAAAAATACGAAATAATGTGTAAAATGTCAATAGACGGTCTTGCCTCCAATAGTACGGGAAGACCGTCTACACGCCAAGTTATAAAAAAAGGTTTCTATCTAAGGAGTTTCTATGATATAATGCAATCCATATAACGCAACATGTTCATTGAAAATTTGTTTATCACATGGAATTCTAAAAATCGGCCTAGAACTTACCAATTTTTTTATTTTATCATTTGTTTAGATTTTTAAATACAGTCTGTCTTTCCCATATTGACATTGACCTTACGTTGAATTAGAAAAATTTGCGTAAGTTAGGTAGTTATGTAAAGTTCGTAGATCTACAAACTTTTTTTTCAGAGTGAAATTAAGAGGGTAGGGTAGGTAAAACTGAATAAAATGAGTGTTTTGTTGTAGAATTTATTTATTTCCAGGCAAATTAAATTTACTCACCTATACATAAATTTATTAAAATTAAATATGTTCTTGTGAAGGTTCGTGGTTTTTTTTAAGCCACTTATCGTGAAAAGTAAGCCTGTTAGCGTTTACCACAGATCGTGCACAGATCGTATGAGCTGGCTGGCGATACGAGTCGTTTCGTTTTACACAGTCACAGCTCTATGGAATGGAATTAGAACTTTTTTCATAAAATGACTGAATGACGCAACGCCAATGTTGGCGAAGAGAGTTTGCGCTAGTATAAAGTTCGAAACACACAGAAGCCGGAGGCGGAGCGAAGGCGAAGGCGCGCGCGTGCCGGGTTTTACTATGGCACCGCGCCTGCGGTATGTGTGTAGGCTTTCATATAATTCAATGGAATACAACAACTCGCACGCCTTTGCCTCCTTCTGTGTGTTTCGTACTATAAACGGAACGTCCACTAACTTTTTTATTGCGAATGAAAGGGAAATTATGACCATTCAGCCTTAGATGGAGTGTTGCGCTGCAATCGCAACAAAAACAATAGGCCAGAATTGAAGCGCTTGTGTGCGAATTACGCACACAAGTATGTGTAACTACAAGCGGGCTACGTCACATGTGGCTGTACTGAGTGATACCAGATCTTGAATATTTCCCATAATAATAGGGAAAAAATGTTTAGATTTTGAATCATCTGTAATTATTAGATTTTATATTTTAATTTACTTTTTAGAATGTTGTACATATGGATTACTAAGTAAAATATATGTGTAAGGAAAAGTAAAAATATTACTGAAAATTAAAGTTTATTTATAATATTGTAGTTCTTAATTATATTTATACAAGTCATAAAATCATGCTTACAATTGGATTATTTACATATAGATACATTTGACGACCGTTGTGGCGCGGGGTAAACATGTTTTTGAGTGGAGACCGCCACTCGGCAAACGTAGTGTAGTAGGACGCCCTCCGGCCAGGTGGGATGACGATCTGCGAAGGACTGCTGGCAGATAATGGATGCGGCAAGCTGAAGACAGGGCGCTATGGCGCTCATTAGGGGAGGCCTATGTCCAGCAGTGGACTTATATAGGCTGATCATGATTATGATGACTATGAATAAGAAACGAAAAAGGGTTCGTATAAAAGCGATCCCGCAATCAGAAACGCCCTATCTCTATGGCATGTACCTAGTAGCAACCTCAATAGGGGCAGTCTTATGGGGGGCAGGGGGTATTTAGCAGTTTCGACTCGATCTACGGCGCCGGCAAAATCTCGAAAAACATTTGTTGGGTCGTGATTAAATACTTTTTTCATATTAGCTATTATTCACTATGGAAATGTTGTATTCATAGAGCAGGCAACCCAGTTAACATGGCGTCAAATTGCATCGTATTTAAGGACAACATTAAAACTTTATTATTAAATTGTTTCGTTAACTTACAGTGATTCAAAGTAGTGATGCAACGAATAGTACTTTTACGAATACGAATATCAAACCTACTATTCGGCGAATACGAATACGAATACGAATATCTCGACATGGTGATAAAAGACTAATTTATTTGATAAATTTCTATACTTTAATAATTAAAATTTACAACTGGCAATTTTTTATTTAAAAAACATAAAATTTGTAGATTTTATGGTTTTAGGCGATTTCTTTTTTCAGTCTGAATGTTCCCAGCCGTTGAAAAAAGTCTTTCTGAGGCGACTGTACATGGCTTCAGTGAAAAATATTTTTGGGCAAGTTTTTTCAGACTTGGAAAATGGACATCTTCTCGCCAAAAGGCCAGTGGATCAGCAGTCGGCGATAAATTTGGGAGCTTTAGATAAGCATCTAAAAAAGAAACCGAAGAAAAATTGTTCGTCGTAATTGTAATGATAGGGAAACTCCCGGAGCCGCGGTACTGTACAAACTATGGCTGGGAAGTCCCCCGACGCGTCGTCATTGCTGTTATGGCCCTCTGCACACATGCGTATTTTTATACGCGCGTTTTCAAGTCTGCCAGTAATTAGAGTTGCGTTTGTACGTAAAATATTAGTTTTTAAATATTCGTATTAGTATTCGCCGAATACGAATATTCGGTAAATGTCTACTATTCGGCGAATACGAATATTCGTATTCGTATTCGTTGCATCACTAATTCAAAGTGTACTTACCGATGATAAGTAATTTCTTTAGTTGTTTTCAATCGTCCTTTGTAATTCCTGCACACTTTAATAGCGCAAATCGTCATCTTTATTTGTCACGAAACGCGTGTGCGCCGCACAAAGTCAGAGTCGCCACTGACGAGGCGGGATCAGCTTATGAGCCAACAGTTGGCTGATATATTTTTTGGCGTTTTGACGCTCGAACTATCTATCTAGACAAGTATATAATCAAAGCATTCAGCATAATGAATGTTATTTTACAAAATTGTTCAATTTTATAGAAAATACGTAGATTCTGGGACTGAAGTTCGTAGGTTTGCAGGAAAGGCCTTAAGTACGTAGGCGTAGATCTAAGTAAAAAGACGTAGAGTTGGCAACGCTGTAGGTAGGTACAAAATATACCTAATACGTACCTATTTGGCTAACATTATAATAGTTACTTATGCGTGTGTCCTTCCAAAAAATCTATTTTATTAAAGCTTACAGAGTAAGTACCTACCTTTATAATAAACACCCACCATTAAATAATGACTGGGTAGAAGGGACTCTTCTTTGATCGATGTCTAAAAAGCAAAGTTGGCCAATCGAAAAAGTAATTCCATCCAACTTTACTTTATTAGAAATCTACAGTAACTCACAGCACAAGAAGATTAGTATAAAGAAATATTGTAGGTATATGTCCTTGTGTTGTAGGTTTTTATTCAAACACTTATATATTAATTTATATGAGTCTGAATATACCTAATCATAATTAAACACTTAACCCTCCGTTAGTCGCGTGGGGTCTTTGAAAGCCCAGGTGCTACAAAAATGTAAAATTTACGCAATTAAAACTATCTCAGCAATTCAATATTTTTGGTACCCTCCTAAATTGGATTGTTCTTTCCGCGTATTGCTGCTAACTTCAGTTCGCGCGTAAGTGCAGTGAAATACAGAAGTGTTTTTGCGGACGGGCTTTGAAAGACCCCACGCGACTAACCGCGTAAGTAAAATTGAACCTATTTTTTGGCTTACATTTCTATTTTAACGTGATTTTTATGTATTCTTTTGTTGATTTAGATTTAATTAAGTAGTAAAATGGACGAACAACAACAACAACGATGAAAATAAGGATGTTTACGGTGGTAGTGATCAAGTGTGTGTGTAGCGAAAAATACACGGATTTGAAAAGTTCAAGGAATGGAAAGGATTTCTTCAAACAGATCGAAAATTCAAATCAGTCTGACATTTTGGTATGCCCAACACATACCAAATCGGTATGTACCGACTGTATTCAAAAAGAAAATTAATAAAAAATTGACTCACTTCAATTGGTAAAACTTTATGCTATTTTTTGTTGTAACTTACCAAATTTTACGTAACTGTCTTCATTATTCTAGTGTTATCGCATATAGATTTATTACAAGGAGAAGTTTCTTCATTTAGTTAGATTAAATTTTTTTTTTGTGATTGTGATCTCAAGGAGGGAAATTTTTGTTCTTATTTTTAGATCGTAAGTTTAAGGCTGAAATAAAAGAATATGTTTACGTAACTTGCTGTAGTTTTATTGTAATTAAATTAATCACCAATGATTTGCTGAGATACAAAGGAAAAAATAATGAAAAAGGGGTTTTTTAGGCTGTTTGTTTTTGGGGTCTTCAGAGACCCCACGCGACTAACCACGTAAACAAAATATGCGCGACTGACCGAAGGTTAAGTATAACAAAATGTAACTTCTACAATGGTTATTACAAAAATAAATTAATGAGAGGGATGTACTTGATAGATTGACAGAAAATTATAAATTATTTAGCTTGCGTTTTGTAAGGAATAACCGCAAATCTCCCCATCGACAAGTTTTTAGAAGTAATAGTCGCTGAGCTTCTTAAATTATTATCTGCCTATACCAGGGGGTGCATTTCGAAATTTCGAAATTTCGTAAATTCGAAATTCGTAGGATTTTTTTGCCATTTTTCAATTTCGAAATTGGAGGCCTCAATTTCGAAATTTCGAAATTTTTGGTTTCCATGATTTAACCACGGAAGAAATAATAATATGGGTACCTGGTATACCAACACCTCATTATACCCCCCGACCAGTGCTGAAGCTCTCTAGCTGCAACAAGTAACCGCCTGAGGAGGTTTCTCAGCTCCAAAATGCTGGATGCCCTAACTGTTTTAAGAGCTTATTAACAACCACACAGTAAAATTTATTACAGCGTGCCACAGACACAAAGTTCCTATATATAGAATAAAATACGCATATAGGTAATTAAAAAAATTCGTGTTTACATAATTTGTTTTTGAAAAGGTTTTTATATCGTCCATATACATCAACGTAAATTCACAGAAAAAAGTTAACCGGATACTAAATAAACACTACAGATACAGCTATATGAGGATCAAAAAGATGAATCAGGAACCCGTGGAGTCAGAATCTACACAGTTGGCTTCAAAACCGTATCAGGGACGGGAGCCGGCGCTCACTTACTGGACCTCTTATGCATATCAATAATGCTAGGAGAACACAGCTCCATATTCTAATGTGAATGTGTAGCAATAGCCCAGAGAGCTGTATACAACAGAGGAATCAGCGACTAAGGCGTACGTATTCTCTCTGACAGCGCTACCTTACTCAGATCCCTGGAAGGTAACAGCTGCAAGTCCATTCTTGTGTTCGAATGTCACATAGCATTAGAAAAGATAAGAAAGACCAAGAACAGGAGCATCATTCATTTATGAAAGGTCGATAGGCAAGCGACATTGCGACGGTGTTCAAGACTTTGGACCTTAGTTTCCTCAAGGTTCTGCTGGCCATTAGGTCTGAATTCTATCGAGTCTGGAGCCGCTAGCTGATACTTAGCCGAACCATCCCAAACGTGGCAGAAATACTCAATACCAGATCGAACCTGTGCTTGGTATAACGATACAAGCTGTCCAGGTGTAAAGTATCGCTGAACCTTGTTTAGGATTCCTAGCTTCAAGGCTGCTGTTTTAGCCTTCGACTCAATAAAGACACCAAAGTTAAGAGTTGGTGTGAGCGTGACACCGAGAAGCTCCAGTTGATCCTTTATAGGTACACCGGTAAAACTCGAAAAAAAGGAGCCTGGACTAACGGACTCTGTTTAGCAGAGAAAAGATATGCTTGTGTTTTGGTGGCATTGAAATCGACCCGATTGGCCTCGCCCCAATCTCAGACTACCTTCAGGGTCAAATTGGCTGGCTCTGGCGTTAGACAGGTACCTGTCTATCACGGTGCTGTCGTCTATGTATCCAATAATACCGGTTTGGCGCCTCATTGTCAGGCTTCAGCGATACGACTGGGAGGTTGCTTCGTCACTGCTATACGTGCAGTGCAAGTGCCTCGGTGACACTTGATGTAGTAAAATTGAAGTATTTTAATAATTTTTATATTTTAGATAAAGGAAATCACTTTTCCGACTCTAACTCTATCTGTAAAGATGTAAAGAAAGGGAGTCACAGATCTTATCATCATCAGAGAATAAAAGTTATATTTTCTGTCCGAATTTCGAAATTTCGAAATTGAGCGTCCGAATTTCGAAAGCCAGTTTCGAAATAGAAAAATATCGAAATTGGACCCCCTAGCCTATACTGATAAGAGAAATCAAGCCAAAATTTTAGTTCTTCACTATCTAAACCAAATTAATTTCCATGCACAACCTCATGCAATTTATGGACCCCTATTTGTTGTCACGCCTTACATAGACCCCCGACAAGTCTCCCGTGGACCCCCAGGGGTCACTTTGGGAATCACTGGTCTAGATAGTCTGAGATTATTATAATATTATTGGCAAACATGTATTTGACACGCACGTGCTAGTGGTTTCTATTTCGCTTCTTCCACTAGTTGACAAAACATTGAAACGAGCTGAAAATCAATATCACTTTATTTCTTATACCTATTATTCAATTTGATTTGTCTAAGTGCTTATTTTGTAAGCCTAAAGAAATAAAGATATTGATTTACTGTTATATACTATAAACTAGCGACCCGCCCCGGCTTCGCACGGTTTTATAATACATATAAACCTTCCTCTTGAATCACTATCTATTAAAAAAAACCGCATCAAAATCCGTTGTGTAGTTTTAAAGATTTAAGCAGTCAAAGGGACATAATGATATAGGGACAGAAAAAGCGACTTTGTTTTATACTATGTAGGTAGTGATATAAATAAATAAATAAATATGATAGGCTCATGTTCGTCAGTCTGACTGAATGTTACATTACAGACGACCCCGGTTGCAGTGAGAGAGCGCCTTAATACGTCGGTTGATGTTATCTATTAAAAGAGTTAGATCGTGTTATCAATATCCGGTGAAGTGGTCGCGCTGCGTGGTGCGTTCGAACTTTGGAAGGGTAGAGGCCGCGGAGAGGCGGGATGCGTGCATGCAACGCTTAGGGAGGGGTGTGGCTGACATGCGATTGGTCCACAGAGCCTGTTTTACTAGGAGAGAAGGGTTGCATTGCATTGCACAACCATTATGGCAATAGTCAACAAAGGATAGGTAGGTACTCAGGAAATACTAGAGAAGTGCACGAATACTGATTGAAGCAATGGTAAAATATTGTCTTTGGGGTGGGATTAACTTGCAATTGATGCAAACCAAAATTATAACATTTGAATTTACTAGATCAGTACCTACCTAGTGCTACCCAAATTTGAAGCAAAGTGAAAATAAAAGAAGTGCCTATCATTATAGAGGTGACTGAAGTCTGGCAGCCAAAGTACTACTACACTAGGTAGTACTTAGGGTTGCCTTGCCAGATCGAAACGAAACTTAGCACGTCCGGGACAGCTAAAATAAGGTCGCCAGCCAAATGAGTGGTCTAATAGGTACCGTTTATGAGCCGAGACCTCCTAAAAGAGCCCGGGGCCTCAGGTCCGCCTGTCCTAAAAATCTACATTTCTAGTAGGATTTTCGAAGTCCGGGATAATCCCGGATATTCCGTAGATCTGGCAACCCTAGTAGTACAGTTTACTTGTTGATTCCAAAGAACACAATTTCCTAACTGCAGCGGAAATTATTAACTGAGTAGGTACTAACTGCGAAACTTTCCTATCTTCGATTCCATTATTTTATGCTTCATTCCGCTTGTAAGTAGTACTAATGTTTACTTGTAGTGCTTAAACAAAATTTTCCTATAGCGAGTGGCTAAAGATAGTCTGCTGCGCATGTTCAACAAAAAACAAGCAAAAAACCAACTTTGTTATGTTATTCTTCAATCTCTCGCATTATGTAAGAAGTATTTTGTTGTTCAACAAAATCACATAGCTTTCCTACCTACTAGCTGTAGTGGTGTTTCAGGGTATATTCGCGTGTTGTTCGTGTTTATCATTTTGGAGTCAACAACTAGATCACTCGCATTTCGTGTCTTGTTTAAATTACAATAAATTCACTCGATTCTTCGACATAGATGATGATGATGACCCATACCGAAATGCCACATCCATTCGTTCGTATCTAGATCCGGCCAAATGGCCGCGTTTGTTGACCTGACCACGCTGTGGAATCGACCGAACAAAATCGTTGGACATTATCTACACTCAATTTTAGACTGTATTTCATTGTGATAAATTTGCACAAGAATTAAGGTAGAGGAGCTGCTAGTGTTCAAGTTGCAGGCATAGATAGAATTATAAAATTCTATGGTTGCAGGCCGGTTCCGTTTGGCTGCCAAACGGAAACGGAAATGGAAAATGACAAACTTACTTAGGCACCTGAATCTCGTTTCATATTTGTTTGTAGATTTTAGTTGGTCTGTCAATAATAATAGTGAATAACAATTTTACTTTTATTTGCTTTTGTGTTAACAGCATGTAACTTGTTACGCTCGCGTTACCTAGTAACTAAAGATGAACACCACAGTTCACATTTTAACAAGTACTTATACGAAACAAGCCATTTATTATTGTAGGAAACCACAAGTTTTACTTTAGATGCAAAAATAAAGACGGAACTACAAGATGGACATGAAATAACCGCGAGTGTAGTGGTTCAGTGACAACGAACAGCGACAATACATGTACAGTGATACGGGAAAGTACTCATACTCAAAATTGTGATATAAGTCCATCCACTATTGACATAGAAAAAAAAATTGTGAATGCAAGCAGAGTCTCAACTGAACTCGGCTCCACTGGCACTCATGATAAAAGTCTAATATTCAGACTTCAAGAAACAATGCCTTTGCTGGAAAACGTGACAGACAACGTATTATACTGATGATAGCACTTTCAAATGCTGTTGCAGTGCAGGCCTTTTTGTCAGCTATACGTAAATGCACATTTTGGTAGTGACCAAATTTCAACAAGCGTTTTTCCAGTATTTATGTGTTTGTTACCCGACAACTCAGAAAATACATACCAAAGACTGTTAACATTGTTGAAGAGAGAAGTACCCACATTTCAAGCAATGGAATTGAAATTGATTTTTAAAGTGGGACTCTAACCTTAAACTTGAAGTAGGACCTACCACAAAGTAGTTACTAACTAACCGATAAGGCCCACTTCACAATGAGTGGCCGGGGTTTCCCGAGTGCTTTGCGAAAATACCTTCCCGACATTGCAGTAAGTGGATGTTATTTTATTTTTTGTCCAGCGGTGCGAAAGAAATGCTCATAAGATTAACAACATGAAACTAATAAAAATGAGCACTTCATTGGCGTTACTACCCCAAAATCACATAGATGAAGGTTGGTGATACATTAAACAAAAACTATTACTTACCAGTTTTGTCTTCTCACACCAAGTTTATAAAATATTTTGAAAACCAGTGGATGTACAACCACTCTTTGAGCAGAATTTGGTGCTGCTATGGACAGCAGCATCGAACCAATAATTACAGAGGGGTGGAACAACCGATTAAAGTCAAGAATTGAAAAGGGAAAACCCTGATTGCTATTTGAATGCGTACAGAAAATTAACAACGTAAGTACTAAAAGATTTTCATATCAAAATTATCCAAAGAGCCACCAACCAAAAACGGAAAAAAACAATCCAAGAACAAGTTTGGTACCTAGTGGATCAGATTGTGAGTGTATGAGATTGTCTGGTAAATAAAATCAACAAATGCCTAGGAAATTTAATAAATACCTACTAATAGTTCACGTAAGACTGATTTTTCCAAAATTGTAATTGTTTTAATTAAGAATAACATTCCAGAAATTCACCGCGGTCAGTAGCTAAGCTACCTACCTAGGTAGGTTAGGTTAGAGTAGGTACCTTAATTCTAAGGAGGGCAGTCGTAGAGCTAACTTCATATCGCTGGCGGCCGGCGTCATAGTAAATTGAATTTCAAAACCTAAGCACGGCAATAGCTCTATAAATATCCCTGCACTGAGTCTTATTTCATTCCTATATTGGTTCACCTCAAGCATAGATTGTTTTATGAGCCAGGGATCACAAAATGTATCGCTTGGAAATTGGAGTTTAGAGCTCTTAACCCTTTGAGAAGAATCATTTATTGGGTTGGTTTACGTTGTTGCTGTTGCTAAGGTCTTGCTTGGTACTTACTTAGATAAAAGGTAGGTGCCTATTAGGTACCAAACACGAACCCATTGGGATGTCGCTTGACGACGTCTATGTTGGCGCCGCGTCGCCGTCGACATGCGGGGGTGTTTGATTGAATACGCTTAATCTTGACATAATGCGTCATGGCTGCTAAAAGTGTTATACATCTACTACATTATTTTTTTACAAATTTTATTATACAAAAACGAATTACTTATTAGTTTTATACAAAAACGAATACAAGAAAATATACTTACCTACATTCACCATTACGTTTTCAGTATAAATTTTTACTATTTTTATTTTTAAAGTTATCACAAGATGAAAATGTTTCAACTTAAACCGATTTTTGAAATATTTGAAGTACCTACCCAACTACCGTACCGTTTTGGAATACCGTTTCGGAACATCGTAATATTACTTGTAAAGCTGATCCTTTCAAGACGTGATGTAGGGTTCTTATTTTCAATATGTACAAAGGTACCCCAACTATCATACCTTTCTGAAGCTAAATTACATGCAGATACCTAGGTACCTATTTTTTTAATAATCTACAAAAAGTTTATGACAAAAAGTACATATAAATATAGGTAAGTAGGTACTTTATAAAAATTAAACTTTTAGTTCAGAAGGGCCTACCGCTCTAGTGTTACCTATATTTCGAAAAGATTCTCAAACCATAAGAATAGACAAAAACAGAATAGAAGGGAAACTTCGCTCCAAACGCGCTCAAAGTCACGATATTAGCCTACGTAGGGCTGTCACAGCCGGCGACGCGACGCCGCACGCGGACAGTAATATTTTCTAAATATTATTGTATTTTTGTACGTGAACATCGGTCTTTGACCTCTTCTCACTCGCCTCGCCTCGCGACGCGACGCGAAGGCGCGGGCTGGCGCGGCGGTACAGTGCAGTAGCAACACTAACAACCCTGGCAAAACGCCTGGACGGCAGAGGGGCGTAACGAGGTGAAGGGGGAAGTAGGTATATAAATGGCGGCGTTTGGGACTAGATCAAAGAAGAGTCCCTTCTACCCAGTTAGTACCTATTTATTCTTATGCTGAAACCCTATTTTAATTAGGCAACTTACAAAAAAACACTTAAAAAACTATAAAAAGAGACGTTGTATAGAAATTCATAGATTTTTTCATTTCAACGGACACTTCCATTAAAGTAGGAAGGAGGTAGGTATCTACCGTGTTATTTAATTAAGTTTAGGTACTATTATAATGTACTTATGTTAATTATAATGAAGGTACCTAAGTCAATGTCTACAATAAGTTTTAGAAGCAATACAAAACGTGACTAAACTTTTCGTCAAGGTTGGAAATACTTTTCCAAAGTTCGTCGAACTCATTTTTCTATTTATACTAATTTTGTTTGAGTGAATTGCAACAATAAAGTCGACCCTCGTTATAGAACCCATAATAACATAGTTCAATTTGTTGTTGAAAAGTTTACTTTCTTTGTTTGTATTGTAACTAAAAATACCGAATATAATTCATTAGGTACACGTGTTTTTATTTGTTTGTCGTTGTTGAAACTTAATGTTTACTTTCTTAATTTGTAAATAAAAATACCGAACCCCATAACACGTGTTTAAGGGCTCCCACACAAAACTGCGATGCGATGCCGAATTTCTGTGATACGATTTTGTGCGACAAACCGTTTGGTAGGGCAACCATACCTTCAAGTGTAGTCAGCCGTATTGGACGTGTTTTTATGAAGCGTAAGATGGATCGCAAAAAGATTATTTAACTGCTGTTATTGTTAAATACTTATATTTAAAAGAAAAAGAAGATTCTGGGTTCATCCATTTATTACGATTATGAACCCTGATGGGAACTATTTTACTCGAAAATTTACAAAACAAAGAAGGCGGCGCAGGCACCGCGCGTCTTTCTCTAAAGCTGTCTCAGAGCGGACTAAAAGTATCGTCACCAAGTATGACGTCATATCACAGGAATGCGCGATGCGAGATCGAGATGAGATCGGACGTTCTTGTGGTGCATTTTTTTTTTATTTTATTGTAAATGGTCGAGCATTTGGCCACTATCTCAGGTAAGTGACAATATAGCTCGCATTGTGCGAGATCGCAGATATTTGCGATGCGATGCGAGTTCGCAGTTTTACGTGGGAGCCCTAAAAGTTTGAAACTTGTTTCTGGTTGCTGAAACTAAAAATTTAGAATTATGTATTACCAAACACGGAACAAAAACTCTGAAGCGGAATCGTTTCCGCCAGTGAATAGCTGTCGGAAACTAGCTTAGTAAGGATCGGATTAAGAATGTTTTGGAATCCGCTAGTTTAAAATAGTGTTCTTTGTCAAGTTTCCGATATCGAATTCCTTTCCGACGTATTTAAATACCGCTGGTATGGTAGCCTGTGCGTTCGGAATCCCGCACTCAAAGCCCTTTACTCATCTGAGCAGAAATCAGATAACCTTATTTTATATTACGAAACGAAATAACGGAATTCCTAATGTAGGTATGTGACCGCCCCTAAGCCTGATTGAAACTCATGGGGGATTATAAATAGAATAGGTTTTGAAATGTTATTTCAGCTGTAACGGTTGGTACTGATAAGTACCTAATCTACTGGGATAGTATTTAGCTGGCAGGCAGCGAGAAATGACCGGGGCGCGCGGGCGGCCGGCGCGGCGGCGGGCGCGGCTACCGCGGTGGTGGCATCGGACCGATGTCTGAGGTCCCACTCCGTAAAATCGGATAAATAATCAAATCACGCCAAGTTTGCATTAACTACCTATCCCCTTCATAAAATATTAACCAAACCCAGCCAACACTCAAATGGTTAATAGCACGCGGTGAGCACGTGTCCTTTCTCTGCAATCGCTTTCTCCTTTGGTCATGAACAGACCAAGCAGAGGCCAGTCAGTAAATTATATGGGGGATTTGTAAGGAAACCGGTTATTTCGACAATTTTGCAGACTAAGACTGTTTGTAGATCATATTAGTATTTAAATATGCCATGTTCACGCCTATAGTTCCGTACCGCTAAAGTAAAAAACAACCCTCATCGGGACATCAATTAGTAGTCCGTCGTCGGTGAAGCAAGACCCGTATACCAGGGACGTGTGTAATCTTAAGTTGAAATTAATATCAAATAATCAGGGTCTGCCTGCAGTTACTTAGAGCAGTTAGAGCGGTAAATAACCAAACTTCAAATCAAGTCAACAGAATCAAAAGATTCGGTTTCAGCTATCTTACATTTCGACACTAGCAATTATAGCATAAATTTTATTTCAGGTACCTATTATCAATTTTTTTATTAATTAATCTATTATATAGATATATAAAAATGAATCCCTATTTCCCTTGGTCACGGCGGCATCACGCCTGAACAGCTGGACCGATTTCGCTAATTCTTTTTTTGTTCTGTTCGTTATTATCAGGAGAAGGTTCTTAAGAAAGAAAAAATTAAGGAAATTGCGTGGAAAATTTTAATTTAATTTTCATAATTCAGATAGGACAACGTCTGTCGGGACAGCTAGTTAATGATAAAGGCTAGTCAATACAACAAATAAAAAAACTCACCAATATTATACCTAGGCCATAAAATTTCAGGCCACCATTAATATTTTTTTAAATCAGATTTGCATGTATCTTTGAAGCTAAGTTTTGGATAGAACTAAAGCAGACAGAACGAAACGCATCATCGATATACGATGGTGACTCAGTATGGTGAAAATTAGTTATTAATAAAAAGTATGTATGTAATGTATACATATTAATTTTGCTTACTACCTATACGTTTCTTATAATTATTGTAAAACTAAAAACTTGTTTTAATTGTACCTGACTTATGGGTATTTCAAGTAAGTGTACATAATAAAATATTATAAGGTGGGTTATAAATAAGGTGTGTCAAAGTAAAATTAAATTTTACAGTCATTTCAAATTGTTCAAAAACTATTTTCCAAATTTTCGATTTTATCATATTATTGAAAAAAATAAGTAAAAAATATTTATAAGTAGTACACTTAAGTATACTTTAGTAATACTTATCCTAATAATATAATTTTTATTGTATAGCGTGTGTGCGATCTGTTTTAATAGTATCTACTACTTACCTACGAGATATTTTGAGTTTTGGACTGTGTGAACAGGCCCCCATAAACAGCCTAAGGCTCCCTGCCTTAGGCTTGCGGGGATTGATTAAGACTTAATACGGATTCATTGGCCTGTAGACCACTTAGTGGTCTACAGGCCAATGAATCCGTATTTTGGATGCCTGACCTACTTGGCTTGACACTTCTAAATAGATTTCCGTTTACCGAACGAACTAAACCCCAAAATAGGTAATCAAACTTGAACAGTGAGATGATCGAATCGCTCAGTTTGCAATGGAGAATTACGGGTTACTTAACTGTTAAGTTTAATTAAATTTAGTGACCGCAGATTGCAAGATTTCGAATTGAAACTGAAATTTGTGATCGAAAATCGAAATTCGTATAACGCGATCCGCAAACCGAAAGCTAACGTAGTTTAGTTCGCATAGCTGGCGCCGCCGTTTCTCATATCAATCCACATAGTGTGCAAAGTTTCTACAGTATAAATACATGTACACACATGAAAAACTATGTAGGTATTGATTGATAGGTCAGGATTTGATTTGCACACTGGGAATAATTTACGTAATTGAAAGGAAATCGGAAAAAAATATTAGTTTAGATTTTTCTACGGTTACGTAGATATTCAATGTTAAGGAAATTGTATGCATTCGATGACTCTACCTTGGACAAAGAGTCTAGCAGTCAAAACTTAGCCTGGACGATTCTTTCTGATGTCTTCACATAACCCAAGCGCACTATTTTATTGTTTTAGCTTCCCTTAATTTTAAGCTATGCCTATGTCTCAGAACCATTCTGATCAAACGGTATATATGTCGCAGACGTATTGTATAATCAATAGCGGTTCAACGATTAGCTGGATTGAATAAGGCTGTATAAAAAAACGCCGTATTGTATTCGGCGCCAAACGTTATTCAATACGGCTAGACATATAGTCCAGTCATTACGTCGGAAAAATCGGCTTCAAAAAGAAAGTGAACCGAGAAAGCCAAATTTTTGATATTACGTGGGGGGTGGCTAGAAAAGCTTAAGTTCAAATTGTCGACCAAAATAACCTTGTGCAATTTCCGCCATCTTGAAAAAACCCTTAAATTCAGTTTTTTCATCATAACTCGGTTCCCCGTTGAGATACGAAAATTTTTATAGAATACTTTTTTGTAGCTTTTTTCACGATCTACAATTAAGGTCCTCTACATTTTTCACGTATCGATCTTCGTTTTCGAGATATCGATCAAAAATATCGAAAATTTTTGGAGATTTTTTTTTATTTCGCTATCAACTTTTTTTTATGGAAGATATCAAAAAATGTTTGAAATAAGACTTGTAGAGCGTGTCAAAAAATTACCACCTGTAATCATTATTTTTACTGCATAAAAATTATTTTATCAATAAATTTCATGTAAAATTATTCATGTAAAATTATTTTATCAATAAATTTCATGTATTTGATTAAAATTCGGCTGGTTTATGATTTTTTTTTGTATTGCAATAATTCCCTGAACCATTCTCCATCCATTTCGACGTGTGGATACAACCGAGCGAGCGGCTAAATGAAAACCGGGCACAGTTTTACTGATTTTGTGGCGCGCTGGAGGTCGTAATTTATGTCGGAAATGAAAAATAAAAAAACGAATTTGTAGGTCTCTACAAGTCTTATTTCAAACATTTTTTGATATATTCCATAAAAAAAAGTTAATAGCGAAATAAAAAAAAATCTCCAAAAATTTTCGATTTGATATCTTCCATAAAAAAAAGTTGATAGCGAAATAAACAAAAATCTTTAAAAATTTTCGATATTTTTGATCGATATCTCGAAAACGACGATCGATACGTGAAAAATGTAGAGGACCTTAATTGTAGATCGTGAAAAAAGCTACAAAAAAGTATTCTATAAAAATTTTCGTATCTCAACGGGGAACCGAGTTATGATGAAAAAACTGAATTTAAGGGTTTTTTCAAGATGGCGGAAATTGCACAAGGTTATTTTGGTCGACAATTTGAACTTAAGCTTTTCTAGCCACCCCCCACGTAATATCAAAAATTTGGCTTTCTCGGTTCACTTTCTTTTCCAAATGTATATAATGACTGGACTAATAATGTAATAAAGCGAGAGATTAGCCGCCTCTTTGACTGTTTTTAGTTCAGATTCTTAACACTCATGGCGCTGCCTGATATAACAACAACAATGGCGTTGGGTAACGAAAGTATGTTGCTAAATTGCGGAGTTACATTGAAATAAACAGAAAATGTGTTAAATATGTCGGTAAAAAATGACTTTAAGAACAATTTTGAGGTGCAATAAAATAATTTCTATTCTTCTCAATGTGGAACTGTAAAGAAACCATGGACAAAGGAAATTTTATTTTTCTATACTAACTTACTTTATATAAGAATTAGCTCTTTTTATTTACAGATATTAAATTTATAATATCATGTCTTGTATCATGACAAGAAAATATTTTTTGTCGACAATCACGACTTGCCTTTTTGGTTGAAATAATATTTTTAACCATAATTATATTTTGTACTGATAAATAGTGATCGGATATTCGCACGCTTTTTACCTAAAGTTGGAGTGAAGATAAAACAAGGAGCTGTAAAAAACACCTTCAGGAATTTCTAAAATGTATTTATATAATATTATCATAGTTACATAATTAATATTAAGTAACTATGATAATAATTCTTGATTAGTAAGGAATAACGTAAGAAGAAATCTGTTAGCTTTTTCCGATAAATAAAATTGATTTTCGTTTTTAACTTTGTTTTTTTTTTGTAAGTATGGTCATCACCCTACAATTAAGTAGTTTATCAATGCGGCTAAACGTGGGCCGACATATTGAAGAACGTATCGCAATGACAATCCAGCTAATCGTTGAACCGCCGCATTACAAAACAGCCCTGTTTTTGAAAACAGCTAGCCGTAATGTAATATGGCGGATTATACAATCCGGCTGCGACATATACACTTGTTGTTATTAGATTTTCTATGATTGTTGTTATAAATGTTAACTATTAAGTATCAGTTCCCTTCTATGATTGTTGTTATAAATGTTAACTACCAGTTCCCTAAATGTTTATGAGACTAGATTTCTGAATAGGTAGTTTAAGCTCAGCTTAGTTTACTGATAGATAGATGATGCTGTGTGAATTGTCTTCCTTTTTATATTTATAAAATGTACTCGTAGCATTCTTACCTATTTACCTACGGATTTATTGCCTCTGGTCATATTTGACAGTCTCTAAAACGACTGTAGGAAGGCGCGTGCATTATTGTGAGCACTTTAGTACCATGAATGTGTCAAATCGAGGTGCGCTAACAGAAGGGAACGCGGTGGTCAAGTAGGGAGGGACCTACCTTGTCGTTTAAAAGCTAACTTGTATAAAAGAGACAAGGTATAAAATTGTATAATTATTAAAGCAGCTGAATGGTACAGTACAAGGGGTGCATGCACTGTACCATTTAATTACAGTTAAATTGTCGTGGTCGATTCCGGTTTTAGTCAGATTCAAGTTTATTGTCACTCGAGAAATGTGGTGCTGTATCAATTATTAGGGCTCCGGATAATGGCGGGTGATCCCTGTTTATTTTCTAGTCTAGTTTATCTCAAGACAGGGAGTGGTATATACAAGACTAAGTGTGTTCTCTACAGTCTCAAAAAAGTACTCGCAAATAGTTGAAGTACCTACTTACTTAAAATCGTCAAAATAATAATACTGTACCTAGGTATAGTGCGTTTTGGTGTTTGTTGGTTGTTTATGAAAAGGTGATTCCAGGTGATTTCTTCCATGCACGGAAGAAAGCTTAGTTAGCGTTGCGCGTAGGAAGGAACAGACGGTAGTCTGAGGAACAGACATTATAAATGTTTGTAGGAATTAGTGCAAATTTTAGGTGAACTGCAAATTGAATACAAGATTAAGGTACTACATGACGTAGGTATCTTCTATTTAGCCCTAGCTCACTAACCATTCGTCTATTAGACTACGCGTACCCTGCGAATTTGTTGTTTTGGTAGGTTCCCGGCCCCCGGCGCCCTCCTAATTTCTAATACCTTCCTATTTCACATAATAAATGACCCACAAACACTCATTACGGATGCTCGTTGCACCGATTGGGATATTTAGCGTAATCGTCGCCTCACAGACGAAAGGTTAGTGACTACGATTACTTTTTTAAAATATGAATCATGTGTTGATCTTGTATTAATTGCTTATAATTTCATTATGAATGATTTAATTTTAGTATTATTTCAAGTAATAGTTAGTATTTTACACTCACATCAACGTTGTATAAAAATTACAACGTTGGCGTATTTTTTTTGTTATTATAAGAAGGTATTTTGTTATTTCAAGTTAATTTTTTTGTATACCTTCATATAGATTAGAGAAGTCAAAATGATAAAAATAGCAAAGTGGACGGCTGTTACGGATACTGAGTAAATACCGGACGATCAACCTTGGTCATCAGAATCGGAGGAAGGTCATAATTACAAGACAGAAATTCACATCAATACTGATGAACGTGAGGAGAATGCCGCAGATTTATTTCACGAGATCTTCGTTCCACGTCGCGGTTATATTCGAAGTTTAGTCATATAATTCGATGATGATTCGTCTCTGTCATCCTGCAACAATCAGGTGAACTTCCAGAA
This sequence comes from Eupithecia centaureata, assembly GCA_944547425.1. Lineage (NCBI taxonomy): Eukaryota > Metazoa > Arthropoda > Insecta > Lepidoptera > Geometridae > Eupithecia > Eupithecia centaureata. The sequence continues at coordinate 11,547,602 of OX155675.1, forward strand.
CGAACGATAACAACAACCGCAGCAACATTTTTGGGCAATCATTCGACCAAGCCAGAAAAACATGTACGGCAAGAATCAACACAAATAGCCTATCTATTGTAATGGTAAATTAATCTTTTGTGAGTGCATATGTATTTTACGTATCAAACGCGATTCGGAATGGGAAAAACTAATGAAAATTAGGTCTTTTGTCTTGGAAATGGCCGATCAATTCATGAAGCCTAGGCTGCAAGAACATTACTGCACTGTGTCTGAATTACTGCTGGTATCCTGCATATTGAAGACTCTTAGGTAGGATTAGGTCAAAACGTATCTAGGACGTGCAAAATTTCCGCTACTGCCCTGCCAGAAACTTCGCATGACCAAATACTTCTTCAAGGGCTGCAAAGGAACCGTTTGTGGAGAGCATACTGTTTCTATGTGTAATAACTGTTCCATCTAGGCTTTTTCGGAAACATTTTTAATTATTTGACTACCTCAAAAATGAGACAAATAACTATGGTCGTTTTCTTTTATAACTGAAGCTGATTGAATTTTTATTGAAGTTTTAGTGCGTAGTCTGAGAAACGAAAGGTTAGTGACATTGTTACTAGAAAATATGGTTAGTGAGCTAGGGTTAGGAACAAATGATTTTTTTGTATACAATGCTCAGCCAAAGCGTGACGTGAAATGACGTTATTACCTACCTACTACATAAAGTTTTATATAAAGCAATTTGCTTGAAACCACATAATACCTACTCAAAATAAAGATTTTTCAAAATATTCCAAGCAGTGCTTACTTATTTTTTTTATAGGTATTTTGGACCCTTATTTTTTGAAATTTTCAAGTTGATGGTAAATTTATCCTTACTCTAAATTTTGCTAGGAAAAAAGCTAGGCTGGCTAGGTAGTTATATCCCCAGACTACCGTTTAACGAAGGGCTGCTAGCAGATGCTGGATGCGTCAAGCTGAAGACAGGGCAAATGGCGCGCATTAGGGGAGGCCGTGGACTAATATGGGCTGATGATGATTGTGATCACTACCGTTATAGGTACCTATTATGATTTTATCAGCAAAATACCTAAAACGGCCCATGCGAGGTGCGCGTAACACGTTCCCCTCCATGCCTAGCCTACTTATTATTGTTAGGCTCACTTGTGAGGTACCATATGATGAAAATTACTAGTGAAGAGTGACAGTATTATGTATACATTCGTGAAAAAAAGCTAGGCCGGCTAGCTATCGTAATTTATCGGCAAATAGGTACATATAGCATAGTCTGAGCCTATAGAAATCTCAGCAATATAGGCGGGATAAAATGTAGGTATAATGAATCAATAATAGTGTGCAACAAAATTGTGGGTACCTACCTACTTCCCAGGTCCTGCCGTCCTGCCTACCTATCCGCGTAAGTCCGATGATGCCAACGTGCAATTATTTGCGAAACAGGAAAAGATTTATCGTACCGGTTACAACACACTAGGTTCATAGTTAAGCCTTAAGCCGCTTAGAGTCGTGTCACAATAACGGTATCGTAAGTAAGCTAGACAAAACATCTTGCACGAAATAAACGAAACAAATTTGATTCTAAAGTGTGTCTAAAGTTCTTCCTGCCTACCTAAAAATACGTGGAGAATTGCCATCCTTCGAAATACCTACTAAAAATGATGGCATAATTTCTGAGTGTTTTGAAATACCTTAGTGATATGATGACGAAATACGTACCTAATTTTTGTGCCATCTGAGCCATAATGAGACCGCGCATACCTATGAGGTTCGAGTATCGGTTACCACCCCGAGTGACCACCTAGCACTATATTTAAGCAATGGTATTTATTTTACCTACAGGAGCTACTTTCAAACATGTTTGAAAGTAGCTCCTGTTGAGTTAAAATAATGCCTAATAATTAAGTTATTCTATAGTGGATGATGTATGTAGGTTAGGATTCAGTAGATAAACTTGAAATTTTAATGTTATCAATGTGTGGAATGGGCGGTATCAATGTACCTACCTACCTATTAACCTATCCGAGTAGTCCGGTAGATTCGTGTCTGAATAGGCCGCCGCCGCCGGCCGGTAAGTAGGTATATAGACAAATATAGTGTAGGGAACAAGATGACAGTAGGTACATATGTAAACCGGATAACGCTAACCTATGGGCGTACCTGAATGTAGACGCTTAGATATAATATAAGCTTATCTTACGCTTTGCGCTTACGTTAGACATGTTAGATTTTAGGACGCGATGTCACTGTAAACTGAGCTTTGAACTAAATGAGTAATAATACCAATCCACACTTATTGACTTTTACATGAATTTCAAAATGCTCACTTACCTATCTTCGTAAGTGGGAGTGGCATCGCCGGAAGCTCCTTGGGACAAGTCACCGTCCATGGTGGTGTTGAGTGGTAAAACGGACGGCAAAACAGGCCTCACACGGGGTTCACGGAACGAAAAGTTGGCACGCGGAATATACCGGTGCGCTTGTTTAGCGTGTACTTGGCGGAGTGCGTCGCGCCGCGCAACGTATGTAGCACGAGCGTCGGTCGGTCAGTTATGTTGGCGGTACAATGCAGTGTTGCCGGCAATCGATATGAAAAAGTTCCGAAACGAGGGTAAATTCCAAATAAGCATTTTTTACCTTAGGTATTTTAAAAGAAAAATAATAAAACCTGGAACTACCTCACTTAATATTATTTAGGCGACAATTTGTGCTTATGTATTACAGTCAGCTGCTCAGAAATGACATTGTATTCACTTAATTTTCACAGTTTAATTTTATTAAAAGTATACGACTAAATGTTTTATAGTTATGTAAGTAAGTAGTATGTTATGTAAGTAAAGTACCTAGTTGCCGAACTCGTTAATAAGCGGTATACAGTCAGTTTTACATAGGTACTTAATAATTATGTCTCCTGTGGTCGTCCACAATAATATTAATACAGGAATGAAAAATGGACTGCCACAAAAAATTATACCACTTAATTTGGTAACTAATTTGTATTCGCTATAGACAATTTTTAATATCTGAAACACAATAAAGTGTTGTCACAGTAACACAATTGTCCACAACATTTTGTACTTCCTATATTTTTCACTAGCTTCTACCCGCGGCTTAACACCCGTAGTTCCTATGGAGACATCAAGACTTTCTATGACATGGGAAATGATTTATGGAATGAAAAGTAGCCTATGTGTTATTCCAGGGCTAGAACTGCGTCTAATAATGATAAATTATTCATAAATCTGTTTGATGGTTTGCATTGATGTGTATAAAAAATACCACATTCCAAAAAATTCTTTGTAGTTACTTAAATTCCTATAAATTATTTTATAATTTGTAGTCAGCTTGTCATGATGAAGTCAATCTCATTGAAGAGTCGGGGATTTTCTATGTCCACTTCCTTTGAGGTTTTTTCTTAAAAAGGAGTTCATTAACAACATTCCCTCTTTATCAAGGAAGTTTACAAAACTTGCCCGCTGTGATTCTTAACTCCATCCATACCCTACGGCATTCGTTGCCAGTATGGGTTCCCAAATAATAATTTCTTCACATATATCTACTCTATCATCCAAGTGCCGGTACGCGTAGCCCTGAATTACCCTCATGCTATGCCGCTTGGATAGCCGAAGGATCAGGTATGCTACCCTGGTCGACACACTGGAGATTTCTTGAAACTTGATAGAGGGCTTTTCAAATAGGAAACCTACGTCACACTGTTTTTTTTTATCACCCTGGCGAAAGCAGAGAAGATGGCCCGAATCTAAGATTTCGTCCTCCATACGCACTTCAAATAGCGTGGAATCTGTTGAACGTCAGGGTCAATTTATTGAGAAGCGTGTCATAGACTGATGAGCTCGGGGTTTCCTAGTACCTACCTCAAAAAGTTAAGTTGTTAATCAAGCAAGGCGCAAAATTTCACATTTATGTGTAGACAAATTAGCGAATACATATCGTAGCAAAAAAGATTTCAATAATAAATGTAATTGGAAACATGTTTTTGATTAAATTATGAAATTGTAACGGTTACATATTAATAATATCCATGAATTGTTCGTAGCTCTGACAAGAGTATAATTTTTCTAAATTGTTTACCGATTTCCGACAGTTAATATTTACAAACTACTACGAATAAATATTTTCAATTTTTCAATCTTTTATTAACTAGAGAATAACTATTAGTGGTTTATCTTAGCCAACTTCACACCATCTGTGTGCAAGCGAGATGCACAGATAATGTATTCAACGTGTTTGAGAAGAATAGCAACAAAAATGTATTTGACATTTGACGTTGATTGAAATACAAAACATAACCTGTTGTCTGTCGCTTGCTTGTTTACAGTTCAGTCAGTTCAAACCGTGATAATTATCTTCGTAACAAAATCATTATTCGATTTGTGTTCTTTTGTGAATGAATCAGAAAATGGAATCGAAGAAACGTGAACGTGCTACAAAATTTAGTAGTTCGGAAGTACGTTTACTGACCGCTCCATTTATAACAAATCACGGTAGGTATGTCGTTTTACCAAACAAATATATTATATGCAAGCAAAAATAAAACGAACGAAACTGCCAAACTTAACCTAAACGTCAAACTTATCGCGGAGATAAAACCTTATCTGGCCCTTCAAGTAGCAGGTAACTTTATTCTTCTGTTAGGGACCTTATTCGACAGTTAACTACTATCTGACCATTGAAAAACCATGAATATTGCTATTCGAAGAATAAAGGCTATCTGGTTGTTAATCTAACGATTGAAAAATCGTCCCTAAGTAAACAAAACACTATTTTCTGAAGTTAATACAACAAAACTAAATATTGTAACTAGTACGTACTTATAATCGTTGTCCCAAGATGTCGGCGGCGTGCCGAGAAATGTTTGTAGCATTTCCATTATTTCGGTCAATGAATTTACATTGAGCCGATTTTTCAATCGTCAGATAAACAACCAGATAGCCTTTATTCGTCGAATAGCAATATTCATGGTTTTTCAATGGTCAGATAGTAGTTAACTGTCGAATAAGGTCCCTAACAAAAGAATAAAGTTACCTGCTACTTGAAGGGCCAGATAAGGTTTTATCTCCGCGATAAGTTTGACGTTTAGGTTAAGTTTGGCAGTTTCGTTCGTTTTATTTTTGCTTGCATAGATTTGTTTAGTAAAACGACATACCTAAAGTGATTTTTTATAAATGGAGCGGTCAGTAAACGTACTTCCGAACTACTAAAATTTGTAGCACGTTCACGTTTCTTGGATTCCATTTTCTGATTCATTCAAAACAAAAGAACACAAATCGAATAATGATTTTGTTAGGAAGATAATTATCACGGTTTGAACTGACTGAGCTGTAAACAAGCAAGAGACAGACAACAGGTTATGTTTTGTATTGCAATCAACGTCAAATGTCAAATACATTTTTGTTGCTATTCTTCTCAAACACGTTGAATACATTATCTGTGCATCTCGCTTGCACACAGATGGTGTGAAGTTGGCTAGGATAAACCACTAATAGTTATTCTCTAGTTAATAAAAGATTGAAAAATTGAAAATATTTATTCGCCTGATAAACAGACGGATAATTTTATAGGCTAGGTAGCTATTCGACGACTTAACTGAGGATTGAAAAATCGGCCCTAAATGAAAATGCTAATTCATTGACCGAAATAGAAGGCAGTATGCCGATCACCGATCATAGACTACATCATAGACAAAATCGTCACGACATGTTGGGCGACACCAAAAAATAATACTACTGGGAATTATTGGGTGCGATTCGTTAGAGGGCTGGAAGAAGAGTATACCCACCCAGCAGTCAGTGTAAATTGGCTAGTATGATGGTGATGAGCGTGAGTTAGCCAAATAACAAAAAAAACTAGCAAAGCTAGACGCGGAACAGATTTTATTGGTTCATTCCCAAATGAGATTTAAAATACCTAACCACAGCAAACGTGAAACAAAGTAGGGAGGGTACCTATAATTTTTGACACAATTTGCATAGGTATCCTCCTGTGTGTGTGTAGTCTTTTATACGATTCAATAGGATACAACTCGCACGCCTTCGCGTCCGCTCCGCTTCGGGCTTCTGTATGTGGAGACCTCAAAAGATCCGTAGAGGTAGAGAAATATCCGAACCAGATCAAAAAGTTCTGCACCGGCAACACTGCAATGCAAGGCGTCCGGGCTGGGGGCGTGCGGGCGGCGGGGGTGGAGCGCGCCTAGCTCCGCGCACCCCGCGAAGGAGACGCTGCCGGCACCGCCGCCGCTGCCGCCCCGCCGCCGAATCGCTCCGCCGGTGTGCCGCGCCATGCCGGCGCGGCGGCGACGCGACGCGTCCGGCAAAACTTCATTCAGCACGCGCCGAGTGGCGGGGCACGGCGGCGCGGCGGCGCGGCGGGGGACGGTGGTGGTACAGGTGGTGCCTGCAGCTTCGGCTCTAGAAGCGCGTGGAGCGGTTTCGCTTCCGAAATAGTCTTAATTTATCTTTGGTACTTACTTATAAGTATATGATAATTATTATACATATGGAGGTTATCATTATTGTTAGTGTCACAGATAGGATAGATAAGATACCTGCCAACCAATACCAATCCGAAACCTACTTCTAGCAGGTACCTACTCTATCTCCGCGCTTAGAAAAATATTCACAAAAGGTCACAGACCTCACGTGGCGTTTGAGAAGCACAAATGGATGACGGAATATCGTTATCTTTGTTAAGAAGTTGACTTTGGAGAGTGCAAGCGAAACTACAATTTATGTAGACCAGGTGGTATAGGTAACTAAACTACTAAGTTGGTGTAAGTACTTTATAGTTTACTAGTTAACTATAAAGTACACCGACCTGCCCCGGCTTCGCACGGTTTTATTATACGTATAAACCTTCCTCTTGAATAACTATATGTTAAAAATTAACGCGTCAAAATCCGTTGCGTAGTTTTAAAGATTTAAGCATACATACCTAGAGGGACAGAGAGACAGAGAATGCGACTTTGTTTTATACTATGTAGTGATAGTGAAGGTACGAGGACGACTTTTGTACGTAGGTAGAGTAAGAGCACAAAGAGTAGGACCTACGGTAGGTAAGTGATTTGAGCTCTATGCCCTTGGTGCAAAATATATTTATTCTGAGAAGACGAAGCCAGACACTGTCAGGCGCCTTCGGGGCGGTGGCGGCGGCGGCTTCGGGCGCCTGAGAGCTGCCTCAACAGTCGTAAGCTCACCTACGACTGCTGTGCGTGCGACCTATCTGTCACTCATAATAGGCTTGACGAAGCCTATAGTGTCCTTATAAAGCTAGGTTCATATTGCTCTGTCGGGGTGTGTTGTGACGCGACAGAACGCTATCGGTTTCATACATTTAGTATGACTAGATTCACATTAGTAGCTTGTGTTGGGGTGTGGCGCAATCTGTCGTGACGGCAATCGCTCGGCGCCCGGTCGCGCCAGAGAGGTGGTGGGGGATCTGTTGCGACACAACGCGCCACATCAATGTGTATCTGCCATTCTGGCGCGTAACCGCGTGGGATGCAGTTCATTCCGTGAATATATATTTTTTTCGTTCTACGCAGTTATACCTATTTCATTTAAAAATGTCTGATTAACTTATAGAGTTAGTATGCAATATTATAGTGTACTCTATGACACTAAATATAAAGAAAATAAGGATCAAGGTATCAGGAATGGTGTTTGGGAAGAAATAGCAAAAACATTAAATATTTATTCTTTTTTTTTAAGATGAGTCATTAATAATAGAAATTGAATATTTTCATCAAAATGACTGTCAGTATCAGATGATTCCATTTTAAAACCAACACGTTTTGACGCCACAACTCTCAAACGATGAATGATCTAAAAATGCGACATATTGCGCCCCAACACAACACATCAGTATGAACGCTCAGCGAAACGACAGACGGCGCCCCGACAGACCCCGACACAGCAATATGAACCTAGCTTAAGCCACAGGCAGATAAAAGTATAATAATATAATCGCATGAATCCCGCAGGAGCCATATAAATTCTAATTAATTTAGAAAGTATAAGTACCATATCTTTTTAATTTGTAAATGACTGTAAGTAAAGTCAAATCATTAATTACAATCAGAACAAAAAATCTTTCTTATAACACTTTTACATTGTTTACACTAAACACTATTCTCATGTAAGTCACTACTACTGTCGTTTTTTTTAGAATAAAATGTCTTTAAAACTTAAAAATGAAAACTCGGTCATACAACTCGCATTAGGGATAAGTGTCATGACGCATCAAGTTTCCAGCATATAGGTTGAAAAAACAGTTACTTAACTACCTCTCTGTGTACTTTTGTTGTAGACGCGTGCGCGAAGGTCTGATATCGATTCTCGCTTCGCCGGGGCACTCAGGGTGACCTGACAAATGGTATTCGTGGGCCCAGCAACAATGCCCCGCACCCGCGTCTTTGTAAGGTACATGACCTGACCAAGGTAGGATAGGTATGGATTCCGAACGACCGGCCACAAAGACTGACTAGTAATCCAAACAACCGAAAAGAAATTTTATTTAAAAAAAAGTTATTCGACTTGATCTCAATACTTCCGACGTAAAAATCGTTGAGATCCCGAAAACAGCTAAGACTGCGATTTTATCACCCTGGCTTGTAAAGTTGAAAAATCAGATAGGTATCTATGTGTCGAGAGACATCTTTCGAGTAATTTGCCAACGACATCCATTTTCAGACCCTTGGGTGACATAGCTAAAAAGTGCCTCAGATTCTACGAGATAAGGGTTTCTCGCCAGATGTCCGCACTACCTTGGCCTATTCGGGTACCTAGGAACAGGAACCTAAATATTATAAGATTGTTAGAGGCACGTACCTCCATCCTCCAGGGGGTGACTCGTTATTTATGTCCTTTAGCTGGGTTGCACTGGCGCTTTGCAGGCTTGGAACGTTGACCCTGAAACAATATATGTAAAGATTTTCACAAACCATATTTAGGTACATTACCTACATTACATGATGACGATGATGATGATGATGAAGTCCAAGCCGATTTCGGCTACGGCGACTGTGTGCCTGGTCAGGCATTTTAACTGAAACTAACTGAGTGACTTCATTCCTAAGGGCGTACATTACATAATGATATGGTTGCCTGAGAGAAATCTCTCTCAGCGATAGGGCCTTTTGTACTATGTTTATTGATTTAACTAGTATCTGTCCGCGGCTTGGCACGCTTTGTTTCTATAGAAACGTTTCAAGTCTATGGTTCTATGGGGGGTCTATGGGAACTATTGTGGGGAAAATAACTATTAGGGCTATATTTACGTCTATTCAAAATTTCAGGCCGATCCAATCACATTTTTCGGGTTACGCTGGGCAGAAAATGTGTTAAATTAACATACAGGTCGTTTGACTTTCAAATGTTGGCTGGAAATATTTTTAAAAGGCCTTTAATTTAACAACAACATTTATTAAACAAAACAATTGATGATTTTGTTCTGTGGCGTGATCTTGTTATACCTACCATTTTATGAGTATGAAATAGGAGAAAAGATGGACTTTTTCCTTTTTCAGTTTCACGTCTCAGTAGCCAGACTAACTCCAGACTCTTTGTTCGCAGACAGTGAATGTGTAAACCAATTTGAAGGAGTTAAATTAACTCAATCTCAGGGTCGTACGGTCCTTCATTTCAACACTTTTACCCCGATACTTTATATACCTACTTAAACTTGAGATTTTAGGGTAAGAGTGTTAAAAGTGCAAAGTTCATAAGATGTGTGGCTGTATGTCTTAGGTATAAGATAAAAAAATAATAATTTATGTATAAATAAAATAACAAAAGCAACTATTGAAAGTGCTTTATGAAATACCTACCCAGCAGTTGCTGATAATGATGATTGACGCTACATAACATTAAATATTGTATAGTTCCAATATTTATTGCGGGAAAACATGCGGTGGCACAATGGTAGCGTCGCGGCGCAATCCCGAGGGAAAAGTTCGGCCATACTTTACAAATTAGCTTGGGACTTGGAAAAGTTCGATTATACAATGACCATAATTTATTATAATAAGATGCCTCAAGCTGAACGAGCTATGCTATCTTTATTAGTTCCACTGCCGATCTGACGGTGATGATAAGATAACTGATAAAAATCATTAGCTGACTCTATTTGTGTCGGAGCAAATTTCATGTTTAAGATGTTTTATATACCTAAGGACAATCCATCATGTAGTCAGTCCTAAGCTAAGCAGATCTTGTGTTATGGGTACGAGATTAATATACATACAATACAATGAACAGTTTTTTTTATTGTTTATAGATAACACTCAGAACAAATTTGTGCAGATCGTACAAACATTTGTCCCAAGGCGGGATTCGAAACCGCCGCGTAATCGAACCTTCGCCCGCGCCACATTGGGTCGACAATGATAAGGATGGTGTTAAAGACAACATAATATGGGTTAAAAAGTTATAGAGTTTGGAGATCATAGCTGATAGAGAGTAGAAGACAAAAACATGTGTCGACCACACCAGACCACACCTTAGACGTCATCTTAGACTAGGTCTCTGTCAAAAAGTATCTGTTAAACTCTCCACAAACTGAAGCCGAAGGCGTGCGAGTTGTATTCTATGGAATCCTATGAAAGCCTACACACACACCGCAGGCGGTGGCAGCGCGGTGCCATAGGAAAAACCGCCACGCCTTCGCCTCCAGCTTCAGTGTGTGGAGAGTTTAACAGATAGTCTGAGTTTGTCATATTACAATTAGATTTAGAGTAAATTTATTTATCTATCTAAGTATCTACTATCGTATTTGAATGATTTAATAGCAAACTGGTAGTATACTTAGATAGCTAGTTAAATAGACCCCACAACCAAGTCAACATGAATGCCCGATGAGTCACATGCAGCACAATTCGATAAATAATGTAAAGGTACAATGTTTGTGCCATCATAATTGCCTGTTGCTCGGGCAACCAGCTAAGCGATACCCTGACAGGGTATCAAAGGCCGCCATTAACGACGGCGGGCGACGGCTTGTTTAGACTAGAAACAGTGAAAATGGATCGATCGTCAGAACTTTAGTTAGAACAGTATAATTTTTCCACTAACTACCACTTCGTAGTAGAGTGAGTGGGGGCAAGATCAAACGGTTTTTTGATGAGATGGTCAGTGTTGTTTTTGAATCCATGTAGAAGAATAGATATTAACTTTATTTAAAAGTAAATTAGACATAATTAAAGGGTAAGGACTAGATTTTGATAATATGTCAATAACAGCCTGATAAAGCTGTCCCAAAAGTAGAAAACTGCCTTTAAAAAAATTTTTTTACTTAATTGAAACAGGGGGAAGATGAAAAGGTGACTCGGTACGACGGGCTCGGTAGAGTCAGGGCTCGGTAGAGACAGGGCTCGGTAGAGTCAGGGCTCGGTAGAGTCAAGGCTCGTAGAGTTAGATAGAGCTCGTTTTGTGTGTGTGTCACATTTTTTGAGGACATAAAAAGACCATAAACATGTCCTTGAGGTACGATCTGATCTGCTTGACCAGGTAATACTCAATTTGTGATATACATAGCCCAAGCATGCGATAATGTAAATATGACTTTCTAGAAATTTCGAGGGATAACTGTGAAATTGAGAGTCTATACAAATAGTCTAGATAGTACATTTCTGAGCAGCAGACGGTTTTAAAAACTCAACATTTAAAGTATAAGTACTAAATTGTATTGCGACAACGAATATTATGTACTGTCTGCGTTCCTTCGTAAAAAGAATCCAAGGCAACACACTAGAAACAATGTGGTTTGGAACTTGGAAAGGCTAGAACGCAGAAAGCTTTTCAACCTTTACTACGCGCAAAGATCTTTATGAACATGGTGTTCATCATATCTCACCAAACTGACGAGAGTAGATACAGCTACCAATTGAACTGTATAACTTTTCACACTAGGTAGGTACATGCTTCAAATATTATGTAAGTACTTACTATAAATACGTTAAGTAACCAACCGAGGCTGATTAATTACTGTCAATAAATAAAAAATAAAATATATAAATAAATAATTCCGGACAGTCCACACTTCATCTAGCCCCAAGCTAAGCAGAGCTTGTGTTATGGGTACTAGATGACTGATATACTTAATACAATACATTACATAGATAGATATTTTTTATTATACATCGAAAACACCCAGACCAACGGAACAAATTTCTGCAGATCGTACACAAATTTGTTCCGAGGCGTATTATTATACTATTGAGTATGTATTTCCTGAAAACAGTGAAGGTTAGACAGACCAAAGTCAAACAAATGGCATGAGATCTCTTAGTGCGAGACTCCCTAGTAAATATTACCATACATATTTTGCACAGTATAAATATGAGGCCCGTGGCCCGTGCGTGACGCACTGCTTTGATAGTTGGCCACTGCTTGCAAACGTAAGTGACTTCTATTATGCACTCGGTGCATAATCGTATATAATGGGATCACTTAGGATCTATCTCTTATTCCATACATCAAGGGACGGATTCATGAGAATGATGGGACTTGATAGAGGAGAACTACTTTTCCTAATTTTAAGTAGGTACCTAACTTTATTTATATAAGTAGTTTATTTATGTTCAATCTGTTTTTAGTTATTTCATACGATCTAGTAAGACCTTTATTTGGCTTTATTAACAACGAAAATTACAATCAAAATAAATAAAATAAATAAATAAATTTTTAGTAGGTCCTAGGTAAAGAAGTATTGATTATAGTTTTCGAATGGTTTTGAGAGAATGGTTTAGGTACCTTTTGTAAAGACCACAGTTTTGTATAATGAAATGTGCCCAACATATGTTTTCTAAGAAAACGTACCTTTATTTTGTCCTCAATGAAATTAATTTATTATTATTTATAAGATAAGATATAATTTAATTTAAGTAGGTATTGTTTTATTTTCAAAAAGGTACAATAAAGTGTTAATTCATTCATTCATTCATTCATTAAGTAGGCACTGCACTGGCATCTTTTTTCAAGCGATATTAATAAATTCATTGAAATCCCATGATTTAACATTATAAGAAAGACCTCTCTCGTAAATGAATAAGAGATTAAAATAAGGATTTCACATTCTTGCTTTATTGTTATGAATTCGAAAACATCAATCACAAAAAATCACGTAAGTATTTACATGTTTTTACCAAACAAAACAAAAGAAATATACCTACCTACCTACTAAGTACTAACCTACGTCATACGAGGAGATAAAACCGGGTAACTTGATTCGTCTGTAAGGGGCCTTATTCGAGAACTACCTACTTATTTATTTGTCTCGTCATTGAAAAACATTTATTATTCCTATTCGTCGAATAAAGGCAATCTGATTGCTTATACTAGTAGGTATTGAAAAGCGTCCCTAATAGAAGTGGATTTGAAAATGTCCAAGGATGAATAAATGAATTAAATCTTTACTTCCTTACTAATATTTTAGGTGCGAAAGTTTGTATGGATGTACCCATGGTATGGATGGATGTTTATTCCTCTTGCACGCAAAAACTACTGGATAGATTAAGCTGAAATTTTGAATAGACGTAGTTTCTAGTCCTGGAATATGCTACTTTTCATCCCATAAATCAGTTGCCATGGGATAAATGCCCAAAATGCCTGTTTCTATAGAATATGTAATTAGAAGAAGAAGAAGAAGAATATGTTTTATTTGTTACCAGAATTACACAGAAACACTTTATAAAATTAGACTAAACTTATACTAAAATGGGAAGAGTAAATCTGTAACAAAATTACGTAATATACCGGGTGCGGCGATTGAACTTTCCGTCTCTAACTGTTTGAAAATTCGCACCACTGAATCGAACGTCTCCAAAATTTCAAATGTTGGTCTTTGATATTCTTGATCATCATTTGAAGTGATTCTGTTGTGAAAGAAACACATTCGAACAATGGATTTAAAACGAAATTCAGTGATTGCTCTTCATTTGGAAGGAAAATCGAATATTGAAATACGTCGAGCGCTGCAAAATCTTCAATTGAACGAGAAATTCGTGCATCGCACTATTCAACGTTATAATGAGACTGGTATCGTTATGAAACGCTACGGTGGCTGACGGACGATGCTGTACTGCAACGGCGCCAGCAGTTGTCGAAAAGGTGCGTCATCGATTAGATAGAAATCCAGCGCGCTCAGCAAACCAGCTCGCAAAGGATCTCAAGGAGAGCAATCGCAGCGTTTGTCGCATATTATAGGAAAAGCTTAAAGTCAAACCATTAAAAAAACCTTTCTCAGGAACTCACTGCTTAACAGCGTAGCAAACGGTTTGCTCGATCGAAAGAGCTGATTCGCTTGCTCGACTCAGGCGAGCTTCACAACTTGGTGTTTTAGATGAGATAACTTTTTGTGTTGAACAGTTTTTAAACAAACAAAACGACCGTGATTGGTTGAAGGGACGTGTCAGCGACCATTCAGACGAATTGCAAGTCACTTGAAGCCAGGGAGCCGACCAAATCATGGTCTGGGCGGCGGTGTCAGAAAAAGGCCGTTCTCCACTCATTTTTCTTCCAATGGGTCGCAACCAAGTCAAAATAAATCATCAAATCTATCGAGATAAAGTCTTGCGACCAGGGCTGATACCGTGGGCACGCAACACATTCGGTACTGATTGTTGGACTTTCCAGCAAGACTCGGCACCATCGCAAAGAGCAAATGGAACGCAAAATTGGTTGAAAGCAAACGTTCCAGTGCTGACCGACCGAGATATGTGACCGTCGTCATCGCCCGACTTGAATCCGTTGGACTTTTGTATTAGGGGTGTTTTACAGGCCAGGGCCTAGGCTAAAACACACTCTTCGCTGGAAGAGCTCAAAGTTACTCTTACGCGAGAATGGAATTGTTCGAGTGACGATGTCATTCGAACAGCCTGCGCTTTTTTCAGAATAAGACTTCAGCTTGTAGTAAAGGCTAAAGGCGGTTTTATTCCTTCAAAATAAGTGATAATGAAACTTAGAACTTTCATTTTTTACATAGCAAAAGTGTATAAATAAATATTGAAAATTAACAGAAATATTTCATTACACATACGGACAGTTCAATCGCCGCACCCGGTATTTATGAAAATTTAATGCAAGTTAAAAACAGGAGTAACTTTTTGAAAAATTTGGTGTTTATAATAGAAATACAAGAAAGAAGAACAAGTTACACATAACATAGTGGAGAAATCATTTATGGATTTGCTGTGTAGTGTAGTAGTGTATCCCTGGCTTAAGACTCGCGCACGATGGGGAACCCTTCGTTCAGAACTAACACGGTACATGAAAGACAGCCTGGTGACAGAGGGACAGAGAAGGACGGACTGGGAGTCTTAGTGGGTCCCGTTTTACCCTAAAACACTTCTGGTAGAATCCACATACTTAAAGCATGGAATTGAGAATGATTTCTGTCAATCTGTCCCGCACAGATCGATCGAACTGAACGGAACAGCATACAGTGTCTCAATTCCATTCTACGCACGCATGATATAGGTACTCTAGTATTTTCGAGCCATCAACTAGTTACAGTTTAAATAGGTATTTATGTTTACCTACGTTTCCTGGAGTTACCTTTCACCGAGCTGGCATCAACACAATTAGGTAAATTACCCTAGAACAATGAAGTATTGCCTAGAAAGATCTTTCCACTTTTCATCGTGCTTGTCCATTGTCTCGAAATACACAATGGCTTAGCATACATACTAATACGGGATAGGCATCACCTTACATACCTACGATACGAGCTTACAATGCAGGCGCCATGTTGACATTTATAACACTAAACTGAAACTGTTCAGCTGACCTGAAGCACACGTGTCGGGCGTGCGGTCGCGGAGCATGCTGCCCTGGGCGGTGCCACAGCATGGACCATAGCTTGTTTGTTTATACATCACTAGCGACCCGCCACGGCTTCGCACGGTTTTAGTATACGTATAAACCTTCCTCTTGAACCACTATATCTATCACTGCTCTCTATCACCGCACCAAAATCCGTTGCGTTGTTTAAAAGATTTAAGCGTAGGTACATAGGGATATAGGGATAGAGAAAGAGACTGTTTAGATTTAAGCCTACATAGGGATATGGGGACAGAGAAAACGACTTTGTTTTTTACTGTGTAGTGAAGACATTTTTAGCTTCGGTTTAGCTACCTACGTTATAAAGTAGGTACATTACACTTTATTGCCCTCCATGAACACAAAGTACAAGGACAGAGCTAATACAGCTGTACAATGGGCCTTAACAGTGATATCTAAAGGTGAAATAAAAGAAGGTGGTCTAAAGAATCGTTGTGACACAAAGATTCTAGCAATACTACGTTTGCCGTAACACGACGTACTGACTGCACGAATGCTCGCTGTGTAATATGTTACATTACACCTCGTAACGTTGGTCAGTACCCACCTTTACAGGCAGCCTTGGGAACGACACGAAAGGTGTTAGTAGTACCGTTTTGTGTTCAAAGTTTAATTGGCATATTTATGGAATTTCTGAGGAATTGCTCTGACCAAAACAAAGGCCACCGCGCGTGGTAGGACGGCCAAAACCATTTTTTTTTGTATGAAACTTGCTTCAAATTTTCTCTCTCATTTTGGTTTGTATTTCAACAATTTGTGAGATATCCGCCTAATTGATACCTCAAAAGAAAGAGTAATAACCAAAAATGTTTTTAAAAAGGTTTGAACAAAAAAAACACCGACTGTTTTTTTTTAAATAACTTTGAAAATGGTTTTCGAAAATAGCTGAAAATTTTTGTAAGTTTTAAATGTCTGTAAAAAATAGCTAATGACTCAGATACCTAAGAACATGTTTTGTTAGATTGCTTACACATTATTAAACAAAAAAAATCATTGGCCTTTTAAACTGGCAATGATTAGCAACTAACTGTAAAATTTCGGGTATTTTCTTTGCCACCAATAAAAAATTGGTAAAAAGAAATAGTCAGACTTTGTCTTAGACAAATATGGCTTAAATGGTTCCAAATAGTCCAAACTACCTTCGCCCACCAGCTTTGCACCCACCTTCCAATCACCCTGTATATTATATAAGTGAGTGCCATTATTAGCTTTCCGAATATATTTTAAATTCTATTGCAATTAGTTAAGCTGATGGCAATCTGAATTAAATAAATAAAATGTATAATAAAATTAGTACCTATATCAGTTATGTGTAACGTACTACCTTGTTCCCATATTAACTAAAGCTGTCCTGGACACGACGAATCATCATAGATTGTACATAGTTTTAGGAAATTGTTTGTAAGAAAGAATTGCTAGAACGCTGTGAATATTGTTCAGGACAACGTCTAGATAAGTCTAGTAGTTTTAAGATTGCTAGTATATTTCTTTAAATTTAGTTATAGTGTTTAAAATCGTACATAATTTGCACTTAAACATAGGTAGAATAAGTACCTACTTGTCTCCGTCCGACAACAATGGGCCATAGATTAAGTGATAGTTGTTGGACACCGATCTAAGTACCTACTATTGCTCTCGAACGAATGGAAAGGAAAGACGGAGACAAGTAGGTACGACAGAGATAGATATAGCTTCTAGAAAATCGTGGAAATGTAAAACAAGGACGGCGTATTGAATGAAAGGGATAGAGTTATATCTCTAGATATTTGTCGAGTTTTCTGGAATTGCTCGACGGAGATATAAAAGGCCGACCTTGTGCGTGGAAATTCATTCAGTTTTTAGACACAACAAAGTAATGAGTCAGTTTTAAGTTGTGAACAGTGGTTCCAGTGACAGTTAGAAATAAATAAGTGAAGAAGAAAAGAAGTCTTTGGAAATCCTGAAAACACCAATACAGTCCACAACAAAAGCTTTTTAGCTTGGGGCTAGATAGATGTGTTGTGTGAATAGCCCTGCATTTTATTATATTATATTTATAGTAATTTAAATTAAGTAAGTAAATTTATATTATGTAAATTTATAGTACGTAAATAACGTGTAAATTTATAAATTTATAACACGAGAAATATTATACAATTTTATATATTATTATATAACGTGATTGGACATCCTTCTAAAAATAGTGAAGCCAAAATAGTTTTTCCTTATTTCATTTATAATTTACTAGGGACCCGCCCCGGCTTCGCACGGCCTTCGTTTGCAATGTAAGCGGTAAAAAACACTTTTTACGACATCACATTAGAAACCTCAAAAATAACAGTATTTCTCCACTATTTTATGAATGTTATTATACATAGATAAGAGATGAAAAAAGGGGTAAGATAAAAAGTTTTCAATAACACCAGATTTATAGTACTTATTGCAGTGCTGGCAAGATCATCGGGGCTACCAATTTGTTACATAACACACCTCAGTCAGCGGTTGCGGCTGAGAACGCCTGGTTGTGTGTAAAGTGCAATTTTCTAAGACAGTGTATTTTTCAGGATTCACAAAAAGTGATTTCATCTTGCCCCGTGTGTAAATTCAATTACAAGGTAGTTACGAGTGTTTAATTGAAACATCTGCTTATTATTTTTTGTGGATACATATTTATGTAAATACCTCTAAATCAATATATTTCTCGTATTTTGGAATTTATTTCAACTTTTCGTCTTTCCCCGATTTCATTTAACGGGGTAAGACGAACATATAAAAGTTTTAATCTTGACCCTTTTTCAGATTTCATACTAAAAGCCAGATGTTCTCAAACTGTAGGTATCTATGAGTTTGTGGAAGGCAGGTCACATTTTTGAAAATTTACCCCGTGACTGATTATCGAAGTTCACTTTTTATTTTTTCATTTATGGAATCAAGTATTAACGAAGTTAAATTTTGTATTTACTTAATTTAGGTATTTAATTCAGAAAAATGTCTGTCAAATAATTAATAAAATTAAAATATTATTGTTTTGTTCCAGCGATTAAAAACATTACTCATATACCAATACCCATATACCGTATACCACTGCCAGCGCTACGATAAAATTTCAGCAAGAAATATATGAAAATAAATAAAAAATTGCTGAAAGTAATAGAGAAACAAGAACTAGGCAATCTTAGAAATGTGAAATAAAAAAGAAGGCGAACATAAAAGAAAATACGTTAAAAATTTAGTACAAAAGAAAAAAGCAATTATTTTATGGTGATGAAAAAGAATATTCATATAGATATCATGTGAAATAAAAACAGTTTTTGATTGATAGATAATGATTTTTTCTTCAGTCAAAACTTCAGCAAATTTTCGGAAAAGTTTGAGAACCTCTACTTCAATCTTCCCCCAGTGGGTAAGTTCGGAATACACGTTCTAAAAATCTGTTAATCTCTGTTAAAAACAGGTATTTTGGCACTACAGTCAGTTAAAACTTTAATTACTTAACACTATAGACTAAGGACCATAAACGTTGCCTAAGACACGTTTTAACGATTTTATATTTTTTTTCGATCTTACCCCGTCACCTTTTGATGAACCTGAATTTAATGATCATGGCTTATAATCAAGGCCCCGGGGATGGGCGATGACTGTCGAACAACCTATCACTCCACTTATATACCTATAGGATGTATAGCAGTAGGTAGGCTGGATCCACCAATGCCTATTGAACTTTGGGCGTGTCTCTAGTCTCTACTAGCTTTACCACTACCCCGCCGGCCGGGCCGGTCCATCACTAAGTAGGTACTAGGTAGGTAAGGTACATATACCGCATCAGCATTGCCTTGCTATACACCGCGCTTGGCAAAGTCAGTACGTATGTAGCTTCAGTAGTTGCCGAGATATTCAAGAGCTAAAAAAACGACAGACGGAGCAAGAGCTTAGGGTTTGGAACCTGATCGAAAGCTTAAAATATATGTTAAACTAGTATCTGCCGGCAGCTTCCCACGCGTTTTTCTATGTTCGTTTCAAGGCTAATTCTGTCCCATGGGAATGATTGAGGGATGAATAGCTGAATAATGATTGAGGGGATTTAGTTCAGGGCTAGAACAACGTCTTTTCAAAATTACAGCCCGATCCGTTCAGTAGTTTTGGCGTAAAGAGGTAAGAAACATCTTTTCACCCAAACTTTCGCGTTTTTACTCCGTCCAGCGATCACTCTTTTCATTAATAATAACTCAAACTGCTGCTGGTCAGAGCTTGACAAAATTTAAAAGAGACCAAAAAGAACTGAAAAATCACCAACTTCCAGATTAAAATTGAATCATCAAAAACGAACCCAGATTTTTTTTCTGGTAAAAAAAAGTCGAAATACCGAATCTCCTTACATACCTTATGTATAGAGGATGTTGTACAGTGAAGTTTACCTACAGTACAGCACCACACTTTATATGTTACACAGTTCTCGTAATAAAGTTTTACCCAGTTTATTTGGTTGAGCACCTCACAAGAGTCACAAGTAAAAGTTATTACAATTTAGTTCAATAACAAGGTTTGGGAGGCAAATCTTCCCTTGTATGTCACTCCTGTGGTAGTAGGTACTAAAGTTAAAACTTATTCTAAGTAAAGTACCTAAAGTAGGTAATTCCAGCATTTGCAGCGCGTGCGACACAGAGTACCTAAATTGCCGCGTGCATAAAAACGCCAATGTATTGTGAACCCGTACGTACACGTCCAATTTGGTCGGTAGAAAACAAAGTCTGATTTTTAAGATATCGTAAAAAATCATGCCGCCGAGAGTTATGTGAAAAATACGATAAATAAATGAAAGCAAAACCAATTTCTGATTACAAAAGAGACCTGGTTAAACGTATAATGAAGCGGTTTCAGTTTGGCAGGTACCTAATCGGTATTCGGTATGTGTATTAGGGAGGGAGGAATATTGTTGTAGTTAAATGCCTCGTCAGCAAACGACGACGCGACGAGTAGACGTTCACGGCTGGACATGCCCCCCAAACAGGGCTGGTTTTGCCATAATCATCACGCTTGGAAGGCGAATCGGTGATCGCAGGGTCTAGCTATATATGTATATAATATAGAAAATTCCTTACACTTTTTTATTGGTGACGGAAGGCTCAACTATCAAGGGCAGTCCACAGTAAGAAAAACCTGCAACAGATAAAAACACTATAGTTAAATACCACGGAACCGTGAACACATGATTTGAAGGCCTAATACTAGGTACCTGGAGAGACGAGCAGTGATTACGGAGAGCATGTGTATGTATTCACTCTGTTGTATCGCCTAATAGTACATACCTCACCACATAAATACACAGGAAATTAATATGACAAAGTATAAATAGCGCTCCTTTTCCATGTTTCCTTTCGAATAATTAGTGAAATGATCGCAGTGGAGGCGTTGAAATAACACCCATTCTTGCGACATCGTCTGGCTGAGTTCGATTCTTACGCGCCGCCACGATATCATCACATCACCACATTTGACAACCGAAAGACTGATTGACATGACAAACGAAAGACTAAAGGAGGAAACATACTGCTAAAAAGTGTCGCGACGCCACAGCACCCGACGCATGTCAGTACTTATCAAAAGCACATAGCCAAATCGATTGGATTTTACGGCGTGTGGTCACATGGTGTGTTGTCTATGTGCTTCTGACCTTAATACGGTCAGAAGCACATAGACAATACACCATATTATATGGAATTGATAAGTACTGACATGCGTCAGGTGGTTTGGCGTCGCGACACGTTTTAGCAGTATGTTTAAGTAGTATAAGGGTCTAGACAGACAGACTGCAATTCAACTGCAATCCGACTGCCAAATGGCAGTTCAGATGCAGTTGGAATGCAGTTGGCTCGACTGCAATCAAACTGCACGTCGGCGTGCAGTTGGATTGCAGTCTGAGTGCTGTAACTGCACTCAGACTGCAATCCAACTGCACGCCAACTGCCCGTCGACGTGCAGTTTGATTGCAGTCGAGCCAACTGCATTCCAACTGCATCTGAACTGCCATTTGGCAGTCGGATTGCAGTTGAATTGCAGTCCGTCTGTCTAGACCCTTAGTAGTATGTTTCCGCCTTTATTGACAACCGAAAGACGAGTGATGGGTAGGTATGAAAGGACTGAAGTATCGTCACCATAGATGCCGCCGCTGAGCTCAGACCTACTCGTAAATGAGACCTTAAATGTTTCTTATTATTACTTAATAACAGAACTATAATTATAGCATCCAAGTTTCTAGCTAAGTTAAGTACGTTCAAAAAGAGTTTTAATTTAGATAGGTATGGATGCAACAGCGTGTTTTTAAATACGCAGCGGAACATTTTCATAAAGTTTACCTACTCCTAATGTGATTTACTGATTTTAAATCAGGATTAGGATGCCCGCCAGGTTAATAGGTAGGTACTTTAAATTTTCTAGGGAGAATGACGTAATATCTACTGGAGCAAAATATCCTTTTACAGAAGTCAGGTCCACTGACACTGGAGATAAACAGTCACTGACTGAGGATACTACACTCTAATTCTACACTGCTAACAGCCGATTAATATCTTGCTCCAGTATTTCATCCATTTCTATTCAACCCGTTTACGGTAGTTAAGTATAGTTAAAGTATTTGCAAATAATAAACAAATTAGTAAATATCTTACCGTGAAGTTTATCGATTGCACGATCTGCAGCGGACTGGTCGAGAAAGTCCACGAAAGCATAACCTCCTCTCTTCACCGAAATTTCGGCTATAGTAAGATTTTGCTCTGCAAATAGTTGTCGAACAGCTACTTCATCAGCTTCAATCGGTAAGTTACCGATATAAAGTTTATTCATAGCAGAGACGGTTTTTAGTTGATCGCTCATTTTTGCGAGACGTTTACCACAAATTAGTTCGTCAACGGGCATTCACTTTCACAAGCAGATCACAGTCTTTATTTCTTTCATAGATTTATTAGTATTAGTACCAAAGTAATTTCTTTTTTGCAGCTCAGTACACCCGTACACCCCCACTTTGATTTGAAGTAAGTCATCGGATTCGAACTTCTTTTGTCAATAAATGTCAAAAAAAAAGTTTGAAAATCGAAAAATAAATCAAGAAGGTTGCTATTTACCCACCTCTTTCCTTGATATCGAACCTTTGTACACAATTAAATCTTGACCTCGTCTGTAGAGTATCGGGCAAAGGTCTGTCTGCGACGCACATGTAATGCACAACAAACAACACCTATATCTTAGTTAGTCTAAGAAGCTTTCGTTGCTAATGTAGGTAGGTACGTACCTATCTTATCTTAGGCGACGCTTGAGATTGTTTTGACTGATTGTTTTGACGTCCTACCCGTAATGACTTACGGAGCTGAGACGTGGACACTCACGGTAGGGCTGGTCCACCAGTTCAAGGTCGCTCAGCGAGCTATGGAAAGAGCTATGCTCGGAGTTTCTCTGAAGGATAGGATTCGTAATGAATACATCCGACAGAGAACCAAAGTTATCAACATAGCTCAAAGAATTAGCAAGTTGAAGTGGCAGTGGGCCGGCCATATATCGCGCGAAGAACCGACAACCGTTGGGGTAAACGTGTTCTTGAGTGGAGACCGCGACTCGGCAAACATAGTGTAGGACGCTCTCCGGCCAGGTGGGATGACAATCTGCGAAGGACTGCTGGCAGATGCAGGATGCGGCAAGCTGAAGGCGCTCATTAGGGGAGGCCTATGTCCAGCAGTGGACTAATATAGGCTGATGATGATGATGGCACATGGAAACCCAACCAAAACATGGAATTGGCAATAGCGCCAATAACATTGGTCAACAGAATTTTTTACTTAACAAGAATGGCGCTCGCTAATTTTAAATTACCTACCTACCCTAATTTTATTACCATATATATTTTGATTCCATTAGTTCTAGTTTTTGTGTTACAGCTACTTTGAAAATGCCTACAAAATTTAAAATCGTCCGTTTTTGTTTCATTTTCGCATTCAACGAATTTATTTACTTTCTGTTTATTTGAAGAGCGTAGTTTTTTGTTCTGATTTTAGAGTAAATCGATTCTTAAATAATGTCAAGAAAGTGTAAAAATATTACTGACAAGTTTTGTTTCATTTTTGGTAACATTACTTTCAAAACTCATCAAAGGAAATTGACACCATTAGTATAGGTCGCGTCACGTAAAAAGAACGCTGGAAGAAAATGGAAGGGGTATATTCGCGCATGGGTACACTCGCGTACGATAGTACTATGCCAATTTGCTATGCCTATTTTTAACTAATATTTCACTCGCGGCTTGGTGTTGGTTATTCGAAAATAATATTAGATAAAATTAAAAACAAGTTCGATTCAGTTTAGAATGTTTAATCTAATTACAAAAAAATAATGTAATGTAGCAACTCCATCCATTAAGTCGTCTTGGGTGACGTGAAAACCAGATGAGGACGCGGGATTGATACTGGAGGTGGCTATTTCATCATCGTCGCTGTCGTCACTTGAGCTTTCATCATCATTTGAGTCAAAATCATCATCCCCTACACGAATAATAAATGTTTCTGTCATCATGTCGCAAATGATCGCTTTTACGGTAATCGGCCTCTATTTCCTTTACCTTTGTGCATAATTTCCAAAAACCATTAAAATGTAAAACCATTTCGTAAACTTTTGTGCGCGATGGTATTTTGACAAGAAACGTGACGTGTGACAGCAAATGTCAACTGACGAACCAATAGCGCACCGGCAAGCATGCGGCGCATGACCCTTCCACCCCGCGCCCCACCGCATACCTCCAAATAGACCTATAAATCGCCTACTGCGCAGCTTGATCGCCAGCGTTCTTCTTACATGACGCGAACTATAACTAAAGACCCAAAAATCATTATGTTAAGCAAGACTGGCCCAAAGACAACCAGGACTCCAGGACAAAAAAAAATTAAAAACCCTCCATTGGTTCAGCCCCCTACGGAACGTAGTATAGGTACTTGATCTTAGGTTCAGCCAAAGAATGTATTTTACACAAATTTTACACATAAATCTTGAGCTTATGAAAGACTTCCTGAAATCTATGGGCAGGAATGGTGACGGCATAAGAAAAAACCTAAGTTAGGTGAAGCAAAAATTAAAGAGGGCGTAAGTATTTGTTAGCCAAATCAGGCAATTGATGAAAGATGATATATCTAAAGGAAAGCTTAGTCATTTAGAAAAAATCAGCTATGTAACGCATTTTTTATGAAAGTAACTTCAAATTTTCTAGAAAATCACCAATCAAGAATTAAAAATGTTTTATCGCGGCTTTAAGCTGTAATATGTCGTTGAAAATACATTGTCTTCATTCACATTTAGACTTCTTTCCTGAAAATTTGGGCACCGTCAGCAATGAACACGGTCAAAGATTACTTCAAGTCATTTCTAGCATAGAGAAACGATATCAGGTCAAGTGGAGCCCACAAATGTTACCAGTTAGGTACCAATTGTCCCATTTTAGTTCGGTGACGTTCTTCGGTGCCATGCTGGGGCGGCCACGATAGCGTCCACCTTTCTGGAGTCTGTATGTAAGATAGATAGAAAACTCTTTATTGCACACTTAAAACTAATAAACAATTTATACTAACTTAAGCTGCAATTGGCGGTCTTATCGCTCAAGAGCGATCTCTGCCAGACAACCTGGTAAGCCGAACTTGTCAATTTTATATACCAAATACATAGGTTACAGAACGCACGCGGTGGCGGCGCGCCGCCACCGCGTGCCGTTTTTTCCTATTGCACAGCGCGCCGCGGCGCGCTGTGCAATAGGAAAAAACGGCACGCCTTCGCCTGCGCTCCGCCTTCAGTGTGTGGGCTGAGACTTTTAAGGTTTGACAAATGAATCGCTTTAGTTCTGTGACGCAGAAACCAAACCGACCAACCATCCGCAAAAACCAAAGAGAATATAAATACGCAAAAACGGCCGTTGACGGCAATCCGCTTAATTAAAGCGGATTGCCGTAAATTTTTAATGGAGGAGACAAGGAAGAGACATTAATGTCTCTTTCTTGTCTCCTCCATTAAACATTTTCAGGTAGGTACATATGCACTTAATTCCAAACTAGTGGGTACTTAGACAAAGGTACCGACATGAGTCGTGATTGTGACATGAGACATTGTTGAAAGGCATTTGATAAATCCAATTTCGTATATTGCTCGCCTCCACCTAAAGTCGCGAAAAGATCCTCACGGTAACGGGTAGTGAAAATTATTGTGACTTTATAATCACCGCATAACCGAATATCGCCATTTGTTTTGACTACTCAACAACGTAATCTTGTAACGCCGGGCATAAAATAAGAATTGCACTATTGTTTAACTTTTTTCATATACAAAATATTTATTGTAATAATGACGGATACGAGTAATTTTACGATTTGCTTTCACTAATAAACCATTCCAAACATAATAAACAATTTCTGTTCTAAAGAACTGAAAACTGAACTGTCGTTACTGTTGCAGAGTGATTGCTGGTGCGTAGTAGAATTTGAGGTTGTGTGGTGTGTCGAGCGAGCTACAAGACTGGCAGGGACGAGAAATATAAACACGTTGAACAAATTGCAGCTAATTTATTTGTCACTAATAAATAGCATACAATTCACATAGTAATTTCTATAAGTGTTTTTCTAGAGCACAAAATCATTTTCTAACGAGAATAAAAATAAATAAAGTGTCGTAATAATAAAGATTTTAGATAAAAATTTAAAACTTAAAAAAATAATCAACAGGCATACAATGTACATACACGTAAAGTACTTTCATTTTAATTTCTTACAAACTAGTTATTATCTTTGATTATTGGTTGTCATTTAGAGATGCAAAAAAATCTCTATAATTATATTAAGGATTAGTTATTTTCTTCTATCCCTATTTATATTCTAACTTCTATTATATACAATAAAGTTTGTCACAGATCTGGACCGCACCACTGCCTCACAGGACCCAAATGACATACAATAACACATTTTAAAAATGATCAAGAAACCTTCGTCACTTTTAAATTGCGACTAAAGACGAGTTTTATCAAATATTTGAATGCTTATTGTTGTACAGTGCAGCAGCGGTGCTGAAGTCTTCCCCTTCTTCTTCTGCTTTCAAAATCCGTTCAGACCTTTATGCCAGACCTCCCCGGAGTTGATTTACTAGTTTCGATCACAGATCGAACAACTTCCTCTTTAGCGTGCACTCGGAAATGGAGTCGCGTTTCCAGATTGTAGCCCGAATACTTTTTCCTGTAACAAATATTTACCATTAAAAAATACTGAAAGTCAGGGGCCGAATTCCACAAATTTCAAAACAAAGGTCTCAATGGCGCCATTCTATAAAATGGCTAAAATGACGTTTTTACATTAGACTTGACTTCTTGATTATGGCTCTGCGTCTGGTTTGACGCAATTTTGCCAATGACCGTTTTGAAAACATCGCAAGCTCTACTATTTTTTGTCATATTTTCGATAAGTTTTAATTTAAATGGCGTCGCTATTGTCTTGTACGGTCGACCGGTTGAAGAGACTTTCATTATTAGAATACGAAAACTGACAAATAAACGTACCTAACCATCAAAGCTATGAATGAAACACAAAAAGTTTGTTCCATTTTGACATGATTACTGAAGATACTATTGTGGACATTAACTAGTATCTGACCGCGACTTCGCACGCTATGTTTCTATGGAATAGTTTCAAGGCTAATCTAATCCATGGGAAATGATGGCGCATGGCGCCTTTAATGGTATGACAAGTACGCTTTTGTTTTATTCAAAGGATAGAACTAAACGTCTATTCAAAATTTAAAACCGATCCTTTTCAGAAGTTTTTGCGTGAAAGAGTTACAACGTGGTTACAACCCATACAAACTTGCGCGTTTATAAAATAAGTAAGGATGTATATATGTATGCTCGCATATGTGGCTTTCATTAGTGCCTAAAAACGAAAATTTTATAAACCATCCTTCGTGGACGTCAAGGGGATTGATCTTGATGATAAATTAAGTAACAAGTCAGTAGTAAATAGTGTGTGTAAATAGTAGGTACCTATATCGATCCATAGCACAAGTACCTACCTAGTGTACACCGCTTAGTTTGGGCTATATGATGCTGTGTAAATTTTACAGCCTTATGTACAGCATTGTTTGATAATTTATTTTAATACAGGACAATTCACCACACGTACAGACCCGGAGCAAATGCTTGCAGATTAAAGGTTAAAAAATTTACCGCGGCGAGAATTGAAACTTCTACGTACCTTTTTCAAATACGTACTTAGTAATGTCGTACTTAGATAGATCATATAAACTAGAATGAAATCTTTGTCGCGCTCCCCTACACTTGAATCGGTGACATGGGAAATAGAACCCGTTTTAAATATGTCATTCATGTTTTGGGGTAGATATTTATTTCGAAGAATGTTTAAATAAATATACAGAATAATCAAATGACATAATTAGATCACATTACTCACTAGTAGGTATATACAATTATAACAAACTCTTAAATATCTAAGCCGTATAAACAAGCTAAGGCAACCATGTGTTATGAGATGATCGTTCTAATAGGTAGGTAGGTACTAACAGGCACCGCTAAAAAGCATGAACAGTTAAAAACTCCAAAACCATTAACACAACCAGGTAACACACTTATTTCTAAAGACACCTGTAATCATAAGACAACAGAAGCCGGTGAAAAAACTTAATAATCAGAAGAAAAAATATAACATTATCATATCAGGATTTAAGCCTGGAGCTTTATTCACTATGGCAAATCTACACGTGTTACATAGAAACGACAAGACAGCGGTGTGGAATCGGACATAGATTTAATGTACCCTTTGCAGATTATGTAGTAACATCTACATCGTAAAAGGAACATCCATGCAAAATTTCAGCAGCTCTTTTAGTTAAAAAGATCCCTTGATGAGTCACACAGTTTTATAAATATGATAGATTAAAGTGTGGTATTAAAGAATGGGATTGAAAAGCGTGGGATTACAAAGTGTGGTTGTTGGATTTAAGTCTTCAACTTTTTAAAATTTGTAATGAGTGATCGTTATGGAATATTTATAAACGATATAAACCCAGACCAACGAAACAAATTTCTGCAGATCGTGCACAAATTTGTTCCGAGGCGGGAATCGAACCCGCAACCTCCTGCGTCGCAGGCGGACCTTCGCCCACCGCGCCACATCGGTCGTCCTAATGACAGCATTAAAGTACGAAACACACAGAATCCGGAGGTGGAGCGGAGGCGAAGGCGTGCGAGTTGTATTCTATTGAATCATATGAAAGCCTACACACACACCGCAGGCGGTGGCAGCGCGGTGCCATAGGAAAAACCGGCACGCCTTCGCCTCCGCTCCGCCTCCGGCTTCTGTGTGTTTCGTACATACTTAATGGTAACTTACTTGGCGCTGTTCAATAGCGATAGAGTAGTCTGCATATCTCCCATCTGGTAATAGCAACTGGCCATCTCGAGTACAGCGTAGGGGACTAGGAATGTGTCTTCTTTTATTAATTTCTTGAGGCTGTTGGAAAATAATAAGCGGTTAATGACCCGAGAGCTCGTGAATATCTGGCTTAGCGCATCGGCATTGCCATACAGCGTGGTAATGCAGCCAGTGTCTTGGGGACGCTTCCGACTGGTATTCACATGGATCAATTAAGCTACCTTTAGACTGTTTGCAACCGTCTGCAGCTAGTTCAATGGTTTCAATTGTATATACTAATAGTAATTTTTTCTATTCCTGATTGTGATTTTCGTTGTTAATAGCGGTTAATTATTTGTGTGTAAGTTTCCACTATATGAGAATATTGGCAAATAACAAAGTTTTATTTACAGTAGACTACAAGTATTATATGTAGTGACTTACTCCACGACCCTTTCCAGCTGTTCTAAGGCTTGCCTCGGGAGCTCCAAGGCAGACAAAATGCAACCATGCAAGTAGAAGAGAAGTGCATAGTTGTCATTCACGAAGTCTCCCATCCAGTCGTTAGCCGCCTTTTCTAGGCCCTCACGAGTCTTTTCGATGATCTGAGGATAAACAGGCAATTGTTTTAGGCGCTTGTATTCACTATGAATTTAAAAAACACGCTATTGATTTAAATAATCAAAAAGCGGGGATCACACCAATACGAAAGTTCGGATGGATGGATGGGTATTTGTTATTCTCTTACACGTCAAAACTATTAAACAGATCGGGTTTAAATTTAAATAAACATAGGTACATGTATTTCTAAGCCTGGAAAATACTTCTTAGTCCATAAATCAATTCAGAAATAATAAAAACTAGTAAAAAAAAAACTTACTTTTAAAATCAGAGTCAAATGTTCCTTGTTATTTTTTAGTACTTGGAACATGTTCCAAATGGCCAGCAGCTCTAACCCTGGCAGCATCAGCCGCTGCTTCTGGCGGTGGTAACGTTCGCAGCGCTTCACCAGGAACTTTTCCATGGGGATACTCTTCCCGGCTATCCGGACTGTGGCCAGTGGGGCAAGGCTAGAAAACGATACTTTTACTTATAAGTCATGTGGATCAGTATAATAGGATTGATGACAACGTGATAGCATGTTGTCTCGCTTAAGTCTCCACACACTGAAGCCGGAGGCGAAGCCGAGGCGAAGGCGTGCGAGTTGTATTCTATTGAATCATATGAAAGCCTACACACACACCGCAGTCGGTGGCGGCGCGGTGCCATAGGAAAAACTGGCACGCCTTCGCCTCCGCTCTGCCTTCAGTGTGTGGAGACTTTTACGGTGAGTTCGGACCAAGCGAATGAGAGAGAATGAGTGGGGTTCGACGATCAGTATCGCTTTCGCTGTTGTATCCACAACAAACGAACGCATGTGAACCCTTCTACGGAACGTAGTTACAATATTTGACCCCAGCAAAAGCCGCCGACAGAGCACGGTCGAAGGCGAACGAATTTCTTCGCTTGCTTTGGCCATGACGTTCTCTCTGGTTCGTTCGCGTTCGTTTATTAGCCTTCGCTCGCTCTTGTTCGCTTGGTCCGGAACCACCAAAACATTATTTACACATGTCTAAAATCAGCGCGGCTGCGGTTAGCAGTGACGTATTGCTAAGCCAGGGCTTTTTGGATATGAAGTCAGACAGTCCATAATAAAATACTCGATCACTACATAGTATAATACAAAGTCGCTTTTTCTGTCCCTATTTCTCTTTGACTGCTTAAATCTTTAAAACAACGCAACGGATTTTGAGGCCGTTTTTTTAATAGATAGAGTGGATTCAAGAGTTAGGTTTATACGTATAATAAAACTGTGCGAAGCCGGGGCGGGTCGCTAGTATTAAATAAATGCTAGAATAAAAGCTGACATTCCCGAGGTCCAGAATCATGCCCTTTTGGGCTAATGCCACAGACTATTTCGTACCTTACACTCGCACATATTACGTGACACACTGTATCATAATAAATAAATAATGCTGAACAATCCACACAGCATCATCTAGCCCTAAGCTAAGCAGAGCTTGTGTTATGAGTTCAAGATGACTGATATTCTTCAATACATTACATGGAAAGGTATTTTTTTATTATACATAGAAAACTCCCAGAACTCGATAAAATATTTACATAATTTTGATCTAAAGCGGGAATCGAACCCGAAACCTCCAACGTCCTTAGCATAACCTCAAATCTATTCCCATAGGATAAAAATCAAGTTGAAACCTTTGCATAGAAACAAAGCTTGCGAATCCGTGGGCAGATGCTAGTCTAAATCTAGAGGTATACTAATATTGTAAACAAGAAAGATTTCTATCTATGTATTTATGTAACAAATACACTCGAAAACTACTGGACCGATTTAGAAAATTCTCTCACCTTTACAATGAATTCCTGAATAACATACTCGTAGGTTATATTTATTATTAAAAAATAGGGATCCCTACTAAAACTTAAATTATGTAAACCAAGGTGAAAAAAGTTGGCCACAAAATGTCTTTCATCGTGTGCGCTGCAAAAGCTATTGATGATAGAACAAAACTTAGTAAAAATCATCACTATCTACAAAAAAGATCGCAAGAGCATATGTCTATTATAGTTGTGTCACAATAAGTGTATAACTTTTAGAATTATTAAAAAAACTAGCAACACGCCCCGGCATCGCACGGTTTTATTATACCTTCCTCTTGAATCACACTATCTATTAAAAAAACCGCATCAAAATCCGTTGCCTAGTTTTAAAGATTTAAGCGTACAAAGGGACATAGGGACAGAGAAAGCGACTTAGTTTTATACTATGTAGTGATTATATAAAGTTAAAAAATAGTCGTAGGTTTTTCACTCCGCTCGTTTATATACGCGATGTTGGCGTCACTGGGGTACGGAGGGAGTCAATGCTTGAAATCGTCTGCTTGAATGTGTTTGAAATACCCGTGCATCGAAGCCGGGACGGGCCGCTAGTATTAAATAAAGACGTGTTTTTCTATTGTAAATCTTACCGCATAGCGTTGTCAATATTTTTGAGATGTTCGACGTCACGAGGTTTGACTTGCATCAGCATCGCCGCCTTGATGTACAGGTGGGTTGCCTTAGACCAAGCGCTTTCCTCGACAAGACGCTCCGCGTACATTGCTGAGTCTTCGAATTCCAGGTTTAGGCTGGAACAAGTAAATTGAGTTAACTGCGAAGTCTTACTAACCATCATAATTAGAATAATGGCCTAGGGAGCGTCCATAAATTCGTTTGTTCAGGATTTTTTGACACACCGCCGCATCCCGTCCCATCTGGTAAGATTTCGTAAGATTTTTCTCAACTCCCTCCTCCCTCCCCAAATATCACGTAAGATTTTCGTGACCTACTTACTGAGCTACTATGCGGAGTTCGGACAAATTTTCATTGTAATATTAGTTCTTTAAATTAACTATACTTTCAGGCACCATACACCATTTTCTTTAAAAAAAATAACGTGATATTTGCAAGAAGCCCCTCTACACCAAGTGAGATTTGAAAAGATTTAGCTTGACCCCCCTCTACCCCCTTGAACTCCTCACGTACCTAATAATTAGAGGCACCCTACAAATCAGCCAGATGATTTTATTTAGGACTAGCATCTGCCCGCTGTTTCGCACGCGTAGTTTCTATGGAAACGTCTCAATGCTATTTCTATCACAATGGGAACTGATTTTAGGCTGAATATTATAAATTTTGTTCTATGACTAGAATAACTCTATTCAAAATTTTAACCCGATCCGTTCTGTAATTTTGCGTGAAAGAGGAACAAACATTCATACAAACTTTCGCATCACTACATAGTATAAAACAAAGTCGCTTTCTCTGTCCCTATATCCCTTTGTATGCTTAAATCTTTAAAACTGCGCAACAGATTTTGACGCGGTTTTTTTAATAGATAGAGTGATTCAAGAGGAAGGTTTATACGTATAATAAAACCGTGTGAAGCCGGGGCGGGTCGCTAGTTTACAATATTAGTAAGGATGCCGACGCCCGTTCACTCACCCGTGGACCCACATCAGCTCCCAATAGCATAAGATGCGAAACTGCTTGAAGTATCCTTGGCAGGAGAGAGCGCGGTTGTAGGCCAGGATACTCATCTGGAGACGCCCTTTCAAGAACTCTGATCTAGCTTGTAACGTCAAGAACCAAACGCTTTTTGGATAAGTCTGAAAATAAAAACTGTGATTGATTTTTTTGATTGAGAAATTTGTTTCGTTGGTCTGGGTGTTTAATATGTATAATAAAAAATATCTATCTATGTATATAAATACTTTTTTAACAACGAAAATTACAAGCAAGGAATAGAAAAATTACAACTAGTATTTACAATTGAAACCATTGAGCTAACTGCAGGCGGTTGCAAACAGTCTAAAGGTAACTCAATTGATCCATGTCAATACCAGTCGGAAGCGTCCCCAAGACACTGGCTGCATTACCACGCTGTATGGCAATGCTGTTGCGCTGAGCCAGATATTCACCAGCTCTTGGGTCACGCGTCGCATCGACCTGACGCTCAGATAATTTTATATACTCAGATAAGTTTATATGTACAATGTATTAAATATAGCAGTTATCTAGTACCCATAACACAAGCTTTGAGTAGCTTACTTTGGGGCTACATGGTGCTGTGTGGATTGTCCAGCATTATTTATTTATTTATTTGATTACCCCGATTGTATGCAGTTCTAAACGATAATCATTTGATGTTTTCTACAAAAACAGAATTCAAATTGCACGTAATATTAAGGATAATTCAAAAACTATTGGTCGATTCTCAATCAAATTTATTGGGCGCGAAATTTGGTTTCCATTGCAAAAAGTTTCACGACTTGACCAAGCTGGTGAGTATCTGACGCAGCGCATCAGCATTGTCATACATACAGCGTGGCAATGTAGCCAGCGTCTTAGTGACCCGACTACTCGACAAGTTGAGCTGCCTCTAGACTGTTTCCTATAATATAACCCTACATATAAATGTAGGGTAGTAGAATAATCTACTCATCAACAAAGAAAATTACAATCAACCAATTGAAACAAATTACCTACCTATTTACAATTGAAAAAACATTAGCAAATGGCAAATAGCTAATGTTTAGCTATTTCGCTAGCTCAACGAAAATTCAACTGGTTTTCATATTTGTTCCATATAAGGTTTCCATCACCATCATCGGCCTATATTAGTCCACTGCTGGACTTAGGCCTCCCCTAATAACCGCCATTGCGGCCTGTCTTTAACTAAGGTTTCCATAATAATTCCATTTGTTCCTTATGTTTTGTATCAATGTAATCTAGTGAAATCTTCAACTCACCTCCAAAACGTCCTGGAATATAAGTTCAGAAGCTTCAACGTTCCCTTCTCCGCCGATGAAAGGGACTATGATTAGATGATACACTAGTATAGTTAAGCTGCACATCACCGCGCGCATGCCCGGAGAACTGGCGCCTTTCGTCAGCTCATTTAATGCGTACGTCTGGAAACACAGTCAAAATGCTTTATTTCCTCAAGACCTTACAGGACACTGAAATAAACTACACAAAACATAAACTAAACTTTTTTGTTAGCAGATTATTTTATAAGCAAGTTACTTCTGTCTTTTCTATCAAATCATTTGAAGGGTTTTACAAAAAGTTAGAAAAGACTTCAAATTTCACGCATCACGGATAGATAGATAGATAATAACTTTATTGCACCATCAAAGTTGTACACATCAGAGCTAAAAAAGGATAGCTAAAAAACAAGTGATCAGATTTTGATCAAATATATATGTGACCACATCCATGATGACAAATGATCCATGCTCATCAAAATCATCAGTCCACTCTGCAGAGGATGCGTCAGCGACTACGACGAATCAGCTGCTCACTTAGTCCTGGAATGCGAAGGAGTAACAGCACAACGAACAGAAATCCTAATCTTGCCGAGGTTAATCCGCGAAGCCTGTGAAGATCTCAGGAAAATTCTGCGCTTCTAGATGGAGTTAGGCTGGCTATGCAAAACCTAGGCATAATGGACCAAAATGAGTCTAAATACGGAGAGAAGAGTACCTATGTACTTCTAACTAAGACCTAAGAAACAGTTTAAGACTCACCCTGCTTCCGGAAAATCCGACGAACTCGAGAAGGGAAATGATCCTCGAGGGTAAAAGAGAGACCATGAGGTTGAAGGTAGCTGTTCCCAAACGGACTCCGCTGTCAAAGTGGATTTTGCTCTGCTCAGAGTCCCATTTCTTGCGCTCCTTGATTTGCCAACAAACTCTGTAATAAGGACAACACTGAATCAGGATGTTGTTATAAAATTGTTTTACCTAATCGTGTTCTTGAATATAAAATTTGAAAAAAAAAACAGTCAAAGAATATATCGAAAAATTTAAAATGATTAGTATTTACAACTAGCGACCCGCCCCGGCTTCGCATGGGTTAATTATACATATAAAGCTTACTCTTGAATTACTCTATCTATTAAAAAAAATCCGTTGCGTAGTTTAAAAGATTTAAGCATACATAGAGACATAGGGACAGAAAAAGAGACTTTGTTTTATACTATGTAGTGATTGAGCTGACAGCAGATGGTTGCAAACAGCCTAGAAGTAACTCAACTGATCCAATCAATACCAGTCGTCCCAAGAAGCTGCTGGTTGCTTTTGTTTAATTATTTTTATTTTTGTTAGATCTAATTAATGTAATTTAGATTATATAGGTACATATCCTAAACGGTACTTTGTCCTGTTTACATGCTCGAAACATATTTATGCTTGATTATGAACATAAATATATTTTATATGATTACATGCAGGCATAGTATGTTCCGTTATTTTTTTGAATTATGGTTTAACCTATTTATTATAAGGTCATACGTTTCTTTCATTTTTTAAATTACATATCATATAATTGTCTAAGTATATCAGTCATCTAGTATCCATAACACAAGCTCTACTTAGCTTAGGGCTAGATGACGCTGTGTGTATTGTCCAGTATATAGGTGCTACCTATTTGCTACATATTAGGTACTAGCGACCCGCCCCGGCTTCGCACGGTTTTATTATAGGTATAAACCTTCCTCTTGAATCAAAAAACCGCATCAAAATCCGTTGTGTAGTTTTAAAGATTTAAGCATTCAAAGGGACATAAGGACATAGGGACAGAAAAAGCGACTTTGTTTTATACTATGTTGTGATATAGAAAACATCACAACCCTAAAATCAATAGTAACAAATCTTAAAAATATTTGTCACAAAGCTGGAATCGACATCTTGCTTCGCAGGCGGACCTTCGCCCACCGCGTCACATCGGTCGTCGATCTTATTAGTTAGGATTAACTTACTTTTATTAACAACGAAAATTACAAGCAGGGAATAGAAAAATTACAACTAGCATTTACAATTGAAACCATTGAGCTAACTGCAGACGGTTGCAAACAGTCTAAAGGTAGCTCAATTGATCCAAGTCAATACCAGTCGGAAGCGTCCCCAAGACACTGGCTGCATTACCACGCTGTATGGAACTGAACTTACTTGTATGTGCTGAAGCATTTTTTGATCTTGAGAGTGCCGCGTAAATAGCTGGAATAGTCTTCACCATCGACGACGGTCAACGCGGCTTGGAGCAGCAGAGCCTCCGCGTAACAAAGCTCGGAGTGGGCTTCTATGTCGGTGCAGTCCGCGTAGTTATGCTGGAAGTATGACAAACCAAGTTTATTTGATGCCGCGACTCCTCAAACGTAGTGTAGGACGCCCGCCAGCCAGATGGGATTACGATTTGAAAAGACTGCAGGTAGATGCTGGATGCGGCAAGCTCTCTAGATTACTACTTGACGGCACGACTCGGTAAACGAAGTGTAGGACGCCCTCCAGCCAGATGGGATGACGATTTGCGAAAGACTGCAGGTAGATGCTGGATGCGGCAAGCTCTCTAGATTACTACTTGACGGCACGACTCGGCAAACGTGGTGTAGGACGCCCTCCAGCCAGATGGGATGACGATTTGAAAAGACTGCAGGTAGATGCTGGATGCGGCAAGCTCTCTAGATTACTACTTGACGGCACGACTCGGCAAACGAAGTGTAGGACGCCATCCAGCTAGATGGGATGACGATTTTCGAAAGACTGCAGGTAGATGCTGGATGCGGCAAGCTCTCTAGATTACTACTTGACGGCACGACTCGGCAAACGAAGTGTAGGACGCCATCCAGCTAGATGGGATGACGATTTGCGAAAGACTGCAGGTAGATGCTGGATGCGGCAAGCTCTCTAGATTACTACTTGACGGCACGACTCGGCAAACGAAGTGTAGGACGCCATCCAGCTAGATGGGATGACGATTTGCGAAAGACTGCAGGTAGATGCTGGATGCGGCAAGCTCTCTAGATTACTACTTGACGGCACGACTCGGCAAACGAAGTGTAGGACGCCATCCAGCTAGATGGGATGACGATTTGCGAAAGACTGCAGGTAGATGCTGGATGCGGCAAGCTCTCTAGATTATTACTTGACGGCACGACTCCTCAAACGTGGTGTAGGACACCCTCCAGCTAGATGGGATGACGATTTGCGAAAGACTGCAGGTAGATCCTGGATGCGGCAGGCTCTCAAGGTTATGTACTACTACTTAGAAAGCTGATTTACATTGGTACGCTTGGTACGTACTTGCCATGAAATAACGGCACGGCAGGCTACTTTTCGTCCCATAAATCATACCATAGGATAAAAATATCCTTGAATAATTATTACCATAGAAAAAAATCTTATTAAGTCGCGGGCATACATCTACAAGTTATATACAGTAATCCTAAGACCAAGTAGGTACCTTACGTTCCGTAAGGCAGTAATCCTTTTATACCCGTGGATATTTATAATAACGTGTTCTGAACGCGAACTTTAAAAAAGTTTACTAACCTTTTTAACAACAAATCGCGAACTTTAAAAAAGATACTAACCTTTTTAACAACAAATCGCGAACTTTGAAAAAGTTTAATAACCTTTTTAACAGCAAATCGCGAAGTTTAAAAAAGTTTACTAACCTTTTTAACAACAAAGCCGATACTTTGTGCCAAAGTGAATGTGCGTCGGTGCTTATTGCAGAGTCGGATGCAATTCTTTATGGCCGCTAGCGCTCTGATGATTTGAGGTTTATCAAAGGTAAGCATAGCAGGGATAAACTCGAAGACAGCGGCGCCCAGGCTGTGATAGAGAGAGACGTTACACCTGGGGACAAACACCTGGTCAATGGAGGTGATAACAAACTCAAAGTGTTTTACTAAGGAATCACTATCACTACATACTTAGTATAAAACAAAGTCGCTTTCTCTGTTCCTATGTCCCTTTGTATGCTTAAATCTTTAAAAGTACGTAACGGATTTTGATGCGGTTTTTTTTAATAGATATAGTGATTCAAGAGAAAGAGGAAGGTTTATACGTATAATAAAATCGTGCGAAGCCGGGCGGGTCGCTTGTAGAGTATAAAATAGAGTCGCTTCCCGCTGTCTGTCTATCCCTATACATGCTTAGATCTTTAAAACTTCGCAACGTATTTTGAAGATAAGTGATTCAAGAGGAAGGTTTATATGTACCTAATTATCTATAATACACCCGTGCCAAGCCGGGGCGGATGCTAGTAAATAAAAAGTAGGTATCTATTAAAATTTATAGGTGTCATACTAAACAATTGACAGAATGCTGTGATTTTTTTAGTATGGTTCCGTAGTGAGGCCTTGGTGACCTGTGACACAGTTTCGCTTAACCTTTATCAGGCACCAGTCTTCACAATACAGGTAAAAGTTAGATACCCAACTTGTTGCAATATAAATTTACATTTTGTGAAGGAAATAAAATTTATTATAGTCTATTTGCTCGAAGCTTTACAAGACCTTTCAGGACTCTTGGACACGCTAGCGAGTCCGACTCGCATTTGGACAGTTTTTTTTATTCTACACAAGTGGAGCTAAGCGGCGATTTCATACATACCACGGTTTCATAATGGCCATGGCTCCCATGTGGTCATTGTCGAAAAACTTCTTGATCGCCGCGTTGCAGTCATCGAATGATGACTGGAGATCGATGGAACCTCTGGAATAATTGTACGTTCTAATCAATTTCCTACTGTTTTAACAAAACTGGTAAGTTTTACGGGACAGCTAATAATCCTCTGGGATAAAGCATACATTAAAATAAATATACATAGGGATAAA
This sequence comes from Eupithecia centaureata, assembly GCA_944547425.1. Taxonomy (NCBI): domain Eukaryota; kingdom Metazoa; phylum Arthropoda; class Insecta; order Lepidoptera; family Geometridae; genus Eupithecia; species Eupithecia centaureata. The sequence continues at coordinate 11,587,084 of OX155675.1, forward strand.
GAACCGCTTCCTACCCTTACTAATGTAAATGCGAAAGTTTGTATGTATGAATGTTAGTTACTCTTTCACTCAAAAACTTTTTCATTACTCATACTCGGACGGAAAGTAGGTCTGAACATGCCTGAAGAGCGGGTTGAAAGCAGTGGCGTAGCGTGCCATCTCGGCACCTGGGGCGGGAGACCCATTTTGCCGCCCCCATTCTATAGGTGCTTAGTTAAAATTAAATTTCGCATGCAATGAGGTACCTTTTATTGAAGTTAAAATAGGATGAGAGGTATTACAAGCGGACTCTACGGGCCTTACGAGCAGAGTTTCTTTTAAGCTTTAAGTTGATATTCAGAGTGCCTTGTAGCATTCGGTGATCAGATACGGTATTGAACCTGTTGTTATCACTGAGACCTCTGAATATGTGCTTGCTATCCGTCATGATGAAGTCGATCTCATTTTTTGTCACAGTATCGGGGCTTCGCCATGTCCACTTCCGCTGGGGCTGTTTAATTAAGAAAAGACCCTCTTTCTCAAGGAAGTTGACAAGCATTTGCCCCCTGTGATTCCTAACTCCATAACCATGCCGGCTTATTCGGGATTCGTTACTAGTCTGGATTCCCACCTTGCCGTTAAAGTCCTCCATAACAACGTTGAAGTAAGCCTTAGTGGTGTTGTGTAAGGCTTTGGATATGTCTTCGTACATATCCTTCACTTCATCATCCGAGTGTGCCGAGGTCGGTGGGTAGACCTAAATTACCTTCATGCTATACCGCTTGGATAGCCCAAGGATCAGGTACGCTACCCTGGTCGACACACTGGAGATTTTTTTGAACGTTGCTAGAGAGCGCCTTATTGACGAGAAAACCTTCGCCACCCTGGGATGTTTTTTGTATCAACCTCGCGAAAGTAGAGAAGATGGCCCGCGTCTAGTGTTACGGTGTCCTCCCCCTCTCTACGGACTTCACATAACAAGAGAACATGCCATTTAATGTTCTCTAACTCCACTTCCAACTGCGCTAGATGATGGCCAAGCCTCAGACTGCGTCCGCAGTACGTTGCCAGGGTCAATTTTGGAATCATGTGGTAGTCTACGGCCCGGTGATTCTTAGCACCCCCTGCCCCACCGTTACCATGGCTGATACCATGGCCAGGAATAGCGAAGCGGCCGGGAACTGGGGGGCATTTTTTCGCGTTTCTAATCATTGGGGGTAATGCCCATAATCCCCACGCTGGGCATGCGCGTTGGGGATCGCAGCTTTTGGTGAAGGGGTTGTTCTGCAGGGGCACTGCTGCCCACCCCCGGTGTGTCCCTTAGTCGCCTCTTACGACGCCCATGGGAGAAGTTGGGTGGAGCAATTCTTAGCCGGCACCACACGGCCTACAGTTTAGTTTTGGAGAAATCTGACCTTTGTCACCATTTTGAGATTATTGTAGTAGGTTCTAAGTGAGATTCAATAAGTTTCAAAGACTATTAAGAGACTGTTTTAGTTTTAATTAAGATTTTTAAGTGGTTTTGAACACTGTTTTGTGCCTTATATGAAGTAATATTGAATTGTGATAATTATTCTATGAGTGCTTTTCTAAAATTTTGAAAACTTTAATAAGTTAATAAATGATTAGTAATAAACAAGTTTTTTTTCCGGCGGCGACCCGCCGCCCCCGCGGGCTGCCGCCCGGGGCGGGCCGCCCCCTCCGCCCCACCCACGCTACGCCACTGGTTGAAAGTGATACTTTTCCGCCCTAGGGAGAATCGTTTTCAACTGACAGCTATTTGAACCATCATAATGGCAGAATATATGCTGAAGCTAAAAAAAAAATTCGCCCTAGCGACAATTCACTGAATTCAAAAAATACGAAAGACAAGGCTTTATGGCATTCGCCTGTCCTAGATGGATTAATATTTAAAAAAAAAAATTAGCGGCAATTTGATTAATTTGTTTTTTCATGTTTTTTATTAATATTTCCTTGTATTCGTAATGAAAAGCACAGTGTTTGCCTCGGGTGAAAGTAACTTATGTAGTCCCTCGAACTATTGGCGCCCGAGTGTTACTTTCAACCCTTGGGTAACAATGTACTATTGAACAGATCGGGCTGAAATTTTGAATATACGTACGTAGTTCTAGTCCTGCAATAAAACATAGGTCTATTTCATCCCATAAATCAGTTCCCATGAGATAGAAATAGCCATGAAACAGCGTGTGTGAAGCCGCCGGCAGATACATCATAATATATTGAATTGAAAAGTCGGTGGGGAAAAAACTGTAGGTGTATCTGTCAGATACACCTACAGTTTTTTCCCCACCGATTTTTTTGTTTTATACTATGTAGTGATATCAGATACTATCTGATATCACTACATAGTATAAAACAAAGTCGCTTTTTCTGTCCCTATGTCCCTATATCCTTATGTCCCTTTGACTGCTTAAATCTTTAAAACTACGCAACGGATTTTGAAGCGGTTTTTTTAAATAGATAGAGTGATTCAAGAGGAAGGTTTATACGTACTTATAATAAAACCGTGCCAAGCCGGGACGGGTCGCTAGTACTCTATAAATTCGAAACCAAAAGGTCACAGTCTGTCCAAAACGCTAGCTTAGTAAAAAATCTTAGTATACATATACTTACAATATCTCTTCGTCCTCGGCGTCTTCAAAGATATCCTGAAATAAATATATGACTTATCGATTTATCGAGCATCGAGAATAAACAATAATAGACTTGGCTGACGAAATGACGACCTACTTATATATGATACCCTTAAGTTAATACCATTTAATAGGATTAATAAGAAAAGCCTACAAAGTTACCTACGCAAAATAAATAGAGTTCATAAGTTTTATGCTTCGTCGAGGTTATTTCAGTATTATAATACAGAGAAACTTGATCAAACAAATCAAATATACGTGCAAAAAGCATAACCGGTAAAAATACATAATTTATAACCTGCATTCATAAACCAATGAAATTGGTAATGACATCCTCATGCTGTCTTGCTCAGTTTAGGTCTGGTTTGAGTGGGACAGCACTAGAGGTTGACCTCATACGCAATCCCATTTTTCAGTCGAGCTTCACCTTCCATATGCTAAGGTCAAGGTCGAATTTATATTGATCCTTTAGTGAGGAATCGTAATTTGCACTCATAAATACATAAAAATAATTGGCCAGCCACATTGTTGCAGATAATACCTACAATTCTCTCTATATACAATTTTGATTGTTTGCATATTGTTTGTTTATGAGTAATCTCGGCTAGATTTATTTGGACAAATTTAGAAAATGATTCCACAAATAGTAAGCTACATAAATAAATACAATAACCAACAGGGTTAACCCCTCTAGGTTCTTATTGTATTTTTAGTGTAATAAATCTTTTGTTACGTTACAATACAAATGTATAATACTTATAAGTGATTATAATAGAAGTAGCAGCCCATGGCAATATTGAAACAGCCACCTAGAATACCCCTAGATTCTAGCATGACTACGATCCGAGACGTTTTAACGTTACTTCCCTATGACGTTTGACATAGAATTGTCAATATTCATAATAATGTAGGTACTTGATCTTAGACTAAGATCAAATAGTACGCTAAGATCAATTACTACGTTCCGTATCTTAGATAATAATATTATGAATAGTCATATTAATATTATGAATAGTCATACCTGTCATATTATGACAGGACAACACGTCTGTTGGGTCAGCTCAAAGATGTATTTTAGTAGTACTTGATCTTAGGGTCAGCTACAAAGATTCTACCCACCTAGGGTATATATGTTCCTTGAGCATGACTAACTACGTTCCGTAGGGGTCAGCTCGTTAAAATATACATAAATGAAAGAGTAACTCACATCATCTTGCAATGTTAATGTGGTCGCGGTTTCAGAGAGACGTTCTGATAGAATGGACTCCTGCTCCTCATCATATAATGTTATCTCAGAATCTTCAGGTGCTGTAAACAAATAAACTGTTACAGGACAGCATCATAAGAAATTCAAAAACAATGCTTAGCTAAATAACTAAAAACCTAGGTAGTTAGGTACCCACTAACCTGTGTCAATCTGCTTTTCCGTCGAGACCGGCTGAGAAGAGCTTGCCGCCATTTTGATTGCTGAAATCCAATTATTAGGTACGTAGAGGCAAAATGGCCGCTTGTATTTTGAATATATATACGAAACTTATAATAGAGATATCGCGTGGAAACTACATATATATGTCACCGTTAAATTGTAAATAACGTTAGATTACAATCTATCTAGCGAGATTGTAATCTGTCGATAGATTGTAAACCGTAACATTTGCTTATAATTTAACGCTTTATTTTTCGGTAGATTATAATCTATCGAAGTGAAACCGTCAAATTGTAAAACAGAACGCACCTAGCGCGCTGATTTAATCAGGATGAATTTACCACAGAGTTACAAACCTATTACAGCGGGCATAATGAAAATAGTAAAAAAATACAATGGAGAAATCAAAGAATACAAAGTGTTTTAAAGTTGTTACACGAGTTGGTAACTACAACACAATAAAATTATGTTTTCAAAAACATTAATATATTTTCGACTTGTTTTTTTTTATATTTTGATTTAATTTTGTGATCGTTTTTTCTATAAGAAATTTGCATTATTTTTTCAATTTTACGTTGTGTTTGAGGAGAAAATATTTTTACGTTTCTGATTTTCTTATTTTGAGACCATGTGATATCAGAATTATTAATTAAGTACCTAATTAATAATAAATAAATAAATAATTCCGGACAGTCTACACAGCATCATCTAGCTCCAAGCTAAGCAGAGCTTGTGTTATGGGTACTAGATGACTGATATAATTAATTTCTGGAGATCGTTCACAAATTTGTTCCGAGGTGGGAATCGAACCCGCAACCTCCTGTGTCGTAGGCGGACCTTTACCCACCGCGCCACATCGGAAGTCAAAAATAAAAAAATAAAAACAAGAACTCAATTATTCTTGAAGTGCATTTATTTTATTTGACTGACACCTATGTTTCATTCCTAACTCTATGGACACAGAGCAGTCTACTGTAAGGCTGACCAATCAGGGATCAGGTCTTCGTATAGAACACAGTTTGAAAATTGTAAGAATGTGATTTGACGGTTTCACTTCGATAGATTATAATCTACCGAAAAATAATGCGTTAAATTGTAATTAAATGTTACGGTTCACAATCTATCGACAGTTTATAATCTCGCGAGATAGATTATAATCTAACGTTATTTGCAATTTAACGGTGACATATACAACACTATGCGAACACGCGTATATTACAAAACTTTTAATAACAATTATTTATTGCGTATGTTGTGCAATTAATCTGGTAAAAAATCTCGATAATTTAGAACGTTATACTACATACTGTCAGTTGTGTTAGCCGTTGATGCTGTAGGCACCGCCAATGATTGTTCTGAGTGATGCTGACCTGTGCTAGCCGGCATTTTACCTGACAAAGATTAAAATTACGTTCAAATTACGATTAAAATTATCAAGGCAAAAGAGCTACTAGAAGACACTAAAATCATGAAACGCTTTGCCTTATGTTTCATGAATAAGTTTGTTTATTTTAGTTTTTAAGGGCTGTGGATTTTGTTTAAGAATAGTAACCACACCAAGCAATCACTTGGGCAATATTTTCGGAACCTCAGGTTAAGAAGAATAAATGTATATTATTATTCCAAACCTACTCACCTTTGCTGGTTAAGCTTGCTGTGATTGCAGTCTTCGTTTCCAAGGCCTGCAGTGCTTTTGTGCTTGCCGCAGCTTTACCTGCTGAAACGGTTATGTACTTTATTACCTACTCTAATTAGGTAGGTACGCCAAGACAAAATGGCTGCTCAGAGTCACCATAAAACCTTAAAAAATTTAACTTATCAACTTCTTTCCTCTTTTGAAAATATTTCAAAAAGCACCTTCTTCGTGAAGTAGAGACGTACCAACAAATTGATGCCTGTGTTTGCCGGCATTTCGGGTCGTAAAATCAAGGTACAATTTAGTGTTTAGAGATGCTACTAACATTATAAACAGGCTATCGCATGATGTGTAACTGTAGTCACACGTAGTGATGCAGACAACTCTTTTGATATAAATAAATAAATAATGCTGGACAATCCACATATTACCATCTAGTCCCAAAGTAAGCAACTCAAAGCTTATACATATTAAGGTACTTCGGCACTTTGGGTGGAGAAGATTTAAGATCAGTAAGTATAATAAATCATTAACCTTTGTCAGGAGTGTTTCCCGATGATGGACTATCTGCGGTGGCTGCAGAGTCCATTTCCAAGGTCTGCTGAGCTGCGCCTGACGCTACTTTACCTGCTGGAAATAAAATACATTGGTTAAATCTACATTATCATTACGTCAAGAAAAGTTTGTTACAAGAACCTTGATAAAACGGACTTTTTTCAAAAAGATTAGAAATGTGTAAATTGATATTATTTGATAACCCATGTGACAATGAAGTTTTATTCCTTTCGTATTATCTTTCTTTCTTAAGATTAGAAATGTGTAAATTGATATTATTTGATAACCCATGTGACAATGAAGTTTTATTCCTTTCGTATTATCTTTCTTTCTTATTTTAATCTGTATAGGCGCACGATGATTAGGTATTATAATATAGTTTCAGCAGTTATTGATATACTAAAGAGTGGAAAAGCACGGTCGAAGTGATACGAAACCCCATATACTGGATAGCTCTTCTCACTGATGGCCATTAAGGGCCATTAGGAAGGATTCCACAAATCGGCCGACGCGACGTCGCACAAGATGGAACGACTATTCGGTTGCGGGAACTCTGTCATATTGTTTTTTTTTTGGGAAGTAAGCCTATGTCCAGCAGTGATGATGATTACAAACCTACTAGCTAACCTAAGTCAGTAAGTACCAGCTTCTCTGAGGACTACAGTTCAAAACGTGCTTGCTGACATTTTACTTTTTATCACTAAAAAAAGATAAAATAAAGTCGCATTCTCTGTCCCTATTTCCTTATGTCTCTTTGTATGCTTAAATCTTTAAAACTACCTACGCAACGGATTTTGATGCAGTTTTTTTTAATAGATAGAGTGATAAAAAGGAAGGTTCATACGTATAATAAAACCGTGCGAAGCCGGGGCGGGTCGCTAGTCTACAATAAAAAAAATATCTATCTATGTTATACATTAAGTATATCAGTCATCTAGTACCCATAGCTAACACGAGGTATGCTTGACTTGGGGCTAGATGATGCTGTGTCCAGCCAGAATCATTTATTTATTTAATAAAAATTAAAAAAAATACCTGAATTCAAACTTCTACGAGAAGAGTGTATAGTAATGGAGCTTGCGTTTGAACAGCTATTTTTTGGTGTACGCTGAGCTGACATGCTCGCCATTTTTGTTTCTGTAAAAAAAGAGATTTCATTTTATTTCCCTGTAAAATACCCACATAGTATGTTATCAAAGGTGTGTTATGTACTCGATTTGACGCTCACTATTTGTCACTTGGATTTTTTTATTTCGCCTTTATATTCTTTAGTTTTGTTTGAATAGCTTGTTCTTATCTGTGCGTGTATCGAAAGAAATGTTTTATAGGTATTATACATATATTATATCTGTTCTATAATACCTATATTAATATCTAAATAATGGTAATATATACATTTATTCTTCGTCCGCGTGGTCAGAATTAAATAACATAAAAAAGTTGTATTTGACATTCAGTTACTTTTATATGAATAATAAGTCTTTTTTTGTTAATTTTAATGTAGAATTAAATGTCAAAAAAGTTATTTCTAAAGATCAGATGCATTTATTAACGACGAAAAATACAATCAACGAATAGAAACAAATTGAAACTAGATACCTAGTTTTCATTATCTATCTAACTTTATAATCAACCTATACTGAAGATAGGGTACCTATTTACATATTTTTTTCTATTTACTTAACTCTAACATACATCTCATAATTATAACTCTTATACCCTGAAAATCTTTGTTTTCATCAATCATTCGAACATCGTCCGTCATCGCACCTGGCCGGAGGGCTTTTCACACTACGTTTGCCGAGTCGCGGTCTCCACTCAAGAACACTTTTACCCCGCGGTTGCCGGTTCTTCGCGAGATATGACCGGCCCACCCACAGCCACTTCAGCCTGCAAATTCTTTAAGTTGTCTTTTGTCTAAATATAACTAAAATTTATTTAGCTAGCTTCTAATTTTTTGTAGACTTTCTAGATGCATTATGTTATTACGTGACCTATTGGTTAATTTTAAGCATTATGGCGTGCGGCTATTTCCAAGTCTAGGCACAGGTCTAGGTCCAATGTAGGTACCTACGGGGTGGCGGCGGCGGCGCGGGGTGGCACGCCACGTGACACAGTCGGACAGCAATATTACAAAACCTAGCTGGGCCAGAAGTATCTAGATGCTAACTAGACACATTTATAGATACCTAAACAGGTAGGTTCTGCATTTGCTACAAGTTGACTAAACTGACTTCAATCCTACGCACTGTTTACGTCCATTACCATGGCAACGAGTTAGGTACCATTTATGAGAAACCTCCAAAATCTCATCTTAGAGTGATCGAAAATACCGATGAATTCAATTTTACGATGTTGGCCAGTGATTGTTGATTATGAGTGTTTGTTGATTTATTAAAAAAACGCTAAAAGAAACATATTTTTTAAAAAGGATTAGGCGTATCCGAGCAATCCTAAAAATCATTATGTTTTTTCAACGAATCGAAAACCACTTGTCCTTTTTTGAAGTAAATTGAATTTTTTTAATCTTAGCGCCTAGAGATCGTACAATACTTAGTATGTACCACCTACCTATTAGGTTAATAATAATCAGCTAGGTATACTTAGGTGCCTTTAATGGAGACTAATGATACCTGACTGTACCTACCTAGTATATAGGTAAGTGCTGAGGGTAAGTGCAGGTTGTTATGATATCATAATACCGACACCTATCTAGGTATATCTAACAATGTTGTGATAAACTAGTTTCATTAAAGGCTATTAGCGATTCACTTACAGGATTGAAATAATAATCTCTAAAATGACTACAGTCTGGCTGCTTCCTCGTAGCCAAACTAGTTTTGTAGGTATTCTAGTCTAGAAAAGGGCTTTATAATTATGTAAGTCAGATATCACGTGAATAACGTTAGACTAGAGACAACTCTAAAATATACCTACCTAGGTTCAATTAGAACATGTATTCGCTTACTCAGCTCTGCCAGCTCAGCGCAACACTCCCGAAATCTATAGAGCACTATTTTCAATTTTCGAACACTTACCGATTCACCTTTTTCGATTACTACCACCTCAAAACTTTCGGAGATTTATATTAAATAGTTTTAAAAACGAATGGAGCCTTCACCGAGCAAGCCCAGCTTGCTCTGAGCTGGAGAAAGCAGTCAGCACTGGACCCACAACACTTTCACTGTGTCATTTTGCATCTTACGTGTTCTAGGCGCATACGAGATGTGATAAAGATTTTTCGTTATACAACTTTTAATGGGACTTCTTAATTGATTAATATCCTACTAATATTATAAACGCGTAAGTTTGTAAGTAGATATATATAAATATCAAGATGTTTGTTATTCTTTCACGCAAAAACGACTGAACGGATCGGGCTGAAATTTTGAATAGACGTAGTTTTACGGCTGGAATAACACACAGGCTACTTTTATCCCATAAATCAGTTACCATGGGATATAAACTTTGAAACGTCTCCATAGAAACACGGCGTGCGAAGCCGCGAATTCTAGTCGTCTCTAAATCGCAAGTTTTGTGTTTGAGTGTTTTTGCATTATGTCACACTTATCAGTTACGCCACCGTCAATTTCAAATTAACCGATCCTGTCCATAAAGGTTGCCTGGAAGAGATCGCTGTTAGCGATAAGGCCGCCGATTGTGCCACTTTAGTTTTAATTAGTATTAAGATGCTCTGTTGTTTGTAACTTTGATGGTGCAATAAAGTTATTATCTATCTATCTATCAAGAAGCTGCTAAGGTAGGTACCTAAGTTTTCTTTTAGTTCCCTTAAATGAATTTTCACCCTTCGCCACTTATTACTATTATTACCCGCGTTGTTTCTACGGAAGCATTACAAGGCTATTTCTATCCTATGGGAACTGAATAATGGGATGAAAAATAGTCTGTGTTATTTCAGTTTCTAGAAATACGTCATTTCGACATTTCACCCCTATCCGTTCAGTAGGTATTAGGTAGTTTTTGCGTGAAAGAGCAACAAACATCATCTATAGTTAGTTCAAAGTTTTGAGTTTATAATATTGGTAAGGATGCCATCATGGCTCTATACCTTCCCAATAATATCAAATGAAAGCGGTTCTCAGTTCGTGTGTAAGTAGGTAAGTATTTATTTTTATGTAGATAGGTATGTTACACACCCAATGCTTAACAGATTCTGATGACATTATTAAAAAATAATCCGTGTTGCGGGCGATATCGCAAAAAGCATTGATCATTTTCGCTCTGAAATCTTCCAAGAATACCTTAACATTGGCTAAGTTGGAAAGGCAAGGGTCAAGTACTCAAGTCGCGTGAAGTCAACAAGTGCTTTGCTAGTCCGATCGATTCATCTTTATTATTATTACTTATACGAACTTGCTCTCCTAATACCGTAATACCTACTTACTTTACTACTTATTAATAGGTTAAATAGGTAGGTACAGAGTAGATCTAATCAACCCTCAGACTACCAATCTACGCTGTATGTACCTTACTGTAACTTTAGTAGAATTTCCTCTTCATTTTTGCCGGCTCACGTGGGTGGTAAGTAGTCTACGAAGAAATAATTATAGTAAGTAGTTAACTACCTACGCTTGCGATCGATCGTTGAAAAATTACACTGCAAATTCTTTCTACCTACATATTATCTGTATCTCAGACTACCCAATCAACATGAATGAAAACATCAACAAACCAACTTACAGATACACACGGATCCACTGCTAGATAACAGCATAAACTTGGTGTATAATTTAAATTAAAACTTTTTAAATATCACTCTGGCTAAATGCAAAGGGCTAATTAAGCCCTTTGCATTATATCATAGCGTCTTGCCTCCACTATGGTTTGTTTCCGACTGGCTGGCTGGACGGACGGACGACGAGACGACGACGACGCAGTCGCACGCACGACGGCGGCGGCGCGGCGGCGCGCGCGGCGCGCTGCGGCGCGATAGAAAAAGACGGACTGCTGTCAATTGTTTACAACTCTCTCAATACTTCTATGATGGTAAAACGGAACGTAGTAATTCTAGAATCTTTGTGGTAAAATGATCGACTGCTTTTACTAAACTGTGGTGATGGTGAATGACAGGTGAATGAATGAGTATTTACACTGATTAAACGTAAATTACGAAGCCGGTTCCGGTATTCGTCACACAAGTTTGCAAAACATTCCGTTGACGACCACAAAAGCAGATGACGTTTTAAAATGTTCTTGCGAAACTTACCAAGAGAGGGCTCTTTTCTACAAATATTACTTAGGTACTCTTACTCTTGGGTTCACATATTTCTGATTAGGTATTTATTACTTTACTCGTTCGTTTACTTCCACATAATAAACAGACATAATATTAAACGCTTTACCAAAGAGTAATTTGTAAAAGAAGTAATAAAAACACTGCGCTTGACCAGTGTTGCAAGCGCGGGATTGTGGATGTTTTGGTCCGTTTCAGATTTTTCGCCATCTCTGCGGATCTTTTGCGGATCAAAATGCTTCTATCAAATCGAGACGGTAGCGTATCGCTATTCTTTTAATATGCACCACAGCACACAAATATCCATTATTAAGGTTACATGGAAGAAATCGCTCTCAGCGACTAGGCCGCCTTTTGTACTATGTTTATTTTTTATTAGATATAAGTTTACTTTTTAAATGTATTTTTTTCTACAATAAAGTGTTCATTCATTCATTTACCTTTCATTTTTTAAATATCCGTAGGTACACGGTCTGGAAGAACCCGCAAACAAATTATTAAAATTTTCTCAAAAACTACACTGGTCAGCAGAGTGTTTACGCTATTCTCAGTGGATCCATGGATGGGAGGCCGGGTAGTAAACATTCTGGTTCTATGGATGTGACAAATTGAATTTTTTTTACACGCAATTTTTATGGTTCTTTCATGGGCTTCAATTTCGGCTAGGACTGGCAATTGTCCTTCGATGGATAATTTATTTGCAATCGGATGGATGGGAATCGTGAAGGCTATCAAAAGGGCTTTCTTTTGTCAAATATTAGATGGGATACTTTACCGTGATCTCTCTGACTCTGCGGATCTTGATCTAATTTGTATGGGAACACATCAGAAGCAGCAACTATAAAATAACAGAATTATCAAATTCGATTCATCTATTAAACATTTCTGTTCTGCGGTAACACACAAAAAAATACAGAACCTCCTTTTTCTTTTGTGTAAAAAAAAATAAAACTCATGTATCGCGTCGCGTTTCAGATCGAGTCAAAAAAGAATCTCAGATTTTAAAGCGACAAGGTAGGTACTTACCAATAAGATTTCCGTTTAAAATACACGGTGATACAGTGAACAAACAGTGAATTGTAGGTTACTTAGAGGCGGTTTGTTTGTTTGCTAGCTGGAGTATAGTGTCATTGCTAAATAAATCCATGGGAGAGGCCTATGCCCTGCTTGCAGTGGAACGTTTTGACTGCCGGCAACACTGCACGCACATTCAATACGAGATAGTGAAATGTGAATTTGTTTGTTGAATGAAGGAAGCCAGGAAGCCGATGAACAGGTTATAACATGGAATAAACAAAATCCATCTACAACGGGACGATACTGCAATGAAAATTATAAATATACAAAATGGCAGCTTCAAGTCAGAAGATAGAGATAAAGATTGAAAAATTGTGTCGAACGTGTTTATCGAAAGACAATGAATTGAATTCACTGTTTGACGTTATTGTTGGAGAAGTATCCTTAGATTTCATAGTGACAGCAATTACTGGACTAAAGGTAAGAGTACCAAATCATTGACCAACTTTGAAGTACCTAGATAATACATCTACGCACTAGTATGATAAGTAGTTTGTTCGAATCTTTTATTTTCCTCTTTATGAACTTCATTTGTTGGAATGATATTTTACAAATTTTCCTGCTATGCTTTATATACATTGCCTTGTATCTGTTGTACCTTTGATCAATTTCGATGTGCCTTATAAACAATATAATTGAGGTCAAAATATAGTCTTTTTCTATAGGTACCTACTGCTATATTAAACAATAAGGAGCCTATAGACTTATGGTGAAAATAGACAGTTCAACCAAATAGAATCAATTTGGTTGAACCGTGATTGAACGCTAATAGTGAAAATATTGAGCATGTTCAATTCTTTCAACACCGTAGAATGACAACATTCAATAACATTGAATGATTCACTTATAAGTTTACATGGATCAATTTGGTTGCTTCATCCAAATTGAAAGACAAAAGTGAACCGTGTATTTTCACCTTTATAGGCAAGACTTAACCAAGCATATCAAAGCAAACTACAGGATTGCTTGTATGGATTCTTAAATCGCATTTGCTCATCTCAGGGTCCCCGTGGTGTGCTAATTTTAATAGGATAGAATAGATTGGTATATGCAAAAATACCTTTTAAGTTGCTATGGTTGCAGATGCATGGGCGAATATTATTGATTATTATTATTTAATTAATATTATTTTCATAAGAGTTATTCTAAAGTGCAATTAGATTTTATAAGTAATTGTATTACAACTGAGGCAAAGAAATTTTGTCTCTATTTTGAAATGCCTAGTAAGAGCTGTCCATTAGATGATTAGTAAATAAGAAAATAATATAACATATTAAAATAACTATAATCCACACAGCATCATAGTATTGTCATTACTTTTTTGTTCATTACTTACAGCTCTTTCAATATTGTTGTCACCTATAATATTGATATGTCATTATTTATATAGGTATATAGATATAAAATATAAAGATGGGTACCTATGTAGTTATTTTATTATATAAGTAGGTGCATACGCCACTATCTAAACATTTACACATTTACATGTACATTTGCTTTGTTTACATCCCAATGTTGCCTGAAAGAGATTGCTTTAGCGATAAGGCCGCCCATTGTGCTACTTTGTTTTATCGTTTTCTCTGTGATTTTTTTGTTTCTTTTGGCTGACAATAATGTGTATTGAATTGTATTTGCCCAGCAATGTCTGCCCGGCTTAGGCTTTAAAATGGCACTTTTACTTAGTGACAAGACTCACCATTTATTTGCCTTCAGATAACACAATAAATAAACATTATCTGAGATCCAGCATTACACGAACATTATGAAAAGAAATTTAAAATAGATACTTATTTGTCAATTACACCAAAAAGGACATATGACCAATAGGTCAGCCTATGTCCAGTCATGGACTTATATAGGCTGATGATGAGAGATTTGATGAAAAGAACCTGGATTATCTGTAGGTTTGATCTACCCAGTGTCTGATCATGTATTTGGAATTAGGTAATGCCTTCTACAGTTCCACAGTTGTTATTAAAAAGTTAATTTGCTGTGCCATACCTAGATTACATGCATGTCTTTAGCAATTGTGTTGTTATTTTAATCACAGCTTTTTTAATTAAAATTGTGTAGTGTAAGTGATGATGACGATGATTCTGTTTGACCGCTCCGTATGGGGCCTATGCCAGAAGGGATGGATGAGGTGGAATTAAAATATGTATACATATCAGAACCTTATAGTAGTCCTATAACTTTGTATGCATGTTTATACTATAAATAATAAATTATGTTTCAACTGCAATATAATGCTGGACAATCCACACAGAACCATCTAGCCCCAAGCTAAGCAGAGCTTGTGTTATGGGTTCTAGATGACTGATATACTTAATACATTACATAGATATATATTTTTATTATACATACCCAAAACCCTGGAAAAAATAAATTTGTAGATCTTACAAAAATATGATCCAAGGCGGGAATCGAACTCGCAACCCGGTGGGCGAAGATTGCAGGCAGACCTTGCCACCGCGCCACATCAGTCGTAGTATACTCGTTTAATTTTATTAAAATGCCTTAGCAAGAAAACATCAATAATAACACAAATAAATACATAAGTAGATTAAAAATCATGTCAATATTATTGCGGTTACAGTAAAATGTATGTAAAGCTAACAATAATAAATTTGTATTAGTATGTGTGAGAACTTGAACATGATGCTAGTGATAATTATATTTACATTAATTTGATTCTCTTTCAATTTGTATACCTACTTCATATTAATTTTCAAATAATCTTTAGAGTAACATTAATTTTGCTGTCCTATAATTGTATATAATTCATATTAACTCTCACTTATTGATCATGGTAGTATTTTTTTTAAATGTTTTAATTTTTTTTACTTCGTTTATACTTTCCATTAATGAAAATGGAAACAATAAATTTGTTCTCATCAAATTAGTGTACCTTTTCATATTATTATTAATATTTACTTTAAATTATGATTTTGGTTTTATTAACTTTGTTCTCTTATAATTCAAGGAATACATAATTGGTTTCATTAATGAAATAATTGCAGATTTACTTAATGATGACGATGTAATACATAGATACCTTAAAATGTTTTCAGATCCGCAAAGGGGACGGGCTGCCTACGACAATATGCTATGACTGCAGGGAAAAGGCAGTGAGGGCTTTTGATTTTAAAAAGAAATCACAGGAAGCCTATGTTTCATTGAAGGGATTCTATAAAGAAAATAAAAACAATTTAATTGGCTACAATGATCCTAACAATCAGGTAAATAGTGTTCAGAATAAAGATCATATAGAGGAATATTGACGATCTTACTGGCTAAATGGGCGAAAGTCCGCCTGTGACCCGGGCGTAAGTCCTCCTTGGTGATCATTTTGGATCATTCAGGCTGGGGGACAACCATGGTTGATTTTATCTGGTCGCTGCACCTCATAGGCGATTTACCCCTCGGTCTTGTACCCTCCACCTTTCTCGGCTCGACTAGCCGTTCTTGTTTTAAAATTTGTATGATATGATTTTGCTGGAGATATTATTTCTAGGTGTACTGGATTTCTCTGTGTAAAAAAACTATTAATGTTAGTAGTCTAGTATCCATTACCCATGACACAAGCTCTGCCCGGGGCTAGATACTGTTGTGTAGATATTCCAGTAAAATTAATTTATGACCAAACCTATATCATATAATTCCTATCTTATTTTTGCTGAACATAATTTGTTTTTCTCTTTGTAGAAATCCATTGATTTTAAAACCGAGGAATCTGATTTCTTCATTGATCGCGATGATTTTTCTGATGTCGATTATAGTATGCCGCTGAAAAATGGACCGACTGATTTGGATGAGTTGGGTTTGTATCTATAACCTTCTTAGATTATTTTATTTTAATATTTTTTATATAAAGGGTCTGTTTTTTATATATTTACAATACATCTAAGTACATTTTTTTATTAGAAACGAAAATTACAATCAAGGAATAGAAAAAATTACAACTAGTATATACAATTGAAACCATTGAGCTAACTGCAGACGGTTGCAAACGGTCTAAAGGTAGCTTAATTGATCCATATCAAAACCAGTCGGAAGCGTCCCCAAGACACTGGCTGCATTACCACGCTGCATGGCAATGCTGATGCGCTGCGCCAGATACTCATCAGCTTTCAGGTCACTCTTCGTATTAACCAGACGCTCAGATAATTTTATTATAGTACACTCGAAAATGGCACTCTGTCAGGGCGAAGATATGCTCACGAGATTCTCAATGAGCATGGGGCGCCGTATGATGGATCGATGCTAAATGCATGAGAAAGCCCGGCCACACACAGCTCAAGTCATGCAAGAGTATATTGCGGAAGTTGGTATCAGCGTGATGGCTTGGCCATGTCCTGATCTCAACCCTATTGTGCACTCCTGGGATGAGCTAGGAAGGCTAGTCAGAACCCGTAGACCACCACCTTAGGCACTAAAACAGGCTTGATAGAAAATTGGGAAGTATTCCTCAAAATGAGCGCGGAGAAAACTCGTATTCAGTAGGTATGCCTAATCGGCTCGCAGCTGTAATCAAGGCCCGAGGAAGCAATACCAGTTCTTTTAGTAAAAATTAAAAACCACTTAAAACTATATGTAAAATAGAAATTGTGTTTTCGGATTCTAAGCTAAAAATGGCTATTTTATTGTTTTATCTTTGTTATGTTTTATGTCACAAAACACATACAGTTAACTGTACATTACAGTTAACTGTATGTGTTTTACACATACAGTTTACACATACAGTTAACTGTACATTACAGTTAACTGTATGTGTTTTTCATTTTAAATCTTAAAAGAATCTTAAGAAAAAAAAACATTTAAAGTAGGTACCTAGTTTTGGAGGCCATTGTATTTTTAGTCATATCACATTTTCTTCTATGTATTTTACATCAAATTATTATTTATTGTATTGGTGTTTGTTATTACAGAACTCAAGATTAAAGTTAAACACGAGAGTGCAAATAGGGAATACATAGAGTGCAAAAAATGCTGCCTGATATTTCAAACACGAGCAAAGTATCAAGAACACAGGAAACACAAATGTGTAAAAGGTAATTAATCGTACTTTGAAGTAATCTACAAGCATAGGTACTATTTTAGAACGCTTTGTTGCTTAAAACTGTTTTTTTTCTGAATGTAAGAAAAAAAAGAGCTTCAAACTTTTTAACCGACTTCAGGAGGAGGTTCTCAATGAGGGCTTTTCGAAGCCAAATAGTTTAATACCATATAAATTAAACTAAATTAATACTAAACAAATAAAATAAAATATTATATATATATTTATATATTGTATGTTTTTACATTTGTTTTCAGTGGAATTGGAAGATACAAATAGCGCGCATTGCCCTATTTGTGGTACAAGTTATGACGGTGCGAAAAGTCTCTCCAATCATATGTGGGAATTTCATGCAGATGTGATGGGCCCCAAGAAAAGAGGCCGTCCAAAGAAGGCAATGACATCGGTATGACTTCTTGACCAAATAATTAACTCTGTTATCAGATAATTGCAAACAAGGGAGCTTTTGTCATAATCACTGCCCTAGGAAATATTCGATCAGGATCAAATGTTGTGATGAAATAGGGAAATATTTTTAGGGTTCCGTGGGATTCTATTGCTAAGACTTCGCTGTCCGTCGGTTACCAGGCTGTATCTTATAAATCGTGATTGTTAGACAGATGAAATTTTTAATAAATGCTGGACAATCCACACACTCACAGCATTATAGCACTACACTCAGCTGAGCTTGTGGTGCTAGAAAACTGAATTAACAAAGTAAAAATCTTGTAATATAAAGTAATTAGAAAGGTACTATACTAACAATTATTAAGTAAAGCTAAGTCTCGATACTCCCCTGAGTTTCAAATAAATTAAAATATATAAATTAATATAAATTTTGATCCAATATACCACTTTATCTTCAGTAAATAGAATTTTTGAAAGTGGGGCACGAATCCAGGCTTTACCCTAATGGTAATATTTTTTCAGCGAACTAAGAAAATGTCCATTTGTTCCAGACAATACTTAGTAAACTATCCGAAAATGGGTTCTTTATTAAGTCCGTACAAGGGAGGAAGGTAGACTGTGGATTTTGCAACGAGCAGGTGGATTCCAAAGAAGAGCTAATTGTGCATATGCTCGACCACAGTGGTATGTTTTATTTTTATATTTAACACAATTATACAAATGTAAATCCAGCTTCTTCTTGGTGTTTCAAAAACATTTTTCAGAGACATAAAATATATAAATAACTATTACTCCCTTGCCAAATATGATTAAAATCCAATTAGCCGGTTTTGCACAAAAAAGACAAGAACCGAGTTACTTTCGATTTTAGCAATATCAGTATCGATAGTAATCATAAACCAACTAATAGCATATCAGCCATACAGCGGAGCAATGCAACTAGCGTCTTGGGGACGCTTCCAATTTGTATTGATATGGATCAGTTGATTTACCTCTGACTGTTTGAAACAGTTTGCAGGTAGCTCAATTTTGCAAATACTAGTTATAATTTGTAATTAAAGCTGGATAATCTACACAGTTTCATCTAGCCCCAAGCTAACCAGAGCCGTTTGTATTCTATTCTATGATGGTAATTTTCATTGTAAATATATGTTGAACATATTTTCTTTTAGATATTGCTGTGTTGTGCTGTACTGTCTGCAAGAAAATGTATCTAAAAAAGAAAAAGTTTGTGACACATTCCTGTACAGACAATAACAAAACTTCAAGTAAAACAGACAAAGTAAGTAATAGCCGTTCTCAATTTGCAGTCTCGATATGAGAATGATGTTTAAATAATGCTAGACAAAAAAGTAATAAACATTAACTAATTAACTTTGCTTGTTTCAGGAGAATGCATCTTTAGCACTGTCAAAACTGTCAGAAATCATCTTACAAGACCTTTTTGAAAATTATCAGACGGTTTGTATTCCTAATAAAACATACTTTATTTCTGCATTTGTCAGTGTAAACCGAGCGATTTCTATCAGTGTACCTTGATAGTTATCATTTGATAGTTTTAATGTCTTTGTAAGTTTTATTTTGTATTGTTTACTAAATGATATGAAAACTGAGTTTGGTGGCCACGAAGATCAAATTTATGTCTTCCTCGCCTATACATAATTAAAATATTACACAGGAGTGAAACAAGCTTAAATAGCTATATCATGCTTGACTTACTGCTTACTATTACGTTATACAAAGTTATTTAAAAAAGTAAAATAACTTTGTATAACATATAGTAAGATAAGATAACTAGTAAACAATTAGGGTTTATTCGAGGCAGGTCGACTACTAATGCTGGTCTAGAGTTAGTTTCGCATAATTGCGCTTTGAATTTGAAGTTTGAATTTCGCCCTGATGTCCACACTGGTTCGTTTGCGTTCGTTTATTAGCCTTCGCTCGCTCTCGTTCGCTCGATCTCTACAACCTTTTCCCACCATAATATCTGCTGAGCAGGAGGTCGATAACACCACGATTGACATGGGGCTAATTTTATTTCACTTAACTTTGTTCATAGTTTATAAACTTAACCCAAAATTTAATGTTTTCAGAACGCATCTGCAGTTCAAGTGTGCAGTTCTTGCAGCGCCGTGCTTCTGTCCGAAACCGACCTAATAAATCATCATGACACCGAGCACCCAGAGCTTTCGTTACGATGCAACCACTGTGCTAAGGTTTGTGTGATCCAATAGTTTTCTCGACAATGTAGTGTACATGCCTAAATTTGTAGAAAATACTAAGCAAACACAAATGTGATTGAACATAATTACCATCATCAGCCAATAGTCCACATTAATGACATAAGCCTCTCTAAAGTTATCATCAACAGCAGATAGTCCCCTGGACATAGGCTTCCATTTATCAACATAGCGCCCTGGCTTCGCCCTCGCCGCATCTAGTATCTGCCAGCATTTTTTCGCAGGTCGTCATGCCACCTATAGATCTATCAAAATCAAGATCTGCTCTGATTTAATTAGATTTCTTTTTGAGTTATCATTAAGAATAGCGTATCTTATTGACTTCGACAGTCTTTTGACATCTTTTTGCCTAAAAAAATTAAGTTATTTTCATAGTTTATTTTGTAAACAGGTAATTTATGTATCTTTTGTATAGGTATTCGCATCTGTGAAGACCGCTGCTCGGCACAGAAGTGCGTGCAAAGAGATCGACAGGACACACAGGTGCACGACGTGTGGGCTCAAATTCGCCTACGAAATATCACTCAATAAGCACATCCTGAGATACCACCACGGAGAGAAAGTGTCCATTGCTCATAAAGGGAGGGTCAACCCTTCTGACAACGTTCAATATCAATGCGACTCTTGTAATAAGTTTTTCCAAAGGTAACTTGATCATTTATTAATAAGCTCATATATTATGTATTTAGTGTATTCTAAGCGGGGTGGGGCGAGGTGGCAACACTGCTCAGCTCATTGCAATATTTGCAATGGACATACAATTCCTATCGTCTCCGAGTTTATTTTATTTTATTGATATAAATTTTATTACTATAAATTCAGGAAAAAGTCATAGTGAATTCAAAGATTATCAATAGTTATGTGTGCACAAAATGTTATTTTCAAGAAATTATTAGTAGAATCTGAGAAAACATGTAGTCTGCAACTAAAACCAACCAACACAAAAAAGTGAACAAGAAGTGCGTTTGAACTGTGTATATGTGAAATTCGTAGATACACCATCGAATCAAACTAAATAATATTCAACTATCTATTCTAGTTTGTGAACACAACCAAAAATTAAATAAAGGCAGTGAATATCAATGGTTCCTTTTGGACTTATAATGGTACAGATAAGAATAATTTTACATCTCAACCTATAATAATTGACCCGTACCTATACATCACCTACCGACCTGCCTACAATCGAGACGTGATCGAGCAATAAATAGACAACGTCTCGATCACGCCTTGCCAGATTCGCCCTACAGATTACGAGCGTTTCTGAGTAACATTTGCTTATTTTTTTTTTTTTTCAGAAAAGAAGCACTTGCCAAGCATGCGAAGTTGCATATGCCGAATCAAAAACTTTATGAATGTGATATATGCCAAAAGAAATTCAACAGAAGTGATAATTTACGGTAAGATTATATTCTCATTTCCCACCAATATTATAAAAGCGGAATTTTGGTTGTTTGTTACCTCTTTGCGCAAAAACTACTAATATTATTAAGTAATAGCGGCCTGACCAGGAATCGCCCGGGTATTTAACGGAATTTCCAGAAATATAAATTTAAACTCGTACACATTCAGGCGATTCAACCGATGACGTCGACGATCTCAACCGTGACGATTCCAACCGTACCCCATTGACGCCTCCATCGCATAGGTAACCGAGCGGAGTAGGTTTCTTTAGTCACATTATTAAGTATATCAGCCATCAGTACCCATAACACAAGCTCTGCTAAGCTTGGGGATAGATGATGATGTGTGGACTGTCCTGAATTATTATTATTATTATTATACCACACCTAGCTACATTTGGGGAGTCTTTCTTACGCCGCTATGGCGTGACTGTATACATAAAAGCTATCATTTCCAGGACCCACAAACGCATCCACGACACCGACCGGCCAAAGCCTCCCACCAACAACCACCTGTGCCTGTACTGCGGCCGAGGATTCTCCAACTCCTCTAATCTCATCGTGCACATGCGGCGTCACACTGGGGAAAAACCGTACAAGTGTGACTTTTGCGAAAAAGGTACTATATAACAAAATCATGATACTACCTACCACCCACCGACCAATTCTACCTGTTCCTCTATTTCTTAACGTAATATCAAAACGACAAAATAGTTATGGCCGCCCGCCACCATTCAGAATAAATAACTAAAGAAAATTTGTTTATTAGTTTCACGCTTAATTAGACCACCTAAACCTGGAAGAACTAGGAAGCCTCTACGGAATTAGAGAATTACTCTTTGTACCCTTATCACCATTGAAGCCTGGCTCGGAGCCGTAGCTGGTGACATAGCACAATGCCACAGGTGCCAAGCGTATGGACAGTCTTCCCGAAACTGCAACCGACCAATACGCTGCGTGTGCTATAGCGAGAACAATTCTGCAGCCAACTGTCCAAGACCAGTGAGCGATAAGTCTACATGTGCCAACTGTCGTAACGGCCTATGACCGCCGTTGTTAGGTGACAAAGCGAGAAGCCAAACCCAATGGTTCGGCTTTCCCCACCAGGCAAGCTCCAGCCCCCGAAAACAAGCGCGGACCTCCCAAATACTTACAGGAGATAGGTTTGCAGAACCCTAATGCAATGACCAGGAGATAATGTTGGCCGCAGGAGATAATTTTTCTGTGATTTCCCCACTTCACAGAAAAATTATATCCTGCGGCCAATCTGCCAACACAGCGAGGAGCTCCACTGAGAAAGAAGAAGAAAGTGGGAACAGAAGGAGGAATCCTATGGCGAACTCAACTCTACAGCGACAGCATCAGCAGCAAGCACCCTCAGAACCAGCCATACAATGTCAACTCGCATTGGCCCATGCTGACCCTTCTTGCCCCTGCATATACACTCCCTACACCAAATGTTCACTTTGCTCCAACCGCTCATTTCACGGAGGCCACAGCACCCTTTCTCTCTAAAGACATACCACAGAGAAACCCCACTATCCACACCCACCGGTCCTGACAGAGACCGCACCTCAAGAAATGCCAAAAAATGGCGTCAGGGATCTGACGTGGATCATGCCCGGGATCCTGGCGGATTTGTTTGCTACTATCGCCGCCGGGGCAACCTCAAAGAGTTACGAGGATTAGACACAATTACCGAGAACCAGTATGGATAGGCGCAACGGCAACGGTCCTATCTCAAGTAGAAGTATGCCTAGATTAACGCCCTTAATGCCCGCTCACACCAGGCCGCTTCTTCATAGGAAAAGTACCAATTGTTGTTTTATTCCTGGACATTAAAGTTTTAGAGATATCCAATTTGTTAATCTGGTAATATATACAAAATAGAAAGTGATTTTTGGAAGTGATGGAAATATGAATATAAATATTCAGACGTCAGCAATGCAAGACACTGAAACTTGAGATGACGAAACTTGGATTGACGTTTCGATGACACATTCTGCTTCTGAAAGGCTCACCAAGATTTTGAAGGGCCATTGAATAACTACCAAGGTTCATCTGATACGGACCCTTGTCTATCCAAACTTTTATGTTCTGAGCCGAACATGGACTCTGAGAGCAAAGAAAATAGATGCACTAGAAATGTGACCGACTAACATCTCCATCCTTGAAGAAGTTCATGTCAAGGAGAGATTATCATTGACTGCAAAAACTAATACTGAAGTTATTTGGGCACGGGTACAGAATGAAAACTCACATGGTCTAAGGCAGAATGGAAGGCATGCTTTCCGACTAGCTGGTCGGACCTCAATATATAAAGTATAAGGATTCTCTCATGTTACCTCGCCTTACAAGTGTGTGGACATAGATGACATGAGGTGGACATAGACACGACGACCGATGTGGCGCGGTGGGCGATGGTCCGCCTGCGACGCAGGAGGTTGCGGGTTCGATTCCCGCATCGGAACAAATTTGTGTACGATCTGCAGAAATTTGTTCCGTTGGTCTGGGTGTTTAATATGTATAATAAAAAAATATCTATCTATGTATATAATGTATTAAATATATCAGTTATCTAGTACCCATAACACAAGCTTTGAGTAGCTTACTTTGGGGCTAGATGGTGCTGTGTGGATTGTCCAGCATTATTTATTATTTATTTAATATAGATGTGAAGTAAAAAAACCGTACAAAATGTTTATTTCAAATTCTTTTAATTTCAGGTTTCCCAAGATCCTCTGATCTCATGGTTCATCGACGATCACATACTGGCGAGAAACCTTGCGTTTGCCGTCTTTGCGGGAAAGGTAAGTGTTGCAAAAAGCACTACACATAATGATTTCTATGTTGATGTACCCTTGAAAAAACTATTGACCATTTATTTTCATAAATACTTCTACTTTCATAAATTTTCATAAATACAATAAATCAAATCTAAACTATTGCTATATTTGTATTTCCTGTACAACCAATACAACTAACAGTAAATGCTATAAAGTCATTTGTTCCAGTTGATATAAATTCAGTAAGATAAAAAACCCACTTAAATGTTACCTTATTTTGTCAGCTTTCTATGTATTCTGTTTAGTTTTGTATGTATAAAGAATATCATCTGAAACTAATGATTGAGCCCCCCAATAATTGTTCGTAGTTTTACAGTTTAAGTACGTCTCAAATCGAGATTTGTTAATAATCGGTCTAACGATCATCTATTAAGACATGCTCAAATTTGTATTCGTTGAATACAATTTAAGTATCAATTTTGAAAGTGGTAATGCATCTTCTCTTGAATATTGTTTTCAGTCTACATCATTTATTAATTTTGTTCTAAATAAGAATGCAGTCTTTTTGATATTTGTTTCAGTAATTGAGCTTGAACCTCTCTTATTAATATTA
The DNA here is from genome assembly GCA_944547425.1 of Eupithecia centaureata. Lineage (NCBI taxonomy): Eukaryota > Metazoa > Arthropoda > Insecta > Lepidoptera > Geometridae > Eupithecia > Eupithecia centaureata. Next base: position 11,612,171 of record OX155675.1, read on the forward strand.
TATATTTATTATGTATGTTACAGCATTCTCGCGCAGCAACAAACTTTCTCGCCACATGCGCGTGCACACTGGACAAAGGCCCTACAAATGCACTTACTGCGAAAAGGCTTTTTCTCAGAGCAATGACCTGACACTGCATGTGCGGAGACACACGGGGGACCGGCCCTACATCTGTGGGGTCTGCGGAGACAGGTTCATACAGGTCATCATCATTATTATTATCTAGCTATTAGTCCGCAGCTTTACAAAGGCCTCCCAATGACGACCGATGTGGGGCGGTGGGCGAAGGTCCGCCTGCGACGCAGGAGGTTGCGGGTTCGATTCCCGCCTCGGAACAAATTTGTGTACGATCTGCAGAAATTTGTTCCGTTGGTCTGGTTGTTTTCTATGTATAATAAAAAAAAATCTAATGTATTGTATTAAGTATATCAGTCATCTAGTACCCATAACACAAGCTCTGCTTAGCTTGGGGCTAGATGATGCTGAGTCCACACAGCATCCGGAATTATTTATTTATATTTTTATTTATTTTTAATGAGTGTCATAGGGCCCTGTCTTCACGGACACAATACACCTGGCCAGAGAGCGTCTTACATTATCCTTGCCGCTTGCCGAAAAAAATACTGTTCGGCAGCTTTTCTTGCCACCCCAAAGGCTTTTGATAAAGTTTGGTATAGGGCCTACTTGCTGTAATAAAGAACTTACAGCCACACCCGTTCTTTGGATTACTTAGCTCATACTTCTTAGAAAGTATGTTTAACGTAAGGGCTCCCACACAACACTGCGAACTCGCATCGCATCGCAAAATCTGCGAACTCGCACGATGCATCACAAGAACTTCCGATCTCATTCACATCGCGCATTCCTGCCATATTACGTCATACTTGGTGACCACCCTTTTAGTCCGCTCTGAGGCAGCTTCAGAGAAAGACGCGCGTCGCCAGAGCCGCCTTCTTTGTGTTGTAAAAAAATTTTTCTTCAGTTTTCAACCCATAGTACTTTTGAGTAAAATAGTTCCCATCAGAGTTCATAATCGTAATAAATGGATGAACCAAGAATCTTCTTTTTCTTTTATTATCTATTTAATAATAACAGCAGTGGAATAATAGTCTTTTTGCGATTCATCTTACGCTTCCTAAAACACGTCCAATACGGCTGACTACACTTGAAGGTATGGTTACCCTACCAAACGGTTTGCCGCACAAAATCGCAGAAATTCGCATCACAAGTTCCTGCGATCTGGCATCGCATCGCATCACATCGCATCGCATCGCATCGCAGTTTTGTGTGGGAGCCCTATAGGACGGTGTTATATGTAGATCTCGAACTTCTATGACCTATGTGAAAGGGGATGTCACAGGGTGCGGTACTTTACCCCGTACTCTACAACATATACAAATCTCCAAAGCGAAAAGATATCTTGTCATTAAAGTAAAAGAAACCAATCACAGGGTTGATAAATAAAGAGTTCTTTTAAACAAGCTTAGTCGAACGATAGAGAACGTGGAAACTCAAAAAAATTGCTCGGTTCAATAGAATAAGTGAAATTAGAAAGCAGAAATGACATGAAGTACCAAACGAAAACTAAAACGAAAGCTACGATGGTTTCGTTCCAATGTTCGTTTTATTTTTTTTGGTTTGTTGACACTTTTCTCGTTGTCAAATTCATAAAGTAATATTATCATTACCGCAATGCAGTTTTAAACTTTTGTAGATGGCATCGTTTTAGGTTATAGGCCTTACCTAACCTTTATTTGTTTATTAAGTACTAGCGAACCGCCCCGGCTTCGCACGGTTTTATCATACGTATCAACCTTTCTCTTGAATCACTAACTATTAAAAAAAACGGCTACAAAATCCGTTGCGTAGTTTTAAAGATTTAAGCATACAAAGGGACATAGGGTCAGAGAAAGCGACTTTGTTTTATACTATGTAGTGATATTTATTAAATTTGTATATTTCCTTTTTCCAGGGAACGGCTTTACAGAACCATCGCAGAGCCCACGGCCATTTCAGCGCTCCCATCACGCCCGTCATTCCAAACCAAGTGGAAGCTATCACGTACGCCGTCAATAACTTAAATCACCACGATGATTCTCACATTTCTAACACTATAGCGTCTATTTAGTTCAGTTAGACTAAGAAGCGGGTCGCGAAATAAATTGTCGACTGTTTTGTTTGGTTATTTATTGTGCGAATATTAACGAAATGGTCGACAAAACTGACGACAAACAATCATCGCGGTGAGTATCGTAGACCGGCAGATCATCGTAATCACAGGATGATTGTTAAAGCGATGAGGCGTTTTCTAAAAAAAATTTGTACGTCAAGCTAGCATCGCATTCGACGTGAAACAGCAACAAGTACACGGAGATTTGGGAGAGGTTCACAGCCTATTAAATGCCGATTTAAGAGTGCTATTACTTTGTTCAAAAATAATATTTTCACTTGCAAGCTGAAAATTGGAACCGACGACGGTGCGTCAGCCCATTTTCTACTTATAAAATAAACAGTAGATGTACATGATCCTGTACTGTAACATCCACTGTTTTACCGTATAAATTGTAGGAGATTTATATGGCCTTTTGATTCGGTATTTTTTATTTTGCCGCAAGCCTGATGTCCAGGCTTACGGACCGCATCGAGATGGACCACAGGCCGCATGCGGCCCGCGGGCCGCCGGTTTCCGACCCCTGGCTAAAAAATTTAAACATATTTAGTAAAAAGTAAGAAAAAACAGGTGAATTTGATTAAAGCGCGTTTCACAAACAGAACGAATAAAGTTTCAAAGTTTCGCCATCTGATTTTTAGGTCTAAAGTCCGTTACGTTTTGGAAAACGCCTCGTACAAATATTTAGTACCTAGCTATAAACTAGTGATAATGTTACGCTTTAATTACGCGCGGCTATATAGTATAGTTTTAACATTTCAATTTTATCTTCCTTATTCAAAAACTTACAAATAACGATGAAATAAACACAAGACAGGGATTATCTCAGTGATGCTACGGCATTAAATTGACGCCTTACTGATTGTTTTAAGTTAAAATGTTTTATCTTTAAATGTTTTTTGTATAAACAGATTTTAGAAAATTTAGTAGGGCAATTTTTGCAAGTTCACAAACTTTAATAAGGGGAAACTTTTGCACCCTCATCACACCAATAGAATAGCAATATTAGTAAGATTTATTATTACTATTGTAAGTTTTAGAATTATACATTTATTAAGATCGAATATAGTATATTACACACATACATAGTTTCATTTTAATGCCCTAATAATCATGTCAGAAATATATAAGCTTCCAGCATCGTAGCTAAAAATTCAAAACTACCTAACGTTCAATTTTATATACACCATGAGAGTAACCATAATAATCTAAGCATAGAAATGAGATGTTCGCACATCCTACCCGCAATATTGTTAAAACAGGAATCTCCCCGTCCGGTCCCCCCTCAGTTGAATAGAAACTTTATTTTAGTAGAAAGATGAATAGGTATCTTATTACTAAATAAATTTGTCAAGCTGAAGACGCTATGGCGCTCATTGGGGTGGCCTATGTCCAGCAGTGGACTAATATAGGCTGATGATGATGATGAAATAATAATGTATTCTGCAAATAAATAATTTGATATGATTTGATTTGAAATAAATTTAAACTCAGTACAACAGGCGGCCTTATCGCTGAGAGCGAGGAGGAGCGATTTCTCCCAGATCTCCCATATCTACTTCTATTCCTATAGTTAGCTCACTATTTGCTTTACATGCCATTCAGAGGTGAAATGTTCTACCAATTCTATTTGACAAGCTGTCTTCTGTATTCATAAATACTAGTATATTTATATATAATAAATTAATTAACAATGAACTATTGGTATATATGTAAAGGGAAAAATATATTTTTAACGGAAATACTGACTAAATATTATGTTCTATGTTTACACATGTTCTGTCACTCTGCGCATCAAAAATGCTAATAGCAGAAATAGTAAGCCAGGCGATTATTTTTTCCATTCATATACCTTTTTTTTGGCGTGCAATAAAGATTTTTATATTATTATTTGTATTTTATAAGATTGTAATCTGCCCCTTATTGAAACAGGAAATTATTCTCAGGATGTATTTATTGTGGGCCTCTGAAACATAATACAACATTCAGCCTCAGTTTAATTAGGTTAGGTTCAGTCATATTTTTTTTTTACAAAACTACAGGAGACTCGAATATACACGTACCTAATTTGGTGGTGCGTAACAGTTGCGTCCAAAACACTGAAATATTTGTTATGAAAACTTTAGTAGTTCGACGAATTCGTTGTGAATGTAAGAGGCTATTTAAAAAAAAATATTCCTTAATCTAAATAAAATCATAATATAAAATATAAAAACCAAAAAGTTTTATTTTACTTTTTTATTACGGTTGTTCATTAAATTTAATTAACTTAAAGGAAAAAAAAAACAAAAAGTTGACTTACTTTTGCTATACAATCCTTTCCTTGGCACTGCAATAGAAACATTATAGAATACATAAAATCGACAAGTTAATTTGTTATTCACCATAAGATTATTTTCTTTAAAAATTACATACGTTTGTAAATAAAAATATTATCAAAAAATTATCCTTACATCACTTTGACAGTCAGAGGCGTGACACTGAAATTAAAAATATTAGTTTGAAGATTTTCTACACAATCGTTAGACAAGATAGTCATACTAGAATCTTGCGTTAGGCAAATATGTAATATGTTAACCATACTATTACGGCACCGCGCTGGACTTCCGCTTCCAGTCAAGTCCTTCATTCAGTAGGTATACAGGGTGTTAGTGTGAACACCGTTGTCCTTGAAACCAGAGGTTCAGCATCATGAGTAGAATCCAAAACGGATGAAAAAAAAAGATTCTATTTTTTAATCATTTTTTAAAGAAAATTTTTATAAACACTAAACGTTTGCTCACAAACACGTGAAACAAGTACTTCGACCAGGCGACACGTGGCATGTGCACCTCAGTACGGATCACCTTCTGTGCGAATATCCCGTCTTTTGAAGGGCACAAGTAATGAAGTTACGATCCAAGTAAGGCGCGGGTATAAGTACTTACGTAGGTAGGTACTTAAATTATGTAGAGTGACTATGGCATCGTGTACGATAGCGAAGACATGAAATATCAAAATCTTGCAAAACTAAAATATGTGTTAAGCTTTTCTCATCGGTTTTGGATTCTACTCATAATGCTGACTGAACCTCTGGTTTCAAGGACAACGGTGTTCACACTAACACCCTGTATACCTACACCGCGATTCAAAAACATAGATATTTTTTGTATACAAACGAGATACAAAATCAACGATAAATTGGTGGAACATATTTTACGATACTGGTATCATCAGAGCAAGCTGCAGGAGCTCCAAACAATTCGTCGTTTGACAGTTTTCATTCATCATTCCATTGGTCTCTCAATCGTTATCGAACTCGAACTTGCATCTTTTTCGCTGTGCTTGAGCAATTATGCGTTGTTGAACTTTTTGTTTTGGTTTTTAGTTGTTACCCTGCTATTGTCTGTTATACTTATCAGTATTAGTAAAGTTTTCATTCATAAATGTCATTGTTTACAAAAAATATCTATGATTCTAAATCAGAGTATAGGTATGTAATATACAACGAAAAGCTATTTGTATAAGTACCTAGATACTTTCAGGATATCCCCAGATGTGTTGCGATGACTGATAATTAGCGTAAATTTTATAAAAAATATATTTATATTACTACATAAAATTCCTTCTACTCAATTTTCGCACCTATCTATTACCTAAAGTAGAGGTAGAATGGAAAGGCTGCTTGCATGAATGAGATGAATAAGTAGCTAAGTGGCTCAATTTGCTTGAAACTTCTTTCATTTTGTGTAAGAATACTAATAGTATAAAACTTCAGATCGCTGAATATCGGGATTCGTCAATTTGCTCCGTAATTAAATTTCCTTTTTTTAGCTTTTTTTGTTTGTTTTTAATCTATTTATATAATTATAGTACTATACGTAATACTATAACCTATTGCGTTGATGAATACTATGCGAAATTCACGTCTAATGTAAGTACAAAAAATTTTCGTTCTAGCTACTCGTAGAAGATTGAAGAGCTGGACAAATCGTACCTATCTATAGGTAGTCGACGCGAGCGAAACTACGAGCAAAAAGCTAGTGTGCAAGTATAGTTTAAAAAAAACTTAAATTTAGGTAAGTAATTGTATTTCGTAAAAGAAAACGAATAAACTGCTTATAAGTAGATGGAAAAAAATCAAATCGCGAAGTTGTAGGTATGACTATGAATTTTTTCCATAGGACTTGTTGATAGGAGTTCTGCCGGAAATCGAGTTTAACCATTTTCTCACACTCGTCGCCCGTAAATTAATTTTTCCTAAAATTTTTACCACATTCTCACTTTCCTATGGGTTTCATCCTACTATTATTTTATTTCTTTCTTCATCATTTTGAAAGGCTTCTACCCTGGTCTATTAGGACACTATTCGACCGGTCATGTAAACTAGACTACTGTGGGTGACCCCCTTCATTTCATTTCAGTAGTTTGAAAAAGTAACGAAACAAGCGACCTCTATTTCCAAACTTGCGTTCGGCACACTATAACTAGATGTCGCTAGTAAAAGTGAACGAGCTCTAGATCGCGCTGACGAGAACGCACGTTTCGGAATGACATTCGACCCATACACTACCCACTGTATCTCTTCACTCCAGCCAGACGTCTGGCTGGCATAGCCGGCGGAAATGTCGCACTCATTTACCACTCTTTGTATAAATGAGGAATGTATACATAGAAAATGAGAACCCTCGGGGTACTCGTTTTCTATGACCACAAACCTCTAACAACGCTGTTAAGCTCGACGTTTCTCTAGTCTGTAAGGACTAGTGAAACGTCAAAATTACATTATTACAGCAGCCTTTAAGTCAACTAAGGAATACTGAGTACTCATTAATTGACTTGAAGAAACAATTCTTCTATACATACAGGATCACTAGATTCTAGCTACATAGACATAGTTATTTAACTTCATATTGATGCTTAATATTCCATGGGCAACCTTTATAGTTAAAATATTGATCTGGACGAATTAATGTTTTTAGGGAAATAATATAAAAAATATAGGAAGAGTTATGAAAACAGAGTTGGGTGGCAACCAAGAGCAACTTTGGATCCCAACTGTTAGTTTTATAAAAATTGGCAAACCTACCTCAGCATTACAAGCAGTACCTTCACACTGAAAATAAAAAAATGAGTAACTACCAATTATTAAGATATTAACCAGATTTATAGAGGTATAGAAGACCGGAGTGGCACTGTGAGCGAAGGTTAGGAGCAGGAGGTCGCGGGTTCAATTCCCGCCAAATGTTTGTACGATCTGCAAGTATTTGTTCCGGAGTCCTGGGTGTTTTCTATGTATATTAAAAATATCTAACTATGTACTTATTAAGTTAATATCAGTCATTTAGTACCACATACATAACACAAGCTTTATTTAGCTTGGGGATAGCTGATGCTGTGAATGGTCCAGTATTAATTATTTGTTTATGCCTTCGTAAATATCGACGCGTAACTATAGGTACATATTATTGAAAAAAATATAAATATTATGTATCTAACCTAAAGTTGATCCAATACTTTACCTTTGAGTTGCATCTTTCTCCCGTGCACTAAAACAATAAACTAAAGTTTTATTTTCCGTTATTCGCCTTTTTTTTGTAAACAAGTAGGTAAGTATATTCTAAAATATGGTATATGAAAATAACCTTACCTTAGAATAAAATTATTAAGTATTAATATATTTTCACTATGTGTTATTATATTTATGTAAAGTATATTATTATTTACATTTGCATCTATCATTTCACACGTCACTGTCTATTTTTTATCAATAATTTCTAAATCTTCTAAATTTTGCCTGGCACGAATCGCTTTTAGCAATAAAGTCAACCATCGTACATTAACTGTAGTTATATATTTGTATGATTTAAACATTGTTTTAATTTCTTTGATGTGCAATAAAGTATAGTGAAATATGTATTGTACTGAATACGGATACGAATATAATATAAAACGACATTTCAGTTTCAAAGCATATAGTATACCATAGTAAGAAAGGCTTGATAAGGGACTTGCTAGTACCTCTCGTATCTTAGCTACCTACTGTTTCATTCGAGCGTCAAAGACGAATTAGAATCAAGGTTCTTACTGTAGTTCGAACGGCACATCAAAAAGGCTTAACCCTTTCACTGCCTAAACATAATGGTACGATTCGCAGCACATCAAGGCCGAAATGGCCCTGTGCGAGTGTGTGTCATCGTCATAATAAGGTATTAAGTGTGATTGTAAATTAATTGTTCTTACGTTAGCACTGCACATGTGACCTCGACACTGAATTGGAAAAAAGGATATATGAGTGAGTTAAAGTCGTGATACTTTGTAGAATCACAATAATATAAGAAATACCAAAGTTTGGGTGGATATTTGTTACATATTCACGCCGAACTACAAACTACTCAACGGATCAAACTGAAATTTTTAATAGACGTAGTTTCAGGACTAAAATTCATCATAGGTTTTTCATAAACTTTTACTATAATAATATAATGATAGCCTAGCCAAATTTATTTACAAATGAACCAATGAATTGGTGGTCAATCATCGTCTCCGCATAGAATGTTCTAATGGAGTCAACACTTTGTCACAGCGAAGTGCACCAAGCCCGGCGTTTGTCGACTACCCGTCACAATCGGTACAACAATATTTTTTAAAGTCGCCCTTTACATAAGTCGCCGTCTAAGTCAGGCAATGTCGGCGATATTATCGACAATGGCGATACACTTACACTTAGCAGCTTCTTTACTTAATTACTCACATTTGACACAGAAGTTATTCCATCGCTCTAAAAAGTAGATGCATAATTAAACTCAAGTTCTAAACAGACGATTATGGCTGTTGAATATAAATTAAGATTTACTGACCATAGTGAGGCAAGACGGCGAGGTGCACTGAAAAAGTAAAATCAGAGCTAAGCTAAAGCTTATTAAAATAAACTCGAGTGATTTATTTCACCTTAACCTAAGTTAAGTTTTTTTAATAGATAGAGTGATTCAAGAGGAAGGTTTATACGTTTAATAAAAACGTGCGGAGCCGGGGCGGATCGCTAGTTAATTTATAAAATAATAATTTTGTATGTTTTACTAGTAATACTGATTGTAATTAGAGTCTTTAGACACTATTACTTTCTACCTACCTAACTAGCTACTGGCCAACTATCAAAATAGTAATAATATTTTTATATAAGAAGTCTTCATGTGTGCTAAAATTCGGCATTTAGCAAACGTCTTCAGAATGGCACAAACTTATAAAAATTAACTAATACTCGTGTAAGGACAGTAAGATTTTACTCACAGCAGCCGAAGAAGCTCTGCCGTTGCTCTGAAAATAGTTTTGTATTTACATCACCTCTGCTATATTATAGAAAGCAATTATAGATAAAAAAACATTGCACTTTATGATTTGTTTTTTTTAAAAGCTTTTTGAACCTTTATGATATTCTTTTTTTTTAAACGTTTTTGCACCTTATTATTTCGTTTTTTTGGAATGTTATAGTTTCTTGTTGAGTCAATTCAAAGTTCTGTCGGAATATAAAAGTTATTATTTCAAATGGTGTTTAACCCATAGACATAGAATATTTTCACTACGTGTTTAACCAGATGGTGCTAGCTAACCTAGATCACTTTGGTAGCGTTAACACATTCTTGATAGAGTTTAATAAAAACGTTTTAAATCATTTATTCTCAAAAAGACAAATATAACATGTCACTTACTTGAGAACAGGGTTTTTACTTAAAATTAGGTTTACATAAAAAATGATCGTTCAAAATTTACTCATTCAATGTGCTTATTTTTAGGGAAGTGAATCATCATTAATTAATGCTCAGTTAGTTTGTATTTAAACACATTGAATGAGGTTACACTTTTAATCTTCATAATTACATATACTAAGGTTATTGATATGTATCTATTATAAGTATGTATATCAGATTACAGGAAAACAAAAGAAAAAATATAAGGATTGTGGAATGAATATGCGTAAGAAACTAATTATTAGATATTCTTTTCTTATTATTTTGTAAAATTAAATTTTGAGGGGTCGGAGCTTGAGATAGGCTTATAAAAACCTTTATTATTAGAACCTGTAATTCGACCTGTTTTTTAGTCTGTAATACAAACTGTATTACTTGAAACTTATACACGACTGGTATTATTGAGTCTATAATACGACCTTACTATATCCTGTAATACAGTACCTATTACTACGAAAATTGTAAGTATTTGTTCTTTATGTTCAGATATGACAGCAGAGAGGGAGAGTTATGGACAAATACTTGTAGTTCTTACTCCACCAGTGTGGGATATGAACATTTTATACTAAGACGCATGTCATCTTTCACAAGGCGCGTTAAAGATTTGGTGGCGTGCGGTTTCTAGAAACAGCGCTTATAAGACGCAACTATGTGTAAAGTATCGCGCTTCAAAATCGCTAGAAATGCGCTTAAAACTTTGGCTGTGCGATGTAGGCTTAAAGGAAGCCTCAGTCCAACAGTGCACTAGTATTGGATATTGATCATGAGTAGGAAAAAGAAGAAGGGCAAAGTATCCATGCAATGATTATCTGTGAATTTACAAGTTGTGGTCAAATTATGAAGGTTTACTTACTTTGGCCATGCAAACGTTCAAAAACCCATCGCACTATAAAGAAAAATGCAATATTTAGAATCTACGTATAACATACTTTTATGTTAGTTAATAAATTAAACTTACTAAAGATTTGCAGAAAGCACCATAACACTGTTAAAAAATAGTTAAGTAAAATAATTTTTTTTTGGGGAAAGGTTTTTGTTGTATATTTTTTATTAAGATTTAATAATAGTGATAATTACCTCTGCAACAGCCAAATCCCCGACTGTCTGTATTAAAACAAAAAAGGTAAAATGTATTAATTAATGTACTAATAATTTTAAATTTATCATCTGACTCGATTGTTTTGATAGCGTCTGTAATTGTTTTTTTTAGAGAAGAAAAAGTTTCCATCCTCGGATGTCATTCGAATTATTGACATATTTAATTTAATTCCATAATCCTTTCAGCAGTTTTAGGCGTGCAAAAGTTATTGGCCACAAGCTGCGTGTTGACGTGACGAGTCTCGAAATGGAAGGTTTGCGTAATGTCGGACGAACGGATTAGAAAACGAATGGCAAAATGCGATGTGGACAAACTGCTTAGACAGCACCATGGTAGCAAACAAACATGCGGTCCGCAGTTATCGTAGGTATAAAGTAATTTTTATATGAGAAATCACGAGAACTCTTGCTTGTCACATTAGTTCCAAGCCATAAATCCGCCAACATTGTTTAGAAGCTCACATGAATACTCATTACAAACCCATAACAGGTCCAATTCACTACATCACTACATAGTATAAAAAAATAGTCGCTTTTTCTGTCCCTACTAGCGACCCGCCCCGGCTTCGCACGTTTTTATTATACGTATAAACCTTCCTCTTGAATCACTCTATCTATTAAAAAAAGGCATCAAAATCCGTTCCGTAGTTTTAAAGATTTAAGCATTCAAAGGGATATAGGGACAAAGGGACAGAAAAAGCGGCTTTGTTTTATACTATGTAGTGATTTCCCTATGTCGTCCCTTTGACTGCTTAAATCTTTAAAACTACGCAACGGATTTGGATGCGGTTTTTTTTAAATAGATAGAGTGATTAAAGAGGAAGGTTTATACGTATAATAAAACCATGCGAAGCCGGAGCGGGTCGCTAGTTGAAGATATTTGGAAAGCAATTTCGGAAGGCACTGTACAGAGTATATTTTTAAGGCGGGACCGTAAGAGCCTGACCATTATGGTTAAAGAAAATCGTTCCTAGGAGACCTTCCATAACTTTTTGAGATATTCCGAAGTTCTTATTAAAATTGTTTTTACCTTACTGTAAAAACTGCCCCAGGCATTTGGAAACGATTTTGAGAAAATGGCTTCTTACACTACCGGTATTGGATAAATGTGGCTATTGACTTTGGTTTTATCTAAATTACTACCAACAAAGATGCATCGCGCGAGGCTAAAGCTAGGCCATCTTGTATCTGGTTTAGCTAGTACCTAAACTGAAATTATTAGGTGTTAAAAAAGGTATTAATCATATCTACCATTGATGTTGCGTTGAAGCCTACAGCCTGTAATATCAATCAATAATTTTCATTAATAATTTTAGGTACCCATATATCCTTATTAAGTAATTTGATGTCTTCTATGGTGCAGCGGGCGAAAAGAGGTTGTACACCATTTAGTGCGTAGTGCAGTAGCTGGATCTCAATCTCTCTCTATTTGCAGTTTGAAAAAAGAGATGACCTCTATTTTGACGTAGGAAAACTGGAAGAGAGGTCCTTACAAGCTGTATTAAACTTTACTGCGTTGTAGCTAGAATCTGAAAAAGGTTTTTCTAGGCCTAGAAAGATCAAAGAAGAGACGCTACAAGGTCCGCTAGCGACGCAAAAGGTTGCAGGTTCCATTCCAAGCCGCAGGACAATTGTTTGTATAATGCAGATCTACATTAGTTCAGCTGGGTGTTTTCGTAAATTGATACACAAACAAAAAAAAACTTATATCAAATTCGAATTTCAGTTATCTATCATACCCAAGGTCTGTTTAGTTTGGGCCTGCTATACTACTAACTTGGTTGTCCAGAACAGTAAGATAATTATTATTTATACAATGTGATTCTTCGAACCTTGATCAAAAGAAATGTGCGGATACACGACACATATTTATCGGTAAAAATCAAGATAAAAAAAATTATATGTTATTTATCTCAAAAACAAAGCAGTTTTAATATTTTTTAAAATGAAGACTACTTCATCTGGTTTTTTCTTCGTTTCTTTTTGAGTAAATGGTGTATTTTATTCGAAGTAGTCTCATTTGAAAGCTAGATAGTTTACCTAGCTAATATAATAAATAAAAAATACAAATACGATACATAAGCGTAGTAAAAACAGTATTTTTTTAGAAATAAGACAAAAAAAACAATTTTTATTTTATTTTTTCTCTGTAACTTTAAAACTGGGTAATTAAGGTGTACTTTTTTGCATGTTGTATTAAACTTCATAATTTATTCTTTAAATCCTCCAAAAACTGGGGGTCTATCTCATTCCGTTGTCATGTTATTCACCATTTAAATTAGGTACTTTCTGCCATTTAGATTAAATCAGTTGAGATTCCTGTTGATATCTGTACTTGACTTGTGTTTAAAAAAAATAACATTAAATTTTTTTTATCTCGGTTTTTATCGATAAATATGTGTCCTGTATCCGCACATTTCGTTTGATCAAGGTTCGAAAAATCACATTGTATAGTGTCCTTTCTTAAGCGGCAAATAATACATTCGTAAGTAATAAGTAAAATCAATAGACTTTGCTTACCAAAGAAGCAGGCATCGTCCCTGCACACTGTAAAGTAATAAAATTTACCAAATTGAACTGATGATTTGAGATTTTATTAGTTATGAGGTATTTGCGAGCGAGGGAATTACTACAACCCATGAACAAATGAGTGCGAGAGGAATTTAATCACACCCAAGACAAAGACAGCCATATGCACGAGGCTAATACTCTACTTTTCACTACTTATTGATAAAAATAATAAAATGTTGGTAATTTGTTTCGCGGCATTAGTTTTTTCGCCTTCTGAACGGAGGTAATCTTCGCTATTCGATCCGCGGGTATATCCTAAAACTTTTGTACACATTTTTAAAATAATAATATTCCAAATTAATTCTCTTTATTCCCTTTAATTTGGGACTTCATAATGGAATCAAAATGTTGACCAAGGAGAATCGTACTAAGAAATCTCATTCGATTTGTTGGAATTTGACTTAAATATCACCTTTTTCAGCTAATAGGGCTAAGATTATAATGGTTGGTTAGGGTTCAAAACCGTTTAAAACACCTTTTTTAAGTAAAAAGTGAAAACTTACAAACGAGTAGCAATCAGATCCCGTACACTGTAACAAAATAGTTTTTTATCTGTCATACAATTTTATGTCCATTAATTACATAAACCTACATTATTTAATGCAATTTGACTCTTACCCTTGCCGAGCAGTTTTTAACCTGCATGATAAAACGAAAAGTTTATACAATAAATATACAATAGGTTACATTTAAAGAAAAACTTTTAACCGAAGAAGATCTTGTCGATCATCACTTTACGTCTTTTCACTCCCATACATTACTTACGTTTATGCTAGCCTTTGGCTTGCCTTCTTGGGAGCGCACATTTTTTTTCTAGAACAATTAGTAAAAATCTAGTTGACACGCTTTTATAACCATATATAAGTATAAAAAAATGATTCACGAACTCTAAAAAAAACTATGTCTTTGAATTTAAAACATGCAATTAGTATTATTTTCCCGCGTCACAAAAAATATTAACCGACTTATTTATAACTTAGAATAAATCAAATAAATTACAGAATAGGATATGGTATTTACCATAACAACAAAAATAATAACAATTGACAAAAAAATATTTAAGATTGATTTATACATTTGTACAAATTGTACAAAATCATTTAGGGATTATTTTTACAATCCAAATAAAACTCATTGATGGTAGCCAAAGTCAATTTACTAGACTTTATTACCAGATTGTGTGCTTCGTTATTCAAAAAGTTAGAAATCAATTGTAGTTAAGGCCCTTTATTGACTATTATCATTTTTAACCCAGCGCTTGCTAGCTAGGGTCATTATCACTTTTGTGCTCATTGATTTGTCTACCATTATTTTTACTGCATCTGCTTTTATTGCAGGTGTTCCTAATCCTCAATAGCTAAAGTTAATACAACGCCCTAAAACATCATAATTTTTTTTAAATATCTGACGCTTGTGAAAAGTAATAAAGCAACTCTTGTGATGATGGTTAAAAAAGCTAAAAAATATTTTTTATCATTACATTAAACAATATTAATCCGGCGTTACGTATAACCTGGCAGGCGTAGGGTTAGCAATCAGTTTGTCCAAGAAACCGTGCTTAATGGCTTTAGTAATGGATGAATAAGCACGGATGGAAGATATGCGATATTAATCCTCTTTACCTTACACGGTGCAACCAAGTGACCGTTTATAATGAGATTGTTCGGTGGAAATCCTATAAGTGGAAACTTGTAATTAGCCTTCAGCAATACAACATACATACTTCTTGCATGTATGTTTGTTAGAATAATCAAAGTCTATATTGTATGAGACTAGCTGTAAGTTTTGCTAAAAGTTATAAAATAAAATAAAAAGCTCTTTCTGGTTGCCTCGACCCAGCCTCGACTTACTTAGAGGGATAATCTCGATGCAGAGTACTAGATTTTTTTTCAGGTTCTAGCGGGGGCGCGGTGTGGTCCTCTAGACTGGAACTCATTACTCCAACTCGAGGGTTGACGACACATCGGTCCTTGGGTTCTTGCGAAAACTGATTTATTCAATTTGTCATTTCTGTGATCCTACCATACAGTTACGGTCACATTCTGTGTTCTATATTTTAGATGAATATGTTTTTAAGTTGAAGAGGTTTATATTAATGAAAACTACAAAATAAGGTGATATATGTTTTATTTTATCAAGTAACCTATATGTCTTATAGATTTCAATAAGAAGTTATAATATTGATACAATTTATTTTATATTACTTTCTGACTCGGGTGACATAAGTATATATTAATATATTCAAATCTAAATTCATCCACGAAATATTATAATAGGGTTTCTTTACACCCTGGTATCTACCATTACAATATTAAAACTAAATGCTAATTAAGTCTGTAAATAAACAGAAGGGTTGATAAATTTGGTCATTAAGATACGTACGTAGACTATAGGATTAAAATAAGATAATTATTTTGATGCTCGATAATCAAAACATTTACCGTGAAATAACTAAGTTTCAAATTTTTCTTCATTGAAGTAAGTATAACCATTATTATAATTTAAATACTATTTAGATCAGTTAGTATACAGCAAGGTTGATAAAGTTGGTTGGTCTTTAAGATACGTACGTAGATCCTATAGGATTAAACTAAGATATAATTATTTTGATGCTGGAAAATCGTAATAATATTAACTGTGAAATTATTGAAGTTACTAATTATTATCTACTCTTTATTTACAATTTAGATACTTTCATATGCTTTTATTTATTTTTCAATAATATTTATATTATTTACATAAAGTTCCAAAGGTAGGCTGGATAGCACTATCAAGTAACTAACAATACATTTAAAAGTTTAGGTACAGTTTGTAAATAATGAACTAAACCTACTCTCGTGGCCTAATTTATAGGATAGTGTATAGTACAAGTATAATTTTATAGATAGTCCTTCAAACCACGCGAACGAACACTCCTTACTAGAAACTAATTGATCCCGCTTACATTACACAGCTCTTATTTCTCAAGTCTTCATGATTTTCCGAGGTTCGTAGTCAAATTTCTTAAAAACGATAGTATTTGATGAACTTTTAATATAAGAACATATGTATGTATCTACCGGGGTATGCACTTCATTCAATACAGAGAAGAAATCGAAAGAACAAGCACCCATCTTTTGTGCTCAGGTGAATAATAGTAATATAATAATGTCTACTGAGACTTGACTACAAGACCCAAAATCACGCTTAGTACGACACGCACTCACTCAAACACTATTATTGTAATACGACCAAGGTAGAGACGCTACGAGATAACCAGTTCCAAGAACAGTGACACCTTGTCAGAAGACGGAAACTTGAAAGGAAACTGTCTTCACCACTTGTTTCTTACTACGGATCTCAATCGGCGTCCCCACATGAGGTTATATCATACGATGGTTCCCTGAAGGTGCTGGGTGTCGGGAGAGGGCGAGGCGGGCGGCAGGGCGGGCCCCACCGACGCCGAGGGCAAGGCACCAGCCACGTCCTGATATCCAGTCAGAGGGAGCCCGTGACCTGGCAGCCTATCTGTGGGCTCATCCGGCGGTGTCACTTCTAGGCCAATGCTCCCGTTCAGCGCTATTTTGATAGCGTTTGCATTCTGCTGTTGCTGCATTTGCTGGTGTTGCAACAACGAGTTAAAGTGAGATATTCCAATCTCTTCCAGACTGCTCTTTCGGCGTTTTCCAGAACCGCTGAGGCCTTGTCGCAGAGAATTAGATCTACGTAGTAAAATGTCATCAACGACTCGTAGAGAATTGGAACGGCCTCTGAAATCGTTTATGATGGTTGGGCTATCGGGGAGAGACAGCGAGTTGGCCTTCGTGGTCGCCAGCGGCGGAGCTCGTGGTTGGGGATAGGTGGCGCCCATGGTGGAGCCGCGTCTGCTGGCCGCGCAGGCCTGGGCTTGGATCAGAGCTTGAGAGCAGAAGCTGATGTTGGATTTACGACGGCTGTTGTGACGCTCGAAGGTCTTTTGAGCAGAGAAAGGCGAAGGTCGAACCAAGTATCTGGAAAGATAGAAATATAGTTCAGTAGCTGTAGGTATACGAAATCAAATACGATATTTACGTGTAAATAAAACTTAAAATAGGTACTTAACTACATGTTCATAATTTCAAGGAGGAAACAAGTAGGTATTAGTACCTATGTATGATAAAGCGTGATTTTCTAATTACTCACATGATATCTCCTTCTTGTAGATTGAGATCGCAGCTCGGATTTATTATGACATATGACAAGCTATTCCGCTTTTCACTGACGTCATCATAATCAATGCCAGTGAGGTTGAGGGATTCCATGCGCGAGCGCACGAGATTGGCTATTTCTGCCCTTTCAATCTGTTGCGCATGGTTGTCCCTCGCTTCGTCGGCCAAGCTTGTGGAGTACTGCGAAAATATAATTGTATAAGAGACAAATTTAGAATTGCTTTCTTAATTTTAAAGGCAATGATATTTTGTCTAATAGTATCGATATCCATGCATGGCTTATTTGATTCATATTGAGGAGTGGAACTATCATTCACTATAATCTGAGTACAGATTAAATTTAGTTATTTGATCGAATGTTTTCTGGTTCATAAGAGAAACAAGAAAATATCTTCATCCATTAAATTACTATTTGGTGTGCGATAACTAGTTAATTAAGTTACTCGTTTTGCTTTTCAGCTATGTGCTGGCTGGCATACATTTAACGTTATTAAAGTTCACATAAACATTTAGATTGTTTCATTGTGGTTGTATACAAAAATTAAGCAAGTGAGGAAAGTGATATGTAAGTAGATATAGCAAAACAGCGTTATAGCTCTTTCTTCTAAAATGAGGTAGTAAGTCTCACTAAAACTAGATGAAAAAGTGGTATCGAAGATGAGTTTTTTTAGGATATTAGCTTTACATGAAAACAATATCAAATACTTGGATACCAACAAGCCAATTGTATAGTTATTACAGGCACGTTAAACGATCGTTTTGCTTTACGTTTTATAGGATTTTTTATTTTTTTTCTGCCTAATAAAGGTTACGTATATTTTAATAAAATAATCAGTTGCTCAATTGTTTTTATATTTTTTATATTTTGCAATCATTTATTATGGTAGAGTAAGTACCCTTTAAGACACCCAAAAATAAATTTAACAAAAGCACATTTTGATTTTAACACAGTATACAGATTCCAATTGACCATTAAACATATAAACTCAACCCCAGTTCCGTGATTTAGAAGAGCGTCTCGTGTCGCGCGTTTTGTTGCGATTCCTTACACTCATCTTCGTCTTCTAAGTCTTCTAAGAGCGATTTGTAGACGCCCTGCGGCGCAAGACGCAGCTGTGTGAAAGATGGCATGTGTCTTAGTACAGAATATTCCGTGAACAATTATTGCAAAATTACAGGACGCGGAAACGGTTCGGACAACTTTTATCGCGTCGATGAAATTACATCAGTGTGGAAGATCGTAAACAACTCAGTACTAAATGTACCGCAATCAATCGCAATACGACACAAGAATCGCTTCTAAGTCGCAGCAATGGGATGGAGATTTTATAAAATTTCTTTAGACACATAAAACCGTAGATAAATTAGCGGCAGAGTTTAAGTAGAGAGACTTAAGTAATTTGGTTGTGGCAGGTCTTACCGCCGGAGTGCTGTCCCCGTAGCATCCGGCGAGGCACCCCGCGCCCGCGCGCCGCGCGCTCCTACCCGACTGCCCGCTGTCTCCCGCCTGTAACTGTCCTGTCTCTCAACACCTACATCCTCAAATACGAGGGTTTAACGCTTTCAACAAACAGCGACACCTTTTTGTTACAGTATCGATATGGCTTTCTGTCCAGACGAATTCTGTCCGAGATGGATATTTCATGAAGCATTCAACATGCAACAAGCGTAAGCATTGCAAAGTCTATCAGTACTTTTGGTATTTTAAAGTTTTGATAGTGGAACATCGCTCCTTAGTTTGTTTGATCAGCTAGGTAGTTGTCGCTTTGAACATGCCGAAATGGTGTAATGATTAATAAATTTATAAATACCTCGCACTGATTCAGCAGAGGTACAACCATAGACGAAATTCTATATCGTCGTTGTTCTTTGTATGTTGACATTCTCGTCTAGACTTATATTTGCTTCTCTATCGTCATGCACACTAAACACTATAATAACAACAACAACACCGAGGCGGGATTGCGATCATCGAGTTAGTTTATCGTTTAATCTATCTTTTAAATCAATACGCCTAATTAGCTGTCGTAGTTACAGCGTATTTTTACCTGATGTGCACGCGCAAAAGCAAGTTTTACTCAGCTTTAGCAGACTGCAACAAATCTTAATAAGATCAAGCTCGTGATTTAACAAGAGACGGTTCGCGTGGTTTAGTATGTATGTAGTTCGTTATATTATTAACTACATAGAATTGAAACAGACACTTATTAATGGCATGGTAAACCTTTGGAATTCTTATTTTCATGCGCTTAGTAACTTACTAGGGATATCTTGAGTCTTTAACATTTATGTTTTTGTCATATTTAGGCTCTGTTGTGATTTGAGGTAACTCACTCCTATGATTGTTGGCGTGAGTATAATTATTTTTATTGGATTTCAAATGTAAATCAACTTTGTGTAATTAGTTATCCACATTGTGGTATGTTATTAGGATATGGGGCAGCAGACTTAGTTTTTTAAAGATTATTTGGTTATGAAAAATTTTGAACTACTTATTTTTGTTCATAAGTATTTCTCGAATTGCAATTATATTTATTAATCTAATTCCATCATGAGGACTGTTACTCTTTATTCTGATGATAAAACAGCACAACATATTTCCAAATATAGCTAGTAGGTAACATACACATTGTGTAAGAACCAAAAGTTTGCCTCTGTGAAAACTTCAAAGCTGGACAAATAAAATTATTTCGGAATTGATTTGTAAAACAGTGAGTAGAAAGGGAAATGTTGCTATAGCGTTCAGGCGTTAATAGCTTTAAGATAAATAATCAAAGAGAGAGGAGTGAGAGAAGGAGTTAACCAACTCACCGAAAAGCGCGATGGTCGCATTCTCGCGAATCGTGACCAAAACCAGTTGGTTGAGTTCCTTGGCGACATACTCACGTGGTGAGATGCATCAGCCATGGACGTGTCCTGAGTTCGATATATCCCTATAGGGATCTCACAAGTGGTGGAACACAATTTTTGGTACAAGCGACCGTAAGTGCGTATCCACATATCTTCCTTTGATATTTTCATCTGTTAGTAAGGTACAATCACACATTCAACATTGCCAGTTTTTATACAAATTATGCACACATTATGTAATTTAAACGAGATCAGTTTGCATTCGCCTATGGTCCGTCCACAGTTGGCCGAGTATTCGCAAACGACTTTTGAGGTGTTCATAATCGGTCAACATTATGAATGTACCATTAGATATATCTTGAGGAGAAACAGAAGCAAGAGATTCAGTATTCAGTACTTACTGAGGTTAGGAATCCAGATCCAGGTGCCTGATCGACTCCTAACAAGAGGCGAACGAATGTTATAACGTAATCTTTCACGAACGCCTGGTAGAGCAAAGTGTCCAACATAGAGGCTGAGAAAACGGAGCCTGCTGCGAACGGGAGTCTGAACATGTACGAGATATGAGACCCACGCTCTTTTTCTCTCTGAAAAAATAACATAGAACTTCATGACAAGGAAAAAAAAAGAAAAAACATGTGTAAAACTAATGTACGTAATATAAGAACCTTTTCCATTTTCGAAAGATGCAACGCATATTTATCATGTGCGCGGAATTGCATGAATCGCATATTTGAGGATTGCGATAGTTCTGTTATCGACTTTATGGATGGAAAGAATCTGGAACAAAATAGTTTCTGGCTTATAAAGTAGGTAGTTCTATAAATATTTGAACTGATGTTTTTAAAAGACAAAAACATCACTATACGACGACAAGAAGATCATAATACGTTTTGTACATAATACGTTCGCAATTACAGACGACCTTCGCTAGAGCCTATCAGCCAAATTTATTAGAAAATTAAACACTAAATTGAATTTGCTTTGTAATGTAACCCAAATGTCACTTATCCGGAAACGCTTTATTAAACGTAATTACATCACAAATTCAAGATTAAATTAATTAATATAGAACTAAGCAAGCTAAAACTATAAAAAAATATGTACTTAAACATTGTCTGAACTGCGACTATGGTGTTGCAATCAGCGAGGCTGTCTTCTTCAGCGGAATTGGATAACTCTTTATTCACGACCACCACGTTTTCTGACAGAGTGATTCCCGCTCGTAAAAGATCATCCAAACTGTAACAATTATCAATGTTAAGGCTTAATTTTTAGCAAAATATAGAGTGACTGTTTTATGAACTCACCAATCAATAGATCCCAGCATCCAATAAACAAGGGGAAAGTACGAAATGGCGTCTAAAAATGCAATATCGGGGCGGCGTTCCAGCAGTAGAATAATGGGATTCAGCGAAGTCTTTGATCTGAAGTGAGCGCGCAATGGAATAATAAAATTGTAAATGCCGTTGGATGCGTAATCAGCTGCAAGGATAATCGTTTTGTTCTGCCATTGGTATTCCTTTGCATTTCTGTAAGCGCAGTGTTCGCAGACTTGAGCCAGTTGCAAACAGCAGAGAGGCTTCTTTTCTTTCAGTAGGTAACAGAGAGTTGGGCTCACTCCGATAAATGGCGACACCGGCGGGAAACCTTTCACAATCCTGAAACAGCTTTTATTTTCACATCGGAACATTTCTGTCTTTCTTATATGCTGGCAATGAGAAATATTATCTTTGTTTGCTTATGTAACAGTTATGGTAAAAAGAGTCAAAATATTTTGTTAGTTAATTTACTAGTTTAGGTAGGAAATATTAAAAAACCACACCTGGAATTGAAGCGCGTACATAAGCGCGTACTTTAGGGTACATGTATATAGATATATTTGTTTTTCAGTGCAAATAGTGCTCACGCTATAGATTAGTTAGAATTCTAAGTTACTAAGATGACAAGTGTTAAAAAATAGTCAGAAAAATTTAAAAAGTATATACAAAAGCGAAGCTAGCGTCAATTGTCTAAAATTTAACACTTGTAATTGATCAAGAAATAAAAGGGAACAGCTAGGTACCTAAAATAAGTTATGAAAAAGGAGATCCTAAGCTATTTAAATTCTATAGATTATAAAATAGGTTTTTTAAAAAAGTGTTAATAAAAATACTACGTAGTGATGATTATAGAAAAAAACTAGTGAACCACGATGACTCATCCCGGCTATAGAATTCATCTAACTTCTTCTAGTGTTCCATACACTATTTGAGAATACTATATGCATACAAAATGTACGCTTAAGATGATTTTACGAAAATCCAAGGTTTACGTGAATATATTTATAGTGTTCTACCTGCAAGGCTCGCTTAGAGCCTCATCAGGCGTTTCTTTCTATTTAACAAGATTGGTTACAAGAAAGGTTTAATGTTTAAATTTCACTCTTACAATGCTCTATAACAATTTATCATTAAACATTTAGATCCAGGGAAGGAAGGGATAATTTCATATTATTCATATTATTATTTAAAACATTAAACATACTAACTTATTTCAAGTCGTTCCACGGCAGTCGCTATATTTCCAATCGTCAAAAAAACGAAAGCGTATGTGGAATATATATTTAGATATTCAACAACATTAACACCAAAGAATACCAAACAGATTTTAATGCAACCAAGACGTAAGTCAGAATTACGTCTTTATTGCATTAAAGTCCTTCCCTCACAGTGTAGGATAGATGAAGGTTATGTAGACAGTCTTACCTCGTGTAATCGTTACGCCAGGCGCTGTGTGGAACGTCGCTGCCGGCCAGAGATGTGAAGCTGCTGGTGGTGGCGTCGTCGCTGGAGGGACGGCCGTGCAGGGGGTTTACGCAGGGGATTACAGATACACAATGCACACAATTGCACGAGAAAAAAAGGTAAATCTTTAGTAAAATAGTGTTCTAAGTATTTATGTCCTTGTTTGATAGATGTAAGCGGAATGTGCAGTTGAATTTAAGAAAAAGATATATTTATAAAAGTGTAATAGTAAAGACAATTGTTGTTTTGGTTAACAGTTTTTTATGAGTAGGATATCATATCTTACCTCGCGTGATTTATTTAAAAAAATATTCAGGTAAATAATGGACGTTTTAAAGTTGCTATACCGAAAAAAATATCACTTGAAGCTTAAAATAATCAAAATATTGTAAGAAAAAACAAACTGCCTTATTATTACACATATCTTATTTATTTAATATTATGATAATATTCAGTAAGAACTATCAATTAAAAAGTAAAGCATAATATTACAGAGCGAAGAAAAATATTGGAATTGCATTTATTTTGAATTATGCGAAAATAGCTTGCTTTAGTTTTATGCGACATTTTTTTATAAAATCAAGGAAATAATCAGAAACATAAAATGCTACATAAAATGCCACTAATAAATTGAAACAAAGCTGAACACTTACTGAAACAATGACGTATTTGTGCAGAATCTATTCATGCATCTTGCGATCCATATCTGCTATCTAATAAAAGGAGTAATGGGTGTGAATGGAAATGGTAAAAAAAGTAACAATGATTATGTAAAAGATTTTTTAGGGGAGAACATTCATGGTGTGGAAAAATTCGATGTTTTTTGTGTCTCAAAACTCCTATCTTCTGTCACCTAGAACTATCTGAATTAACTGTAAGGAAAATGTTACAGACAATTATAATAATGTTTTATACATAACTAGAGTAAAAAGATGGTTTGGCCTACCTCTTGCTTTAATTTCCAAAGTGGAAACTCTAAATTAAAAGCTCTCGGTGGATATGGTTTAGATTTTGGTTGTTAATTATATGTCTATGTTTCTTACTTTGAATTCAATAACTCTTTTTTTTCAGAGTATTGTGACTCCCCAGCTTGAGACAAGATGAAAAAATGATGAAAATGCTAATAAAAGTGAGCGTAATTATGAGAAGGCAACAACATTTAAAGTTATCCCTTATTTTAAATCGTTAAAACCACGAAATAAAACCTTCTCGTAGAAAATTTGATAAATTCAACTGATAGATGTATTTATTATTCAATGAAATAGGTACTTTAGCCGTTTATTGCCTTCAAACTTTCAAGACTATGCCAAAGAGTGAGGATACATTAAATGCGTGCTTGTAGGTAATGCTATCGAAGCAATTTAGTTGATGGATCTAGCTTACGCTATTTTTTCTGAAGGTGACCTCCATGGAACATCATCATCTAGTTCATCCTCACTTTCATCGACTTCCACCTCCTCATCCTGATTGTCAGTGGTAACAACAGGGCTGCTTGTCACCATGTCAGGTACAGGCAGGATTGAAGGTCTACGATTACCTGGAAATTCGAGGCAGAGGTTTTTATGAAAAAAAAATAAGCAATCGTCGTTCCTTACAACGTTTATAGAGTGTGGTTTTGGCCAGCATTATTTTGTTTTTTTTTTAATTTAAAATATAGTACCTTTTCGATGTGTGAGGGCATCTGGACTCAGTAAGTTGTGGTTTTCTGGTTTGGGCAACAGTAAATGGCTATCGGTGGCGCTATCAGTGCCCGGAGAGTCTTTCAAAAACGACCTCGAGTCTGTTGTCGACGTCCCTTCTCCGAATTTACCTGGATAATTTGGATATATTATCTTACCGTTTATAAAACAATTTATTTATATTTAATTGAATGCAACACAGTGTTTATATTTTAAATTAATGCCAATGATGATTAATTTATGTGGATGCCATGTTCTGTCACGGTCAAAGGTTGAGTCACTTTATACTAAAAGTTTTGTTTCGTGTATCGTAATATTGTAATGTTCGAAATTAAATGATCTTGTACGAAATTATAGTTTAAACAACACCATCTTTGACAGTGACTGATAAGGTGAAAAGTAATTTTGAAAATAACACTGGGCAATTTTATATTTATGTGTATTGTTATTTGTATACTATGGGGCTTGAAAAAATAGCCTTACTGACTTTAAGAAGAAACTTGACACTTTTAATTACATTTCAAAAGTAGATTGCATATCATACGAATAAGAGTTAGAAAAATATCATATACATCACTTACTGCTTCGTGCCAGTAAGAATTTGGCAAAATGGTCCTTGTAGACCTTGGAGTAATATTACTTATCCTGATGAATCTCCAAATGTTACATATTTTTGTTAATTTTGAGTAAATTATGAAATTCCGCCACGCAGGTTTTTGAGTAAATATAAATATCTAGACACAGATCAAGGATAAGTATAGTTTTGAATAATGTATGTTAAACATATAGGAC
This sequence comes from Eupithecia centaureata, assembly GCA_944547425.1. Taxonomy (NCBI): domain Eukaryota; kingdom Metazoa; phylum Arthropoda; class Insecta; order Lepidoptera; family Geometridae; genus Eupithecia; species Eupithecia centaureata. The sequence continues at coordinate 11,638,031 of OX155675.1, forward strand.
GTGACGTTACATGCAATATCTTAAGTATATCTTTTAGGTAGGTATTGATCGATTTCCGAACTTGATTAAAATATACAAAAACGGTTTGATTCTATTGATTCAATCGCGAAAATCCCACAAACGAAATATCACAAGGCCACAGACGAGGAAACTAAACAAAATAATATGCGTTTAAGCAGTACAGAAATAAGAAAAGTAACTTTTCAAAAAATCAGAAAGATATTCATTCACACGTAAGTCCAGACGAAGCATACTCGGTAATCATTGACGAAAAACTGTCTGCATGCGACAAAACAACATAATTAGTAAATATGAGTACTTATATACAAATAAAACTGGTCTCCTTGTAACTCAAAACATTAAAAGTGAGTAAATTGCTCTTTGTCTGAGTTGCGAGATTTTATGTTAGTAATTTAGTTAGACAATGAAGTCAGACAACTAGCAATAATAGGGTACAATTTCAACGAAACGCATACCGAAACAAATGATGACAAGTAAATGAATTCGGTTAATTTTCGTGTAAACCAAACCATGGCACTCACAGCTAGCAACAATTAAATTAGCGGATGATACGGTATTAGCTTGGTTGATGCGTGATGGCGATGCGTTGGGTGTGGAACTCGAGGGAGCTTGCAGTATCACTTGTGGGAGGTCGTACTGAACGACGTTACTACCGTCTGGTTTTTTCGCCTGCACAGAACCTTCCTCTGCATCACCTGACCTCTTTTCAGTAGAGAGCAAGCTAAATGTTGTTTGGTCTTTGGGTATAGCAGGTCTTTGATCGGCCTGTTTTTCCGCAACCACAAATGCAGAGTTTTCTTCTTTTGTGATGCTCATGTAATAGCATGTATCACTTTTTTTCATGATATGCCTGGGGCCAGGGTTTAAGAGGATTGTTTCCTCATAAAATTCCGGCAATTCCGAAGGGCGCACTCCTACTAAGGCCACGCCGTACCTTAAAATGGGATTACATTGAGTTTCAATGCCTACATTTAATTGTGATCATTACGCTACTAATAAAATAATTGCTTTACTTTCTGTGGGAGTGAAAACTTGCGTATGTAAAACTCTTTCCTTCGTATTCTCCGAAAAAGCGGCTATCTCCTAAAACTATGTGATATATTTCGTTCCCTGAACATTTTCCATAAAGGCGATGCCATTCCTCGGGAGACTGTTGGCCTTCTCTGAAATAAAAATCTTGAGTTTGGAACATTTTCTAACATATCCATGGTCACACACATAAAGTTCCAGAATATGAACAACCGTGGCTGTACATATTAGTGCAGTATGATTACATTCCTCGATGAACACTTACTGCCCTCGACTGGTGTGCAGCAGAAGTGTTACCAACGTGGACGCTCCTGGGCAAGTGCAGTTGTTCGCCAAAAGAGCGTATTTGAATTCATCCTCGCATACGACGAATTCGGCAAATTTCACGTGTAGTTTGTTTTCCGGTCGAAATATTTGCACGTATTGAGGTACCATTGGAGCAAAGTCTTTCACTGCCCATGACCTAAGACAAGTGACGTTCAGAATTATGAAATGAATGTAGCACTTACTACATTTTAGGATGTTTATTCATTCTAAATTATATTATAAGTTGATAAATAATCATCAGCATGAATAATAATCAACTTATAATATAAAAATACAGTTATTATTAAACGTATGTTGTTCGATATAATGTTATCTCTTCAAATTGATTAGGACGCGGGCTATGTAGAGTTCTCAGTTGCAATATTGCTGCAAAAATTACGTATATATAAATCTGTGGCAGGGATTTGCTTAACCCCTCAGTTATGAGTTCAATAAACAACTTTGTTCACTAAGTAGGTACCAGTGCAGTTTGATAACGAAAAGGTTTTCAAAAGCTCGATATACTTTAATTTCTATTATCTCGCTCATACGTACAAGAATTCAGTGAAAATAGCCATTCGTAAACTTAAGTTCAGTACAGAAACAAAGGTTCTAGTACGTGTAACTATTCTACCGCTATAATATACAAAAATATATTTACTCTATTCGGTAGAGGATCTGCAAAACTCCATATGAATGGAAAGTGACGTATACTTTTTTAAAATCGGGAAGTTACCTATCCGAGTCTATTAGTTAACTTTTTAGAGTTAACGATTATAGAGTCTGTTTTTAAGAAAGATAAGTCAGGACTTCATCATCATAATTATCATCAGCCTATATAAGTTCACTGCGGGACATCGGCCTGAATGAGCGCCATAGCACCCTGTCTTTCAGTTAGTGTACGTATAAAGATCGAAAGTTCGGGATACTAACCTCAGTATGGTATGTTCATCAGCGGCAGTTTTATCAGCGTAGTTCCTTGCTGCTAGAATGAAACAGGCTTCAGCTTCGCTCATACGAGCTCGGATCAAGTCAGTGTCTTTGAGACACGAACCTTGGATGTAAATTACCCGTTGAGCCCATATCGGTACCTGAAACCACAGAGATCAAAAGCTACAAAAACGTGACTTGAACAAATCTAGTTAAGTCCATTTATCGGCCGAGACAACATTGTATGTTTTTTTATTGATTAAAGATTTGACCAGCTTAGGCTCGCTATGGCACGCTCAATATACAGCCTTACCTTATTGTCTAACTTAAAAACGATTATCAGTTAATTCAAATAGATTATCATGGTTGAATCGATTCCATGGTTTGTCCAGGTTAGATTACAAAAGTCAAAAATGAATCGTTATCAATTATCAGCTGAGTTAGACAATAAGGTATAGTTTAATAAACAGAGTCGGGTGATATAATTTCATAACATGAGCAGTTGACCATTTTAAAATTAAGGTACAGAAGAAACCTATAGGAGCAGGTAGGTGCAAAGAAATACTATCCAAAGATCTTATCTAAAGTCCTTCCAATTTAGTACCACCTTTCAAGATAGTTTCAAGTTCAGATGTAAAAAACATTTATCTAGATCCAATACTTTTATACCTGCAATATCATCCTCATAGTGGTATCCAGTTCCATCGGGGACAAGAGTACCACGTAGTAATCCTGAAGCAACGGGTGGGCGTAGAATTCGTTCAGGAAATCCATGATGGTGTCAGCATGAAGGGTAGTGGAACACACCACTACATGCTTCTCGGATTGTGCACGATGCGAAGAATACGAGCCCCCAAGCTTTTGCCTCTCCATCCAAGTAAAAGCCAGCTGCTCGAACTATAATTGAATTAATTTTAAATTATAACCCGGCTAATGCTGTCCCGTCGTAATCATAGAAGAACAATACAATAAGCATTTCCGCCCGTTTCTCGCAACGCAAATCAAACTACTAATGTCAAAACTTATTTTTCAAATGGCACATAATGCATTTTTCTGTTACAAAGTTCATATAGTACGAGTATATACATACTATGGTAGTATGAAGTATCAGCGTTCGAGAAATCGGCTGTTTACCTGTCAGATACGTTCAAAACTCTAATAAAGCTGTTAGTTTTGTCAAATATTGTATATGAAAATTACCAAAATAATATGAAAAAAAATACATTTTTTAAAAATCAGTCCAAAAACAACTTGATTAACTCTGATTTTCGGACGTTCTACAAACATAGACGGTGCCTAGTATTGAAAAATACTTATCTTTAGAACTTTTTTAATCGGATAACCCCATTTGATGGCCTGCGAGAAAATGACAGGACAAGATGAGAGTTGACTTAATCTGTGAATTCTGTACAATATTATTACTTTACACTGAACCCTCAGCGAATGCCGGATACTGCAATAATATAGTGCACAATTTTCCATCGAAATAAGTTACTAAAACACCTAAATTCCTCGTACGTCCAGTTTTTCAAGTACTAAAACAAAAACTAATATGTTTACCAATGTAATTAATGTACCTGCGTCGGCAGGACGATGAGAGCGACTCCAATCATAATGACCATAAACAGTTGTGATGGCCAAATATCTGGTACGAAGTCTCCGTACCCCACCGTGGAGAAGGTGACCACGACGAAGTACATCGCTTGGAACAGATTCAAGTGACGATGCCCAGCTCGTTGGAAATGCTGAATACCACATACGCTGAAAAAAAGTGTGTGTATGTATAAGGCAACAAATTTCTAGTTGCCAACCAAAAATTCAATTTTCGTCACAAAATAATGGTTTTGCAATCGAAAAGATATCAATAAAGCAAAACCAAGTCGTGCTCAATATTGAGTAATCTAAATTACTGTAAAATTTTACAAACAAATGCACCAATTATTTATGCATCTTATGCAGTTGCACTTATATGTAGGAATGAAGAATGTATAAAAATGTGACAATATTACCATCAAAAGTAGTTGCGTTAAATATTATAATTGTTTTGTTACAAACCCCACCAACGAAACGTATTAATACAAGCTTTAGTTAGTTAATTGTACAGTTAATTAACTTCATTTCATAATGTGATCTTTTCCCATTACATGTAGACTATGAAAAGTTTGGGGAAATCGTTATAAATTGAGTGTGCCCCTAGACCCCAAGAACCAAGGGTTTCTTCCACCCCAAATGGCTCAAATAACAAACCTCGGTCATGCTTAGGAAAATATATATACTAACATAACCTCCACTACGAAAACACAATATACAACAAATTCTACTTTTCGATGCCATTTTCAAGAATCAATGCCATGTAAAGTGCAAGGTTGGCGATACCTGATTCAGCAACCTTCTCAAATATTCATAACCAAACCCAAATGTTTCCTTCTGAACCTCGGTCAAGATTAGCGTATTTTAGTCGTTTGAGGAACTCCGCTGGTGTAACTGCGTGCCCTTACTGATATGCCTTCCAGAATCGAAGGCGTTAGAGTATTTCTTATAAACTAAAATAAAATAATTACCTTGTAAAAACAAGACATAGTAGTGTCACGCACAAAATCATAAGCTGTTGTGATAGCGCTGACTGAGACTTCTGCATAGCACGGTGAAGATCATTCTGAAAATGTTTTGCTCATTAACAATCATCAAAACTTTATTAACAACGAAAATTACAAGCAAAGGAATAGAAAAATTACAACTAGTATTTACAATTGAAACCATTGAGCTAACTGCAGACGGTTGCAAACAGTCTAAAGGTAGCTCAATTGATCCATGTCAATTAGAGTCGGAAGCGTCCCCAAGACACTGGCTGCATTACCACGCTGTATGGCAATTTGCTCATTACATATGTTTTAAAGGGACATTAACAAATTCTACTTCATGGAAGTGAATATTAACAAAAAAAATTACGACCAAAGAAATTAAAACTGGTATGAAAAATTAAAAAAATTAATATTAATAATCTAGTTCAACTGATCCATATCAATATCGGTCGGACGTGTGCGCAAGACACTAGCTGCATTGTCCCGCTGAGGCAATCCTGATGCGCTGCGCGAGACTCTACTCAACAGCTCTCGAGTTACGCGTCATTGTTACTTATTCGTATTAAAACAACTTTTTAAGGACTACTTCCCATTACATCCAAAACCATTGTTCTCCGAAAATAAAACTTTCATACATTCGTTCCCATTTACATCCAGGCTAAGTTGAGGTACAGTCAGCGCGAGAATCTTCTGACAGTAAGATAGGTTCAAGTAATCGCGTAAGGTACGGATACAAGGATATTTGAGAACAGAAGTAGAGGATTGTCTATATATTTAATTCGTCATACAATATCAAGGCAAGAAAGGAAATCAGAGATAGGTAGGTAGGTACTCAATATAATAAAAATAAGACTGAATTAAAATGAAAACTCAATATTAAAACCAAACAATTATAGATTATCACCGTTTCAATCAGACTTAAGAATGCAAATAAATGAAAAATACATATTATAATAGACCTTATCAATTTAAAATCTTGAAAACAATAAATTTGGATAAACAAATGTCTGTTTTGTTTGCTTGCAAGCTTCACTAGCAAACTATGAACAGCCGTTCTTAAGTTTACTGTACGCAAACATTTCGTGGATGTGATTGGAAATCTTTTTTGGATGTCATGGGATGGTAGCCGTTTTAAGAGAGTACTTCTAACTGCATTCTCAAATGTACTATAACAGACTCATTTAAGTACTTACAAATAAATTCTCCAGTGATCTTTTTGCCAACCAACAGTTTAGGAATACTGGTATGAATAAATTACGTAGAGGTGGAAAAGCCAACTGAAATATTAAAAAATACGTTGTAATATGAATCTCTTCACTCAGAATGTGAAATGTGCTAGAATAAATTAAGTAGTAAAGGTATGTGTATTTTTAGTATTATTATTATAATAGCAAACTACCAATTTGTTATGCTCTATAGGTTTTCCTTTTGAACTTGACATTTCATAGCTCTTACAAAATCCTAAATAAAAACAAAACTTTTCAACAACAATTAAAAAAAATTTAGAATTCATTTTGTTCGGTAGCTTTTGTCCAAAGGAGACTTTATTAAAGAGTGGAAATATTTCAAGTAATTTGGGAACCTTATCTAATTAATCATTAAGTAAATTATTGTGGTCTTTTATGATATTTTTTTTTTAAATCAAAATAAGATTTGAAGATTCGACATAAAATTCAGACATAAAAATACTTACGGTCAGTGCAAAAGGAATCGTATTCATCATTTCTAGTATGAAATGAAATGATAGTATTTGTTGCCAGATGTTACCCTGTGAACAGTTATAAAATATATAATCTGACCTGCTTGTTAACTGAGTTTAGATTGCTATTGGAAATCCGATTCCAATCTCAGGTTTTGTTTATTTAAACAGGCTTAATTGTAGAATTCAAGACGTGTTTTGTATACGAAGGGGTTTAACAGAACCAAAGAAATATTGGAAGATATTGTTATTAATAGACGGCATTATTTATCTATATAAATAATGCCGTCTATTAATTAGTTTTAGAAACCCTATGGTTTCACAAAACATTTATAGCATGTAGCCGAAAGGGTGATTCTGCTTCTACCAAATATAGTAAAAAAATTGCAGACATTTTTTTTTTACTATATTATTAATTAATTTCCTTTATCGTGTTCTTAAACGTCTCTAAATTTTATTTTTGTTTTTAAATTTCAAAGGACTAAGATCAATTTTTGCAATCATTAAAATAATTAAACTGAAAAAGCACAAGATAAATTCTATTATTTTTTAATGATATTAATAATAAGGCAAAGACGCGTTGAAAAAAATATATTATCGGAAGAAAAAAACCACCGGAGTCAAGAATCACCCCGTTCGGCTTTCATTCATAATTTAATAAGTCTCTCGTTCGTTTTCGAACTCTAATTTGTCTTTTTCTTATGATTTGTAAGGTGGATTTTTTAGTGGTTATTTTTCTGTTATTATTAAGATTTCTTTCTTTGATAACGCAAAATATGTTGAATTCTAGAACCAAGTATAGCATACGATAAAACGAGATAATAATAAAACATTCATTCAGACTAACCTTATAACCTAAATAGGCTAAAAGTATAGCTTCTGTAAATGATATCATGGCCAGCACGGCCTGCACGATCCACAAATATAGAGGTCGGTTGACCCATATTATTCCGTCCCAGTTAATGATCGGATGCTCTTGAAATTCCTCTTCTGTCAAGTTGGCCGAATATTCAAATTCAGTCTTATTTCCGGGTCTGCAACCGTAGCTGGAAAACAATATCTATCAGAGCTATGTCTATGAACAGTCGCGTCAGATAGATCTTAGCAATCAGCCTGGACAATAATATTTTAGAAGTTTCAGAAGTTTAATTTTACTGTCGTCTTCAAATTACCAATAATATCTGAACGCTTAAAGTGGGCAATTGCATGCACCGTAAATACGTAGTGATAAAATTGTCATTAGCGAGCAAACGATTGAAAGCTCTAGAGAGAATATTACACTTATACTGACAGTGCATATAAAACTAAGCTTCTGGAAGTTCCATATTTTCTTGATCGTTCTCACTGTACCTACATACTAGTTACGGCACGGAATAAAGTTCAATGAAAATGCAATTAAAACTTTTAACAAGAATTAAACGGACTCATAGACGTATATAAATGCGAGATAGACTATTAAGACTTAACTAATCTCAAAGATTACGTAAGTAATTCCTAAAAAAATTTATGTCAGTTATTTTTTTTACTGAAGGTTTGTGTTTTCATCAGAATAAAAATGCGTATCCGATTCAAGTACGCGTATAAAGAGACTTAGAAAACCCGGATCTCTCCTATTCCGTGCTTCGATTTGCACTTAGCCGCTTTGTTTTGTAAACTTACTTATACGATGTATATCGTAGTGCCTTGGTTGGTATAGAACTGACTTTGCTTTGTTTATACCTCTAGACTTAGAAGAGAGCTTTCATTTGATTGTCAGATAAGCTGATCAAAGGTGCTGGCAGGATGTGGACGGGAGACTCAAGAGGGGAGTGGGGAGTGGGGAGCCGAACAAACGAATGTTTGTAAGTATTATATTTAAAAAAAATTGTTAACCTCAAATGTGTAAATAGTTTGAAATGGTTTTATTATTATTATGCTTGCTCTCAGAAAACTATAATTGCTTATCTAGCTCAGATTTAAGTACTATTTCAAACAAAATATTTTTTATATCGTGCACAATATAGGAAGATTTTATAAAATACATGAATACTTGTTCTAAGAAGTTTCGCGTTTAACAGCAAGTTATATTATTATATGTTTTATGTGTAAATGCCTGATGATCACGTCAATATAAAGTTCATAAAATATACATATCTGAAAGTGAATCTCAAAAACAACGGAATGAATAAAATATTTGGTTTGGTTGTACTTGGGAAACAAAACGAAAGTCCTAAATATACAGGGAACAGGGAATTTAGAATTGACTTTGACCGAGTTTTCCGCCATCCACGTTAAAAAGTTTGCGGAAACATACAAAAGTTTACCTTTTTGAACCATAAAAGTCCCCATGTTAATTATTAATTTGTTTGGTAGAGTATTTAAATGAATATAATAATTGTATATTAATAAAAGAAAAAAATATATGTTCAAAAATACGAAATACAAGGCAGTATGGCTTTATGGCTTTCGCCTGTCCTAGATGGACTAATATAATAAAAACAAAAATAGCAGCAATTCGATTCAATTGTTTTCTCATGTTTTTTTTTTATATTTCCTTGTATTCGTAATGAAAAGCGCAGTGCTTACCTCGGGTGAAAGTAACTTATTTAGTCCCTTGAACTATTTGCCAAACCCCGTCTTGGGACTAAATAAGTTACTTTCAACCCTTGGGTAACAATGTACTATTACACAAACTTTCATATTTATTGTATAAAGTAGGTTGCTCCGTGGTTATTTATTCAGGTAGGTATATAGTTCAATATTTATTCAAATGAAGTAATTTTTTTCGCTTGTGTTATGGATTCACGAATATCTGACCGCATAGGTAATGGGTAATAAATGTTAGTTAAGTATTAATGTTCATCTTTCATAAAACGTATCCAGGTATTAAATCCTTTTACAATAATAATTTGCTGTGGTTTTCTTTGTTTAGTTTTCATATTATACTCCTAGTAATAAATTTTCTAACAGCGAATGGTCTAACAGTTAAAACTGCAATATTTAGTACCTATTATATATACCAGCAATTTATAGTTCTTACGTTTTAGGTAGAATACCTCAGTTTAAAATGAGATATTGACATTATAGATGCGAAAGTTCAATGGATGGATGTTTTTAATCTATTCACGTAAAAACTACGAAACAAATTGGGCTGAAATCATGAACTATGTTAGACCTAGAATTGGGCTGAAATTTTTATTTACACATAAAAATTCAGCCCAATTCTAGGTCTAACATATTTTTTCATTATTTCATTATAATAGTTATTATTATTTCACTTTATTTGTTTAAATTCTCGTTAAAAAATACATTTTTTAGTATAGAAAATACAAAAATATTATAAAACTAACCTACAGTAAAAAATAAATCAAAACGGTGGATCACCGGCCGTGAAGCTAGGCTCAAGCAGCCGGTTGCAGATAGAGGAACTTCCTGACGATACGTGCCGAATCCAGGAGAACCGCTTTTTGGATCTGGCCCTTGATCCAACTTCCTAGCGAGAGTCTCTTGAGATGTTTATCGAGGCTCTTCGTTATTACCCCGTTATTATTATTATTATTATAAACATATATTTATACTTAAGCTACTTTTCATAAATATTCTAGCGGGTGAAGCCACAGTGCCAAGCTAGTTACAATATTATTGGATAATTTTATGTATTAAAGGAACTCGGAATCTAAAGATATTGTGAGAATTTGAGGTATTTATCCAAGAGTGAGTATAAGTACATATTATATGCAAAAGTATAAGTTCGTAAAAATGAAAGGATTCTGGATGTATTTTTTGTTCTAAATTCGTTTAATTTCTTCAACACCGTGGTGACTCACAGGTTGCATACAATAGTAAAGTTTTAAATTTTCTGAATTTTAAATGAACCCTATATAACCTACACAAAATAATCATGGCTTTATCAATGTGCACGCGCTACTTGTTCATGGAAAAGAAATAAATTGATTTTATTGACCTGATTTCAACTGTAATGTGAAGGCTTATTGAATATAGAAGTTGTTTTGATCAACGGTAACTAAATTATGGAGAATTTGAGTTTTTAATTAAACACTTATATAGGACGGCATAGTGTGCAATTATATTTTCATTACTCATACTCGGAAAGTAGTTCTAAACATACCTGAAGAGCGGGTTGAAAGTGATACTTTTCAGCCCTAGGGAGAATCGTTTTCAACTGACAGCTATCACGATAGTATTGAACCATAATAATGGCAAAAAGAGAAAAATAAACGCTGAAGGTAAAAAAACAAATCGGGTTAGCGGCAATTCACTGAAATCAAAAAATACGAAGGACAAGGTAGTATGGCTTTATGGCTTTCGCCTGTCCTAGATGGACTAATATAATAAAAAAAAATTAGCGGAAATTCGATTCAATTGCTTTCTCATGTTTTTATTTATATTTCCTTGTATTCGTAATGAAAAGCACAGTGTTTATTTAACTCGGGTGAGAGTAACTTATTTAGTCCCTCGAACTATTATCGTACTATTTCATTACTCATACTCGGAAAGTAGGTCTGAAGTTGCCTGAAGAGCGGGTTGATAGTGATACCCTGAGGAAAATCGTTTTCAACTGACAGCTATCACGTTACTATTGAACCATAATAATGGAAGAATGACCAAATAACTGCTGAAGCTAAAAAAAATTGGGATTAGCGGCACTGAAGTCAAAAATACGAAAGACAAGGCAGTATGGCTTTATGGCTTTCGCCTGTCCTAGATAACAATATACTTAAGAAAAATAGCGTCTATTCGATACATTTGTTTTCTTATGTTTTTATTTATATTTCCTTGTATTCGTAATGAAATGCACAATGTTTGCCTCGGCTGAAAGTAACTTATTTAGTCCCTCGAATTATTGGCGCCCTCTCCGGGCGCCAAACCCCGTCTCGACACTAAATAAGTTACTTTCAATCCTTGGGTAACAATGTACTATTTCTCAAATCAGCCTACATTATATAATGTACAAACCCAGCAAAAATGAAATCTTTAAGAACCTATGAGCAGTCAGTCAGAATTTAAAAAACATTATTTAGACTATCAACTGTTTCTTGGAAGGTCGGAAATCTTTTTTTGATTTTTAGAGATTTATTCCATGTCTGAGAATAGTGTTATTAAACATCAAAAGATATATTTTAGAAACCGATATATCAAGTTCTGATTATTTTAGGGCTAGATGATGATGATGTCCTGCTAAATTATTTATTTTATAAAAGATGGTTCTTTCAATGACTTTCATTGCTAACTAAATATTTATTTTATACATATTTGTATTGGGTTCTGGGGGTTTTCTTGAATAATCTAATAATAATCTATAAGTGTTATGTTATTGTATGAAGTATATCAGTCATCTATAAGTTACCTAGTTTTTAAGCTGCGAACCAATAAACGTGTTTTCTTTCTTTTCTTTCTATTACACATAACACAAGCTCTGGTTAGCTTGGGGTTAGGTAATGCTGTGTGGTTATTCCAGCATTAATAACTAATTTTTATATAGCAATTTAAAATAACTAATAGTACAACGGATCGGGCTGAAATTTAGAATAGACGAACCTGGAGTAACACATACACATCATCACATAAAAACGTTTCCATAGAAACCAAAACGAATATACTGGCTAAATATACATGGATCAATTGAGCTACCTTTAGACTGTTTGCAACCGTCTGCAGTTAGCTCAATGGTTTCAATTGTAAATACTAGTTGTAATTTTTCTATTTCTTTGCTTGTAATTTTCGTTGTTAATAAAGTTTTTTTGAATATACTGGCCGCAGGCATATACTTAATCATATAAAGCTGATGGAAACTAAAATCATTTTTATGTCCTTGCAAATCCACTCCGCCCAATGCCAACCTTAATTTGCCATCAGGTCACAAAGGATTCCCTTTGACATATGTAATTACATAATTATAATGTTGGTGCAAGTAAATTGTTGCACGTTTTTATTTCTTGGATTAAATTGATTTTGCTGACCTGGTTTAGTTTTTAGCGTGTATTTTTGTTTTTGTATTATGGAACCTTATAGGTACCATTTACATTCATTTAATAATGGTAAAAGTGACAAATCAAATAAATATTCATAATTTCCGCATATCTTAATATTTTAAACTTAATTAATTTTATAATATGACAATATGTTAACTCAGGTTCAGTTTTAGAAATAAATGGTTCTTTTCTTTTATATTACCCAACAAAAAATATTTCCCAAAACACGGAAACAACTATGGAAGACAAGATGATGCTGTGTGACATCGTCCTATAGTAGTACTAGCAAACCACCCCGGCTTCGCACAGTATTATTATACTTGTTAACTTTCCTCCTGAATTACTCTACCTATTAAGTAGTTTTAAAGATTTAAGTATACATAGGGACAGAGAGAGCGACTTTGTTTTATATTGTTTTATATATAAGGTATATAGGTAGTGATACGGCTTCGCACGCTATTGCTAATAAAACTTTTCAAGGCTTTTCCTATCCCATGAGATCTGATAAATGGGATGAAATATCTATACCTATTTTATTCCAGGGCAGTCAACGTATATTCAAAAATTTCAGGCCTATCCGTTAAATTTTTTGAACAAAAATCCATGCATCCATTCGTCTTTAACCTTATTTTCAAGATATTATATATACTTTACTAATATTTTGAGAAAATATTAGTAAAGTCTCTCTATATGAATCCTCTGTGACCGACATCGTTATTGTGACTTCTTGCAAGTGATTGCAGGTGTTCTTTTCTTGGAAAACATTGATTTTGTTAACCTATTTCATACTCATTTTCCAAACTAGTATTTGATACTATTTTCTTAGAACTTGTTGACGGGTGACAGGGAAAGATATGAGTAACCAGAAACATTAGTGATATTCGATGGTATTCGAGGTAATTTAAATTCATAATTTCAGCATATTTTGAGATTTTAACCTTGTTTATTTTATAACATGACATGTGAACATAGAAAATCTAGAATCAATAACTTTATATGACAACGCTTACAAATTTCATAAAGTTAGTTTAAACTAACACAAATTAAACTATAAATAATTAAAAAATTATATAAGGTATTGATAAATTTTCTCTTCTTTTCAATTTGACATGTTATATTATTATAAAACTAGCTGTTGCCCGCGACTTCGTCTGTGCAGGATTAGTATTTCGAGTATACGCGATATGTAGTTTCACCCGCGTAATTCCCGTTCCCTTGGAAAATCCGGGATAAAATTTAGTTTATGTGCTAATCCCAACTACAATCTATCTGTGTGCCAAATTTTAGGCAGACCAGACGTTCAGTAGTTTTTTCGTAGCAGTGCCTCACGGTATCACCCACGTAATTCCCTTTCCCGTGGGAATTCCGGAATAAAATATAGAGTATGTTCTATTGTGATACAGACGTTATGTGTTAAATCTTTCTCTGTGCCAAATTTCATCCAGATCCGTTCAGTAGTTTTTGCGTGAAAGAGTAACAAACATCCATCCATCTATCCATCTATCCATCCATACTTACAAACTTTTACGTTTATATTATTATTAGGATGAACAAAGTAAAATGTTTATATACATACAGATTTGCGAACTATTCAATAGATAAAACAAATTTAAAGACGCGTCGCACCCTTGTCTCCCCCGAATAAAGGTAAACTAAGTAAAATGTACATAAACATACAGATTAGCGAACTATTCAATATATAAAACAGCCGAATAAAGGTAAATAAAATAAAGAGATGGATATGTAACTCACCAGGAGGCAGAGATAGGGTCGCCGTCAGCACACACGCGACATATATACAAAATGCAGGCTAATATCTTGAAAATAAGGTTTGCTATTCTAATCCGTAAACCTGCAACAATAACACACGATAAGTAAAACGTACATAAACGTTTTTATTAATAAAACCCAACGACTTGTTCAAATCTATAGTTATAAAAAACATTGATGTAGTTCAGTATTCTATGTATAATATATAAATGTATAGGTATTAATGGAATGTATTGCATTAAGTATACATTTCAGTCATCTAGTACCCCATAATCTTTGCTTAGCTTGGGGATAGATGATACCTACTGTGTGGTTTAACTGTGATCCTTGTTTGTGTCAGAAGCACAATAAACTAGTTTCAAACTAGTTAACTCTGATCCAATCATAATTAATTAGATAAATGAGTTCGAAAGTTCTTATTGTACAACATTGATTCAGGTTTGTTTGTATTTATTATAAGTGTTTTTTTATATAACGCACTATGCATCACTTGAGAGATATATAGATACTACAAATTGTAATTCGAGAAATATAAGCTCTCGCCTGTGCCTCGAGCCCTCGGAGTTGATATCTCGGCCTCATATAACACCCTTGTCATTAGTCGGTCAAATTCTCCTCTTGATGAACAATGAATATACGCATTGTGCTTTCTTTTATTGTTTACTTTGTTTGTAATCATTTATTATTTTAGTAGCATTTTATACAAGACGCCTACATCTCGTGTAGCACTACTTCGCTACATATATTATCGTCTACGAGCGGCGTAGCACTTGATATATTGTGCCAACGGCCACCGTAGCACTTGCTACGGTGTGTTCATGTGCGGCGTAGCACTTGCTACATATCGTCTAGGAGCGGTTTAGCACTTGATATATTGTGTCAACGGCCACCGTAGCACTTGCTACGTTTATGTTCATGTCCGGCGTAGCACTTCCTACATATCGTCTAGGATCGGTGTCGCACTTGATATTTGTGTAAACGGCCACCGTAGCACTTGCTACGGTATGTTCATGTGCGGCGTAGCACTTGCTACATATCGTCTAGGAGCGGTGTAGCACTTGATATATTGTGTCTACGGCCACCGTAGCACTTGCTATGGTATGTTCATGTGCGGCGTAGCACTTGCTACATATCGTCTAGGAGCGGTGTCGCACTTGATATTGTGTAAACGGCCACCGTAGCACTTGCTACGGTATGTTCATGTGCGGCGTAGCACTTGCTACATATCGTCGAGGAGCGGCGTAGCACTTGATATATTGTGTCAACGGCCACCGTAGCACTTTCTACGGTATGTTGATGTGCGGCCTAGCACTTGCTACATATCGTCTAGGAGCGGTATCGCACTTGATATTTGTGTAAACGGCCACCGTAGCACTTGCTACGGTATGTTCATGTGCGGCGTAGCACTTGCTACATATCGTCTACGAGCGGCGTAGCACTTGAAATATTGTGTGAACGGCCACCGTAGCACTTGCTACGGTATGTTAATGTGCGGCGTAGCACTTGCTACATATCGTCTGGGAGCGGTGTAGCACTTGATATATTGTGTCTACGGCCACCGTAGCACAAGCCAAAACTGTCATTTTTTTTATTCATGTCTGTCTGTCTGTCTGTCTGTCTGTCTGTCTGTATCGTAAACGCGCATCACGCCGAAACTACTTGATGCATTGAAATGAAACTCGGCATGATTATAGGACATACTACGAGGAAGGACATAGGATACTTTTTATCCCGGAATTCAGTAAGGTTCTCATGGGAGAGGGTATGAAAGTAAAATTCCTTTACCGCGCATCACGCCGAAACTGCTGAATGAATTGGAATGAAACTCAGGACGATTTGAGTTCATAGTACAAGGAAGGACATGGGATACTTTTTATCCCGAAATTCAGTAAGGTTCCCCTGGGAGAGAGGGTGGAACAAAAATTCTTTAACGACGCATCACGACGGAATTTAATGAATTCGAATGGAACTCGGGACGATTAGACATGGGATACATTTTATCCCGGAATTCAGTTTGGTTCCCCTGGGCTATACGGGTTTTCAAAAATTTCTCACTGCATCTGAACGACGCGTACACACGCGTCGTTCAGATGTTGTGAGAAATTTTTGAAAACCCGTATAGCCCAGGGGAACCAAACTGTATTGAACTGATAAACGCGAAAGTTTGTAAGTATGAATGGATAGATGGATGGATGTTTGTTACTCTTTCACGCAAAAACTGCTGAACGGATCTGGATGAAATGGCACAGAGATAGATTATATGCTGGAATAAGAAATAGGCTTTATTTTATATCGAAAATCCCACGGGAAAGGGAATTACGCAAGTAAAATCGCGAGTACTCCAAATACTAATCATGCGCAGACGAAGTCGCGGGTACCAGCTAGTTTTTAATATATGTACATCGATGCGAGCGAAGTTACAGGCGCGGAAAGCTAAAACACTCCGTTTTTACAGCGTACATGCGTGGACGTAGTAGATTCTTTTCTACTGATAAAGAATCTACTACGTCCACGGATTCTCATCTAGATGAACTTTCAGTCGTGTCTAAGAGTCCTTTATGTCTTAACCCATATATGCCCAAAAGCACGAAAACGACCCAAACTTTCTTCTCCCGCTTGGATGCCTCGAAATTGAAAATTATTTATAAGAAATTGTATTTAACGCCATTTACGCATTTTATGATAAAATAGCTAATCACCTGAAGCAAATTTTACATCAACAAAGCTCAATTTCAGTTGAATAGTTGTGGTGAAAGTTACGACTTGATTTTTATGGCGAAATTTTTGCACCGGCTGAGACAAAACCGTAAGTAACTATTTATTTATAAGGATATTAGTTTAAGTATTTGAATGATTAGTAAAGTAAATATAATACTCTAGATACGTACGTACAAAATTTTGAAAATAATAAGTTTTTCACTTTGTTATTAGACCGAATATTTTGATGAGTCACTACCGACCCTCTGGGCAGATATGATACCGAATGTTCTCTTTTTTTCTCAGGTCACGCCGAATTCTATCTAATAATGAAAAAGTAGATATCCTGGAAAGTTTGCGTGAAAACGAAGGTCTTCAAAACGTTAGGTCTATTTAGATATTTATTTAATCTTCCTGACAAATGCTTTGCGAAATTAGCATAGTAATTTCGTAGTTTTTTATGTGATTCCTAAGCTAGGTATATTGTTAATTTTATTTATTCGGATTACCGAATTTTTGGATTAGGAAGTAATCTTCCTAATTATTGAACATAGGCATTAATACATTAGTAAAAATATAAAACCGGCGTGTAAAAATAACATACTGCGTTTGATTGACCCCTACCTTTTCCACTGTTATTAGATAGTTATTTGCCCGCGGGGTCGATAGCGACCCTTCTAAAAAAAGGCACTTTCAGTAACTGAAACTCAAAATAAAAAAATATGGGTCTTATAATATTCCATTAGCAACAACATATGCAAAATTTATGAAAATCGGAGACCTAAATCTTTCTGGGCATATATGGGTTAAGGAAATAAAGCACTGAGTTTAAGTTAAAACCCTTTTAAAAGAGGCGCCGAGAGTCGAGGCGCTACTTAACACAGTTGGTCGTGATCTTTACGCTTGCATAGACCTCTTCAACTTCTATCCTAACTATGTATGTAGTATTTCTATAAGTAGGTTCCTCAAAAATGACCTGTGGAATATATCATACGCATTCTTGTAAAGTCAAAAACACTCACGCCAAACCCTTTGAAGCCGGCGTAAATACCGACACCGATCGGTGTGCTGAGTGTGAACGGTTTTACTTTTTACTACAAAGTTTGCGTAACTTTTTTTTGTATGGAAATCTGAACAGCGCCCCTAGCGGGAAGTTTACAAAACTTTTTTGCAAGTTTGAATCGATAACCATTACTTTTATAGTTTCTTAAAACGTGAATTTGATAGTTTACTCAATTTTTTGACAGATATGCGAGTGTGAACGGCAAATTACGTCAATTTTTGACAGATAGCTACTATAATAAGTAAACTTTAAAAGTAAAGTATTTCACTTGATAATTCTTCAGTGAGGCCATAGTAACTATTGTATTAGGCTCGGCGCCCATTATCGGCATCGGCACGACTGAGGATTTTAGGTGGCAAATAGCAATATAAATTAACATAATAGCAATAAAGTAGAAATCGCCGTGTATATGGTCGTAATAACAAAAAATACCGCTTCGGTATGCTTGAGGCTGCTGTATCGGCAGCCTTGAGAATGCTTCGGGATGCTTCGGCATCCTTCGGTACGCCGCCGGCGCCGAGGCAACACTCGGGGGGATAGCTTGCCCTGCAGGGCGAGGGGAGGCATCCGCCATTTGAATCATTTGACTCACATTGATATTGAGACGCATCGGCAAGCTACAGGACGGTGCGGCATGCTTAAGGACGCCTCGTCATCCATAAGAACGTTGCAGCATGCCAAAGCATAGTTCCCGATAGTGTGCGCTTGCGTGTAGGATGCCGAAGGATCCTTTTCATTGCCGATGCCGATAATGGGTGCCGGGCCTTATTCTCTTTGACCTCGAGTGAGACGAAAACGTCACTTCGGAAATACTGCATGTATTGAAGTGAAATAAAAATTAATGTAAAGGACATGATATAGTACTCTCCGATTTTAGCTACATTTGATAGTAATATTTTGATCCTTTTGTGTTCTCCATTAAAACTCTTGAGCTGGCTGAAATAAAAACTTCCTTTATGGATCTTAATTTCGACAAAAACAGTAATCTCGTCCTAGATGAATGGTTTAAGGGGTAGGCTTGCGATCTAGGGTTGGATGTTCGAATCTTTATATAAATGTTATTTTTGCTTTATCCTGACCTTTTAGCATAATAATTGTCTATAATCTGTTTTTTTTTTAATTAGAAATAGGATTGGAATATTATAAACACATCTTAGATTATATGTCATCTTATTTTATTTAGAGACTACAAAGAAAGACTAAAATAAACAACATTACAATGATATAACTAATATTAACTTATACTTAATAATTAAAACGTATTACATTTTCGGTTCCTTTTCATACAGCTACAATGAAATCCAAGTAAATAAAAGTCAACACACAAGTAGAAGAAACACGTTTTGTTATTATTAGAATACCTATACCACAGTCTATCTACTGTAAGGTCTACTTTATTTCATGCAGCGTCTAATAAATATTAACAATTGAGATCCCTCGTGTGTAACAGACTCAATACGCTAAATGATAAGCATGCTAGAACTAGTAAATTTAATTTATTGACAACAATAATTATTGAATTCGATAACTTTCGATTAGTAAAATTTGTTCTAGCCTGCTTTTCATTTGAGAAACCGTATTCCAGCCTGCATCACTTCCACGCCTTTTGTCCCATGATCTTAAAACTTCTCTGCGTAAATTGCATTTTGATTGAATTCTTCTGAATTTCAATTCAAAACTATTAAACCCCACATATTCCCAATTGAATTTAAATCCAGACTTTTAAGATGGCCAAGGAATTGCAGTCATATCATTCTGAGTAGATAGCAGCTATTCTGTTACAATTTTCGAGCGATGAACTGCATCTTGCACAAAATATACGTGCCCTACTGGACAAGCAACGCGCGCTGTTGGTTTATGATAACTTCTTTCAATACTTGTAAGTATTGTTCCCATTCATGCGGCTGTCAATTTCTATGAGTTCTCCTGGGCCCATGGATGACATTCAGCCCCAATAACCTGAAAATAACACTGACTTTTCAAGA
The DNA here is from genome assembly GCA_944547425.1 of Eupithecia centaureata. Lineage (NCBI taxonomy): Eukaryota > Metazoa > Arthropoda > Insecta > Lepidoptera > Geometridae > Eupithecia > Eupithecia centaureata. The sequence goes on from OX155675.1 coordinate 11,658,085, forward strand.
TTTGTAGGTAGGGGTGCACAGTTATTAAATTAATAATTGACTGGACAGGCCATTTAGTTTGTAGTAAAAGAAAGCTGTTGGATATTTACTAGGTAGGTCATTTAGTCTCAAGTAGGTACATATAAGAAACAGATTTTGCAACAGAATATGCAACTACTTATCACATACCTAGGGTAATTCTGCCACTTGGTCGAACAGTTAGTATATTTTGTGGAAGGAGTCGTTCGGTTGGTTTCCTCCAAAGTATTTTCCGACCGATCCGTGTCAGACCTAAATGTTTTTTCATCAGTGAAAATCACAATATTGTTCTGCCAGTCAAAGTTTTAATATTCTTCTGCGAACCGCAATCTTTCTCTCCGATGGGTTTCAGCTTATTATTGTGTATGTTGGTTGCACTTAGTTTATGATTGCTTGAAGTTCTCCTTTCTTCAAAATTATTTTTGGCGAATACGCGAATGGACGCCATTTTGTTTGTTTACTTTTTGCAAAACAAACGGTGTCTTTCTTCTCTTATTTGCGTAAGCATTAGAAAGAGAAAAAAACAAATGTAATAGACAATACAAACTAGAGATGGGCCGAATATTCACTTTATAATCGTTATTCGGCATATTCGGCAGCTTTACCGAATATTCATATTCGGCCGAATATTCGGCGGAATCACCTAGTGTTCGGCAAAGTGATACTCAAAGTTTTTACTGTTAAGACCCGTGTATTATTATGATTTGAGTGTACAGTGTAATGAAATAAGTGTTTTAGAGTTTAGCTTTCTGATATTGTCGTCACTGAAGCTTCATTTTCAATTAAAGTAGGTTGGTAAATAGATAATAACTTCAATCAATATCTTCACGCCGGATGCAGGGTAGGCAAGGAATCCATAATAACTTAATGCAAAATATAGGTATCTAGTTGTTTTGGGATTAGGCTTCTGTGTTAACTCTTTATAATAATAGACTATTATACAGGCCAGAAAGAAAATAAACAAGATATTTATTTCGGTCAGTCTTTATTGTGTCAGAGAATAGTTGAATTATATCACAACACCTTAGTAGATTATGAACTTAGTTGATTATGACTTGCATTTGTGCGACGGAACGGAATCAATGGACCAAATATTAGGCCGCATATTCGGTACGGTAAAAGTTTTACCGAATATTCGGCCGAATGTTCGTATTCGGTGAAACCCATGTTCGGCCCATCTCTAATACAAACCATAACTTGAAAACGTGTCGAGTAATCGTTACTTTTTTTAGTAAAGTATGATGACGTTTACAATCTCACATTTTACGTTGACTTCGCGTTTGGCGTATTCTCGATGAACTCGATCGTCGAGTTAACGAAATTTTTGCAATGTTTCACACTCAGCATACGGAGAACAGGCAAGCGCGAGAACGAGACTGCAAGAAAGCGATCACATTCACGCTTCTCGGGTGTTCTCGGGGATTCTCCACGTGAGTTTAAAGACGCTATAAGAATCACTTACGGCCAGCGCGGTTATCTGCTAGCTAGATAAACTTCGCTGAATGCAGCCAATTTCAAACGACAACCGAAAGGCTGCGGGTGAAGGTCCGCCTGTGACGCACGACACGACACACCCAGAACCCCGGAACAAATATATGCAGATCGTTCAAACATTTGTCCCAAGGCGGGAATCGGATCCGCAACCTCCTGCGTCGCTAGGCGTACCTCCATCCAACGCGCCGCATTAGTCGTGAAAAATCCCGAATAAAGATCGTTAAAATTAAAAACATACGTATTCAGAAATAAAATTATTTTAACTATTTTATACCGAACAAACCACTGTCAGAATGAAATTTCCGGGTGTTTTCTCGTGGACCCTTTCACCGTTTCACCGCTCTTTGGCTTCATTCTGTATTCGAATTGAACAATTCTGTATTGACAATAACAAAGGGTGGATTTTATTTATTTTATTTCGTATGTTGTCGAAGATTATCGATACAACTTAAGACTGTTTGAAGCCGTTTGCAGTAGCTCAATGGTTTCAATTTTATACCAGTTTTAATTTCTGCTATTCCTAAATTGTAATTTTCGTTTTTAATAAGGAGTTTACTATGATTACCTACTTTGATAACCGCTTTTGCTTCTACAATACGCCACGAAGACAGTTTTACTAACCTGTAAAATGTATCTTACACCCGCTGCATAAGATATCTGCGTGCTAACCCGGTCTTGTGACTACCGTAGTTCACGCTTCAGTTGGTCTCAAGGAGTTGTCCCTTCCTAGGAGTTAGATCACAGTAATAGATATAATCACTTTGAAATTTGTCGATTAAAGTAATTGTTTTATTAAAAAAATTATAAGAAAAGATTCCTAAATGGTCCCATTGAATATTTTATTTTCTACAAATAGAATCAGGCAAATAAAAGATTCGTGTAAAATATGCAATTTTTTGCAGAACGCATATGTTTTTAAATCTGTAAATGCCGTTCACAATATCTCAAATAGTAATGTATGTTCTTGTAGGGTTTTACTGTAATTATAACGGCTGACTATACTGAGCCGTCTCAAAAGTACCTCTATTAGAAACAAAAACAAAATGCTGGTTAATCCACACAGCATCATCTAGCCCCAAACTTAACTGGGCTTGTGTTATGAGTACTAGATGACTGATAAACTTAATACTCACATAGAAAAATGTTTTATTTTTGTACAAAGTAAACACCCACAACCTCGGAACAAATATAGCATATCGTACAAACATTTCTCCAAAGGTGGGAATCGAATCAAGCAGCCTCTTGCGTCGCAGGCAGACTTTCGCCCTCCGCGCCAGATCAGTCGTGAAATCAGAATATATGTCGCAGTCGGATTGTATAATCCGCCTTATTACTTACGGCTAGCTGTTATCAAAAACAGGGCCGTTTTAAAATGCGGCGGTTCAATGATTAGCCAGATTGTCATTGTATACATAAACACCCGCATAGTTATACGAGCACATAGACCATCTGGATATAATAAAATACAAGATACAAATAAAATGCAAGAACACATAGAAGTTATAGATATATCTAAATACTCACTCGATCTTTGATTTTTTATAAAATATAGTTGCAGTCTTTCTTTGAAAGTGTTCTCGTTGACATAATATTCCACTCGCACTCTGTAACAAGCAAAATAATCAATGAGTTAGAATAAATAAATGAGGAAAAGTCTTGAGGGAAAGTTATATATAGCATAATAGAAGTTATCTCGTTAGGAATACTATACGCGATGTTGGCCAAATGACATCTGCGATCATAGATAAAATACAAAAATACTTATTTTTTAAAGTTAGTCTATATTAGTGGTACAGTGTTTGAGATTCTCTTAGCATTATGGGTACTTGAGGATCTTTATTTTTTTGTCCCAAGTTTATATTTGAATTTTTGTACTTTATTGTATTTTACTTTATAAGGGTCAATTATGTGCCTGAAATAAACGTATTCATAATTTGGCGTGTTGTAAACAACTATCAAACGGACTTTAATTTTTTAATGAATCTTCAAAGTCGGATCATCCTGAAAATAGTTATGAAGTATCCATAAAAAAATAGAGAAAAAAAGAGGAGGACCTTTTTTAAAGTCGTAACACATGAGTAGGGAATCTAGTTTAAAACAAGGTAATCATCTGGCGGGCCTTTGTCAGCGCTAACGTACCAGCTATTCTCGAACCGAATGGTCTGTTCCGTGACGATGGCTAGAGGCCCAACGGTATGACACTAGTCCCATGGGAGTTGGGGAGGCCCATTGTGTGGGACGCTACATGCGTCGACACACTTGCACCTTCCCATCTTCCAAGGACATCCACGAGGGCCAGTGCGGCGGCAGATCTGGCTGAGGATTTAAAGAGGCGCAAATATGCAGGTCTCGACGGAACCTATACATTTGCTCCTCTTGAAGTCGAGACCCTAGGTCCGTGGGTACCAAGGCTCTCCGAGTTTACAAAAAAATATCTGAGCGTCTGGTCAATGCGACGCATGACCCGAGAGCTGGTGAGTATCTGGCTCAGCGCATCAGCATTGCCATACAGCGTGTTAATGCAGCCAGTGTATTGGGGACACTTCCAACTGGTATTGACATGGATTAACTGAGCTACCTTTAGACTTTTTGCAACCGTCTGCAGTTAGCTCAAGGGTTTCAATTGTAAATACTAGTTGTAATTTTTTCTATTCCTTGTTTGTAATTTTCGTTCTTAATAAAGGTTGAAAAAAAAAGGTATAAATATTAATGAGGAGTATAAATCAGAAAAATGTGCTAAGTTACATTTATTTTTTGAAGATAAATTAAGTGAACAAACTACTTTGATAGCGCGTGTGTATTAAATTCCTAAGAACCTGTATTTTGACAACCATACTCCTAAACAGTAAAGCTAAGCAGTGGTCGCACTGCTGGACGTGCCTCCCCTAATCAGATTGGACATTGCAGTTGAGGTGTTAAAATACACGGAAGGAAGATGCTTCCTCCTAGGTTTCATTGGTCGCGTCTTTCAAAGAGGAACATACATCCATCATTACATTCATACTTGTGTAAACAAAAATTACGCATTTATAATACATATTTGTAAGGATTAGGAATATAATTGATTTTTGTTGTTACAATATAATCTACAAACTAGACAAAAAATCGTTTACGTTTTTTTTAAAAGAAAACTAGATGCACGAAATTCGGTAATTTATTGCACGCCTCGTAATTTCGTATAAATAAAAAAAACGTGTTTGATTATTAACTTTGCAGTTTATTTATACCGAGTGAATCAAATCAAGGAATAATAATTTTCCATACAAACTTTACCACCCTATTTAACCCCCTCAGAGGGTAAAATTTCCAAATATTAGTATCCCATGTGTTATTCTAGGTCCTTCACTATCTACCTACCTTTTCATTTAAATTTCATTTAAATAACTGAACTAGTTACGGTGATTACTTATAACAAACATTCACACAGACTTTCACATTTATTATAATAGTAAGACATGATAGTAAGATGATAATTGCGTTTTCGAGACGCAATTATCGACTTTTATCTTAATGTTGCACTCTGTACGTATCGCTTCCCATCTCTTTAGTCATATGATTATATTTAGAATCGTCATAAGAGAATAGTCTGACGAATGTAGACACAACCAGAACCATTCCCTCTGGTTCACCCAATCATTCGTCAGTTGTTTTCATAGAAAAATATAGTTCCTACATTATAAATATATTTGAGCTTTAGCATTATAAATAGATTCTGAGCTTCAAACGAGGGGACGGAAATAATATAATGATGCCTGTATTGCAAATAGCCTGTCTCAAGTTGAAACAGGAAATTGTATTCCTATTCTGCGATTGCTTATCATACAAAGCTGATGCTCTGTGAGTCCAAGACCAATTCACACCGAAACAGCAGGAAGCAGTGTAAATAAGAAAGCATTTTCAACTTTATTTGAAGGTCGTAGTGGTCGCTGCTACTTTGACTAAGCGTGAGACTACTTGCGACAACAAACGTGACCTTTTCCAGCCTACAAGCGATACTAATATGCTTAACTTATGAAAGTTTATAATGGAAACAAGTGGATCTGCTCGCCGCCGTCCTGCCGTTTCGGTGTGATTTGACCCGAGCTGTAGCTGACATGCAGCTGGGGAGTGTAACCCGAACACAAAACGCGAGAGCTCACGATAGTTACGAGTCGTTGAATATACCAAAAGCTTTGTGAACTGAGCTTCAAACGAAAATTTCAAATCTAGCATAAATTTGAATTCAGATTGTCTGGTTTGTACATGTTTGTTATTGCGTACTTTGAATTTCGAATTATCTATCTATCTATACTTATAATAAAACTGTAACAGGTCCAATTCTGTACATTGAAGATATTTTGAAAATTTTTTTTGGAGGGCACTCTATTATCGATACTGAAGCCAAAACTGTAATTTTTTTCTTTCATGTCTGTCTGTCTGTCTGTCTGTCTGTCTGTATCGTAAACGCGCATCACGCCGAAACTACTTGATGGATTGAAATGAAACTCGGCATGATTATAGGTCATACTACGAGGAAGGACATAGGATACTTTTTATCCCGAAATTCAGTAAGGTTCTCATGGGAGAGGGAATTAAAGTAAAATTCCTTTACCGCGCATCACGCTGAAACTGCTGAATGAGTTGGAATGAAACTCGGGACGATTTGAGTTCATACTACAAGGAAGGACATGGGATACTTTTTATCCCGGAATTCGTTAAGGTTCCCCTGGGAGAGAGGGTGAAAGAAAAAATATTCTATACTTATAATAAAACTGTAACAGGTCCAATTCTGTACATTGAAGATATTTTGAAAATTTTTTTTTGATGGCACTTTTTTATCGATACTCAAGCCAAACCTGTAATTTTTTTCATTCATGTCTGTCTGTCTGTCTGTCTGTCTGTCTGTCTGTATCGTAAACGCGCATCACGCCGAAACTACTTGATGGATTGAAATGAAACTCGGCATGATTGTAGGTCATACTACGAGGAAGGACATAGGATACTTTTTATCCCGGAATTCAGTAAGGTTCTCATGGGAGAGGGTATGAAAGTAAAATTCCTTTACCGTGCATCACGCCGAAACTTCTGAATGAGTTGGAATGAAACTCGGGACGATTTGAGTTCATAGTACAAGGAAGGACATGGGATACTTTTTATCCCGGAATTCGGTAAGGTTCCCCTGGGAGAGAGGGTGAAAGAAAAAATCTTTAACCACGTATCATGACGGATTTGAATGAATTCGAATGGAAGTCGGGACGATTGGACATGGGATACATTTTATCCTGGAATTCAGTTTGGTTCCCCTGGGAGATACGAAAATCCGTATAGCCCAGGGGAACCGAACTGAATTGAACTGATAAACGTTAAAGTTTGTAAGTATGAATGGATAGATGGATGGATGTTTGTTACTCTTTCACGCAAAAACTGCTGAACGAATCTGGATGAAATTGAATGATGAATGGCACAGAGATAGATTATAAGCTGGAATAAGAAATAGGCTTTATTTTATCCCGAAAATCACACGGGAAAGGGAATTACGCAGTAAAATCGCGAGTACTCCAAATACTAATCATGCGCAGACGAAGTCGCGGGCACCAGCTAGTATTTAATAATCACCTTTTTAACGGTTGTTGAACGATACAAACAAACAATGAAAAGTTTGTAATGATTTGTAAGGTACTATAATTGGTGATGGTGACAGCACCAATTATAGATAAACCAATCAGCAAAAAACAGTCTTTGGTGACTAAATCAACCTAGAAGCAATTCGTAGTCTGCGGACAGAATCGTTCGGGCCATAACATTCACCCAGGATCAGGGTCATCTGTTCTTAAAAAAACTTCACAAAATAGTGATAGTTTGTTAACAATTATACAAACCTAACGAGTCAGATCAAGGAGAAAGTTACTGTCATCTCGTATAAAGAAGTAAAAGGGACAAAATAGGAAATAGGAAAGTGGAGGAAATTTCACCGACGTCTTTATTCCACATATATAAAATGAAGGAGTAACTGACTCCCTGATACAATACAGCCCGTACCACTGGTTATAGAGAAACGAAATTTGGAAATTTTGAGTGTTTGTTCCTTTTGGGATGTAGCGAACAACTAACTTAGTTCAGAAAGGAATTTTGATAATTCGCTTCCTGCGTTTTTTGCAAACTTTTCTTAATTAAGCTCTGAAAGTATAATCATAAATAGGTCTTGGTATGTTTATACTAAAATGAGTAGGCATGTATAATTCTTTGAACCGTGCAAAAATCTAAATCCACGCGGACGAAGGCGCGGATCATTGGTTAGTACACACATGTACATTTAAAAAAGAGGTTCCTCATCATTAGCCTATATTAGTCCACAGCTGGACATAGGCCTCCCCTAATGAGCGCCATAGCGCCCTGTCTTCAGCTTGACGCATCCAGCATCTGCCAGCAGTCTTTCGCAAAAAAAGAGTTTGAACCGTTTTAATGTTCTTTGTGTCGTTGAATTAGTCTCCTTCCGAAACAGCGGAATTATCAAACTCTGCTGTAGGTTTCGGTTTCAGTATTCAGAGCTCTACCTAAGTCCAGTAAAATTAGGTCATGTTAATTTCCACATTGCTGCACTAACCTTTGATGTATGTGTATTCATGTTTTACATTTAGTGTGCGTATATTAAATCTTATTTTTATGATAAACTAATTATGCCACGCGTCTTCACCCGCGTGAAAATTTATAAAAAGTATGTTTTATTCCAGGCCTGAAACCCGGCGCAGCATTGTGCGTAGCCAAATGCTATAGCCCTTTTTAATAATTTTTTGGCTATTTTTTTCTGTTTTCCTGTCTTTATTTTAGATTTTATTAAAGTTTATACCAAATAATTACTTCAGTTTGTGACAAAATAAAAAAAAATTGGTTCGTATTTTCGAATAGTTAATATACCGTGCAGTCAAATTTTCTTGTTAAAATAACGAGTAAATGCGAGGCAAAGCTTTCTGTTTATCACAAACTTTAAGAAGATCTTGACCTTTTATGACATGGTTGCTTTTGAACAACGTAAATCAACGTACGCCGAATAACGGCTCCCTTCAGTTCAATTGGAGTAGGGTAGATTCGAGTCGGGTCGTAGTAAGCTACTTTTATGTACGTGTGACTACTGATGTTTATATCTATAGCACTCTATAGTATCGATATTTTATGGCAACATCTCGAAAAATTAGATTATTTTATATCTAGGCGAACATTATAAACGCAAAAGTTTGTATGGATATTTTTAACTGAAAGAGTTAAAAATGTCTTTACAAACTTTTGCTCAAAAACTACCGAAAGTATCTGACGGAAATTTAGAATACTACTTCTAACCCGTGAACATCACTATAGTCTTTTTCACCTAGGAAGCGTTCCCTGACAGATGGAATGCGTTTCATTTCAATTGACTAGGATTTTGGCAAATTGAAATTTCGAAAATTCAAACAATTTTTATTTCATTTCAAACATATGAATTAAGCTACAGAAGTATAGCACGACACACAAATTGTCCAAAAATAAATTTATTTTAGCCTCCACGTGTAATAAAAAATACACAAGTATATTTTTACTTAAATAATAAAAAATAAAATTTAAATATAATGAATAGTAAAATAATAAAATATTGAATAGCCTTCTAGAAACCGGCTATAACACCCGGTTTCTAGAAGGCTTTTCAAATGTCAAATCAGTTGACAAAGCGATTAATTTAACACACTGGTCAATTCAAATCGGGGTGCACGAACGCTGATTAGATAATAATTAGCTAATCATTGATCATCTTACGATTGTCATTCTTTCAGTTCAGTCATTCACTCCTAAACTTCAATAAAACCATCCAAGGGCGAGTCAGACTCGCACTAAGGGTTCCGTACCATATTTTTTTAAATTTAATTTTTTAATTACTGAAGTAAAAATATACTTACAATTAAGTATTTTGTGAATATTTCAAGTGGTAACAGGTAGGCTGTTACCATTGTTACCATGTTACCATTTTTTAATATCGACCAAAAATAGTAAAAAGGCGTTTTAATGGGAACCCGCCTTAAATATTTATTTTCGACAGACAGAAAGCGAAGTATTAGTAATAGGGTCCCGTTTTTACCCTTTGGGTACGGAACCCTAAAAATGACGGTTGTGGCATAAGAATAAGTTAATAGTAGTAAGTAAGAGTAGAAGGGAAACGCGCTCAAGGTCAAGATATTAGCCTACACTATTTTCCACGTTAAACGGGCATATCGGTCGGGCTGCCACAGCCGCGACACTGCACGCGGTTTTTAATGATCATTTATTTATGTTTACCGATCGCGGCTCGTGGTGGTGGCCGCAAGTATTAGTTGAAATTATAGTTATGTTGTCCGAGACCCCGGTGCGATTTTGAGTTGAGTTGAGTATCAATTACCTCGAGGTTTTTTTTTTATGATGCATTCTTTATGTGCTCTCGTTTAATAAATAATTCAAACTGACGTGTACCTTTGTGAAATAATAGGTACCAACCCAATACGTAGGTAACTAATCCAATTTTCTTTTTTTCAGAAGAAAAAAGTGGATTGAACTGATGGGTCGTAACCTATATTGAATATACTTATATCCGAAATAGTTGGTGTGTTCTGAACATTATTACAAAATATAAATAGTGCATTCTAGTGCCCTAAGTAAAAAAAACATGTCTGGACTCGATTAAAGAAGAGTCCCTTCTACCCAGTTATTATTTATGCTTATGCTTGTGGCGCTAATACTTGTTTGTTTACGTTTGAAAAAGTTCAAAATTGTAAATTAGATAGGTAATAATAGATTGTTTATTATGAAGAAAAAAACTATACCGAAATAGAAAAAATACCTTTTACTACTTTAGTAGGCAAGTAGGAACCCTTTTACATTGCTTTATTACCAATATTTTTTAATTCCTGTATTTCACCAAGTTTTTTTATATTATTTATATGTTTCTAATATGCGGAAGCAAAACGAAGCATCCTAGAATATAAGAGGTAATTTAATTTATTTTTATTTAACAGTGAAACGATCCTTAGTAGTCCTTGTTTAGTAATACATAACAAAACCGCTTTAGGAGTTCCAAACTGTTGATTTTTTATATATATTCGATTTAGAACTTGGCAAAATACAGCACATTGTTGTAAAAATTTCAACTAATTAGCGCTAAATCACCGATTAGCTAATTATTGATTTGACAAGAGCTTGACCAAAGAATCATGCTTAATTATCGTTCCAGAAACCCATTTTGATATTTGACAAGAGTTTTGCTTCAATGAGTTGACAAGCTTGTTAAGTAATCACTGTTCAAAATCTGAGTACGTAATCAACGTTCGAGAAACCCAAATGACACTTGAATAGAGATTTGAACATTGATTAGTAAATTTTGAAGTTGACATGCGTTCCAGAAATCGGCCGTTAGTCTTTTATTTTGATCATTAAGCAATGGGTTAAATTTAGTGTGGACTCTTACAATTTTTTTCTATCCAACCAATTTACTAAAACTGTGACAAATTTCATATAAATTAGGCCATATACGCGTTATTTAGTTAGATACGCGTATATTGCAGATAGTTTTAGAATTTTAAAGGTTTTGTGATGTTCTGTCTTTTGAATTTTACTGTATGTTTTACCTAAGAAAGGAGCTTTTATCCGACAGTTACAGGATTTTATTTCTAAAGGTCAATTAATTTAAAATCTTATTTTTAGTCTAGTTTATGCGACTGTGTTTTTGCTAAGAAAGAAGCTTTAATCCGACAATATTTTTATATCTAAAAGACAATTAATTTAATATCTTGTGGTTCAGTATATTGTTTTTAAGGTTGTTTTCCCCAGAAAAGGGCTTTAATCTGAAATTTACGCAGTATTTTTATATCTTAAGGACAATTAATTTACTATCTTGTGCTTCAGTAAATTGTATTTTACGTTTTTTTCCCTAGGAAAGGGCTTTCATCTGAAATTTACAGTATTTTTATATCTAAAGGACAATTAATTTACTATCAGGTGGTTCAGTAAATTGTATTTCACGTTTTTTTCCTAGGAAAGGGCTTTAATCCGACATTTACAGTAATTTTATACCTATAGAGCAATTGTTTTACTATTTTGTTTTCAGTCAATTGTATTTACTGTGTTTTTCCTAAGAAAGAAAGTTTAATCCGATATTTCCAGTATTTTTATATTTAGAGGACAATTAGTTTACTATCTTGTTTTTTAGTCTATAATTATTGTAATACACTGTGTTTTCTCTAGGAAAGGAACAATTATCCGACAGTTACACCATTTTTCAATCTAAATGTCAATTAATGTACTATCGTGTTTTTCTATCTATTGTATTTCACTGTATTTTCTCTAAGTGTAGCGACACATCAGCCAAAGGTACGGCGTAGAATGTTCAGTGACTGAAGTTTCGGGCGGAATATTCCATTGGTATGACAAACCAATTTCATAACACAGAGTTTTGTTCAACGCGTTCGTTCAACTACGAATTTCCGACGTTCTAGCGAAACTAAAATACTGTGGAACAATAAGACACTGGATCTTATGCAATTGAATTTACCTGATAGAGTTCAAAATGTAGATGTTGGTAAAGAAAGGCGTACGAGCACCGCTATCTACGGAGACCGCAAATTGATGCTCTCGCGGACACGCTTAGTTCAGCAGCATGTGCAATGAGAACAATTGGTTTATTTTTCGCTTCTTCCACTAGTTAACAAATAATTGAAGTGTAGAGAAAATCAATTAACACCTTGTTTCTTTAATTATTTGAAGTTTTAAATCTGACTTGTGTAAATGCTAACTAAAAAATAAAGTTACTGATTTACACGACTACCGAACTGTCGGTCGCGTAGGCTGAAATAAACGCTCGAAGGTTCGTCGCTACGATAAACACGACTTAATTTGGGCTGATGTTAATAGGAACTTGAAAATCAGCGAGCGTATTGAACCCAACGATGGGCGCCGTCCATTCTCAGATGTGTGTGTTTTTTTTTGTGTTTTCTGTAGAGGGGTTTATTTATTAATTTTTTATTTTAGGGGATCTTTCAGCACAATATTACTTCTTAGAGATTTGTAAAGATAAAGGGTGGCAAATCATGATCCAATGATTTATACAAATCATAGGAGAGATAAATTAAAGCTTATTCTTACTCATTGTATCTAAAAGGGCAAGACCAGAGGTATTATCGCTAACAGCTATCTCTTCCAGGCTAACTTTAACTAAACGACTAATATTATTCGAAGAGTATATGTACTGTGTGGCGTTTTGGGGTGGCTCCTCGAAAAGGTACAAGCTTCTTCTTGAAAGAGCGCAGCGAGCAGTCTTGAAAGTAGCCAACTCACACCCTTGTACCCTACATCTCATCTATACACAGAATACCAAGTACTCACTGTTAGGAAATGTTTTGTTCAGCAAACTATTCTTAGACTACGGGCAAAAAATACAAAATGATTCTCTTTTGCATGATAAAACACGGCGAATTAAAAAATAACAAATGACATCATGTACAACTAGTTTTGCACAAATCACTCTTTCTTCCAATGAATTATCATCATAATAACAGGACCAAATAATTACTCTAAAATGATGCAACTTATTTTGAATTGATAAAGATGTTAAAATAATTATAAAACGTGACACGATGAAAATAACTACATAGTATAAAATTAAGTGACTTCCCGCTGTCTGTCTGTCTGTCCCTATGCTCAGCTAAGATCTTTCAAACTACGTAACGGATTAGGATGTGTTTTTTTTTAATCGATAGATTGACTCAAGTTTGTGTTTATGTATAATGCAGGCGGGTCGCTATTTTGCTTATCACTACATAAAACAAAGTCGCTTTCTCTGTTCCTTTATCCCTATGTCCCTATGTACGCTTAAATCTTTAAAACTATGCAACGGATTTTGATGCGGTTTTTTTTAATAGATAGAGTGATTCAAGAGGAAGTTTTATATATGTAATTAAACCGTGCGAAGCCGGGGCGGGTCGCTAGTAATAAGTAAAGTACACTTTGTTTTATTTTATAATGGAGGGTACATAGTAGCATATTTCTTTTACAAATAATTTCTTTACTCCGTTTATGCAACTATGCATACTATATAGATATATTTTGGGTAATTTTATTTTTTCAACAAATTTAGCACACACTTTATAATAAACACAGAATCCACGTTCATAAAATATTCCAAACTCTATTTTGGTATCTCTTCCTAAAATAGACAAAATGAAACTACTACAGATGCATGAGAGGACAAACTGCACGTGTAAATTTTGTAAATTCCTTTGTTTAACGGAATTATATGATAAAATAAGTGAGGGCACCACTTTAAACACAAGTTTTACTAGTTAGAGCAAGGAGTCGATGCATTTTCACCACTAATGTTTAGGGTAGAGTCTCCATTAAGGTAAATTTGTGTACATTTACAAACCAATTATGGAAATTAAAATTTTTATTATTATAGTCTTCCAATAGCCGAAAGTAAGGTTATAGATACAAAGATAGTTATTGATGTAAATACTTCGAGTATGGGAAATAGGGTTTTTTTAAATCAAGTTGTTAAAAGTTAAGAGAACCCTGAAAAACTTGGTACTGACCCGAAATCATATTGTACATAGATAGATGGATTTATCTCTGGCACGAACGTTAGTTTCTCCCAACCAATAGTTCATTTTTTTGTAAAAAAAAACGCTATTATAGTGTTTGAGTATTTTCTATACAGGTGGCGTTCAAATATGTAAGTAAATTTTTTGTAATTATTCGGGGAGTATTATAATTACAAAAAAAATACTTACACCCTCCCTCTCGTTAGTAAAAGTAAGCAAAGCTCCCCCTCCCATGCTTACGTAAACATTGGTACATGCATTTTTCAACGTGTTTATTCTTAGTCGCTGCTTGTAATTATTCTTCATTTAATTTAGAAACAACAACATTAAGTTCCGTGTCGGACTTTTGCTTGCAACTTATAAGTACGCCACTTCGTTAACTTCTGTACATTTGCTGTGTTTGTATGAGATTTTATGAAACTATCGAATAACTTTTGGTGCAGTAACAGCTTAGATTTGTCTTTTTGAAACGACATTAACTTTGACGGAAGTGGATCAGTGACAAACATCAATCGTACCGAAACAAAACCAAACATAGGATGAAGAAATTTAGACAAGTGAATAGCGTGCGGTGATTTACATACTCTATTCGGTTCTAGCAAGGAATCCATGCAAATGACTTTCGTTTTCGAGCTTATACAAGTACGGTTGCCATAATATATGTAGAGCAAGAAAGAGAGAGAGCGGTGATTAGTAATTTTTTGGGTTTTTAACTTTGAATCTGAAATGAATACTAAAAAATAAGTAAATAATAAAGAATCATCACACCGTAAATAGTCAACGTTTGACAGTCGGACGCAATAATTCTGCTCTACCTGTATATGTCGATACCTCTGGGCTCACTTGGCGTAAAGGACAAAAGGCGACTTTACAGGATACGCAAAAAACAAAAACAAAAAGTTTATTTCGACTGTAGTTTTTTTGTTTTTGATGCTATTTGGACGAAACCTAGGAAGAAAGTACTTAGAATTTCTGGTACTTTCTAAGCCTGTGTTGATAAATTATCCTAGTGTTATATTTACTGAAATAAAATTCCTATACTACCATAAAATTACAAAGAAATGACCTATACGCCCCAAAAACTAAACAGTGTATGCAAGCACCTTAAGGCGTAAAGCTACTTTTGATGTTCAAAACTGTACAAATCAAAGTTGTAATTGACAAATTTAAAAATTTTGAGGTCGTAAAGGATTAACTAGTAGGCTAATAAATTAATAAATGATGTAATTTTTGTATGTATTGTGTTTATATGGTTACTCTTTTCTTTTAAGTTTAATGAAAGAATATTTCTCTATAAATAAAACATAGATTAAATCAAATAAAAATGGTTAATTACAATTTCTAAGGTTTGCACAAAATGTGTAGCATTCGCTACGCAAGGTGGTAGTTCCAGTACTCCACACATCTCGTCACCAGGGCAGAGTGTAAACCTGATGAAACTTTAGGAAAAAATAGGTAAATAAACGCGATAAATATCCTTGAATGTGTATTTTAAACAATTACTTTTACTTATTTATCATAAACATAACAGAACATAATCTTTATTGTTTACTAAGCTTGGGTCCAGTTTGCTCAGAACCGTTTTACAGCTGGGGAAAAAACATGTACCTAGATAGTTATTTAACTTTGCACTTTAGTTACCTAATTTACTTAATTCAAAACACACAAAAAAAAAAACCTTTATCACTTATTTACCTTAATTCAAGGCATTGGCATTCAACGTCGTCCTGTTTTTGGAGTCACGTTGCGATCAGGATAGAATTGCAAAGATGCAGGCGAATTTGTGGTGTAAATCAAAGTATTTTTTTTCGAAACAAGTACATAGGTTATAATAACTATTGGAATTCGATGATGCCCGGAGTAGTTTTTAGTAAAACTGCGTTCGCAAATGCTGGTTAAGTAATCACATCGTTTGCCCACATGATTAGGGCGGAATACGCTGGTAGCAGACCGAATGGACATTAATAAGTGACGGTATAGGAGTTGGCAATGCCTTCTAGTTAAGAAAATTCATAATTAATACATCTACCCCGGTTAATTTTGAACTTTACCAAATTTACCGGGGTAGATCTGTGGTGAGAAATTTCGAACTCTTAAGCTGTATTAGTGGTGAATTTTCATGATTAGAAGGAATTTTCAAAGAAACTATACTAGGTTTATTGCTGGATTTAGTAAGGTCGTAAAGAACAATTGATTTTTAAAATTTAAAATAGCAAGGTCGTAAAGGACAAATCAATTTCCTTATTTCATTTTGCAAGGTTGTATAGGACAATTGACAAATGTTTTGTCATTTACACCCTATTTTTTCCAAAAAATAGTGATTACGCGATAAAAATCCTGGGTCGTAAAGGCGTTTTTTTTGCGAATTTGAGGAAACTAAATATACAGTTCGATAGAGAATTAAAAACTGAGTAAAACTGCATTATTAACTCAATTTCGACCAAATGTCCTTTACGCCAAGTGAGCCCAGAGGTATCGATGTGTAAGCTGGTATTTCACGAGTACGTTAGAGTACAATCTTGGAGTCATCACAATAGAACGTAGATTTCTATCATGATAGAAATTCTCCATGATTCATGTGGCGTACGATCGTCTAGTAAGTGCACTTACTAGACGATCGTAGGCCACATGAATCATTTGTTCTATGTTCGGTAATCTGAGAAATAAATGTATTAGAATTTGTTTCTGGTTTTGATTGTATTTTTTTTTGTAAAAACTTAAAGAGCAGGTAGGTTAGCATATTACATTAAGAGAAAAAAACATATGAGGGAGATGTTAGTCCAACCCTTGCCTAGTTCTGCTTACAAATCGTTTTCTATGACATTCAATAACTTTAATATCTTGAGAGATAGTTCCACTTTTTGTACTACTACATCTACAAAAAGTGGAACCATCTCGACTGATTATCACAGACGAGTTAGTTATGAAACTTGAAAAGATTTAGAAGGAAACGTATATTTATCTCAATTAGTCTCACGACAACCAATAACCTTCAAATCTTGTGATAAACCTCTATACTCAATCTAGAAAAGTGCAATCATCTTCTTGGCTGATTATGATAGACGACGGGGCTTTGAAACTTAAAAAAGATTTTGAAAAAAACGTGTTTTTATCTCAATTACTCACGTTAACAACATGACAGTAACATTGATTTGATAGAGAAAGCAACATCGCATGAAATATAATACAGGGTGATTGGAAGGTGGGTGCAAAACTGGTGGGCGAAGGTAGTGTGGACTATTTGGAACCATTTAAGCCATATTTGTCTAAGACGAAGTCTGACTGTTTCTTTTTTACCAATTTTTTATTGGTGGCAAGGAATATACCTGAAAATTTACAGTTAGTTGCTAATCATTGCCAGTTTAAAAGGCCAATGATTTTTTTTGTTTAGTTTAAGTAAAACTAATGTGTAAGCAATCTAACAAAACATGTTCTTAGGTATCTGAGTCATTAGCTATTTTTTTACAGACATTTAAAACTTACAATAATTTTCAGCGATTTTCGAAAACCATTTTTAAAGTTATTTAAAAATAAAACGGTCGGTGTTTTTGTTTGTTCAAACTTTTTAAACAGTCAAAACTTTTTAAAAACATGTTTGGTTATTACTCTTTCTTTTGAGGTATCAACTAAGCGGATATCTCACAAATTATTAAAATAAGGAATTACAAACCAAATTGAGAGAGAAAATTTGAAGCAACTTTCATACAAAAAAAATGGTTTTCTCGTCATATACTACAGTAATTTGCATAGGCAGATATTTTTATTTCTATAATACACAGAAGAAGCCCATACAAAAATTTCCTAACCGTTCAGTAAGAATTTATGTCACGAAAGTTCAAAATTCAACATGGGCGCTCCTTGCGAAGCCGGCTCCAATTTATGTACAGACTAGCTTCACCCGCTTGGAGATTGATTAAAAGTACCCTATGTTTTATTTCAAGCCTAGAACTACGTCTATTCAAAATTTCAGCTGGATCCGTACAGTAGTTTTGGCGTGAACAAAGATCCATTCATAGACTTTCCCATTTTTATAAAATTTGTGATAAGGCTATACTTTATTGTCTTCTGATTGGTGCCATTCTATGTTGTTTTCCCCCGAAGTTTGTCTGCGAGTGTTGTTACGTTAGAAATAAAGGGCAATTCGCGATAACAAGTTCAACAAGTTGAAGTGTTTTAAAGTATAAACCAACTTCAGTTTTGCGCGCACTGTTTAGGAACATTACCTACCATGGTAACAATAACACTATAAAAGTTGTTGATCATAGAAAACATCAAAGATGTATACAATTGTTCCTTATTTTAAACCTTTCGCTTGATTTGCTCTAACTTTAATGGGAATCTTTAAAACCAAAAAAATCTATATACAAATCGTTTCAAGCGTTTTGATTAATCAGTGAACATACATAAAAAAAGTTTCAGACGGATTGAGAACCAAATTCTCGTATTTTATAGTCGGTTTAAAAAGTGATCGGTGCCCAAGATCCCAAGGACCAATGGTTTCCACCCCAAGTGGCTCAAATACCTTACCTTAGTCAAGCTTAGAAGTTATGTATAACTTCCATCACGAAAACACAAACAAAGCCTACTTTTAGGGTCATTATCCCTAAACGATGCAGTTCAAAACAAGATTGTCTAAATCTAGCTATACTGGTTTTACTTCACGACCTTCTCAAATATTCATAACCACACCAAATTTTATTTCTGTATGATGCCTTAAATCCTCTGGGTTTTGTACCTCTTTTTATAGACTTACGTTGTGTAAGTAGTCTAGCTTTATGCTCTATTTTTTCTGCTTCACACAAAAACTAATAAACGGATCGGGATGAAATATCGCATGTAATTCTGGCGTAACATGCATAAACATAACAGAAGCTAGTATTTTAATATTCAGTTTTAGTTAAAACCTAGTTTCTAAATAATTTTTCACCTATTCTCAGCACATCAAAGTTTTTGTTTAGAGAAAATTAATACGATCTGATTCAAGTTAACACGCATCGAGTTTTGTCAATATGAGTGGAATTTATAATAGTGTTTCTGGCTTAAATTGAAGATGCACTTGATTGTTCAGAGGTTAAACTTTTAGATAATGTTTGCACGGCGATATTGCACAGCGAGGTTTTTATTGTCGCGTATTAAATTCCTCTAGGATGGGTAGATGGGTGTATGGATTTTTCTTACCTCTTCACCTCAAAACAACAAAATCGTATGGTTGAAATTTTGAATAGACTTAGTTTTAGGCATGGATTAAAACATTTTTCTTTTCATCTTTTAAATCATGGATTAAAAGCCTATAAACATACTTCTTTTCTTCCTATAAATCAGTTCCCATGGCCTTGAAACGTTTCCAAAGAAACTACGCGTACAAATAAGCCGCGGTCAGATACTATTTCATTAATAAAAGTGTGCGGCATCTCAATCAAAGTGCTTCCTTCGACATCTTTCGTACCTTATAACAGACCAATGAGCTAGTCATAAAAATATTTTACAAATCCGGCTGTGAAGTGAAATGAACGCGTCCGAAACCGGACAGTTTCAATCGTACGGGCATTTCCAGCCCAGAGCGACATCTGTACATCTCCCCTGTATCCCGCTCGGGGCTTCGCATGCCCTGAGGTACTCCGCAGAGTATGTAACTGACATATTGATTACGCATATTCAACGGATTTTACTGCCAATCTGAGTAACGAATGCTTTTTTTTCTTGTATACCTATATATTTTTAATCAGTGCGTCATGCCGCAATGCTAAGAGCTAAGATGTGGACGCTCAAGGTAGGTTCTCTAGTTCAAAGTCGCTCAGCGAGCTATGGAAAGATGCGCCGAGTTTCTCTGTAGATATGACTCATAACGAATACATCCGATAGAGAACCTAAGTTAACGGGTGGATCGGCTATATCTTTCAAAGAAACCACCACCGTTAGGGTAAGGACACCGCGATTAGACAAACGTAGTGTAGGCCGCCCTCCGGCCAGTTGGGATTATGATCTATGAAAATCTGCAGGCAGATGCTGGATATAGGAAGCTGAAGACAGGGCGCTATGGCACTCATTAGGGGAGGCCTATGTCCGGCAGTGGACTAACATAGGTTGATGATAAGATATAAAATAAATGAATATGCCCTGGGTTTTAATGGAACTGAAAGCTACTGCTGCGTCTGTCCTACAGAAATAAAAAAAACAATAATGCTAGACAATTCACAGCATCATCAAGCTTGTGTTATGTTATGGATACCCGATAATATATACCTATACTTTACAGAGCTTATTTACATAGATTTTTTACTGAACATAGAAAATACCCAGAACAAAATATCTGCATATCGTTCAAACAATTATCCCAAGGCGAGAATCGACCTCCTACGTCGCTGTGCCACTGAGCTCCTCAAATGCATAGACATGTCTGAGACAACATCCATATTACCTAAGATCTCCAAAAGAACTGAATAGAAAAAGGTTAAATTTTGCATACTTAGCCAGGGTAGAGTGAGAGATAAGAGCCAATACAATAAAATACAAAACTATTTTATAGATCAGACAAAAACAAATGAAAAATACTTGAAGTACAAATGACAAGTACAATGTTTATCCTTTTCGCTTGGAAACGATCTCTTCCAGCGACCTTTCATAAATAGGCACCAATAAGACTCCTATTTATTAGGGAAGGGCTATATCCAGACGTGAACTGGTCAAGGATGTTGATGATAATAGAGATTTTGATATAATTTAGGTATACAAAGACCAACTCCAGTATTACGTAAATTTTTTGGTAGGTAAACCTATCTTTAACTCATATTTCATCTAATTTAAGCCGTTTTAATTCAACGAAGCGCTATGTCCCGTATATCTAACTTAATACGTATTATCTGTGTATACCTACATAAGCACAAAGATACATATCCCTACCGGGTAAAAAAATCATGATTTTAAAGCTTTTAGTGGTGTTTAGTCATGATCTCAATGCATTAAAGTTGATTCTTTAGGTATTCAGTTCTTTATTCACTACAATAGTAGGTACCTACAGTATACATAGCTCCAACTGTCAGTTGGTTAACAGTAGTTACCTACTCAATTACATATTGCGGTTGCGAGTGAGCTGATATATTTTTTATAAAACACAACATGAATAATATATTTAAGGATGCCTGCTAGAAATATAAAATTTATGCTACTTTTTAAAATGTTTCCGTACGGTCTCTTAATATTGTTCTTTTGTACAAACCTTTTCCTGACAAACGAACAAAATGAAAAAGAAATGTATTTAACGTAATAATATGATATAATAAATGGTGGTGCCAGTGTACCTCTAAGGCGATACCTTAACTAAACTTCAACTTAATTTGGGACACTTTGGTACAGCTACAAAATTATAGGCCCTCGATCCTAAAATACAGCTCATGTTAGTTTAAGACTCTGCGGATGCAAAACGTGTACTGTAACAATTGTATATAAATGATTTTGTGTTATGTATACTTATAATAAGGTATTATTAGTAAGTAAGTAGTAAGTTACCTTGGTATTCTATCATAGCTGTCCCAGCTGTTGAGACAGCTGTAGGAGTTATGTCTATTGAGGCTCGCCATTTCCGGGTCTGCCAGGATGCTGGGTGAACTATCAACCGCCCTCTTTGGTTAAGTCAATCTTATCAAGCTTATCGGAAGTAAGAATACGTCCTTTGGATAAACTTGGCACTTTTCCAAAACTCTTTTCCTGATACAGTAAATTATGAATTGTTGTGTAGAAATGTAGCAAAAATGATTTTTACTCAAACAAAACATGTTTTGACTATTCACAGGTATTTATGGCGTGTTACTTATTTTTCCGGCGTTTCAACAGGTTAACCCACTGTCGCGGTTACCGAGTGATGTGAACAAGAAATGAGAAATAACTGTGAGTAGTTATTATTCTGCTTTGATGCACTTTGAAACCTAGTTTACCTATCCTCGGTCTAAACTAACTAACTCTATTCCTTCTTCTTAGCGTTATTTACCTACGCTCGAAGTTTGTAACCGCATCGCATTACTTACCTACCTATATACCTAGGTTCTTCTATACAAAACGAACTGTAATTTTGCTAAAAGGTTTGCAAAGTGCGATTTGTTCAACTAACAGGAGTACAGAATTAAAATGTATACATCAGGTGCTAGGAAACCGCTCTCGGCTCTATGGTGTACGAAGATACTGTTATAGAGCTTCAAATATTGACTAGGAAAAGTATCCGTGACTAAGGCAAGAATAACATTTCTGTTATAAATACTTTATATTGAATAAATCCTAATAACCTAGGCCATGATTCAACAGCAAAAATACACCAGTTTTTAACAGTTAAGAATGCTGCAAAATATCTGACTCACCCTAAATTGTAAATAGCTATGCACTAACTAACTTTTCCTCGCAACTCTGATAAAAGTTATTGACTAACTTTTGCTAAATACATGTGTAGGAACTTAATAAACTTATCTATTCGAAATTATCACAGAGCGAAAAATAAACTGTAACCAACACCTAATCCGTATAAAACATTAATTTTCCGTAAGTTCCTTGTGTTTTGGTCACTGGGCAAATTAGTCTGCTATGAACTCATTCACATTATAATCGGATATTAATTCACAATTTATTTAGTATAACTTTAGACACAAACCTACGGTTAAACAGGTGAAGTTTAGAAAGTGTTTGTTAGTGATTGTAGTATCGTAGCGTCGTATTGGTGAGTTAAGTGTTATTGTTTGTGATGTGTAGCTGGAGTTTGTTAAGGAGAGACGTGCGGTCCCGTCGCGCTCTCGGAGTCAACTGACTGACCGCACAGCGGCGGCGGCGGCGGCGGCGGCGGCGTTCCAGGGCGGGGGTGGATTACCAGCGCAAACCTTCCTTTTCTCCCCGCAAAAACCTGCACCCCTACTTGATAGTTGACTAATAAAATCTTTAATCTTGATAGATTATAGATTTCAGACTGTTTGAGACTGTAACCGCAGTCAGCGTAATAGTTTCAATTACCGATATTGGATTCTCTCAAAAGTTTTTCTATTCTTAGATTGTTATTTTTTAATATATTTTCTTTTCTTCCCGCAAACTCCTGCTCCCTAGTTGATAGTTGACTATTAACATTTTAATCGTGAAAGATTATAGATTTCAGACAGTTTCGGACTGTAACTGCAGTCGGCGTAAACATTTCAATAGCCGTTATTGGGTTTAATGTCTTTCTATTCTTTGATTGTTTCTGTTTCTATTTTTTGATTGTCTTTTCTTCGTAATTGTTAATTATTATTTTAATATTTTTAATTTTATTCACGTTAAAACCTGTAACCCTTCTTGAAAGTTGACTAATAAAGAGACTGTAACCGCAGTCGTCGGCGTATCTAATAGTTTCAATTGCTGATATTGCGTTTATTTTCTTTCTTACCATGTGCAACTAATGTCAGTTTAGGTTATGTTTGTATGTTCAGTATATTAACTGATGAGGAGTAAGCTGAGTCTGCTAATTAAGTTGGTTTTGTGTCATAAACAATGGCGATTAGACACGTGTTTAACAGTTGTTTAACATGGTTTTGTAGGATGACTTTTGCTAAACAACTGTTAAACAAGTGTCTAAGTCATGATTTTGTTTTTTGTGGTAAGGCCGCAATATTTTGGGGATGTTTAAATCGCTTGTTAAGTTTACAAGGTTATTGATAAGTGTGAGACAACACTACTCAAAATTAAGGTTAGTGAGATAAGGTTCATTGACGTAGAAGCTTCTTCCACGCTCAACATCCGGTCTACAATATCAAGCCGTAAGTACTGTGAGTTAGATATCTTCTTCTTTGTCCTGATCAAGTCTTCTCAGTTAACCCATAGTATGGGTAGAATACGGCAGTGCACAATGAACTACAACAGTCGGTCACCGCAGATATCAGTGTACAGTCCTTCAAATTGAAATTGATCGAGCAGAATTTCTAGTCTGTGAACGAACTACGGAACCATTGAATTATTAAAATTATAACATTCGTATTTACATTTCATGACTTTCGATTGCTATTTAACTTTATTAATTGTATCAATTAAATATTACAACTTTATATTTATACGAAATGAATTGTATATTGATTTAAATGTGACTTGTAAATTGATATCACTACATAGTTTAAAACAAAGTCGCTTTTTCTGTCCCTATATCATTATGTCCCTTTGACTGCTTAAATCTTCAAAACTACAAAACGGATTTTGATGCGGTTTTTTTTAATAGATAGAATGATTCAAGAGGAAGGTTTATACGTATAATAAATCCGTGCGAAGCCGGGGCGGGTCGCTAGTTACATATAAATTGTATGTCTGTCATATTATTATCATATTCATTTTTTAAATTCATACTAGCGACCCGCCCAGCTTCGCACGGGTGTATTATACGTATAAACCTTCCTCTTGAATCACTCTATCTATTAAAAAAATAGCATCAAAATCCGTTGCGTAGTTTTAAAGATTTAAGCGTACAAAGGGACTTAGGGACATAGGGACATAAGGACATTGGGACAGGGAAAGTGACTTTGTTTTATACTATGTAGTGATTATGCACTGCTTTACACTTATTTACTATAAAAAAGAACTATAAACGTATATGTATATAGATAAAAAAGTCAAGACTGCTCCACGCGTTCCTTAGAAAGGAGGTGACAGACGAAGAACAATGTGTTCATATGAAGTTCCCATTTTCCAATGACTTAAGGAATCCTAAAAATAGGCTAAAAATGCTTTGACCATAAATAATAGTCCATAAATATAAATATAATATATAGTTGCAGCCAGTGTCTTGGGGACGCTTCCGACTGGTATTGACATGGATCAATTGAGCTACCTTTAGACTGTTTGCAACCGTCTGCAGTTAGCTCAATGGTTTCAATTGTATAAACTAGTTGTTATTTTTTCTATTCCTTAATAGAATTGTAATTGTAATTTTCGTTGTTAATAAAGTTATTATTATCGAAAAAAAATTTATATGTTTTATAATATTTATATAGTTTTCAGAAACGCGCTGGAAACGTAGAGGAAACAACAAAAGGTACGCGATAAATACTCGTAGTTTTAGCTGCGGAAGTTGTTTTTTAGTACTCTCCATAACACAAGCTCCGCTTAGCTTAGGCTCTGTGGATTGTACTGAGATACGAAGTTGCTCTTGGTGGCCACCAAACTCTGATTTCGTATTTCTTCCTATAAAAGACAAAATAAAACTACCACTTAAGCATTTAAAAAAGTTATTATATGCATAACAAACTGAATATTTTATTTTAGAAATTCCTTTGTTCAACAAAATAATATGATAAAATAAGAGGCGTCGCTAGGGTACTTCCACTTACCGTCTTAATAATGACAGCGTTGTTTGAATATTAATATAATCGCACTTTACTCTCATGTTGACGTCCTAAAAGGAACCTGTATGTCAAATTTCAGCTTCGTATCACTCTTAGTTACAAAAATCTCTTAATGTGTCACCCATTTTTCTCTTTTCAAGTAAATCAAGTAATCTTTATTTTTGTAGACTTTCAAAATAAGCACTTAGACAAGTCAAATTTTAAATGATAGGTCCATATTTATCAAAATAATATAAGAAATAAAAAGATAATTGATTTCCGCTTCGCTTAAATCTTTTATAAATAAAAAAAAATATTGCAACTTACGTTTTATTGGCCATCAATAAATATACATGCGTAGTTATCAACCTTTATTAGTCCACGGCTGGACGTGGACATAGGCTTGCCCCAAAGAGATCCATAGCGTCATATATTAAAAAAAAAACATTGCACAATTCACAGAACATACAGGCTAAGCAGAGCTTGAGTTATTACTGTACTAAGCAACTGATACACATACACTACAAGGATAATATTTTTTAATATATACAGAACACCCGCAACAAATATCTGCAGAACGTACAAACTTGTTCCAAGGCGGGAATCGAACACGCAACCTCCGTTGCGTAGTTTTAAAGATTTAGAGCTAGCGCGCACTGGTGACTTTTGTCAGCGTGACTGTTTTGTCACTCCGTGGATATGTATGGAGATGTGTGAATTATCACCCAGTTGTCACGTCGTAACATGCGCGCATCTTCATACATATCCACGACCTGATAAGAGTGACAAAACAGTCACGCTGACAAAAGTCACCAGTGCGCGCTAGGTCTTCAGCGTTCAAAGGGACATAGGGTAATAGGGATACAGAAAGCGACTTTGTTTTATACTATGTAGTGACTAATAGCGTCTCGCGGCCCAGCTTGAAACTTTATGAAAAGTATACATTTAGCCCATATTAATTTTGTTCCAGGCATAGAAATAATCATTGCAAAATTGCAGCTCGATCCGTTCAGGCGTTCAGAAGTTTTATCGTAAGAGGAAACATCCAACCAATTTTTCGCATTTATAATAATATTACTGATACTAATTCATGATTACTTTTTTTGCTTATTAAACATTAAACAATTCGTTTAAACCAGCCGAATTAGGTAGAGCATCGTTGCTTATTACAGAAGATCTCGACAGGATCGCGTCATGGTCAGGATAATAGCCTTATTCAAAACGCTCAGTTTATGGTTTTTGGTAATAAGCAGCAGATAGATAAACTTGGTCCTCACATACCTATCTCAGTTATGGGGGCGTCTATAGACAGGATATTCGAAGCTCGTAACTTGGGACTAAACCTAGACTCACATCTTCAGTTTGAAAATCATATTTCGGATAGTGTTAGCAACTGCTTTTACAGGCTAAAAGTTTTATATAAAATCAGAAGCTATCTAAGCGAGAACCTTCGACTACAGCTAGTAGAGTCAATGGTCCTATCTAGGCTTAATTTTGCTGATACCGTGTTTTGTCCGCGACTAAACGCATGTGCACGCTTTTGTTTCGATACACGCCCCAGGGAACACGTGACCTCTTTTTTAAACAAGCATTTCATCATGAAAATGAAATCACGGCAAAAACAGCATCTGGCATGCCTCTTTGGGGTGATTCATTTCGATTCACCTGCATATCTCTTTAAGAAGCTTGACTGGCGGTCAGACTGGCGAGCATCCCGGAAAAGGCAGTGTGTGGCGCCGCTCGCCACGCCGAGACATGCTACTGCAGCATTCCGCGGATGTTTCCGATATGCAGCGATATGTTTGAATAACATCCCCCCTCCAATTAGAAACTCCAGCAGTATTTATGGTTTCAGAACTAAATTGAAGCAGTTCCTAATTCAGGAACAAAGTGGGACGGCATCAATATTAACGATGCTTCGATAATTTGAGGGCTTATAATAATATATTAACATCTTACATATAATTTTATTTATATTATTATTTATTATATAACAATTTATTGTTATATATATTGTATTTGTGGTACGGTGGGCGAAGGTCAGTATGTGGGTTCGATTCCCGCCTTGGGACAAACGTTTGTACGATCTGCAAATATTTGTTCTAGTGTTCTAGGTGTTTTCTATGTATAAGAAAAAATTGAGCTGATGCTGTGTGGATTTTCTAACATTATTTATTGTTATTTATTTACCATACATAATTAAAAGCAAGGTTTTTATTATTTCCTTTTATTCAGTAAATTTAGGTGCGCGTAAAAGTTTGTCGTTGGTGACGTAACTCATTTAACGAGGGTCAACATAAGACCAGCGCTGAATAGGTAATCTTTGTTATCTATTCAGCAACATGCTGAGTTGATACCTTTTTGGAATCGACACTAGATGGTTTACCAAGCAGTTTGCGGAAATGGTAATGCTGGGTAGTTTAAACTTGTGAAGCCTATATACATAAGTCTAAAGGCTTATTTATCTTTATCTTTAGGTACAAAACAGTAGTAAAGTGTTAGTTTGTAGGTAGACCTAAGTTATTATTTCTTTTTTGTTTTAATTGTTTATTTTATTATATATTAGTGTTTCCAATTTAAGTGTTCTTTATGTCGTTTTCTAATAAAGTCTTTCTTTCTTTTCTTTCTAATTCTTGTTTTAGCGTCTCATATGTCACGTATAGATGAATGGCTAGGTGGTATAAAATAAATAAATAATTCTGGACAGTCTACACAGCATCATCTAGCCCCAAGCTAAGCAGAGCTTGTATGCTTGTATATTCTATGTAAGGGCACTTCAAAATTACTCCAGTTTCGCTATAATATGCAATATTAATCAAATTAAAAATGTCAAACTGATATAACAATCAAATAGGGAAAAAACAAAAGCAAAATATTGAGAGTAAAGTCAGTAAATAAATTAAATAAATTATTACTGAAATTTAAACGTGTAACCACAGAAGCTTTTGACGATATACACGGTTAACTATTTATTATTATTTTATAGTCCAACTAGCGACCCGCCCCGGCTTTCACGGTCTTGTTATACGTACGAACCTTCCTCTTGAATCACTCTATTTATTAAAAAACGCATCAAAATCCGTTGCGTAGTTTTAATGATTTAAATATACATAGGGACAGAGAAAGCGACTTTGTTTTATACTATGTAGTGATAAAAAATAAACCTGTAGCACGTTTATAAGTAAATTATGTGTCTATCACATGTTTGTTAATTAATTAATACATGTTATTGTCGGTGTAGAACTCAGCGACATCTAGCCAAGCATTAACGTCATTTATTACTAGTATACGCACGTGGCTTCGCACGTGTTGTTTCCATGGAAACGTTTCAAGGCTATTTCTATCCTAAGGAACTGATTTATGGGTTGAAAAGTAGCCTCTGTGTTATTTAGGGCTAACTACGACTACTCAATATTACACACTTATCCGTTCAGTAGTTTTTGCGTGAATGAAGAACAAACATTCATACATCTATCGAGTATTAGTAAGTAAGCCTTCTTGATAAACTCTCTTCTTGATACTGTTTAAATCAACGAATAGAGAAATCAGTTGCTTTAGATGGAACCTAGCTATATTTCGTTTACTAGAGAATATTATACTAAGATTATAAGCGCGAAAGTTTGTATGGATGGATGTTTTTTACTCTTTCTAAAACTAATGAACGGATCTAGATAAAATTTGAAACAGAGATGAGGTAGTCTGGGATAACACATAAGCTATATTTTATCCCGGAATTCCCACGTAAACGGGAACTACGTAAATGAAACTGTGAGGCTCTGCTACGCAAAAACTACTGAACGGATCTGGCTGAAATATGGCACAGATATAGATTGTAGTCTGGAATAGCACATAGGCTATATTTTATCCCGGAATTCACACGAAAATGGGAATTACTCGTGTGAAACCGCGAGTATACTTGAAAACCTAATCCTGCGGAGACGAAGTCGCGGGCACCAGGTAGTTAATAATACTTACGAATAGAATTTACATATATTTTACTTATTAGGTATGTAGACTAAATAGCTATTAGTAACCTAGGCCTGGGATTTAGGACGATCTAGGGTTACAAAAAGTCTAGGATGGGTTTTGCTCTGACTTGAAAAGTAACGTAAAAAGATAATCAGTAAATCAATATCTTTAATTCTTTAGGCTTACAAAATAAGCACTTAGACAAGTCAAATTTGAAACTATAGGTGGGTAAGGACCAAAATTTTTGCACTTCTTGCGAGAGAACGATGGCACATAACTTTCAAATCAAAATATAAAAAAAAATTGTTAACTTATGTGAAGATTAATACTTGATTATTATAGTTGAATTTATTTTGCACCCTGTGCTTTATTCATATGTAGATTTCTTTCACTAGATTTCTGTAAATTTAATTTTATGTAAATAAGGATACTGAATCCATTTTCGTTTTTCATACAAAATGTGAATGGCACATCTCCGACTCCTCCAGGTTATTGCAATTTTATTCTAAAAATAAAAACTTTTTCAGACTTTTTGTTTTTTTTATATTGACCATTAATTTATCTTCACGTTTTTATTATTACGGTCTCGCTAAACGTTTTAGTTAATTAATAATATTAATCTAAACGCGTGTCCCAAATTTCGTTCCGTTGTGTCACTCAGTTGTGCGACAGCATAAATCGAGAACGAGGCAAGATCGGATAACAAATAATGTTTTGTAATTTGTTGCAAAGGCAACACCGTCATCTACCTTGTGACTAAATTCAGGCCAATTCCGCCACGTTGTTTTTCCCTCATTTGCAAAAACGTGTTGAAGGTGCATGTGTACCATTATAAATTTGGGTTTTCTGTAAGACTTTTAAAGTGTTTTGCGTCAATTTTTCTTACTTTTTTCTATTTATTCTAGTAGCTTATTTTGTCTACTATTGAATAGTCCTGATGTGTATTCATAAAGGTGTTTAGTTTTTGCAGTGTGAATTTTTGAATGCTGTGTCGTGTGGTTTTTTTTTCCTGTATGCGACGAATGTCACGAAATTGTGTGACGTGTTACAATGGAATTTTGTAAAGATAGGTATACAATATTACTTAACGATTT
This sequence comes from Eupithecia centaureata, assembly GCA_944547425.1. Taxonomy (NCBI): domain Eukaryota; kingdom Metazoa; phylum Arthropoda; class Insecta; order Lepidoptera; family Geometridae; genus Eupithecia; species Eupithecia centaureata. The sequence continues at coordinate 11,688,544 of OX155675.1, forward strand.
TAACTCTCAATCAGGTTTAGGTCTTATAATTTGTGTTATTAAATTAATGTGTAATATATTTGTATTTGCTTTATTTTTCTAAACCTTTATTTATTTTTCTATGGTTAAGAAACAATAAGAATGTAAATTATCTATATAGTGTGATCATTTCTAGACCCATGTACACTAACCTTAACAAATTCTGTTGTGCTACATTTGCTCCGTTTCCGTTGTGCAAACATGCAAAAAGTTTGGTCCTTACCCAGGTACATTATTATCAAAATAATATAAGAAATAAAGTGACAATTGTTTTTTCCTTCGTTTCAATCTTTTGTCCGCATGTTTATAAAGGTTTGAACTCTATCCCATAATAAACGTTAGCATGAAAAGCGCATAGCAATCAATTACATTATCCGAGATAATATGCATTATTCATATGCCTCTCACACATGCAAAATCGGGACTTGACCTAATTTTATGTCCTCGGTGAAATCACCACCAATTGATTGATCGAGTATGTGAACTTTGTTTAGTTAATGATTTTACGTGCTGTAGGTTAATTTAAATAAAAAAGTTTTCCAAAGTAGAGACCGTTTGGGAAGCAATTTTGAGGTATATTTACCCAAAGGGTATTACTAAGCCTCCACTGTCCGTCTGTCCATCTATCACCGGATGTATATCATGAAATGTTATATTATTCAGTTGATATTTTAACAGATGATGTTGTTTACTTGCCGCTGCAACGAAAAATACTAAAAAAAGGAATGAAATAAAAATTTAGCTCTTATACAAAAAACTAGCATCTGCCCGCGGCTTCGCACGCTTTGTTTCTATGAGAACGTCTCGAAGCTATTTCTATCCCATCTAAACTGTTTTATGGGAAAAAAGTAGCCTCTGCGTTATTCCAGGGCTAGAACTACGTATATTTAAAATGTCAATGTCAGCCCGAATCGTTCGTTCGTTCGTTTTTGAGTGAAAGAGGAACAAACATCCATCCATATAAACTTTTGCGTTTATAATATTACGGATGGTATGGAACCCTTCGCGCGTGTTTCTTGATTGTTATTTTCTACGTTAATAAAGAGATAAAACAACTGTGTGAATAAATTTTGTGTTCTTGCTGCGGCTGAAAGTTAAAATTTATTCCTAAGAAATCAATGTATGAAACTGTATGTATGTCACAATCACACCACACCACTGAATAGTTGTGATTCTTAGAAGTGGTTTATTTTATTCTGTTTACACTTTGTTGATTCAGCCAACCAGCATTTGCTACGAAGCTTTTTCTAGTTTCTTCATAGCTCAAACGATAGCGAAATATGATTGGTAGACAAGCGACTTAGCGAAATCGTTTGTGAAAATTGCTACTTGGCTAGGCATTTGAATCAAATTGTTCGATGTTATCGATTCGCTTAATCGCCTCGAAATGTATGTCCATTGTCTACCATTGCCATAATTGTTTGGATAATAGATATGGCATAAGTTAAATCCATTCAGTTCTGGAATATTCTACTTTTGTAATCGAATGTTACGTTGTCTAGGCTTTCAGTTTACATAAGAAAGATTAAAGTGTGGCAATCATAGACATAGAATTCTGTTACTCTCCTAAAAGCCTACGGTAGTAATACTATCAAAATCAGTTTTGCGTTTAGAAGCTACAAAAAAACAAAACAAAAGGAATTTATTGCTAAAAAACTTAAATTATTCTGGTTACTTGTGGTCCCGCAATAGTTTCAGAACCTGTATCGCGTTAGGCCAGTTTACAGTGAAGACTTTAACAATAAAAGTGATTATATCAATAACGCTTTTTAATATAGGCATGTACACCCTTATCTTTATAACCTTCTTGACCAGCATTTGCGATATAGTTTTACTAAAAACTACTGCGGGTATCATCGAATTCCAATAGTTATTATAACCTATGTACGTGATCCGAAATAAATTACTTTGATTTACACTACACACTCGCCTGCATCTATGCTGATCGCAACGTGACTCCAAAAACAGACCTTGAATGCCTTGTATTAAGGTAAAATTTTGTTAAAAGAAAAGAAAAATCCGTAGATGAAAAAAAACACCAGGCCCACATGCAAATGGCCTGGGGCGGAATTCCACTAATGTCAAAACAAAGGTCTCAATAGTGCCATTCAATCAAGATGATTAAAATGGCGTTTGTGAATTTGGTATTCTACTATTTTTTGTGCTTGAAGAGACGTTCATAGAATGTCAAATTGGTATAAAGGTAATAGTCACAGCTATGAATGAACCTAGAACACCAAAAAGAGTTTATCACTGACATTTTGACACGATACTATTTAAATGGTGAAGCGATTTATTTAGTGAAATTCGGGCCCTGGTAATAAACATATTATAGTATACCAACAGCGGTTGGGCTGTTTGTTTAACAAGATTTTGGCAACTATGAGACTGATCCATGAAGTGGAATTTCATCAAGATAAAGAAAAGAAGACACGGATGATAACCTAGCCACTCAAGCAATATTATATTATTTTTTTACTGGTTAATTTATTAGCTGAATTCCATGCACTGATTAAGCGAAAGAATGTTTAATTATAATAAGTACTAAATTAAATTTGTTTTATTATTGTTCTTCTAAAAATTTCAGTTTAAATAAGTGATTATATAATATACCTAAAGGCTGTTTTTTGGGTTATGTTTGAATTAAGGAACGAACTAAAGTGCGAAATTTAAATAACTTCCTGCATGTTTTGTTAAATATTTACGTAGATTAATGAGTTAAGACAGATTTTTTTAATTTGTCACCTTGTTACTATACTGTGATACGATATGCCATTCATTTATTGTTTAGTACCTAACTTACATTTTAATTATTAAGTAATATTATTAAGTATTCATAAGTATGGTCACCATCTGAACAAAAAAATATTAAAACTGAATGATATTTTGATAAATACCTCTATAACTTTTATGTCCCTTATTTATAAGTTTACGAATCTGAATCGTATCAGGTGAGTTTTTAAAGTTTTTAAAACTCACTTGGTGGCGTAATAGTTAAAACTTAAAATAGTCCTAAGCATAGCCCCAAGCTAGGCATTGCTTGTATAATGAGTACTAGATAACTAATATACAACAAAAGAACAACCGGAACCTCCTGAACAAATATCATATTATTATATGAACCGGGTGGAAATCGAACCCGTAACCCTGAGCGTCGCAGGGGGACCATCGCCAGCTGCCCTACAGAGGTCGTCATAAACTTCTCATCTTACGTAGTCTTCGGTAAACTTATAAACCCACGTTAATATTTATCACCACATGAAGACATTTACATTTCGCACCCAAGTGTAAAATATGTTCATGCTCATCTCCAGCATTTGTCTAATAGGAAGAACATGAACTGACTTTAAGAATTTTGACGTGTTTGTTGTTCTAAATCATGCCATAAATATTGACTTTCATACTTATATTGATGATTTTTTAACTAAGTAAACGATTTTAGTACTAAGAAGTTATAATTTTACTACAAAATTTTAAGGTAGTTATCACATAGGACTCTTACGGAATAGATAACTCCAACTAAAAAGACCCAAGTAATTGTATAACAATAGCAAAGGAAATCAATTATCACTTAATTTCTTAGATTATTTTGATAATTATGTACCTATAGTTTTAAATTTGACTTGTCTAAGTGCTTATTTTGTAAGCCTAAAGAAATAAAGATATTGATTTACTGATTTACTGATAATATAAACCGTCATTTTGATATAACGTTTCCGTAAAACAACGTACTATCTTCACAACAAAACGCCGCTGTTCCGCCATAAAACATACTATTATAGAAGTCACTATCTCCAGAAATAAAAGAAGAATAAATATACACTAAAAAGCGTTTAACTAGGCTAGGCAAAAACATATCAAAAAGTCTCAATGACAAGTCTCACCGTTTAAGAGTCACACAAGTCAATAACTTCTCAAACGTCTACTGAAAACCATCAACTCGGCAGATAGGACTTTATTCTACGGATGAGTCGAAATAAATTATATAAACCGGTCAAGTGCGAGTCGGCCTCTAGCACGAAGGGTTATCCGTACCTTATCTATAAATACGGGAAAAAATCGTGTCTATCGTATGGGAGCCCCTTCAATATTTTTGTTTATTCTGTTTTTTTGGTATTTGTTGCCAAAGCGGCATAAGACGAAACCGTTCTATCAATTGTGAAATAGTCACTCCAAACAAACAAAACATTTACTTATTAATCCTCGACCTCTTCATCACCGTATTGTTATTAGTAATATTTCACTTGATCCGTTTTAATGTGGCATTCATGACTCTACTCAGTTCTACTGAAAAATTGTCGGTGTAATCTTGTTTTAGTAATAATAATTCAGTGGTGTAATCTTGTTCTAGTAATAATTGGTTTACGAAAAAGGTTTTAACCATAACCATATATAGCTTTACTAATGACCGTGTAAAATCACCATAACAATTTTACGACTATATTATAATGACTATTAGATAGGATACATAAATACATGTAATTTACTGAACCTACTACATCACCATCATTATCTTAATAGGTTCGATACAACTACCAACACTGGTGGGTATAGGCCTACAGATTCGACTTTTTATTTATTTCCTCGAAGTGTATTTCGGCCATACTGTAAAAACTATAGTCTAACAACTACTAAAGTCCTCGCGCAAGGCCTAGTCACTGTTATGTGCAATGATATGCATTGGACGAGATATCAAAAAAGACGTCAAAAACAAAAAAGTCATTGGTCATCAAAATCATTTGGTCAACTATGATCAGCGTTTGGGAATCTGGCTCAAAATCTGCCATATTTTTTTAGATTTTTCGCGTAAAGGACATAGCACATACATAGATAATGGATATCCAGCATCGAAATCCTACGGCACAAAAATAAGTATTGAAATGGAGTTTAATTTATGGTTAAGGCAGATTTAGACAGGGTCAGTACACAAGTCAGTGATCGGCGCCAGTGCCCGCGCCTAGACTGACTTCCACTGTTTACATGGAGTCGGTAGTCGCGGCTAGTTTTCACGTTGACCACACGTTTGTAAGTCAGTAAGAATATTCATGTGCGAATTACAAGTCAGCGCTGACTTCCCGCCACTGTACTGACTTGAAATCAATTTACACGGGGTTTTTTTCGGGTCAGCGCTGACTTGTTTCGATTTCGGCGCCAGTCACAGACCCTGTCTAAATCTGCCTTTACATTTTAAATTGACATGGCTTACCGCAAAAATGAAATGGTTATTTTACGATACGATCATACTAAACGAAATAACAGAAGTTGACATTTGTGCAGGTAGTGGACATTATTACTAGTAAATTTTGGTTGAGCTCGTAAGCCCGACCCACAAAACAAAATGCCTGCGAACTGTCGGTCATCTGATGCTGTCAATATAAAACGCATGTAAATAATATGAGTTAAAACCCATATTTAGGTGGACATTATTGTGTTAAGCGGCTGTTGTGCGGTCCAGGGGCCTTATTGTCCAACTTGAATACGATTATCAGTTAAATTCAAATAGATTACCGTGGTACTATCGAAGTCCGGGCTAGGTTTCAAATGTCGAAAATGAATCGATCTCGATTATCAGTTGATATAGACAATAAGGCCCCAGGTCTGCGACAACCTTAAGACGTGACCAGCCCTTGTGCGAGTGCTAAGTATAGGAACTACTGAAATGATTTGTACGTTAACCTGGGGATTTGCAGCTCGTATTGGTCCAGGATGTCTCCAGGCTGGCTGCGCGGACGCTCCAGGAGTCTGGAAGGAGCTGTTAACATGTCTAAATTCATGTTGCGCCTAGAACTCGTTCCATTCTTCTTACGTACGTTCTCAGCACGCCTCAGATTGTGAAATCGAAAGAAGAACATGGACATAGTTAGCTCTGTGTCACTTCAACGTGTACATTTGTACAGGGTTTTAGAAACTCTTCGATATAATTTCACTGGGGTTTCCGAATCACATTAGTCATTACACTTACTATTATTGTGAACTGTCTGATTTTAACAGTAACTATTATGAAATTGATAGGTGAGTTTATGATTATGGTAGGTAAATCTAGTCATTATTATGCTTCAATAATATGGGGCTATAAGTGATGCAACTATAAATGGCTTATTCAATGCATCTTAATCATAAAAATCATGACTTTACACAATTTGCTGATTTTACATAATTATTGTTTGCTGCAAATAATTTTAGTTATTAATAAGGCCAGCATGCTTTTCTCATTGCCGGATTTCACTAAAAGATCTTACTAAAGATAAATATCTCAACTAAAAACAATAATGCTAGACGATTCACTTAGCATTATCCCGGCCGATCATCTAGTGATAGCAACACTTCTGTTTGTTACACTGTGTTGCTTTTTTCATTTATTTTAATGGAGAGACTCGTAATGTAACCTCACTCACCTAATGGTTCAAACTGAAATTCAGCATTTGGAAGAGACATTGAACTGAGGCTGGACCCGTATTTTTTAGCCACGCACATAGAAACAAGCAATTTCCTTTATTAGTCATCACGTCCACTTGACTTTTAGTTATAAAACTCATGTTTTATTACGTTTATTTTATGAAGATTTAAAATAGGCGTTTTGTTTTTACTATTAGCTTTTAATTTTTATATAAAAATTTCATAACGCTTATTACAATTTAGGTACAGCCTACATAGGTTAGTGTAGACAAAAGACCAATTTGAAAAATGTCTTCATCTCGACAGAGAGCAGACGTAAGTACTGCTAGCTAGCCTCTATTTCCCTGTTCCGGAGGAAGTAGCGTCAACAAATACACGTCCTTCTCCTCTAGTTCAACTAATTTGATTGGGTCAGGAATAATGTACTAAACTGTCCTATTTGATGAGTAAATTGAATAAAGAGGTTCTTTGAAACTTTCATTACGATGCCTTCCAAGCGGCAGGTGAATTAATATAGAATATAAGTATTTCGGTAGGAATGTATCAATACATTTTTGGAGTAGCTGTATTATTTTTGGAATACTGTAGCTGTATGGTTTTTGGAGTACAGTAGCTGTATAATTTTACTGAAAACGCATTCAAATGCGAAAAAATCCTTGGAATGTTGAAAGGTGGTAAAATAATGATTGTAGGCTGGACGTAGAATCTTGAATCTTTCCACGAGTCATGACCTACATTACATTTGGAGCGGCGGGGGCTTCGTGGTACATAATGTATGACCTTGATCCATTCTCTGAATCCTTAACTTCGTTTTGGTAAATTATGTATCTCTAAAACTGCCAAGTAACATACTACTAAGCCAAAAGGGAAATGATTCTGTACCCCGATAGGATTAACTTACATTATAATAATAATATATATTTTCGAAATATTTTCATAATGAAATACATTTTTATGTATATTCGTGTTCTCTTACATTATAATTCTATTATCAATATTGTTATTATTTTTAATTTTAAGGATATTAATAAAGGATTTAATAACCATATTAACCAATCTCCATTTTTTCTTTTAGTTTCAGTAAAAAAATAGTACTTTTGCTATTAGTACCTAACATGTATGTAGATAGGTAAACTTCTGTGCAATATTCACGCGTCTGCAAGAATATGGATAGGAAAAAGACATACTTATAAAAAAAACGTACACCAAACGTCGATCCCCTAGGGATACAGAATCCCCGTCTTTCAGCTTAATATGTGCTATATGATACCCTGTATATTGCTCACAAATTCAATTCTCCATAGCAAATAGGCTACGTTATGTATCCTTGGGACACTGAAGTCCTAGTACCCTTCACTCGTAATTTCAAGTGGTGATTTATTTCGTATCAAAGGATACTAAATAAATCCACATTTGTGAGTGACTTTTACTGCAGTAATGAAATCAACCAAACATGAAGATTGGACCAAGAAAATTACACTAGGTACCTAGGCTGCTAAGAGTAAAACCAAATGATATAATATATCATCTGTTATGTTTTGTATAATATGTACCTGTTGGCCGAAAATTGAAAATTTATGACCACCTGGTGTTCTAGGTAATGTCACCCGTTCACTCGTTATTCACGACTCTGAGTGAGCGTCGTGAATTCAAAGATGAATAGAATTCATTTTTGTTGAAAATAAAAGTTGTATAGAAGCGATATAGGGAATCCTATCTGGGAATATTCCCGTATGCAAATGGCCAGATTATAAGTTCTGTGATAGTCTACCGAGCAATGCTTTGGATTCCGTAGATACAGATTATATCCCTTTGACGAACATACAATGCGCTCAGGTGCGCAAAGAGTTCAAAGTGATAGGGAATAGTAGGGAGTTTTGTATGAAAAGCATATGAAGAGCAGATCGGACGTAATCTTACTACTGCCTCTTTTCAATTTTAAATCTCCTACGGCACTATATCCAGCTTGGAGGAATAATTTTTAGTTTCCCATCCGAGGTATCATATGTAGTTTTCAATTTCAAACTGAATTCTAGTTTTGAAGTAAATTTCGCGGGTTTTACGAATATGGTATTTGATTATACGCTTTTTGATATAGAAGGCTATTGTTTTAGTTCTTTTTATCGTTGAAACTGTCGAATGGAAAGTTTAATAAGGCAAAAACAGACGCGCAGTCTCCAGACTCAGTTAGAAGATGAATAATCGTACTCCATTTTATTTCTCATTAGCTTCAAGTCACGGGCACTGGCTTTGTCTTCCTACATTACATGATCCATATTAACTTGGCAAAATGTAGATTAGTAATTTTAAGTAGGTACTAGGTACATGAAAACTCCTTGGCTATTTTGGAATAAATGGATTGTAGACGAAAGTAGTTAAGAAATTTTAAATGGAAGAGAAATAATCTGATAGTCGCTAAATATTAGTCGATTTGACTGATCCATCAAAAATCGTAGCTTATGCATGTTTCTAAGCGATAGTTTGACTTGCTTTTATAATTGATATTAAGAACCATTACCTTATACTTAATTGGTTCCCATTTTGTTATACAGATCTCATCTTAAACACATTTTGTTTGCACATTATTTCGGTCGACTTATATTTATAGTGGAATCGAAATTTGCGAGAACAAATCGTTCTATATAATACAGTCCTAAAGTTAATAATGTAGTTATGTGCAACGAACAAAGCAAGTTTGTGAGGAGCACAGAATGATGCGAACTTTGTGCTTGTTTAAGTGCTGTGACGTCACAGAATACTCTATTTTTGGCTGTCGAGTCTTGAGGCCTTTCTGTACTGTACACTATAGAGGTATATTAGTTGGTCTCAAAACTCAGTTTATATATTCAATGTGCACTACATAATTCAACAGTTTTGCAATTGTGATCATACGTGTAGCAAATTGTGTTTAAAGTGCAAGATCATGATATTTTATGATGCAATATGAATTCAAGTATATATTGGTTTGGGTGTTTAGATAGATCCCTTCAAAAATACGAACCCGCTGCGTCCATAAATGATAAATATATCCTCCCCCAGTTCCATAACAACACAGTTTATTACAATTATAAGTAAACTTTTATCAGTTGCGTATAAAGGCAGACAACGTTGTTAATTAATCAGTGAAAGCGGAGAAATTTTCCATTTAGGTAGTACGAGTACTAACATTTTGTTTTATTATGTTATTTTGCGGTAGATTAGAATCACAGGTCAATAGTCAAAGAAAAGCGGGTCTTTGTACTATTGCAATGACCGTCGCCACCGAGATCGTGCGTTCCACAACTTTCACATCGGCCGTAAGACTAAATGTGTTTTCAGCCTCACAGAGTCACGTGACACCGCCCTACTCCACCCACGTCAACTTTGACCCCCTCAAATCCCTTGTTCTCCACACTCGAGCCGGAATTACGTTTATACCGAATCTAGCTGCGCCCCGCGGCTTTATCTGCGTGAAAATTAATGAAGAGCAGCCTATTTTTTATTCAGGTTAGATTTTGTAAAAGTAAATATTTCACGTCATCAGTACGACTTTAATAGAGAAGTTGATATGGAAAAACCATTTCCATGCAGTGAGTTGACATTTCCATGTCAACTGTTTATCAATCTACAAACCTAATCATATTTATACACGAGATTGCTAAATTATATTATGTTTTTTATAATAAATGCACGAAAAGATGGTATTTGTTTATTTTTAGCACTAAAGATCATGAACGAAGTCGAATGTATAAACTGTAATCAAATATAACATGAGCCATTCACTTAAAATGTCTCGATCAGTTTAAGCTACAAATAAGAAGTCATGGATATTTTTAACATAAGGAAAACGAGAATTGTCTTCGGGGTATAGAGTTAGGTACCTACCCATGTAAGCCTTTTGAATGATAACCTTAGAGGACCCAGTTTTGAAACGGAATTTCATAATCAACACTTTCAACACTGCTAATCACTAAATAGTATAAAATAATGTCGCTTTTTATGTCCCTCAAATCCTTAATACTACGCAAATGATGAAGCGGTTTTTTTATAGATAGTGTGGTTCAAGAGGAAGGTTTATACGTACAATAAAACTGTGCAAAACCGGGGCGGGTCACTAGTCTTAGAAATAATGCATTTTTAACCAATTGTAGCCTATTAGTCAGATAGGAAAACAACAATCTAGGGCCTTATCTCTAACGCAGTTTGTGCACATCGTCACATGCTGAGCTTTTGGAGAAGCTTAGTGTGCCTACAATGTTAAAAAGTGTTGGTTTAAGTTTAGTTACTCAATAACCGCTGCTTGTTTAGCACGAAAGTCATATTGTTCATCTATTAAAAGGTTGTATCTGCTAAATAGTTGCGCATTTAGTTTTTTGTATAAAATTCTTTTCAAAATCTTAAGGCGCAGATGCACCTAGCCACTATAGTCCCCATACATTTATTCATATCCGTTAATTAAAAAAAGGAATGTCCATAATTCACACGTACTGTTTGTGAAACATATCATAAGCTTTTTTAATGCATCTGTAGTAGTATCATTTTGTCTAGGTAAGGAAGAGATACGTGTAGTAAGTAGCCTTTGGTGGCCACCATACTCTGTTTTCGTATCTCTTCCTTAAATAGACAAAATCGGGTTGTCTGTTTAGATGTTGCCATTTTGGGCGTGATATTCATTCAGTATCCTACTTGTTAGATCGATAGCGGCTCCTAATTGACTTACTAAATTTATTAGGGACAAACTAAGTGACTTGTTATTTTAGTTTGAGCACTTGAGTAAACAGGGTCAATTATGGTAGTAGTAGTAGTACTCGTTTGCATTCCACGCCTAGATACACGTCTATTCAAAATTTCATCCCGATCCATCCGATGGTGTGAAGAGGTAGGTAACAATCATCTTTCCAAACTTTTATGTTTTAAACATAAGTGATTATAACGTCTACCTACATAGGTCTGGTATACGATGCCAATAAAGTAGAGGGTAAACTTAGATGGTTTCTCAACAAAGTTGTATTGCATTGTAACGGGATGTCATTGTGATCTGCAGTAGTGTGAAGTCTTGTCTGTAGTGTCAACTTTAACCAGTTGAAAGTACAGACAAGTTGCAGGAGTGCAGTGCATTCACAGAAGGATGTCGTTACTCTGAGTTCACAGTAATTTTTATTCTACGAACGTGACAAACAAGCTTGCCTATTACCTCTAGCTCTTTGTTATATGTGCCAAGCTGAGTATGGTTGTCCTATTTTACGTAATAATAATATAATGTAATGCAATGCAATGTAAAGAAAAAAGCCAAAATCAACAGAATATGCAAGTGAGCATTGCCCACTCGGCGCCCTAAGCAAAATCTTGCATTTTATTTTCTAACCGTTGACAAACATTTTACCTTGTTGAACGGCTGGAGTACAAGAGGATAGTTTATGTATTATCATTACATTTTATGTATTTATACTAACCACGTTAATAATAAAATTAAATGATACCGGTCATGTATAAGATGCATAATGTGTGTGTGGCATATAACCACCCCCATACTAATCATGACATATGTATAATTCGATTAAAATAATAATTGGACCGACCTAGAGCCATGTTGTGACGTCACAACTGGGAACTTGGTAAAGTCAGCAAAAAAGAAATGTAAAAACTATTATAAAATATTAAAAAACTATGATGGGTAAGGACCAAAATTTTTGCATGTTTGCACAACGGAAACGGAGCAAATGTAGCACAACAGAATTTGTTAAGGTTAGTGTACATGGGTCTAGAAATGATCACAATGGTATAGATTATTTACATTCTTATTGTTTCTTAACCATTGAAAAATATAAAAAGGTTTAGAAAAATATAGCAAATACAAATATATTATACATTAATTTAATAACACGTATTATAAGACCTAAACCTGATTGAGAGTTAAAATCGTTAAGTAATGTTGTATACCTATCTTTACAAAATTCCATTGTAACACGTCACACAATTTCGTGACATTCGTCGCATACAGGAAAAAAACCACATGACACAGCATTCAAAAATTCATACTGAAGAAATTAAACACCTTTATGAATACACATCAGAACTATTCAATAGTAGACAAAATAAGCTACTAGAATTAATAGTAAAAAGTAAGAAAAGTTGACACAAAACACTTTAAAAGTCTTACAGAAAACCCAAATTTATAATGGTACACATGCACCTTCAACACGTTTTTGCAAATGAGCGAAAAACAACGTGGCGGAATTGGCCTGAATTTAGTCACAACTTAGATGACGGTGTAGCCTTTGCAACAAAACATTATTTGTTATCCTATCTTGCCATGTTCTCGATTTATGCTGTCGCACAACTGAGTGACACAACGGAACGAAATTTGGGACACGCTTTTAGATAAATATTATAAATTAACTATAAAGTTTAACGAGACCGTAATAATAAAAACGTGAAGATTCATGGTGAATATAAATAAATCAAAAAGTCTTTGAAAAGTTTTTTAGTTTTAGAATAAAATTGCAAAAACCTGGAGGAGTCGGAGTTGTGCCATTCACATTTTGTATGAAAAACGAAAATGGATTCAGTATCCTTATTTACATAAAATTAATTTTACAAAAACCTAGTGAAAGAATTTTAGATATGAATAAAGCACAGGGTGCAAAATAAATTCAGCTATAATAATCAAGTGTTAATATTCACATAAGTTAACAATTTTTTTTTTTTATGTTGATTTGAAAGTAATGTGCCATCGTACTCACGCAAAAAGTGCAAAAATTTTGGTCCTTACCCTGATATTGCATATCGTTGCTATATTGCAGAAAACATAAATCAACAAAAGGGCGATTCATCCGCACGTTTACGTTTTGTACACTCTACATGCACTCAGAATCGTGGCTCACATCAATTAGATACCTATTTATAGATTGGATAATTAGATTCATAACTTAAGGTGTAAACAGCACCTAGAGTGGCGTCCCCACTTATTTTATCATATAACTCCGTTAAACAAAGGAATTTCCAAGGTTCACTCGTACAGTTTGTTAAACCTATCATAAGCTTTTTTTAATGCATCTGTAGTAGTTTCATTTTGTTTACGTTAGGAAGAGATACGAAAACAGATTTGATGGCCATCAGAGGCAACTCAATCTCTTCCTAAAATAGACAAAATAAAAGCGGGCGTATTGGAGACAATATAGCCAGCGTATTGGAGACGCTTCTGACAAGTGCCTATTTATATGGATCAGGCGAGCCTCTAGACTGCTTGCAACTGTCTGCAAGTAGCTCAATTGTTTAAATTGTAAATACTAATATTTATTTGTTGTTTCTATTTCTTGATTATAAGTTTATTTGTAAATCAATTTTGAATAAATTCTTGCCGTATATATATTCGTCATGAATTTATTCAAAAAACCTATTTATTTTAAAATAACGTTCTGTCCTATTTTAATTTTTTCTGCCGACCATACTTAAATGAGTGAAGATAGCCGAGAGCTCGTCCTATTCTTATTTTAATAGCATTTGCACTCGAGATAACTCACACCATCTACCGATAATTATATCGAGATTTGATTCATCTTACCACAAGAAGGCATTTTTGATTATAAAATCATAGTAAACCGTTAATAATTAGATAACCACCGTCATCCTAGGGTTTTTAGCAATCCATAGCACAATGCAATCCTGACATGACATAACAGATTCATAACAGCAAGAAAACAGCCACATAAATAGGAGAAGAAACTACGATGAGGTCTAGTAGAAAGAGAGATGAATCAAGGAAAAAAAATGTTGTATTAAAGAAAGGATGGACATGTTGCATCTCTTTACAAGAGTTTTAAGAGAAGTGGAACAACTGCTTTTCTTGAGTAAGCAGGTGTTGAAGTCACCCATAATTATAAAATGATCATAAGTTACACAGGTTTTCAAGGATAGTTTCAAAAGATAAATGGAAGTTAATTTTAAGAGAGACAGTTAAATACAATAAAATACAAGCAGCAGTTTAGCATGTCCGAGGTCGATACAATGAGGAGGTGCTTTGGCAAGTGGTGGCTGTGCTGACGTACTTACTATATTAAAAGGGATAAGAGTTCGAAGACATATGGCAAAACGAGCCTACACGGACGTTTCGAATAAGTTTGAAACCTGCTCTTCCAGAGCGTAAAAGGAAGAAGAAAGACTGGGCTTTGTGTAAATAATTATTAAAACCAATTTACCCAAACTTGAAAAGTTCCGCTGGCCTCATCACCAGAATCCGATCTTCATGGACTATCCATGAGAAAGAAAAGAGATAGTGAGATACTCCATGAAAGAGATAGTGATAGAGATAGTGGAGAAGTGAATATTTTCAACGTGAGGAAAAAAAAACCTGATCCTATTCAGTGTTCCAGGTGCTATTACGGAGTTACATGAGCCTGAATGTCTCAATACGTTTAACGGGGCCTCGAGCTCTCTTTACTAATTTTATTTACTCTTTCGTATTGAAATCCGAAAGAGTAAACCCAAATTATTCAGTAACTAAACCGTGTTACCTTCCTTACTACTTACATCCCAAATAAATTGATCAGACAACATGAAATACGTTACACGTAACACCCTAACGCCCGCGTTGCTCTTGACAGTCTATCTACCCCATATTTTATTGCTCTACGTCCACGAAAAAAGATTTTAGTCGTTTACACTGAAAGCGCTCTCAAGCTTTTAGCTAACAGACAATTAGCGTTTTTAATCAACGACTATAAAAAAGGAGGCGATTCTAATTTCGTCTGTATGTTCTTAAAAATAACTCATGCTGCACAATCACAATATAACCTAGCCTCAAGTAGAAGAGCTTGTGGTACCTATGGGTTACGGAGCTTTGTAGAGTTGTAGTAATACGATTTCCCTATAAAACAACGCGTGTCATTTTGCGGGGTGGGTTGCATCTACTATCATCATCATCATCATAAAACTATATTAGTTCACTGCTGGACATAGGCCTCCCCTAATAAGCGCCGTCTTCTATACTAGATTATAATTAATTACTTTTATTAGTAGGTATATAATATTATATTTGTTCCAAATATCAGTGTCTTCTATTTCAATGTTACTTGAATGTCGTGGAATATCTCCTTCAACGTCTTTTTATATGTATGTATTACGTTGATGTCAGTAGTAGGTAGCAAAATCTCTGTACTTTTTGGTGTAGACGATGCCCTATTAAAGATTCACCATAATTATCTTTAGTTTTCAGTTCAATAAATTAAACAATGCAGAGAACGATGCGAGACCATACGATCTGCCGGGAAGCATCTACATACATCTAGGTCACCTCGAGTGAAATTCATTGGATAATTCAATTTTGCACAGTTGGAGACAATTAGACATAATGTCAGACTGTCTTTAAACATGTTTTCTATATGAGGATTTATGTGGCAGAACGGGCGAAGGTCTGCCTGCGACGCAGGAGCTTGTGGGTTCGATTACCTCGTCAGGACAAAAGTTTGTACAACCTGCAGATATATATTCTAAGTGTTTCTATCACTACATAGTATAAAACAAAGTCGCTTTTTCTGTCCCTATGTCCTTATGTCCCTTTGAATGCTTAAATCTTTAAAACTACGCAATGGATTTTGATGCGGTTTTTTTAATAGATAGAGAGATTCAAGAGGAAGGTTTATATACTTATAATACAACCGTGCAACTAGGGTTGCCAGACGGTCGGGAATTGGCGGGATTCTCCCGATTTTTTGTATGTCCTCCCGACTCCCGACAAAGCAAATAATCTCCCGAAAAACAAGTTCGATAATTTTAAGTTCACATTTTCGTCAAATGAAACTTGCAAACCACTTGGCGCTTGGCGCAGAGCGGAAAAACATTGCAATGCACTCCGTCTGTTTCGGTCGGCATATTTTATAAGAAACTGCGTTGAAGTTAAAAATTTTACCAAAATTGTATGTTTTATATTTTCAATTTCAGTAAGTAACGCTTACTGCGAACGCGTTTTTAGTAGATATCACTACATAGTATAAAACAAAGTCGCTTATTCTGTCCCTATGTCCCTATATCCCTTTGACTGCTTAGATCTTTAAAACTACGCAACGGATTTGGATGCGGTTTTTTTAATAAAGCCGGGGCGGGTCGCTAGTACTTAATAATTTATACTCAAACTAGCGACCCGCCCCCCCTTCGCACGGTTTTATTATACGTATAAACCTTCCTCTTGAATCACTCTATCTATTAAAAACCGCATCCAAATCCGTTTCGTAGTTTTATAGATTTACTAGCGACCCGCCCCGGCTTCGCACGGTTTTATTATACGTATAAACCTTCCTCTTGAATCACTCTTTCTATTAAAAAAACTGCATCAAAATCCGTAGCGTAGTTTTAAAGATTTAAGCAGTCAAAGGGAAATAGGGACAGAAAAAGCGACTTTATTTTATACTATGTAGTGAAGCATTCAAAGGGACATAGGGACAGAAAAAGCGACTTTGTTTTATTTATACTCAAACTAGCGACCCGCCCCCCCTTCGCACGGTTTTATTATACGTATAAACCTTCCTCTTGAATCACTTTATCTATTAAAAAAAACCGCATCCAAATCCGTTGCGTAGTTTTAAAGATTTAAGTATTCAAAGGGACATAATATAGGGACAGAAAAAGCGACTTTGTTTTATACTATGTAGTGAAAGGAACCGAATGAGCATGGATTTAATAAAGGCGGAATTAATAATTCGTTTGAATTTCGACGAAAATTGTTTAAATTTAAAGACCTTTTTGAATAGCGAAAAAGTTGTTAAACGCGGTAAAAAAAAACCAAATACTTATGGCAAGAACAAAACCCATTCGGTTCTTGTGTCACAAATATCTACTACTTATGTTTTTTTCTTATATCTTCAGTGCAAAGCAAAAATATGTTTGTTTACCTAATATATTATGTATAATTAATATTATTAATTTATTTTTTTTATTTCTCCCGACCAAAGCCCTAAAATCCCGAAAAATCTGTCATTGATCCCGATAACAGGAAGAATCGATCTGGCAACCCTACGTGCAACGCCGGGGCGGGTCGCTAGTTAATACATAAATTTAAATTTTGCTTGTGCCATGATATTTTTTCTATTAATTTTTCACCGCAACACTACTATTAAACTGCGATTCTTCAGTATAACTGTGCGTATTATTTATCGTCGGCTTACGAGTTTTGATATAAATAAATAATCCGGACAATTCACATAGCATTATTCAATACCAAGCTATGCATTGCTTGAGTTTTGAGTACTTGATGACTGATACAAATACATAGGCAGATATTTTTTAATTATTTATAAAGAAAAACCCACAACCATGGAAAGTTTATTTGCAGATCATAAATACTTTTATCCCAAAGCGGGAAGCGAACCTACTGCGTTGCAGGCAGACTTTCGCCCGCCGCGCCACATCGGTCGTCAAAGTCGTCGATCTATTGTCAAATGTATCAATTGTTACAGATTTAGTAGTGTGTTTGTTGTCATCCCCGTAAAAACCTTTTGGAAACTTAGAAACGCATCGAAACAAATGAAAAATAAATACTTAAAATCAAATATAGAAATGAGTCATAGTCTGGGGTCGAATTCCTAATTTCAAAACAAAGGTCTCAATAGCGTAATACTATAAAGATGGCTGAAATGACGTATTTGCATTTGGTATTCTACTATTTTTTGCGCTTGAAGAGACTTCAATTTTTCGGATCTGGATACGGATATGGATATAGGAATTAATTATATCGGTTTTGAATATGGTTACGAATCTGCAATTATTTCGGAATATCCGTTAGTTTTGGATCGTTACGGTTACTAGAATGAAGTAAAATATAAACACAAATAACAACAATTTGGTTTGATTTATAGGTTTTATCTAGACTAGAATATCATCTGGTATTATAATCAGTTATATTGGTAAGTAATTATTTTATAACTACTCAATTTAATTTTTTATATCAAAATATAAGTGGAAACATGTTGTTTTATTTAGACTCCGCCCGTATAATAAACTATCTGAAACTTGTGAAACGGATACGGTTACAGATATATTTTTATTTCGGATATCCGATATTTTCGGTTACGGAGCCCCACAACATCCCTGGTTTGTAATGCGCATGCCGAAATCCCGCTCTGTCGTAGTATGCGGCAGACGCTCTCCTCACATGATTCGGATGGTCTGATTTTAGTCATTTATCTCCTTGGTAAGTTATTAGGACCCCCTAATGAGAAGTAACGTCCTTGGTGACCCTTGCCCTTCAAGAAGTTGATGTTGACCTTTCCCTGCACTGTTTTACTGACGCACTTTCCTTGGCTATCGTTCTTGGTGCATGGTACTGACCTACATTCTAATTATACTTAACCGTATCCGATTAGCCTTGAAATGAAAACCTTCTGTATCACGCTACAGTAAAGTAGGTTTCCTTTTATAATGACCACAATTTTGCGGTATCTATTGCACAATAACCAAATCCTTGGTAGCGTTCTTACATTAGGTACTTACCTTTCTTCAAAGCGAATGCTGGACCGGCTGATGTCGCTCCAGGCGCTCATGGACCGGCCGCGGCTCCGGTGGTAGAGCGCGCTGGACACGGCCGGCGCGGTGGGGCGCCGCTCGAGCTCCACTTCCGGAGGGAAGTTCACTTTGGTAGAAGCTCGAGATGAAGGTCCGTCGATGGACTCTCCCCCGGCCGAGAGTTCCATCTCGAAGGCTGCGTAGTCCGGGGCCGCGTCGGGCTCTCCGTCGCTGCCGTCGCTGGCCGCCGAGAGCGCCTCATATCCGTAGCCAGGGCGGGCGGCGCCTCCGCCGCGGCCCGCGCTGCCGGCGCTGCCCTCGCGGCCGCCCTCCGCCCCGCCGCCCAGCCTCGGCGAGGCCTCGGTGCGACTCAATGACGCCGCCTTTACTGACTGCCCTCTCACATTCAATGGTGAACCTCTTCCAGCCAGATGATTCGAATAACGTAGCTTGCTGTGGCGAAACGTGGTGCTGGCTTATTTCCTCTGAAAGTGGCAGCTTTGCAGGTCCCAACGTAATAAGATCACAAGGAATTATTTTTTTTAGCTCGTCACTTTAATAAACAAATAGCATAAGGAATTCTTCTCACAAACACAGGACCACCAGCGTGTTGACATAAAAAACTTGTACCGTTCCGATTAATTTACCGCAATCGTTCACAACTAAACACAATGATATGTTCGATTTCCCACTATATAAAGCTTTGTAAGGATCTCGTTTAGGAACGTACCTAACGCACTGTCGAAGACAAGATAACTGAGCAGAGACTTGAGCGTCTTCAGACCAATCAAATAAAATATATCAGACGCAGACAGACAAGAGGGCCGTCGATGTCTCACGATGCTATTGTCTATAGTGACCTTTTGCCGCCAAACGGTGTCAAGTTTGTTAATGGGGGTGACTAAACATTAAAATCGTAGGTATAGATACTACGTTTCATACATTATGTGGGCGCGCGCCTTGAAGTGAGCGAGCGAGCAATACTAGTAACGTGAAGTTGTCGAAAGCAAAGCCGGGGCGGGGCAGATCGATGATTTGACCACGCGCTGAGGACTGTGGAGTTTCAGATTTCCTCCACCGTAGCGCTATCTATTATTCATGATGGGAAAATAACAGTGTGTGGGCATTTGAAAAACTCATTTATAATCTGTGGGGTTTTTGATTTTAGATTGGTATTGGTGGAGAAACTTATCGAAAAATATTTATATTGGTAATTACTAACATTTATATCTGAATTTTTTTTTAAATCTCACCTTGCGTTATAAAGTCTCATACTCACAAACTTTGACACCCTTACCCTTTTTAATAGGGTAAGTAGATTGAAAAAAAAAACTAAAAGACCCTCTTTTACTTTTACTTACCTTTATTTTTCTTTATATTCTGACAAAGCCTAAATAATATTACACTATAGATTAAAAAGTTTCATTCAAAAGTTTTCATCCCTTTGAATCCATTTAACCGGCGAATTTTGAAAAATGCCACCTTAGAATAGGAGGATTTTACTTTCCAAATTTCAATTTTCTTCTTCAGTGGTTTTGGGTCTGTGATGTGATGATGAAGCTCTTTATTTGTATGTAAAACTAGCTTTCTCCCGCGGGTTCGCTCGTCTACACGATTTCTCCTGCTCTACAATCTAATAGAACTACAAATCTTAACATAAAATTTTCGATCAAAGGAAATGATACATTACATTACTTATAAAGTTAATCAGATTCCATTTTAATCCCCTTTCACGAGTTTTATGAAATATCCTGAAACACGTATGTAGTAATTTTATAATTTTAGTTTACTCTGTAATTTGCAAAAGAAAGTAACTCAGCAAGTTTAATGTCTTATAAAAAAGTACCGAAAATAGCTTCATCCTCTTTTCACCTCCCTAGGGGTGAAATTTCCAAAAGTCCCTTGTTTCTTCACTATCACCATCACTACATAGTATAAAACAAAGTCGCTTTTTCTGTCCCTATTTCCCTATGTCCCTTTGACTGCTTTAATCTTTAAAACTACGCAACGGATTTCGATGCGGTTTTTTTAAATAGATAGAGTGATTCAAGAGGAAAGTTAAGAGTTTATTATAGTAGATACTTATAATTAAACCGTATAAAGCCGGGGCGGGTCGCTAGTCAATATATAAAAAAACAGTGTGACCACGTGGTACTAGTTTTAATTTCAATTTAAAGCAATTTAGATCTCATTAATCACTGAAATTCTCCCTGACAAGTGTTGCCCTGTGCCCCATAAATAATCGAAAGATTAAAAACACTTTGTCTAAGTAAAAGGTCCATATAATTTCCCTGTTCTGTAGAAAACCCATATTTTAAAAACTTGTACAACTCGGATTCTTTTGTATCCTGTTTTAGTGTTACAGAGGCATCTGTTTTAAAGCATTGTTACTACATACAAAGATAACTAAGATAAAGAGGGCAAAAGACCCGCGAACACAATCGCCGAATTTTTGCACAGATGGCGCTAACTTGCACTTTTCTGAGGAGAGATCGATGTGGCGCGGTGGACGAATATCCGCTTGCAACGCAGGAGGGTTCGATTCCTGCCTCGGAACAAATTTGTGCACGATTTGCAGAAATTTGTTCCGTTGGTCCGGGTGTTTTAAATGTATACTTAAAAATATCTATCTATGTTTATAATGTACTAGCGACCCGCCCGGCTTCGCACGGTTTTATAATAAATATAAACCTTCCTCTTGAATCTCCATATCTATTAAAAAAGACCGCATCAAAATCCGTTGCGTAGTTTTAAAGATTTAAGCATTCAAAGGGATATAGGGACAGAAAAAGCGACTTTATTTTATACTATGTAGTGATTAAATATAATAATTGTCTAGTAACCATAACACAAGCTTTGAGTAGCTTACTTTGGGGCTAGATGGTGCTGTGTGGATTGTCCAACATATTTATTTATTTATTTTATTTAGGTAAGTATAAGGTTTGTAATACACCATGACGCAAACAGGAGGTACATCAGCGCCATAACTTATTTTATCATATAAGTAGGTAGGTACGTTAAACAAAGGAATTTACAAAAGTCAAACGTTCAGTTTGTTATATGTATAGCTTTTTTTAAATGCATATGTACCTAATAGACCAGGGTAGATAGGTTTTTCTATCTATCAATAATCTTTTTCCGATCCATCTTCTTAAAAACCCGTCCAATACGGCTGACTAAACTTGAAGGTATGCTTAGGTTACCCTACCAAACAGTTTGCCGCACAAAATCGTATCGCAGAAATTCGCACCTCAAAATCCTGTGACATCGCATCGCATCGCAGTTTTGTGTGGGAGCCCTAATAAGTTACTTTAAATCCAACAATAACAATGTACTATTCCACTTGCAGATTCCCATAGCAGGCTTTGACGACCTCATTACCCTCATATTTATTACCTTCAGACCAGATTAATTCCACACGTTGTTTTAAATTATACATCTTCGCTCACAATTTTATGCTTTATTAATAACTAGATGCACCCCGCGGCTTCGCCCCCGAACCAGTTTTCTTTTCATACTATTTTCTGAAATTTATTGCACACTCCC
The DNA here is from genome assembly GCA_944547425.1 of Eupithecia centaureata. Lineage (NCBI taxonomy): Eukaryota > Metazoa > Arthropoda > Insecta > Lepidoptera > Geometridae > Eupithecia > Eupithecia centaureata. The sequence goes on from OX155675.1 coordinate 11,710,978, forward strand.
TAGGGTTTATTGCGTAAAAATAAAAATAACACAATACAATAAATAAACCGAGTGTTGAGAGAAACGAACCAAGGAATAATTAATTTCCATACAAACTATACCACCACATTTACTATGATTACATCATCTACAACCTTTACTGGTCCACTGCTGGACGCAGGTCTTCCCATGATAAGCGCCTCATTGGCACTCATCATATGGGAGTAATGCCCATAATCCCCACATGATTACATGTCCTGAACTATCTACATACTAAATTTCATTTAAATAACTTAAGTAGTTACGGAGATTACCTTTAACAAACATTCACAGATACTTTCCTATTTGTTATAATAGTAAGATTATTGTGTGATACTCTTAATATGGAGGAAATTACTAATAAATAATTATGTAGATTAGTTATGTATTAGTCGGTTTAATAGCGCACCTTGTAAAATTACATACTCTAGCTTGGCTGTTTTATGTGCCTCGTTGTGCAGGTAGTTGCTTAAAGAGGTATGTAATATGGAGGGATTTACTTACATGTATGTAAGTATTTAGTTATTTATAATTCGCTTTGATAGCGCGACTTGAAAAATACAGCCTCTAACCTGGCTTAATTTGTCAATTTGATTTACTGCAATGGATGGACGGCAATGAATGCCTAACATGATGAAGTCTTCAATTCAACGCTTCGTTTGCAACTTTTAATTTTCCTGTAGCGACATCTAGTTCTAACAGTGTAACTTACTTGTCTGCTCCAACATCTGCATGCGCATGACAAGCGTGACATTGTGAGGCCAGATTCAAAATGTTTAATTCAGAAGTAGCTATTGCTCTCTTTTTAAAATTAATATGAGTAAGTAAAAGTAAGACTTGGTAAACAAAAAAATCAGCTTGATCCGTTCAGTAGTTTTTGCGTGAAATAGTAACAAACATCCATCCATCCATCCATCCATCCATCCATCTATCCATACTTACAAACTTTCACGTTTATAATATTAGTAGGATACTATCCCATTTTCATGAATGGGTTTTTGAAAGATCCTGAAACACGTGTTCAGTAATTCATATTTTTACTATTCTCTGTAATGTTCAAGAAAATTGGGCCCCTAGGTGAAGAGTTACAAAAAACACAAAAAGATCTGCAACTCCTTTTTACTGCCTTCGAGGTTTAATTTTCAGTACTTAATCCCTTCTTATCTTATGCCTTCAAATTTTTAGTCTCTCCAGGTTGAAAAGATTAGGCTGGGCGTTGTCTCCAAAATAATCGCTTGTACTTTTATGCAGAAGATGATGAATCAAAGCTGTGGGTAAAAGCCGCTGACAGTAACGATGATGATGACGACGGTGAAGATGGTGTAACCTATTGTGCAGATGAGTTTATTGACATTTGACTTCCTCCCAAAGATCGCAGTAAACAATTTAAATGGAATTCGTTGTGGTCATAACATAGTAAGGTAAACTGTATTCTTACGTTCTGTGTTATGATGACACGAGGTCAGATAAAATGCGATTTTAAGACATCTTCTCGATTTGAGATCAGTCTGTGACCAGGTTGCATTTGGAAATCATCATGGTTTTGCAAAGATTGTTATTAATTATAGTTCTAGTCAATAGTATATCAATACCATGTGTAAGTACTTTAATATATACATACATTTACTAACCTATATAATAAACATTAGAACTCTGTCATGACCTGTGAAAAATCAAAGATAAAACAAAGATATTTTTATTGCGTTTCATATTACGTCTGTCTGTGACCTTTTCAAGAGTAAGCGGTTGGAATAATCTAGGATACCCCTATCCCCCGATAGAAGTCTGAAGTTTCTAGATTTGTTTATAAAGGACTTCTGAGGCATAGCGACTGCGGCACATGAGATCGCGGTTCCACCCCCGCATTTACTCTGTTGCATTGCACGGCCAACACTATCAGGGCCAATGCTTTATAAAATGTAGCATCTAATAACAATTAAAAAATAAGGCGTTCATCAGGGAAGGAACAATGTTGTAACTCTGATCGGCCGACTGCCAAAAATTTGGGCATTTAAGTTCATATTGTTTTTTCATTATGTGCGCATTGCGCTCCTCAGGAATGAAAATTTACCAAAAAAATTTATAGAGGACGTAACTTACGGCACAACAGGAGCTAAACCAGCGCCCTTTATGTTATCATAAAATTACGTTAGACTATGGAATTTCCAAAATTAAAACTTATCATAAGCTTTTTTAATACATCTTTAGTAGTTTTATGTTGTGTATCAAGAAGAAATACGAAAATAGAGTTTGGTGGCCACCAAGAGCAACTTAGTATTTCTTCCTCAAATAGACAAAAGAAAACTACCTACTACAAAAGCATTAAACATTATTTCATCATCATCATCGTCAGCCTATATTAGTCATATAGACTGATGATGATGATGAAATGTTGTTTTACAATAAAAGCTTTATATGTTTATGTATGGGATAACCTTAAAAAAATTGCATTAAATTTATTATTTTAATATTATTATACAGGGGGAAGCCTCCTGGCCAGGAACCTTCTTCTGGAAGCCCCGGCTCGGGATCGATATGTCAGCCACCGGAGTAGGTCAGTACATGCAAACAATAAAAACTATTTAAGGCACAAACAGCACCTAAAGTGGCGCCCTCACTTATTTTATCATATAAATCTTTATCATATAATCATGGCTTGAGTATCGATAATAGAGTGCCCTCCAAAAAAAAATTTCAAAATATCTTCAATTTACAGAATTGGACCTGTTACAGTTTTATTATAAGTATAGATAGATAGATAAGTGAACGTAATTTTCTTCGAAAAATATCTGAAACATAAATTAATTAGAAATACTTGCGGCCAAATTCTGATAGGCAACCTAGCATATACAATATTCTCCTAATTACAAAGATTTAAAAAAATTTGGTTTCAAGCAAAAAACGATGACCGGACTAATCCTGCAGTCGGATTTCATACCACTGAACATCGGCTTCCTTATAAATTTAATATAATTAACTAAGCCTAGTTTTGCTTGTTTTTTTATGGAAGCACAGTCAGAACACACACACAAGGATATTTTGATACTTATCCTTACTAACGCGAAATTTTGTTTCGAAGCAATGGATGTTTGTTCCTCTTTACGCAAAAACTATTACTGAACGGATCAACCTGAAATTTTAAGAAGTTACAATTCTAGATTTGGAATAACAATAGCTTACTTTTAATCCCATTACCTAATCAGTTCCTAGAAATACGGGCAGATACTAGTTTAACATCATCTTATACAGGATGTCCCATAATGAGTGGATAACCTGAAAGGCGCTGATGCGGCAAGTCAAGGCCAATCAGAAACATTTTTTATTCTTTTCTAACTTGACCCGTTCGTAAAATATTATTATTTAATATTTGGTAAATTTGGAAAAATGTGTACCTTTGTTTACATTTTTGGAAATTTTGTTTTTGGAATATAGTAAAAAAACAGCTATTTTGAACACCGTTTGAAATATTTTGGTAACTAGGACCAAAGGTAATTTTGAAGGCAGGTTTAAAGAAGAAAATTTAAATTTTTCATTTAAATTTTCTTTTTATTTTTTAATTACTAAGCAAAGTTTGAGCGGCTGTGGTTAAAAAAAAAGATAAGGAAACCTAAGATGCCAATATATGTTTTTGATGTACGTCTACTCAGGCAAAGTGTTTTTATTCTATATGATTATTCACAAAAATTTCTTTTTGATTCTTTAATATAAATTATGGAGCACAGGGAAACACTTGTCAAGGAGAATTTCAGTGTCGAATAAGATCTAAATTACTTTATATTTAAATTAAAACTAGTACCACGTAAAAAAAAGTTTATATTTTAATGAATTTAAGGTACCCACCTTTACTACCTGTTACCTGACGAAGTAACCATAAAATTCATTTCAAATGGTTTGTTTCAGGTGCTGGTGTTAGAGTGAAGGATCTGAACCTAGACAACATTCACGATGGATACGTTGTACTCATAAACGGGTACGAGTTAGGGCTAACACTGATGGCGTTCGCCGGCGGGTTGTCAGACGGCGGGTACCTCGAACATCTTAATCCTATGCATGCCTGGTACTACACCAACGCCTGGCGATGGGGCCTTAGACATTTAAGCATGTAAGATTAGTATTTATTATTATTAACTCATTTATTTCAGTACCCGCTGCTTCGCCCGTAAACCAGAGTTTTTTCATACAAATTTCAAAAAAAATTAACTTACCTCCTAGGAGTTATTTGATAAAAATAAAAAATACGTGTTCAATTATTTATTTCATAGTTTATTTATACCGAGTTTTAAATAAATCGAACCAAGGACAAATAATTTTCCATACAAACTTTAAAAACCTATTTAATCCCCTCAGAGGTTAATTTCTGACAATTTTATTAGCCTTTTTCTCATTCTAGGTCTTTAACTATCTACGTATCAAATTTCATCTAAATAACTTAAGTAATTACGGAGATTACCTACATAACAAACATTCACACAGACTTTCCCATTTATTATAATAGTAAGATAAATCCATAGAATATTTACAAACTAGTAACTAAAAGTTAACTGAACGTCTGGTATATGCGACGCGTGACCCGAGAGCTGGTGAGTATTTGCCGCAGCGCATCAACATTGCCATAAAGCGAGGAAATGCAAAGACGACTATTGAAAACGGGCGGCGGCGGTGGTGCAAAGGGAGTCTTACTAATAGGGTCCCGTTTTCCCCTTTGGGTACGGAACCCTAAAAATAACGTTGCATTGACATCAAATACTTGAAATGACGACCAAAGTGGCGCGGCGGGATGTGGTTCGCCTGCAAAGCAGCAATATGCTGGTTCAGTTCCCGCGTTGGGACAAATGTTTCTATGATCTACAAATATTTGTTAAATTTGTGTGTAATTCAATTACAAATAATTCATTTAAAAATACTGCGGCCGAATTTTGATATAGGCAACCTGGTATGTAAATAATTATTCTTTTAACTACAATATTCATTAAAAAAAAATGTTTTTAACGAATAGCGATGAGCTGCCTAACCCTGCCGGTTCTCATACTAACAATAGTATATCAGAATAACCTAGATATACTCAAATAAAATTTAAAAAAAAGTGTAACTAAAAAAATGTTAGAAATAATGATCAATTAAGAAATGTTTATCTCGGAAACTTTTGGGAACAACAATTCTAGTCTTTTAATGTAGAAAATTTTAACGAATTCCTTAAAAAGTACTATCTATTAGTGATCGATCATCTAACTTGTCATGAAGGGTTTAATTGCCAAAATCCGTAATTTTCCCCGTTATTTTGATTTTCGACAAAGTTATGTTAGGCTCTCACAAATTTGGATAATTCATTATTATAGGCCAACAAGTCTGCAAAAAATAAAAAAATATACAACCGCGTTCGACGCTAAATCTGATGTACAAAGTTACTGGACTTTAATGTTTATTTATTTTATTTAAGGATGCCATACTGGGCTGGGGGTCACGGCGCTCGATATGTCGACTCGCACAAGGCCTGGCGAAGAAGATTTTATTATCAAGACAAATTTATACCAACATGGTTACAAAAAATATTTGTATGGGTGCCTTCAGAGGAATGGGACAAAGAAAAAAAAGAGCATGAACAATTTAAAAAATATGTAGAGCCTGCTTTCGGAAAGCATTACAGATATCCAAGTCCAGTTTTCAACAATTTTGATTCTCATCGAACTAAAGAATCCCTTGAAAACCAGGACGACTCTTCGAACACCCTTGATTCTAGGTGGAATAAAAAAGATGATGCGAAACCGTCTTAATTTCGCTTGTTAAAAAAGCACCGTTAAAGTACATTAATTAATCAATTTGTTTTCTGCGTTAAGGACTTAAACAGTAACAAAACAATATAAATTTGTGTCTTATAAACGAATACCTACCTAAAAAGGAATAAAATGTTTATTTCTCCAGTCATTTTCAATCTCACGTGAGGGTGAGGAATCTACAAATATCATGTTTTTTTTTATCAATCTGCTTCTAGACTAAGTTCTTAGAAGTCGCGAACGGAATGCTATCAAGCACAGATTAACTTATTTTATTAGAAGACGCCTGGTAATTTAGTTTGGTAATTTCATTTGAGAATAGGAAAGGCGGTAGAGACATTTAACCATAAGGACAGAGGGCTTCTGCAAAATCGTCTGACGTAATTTATTGATTTTAAAACAAAAAGAAAATAAATTATATTTATTTTTTTTTCGTTTTATTTATTTGGAAATCAAACAGCTTATTTAAAGATAACAGTTGCCACCTATGGATATCTTAATCCCCTAACAGTTTCCGCGTATGTGTAATCAATATTCAAAGTGTCCTTCAAACGACGTGAAAAATTATAAAATAGTTAACTGAACAGGTCAACAATGCCATATTATTTAGTACCATTAAGGCTGTGTCCCCAGTACGCAAACTGTGAGCAGCCGACTGAGTTTGCGGCATATCAGTTCAGTACGCCATTCCATATATTTTAAATTGAGTGTCCACTGTTTGCTAGTTTGCGCTCACTGTACGCAGTTTGCAGCGTTACGTGCACCGACTGTCTCAGTTAGCGGTCGACTCGCAGGTTCCAGTGCTTGCGATACGCACGCAAACTGATCTGAGTTTGTAGCCGTTAGCCACAAATTTGCGGCTCACTCAGTCGGCCGCTAACAGTTTGCCTACTGGGGACACAGCTTAAGTCAGTCAAACTAGAATAACAAATTAAACTGAATGAAAATGATAAAATTAGTAAGGCTTATTGATAAGAGAATTTTAAGGGCATATCTTCATGGCAATGGCGATTCTCAAATGAATAATTGCAGTCCAATCTTTAAGTTAAGAATAATAGTTTTACAGATTTAATATGAAGTTAATGAAAAACCGTTTTTTTTTAACCATTCGACTAAAAGAAAACTAAATGTTTCATTTCATATGACTGGAATATTCTTTGTTGTTATAAAGGTTGCATGTACGGACTTATACGGAGTTTGCGATAGTCAGTAGAGCACGGTGGGACATAGAGATCCATAGCGTTCCGGTTTTAGGAGTTTTTTTCATACCACTGTGACGCTTTAAATTCCTGAATCGATTAAAAAGATTTGTGTGTAGGTATGGTTTAAATACATCCACGTTTATCCATGCATAACGTATCACTGTTTGTAATTTTAGTTTTGTAAATTTCTTTCTGTTTTATTATCCGAAGTAGAGTGGTTGTGACTTCATTGAATATTTATTTTAAACTTATTTTGCTTATATAGTTGAACCATTTTATTTGGTTCTCTTGGGAATGTATCATCTGTAGTCATAGTTATGTAAGTAGATGGATAGATACATTTTAATTGATTTTAATTATAATTTATGATTAAGAAATGGTTTTAATTTTATTGTTATGATATAAAAACATATAAGTAACGCATATTTTTAAAATTGTGAAGATAAATTATGTCTGTGTGTAGAAATACTTGTGTAATGCTTTTGATTTCCAATCTATAGTTTTAGTTAGGAGACTAGTACTATAAATTTCGGTTTAATACTTGTTCTTCACTTACCCAAAAAAACTTACCTACTAGCAAAATTAAATGTAGTTATTATATTAATGTGTGATTTTGTGTAGATTTAAGGAAATAGCACAAAGGTACATCCAGCACCGCGTTACACATCCGCACTGCAGAAAAATATGTATTCAAATATATAATGTATGTCATTGTACTATTATAGTACACAACAAAATGGATTGATGAAGTTGCCTGTTATCTGATACCATTAATATATGTATAAGTTAATGTTCTTTACAATTAATAATCAACTTAAAATTATTGAAATTATATTGTATTATACACGTTTTAAATTTAAGTGGAAGAATAGAAATATCTCGATAATATTTTTGTTGGACTACTGGGATCTAAATTGATTTTGAATTTTCTGTCATGTCTAAGAGTCCTTTAAGGTATGAAGGAAGTAAAGTACTATAAGTTTGATCATTCTAAGCCATTCAAAAAAGCACAAGAAAAATCAAAATCAGATAACAATAATTAGAAGAACATTCAGAACTATTGAGAACAAAAGGCTAGCTGCCTTTATTTTAGTCGGTTAAAAATGCAATTATAAACTGACGAGTTAAAGCCCATATTTGTATCCACATTTTTGTGCTCTGCGTGTGTTTGGGCTGCCCAGATCTGCGATAACCTTTAGCGTCGCTTACAATGAATGCTGAATAATATTCAGCAGTTGCCGTATCTACTTATTAAAATTTCTACATGGTGTGTGGTTCCAACAGTTGAGTTACCTATTCATTCGAGCAAACTCCTGAGAGTTTTTATAGTTTCTACGCACATTTTAAGGCTCATAATTCTGTTTGTTTATGTGAACTTCACATCAACTTTTTTTGTATCGATAGTTTCAGGTTGATGTTTCGTTGCTTAGATGGCAATGTACCATACAAATCACAATTATATTATTAGGCGAATTAAAAATTCCGGTTGCTGTTAAAAATTACACCAAAATGTCAATAATGGTCTATGTCTGTATCACCTTTAAGACCCGTCCAGGCAGGCGGATTTTGAGGCTGCCAGTACAATTTGAAAAATAGTGATAAAATCTTTTGCAAGCCAAAATCAGAAGTCTTTAGGTAAATATTATTGATTTAAGTAATATTAATAATTTGTAAATAAATTTGTGCATTGAAAATTAATAGATAAGTCATTAAATTACATACCAAATCTATAAACATCTTTTATTATTTATCAAAGACTGTTCTAAGATTTATTCCTATACTAGTTTCGTAAAGGCTGCATGATCATCAATCGTTTACAAAGTAGACCAGGGGTCTTATTGTCTAACTCAACTGATAATCGAGATCGATTCATTTTAGACATTTGAAACCTGGCCTGGACTTCAATTGTACCACTGGTTGACATTTGAATTTAACTGATAATCGACTTTAAGTTAGACAATAAGACCCCATAGACCAGGGTAGAAGCCTTTCTAAATGATAATAAGAGAAATAAAATAATAGTAGGATGAAACCCATTGGAAAATGATTTACGGGCGATCTAAGGTCGGGAAGGGGTAGGGGGTGAGTGTTTTAGGGTAAAAAACGGTTAATCTCGATTTCCGGCAGAACTACAAGTCCTATGAAAAAAAGTCAAATTGCAAAGTTGTAGGTAATAAAGTTGTAGGTAAGTTGTAAGGTCTACAATATCTGTACACACTTTTCTCATGTAATCTCAAAATATATGTGAAAAATAACAAAAACCAAGTTTTTGGTTTTTTATTTTTATCATTTACAATAAATGTTTTCGTTTCACGAAATTTAGTAAGAACTTAACTTTTTATGTCTCATATACACTGTTATTTATTTGATTTAAAATATTAAATTTTCATCTTATTTGACCTAAATCCTGAAAAATTAGGGTAATTTTCAATCGAATATTCACCCGTCTAAAAATCATCTTTTTTAAATAAAATGGTGTTTTCTGTTTGTTGAAATCTCTACTTTCCGATAGTGTAAAAATATATATATGTTCAAATAGTAAATATTCTCTTAAATATAATAAACATGAAAGGAAAAATAATTTACGGGCGATCTGAGGTTGGGAAGGGGAAGGGGGTGAGTTTTGAAGGGTAAAAAACGGTTTGAAATCAAAATCGAGATAAACCGTTTTTCGCTCCATGAAAAAAGTCAAATCTCAAAGTTGTATTTGTTGTGATTTTTTTGAATCTGAATATTTTTTCTCACTATTATTTTGAATTTAATACCGCAAAAGAATCCTAATTATTAAACGAATGTTTTCACATCAAAATATTAGCTTTTCCAAAATGTTGGTGTCCTTTCTGTTTGTGGTAATCTCTACTTTCCGATGGTGTAAAAACATAATATTATTATGTCGACGGCCCCCACATAATCTATCGAAACTGCAAAACCCGTACTTTACAGGGGAGCGAATATAGCGTTAACATTTAAAAGCTAAAAGCTTGGAAAGCTAATTGTGGTATTTCGATTTGATTTTTTTTATCAATGTGAAAGTTTACGTTTTTTGAGTATTATTAAAGTGTAAATTTTAATAAATTGATCATATTGTCATTACATATTCATTAAAAAAATGTCGAATTCGAGTTTAGATTTTTTGCTTTTTCTGAGAACATTTAATAGGGTAATAAATATATTTTTTCTACGCCATCGGAAATTAGGACAAACAGAAGGCACTCCAACAATTTTTTTTATGAAAATTATTGATTTTGAAAAAAGCTTTTATTTTGTCGAAAATTTGATGAAAATTATTGATTTTGAAAAAAGCTTTTATTTTGTCGGGACTATTTTCGATTGAAAATTAAGGTGCTTTTCGATATTTTATTTTTCATTTTATTTGTTTTTGTAAAAATAAGGTGAATAATAAATATTTTCAAATCGAATAAATTCCCTTGTATTTTGAACATCAACAGGTAAGTTCATCTAATTTCGTGAAAAGATTTTTTTCGATAATTAAATTAAATAGTTAACAAAAAATTGACTTTTTGAGTTTTTATATTAAATGTAAAAGTTTGTATGAATGGTTAAGTTTCTTACCAAGAGGTAAAGATACGCCAAAAATACTGAACGGATAGGACTAGAATTAGTTAGTTTAATACCTTAAAAATTGTTTGTTTATATGTGGACTTCCCTCGATAACTGTCGTCGTGATCTGCCGTTTATCTGCGCGTGTTGTTTGGATGTACAATCAGAACATCCTCTGAGGCCTAGATACTTTACGGCTTCCGTTCTAATCTACCGGTGCTGTCGTGGAATTCGTTGTGATCATAACATATAGAGGAAGAGGGAGAAAAACAACAAACCTATTTAAACAGATAACTGATAGCCTAATCTGCAGTCAGTGATCAGAACTCAACTGATCAACATGGTGGTCAGAAAATCATTAACTCTAGTTTTTCTAGTTATTTATATTTCCAACAAAAATGTAAGTAAGCTTTAAACTTTATCTTTAAACTCCCTACTTTATTGAAGTTTATCGGTTAATCGGATAAACTTTGACGTCTAATTTATGTAAACTTTGTCATAAACATCCATACAACAGTTTAAAATTGAAACGATTTGTTCCACATTCGCCTCGCAGAGTTTTGCCCCACATTTAAAATTCCACGTTCACCCTACATTATACATCTGTTAGTGGAATAGGGTCTTAATCTTTCAACTTGAAACAGTTAATAATTGAGTACTAAGCAGTGTTTCTCTCAAACTGGCAAGTGTCAATAAAAGAAAAGGACGCAATCGATTAGCAATGTGTCAAAATAAACAAAGTTTTATAAGTTAGAGGATCTAATATAAAAGGTCCGCCTCCAACGAAGGAGGTTGCAGGAACCTTCCGTTGGTCTGGGTGTTTTCTATGCATGTAAAAAACATCTATCTTTGTATGTATAAAATGTATTAAATATATCAGTTATCTAGTACCAATAACACAAGCTTTGAGTAGCTTACTTTAGGGATTAGATCGTGCTCTGGAGATTTTCCAGCATTATTATTGATATTTTAATTTTCTCTCAAGCGGTAACTTTTGAAATGCTCAAGAGAGTTGTATTATGCAGCATGGTGAACATCAGCGGCCGCTCCGAGGGTGGATATGGCTGTGGCAGCCTCTCAATTACTTAAATATATAATAGTTAAGGCGCAAACAGCACCTAAAGTGGCGCCCCCACTTATTTTATCTTATAATTCCCTTAATCAAAGGAATTTTCAAAATTGACTCGTACAGTTTGTTAAACCTATCATAAGCTATTTAATGCATCTGGTGCTGTTTGCGCCTTAACGTCATTATTCGAACATAAAAAATCAGCTGGCCGTTATGTGATGGATCACATTCAAAGAGTCAGCTGGAAGAACATTCAAAAACAATGTCAGCTGAAAGAACATGCAAAAACAATTTCGTTCAGTGATGTCCTCTTACTTGAAATGTATAAGATGATAATTTACATGCTATCTCACTATTATAATATATAACCCGCAACCTCCTGCGACGCAGGTTCGATTCCCGCCTCGGAACAAATTTGTGTACGATCTGCAGAAATTTGTCCCGTTGGTCTGGGTGTTTTTCTCACTCCGGAACCGTGGTCCCACTGCGATGTCCACTGGTGGGACAAAACTTTTTCGTGGTCCCACCAAACACACACTTGACCGTTTTGTTACCCCGAATTGAAGGAACGCCATAGGTTCAAAAGATATATTAGTTAGCTCTCGTGTGTCATGTACTCCTAGTACTTTCATGCTCATGGCAACCAATGTCTTAATGAACTTACTTAATGAAAACACGGTTTTTAACGAGCAATAATATTATAAAATACTAAAGCAAATGGAAGATGGCATTGTAATTTAAAAATTGAAAATTTTAACTAATATATTATCTTTTGAACCTATGGCGTTCCTTCAATTCTGCGTAACAAAACGGTCAAGTGTGGGACCACGAAAAAGTTTTGTCTCACCAGTGGGACATCGCAGTGAGCGGTACCACGGTTCCGGAGTCGTTTTTCTATGTATAATAAAAATATCTATATATGTAATGTATTGTATTAAGTATATCAGTCATCTAGTACCCATAACACAAGCTCTGCTTATCTTGGGGCTAGATGATGCTGTGTGGACTGTCCGGAATTATTTATTTTATTTATAATAAATGGGAAAATGTGTGTGAATGTTTGTTATAAGTAATTTCTGTAACTACTTAAGTTATTTAAATGAAATTTGGTATTTAGTTTAGGAATTAAAATTTGGAAATTTTAACCTCGTGTCATGATCTAGATAACTTTGCCGTTTAGGTATTTATGAATTTTAGAGAGTTTAGGTAATTTCGGGGGGTGTTCACTGCCTCTTTACTACTGACTTTTTATATACTAGCATCTGCCCGCGGCTTCGCGCGCGTTGTTTCTATGGAAACTTCTCAAGGTTATTTCTATTCCATAGGTATTGACTTATGGGTTGAAAAGAAGTGTATGTGATATTCCAGGGTTAGAAATACGTCAATTCCAAATTTCAGTGCGATCCATTCAGTAGTTTTTGCGTGATATATCTAATTTATAGTCTGCGGTGGATTACCGAGACAACATTTAGTCCAGTCATTTTAGTACTTTCACCTAGAATTCGAGATACCCAGCTGTAAGTCTGTAAATGTATATTTTGCAACCTAAAAGTTGTCTCAAAACCTACATATGGTAGGGTGTGCGCAACTATTAAATTTCAAGGTCAAGTGTCACAAAAATCGTTTTTTTGTAAATATTTCATTTCCTATGGGTTTTTTGCTATTTGTACTTTTAATCAATATTGAAGAATACAAAATTCAAAAAAATCAAAATTAGAAAAAAAAATTATACGGTGAACCGTTTTCGAGATAGAGGGCGGAGAGCGCGCGGTCACATCACTTTAGGTCAACCGGTGCCTCCGGTCAAAAACGCGCCATGTATAGTTGATTAGTTGCGCCCCGCGGCTTCGCCCGCATGGAAATTTCAACCTTTATAAAGCAATACGCAAACAAATAAAGATAAAATACCTAACTTTCGTTGAATGCAAATCTAAGATTAAAAGCTATCTAATGACTCCAGATTACAATAACAAAAACTTAATAAAACTTAATAAAAACTTTGTCCTAACTATTTTGCGCTTACACTCAGACCACATACAAATAGAATCAAGCATCGCACTCACTAAGACACACAAACTCTTACATAACTAACTACTACACTACCACTACATCTACAGGCTGAACCTTGAAAATATTTAAATACCTAGATGGACTTACATTTTGTAAATATAGAACTTTATTAACAACGAAAATTACAATCAATACAAGTGTGTCGACGCATGTAGTGTAGCGTCCCACACAATGGGCCTCCCCAACTCCCATGGGAGTGTCATTCCGTCGGTCTTTTCTTTTTTATTATTATTTAACTTAAACAGGGTTATAGATGTTTAATGATTAACCTCGAAAAGGCGACTTGGGTAAATCAAGACTAACAACTTTTGTTCTACGATTTTTTTCTAATTCAATGATTTTTTCCCATTCAAAAAATATTATAAACAAATTTCCAGTTCTAATCTTCTTAGCCCTATCTAGGCGTCACAGATTGAGACATGCCGGTTCGGTACATGACCTTTATAAATATAAGGTGAGTTGATAAATATATCTAGCAAAGAAAGAAAGGGGTTGCGGTGAGGCGAGCGAGAGCTGAGACAAATGCCCGCCAAAACTAAAAAAATTAAAACTGAAGATGTATCACGTTTTGCAAAAAGTCATAGTCATATCTAACAAAAGTTGTTAGTCTTGATTCACCCAAGTCGCCTTTAAGAGGTTAATCATTTAGATACCTATAACCCTGTATAATATACCATTACTTAATGCCTTAATTAAGCCTAGCTTTTTTTTACAGTCTAATTTGTAACACCTGAATTGTACTGTTAGTAACCACAAATGCCTGTAAACTACATATTATGTCGAGATAGTGATCCCTCGCGACCACATCACTAGTCTAGAACTTAGTTGAAGCGAAGAGTTGAAACTATAAATAGTGAACTAGGTCTTAAACATATTATACTTATATGTATGACCTTCAGAAATAAACGACTATTTATTTTATTAATTATACTAGATGCGCACCGCGGCTTCACCCGCGAAACAGTCTTTTTTCAAATAAATTTCAGAAATTTATTTCACAACCCCTAGGGGTTATTTCGTAAAAATAAAAAATACTTGTTTAATTATTTATTTCATACCTTATTTATATCGAGTTTTGAGTAAATCGAACCAAGGAAAACTAATTTTCCATACAAACCTTTTAATTAGCCAATGTCTTATTCTAGGTCCTAAACTATCTACGTCTCATATTTCATATAAATATCTTGAGTAATTACAGAGATTACTTATAAAAACATTCACACAGCCTTTCCCATTTATTATTATAAGTAAGAAGTAAGATAATTATTTTTTATCATCAGGGGCATGCCGTCAAGCCGGGCACCTTCTTTTGGAAGCCTAGTTTGGGTATCGACCTAACGGTACCCACCACAGGTTAGATAGTATTTTTTTGTAAAACTTATTATTTTTGTAGACAGCTTATATGACGACCTCAGTGGCGCAGCAGGCTAGAGCCTGCGACGCAAGAGGTCGCGGGTTCGATCCCCGCCTGGGAACCAAATTTGTGTACGATGTGCAGAAATTTGTTTCGTTCTTCTTGCTGCTTTCTATGTATAATAAAAAATATGTATGTATGTATATATTAAATATATCAGTTATCTAGTATCCATAACACAAGCTTTGAGTAGCTTACTTTGGGGCTAGATGGTGCTGTGTGGATCGTCCGGCATTATTTATTTATTTTGATACAGCAACCTCTTTTAAATTTGGTAGAAGCATAGTATAGCTTAAACACTATGTGACCCTGTTACCTTCCGTTTATTATATTTCTCTGTTTTGCTTTCAGAGCAGCCTGTTCATTTCAGTGAACCTACCAGGGGAAACATTCAAGAAGGGGTCGTTGTATTGATAAATGGTTACGAGGCCGGAATGACAGTATTGGCTTTCGTCGCCGGCTCGTCGCTCAGCCAAGTCAGCCCAACTTTCAATCCTATGTCCGCTTACTTCTACACTAACGCATACAGATGGGGATTGAGACATTTTAGCATGTGAGTCTAGTTACATCTTAGAAGTTACTACCTCAGATGCATGAGTGACTGTGGCGTGGTGCTTTACACCAAAATATACAAAAGTTTAATTCTAAAAATAACATTTCATTTGTTGTTCTTTTAGGTCCATTGTCCCCGGCGCGCGTCGTAAGATTTTCTATACTGTAGTATTTTAGCAGCTGTAAACCAATTATTTAATACTTTTAGGATGCCGCAGATGATGGGAGGCACTAAGACTTATTACCAAACGACCGATGTCTGGAAAAGGAGGTTTTACTTTTTAGATACGTTTGTGCCAAATTTTTTGAGAAAGGCACTACCTTACGTCAAAAAAGAAGAATGGGAACGAGAAGAAAAAGAAATGGATTATTTTAAAAAATACGCAGAATCTGCTTTTGGTAAAGGATATAGGTATCCAAGCAAACAATTCAATGACTTTAAGTCCTGGGAAACGGAGGAATCCATAGATAATCTTGATTTATCATCATTTTCGGAAGAACTTGGTGGTGGATAAAAATCAAACAAGCGAATACTAGATTTTGTCTATTCTTAGGCCGCCTTTACGGCTGACCGCACACTTGAGTCAAAACTGTCTTAAGACAGACTATTGCTTTACAAAAGTAATGAAGACGCGCACACTTGAGACAAGACGTCTATTAGACAAAATTGTCTCATAGACTCGGCGACAAGTCTGACTTACGACAGTCGGCTTCCCCTTTGCATGTATGCGGGTGCGCACATCAAAGACAAAACAGTCTTGTCTTGTAGTGTTGCCGACAGTCAAAATGAAAAAGCTCCGACTAAAACTCCAAAATGGTCCAATATTGCAAAAGGTCCTTTTTTATAAATTTGTGTAAACAAATTATGTGCCGTAACGGGGATATTAAGTCTATTCGGGGATATTTAGTCGGGGATATTTAGTCTTATTTATTGAACTATAAGTTGCTTTATCTATGATGATCAGGAAAGTATGCATTTTTTTTACAGTAGTTAATTACTTCCATCGATAGCTAAATATTATAGGTAATTAGCTACGTATAGTAGTCAGATGTATACGAATAAGCTTAAATAATGCAGATAATCAATTGAAGTAAAAAAAAATCAAGACATCATTAAATATTTAGATCTAGTTACCTACCTACTCAATTTAATTTTCCTTCTATAGCTATTAGCACCATTGAATTAATAATAATAGAGTAATAAGCACTTTTTAAAAATATTTCACAAGATTATAGGTACATTAAATACTCGTGCATTATGTTCTCTTATGGGAATTCTATTAGTGTTCTATTAGGGGAATAGGCTTAACAATGTGTATTTTCTAATTTTATATATATGTTTTCGTATAAAAGCTTTGTAGGTACTCGGAAATGATAAAAAGCATTGAACAAAATATTGTCATGAAAGTTTAATTTAGTTCTCCTGAAAAGTCGCAAAAATGGATATGAGACCAAATGGTTCTAAAGTCAAGTGTTAGTTTACGAAAATGTACCTATACTCTTGGCAGTTCTTTTAACCCTTATAAGACTTTCGGCTATTTTAAAGATTTTTTTAGATAGTTTACCTTAATTTGTACTATTTTGGGTTGTAGCTTTTTTTTACAAAGAACACAGCTTTTTATCTCTGACATCTAGCCCATACTATTAAAATCAATATTCACATGAGATCTAGTTAAATGAAGGAGATATCGACTTAGATCATGGTAGAAGCATATCAAAATATTAAAAATTTTGGTATCCATTTGATCCCTTAAGGTAGAATTAGTGGCGATAATTCGCCTAATATGGCATCACTGGACGCAGACGGTGCGCGTTGTAAAACAGTTTTGTCTTAGGTGTGCGCAGTGTGGTAGACAAAACAGTTTTGTTTGTGTCGTAAGTCAGACTTGTCTATGTGAGACAAAACTGACTCAAGACAGTCTTGACTATAGTGAGCGCAGTCGCTACACCTGTTAGTTACTTTCGTAATATTTATGTGAGTTACTTACGGTTGCATTTACACCTAAAATAAACGTACAGTAAATAATGCTCATGTAATTTTTGTGAGTTTTAACTTACATAAATTATTACATGCCCATTTACATCAGTAAATGAAACAACCAGTAAAATACCGCCAATTTGACACTTAAATATGCACACGTACCCACTAATCTAACTTGACTCTCTCCCAATAAGGCCGCCTTTACACCTGTAAGTTACTTTCGTAATATTTATGAAAGATAATTACGGTTGCATGTACACCTAAAATAAACTTACGGTAAATAATGCTCACGTAATTTTTGGTAGTTTAAAGTTACATCAATTATTACAAGCCCATTTACATCAGTAAATGAATCAACCAGTTATAAAAATGCTAAAAATAATACTTACTGAAAGAAAATGCTGGGTAAGAACTTGGTTAGAAAAAGAATGGCACAAGGCGCGTTTGAAAATCTGTTGAAGGAGTTGAGACTAGAAGTCCGACACGGATTTTTAAATTACCTATAAGAATGAATACTACAAGTTTTGATTTTTTTTAACTAGTTGCACCAATAATTGAAAAAGAAGCTAAATTGTCCTTTCTAATTATGCAATTTACTAGCGATTTTTAGTCTCACAGAGACTTCAAAAGCGGTGCCTTATTACAGTTTATTTATTTATTTATTTTATTTTGGTTTATTTGGAAAACAAACAGTTGTACAAACAGTAATAATTAAACTTAAAAATAACTCTTAACCATTAAAATGTCCTCGCATCGCAATGTTTCTAGCTCGTTTGGTGTCCAGTTTATATAGGATATTATTTTGTAAGTTCTCAACTTATCAATTTAATTCGATAAGCTGGGAGTTGCTTCCGTAAGCAAACTTGAACACGTTTAGACTTGTAATTTTGTAATTTACGAAAGTAGTAAAAAATTACAGTAAGTTACTTACAATGAGTGTTTACACCTGAAAATTTATCGTAAATGGCTTACGGAAGTGACTTACATGAGTAAAACTTACAGATGTAAAGGCGGCCTAAGGTTTGCTGGAAGTGAACTCTTTTTAGGGTTAAGCTCGCCTGTGCCAAAACCTATATAGTTTTAAGATTTTCTTTTGTATATTTATATTTCTGTATTAAAAAGTTATGAATTTAATTTCGGCAGTACCGTTGCCGCTCTTTTTTTCTTTGATT
Organism: Eupithecia centaureata; assembly: GCA_944547425.1. Classification (NCBI taxonomy): domain Eukaryota; kingdom Metazoa; phylum Arthropoda; class Insecta; order Lepidoptera; family Geometridae; genus Eupithecia; species Eupithecia centaureata. The sequence goes on from OX155675.1 coordinate 11,729,788, forward strand.
TTGCCACTTCTTGGCTAAATTGTCCTTTCAAATTATGCAATTTTCCTCTGGAGTGGTACTAAACATTTCACTAAGTTCAACATGTAGTGATTTTTGTTTATCACGGTTTTTGTAGTCCTTTTTTTATAGTCCCACAGTATGGGACGTGCTTCAAAGCGATACTTAATGAAAGTTTCTACCTTGTTTGGTGTCCTGTTTGTATTTGTTTAAAGGACAGTATTTTGTTGTAAGTTCTCAATTTCTTATCTTATCAATTTCATTCGATAAGCTGGAAGTCGCTTCCGTAAACAAACTCGAACACGTTTAGACTCATAATTTTCCAATTTAAAAAAGTAGTAAAATATTACAGTTAGTCACTAACAGTGGTTTTTTAATGTTTACACTTGAAAATTTATCGTAAATTGCTTACGTAAGTGACTTACGCGAGTAAAACTTACAGATGTAAAGGCGGCCAGATTTGCTGGAAGAGAACTCTTTTTAGGCTCGCCTGTGCCATAACTTATCTAGTTTTAAGATTTTCTTGTGTATATTGTTTATTTGTGTATTAAAAAATTAAAAATTAAATTTAGTCAATACTGCTCACGCTCTTGTTTTCTTTGATTTTTCCACTTCTTGGTTAAATTTTCCTTTCAATTTATGCAATTTTCTAGCGATTTCCTTTGGAGTGGAAACATTTCACTAAGTTCAACATGTAGTGAATTTTGTTTTTCACAGTTTTTGTAGTCCTTTTTTTATCGTCCCACAGTATGGGACGTGCTTCAAAAGCGGTAATTAAAGTTTCTACCTCGTTTGGTGTCCAGTTTTAATTTTGTTTACAGGACATTATTTTGTTGTGAGTTCTCATCTTATCAATTTAATTCGATATGTTGGGAGTCGCTTCCGTAAACAAACTCGAACACGTTTAGATTCGTAATTTTCCAATATAACAAAGTAGTAAAATATTACAGTTAGTCACTAACAGTGGTTTTTTAATGTTTACACTTGAAAATTTATCGTAAATGGCTTACGTAAGTGACTTACGTGTAAAACTTACAGATGTAAAGGCGGCCGATGACCGCCGTAACCGAAATTTGGCAAGAGTTGAATAATTTACTTTAGTTATGCACCTGTAGTTGTGTGTCATGTTAAAACATCTTAAAAAGGTTAAAAAACGCATGCGTCATGATTTGTGTCTTGTTAGATTTAGATTGTATTTAACATTAATTAGGTACCTACTTTCTGAATAATATAAGAAATTTTATAATACACCTGATAAAAAGAGAACCACGTTTTTTTTAAATATGTTTCAGAAAGTATGCCTAAATTGTCGTACTGAAATGCGACAGATACTATTTTAACTTTAACTATTTTTAAATTAATTAATTTATTTTTATAAGGTCAAAAATATCGACCTCTGTTTTTTTTTGTTTTGTATCTCTCTTTCCCAGGGGAAGTATAAAAAATGGGTGGGATAAAAAGTGTTATATATCAGGCAGGAACTACTTACTTGAACACGAGCCCGATTCCTTAAAATATAACTAAAGTATCCTGATCCCTTTCCTAGGCTGTCGTCACTTTTTTTTACATAGACCATTATCATAAGATAAAAACGAGAGGTAATCAGAGCCGTCCGGGGACATAGGTCTTCAAGTCAAATTACCGACCTGCACTTATGACTTTAGTTATCATTTTAAAAACAGAAGAATGCCTAGTAACTCCGTCTCCACATCCTAAGTCCACATTATATTGACGTTTACGGAGACGGGAAAATTAAATTGCCAGAAGCCCTGAGTCCACATTCATTCTGTGGGTGACAGAGGTCTGATGTCAATTTGAAGAATAGAAGCTGCATCATTGGGATTGAGCATTTGGAAAGTTTTGGCCGTTCTAAGAAATCATCGTAAGTAGGCTTTTTTATGTATAATAATCCAGTGCAAAGTAAGCGAGATAGATAAATATTATTTATTTAAACAAAGGTTACATGATTTTGGTTATAATGTCTTAAGTCCTAACTTAGGTCCTAACATGCCAGCTCAGTTCATTTTTTCCTAATCTAAGACCATTTTTTAATTGGTAATGCAATAAATTGTTTTAGGTTTGGAAGACAGTGACAACTGAAGACGTTTGCAGTATTGTCGTTTTTACTGTACTGATCTATGACCCTAATGTATGTAATGGACCGACGAGTCAATGTTTACGAGGAGGGAGGGCATCTTTTTTGATAACTTTCAAAACAGGGCCAATAAAAATCAAAACCCCAAAATGAACAGGTTAATTTATTATCTAATTTTTTTTGCGTAAACGTAGTATAGAATGCTTTCGGCCAGGTGGGATGACGATCTGCGAAAGACTGCAGGCAGATACTGGATGCGGCAAGCTGAAAACAGGGCGCGCTCATTTATGCCTATGTCCATGTCCATGGTCCACATCTGCAGATGTGGACTGATATGGGTTGATTATAATGATGATGTGTGGGAACACGATATTGGAAGATCATTGATTAGTCCGCAATTCTTACCTGACAGTTAAAACGGTGAAAATTACTTGGAATTTCTAATGAAGATGAATTTATAGTACATATAGAATAAAATACATGCCAATCGTTTTTCAGCAAGACGGACCTATAGATAGATAGATAGAAAATTCTTTATTGCACACTTAAAACTAAGAAACAATTCACAGAAACAATTTATACAAACTTAAGCTACAATTGGCGGTCTTATCGCTCAAGAGCGATATACTACCTATACTCTGATATGGAATCATAGACATTTTTTATTAGCAATGACTTTTATGAGTAACTTAAAACTGATAACCATAAGTGACAACAGAAGGATAACAGCAATAAATATAGTTAATACGCGAATATTATTATTTATCATGGAAGTCCATGATAAATAATATATATATTTAATCAAAATTATAAATAATATATGTATTTATTATATATTTTTATGTTATTTATATTTTTAAACACCAATGTGTCAATAGTGGGGGACAGCTTGTAAATTGATGTGATAAAATGACTCTTGTATCTCTGTGTTATACATGTAGGTATCACTACATAATATAAAATAAAGTCGCTTTTTCTGTCCCTATGTCATAATGTCCCTTTGAACGCTTAAATATTTAAAACTACGCAACGGATTTTGAAGCGGTTTTTTTTAAATAGATAGAGTGATTCAAGAGGAAGCTTTATATGTATAATAAAACCGTGCGAAGCTTGGGCGGGTCGCTAGTAAATGAATAAATCTTAGTCTTAAAATATTTATTAAAGGTACCAATGGAATAAGGCAGTTGGAGACAATTTAACAATATTGACAAACAAATGTAAGTACAAGAGAAAATAACGTTCACCTGACTACACATTGATGTATTTGGGGTAAGTATCGGTTTTTTCTAAACATGTGGCATATCTTTGAAATGGACTTGACATTTTTGTGAATTGAACGATCACAGTCAGTTTTAGTTTCTTTTAATTACTTACATACAAATTTGAACTCTTTCTTTTAACTTTTCTTTACTTCGCGTGCCCATAAATGCTTTACTTAACTAGATCTCATGTAGGTAAATGTTGTTTTCATATTTATTTTATTATTTTTTTGCAATTTTTTTGATTATCACTGACATGTTACCCTGTACTATGCTACGATAACATGTCAGAGATAAAAAATAAAAAAAGCATGTACAGCAGCGTTCAGAGTTCAAAATTAGTGTACCGTTTTTTTTTATTGAAAGAAAATCGAATAATTCTTAAATAGCCAAGAGGCTTTTCAGAGCTAAAAAGTCGCCAAGTTGCATGTAGTTTTACCTACCCGCGGTATCATTTAAAAAAAGTTGTGCCAAACACCCTTTTTGTGGAATAATCAAAATTTTTGTTCATGCTCCATTCATTGACATTTACTTAATAAAAAACATAGTGTGGTTTGCATTAGTAAAACTAAAATGGGAACAACAAAATAGGTTAGAGAAACTCGAGTCTAAACATCCAGCATTTTATTTTTATGAAGAGTGGATGTGTAAGCTTTGTAATAAAATTTGAGAAATCCATTTTTTATCATGATTAATAATCTATCATAATACATTTCGGAATATATCTTACTATTATAATAAATTAATTCATTAGGGGAGGCCTATGTCCAGCAGTGGACTAATATAGGCTGATGATGATGATGATGATTATTAAATGTGAAAGTGTGTATGAATGTTTGTTATAAATAATCTCCGTAACTACATAAGTTATTTAAATGAAATTTGGTATGTAGATAGTTTAAAACCTAGAATAACGCATAGGATGCATAGACATTTTGGAAATTTTAACCTCTGTGGGGGATAAATAGGGTGGAAAAGCTTGTATGGAAAAATATTATTCCTTGGTTTGATTCACTAAAAACTCGCTATAAATAAACTGCAAAGTAAATAATTAAACATGTATTTTTTTATTTTTACGAGGCTATTCTAGGAGGCTTGCAATAAATATCTGAAATTTAACAAATACATTTCCATGAGGGCGTAGCCGTGGGGCGCACCTACTATTATAATATATGAACCCGCCATTCTTGAAGGAGGTAGAACTGCTCACTCTATCTTCAAACCCGCACTCTAAAGGGTGCCTTTGCAATAGAGCTGTTGCTTCCTCGGGCTTTCTAAGACGTTACTAGGAAAGGGTAGAAGTACTCGCTCGTAATATGAGTAGCGATGCAGCTATGCTGGAAGAAACAACAGCTGTATTGCAAAGGGGGCTTAGTACTAAGAAGGTGAGGTGAGGTGTACCTAAATGGAATTTGAAGGTGAAATGAGCAGTTCTACCTTCTTCTAATAAGGTCACAGTAATATCCGAGGAAACAAACAGCTACGAGAACTACGATAGGGTGTTCCAATTTTATAATGTGCATAGTATCATCCAACACAATCTGCTTAGCTTGGGGCTAGATGATACTGTGTGGATTGGCCAGGATTATTTATTTATTTAATCGTCCTTCTTGCGCAGTCTGACCTACTAGATACTTGCCACAGAAATCTGAATTTAACGCCTAATTTTAGATGTCTGTGGTACCATGCCGAGAGTGCAGGAGAAGCTAGTAAAATAACAATATTGACGTTAACTAATCAAAACTGCTTGCTTTTATGGAATTAGTAGACAATCTAGTTGTGTTGTAATGGAATTCATTGTGATCATAACAAGCAGAAGAAAACAACATAGCTAGTTTAGAGATCTACTCGTTCATCTTATACTGGGCTGCAGTTAGTGATCAGACCCCGAAAACATCTCACCATGACTTTAAAACAATCATTGCTCCTTAGTTTACTGGTGATATTTATGTCAATTAAAAATGTAAGTACCGAAAATATGTTTAGCTTTATGATTTACTATCATCCGCTAATTGTAAATACCTTGCTGTACCTTGCTGTACAAACCCATTACTAAATATGGAAATATTGGGTACACAAATAAGTATAAACCACTATCTTATGTCCGCGGATTCACACGAGCTTTTAGGGGAAAAACTAGACTATCTTCCCCAGAAAACCCTCTACGTCCTTATTAAATTTCATAGTAGTGTATTCAGTCGTCTAGGCTGGTAGCAATATCATTTAATGTTTTTTATCACAAAAAGTGTTTTATAAAAGCTTAAATTCAAAGTTCATTACTGAGATTTGAATAAAAATGTCTCGTCGTTTTATAAATATATAGTGTTTTTCTGGAATAAACAGGGTGTAACAAAAAGGAAGAGCACACTTACAGATTCGAACACTGAGATATTATCTTCTTATAAGATAAGATGTTAATGTAAATAGGTGTAGACAAGGTTTGTAGGCATTGTCACAAATTCAAACATACATCAGTCCATTGCCTGATTTTGTAGACATTTCATTTTATTTTAAATACCGAAAGGTTGGCATCTTTTAAATAAATATTTTCGTGTGTTCAGTTTTAGAATCTGTACACTGTCTGTAAGTTCGTATTTTTTGTTACACTCTGTATATGTATCATTTTTTTTCCGGGCAAACCTAAGCGGTTTTTATGTCTAGAGCTTTAAATGAGTATATATTTTATATGTTCCTAATTTTTTTATTTGAATAATTTACAGGTATCTTTATTATATTCAAGCACGGTCTTTTTTAATATAAAACTATACAAGGTGACTAACAATTTTATGAATACAGGGATATGCAGTGAACCCAGGCGCTTTTTTCTGGAGGCCTCGACTAGGCATCGACCTTACAATGACCAAAGAACGTAAGTTAATTTCCTCGTCTAGGTAACAGATTCCCATGATTCAAGCAAGTTGATTTTGCTTGATAATAGTCTATCAAGATTCTAGGACCTAGTTCACTTCTTAGGACCATACCCATTCGAATGTATTATGACAGTTAATTATTTATAAGGATATAATTGAATTACCCAAGGCGTAGGTAGGTATTTGTGGCAATTTACTAACATAAAAAAGAAAAACAATTCGATAAGTGTGCCTACTAATCGCTTTGGATTCATAATCATTATCATGCTGAACCATGAAAGTAATTAAGTGTCTTTTTGTTTGATTATTGGTGCCATGCACATAAATCTAAATATTTAGAATTTTGTGGTGCCGTGACATGGTGGGTTGATTAACCCACAATGTCATGGCACCACAATATTCCAATGACAAACTCAATAAACAACAAGACTCCAATGACCAATTGGTGTCAACTGAGGGGCAAAAACGCAGCAGTATCATTAATCCTTCTGTGTATTTATTAATAACTCCACTACGATCGCCTACCAAGCGTGGTGATTACACCGAACTCCCTTGGGGAGGCAAGTATGTACCTAGTACATAAATTTGGTGAATTTTCGTATATTGATAAGATTTAAAATTTTCTGCTTTCTACATAAGTTACTAAGAGAAAATTGGTTCTAAGACCATTTTAATAAATTAAGTTTTGCTATTCATCTAATTGTCTATTCTGTTACGCGACTGAATGCGCGATTCATCTTCTGTCAGACATGAATTAATAAAAAAAATATGTTGTGATTTCAGTACCTTCTCCTGAACCCAATCAACCTACCAGGAGTAACGTCAAAAAAGGGGTAGTTGTAATGATTAAAGGTTACGAAATCGGAATGACACTGCTGGCTTTAGTCTCCGGTGCATCCATCGGTACTGTGTCTACTACCTTTAATCCCTTCTCGGCTTACTTCTACACTAATGCCTATAGATGGACATTGAGACATTTGAGCATGTAAGTTTACTGACAATTTGGAAGGTGCTGCCAAAGATTACCTTTGTGAGGAAGTCGGTGTTGATCCTACTCATAGGTACCTTCCATACAATGGTAATTAGCAAAAAAAATTAAAAATTAGAAAATGTTTTGCCCGATTCTCAGGGAAAGTTAATTTTTGTTGAGCATCATCCAAAAATTTATCGTCGACGGGATTTGAACACAGTACGGGAGTACCCTAACCAAGACAAGGTTGCCGGTTCAAGTCCCGGCGAGGTGAAAACATTTTTATTAACCTTGGAAAACTCACCAAAAGCGTTATCACCTCTATGATAATTATTATTATTGTTAAGGACCTAAAGTTGCGCAACCACTTATGTTATCATATTTTATAATTCCGTTAAACAAAGGAATTTCTAAAATTCACACGTACAGTTTGTCGAACCTATCATAAGCTTTTTTTAATGCATCTGTAGTAGTTATATTTTGTTGCGAAGAGATACGAAGTTGCCTTTGGTGGCCACCAAACTCTGTTTTATATAATTCTGTTTTGATTAAATTTTTTAGTTTATATTTTTGTTCATTTCAGCGTCTATCCTTTTGCTGATATTATATCACAATAATATTATAAACTCGAAAGTTTGGATAGATGTTTGTGACCTCTTCACCCCAAAACTACCGAACGCAACTTATCAATAATTTTCCCGTGGACGAAGCGCCGCGCCGGCTCAACTATTTTTTTTATAAATAAATAAATAAAATAAAATCATTTATTTCAGGCTTCATAAGAATAGTCTAGATGGTAAATACTAGTTCTAAGGCCCATATAAATAAATACCTTACAGTCTAACATACATAAAAAATATCAAAACTAAATATAAAGATACGACGTGTATTTTGCAATCACGGTGTCAGCTGTCGACGATGCCCGGCGGTGTCTCCTTTCAGGCGGCCGGTGAACCGACGGAACTTGACACCCTTCGGCCAAAACTCTTCGCTCATGTACGTCGAAAGGTGTTGAGTTGGAACTCTCACCATAAATGAATTGAAGCTCACATTATGGCGAGAGTCCAGCTTTTCGACGCGCATCGAGAAAACGGTCTTCGTTTTCAGGAAGTCCTCCACTGCCTTGGTCTGCACAGAGTAATGGACTCGTGAGACGTAGAGCTGAGTAGTAGGTACTTCCACTCGGAAACCAGGGTTCACATCTTTCGGCCCTGTGCCGCACTGGTTCCGGCTGGAGGGCTTACGGCTCTTGCGAACTACCACGGTGAATCCCTCCGCATCGCAGGGCCCCTTCCCAGGAGCCGGCGCAGATGAAGCACTACGCGGTGGTTCACTGGGCTTCTTCTTTTTCCCCTTCCGTATGGAGCGGGCCGCAGGCTGCGGACTCACAGTGGTCGCGGTGCAGCTTGCGGTTGCGGCGGCGGTAGCGTACGGGCGCGGAAATAATTAATAATTTAATGGATGTACCCACAGCTTGGCCCGCGTATTAAAAAAATACCCGGAAACTGTTTGATATTTTTTTCTAAAATAAGCTCAGGTTACCGTTAAAATGGTCTATGGATCTAACCGTAGATTTAGCCGTATCACTAATTCAATCATACAAACAACCAGACAGATAAATTCACATATTTTTTTTTAATTCGTGGTATGTCTATTACTTAGTGATAAATACATATGTACTTAGCATATGTATATCAAATGCATTTATTAAAAACCTGTTATTTAGACATGATAAACTATTTGTTAATATTAAGTATTAATAATGATTAATGTTATAGGTTGCCGCAGGTGATTGGAGGCAGTAAGACTTCTTTAGAAACATTCGCAGTCTGGAAAAGAAGATTTTACTTTTTAGATTCGTTTATCCCAAAGTTTTTGAGAAAGGCATTACCTTACGTCAAAGAGGAAGAATGGGATAAGGAAGAAAAAGAAATGGTAGAATTCAAAAAATACGCCGAATCTGCATTTGGAAAAGGATTTAGATATCCAAGTAAAACATTCAACGACTTTAAGTCATGGGAAACGGAGGAATCTATCGACAAATCGGACGAGAAAAAAGAATAAAATAAACAGCCACTAGCTAGTACAAGATATAAATTAAATGAGGCCTAACTGCTTCACTTAGGTATTCAATGACTTAGTAATTTAATTACAAAAGTATCTTTTAAATCTTGGTGAAACCACGTGCGTCGATTTAGTAGGTACTTATCTATATTTTTGTTAATGCGTGCCAATACATAATAAGAGTTAGGTTACCTAAAGGTAAAATAATATCGAATAAAAAATAAATGTACAGATTTTTTATATTTCGTGTAAATATTGTAGATATTAACATTTAATGCCTTATACTTTATATCAAAGTAAATTAATTTAATACCAAGTTGTTTTTAACATCTGTTATATACTCGAATCTCCATATAAAAATAAGCAATTCCTAAACAAGCGTAAAAACTTGAAAAACGAAAGAGCAGTGAAAACAGAGCAAGATATAGTTGAAAAAACGTACGAAAATCTAACGCATGAATGATATCCAAAGCCCAAACTGTTTGGAGCTTTTGTAATTTGGTCCAACACATTATTTTTTTGTTTATAATGAAAATTATGAACCTAAAATCGCTCAAATCTATACTTATAATAAAACTGTAACAGGTCAAATTCTGTACATTGAAGATATTTTGAAAATTTTTTTTGGAGGGCTCTCTATTATCGATACTCAAGCCAAAACTGTAATTTTTTTCATTCATGTCTGTCTGTCTGTCTGTCTGTCTGTCTGTCTGTCTGTCTGTCTGTCTGTATCGTAAACGCGCATCACGCCGAAACTACTTGATGGATTGAAATGAAACTCGGCATGATTATAGGTCATAATACGAGGAAGGACATAGGATACTTTTTATCCCGGAATTCAGTAAGGTTCCCCTGGGAGAGAGGGTGAAAGAAAAATTCTTTAACCACGCATGACGCCGAAACTGCTGAATGAGTTGGAATGAAACTCGGGACGATTTGAGTTCATACTACAAGGAAGGACATGGGATACTTTTTATCCCGGAATTCGGTAAGGTTCCCCTGGGAGAGAGGGTGAAAGAAAAATTCTTTAACCACGCATGACGCCGAAACTGCTGAATGAGTTGGAATGAAACTCGGGACGATTTGAGTTCATACTACAAGAAAGGACATGGGATACTTTTTATCCCGGAATTCGGTAAGGTTCCCCTGGGAGAGAGGGTGAAAGAAAAATTCTTTAACCACGCATGACGCCGAAACTGCTGAATGAGTTGGAATGAAACTCGGGACGATTTGAGTTCATACTATAAGGAAGGACATGGGATACTTTTTATCCCGGAATTCGGTAAGGTTCCCCTGGGAAAGAGGGTGAAAGAAAAATTCCTTAACCACACTGCACGACGGAAGTGAATGAATTCGAATGGAACTCGGGACGATTGGACAAGGGAAACATTTTATCCCGGAATTCAGTTTGGTTCCCCTGGGCTATACGGGTTTTCAAAATTCTCACAGCATCTGAACGACGCGCGCGTCGTTCAGATGTGTGTGAGAAATTTTTGAAAACCCGTATAGCCCAGGGGAACCAAACTGAATTGAACTGATTAACGCGAATGTTTGTAAGTATGAATGGATAGATGGATGGATAGATTGATAGATAGATGGATGTTTGTTACTCATTCACGCAAAAACTGCTGAACGGATCTCGATTAAATTTAGCACAGAGATAGATTATAAGCTGGAATAACACATAGGCTTTATTTTATCCCGAAAATCCCACGGGAAAGGGAATTACGCAAGTAAAATCGCGAGTACTCGAAATACTAATCATGCGCAGACGAAGTCGCGGGCACCAGCTAGTCTATACTTATAATAAAACTGTAACAGGTCCAATTCTGTACATTGAAGATATTTTAAAAATTTTTTTTGGAGGGCTCTCTATTATCGATACTCAAGCCAAAACTGTATTTTTTTTCATTCATGTCTGTCTGTCTGTCTGTCTGTCTGTCTGTATCGTAAACGCGCATCACGCCGAAACTACTTGATGGATTGAAATGAAACTCGGCATAATTATAGGTCATACTACGAGGAAGGACATAGGATACTTTTTATCCCGGAATTCAGTAAGGTTCTCATGGGAGAGGTTATGAAAGTAAAATTCCTTCACCGCGCATCACGCCGAAACTGCTGAATGAGTTGGAATGAAACTCGGGACGATTTGAGTTCATACTACAAGGAAGGACATGGGATACTTTTTATCCCGGAATTCAGTAAGGTTCCCCTGGGAGAGAGGGTGAAAGAAGAATTCTTTAACCACGCATCACGACGGAAGTGAATGAATTCGAAGGGAACTCGGGACGATTGGACATGGGATACATTTTATCCCGGAATTCAAAAATTTCTCACAGTATCTCAACGACGCGTACACACGCGTCGTTCAGATGCTGTGAGAAATTTTTGAAACCCCGTATAGCCCCGGGGTAACCAAACTGAATTGAACTAATAAACGCGAAAGTTTGTAAGTATGAATGGTTAGATTGATAGATGGATAGAAGTTTGTTACTCTTTCACGCAAAAACTGCTGAACGGATCTGGATGAAATTTGGCACAGAGATAGATTATAAGCTGGAATAACACATATGCTTTAACAATAACACATAATTTATCCCGAAAATCCCACGGGAAAGGGAATTACGCAAGTAAAATCGCGAGTACTCCAAATACTAATCATGCGCAGACGAAGTCGCGGGCACCAGCTAGTACTATAATAAAATTAAAACATAGTTAGACTTGTCTTAGGAATTAATGCAATAAGATTGCAATTTTACAACTACATACACAACATAGTATTAAATTTATAGGTATTTAAGTAGACCTACTTTAAGAAGTACATAAGAAATGTAACTATTATTAAATTATATAATCAAATTGTTTTATTATGTTTAAGGAAATATGAGGTTAACATGAGAATTTTGTGTAGTACGAATTAAGAATGTTTTATTTCTTACTAAGTTAAAATTCACTTTCATGAGAAAACACAAAAAAATTCAAGAAGAAGGTAAAGTTCGAATTTGTATTTATAGATTTATACTCGATAGATGACTGAACAAGCTAACATCATACTACAAGTCCAAGATACAGAATGTAACCCATTTTACAGTAGGTATTAATGAATATTAATATTAATTTTATATAATTATATTATATACATATATTCATACTCTTGTTTACAGTTAAATGATTTAATTATATTGTAATCAGTTATGGTGATGTCAATTCGATTTAAATACTCAAATAATAATACAGCTTTGATAACAGTTCATCATTTAATATGTGCTTAGATTTGATTTCTGTATTTTAATTCATTTGATTCGTTTTCGTAACGGAAACGTCAAATTCGAACTCAATTCTGTTTCCGTCAGATCTTTAGAACGCTTTTTTGATTTGATATCGAAACTATGTTTACTATAGTAACTAAGGATCCAAATCCAAATAAATTCAAATGGCAAAAGTTTTCTTTAAAATAGCGTTCATCGTCAAAAGTTTCCGATATTGAATCTGAAGGCTTTTCCGAATAATCAAAATACCCCGCAGGTCCGGGGGTTAATGACCACGTGATGTTTTTGAACTTGGTCTGAAATCGGTGACAAAACGTCACCGACTACACCGTAGGTACTAGTTTTAATAATGTTTAGCTAGCTTTAAGGCTGATTTACATGATACCATTTTCTTGTATATTCAAGAGCAATAATTGAATGCAATTAATTGAAAGCAATAATTTTCTTTACATTATTATACAATTTATTGTTTAGACCATGCAAGTCATTTATTGCTTCAATATTATTGTATGCAACAGGCAAGAAACTTGCATCATGTAAATGGGCCTTTATTATTGTTTTTGTTAGCCACTCATCAAGTTTTGAATTCAGGTATTAGAGGTATTTTTTATGTTATAAACACAATCAGAAACAGTTTACAAAAAACCTTTGGCTTTATTTCAAAATTTAAATAGAGGTAGAAAGAAAATATTAACGAAACATTATTCCATGAAATTTGAGTAATCAGATTCCCAAAATTCAGAGCTATTTTTATCTTAGTTGCTGACTCTACATAGTCCCGAAAAAAATTTACATGAATTAACTAATACCGTTATATGTAAATTATAGAAACTGATAGATACATGGTGAGCGTGTAAATTGTTTTAACTACTATAGAAAGTTTAAGTTGTTTACTTTTAAGATTTCATGCATACTCATTTTTATTAAGGACGATTTGGTATATGTAATACTAAGACCGCGTACACATTAGGCGTTATATATAATACACCTTTATTTAAATAAAAACCGCGTAATGTGTGTGTATATATAAGATTCGAAGGTACTATGTGAATAGTATTTTTCTTTTTTATTATTGATGTTAAATCTAGCATGAGAATAACTTTTAGAAACTAATATTGTTTCGGGTTGTGTCTGACGTGTCAGAAGCACAGCGGTTTAATAATTATAAGTACACATTTTGTTATAATTATAATACATTATTCTATTGGTTGAAAACACTGAATAATAAAATAAGCACAGTAAACGCTCTTTTATTTTTCTCCTTTATTTAGTTTACAAATCCAAGTAATTTTTAAGTTGCAACATTAGATACTGTGAATATTGGGGTACAAATGTGCAAACGCTTCTAATGATCCCATTATCACTCAACTTGGTCTGAATGAATAGTTTCAAGATTCTATAATCATGACACTGTTCAGAAATTGTGACTTTTCAATCTTTGCCACAACTCGTTAGTATGCTTACAGCCACACTCAACACAGTAAGTTTCCACTAGGTACCTATTCGCAATTAATGCAAGGATCAAAAAAATGAAGGCGTAAACGGCACCTAAAGTGGCGCCCCCACTTATTTTGTGGTTTAATTCCGTTAAATAAAGGAATAACCAAAATTCACACGTACAGTTTGTTAAACCTATCATAACCTTTTTTAATGCATCTGTAGTAGTTTTATTTGCCTTGGCCTCAGCGTCGTGACGCATCCATCTTGGCATGAATTTGGAGAAAACCAGTCATGACAAATGACCACATTGATCCAGGAACGGCCGTCGTAGAAACCTTCTTGAAATTGTTTCCGAGTAGGTACAGTTACCTTGGGCAGATTGTGCAGTTAGTGGTCTGGGCAGCATATGGGAAACTATGTCAAGTCTTCTCGTCATCATACCGCAATGTTTGAAAACGAAAGTTTTCAATCAGTGCGCCCTACCCGTAATGACCTACGGAGCTGAGACGTGGACACGGCTTTTCCACCAGTTAAAGTCGCTCAGCGAGCTATGCTCGGTGTTTCTCTAAAGGATAGGACTAGTAATGAAAACATCCGATAGAGAACCAAAGTTATCGATATAGCTCAAAGAATAAGCAAGCTAAAGTGGCAGTGGGCCGGCCATATCTCGCGAAGAAACGACAACCGTTAGGGTAGACGTGTTCTTGAGTGGAGACCATGTCTTGGCAAACGTAGTGTAGGACGCCCTTCGGCCAGGGATGACGATCTGCGAAAGACTGCTGGCAGATGCTGGATGCGTCAAGCTGAAGACAAAGTGCTATGGCGCTCAATAGGGGAGTCCTATGTCCAGCAGTGGACATATACATACAGTTGTGGTCAACTAATTAGGGACAATCTCTAGTTAAGCCAAATTGTGATTTTATTGTTATTTTTTTTCAACGAGTCCTAAAAATATTCCGTATCTTTTACATAGTTATTGATGTGCCCGATTATACAAACAATGACAACCTATTACAGTATAGCTGATAGATTATCATAGTGATATTAGTTCAAATAATGCTGGCTGGCCATTTAATTAGGGACACTGAGATATTGCGTCCTGTTTTCAAAATTTGAATCTCAATACTTACTTATCTCAATCTTTGTTTTGGTGGCAATCTCGATTTTTATTTTAAGTTAAGTTAAGTTTTGTTGTCGAGCATGGTTGGCCATACCGAAGGTGAGCAGAACATTTAAATTGTTCAAAAACTATGGTATACAATGCAGTGCAACATGTCAGACGCAATAACCCAGCTTTATTGAATGTGCACAGAACAGAAAGATCGAGAAAAACAACTCCGCAAGAAGATAGAATGATAACCAGGTTAGCTAAGAAAGATCCGTTTATAGGCTCTATTTTAATTAAAAACGAAGTGTTTGGGACGGACGAAAGAGCTGGTCTCAGCGAGGACCGTTCGACGACGTCTGGTAGAAGCATGGTTGTTCGGAAGAGTGGCTCGCAAAGTACCGTTGTTGAAGAAAGAACATAGAAATGCTCGTTTGGCGTTTGCACGTAAATATGGACATTGGACCTACGCCCAATGGCAACAATGATTTCTTCAGATGGAAGGCAATACGTACGGCGTCCAGTAAAGCTGAATCCAAGATTCACAAAAAGCAGGTGAAACATGGCGGTGTAAGCATTAAAATGTGGGGTTCATTTTCTGGACGTGGAGTGGGACCTGTGAGGACAGTTCAGGGTAACTTAGATCAACATCAATACAAGGCAATATTGGAGGAAACGATGCTTCCCTATGCTGATGAGCATCTCCCTATTATATGGACGTTTCAGCATGATAACGACCCGAAACATACGCCAGTTCAGTCAAGTCGTTTCTTACCAGTCAGTCAGTATTGGTGCTAGATTGGCCAGCAAATAGCCCGGACCTTTACCCAATCGAGCACCTTTGGCACGAAATCAAGAAAAAAGTGGCCACTTATCGTACCTAACACAACTTTGAAAAAAATGAAAATGAAAATGTATTTATTACAGCAAAACAAAGTAACTAATTACATAGGTTGCACATTCTTAGTTAACTAAGTTTGGATATAAACAAAATGTTCTTACCACTAAGGGCGCTTATACTAGGGAGAGTCATAATTAACACTTAAGAACATTATAGTACTTAATGAGAAGAGTAACCATTTTATGCCTTGCAGACGGCGTTATATACTTAATATTATGTTTGTCTGTTGATTTCTTCACTAGGCTAAGCCTGTATCGAAGAAATCTTGTGTGCGAAAATTTGGATTCCATTTAGAATTTACTGTGAAAAATACCTAACAAATATAAACAGTGAAATGAGTTGAAAATGAGTTTTAAAGTAACGGTAGGTACATTCAGTTTAAAGTAAAATAATTTAATACAATCTAATGAACAGTATGTAGAATTTCTTCAGTTTGTTGGTAATTTAATTGTGTAAGCCAGTCTTTTATTATATGTTTAGCCTCAGTTACACTCTTATTTTTAACTAGCTGGTGCCCGCGACTTCGTCTGCGCATGATTAGTATTTCGAGTACTTGCGATTTTACTTGCGTAATTCCCTTTCCCGTGGGATTTTTGGGATAAAATAAAACCTATTTCTTATTCCAGCTTATAATCTATCTCTGTGCCAAATTTCATGCAGATCCGTTTAGCAGTTTTTGCGTGAAAGAGTAACAAACATCCATCCATCTATCAATCTATCCATCCATCTATCCATTCATACAAACTTTCGCGTTTATCAGTTCAATTCAGTTTGGTTCCCCTGGGGTATACGGGTTTTCAAAAATTTCTCACAGCATCACTGAACGACGCGGTTATTAAATACTTTTTTCTATTTATTTATTCTTTTATTTACAGCCATAGTTTACAGCCAGCCATTTATAGCACAATAATCGGACCAAATTATGCAAAGAATAGGTTCAAAGAAATCAATAGGGTTTTATATTTATATGTACATAACCGGTTATTGCTAAACATAGAATACACCCAGAACACCCTGAACGATCGAACAAACATTTGTCCCGAGGCGGGAATTAAATCCGCAACCTCCTTCGTCGCAAGTGGACTTTGCGCACAGAAGTTCGTTAGTTATGGTTATGGTTATGGTTGGTGTACTCCTATATCCGCATTTAGACTCTAATCGGTCCATTATGCGTGGGTTTTGCTAGCATAGCCAGCCCAACTCCGTCCAGAAGCGCAGAATCTTCCTGGGATCTTCACAGGCTTCGCGGAGTGACCTCGGCAAGTTGAGGTTCGTTGTGCTGTTATTCCCTTGCATTCCAGGACTACGTGGGCAGCTGTTTCGTCGTCGCTGAGACATCCTCTGCAGATAGGGCTGTCTGTCGCTCCGATGGTGTATAGGTGTTTATTTAACGGGCAGTGTCCTG
The DNA here is from genome assembly GCA_944547425.1 of Eupithecia centaureata. Taxonomy (NCBI): domain Eukaryota; kingdom Metazoa; phylum Arthropoda; class Insecta; order Lepidoptera; family Geometridae; genus Eupithecia; species Eupithecia centaureata. Next base: position 11,747,166 of record OX155675.1, read on the forward strand.
TTAGAGTTCCCACTAGGATACGCATGTCCGTTCTTTTAAGATTTATTAAGCGTTTTGTTAGCTTCGGTGATATTGATGGAATTGCCTCTCTAGCTTGTCTGCAATCGCTCAGGCGTGTCCATCTTTCGTTATGCATCTCTCTAGTTCTGAGCCTGATCCATGACTGGAGTAAAGAGATTGGCAGAGGTAGGAAGGGCAATGGTCCTTCTGCGGTCGTTTCCGATCCTCTCCTTGCCAATTCATCAGCGGCGTCATTTCCTAGGGATCCGCTATGTCCCTTGATCCACTGAAGAATGATCCTGTTCTCGATGGATATCCTTTCTAGTGCCAAGTGACATTCATATACGAGCTTGGAGTTACAGCTGTTGCTTTCCAGGGCTCTTTGTATGGCAACGCTGTCAGAGAGGATACGTATGCCTTGGTCGTTAATCTCTCTTTTGTGTATAGCTGTAGCTGCCTGGGTTATTGCTACACATTCACTTTGGAATATGGAACTGTGTTCTCCTAACGTTCGTTCGTTAGTTATAAATATTAAATAAATATCAATTCCAGGCAAAGTGATTACATACAATACAATACAACCACATCTATACATATAATAAAATTGTAGAGGTCGAATTCCTGTACAATGAAAAAACGTCATTAACCGAGTCAGGGCGATGTAAGAAGTATAATACAATTAATTTATATTTGTTTAATTTTTTTTGTTTCTCTATTTGTCTGTCTGTTTGTACTGGATAATCTATACTTATAATAAAACTGTAACAGGTCCAATTCTGTACATTGAAGATATTTTGAAAATTTTTTTTGGAGGGCACTCTATTATCGATACTTAAGCCAAAAACGTAATTTTTTTCATTCATGTCTGTCTGTCTGTCTGTCTGTCTGTCTGTCTGTCTGTCTGTATCGTAAACGCGCATCACGCCGAAACTACTTGATGGATTTAAATGAAACTCGGCATGATTATAGGTCATACTACGAGGAAGGACATAGGATACTTTTTATCCCGGAATTCAGTAAGGTTCTCATGGGAGAGGGTATGAAAGTAAAAGTCCTTTACCGCGCATCACGCCGAAACTGCTGAATGAGTTGGAATGAAACTCGGGACGATTTGAGTTCATACTACAAGGAAGGACATGGGTTACTTTTTATCCCGGAATTCGGTAAGGTTCCCCTGGGAGAGAGGGTGAAAGAAAAATTCTTTAACCACGCATCACGACGGAAGTGAATGAATTCGAATGGAACTCGGGACGATTGGACATGGGATACATTTTATCCCGGAATTCAGTTTGATTCCCCTGGGCTATACGTGTTTTCAAAAATTTCTCACAGCATCACTGAAGGACGCGTGTGTACGCGTCGTTCAAATGCTGTGAGAAATTTTTGAAAACCCGTATAGCCCAGGGGAACCAAACTGAATTGAACTGATAAACGCGTAAGTTTGTAAGTATGAATGGATAGACGGATGGATAGATTGATAGATGGATGGATGTTTGTTACTCTTTCACGCAAAAACTGCTGAACGGATCTGGATGAAATTAGGCACAGAGATAGATTATAAGCTGGAATAACACATAGGTTTTATTTTATCCCAAAAATCCCACTAGAAAGGGAATTACGCAAGTAAAATAGCGAGTACTCGAAATACTAATCATGCGCAGACGAAGTCGCGGGCACCAGCTAGTTTATTATAAAGAAAAGTACCTATAGCAACTTCTTTATTAAGTAAGAATGAGTATTGATATCCGCCTATCAAATTTGTTTGTTATTTTTGTATAGGGTTTCGCTGTGGTGGAATTCTTTCAATAATAACAAGTGAAGGAAACTTATATTTCACTTATAATAATAATCAGCTATGTTCTAGGTCCGTCTCACTCATCGGCCGTCCTTCGTTCGATGTGCATCATGTGTTCGAAAAACGTATTACTCATAACATGGTTGTTAATAATTATTGCACTGAAATATGTGAGTACCTAAATTAACTAAATTGTTATTGCACAAACCCGTGACTAGGCATAGGGATTAGTTCCTAGGTTAGAATAGCTAAATACTACGTGAAATCGTAATTTAATCCTTAAATAAATAAATCAGTTATAAATAGAATAGAACAATAAAAAAAATTTCATGGTAAAAAGTGAAACCAATGTCATCTGCAGAAGCTTAAAAATCTGTGTCGCAGCTGAAAATGCCTTTTCTGGACAGTCCACACAGCATCATCTAGCCCCAAGCTAAGCAGAGCTTGTGTTATAGGTGACTGATATACTTAATACAACAAAGATAAATACTTTTTATTATACACAATGTTTAACTTAGAAAACAAACATAAGTGAAATTACAAAGGAAATAATATCTGGCTCAGCGCATCGGCAATGCCTTAAAGCGTGGTAATGCAGCCAGTGTCTCGGGGACGCTAACGACTGGTATTGACATGGATCAATTGAGCTACCTTTAGACTATTTGCAACCGTCTGCAATTAGCTAAATGGTTTCAATTGCTTAAACTAGTTATAATGTTTTCTATTCCTTGATTGTAATTTTATTTATTAATAAAGTTACATTGACGGGTTTTTGTTGAGAAAAATGTAAATAGTTGTTTATAATGATGGTGTGATGAATGCGTAATGTGTTTGAAATCTTTCCATTGCGTAAATTATTGAAGTTGACCTTCAATAATATAAGCAGTGTAAACGGTCTTTTGGCATTTATATCTAGTCTACCGGGTAGACTCTACCCTAGATAATAATCTAATATAACATCTATTATTGTAGGGGTATGCAGTCTCTGCTGGAACCTTCTTTTGGAAACCTAGTCTCGGTATAGACTTAACTGTTCCCTCAACAGGTTAGTACATTTTGACTTAATTATTTAATAAATTCTTAATCTTATTTAAAAAAAACTACAGAATTAACGGATGTACGGATGTTTGTTACTCTTACACTCACTAACTACGGAACGGATCGAGCATGAAATTTAGAAAAGACTTAGTTCTGGCCCTGGACTGAACTGAAACAGTCTTCTTTTCATCCCTAAAATCAGTCCACATGGAATAGAAATAGCCTAGAAACGTTTCTATAGAATCAACGCGCGCAAAGCCAAAGGTAGACACTAGTTACTTATAATAGTTACCTATAGATAATTATGCCTTTGATGAATAGTTGATATCCATTGATTTTATCTAAAATTATTTATTGATGGTAACATAGTAAATATTGACCTACATAGTTTAGATAAAACATCGTCATTGAAATTTTTGTTCAAATTCACGAGCCAGAAAGTATAAATAATCTATGTAATAAATAATAAAACACGTATTTTTAAAATAACTCCTAGGGCCAATAGGAGTTCTATAGAAACGTTTCTAGGCTATTTCTATTCCATGAGGACTGATTACACCACTGTAATACATTTTTGGCGAAGCCGCGGGGCGCATCTAGTTAAAATGAAATTGAAAATGCGTCAGGCCAGAGCTTTAATTTTTGCCAATCAAAGAAAGTGTACGCTTAAAGGAAGCACAATGTTATAAAGAAGTAGAGGGATGTGTATAATTTTGAATACAGAATGTTTCAGACACTGTGATTTTAGTCGCACTCTGATGAGAAAGGTACACATGGTCTAAAGCCGGTCTAATTACATCAATAAATAATAAATAAAAAGCGCTGAGGGTTTTAATGAAGAAGTATCATCATTGTGTATATTTTATAATTTTATGATTATTCTAGAGCCTGTAGAAATTAAAAAAAAACTGAATTTTAATTTGCCATCTATGAAAGAAGTTAAACGGGTTTTTGTTGCTTTTGAAAAGTAGGTAGCTAAATGAAATTACATCCTGTAATAAATAAACACCATTCTAATTTTAACTAAGGGAACTGTGATCTGAACTGACATCTTGCATGGGAGTGTATGGTGTAAAATCCACCTGCCTAACCAGGCCCTTACCGGCCAAACTCCTTTAAGAACGGAGCAGGACTTTTAGTAATCGCTAAATCTGCTATATATCACTACATAGTATAAAACAAAGTCGCTTTTTCTGTCCCTATGTCCATACGTCCCTTTGAATGCTTAAATCTTTAAAACTACGCAACGGCTTTTGATGCGGTTTTTTTAATAGATAGAGTGATTTAAGATGAAGGTTTATATACTTATAATAAAACCGTGCAAAGCCGGGGCGGGTCGCTAGTTTAGAATATAATAGAATAACTTCGACGCACATAGATAAATAGAACATACTTAATTAAACAATGAATATGAAAGTTTGCTTGGTGACACAAATGATAGTATTTATCAAATCAGAAACTATTTCCGTTGGCGATTGATACCTTTGTTGTGACTACTTTCAGAGACACCAAATCTTGTTGTGCCAACCAGAAGTTCAATCCAAGAAGGACTGGTTGTCCTCATCAACGGGTACGACCTTGGAATGACTATAATGGCTTTAGCTGCCGGATTAACCAACGCCGAAACCTATCCTACACTTAATCCTATATCAGCTTCCTTTTACACGAACGCGTATAGATGGGGATTGAGACATTTTGGCATGTAAGACTTGATCATCAACACTCATGCTTTTTTTAAGATGTTAAATCTAGACGATGCTGTGTGGATTGTCTATTATTAAAAAAGGTGGACAATTCACACAGCGTTTTCTAGTCCCGTGATCTAGCCCCAAGCTAAGCAGCGCTTGTGTTATACCCAAAAACTAGATGTCTGTTATACTTAATACAATACAGACGACCGATGTGGCGCGGTGGGCGAAGGTCCGCCTGCGACGCAGGAGGCTGCGGGTTCGATTCCCGCCTCGGAACAAATTTGTGTGCGATCTGCAGAAATTTGTTCCGTTGGTCTGGGTGTTTTCTATGTATAATAACAAATATCTATCTATGTATATACTATATTAAATATATCAATTATCTAGTACCCATAACACAAGCTTTGAGTAGCTTACTTTGGGGCTAGATGGTGCTGTGTGGATTGTCCAATATATTTATTTATTTATATTTATATTATTATTTACATAGATTTATTTTAGTAAACACACAGAACACATTGTTCAGTTGTGTATCTCTCCTTTTTACAAATCGGAACAATCGTTTATGCCAGCCGTCTAATTTTACATCTGTAACCTGCAAAAAAAGCAATGGCGTGAAATTTGAATCATGCATACTTATTGAGACATTTTTTAGTATGGATATAGATATCAACAACGAATAAAAAATTAACGTTCGCTTAACAATTCGTTGGTATTTTAGGTTACCGATGTTGCTGGGAGGCGGTAAGACCTATTATCAAACTACCAAGGTCTGGAAACGAAGATTCTACTTTTTGGACACTTTTGTGCCTAAGTACCTAAGAAAGATAGTCCCTTACGTCACCAAAGAAGATTGGGACAGGGAAGAGAGAGATATGACCTATTTCAAAAGATATGCTGAAGCTGCTTTCGGAAGGGGGTATAGGTATCCAAATAAGGCATTCAATGATTTTAAATCATGGGAAACTGAGGAATCTGTAGAGAATCTAGATTTGTCGTCCACTAGTCTAACATTAATGGGGTAACAGGATCATCATCATCATCATCATCAGCCCATTTTATTCCACTGCTGGGCATAGGCCTCCCCTAATGAGCGCCATAGCGCCCTGTCTTCAGCTTGACGCATCCAGCATGTAACAGGATGTAAAGCACTAAATTGTATTGAAGAACTTTCGTAAATACTAGGTACAATATATTTTGATGATTGGGTTGTAGGTACAAAATTATTTAAAACGACATATGTACATTTTTTTAACTTGGGTTATTTTTTAGCAAAACAAGTGTTTTGATATCAAATCATAACGAAAGATATTATTTTTGTTTTGAAATGTAAATATAATAAGTATTGTAAGAATAAGCATAAAATAAGACGACATGAAAAAAAAACTTTGTTAATGAACTTATCGTAGAACAAACACAGACGCCCCTTCTCGGGGTCCAGAATAATTAATTCCCTTTCGGCTTAATGCACATTTAATGTGGCACCCTGTATTTGTACAATAAGTTGAAGACTATGACGTTGCGGCATAAAATCGAAACTACAACACTCTGAATGTCGTAAGAATGCTCTTCTAAAATTCATAGTTGAAGGTTCGTCAACCAGAGGAATAACAGCTCAGCTTATATTTTAACACCTCCACTGCGATTAGGTACCAACGCAACTGCCGACGTGTGGTGAGTGTGGCTAAGCCCTCTTGTTCGAGGGAAAATGTTCAGCTGTGGATGCTGATGAGGAATTACTAGTTTGGTTGTACTAAATAATACAATTTATATAAGTTAAAGACTATCTTTTTAATTTTTGTTCTAGTTAAGTCTGTTAATTAAAGTAAAAACAACAAAACAAAAATGTTTTTTTACCCATAATCAATAAGCCGTCATCAAAAAGCCGAGTCGAGTGCCCAGAATGCAGCATTATGAGCATCCTTACTAATATTGTGAATGCGCAAGTTTAGATGGATGGATGTTTGTTCCTCTTTCACGCAAAAACTACTGAACGTATCCGGGTGAAGTTATGAATATACGTACCTACCTGGAATATAACATAAGCTAGTTTTCTTTAATTTTCAATTGAGTAAAGCCGCAAAGCGCAGCCATTACTTAACATTTCAGTCAGACACATCGGTATTTTACATCAGCCAGTAGTATATAATAGACTAGCGACCCGCCCCGGCTTCGCGCGTTTTTATCATACGTATAAACCTTCCTCTTAAATCACTCTGTCTTTTAAAAAAAACCGCATTAAAATCCGTTGCGTAGTTTTATAGATTTAAGCATTCAAAGGGACATAGGGACATAAGGACAGAGAAAACGACTTTGGTTTATACTATGTAGTGATGTAGTTCTAAGCCTGGAATAAACAGGCTACTTTTCATCAATTTTCACAAGGATATAGCCGCCAGTGCCAACTTTCTGCATCGAAATACTTATTATATTCCTTCCAAGCTTGTAATAAAACACTTAGATCAGGGTAAATTGCTTTATTATAATAATATATACATAAATCGTTTTACAATAGTAGTTTTTTTTTAATAGTTGTTACAATAGTATTTATCTTATAATGTACTTAAATTAAGGTAAATTAACATCCAATCCTAAGAGTTGTGAATAAAATTATGAATGAATAGAAGAAATATCTAAAATCATAAAATAAAATCTTTGGCTATTTGATCAAGTATTTTTTATAAATCTAATTTTAGTAGATGTAAATGAGTAATATAATTTGAGTAAAATAATGAAATAAAAATCTATGGAAATTCTAATTTTCTAACAATCACTAGTATTCTTACTCTATTGATAACCGATGTAAATGCTAACTTACACATAGAAACAAAAAACTTTCAGATTATTTTTCTAATTCGATCTGTTTTCTTACTTATAATAACATATTTTTAAGTAGTACTTATGCATGTGATAACTTGCTTTTGTTCAACATACCTACTTTGTAATATAAGTCTACAAAGTGAGATGAGTCACAATCATAAAGATTGGCATTGTAAATGTCATACCGTCGCTTAACACAAGAACCCGTAAAGGGAACACTTAAAGACTTAAAAATGTTATCTAGCTCGCAATAAAAAACAGAAATAGTAAGATTAAATCATAATAAATCAATGTAGAATGGAGAATCGGACTGACTAACAAACAATTTACACCCCAATGGCCTGGTCCAAGAGACATTACATTTGGAAATCTTGTTTGTAGTATAGGTGTGTAAAAAAAAGTTAAAACCTAGTTACCTTTGAAAAAAATTAGTCCGTGATTTAGATCTTCTATATATCATAATATATGAACGCCTTTTCGCACAACGGTCTCGTTACGACTCTTTTGTCAAACAAAATACTTACATACAATACAGACTTTTTAGAAGACCACAGCCATTTAGAGCCAGCATCACTAATTAATATAATTTTACATATTGACATATTAAAACTTAATTTTAAGTTTTCTTATGCAAAAACAAATATACTGTTAATATAATTTAATCGTTCATTTTGAATCTAAGTTCCTATTTTTTAATGAATAAATTTTATATAATCTTATACATTATTTGACCTTTAGATTATTTTTTTATTTTTATAATATATTTGTCCTTGTATTTTAGCAGTATAGCGTGACATTTTCAAACTCAACCTTTACCCAAACAACATATACAATTTATTACGTTGCTAATAAAGCTTTAAAAAAAATATTATGTATTGTATTAAGACGTTGAATATTGACATGATCGATATGTAACAGTTTCAACATTAGTACTTCACACCATGAAAGGATATGTTCTATCTCCAATGTGTGCGAGTAGAAAACACATCTCTATGTATATTGTTTCATAAAATGGCGAACTAGGTACCTAGTTAAAACTACAAAGAGACAGTAGATTTACAAACTAAATAAATCAAGGAGAAATCTCACGAGAAAACATTACACCGATCTCGCAAAGCTTTGTTCCTTTAGTAGAACACTGTATCTTCATTAGAAAAAATATATCAATCAGCCGATTGACAGGTTTGTGTGTATAGGTATGTTAACACATTCGCTGCTCAAACGCGGCGATTTGAATCGCACGTCCGAGCTAGTTTTTCAAGTTCAGTAGTAAAATATACCCGTTTTTATTATTAGATATTATTGAAATGTGAAATGTCTCACCCGTGGGTTCTCCCCAGACTATATGTTTGTGTAAAATACTAAATAAGAGGTAACATGATCAGATCTCATTAAATTAATAAATGCTGGACAACTCATCAGCATCATCTATCCCCAAGATAAGCAGAGTTTGTGTCATGGCTTCTAGATAAGGATACATAGATCTGCAAATATAGTGCAAATGTAGTGGGTGGTGCACTACACCAAGAACTTATATTTGCAGATCGTAAAAACATTAAGATAAAAAAAATTAACTAAATTACGTTGACATCATGTTATTCTGGTTGAAATCAACTAAAATACTACTGTCTACAAAATAAGGTTACAGTTAATAAGTCTACAGATACCTTTTTTGCTCACACACAATGGTTGTAAAATGACTCAAAAAATGAGAACAGTATATTGTCTCCAATTGTAATTCTTTTTTTGTAATTTTTGTTGATAATTTATATTTTAATCTCATTTGGATATTTTAAAATATTTGTGTGTACATGTGGTGGCAAATAAATTTGATAACACTAAAGAAGCAAGCGGTGGCCTCATTTTTAGTGCTGTAGTTTGTTTAGTTTCTACACTAACTTAATGTACAACCATCTCTAGTTTAGACCTATGAATTTTTATGATTTATAACTTAATAGTATACATTTATTAGAAATGGATGAGGTATCTCTTTATTGTAACAGTATGTAGTCAGCTAAATTTATAGAGTATATAGTTTTTAAAGTAATCTTCTTTGATAATAAAGTTGTTTGGAGAATTATTTTTCATTAATCTGTGTGTGACGCACCAAATAAATGCATGACTAATAATTCTTATTTAAATTATAGATACTTATTTGACTAATTACTTTGTTCGAATATTTAGAATACATAAATGCTAAACAGATTTTGGCAGAGACCAAGTACTGCGATTTTCGACATCGCATCGAATGAGTAATTTTGAAATGAATTCCGTTAAGTTAAAATTTACGCAATGTAGTTATATCTTATAATTTATTCAAGTTTTAAAAGAACTCTGTGCCAAGAGGCCTTGTAAATAACAACTATTGATTGATGGCATTTTACTGAACGCTGTAAAAACCGACGATATCGTCGAGACGTGTCATTTTTGTTTAACTACTTAAGAACTAAATATTTAATACCTTTTTAATAAAAGATTATCTATCTATTTATTTTTTGTATTGGAATTGCGCAGTTACCTATACCAAATTCCTTAGCAAAAGAAAACCTCAAGATGACGTCTTGATATTTATCAACAGCAAACGGTCTCTGTTCAAATCTGATTTGTGTTAAGTATTCTGGAGTAAATCTATAGCTACGAGGTCCAAGCCATAAGGAACATAATCGTAAATGCATTCAAGGGTCTACGAAGGAGATCATGATGTAGCGAGTGCCTTTGGTGACCTTAAGTCCTTCGTGGAAATGCGTAAGACGCCCCGGATGCATGAGTAACCAGCCTTGCTTGGTTTCGCGAACTGAGCAGTTGTAGCGGAGAAAATGACAGCCACCGCCTTCGTAGTCCACCACTGGAATAATAAATATTTTATTTAGAACTGGAGTCGGCAGAGCGAGATTCCCCTAACACAGGTAAAATACTTTACTTAAAAGGGGGTCTCAAACAAGTGTTATATATGTATTTTAAGTTTATGAATAAAGATTTTGTATTTGTATTTGGAGTCTTGATAATGGTTTTTGCACGATTATCTTATATCTTAGATGCAAGGTAAAACTGGACAACAGGCTTGACAAAAAAACCAAAGTAAAGATAAAAAAAGAAAGCACGAAATTTGAGACATTCAAATATCGTGCATTCTTTTTTTAGCTTATAATTATATTAAGATCTCAAAAACTACTGGTCATCTCGACCACTCGGAATCGTTCTTAGTACAAAAAATTAGATTTATAAAAATAACTCAAAATCTTCCAGTCAGATTTAGATCAAATTAAACAAACAACACGACAAGTACCTACCAGATTTCAAATAAAAAGTGATCATCGAAAGTACCTTGGAATTTGGATGTTATTTTTAAAGCTGGAGCTTTTATCCGGAAATGAGAAAAAATCTATTAAGTTAGGTAGTAGTTGGAAGAGTCGTGGTGGGGGCGCAGAGACGGCTGCTCGTCCGGTAGGAGCCAGGAAGTACAGTATAGACTTAGTGGAATTTATAATTACCTGGTGTGTTGAGGGCTAGATTGATGGTGTAGGTGGAAGAGTCGTGGTGGGGGCGCAGAGACGGCTGTTCGTCCGGTAGGAGCCAGGAAGTACAGTATAGACTTAGTGGAATTTATAATTACCTGGTGTGTTGAGGGCTAGATTGATGGTGTAGGTGGAAGAGTCGTGGTGGGGGCGCAGAGACGGCTGCTCGTCCGGTAGGAGCCAGGAAGTACAGTATAGACTTAGTGGAATTTATAATTACCTGGTGTGTTGAGGGCTAGATTGATGGTGTAGGTGGAAAAGTCGTGGTGGGGGCGCAGAGACGGCTGCTCGTCCGGTAGGAGCCAGGAAGTACAGTATAGACTTAGTGGAATTTATAATTACCTGGTGTGTTGAGGGCTAGATTGATGGTGTAGGTGGAAGAGTCGTGGTGGGGGCGCAGAGACGGCTGCTCGTCCGGTAGGAGCCAGGAAGTACAGTATAGACTTAGTGGAATTTATAATTACCTGGTGTGTTGAGGGCTAGATTGATGGTGTAGGTGGAAGAGTCGTGGTGGGGGCGCAGAGACGGCTGCTCGTCCGGTAGGAGCCAGGAAGTACAGTATAGACTTAGTGGAATTTATAATTACCTGGTGTGTTGAGGGCTAGATTGATGGTGTAGGTGGAAGAGTCGTGGTGGGGGCGCAGAGACGGCTGCTCGTCCGGTAGGAGCCAGGAAGTACAGTATAGACTTAGTGGAATTTATAATTACCTGGTGTGTTGAGGGCTAGATTGATGGTGTAGGTGGAAGAGTCGTGGTGGGGGCGCAGAGACGGCTGCTCGTCCGGTAGGAGCCAGGAAGTACAGTATAGACTTAGTGGAATTTATAATTACCTGGTGTGTTGAGGGCTAGATTGATGGTGTAGGTGGAAGAGTCGTGGTGGGGGCGCAGAGACGGCTGCTCGTCCGGTAGGAGCCAGGAAGTACAGTATAGACTTAGTGGAATTTATAATTACCTGGTGTGTTGAGGGCTAGATTGATGGTGTAGGTGGAAGAGTCGTGGTGGGGGCGCAGAGACGGCTGCTCGTCCGGTAGGAGCCAGGAAGTACAGTATAGACTTAGTGGAATTTATAATTACCTGGTGTGTTGAGGGCTAGATTGATGGTGTAGGTGGAAGAGTCGTGGTGGGGGCGCAGAGACGGCTGTTCGTCCGGTAGGAGCCAGGAAGTACAGTATAGACTTAGTGGAATTTATAATTACCTGGTGTGTTGAGGGCTAGATTGATGGTGTAGGTGGAAGAGTCGTGGTGGGGGCGCAGAGACGGCTGTTCGTCCGGTAGGAGCCAGGAAGTACAGTATAGGCTTAGTGGAATTTATAATTACCTGGTGCGTTGAGGGCTAGATTGATGGTGTAGGTGGAAGAGTCGTGGTGGGGGCGCAGAGACGGCTGCTCGTCCGGTAGGAGCCAGGAAGTACAGTATAGACTTAGTGGAATTTATAATTACCTGGTGTGTTGAGGGCTAGATTGATGGTGTAGGTGGAAGAGTCGTGGTGGGGGCGCAGAGACGGCTGTTCGTCCGGTAGGAGCCAGGAAGTACAGTATAGACTTAGTGGAATTTATAATTACCTGGTGTGTTGAGGGCTAGATTGATGGTGTAGGTGGAAGAGTCGTGGTGGGGGCGCAGAGACGGCTGTTCGTCCGGTAGGAGCCAGGAAGTACAGTATAGACTTAGTGGAATTATTAATTACCTGGTGTGTTGAGGGCTAGATTGATGGTGTAGGTGGAAGAGTCGTGGTGGGGGCGCAGAGACAGCTGTTCGTCCGGTAGGAGCCAGGAAGTACAGTATAGACTTAGTGGAATTATTAATTACCTGGTGTGTTGAGGGCTAGATTGATGGTGTAGGTGGAAGAGTCGTGGTGGGGGCGCAGGGACGGCTGCTCGTCCGGTCGGTAGCGGACCACGAAATTCATTACTGATTTAGGAGGCTGAAATTGCAAAAGAATATTAATTAGCTTTGTCGATAAGTGTCGAATAGTGTTGAACAGTAGAGGAGACTATTCTATCAAAGATAAGATAATAACTAAGGGTGGAAGGTAAATACCAACCAAGCATATGGGGAAACACCCTTGTTTAGGGAGGCATATTCAACAGTGGACGTGAGTGTTTGATATTTTTACAAGAATAATACTCACGTTATGATAATACCCAGTAAAAACCATCTCCTGAAGCGGTCGCACGTATTCCTTGAGGATATGCAGCCAATGGCGATCGAGACCGACTTGCGTCATGTGGATGTCACGAGTTGGCACCGCTTCGTAGCCGCTTTCTAGTCTCTTATCCTGAAGAAGTGGAAACATAACATGAGTATTTATTAACCAAAAACAAGACTCTATAACCATAGAAAATTTGTCTTGTGTCAAATCACACAGACAGCGTTTGCTACTTTTAAAATGAGGGCACATTTGGAGGCATGGAATTCAGGCATTTTGTAAAGGTACTAAAACTAATACAAATCTACCGTTTAGGTAAATAAGAAGGCTAGTATATAACTATTAATATATTTTTTTACATTTATATTTTATACCTACATTAATTATCGTGCATGTCGTTTTTAACATAAAAAGATTCAAAATACGATTTTGTCGGTACGATCAGGTACAAACCAGGTACAATCGAATAGACACAAAAAAACATGAATATCTTCTCTAAAGTTGGTTGCAAGGTTCACACAGCTACATTTTCAATTTTAACTTCATTGGGTATGTCTTCTGTTTCATAAAAACAGCTTTTAGTCATACAATATTTCAATTCTGAAAAATCAACGTGTTATACTAACGTTGTTAGATCCATCACTCCATTGTCCGAAAGCCTCCATGATAGCGATCCATTCCACGCAGAATCTGGGCGTCATCACGGGGAACCAATAAACGTCAGGGCAGGGCTGCAATGAAAAGCAATTGTGAAAATACTTATTCGGACCAACAGCTTGAACGGCAGTGGCTGTCGTCCTATGAATCGACCTCTCGAAGGCTTTTGAACGAACGTCCTACGATGATGTAAGTTGGAGAAAGCTGGCAAGCACAGGTGTATATGCACTGGTGCAGCGTTTTTTCCATTTCTGGTACGCTAATCAGACAAACAATGTTAAATGGGCCGGGCATGTTTTCGGAGACTTACAGGTTTGAGTGCGGCGTGACACAAGGTGATTTGAGTTCACCCAAGCTCTTCAACGTGTACGTTAACGAGCTAATCGCGGGACTTCTCAGTTTATTAATGTGTGCGTGAACAATATCAGACATGCAGAAGACATGACGCTGCTGTGACTAACGATCAGCGCCCTCCAGAAGCTACTGTCTAATTATTCATTATAACATACTATTGTCGGTGAGAAATTGAGCGAAATCAGGCTAAGCATTAACGTCATTGATGTGATCATCTATGGAGTAAAAGGACTTACAAGAAGTCCTTAGTGTTCTGATTAAATCTACAAATAGCAAGCTGATGTGATGGTTTGACACGATAGTGTCTAATTAGTAAAATAAACATCTTATCATCATGGTAGTGTCTGATTGGTCCAATAAACATCACATTTGCTGGTTTGTGATTGGTCAGCAGCATTAGTAACGCACCATGGTATGCTTACTCACCTGAGCAGGCTTGCGATCTTCTTCAAAGTTCTCGAAGTATTGGGGATGTAGATACCTCGCTTCCCACTCTAGCTTGTTCTCAAACAGCTGGTAGACATCAGGGTTGGTGCGACTTATGTCAAACGACTCTGGGTTTATCAGGTGGCCGTAGCTTTGGTCGTTCGCGACGTGCATGAAAATACCCTGAAAATTAAACAATCCCACATAATTATGACATTTTCATACACGATTTTTGCTATTATTTTACAAATAACTTATTTCATTCTATTGATGTTTCATGGCACAGATAGCGATAACTGAAAACTGCTTCGAGATGTTTAGTGAATAGGACAGGTGAAAGGCCGGCCGTCTACGTGACTTGATAACATACCGCTTCTCTAAGACTGGCGCAGAAGGCCATATCGGGATCTAGGTCCTTCTTTGAGTACGTGACAGCTTGAGCAGCGGGCGTCTTGAAAATCGATATCTTCAGAAGATAACAGTTTGTTATGAACGGAACGTTCCAAATACCCCTGAAATAATGAATACAACTGTTAGTTTATTTTTGCTAGGCGGTTAAATAACGGACAGCTCAGATTTACGAGGTATCCGATACCCGTGGTTGCGAAATTAACCGCTACCTCTCTGGGTTAAGAACTTGTAACAACAAACGTTCAAGGGATCATTTGATTAACCAAACTGACCTGTTTCGTGTCTATTTATTTTCTGAGTTCAATATTTTTCTATTAACATATAAGATGTTGTAAAGCGATACACTTTTCTGTTTATTTAAGACTATTTAACATTACAGATAACTAAATCCAAAGCGTTATAATATGGGACATAATGGATTAGAAGCATCACAATCATTGACCCTCACGTGGAATATAAATTGATATATCATGATACGAAATGCAAGAGGAAGTGGCGGCTGATACATTAAGTATATGGGGGAGACAAGGGCCCGTGAGCACCAGTCATTAGCCAATTGAGAGATTGGCGCGGCAGTATCGCGACACCACCACTTGCATAGGGACCTCAAGCAAACGAGCACACCCTACCTTCCTCTGATCTGATAAATAACATCATGTTTTCTCTTATCAAACTCAGGTATCTCTTGAGCTTCCTTATTCTTTATTCGTTTATTTTTGTATGTGACGCTCGTCGAGGACGTACTAGGAGCAGGACCAAATCTAAAGTAAGTTCAATGTTTTTACTGTTTATATTTTAACTTAGGCACAAGCATTTCGTTTTGACCATTTACTTCGCTTATTATATTATATATAATTTTGTATTATATTACCATGATAATAACATGCTTAGTTTGAGACAGGTTTATAAAATAAACTAAATAAATAAATAAATTAAAGGGGATCGATTTACAGGCATTATACAGTTCATATCCAGTAGACATCTGACCAGTACTAAGGACACAGAAAAGAAACAAAATAAAATAGTATTTAGAGTTGAAATAATTGAGCTAAATGCAGACAGGTGCTAACAATCAAGAGGTAGCTCGACTGATCAATATTAATCTGAACAGTCGTTTTATAATACGCTAAGCGAACCTTTTCAAGATAGACATGGTCGCGAAATTCATAATTCACATTTTTGCGATGAGGTTTTTCTAAATATCTTTTTCTAACAAAGAAAGTCTTAAAAGGCTCAGCTCAGCATCGATGCAAAGCACTATAGTTTAGTTTTAGCACTTAGTTAAAGATTGCTTGAAGTGCTTCAACATTATTGTTGGCGTATATTTGCTATACCCCTTTATAGCAAATACTGAACGCTACTGTACGTACATGTATGGTTAACTGTTACAGGTACAAATTGGACTTCCCATAACTGGAAAATACAGAGATCCGGAATCTGACCAATACTACAACAACAATGATGTAAGTTTTTTGATTTTTGATTTATTTTAAGATAACTACCGGCTAAGCATCCAACCTTTATGCCTATTGACTTAGAAAAACAATTTCTCATTATATAAACCCCTAAACCGAATGGTCCGTGGGTACATTGATTTAACTAAGGAAAAGAAAGCCAATTAGCCAAGGAAATATAACATGAAATTTTTGTTCCAAATTGAATCAGTGTATCCGTACTTTAAATGATTTTTAAATTAAACTCGTGATACCTACCTATTTAGATAGGTACCTAGGTATCAATAACTTAATTTAATAAGCAAATAAGATATTGGAGACTCATAACAAGTCAAATATGATAAATATTCCGATTCTGCATAAGCTTTTTCTTCTCTTTCTTTTTCTACAACCCCAGAACGGAAAACTATTCATTTATTGCGGTTAATTAGATAAAAACTTTTATTTTTACTGGAACAAAGGTGTAAATAAACTCAGCAATTTTCTTATTCATATCGACTGAATACCTCTCGACATTTGATATGTTGCAACTATATTCATGTGAATTTAATGAAAATAAAAACCCGTATTATCACGCCGGCAATCAGTTTCCGGAAACCAAAACATGAAAGAGACCACAAGGATGTTTATTAGCCAAATGACACTGTGTTAACACTACTTAGTGTTCCGTGGCCACACACAAATTCGTATCGTGTAGTTACATACATCAGGACAAGGGGAGCGCACGGTGCAGACAACGATTTTCTAATCTAATAATTTTCTAAGTATTTTCGTAAATGAAGGCCTTTGTAGCTTGGAAATTACCTAAAAGCTATTGCAACTATCTATAACAGAACCCTACAAGAAAAATATAATCAAGAAAGGTATTATCCTTTGCATACTTAGCCCTTTAAAAATGTTGACATTACTAGAAGAGCAAAGTCAGCTATTTTATAACCCTCGAACATGATGTAAGTACCAGTAGTTAATGATAGATAACTTTCGAGTAGTTTTCGGATAGGAATGAAATTAAAAAAGCTTATGATTGCTTTAGCAAATAGAACGTTTGATTTTCGAAAATTCCTTTAAACAATGTAATAAGATTAAATAAGTGACGTTGCTCGTATGCCTCAGGATTGCGCCCTAATATGTGGTCAGAACGGTGTTGCAATGCATCAATAGTGACTCAGCAATGCTACAATATCCTCACAATATCATCTATCCCCAAGCTGGGGTTGTGTATATGACGACTGATATACAAATTTGAAGATTATAACTTTGCTTTTCCGTCCCAAAAGATTGCCGACCTCTGGTCTAATCTTATGATGATAAGACGCATTATATGGTCATTTCAGGGCGCTAAGATCCTCCTGGCTTCGCACTTCGATCTTGAGTATGTGCTGGGCCACAAGATAGCTTTCCTCTGCATCGCTAAGGGGTCGCCGCGACCACACATCACCTGGTTCAAAGACGGCACAGAGATATTTGCTCATCACTACTTGCACGTAAGTTTAAACTATTTCAAAAAAGGAGTTCGTTTTTGAGTTTCAATTCGATTGATTTTTTGGTGTTACGTTGCACAATCTTAACCTACTACAGTTTTTTTATGAATTTGTCATGTATTTCAGTTAAAACCTGACTAACTAACATTGGAATTCTTGCCTAACAACCACTAGTTTAGTTTAAAGTACCTACGCGTGTAATGGTAGCACCCGCCGTAGCCAATCAATTTTGATTTGGGTCAATAAAATCATAGACAACTAAATGCTTTCACAAAGTGATACAATTGAATAGATTTATTGGTTTTTAGGGTTTCGTTCGGGTACGAAAGCCTTATGGTCCCGCTCTATCCCGCTTCTCCAGTTTTTTTCCCTTTTGGAATATCTCAACTACTATAAAGTCAATATTTTGTGCGCCTGCACAGATTAAAAGAACAAAAACATACCTAATTGTTTATTGTTGTAAAAATTTTGCTGTCGGAATTTCAAGCTCAAACTGAATTTCAAGTGAAAGGGCTTACACTACGTTTTTTAGGTTTCGTAACTCTATGGATGGAATACGCTTTAAAGCGTCGTAAATTGACCATTACCGCCTAATTTCATAAGTTTGCAGAGTTATTCATAAACTGTTAGATATCTTTAAATTTTTGTTTAAATTTATCTATTTTTTAGATAACTACCTATCTTATTTTGACTTTTAATAAAATGTTTTTATGTTACACAAAAAAAATTGCGTGAGAAAAAATAAATAAATATGATGTCTTCGAGATTTAAAACAAAATGATGAACCTGTAAACCTTTTGACAGATCCACGAGTGGCCAATAGGAGACGACCGCGTCAAGTCTAAGATCGAGATCGATCCAGCGACACAGATGGACGCCGGCGTTTACGAATGCACAGCTGATAACATGTATTCTATCGATCGTCGTTCTTTCAAGACGGATTTCTCGATTGCTTTCGATTAATTTACAACACTATTAAACAATACAATATTATAGTATTGCAGGGCCATTATCTAAGCATTCGAACTCACAATTTGCCCATTCTACTTCTTACAGACCTATTATATTCTGAACAGATTGTATGTGCTATAATATAATGCTATATATTTATGAGTACATGCAACACGGTTTCTTTCTAGGAATCTGTCTTGTAAACTATTTTAATTCAACTTCATTGTTTTAACGGGATTTTGATGCGTTTTTGGCATTACACATAATCATAGTCGCTTATTTAAATTGACATACTTAGGCTACTCGTATGTTTTTAATTGACAAATAAAGATTGTAAGTTTTGAGTAATTATAAACTAAAGTAAAAGTATGTATGTAGGTAGATACCTACTTAAGTTAGGCTTCTTTGATTTTAGCATAGGTAATCAGAATTTTTTGAAATTATTTTACTTATTGTGCAAATATAGTATTTATATTATATTATTTTTATATTATGTTTAAGATGTATAAGGTAATTAGAACTATCTATTATATTAATGTTTATGTTATGTTGGGATGTATTATAATAAAGTATTGAGGAATATTTATGGCGTGTGTATGGTTCGTTTATTATCTTTTCATCTTATTTATACTAAGATAGGAAATACACTTTATTCTACGTTTTGTTCGAAAGAAACGCATAGGTACTAAAATTATTTCCATCGTTCAAAGAAGTAACGCAAAATAGGCCAAAACATAATTGTTTCCGACAAACGATTTCCTGACTGAGATAGCTTCTAAGTGATAAGGCCGCCCAGTGTACTTATGTCTGTATGTTTAATTAGAACTATTCAACTTTCGTCGTAGTCACAGGAAAAAATGGGATCTAAGCAAGCTAAGCAGAGCTTGTGTTATAGGTAAGTACTAGATACCTTATAAGATATAACGATACACAAAAGCACACGAAAGGTTCCGTATAATTTTCTATGAAAACGGTAAAAAAATCATGTCTGTTATATCGGAGCGACCTTATTTTTTTTAACGGGTTTTTTAGTATTTGTTATTATAGCGGCAACAGAAATAAATCATCTATCAATTTCTGCAGCCTAGTGACAGACAGCGGAGTTTTAGTAATGAGGTTTTACTCTTTGGGTACGGAACCACAAAATATAATCGGTAACATACCATACCAGTGACTTTCCTTGACCACCTACCAAACACCATACCAATTACCTATATAAGTTTCTTTTTAAGTTTTTCACGAACAGCTGTGTGATACTCCTCTCTAATTGGGAACCGTTTTACTCTTTGGGTACGGAACCTTATTATAATCAGTGACATACCATACCAGTGACTTTCCTTGACGACCTACCAAACACCATGCCAATTACCTATATAAGTTTCTTTTTAAGTTTTTCACGAACAGCTGTGTGATACTCCTCTCTAATTGGGAACCGTTTTACTCTTTGGGTATAGAACCCTAATATAATTCGTAACATACCATACCAGTGACTTTCCTTGACCACCTACCAAACACCATACCAATTACCTATATAAGTTTCTTTTTAAGTTTTTCACGAACAGCTGTGTGATACTCCTCTCTAATTGGGAACCGTTTTACTCTTTGGGTACGGAACCTTATTATAATCAGTGACATACCATACCAGTGACTTTCCTTGACGACCTACCAAACACCATGCCAATTACCTATATAAGTTTCTTTTTAAGTTTTTCACGAACAGCTGTGTGATACTCCTCTCTAATTGGGAACCGTTTTACTCTTTGGGTATAGAACCCTAATATAATTCGTAACATACCATACCAGTGACTTTCCTTGACCACCTACCAAACACCATACCAATTACCTATATAAGTTTCTTTTTAAGTTTTTCACGAACAGCTGTGTGATACTCTTCTCTAATTGGGAACCGTTTTACTCTTTGGGTATAGAACCCTAATATAATTCGTAACATACCATACCAGTGACTTTCCTTGACCACCTACCAAACACCATACCAATTACCTATATAAGTTTCTTTTTAAGTTTTTCACGAACAGCTGTGTGATACTCCTCTCTAATTGGGAACCGTTTTACTCTTTGGGTATAGAACCCTAATATAATTCGTAACATACCATACCAGTGACTTTCCTTGACCACCTACCAAACACCATACCAATTACCTATATAAGTTTCTTTTTAAGTTTTTCACGAACAGCTGTGTGATACTCCTCTCTAATTGGGAACCGTTTTACTCTTTGGGTATAGAACCCTAATATAATCCGTAACATACCATACCAGTGACTTTCCTTGACCACCTACCAAACACCATACCAATTACCTATATAAGTTTCTTTTTAAGTTTTTCACGAACAGCTGTGTGATACTCTTCTCTAATTGGGAACCGTTTTACTCTTTGGGTATAGAACCCTAATATAATCCGTAACATACCATACCAGTGACTTTCCTTGACCACCTACCAAACACCATACCAATTACCTATATAAGTTTCTTTTTAAGTTTTTCACGAACAGCTGTGTGATACTCCTCTCTAATTGGGAACCGTTTTACTCTTTGGGTATAGAACCCTAATATAATCCGTAACATACCATACCAGTGACTTTCCTTGACCACCTACCAAACACCATATCAATTACCAATATAAGTTTCTTTTTTAGTTTTTCACGAACAGCTGTGTGAGACTCCTCACTAATTGGGAACCGTTTTACTCTTTGGGTACGGAACTCTAAAAAGTAACGAAATAAAGACTCACTTGTAAGTCTCGTACACGATATCCATATAGTCAGAGGATCTAGCGTAGAAGCCAGCTGCATTGATGGCTCCCCAAAAGTTGGACCAGGCCTGTTCGTAGCGGACCAGCAATGGTGCGACCACGTCATAGCCAGAAGACAAGAGGTTCTTCAAAACGCCAGCTTCCAACCGAGATAGACTGTCTACAGAGAACAGGTAGTCACAATTGCTGCTTATACAGCGGTCCCTGAAAGATATAAATTAATATTAGAAATAGCATTGCTATTCAACAATGGCTGAAGGCATCTTTTTAAGGCTTTAAGTTTACCCTCTCGTTATGGAACACCCGTATATGAAGTATATTTTTAGGCATAATACTACTGTTTTATTTATAAATGGTAGTTATCTCCCGCTGCTTCGCACGCCTTGTTTCTATGGAAACGTCTGAAAGCTAACGAGAACTGATTTATTAGATTAAAAGTAGCCTATGTGTTATTCCAGTGGTAGTACTACCTAAGGCTATGCCAAATTTGAGCCCGATACGTTAAGTAGTTTTTGCGTGAAAGAGAAACAAAGATCCATCCATCCAAACATATGATAAGGATAAGGATTATACTTAAAATACAGCGTTATTGAGGTCGTGAAATTCGTAATATCTGCCTTACATTGCTATTTTCCTGGCCTCTGCTTCTGTTATAAAATCACTGGGTTTTATTCGTTTGACGGATGCGAACTCCTTAGAGTTTGTCTGGAAGAATGCGTTTATTTGTTCCTCGTGGTATTGCACATTGTTTCGAAGTAGAAGATGTATTTTTGATTTGGGGTAATCTGTCTCCATGATTTGTTCCAAGAATTCTTCCATGAAGGGTGTAGCTTGTTCAATATATACCGCCATCATAACATTAGGCAAATCATCCTCCTGTAATAATGACATTGATTAATATTGCCTCATTATCTAACTAATTAGTCCAATCTAGGTCATAGGCCTCTCCTAATAAGCGCCATAGTGCCTTGTCTTCAGCAGATCGTCATCCCGCCTGATCGGAGGGCGTCTACACTACGTTTACTGCCACGGTCTGTACTTTAAAATACGTTTAGAGTAAAGGCGATCAATATACACAGAAGATGCTGCTGCCTATCAAACTCAAACTCCAAGTGTTTCATTTGCAACTTTACACCTTACAAGACTCTTGGACACTGGACACGTCAGAAAGTTCATGTAAGTATATACATATTCTAAAACTAGGCAATAAATAAATAAATAAAATAAATAAATAATTCCGGACAGTCCACACAGCATCATCTAATAATCAATAAAGTGATTACTTTGACTTTCACTTCAATCTTTTTAAGGTAAAGCTAAAGAAGCGAACAATAAACTTTTATACCTTGTTAGGTTGTTTCCAGTTGTTTCGAGTTGGACAAATCACTTTCAAACATAACTTAAACGTAGTTATATTTATAGTAAAGACGAGAACGTCCAGCAACGTCATGGTTATGTAGATAACAGATGTTATACTGAATCTAGAGCGGAGCGCACGAGAATAAAATAAACAAAATATATATATATAACTACCGACCCGCCCCGGCTTCGCACGGTTTTGTTATACGTATAAACCTTCCTCTTGAATCACTCTATCTATTTAAAAAATCCGCATCAAAATCCGTTGTGTAGTTTTAAGCATACAAAGCGACAAAGGGATATAGGGACAGAGAAAGCGACTTTGTTTTATACTATGTAGTGATGCCGTACAGTTCATACAAACATCACCTATATCTGCTCTGCATCTTAGCTCTGGAGCTAACGTTGCTAGATAACTGATAAATTACCTATACTACATACATAGATATTTTTTTTATAAAGAGAAAACACCTAGAACAAAAATCTGCAGATCGTACACATATCTGTCCCGAGGCGGGAAACAAACACGTAACTGCGAGGCGGACGTTCACCCGTTGCATCACGGAGATCAATAAAGGAATAAACCCTCTAGCGCACACAGATTAATTCTATATAACAGGCGATACATTATTATAAAAAAAAAATTATACATTTTAGTATTCCATCAATATCAAAATACTATTTTTTATAAGTATGTGCGCGAGCTGTGTAAATTGTTTTTTCTACTAGTCCCTTTTCGTAACTTACCCCCTCGATTGAGTCGAAATCGAAACCCATGACTATAATTTACGATTACATAATGTCAGACATTTTGGATTTTTAAATGAACATCTTTTTCGTAATCTATGAGTTTGAGTTGGTCGAAAACTAAACCTAAATAAGGTGTGACTAATCGAACAGTGACGTACTAAATCGATCATTTTCCTGTTATCAGGGACTTCCAACAAGCTGCATTTAACCGGTTTTCAATTCTTACGTCATTTGCAAGTACACGGGGAACCACCTATTTGCAGACTTCTAAAAAGTACTGCCGTTACACGTGACAGGTTAAAATACAAAATGTTTATGAAGCGATACGAACTTGTAGCGTTATACATTCTTTATTGACTATAATTGAAATATTGACTACTGTCAGATGTTGGATAAGGCAGCCCGAAGACAAGGGGCTATGGAACTTATTAGGGCAAACATAAATAAATAGTGCTGGACAGTTCTCACAGCCTCACCTAGCCCCAAGATAAACAGAGCTAATGTTATGACTGATGTACTTACATAGATAGAATTTATTATAATACGTAGAATACACCTAGAACACCTTGAACAAATATCGTACACACACATCTGTACCGAGGCGAGAAACGAACCGGCAACCTTCTGCGTCGCAGGCGGACTTTCGCCGCTGTACCAATCGTCCAGCATTAGACGAGTAGGTATACCTATGTGCTGATGATAATACAAACTTAAAATATCAAATTCAGTTAAACTTTCTCCGTGCACACAGTACCCCTTTCAGGGGCTTAAGTCCAGCAGTGGCCGACAAAATCATTATCATCAACCTATTATAGTCTAACGCTACTGGACACAATGATATAAAAAAAAGAAAATATCTTAACTCACATTCAGTTTAATCTTCTTCTCCTTGCAGATCGCACATCCTTCATTTATGGACCAGGCTTTTGCTAGGTAGTTTCCTAAGTGGTTGAGAGTCAGTTTTGATAGTCCATTGCCATGAATAACAAAAGGTCGCTGCCCTGTTATCACATTCTCTAGGTAAGGCCATTCTTCAGTCGTGTTGGCTTTTAGTTCAACGTCAGCTATAAAAATTAGTAGGATAAAAGTATTGTCTTCAAATTAACATATTTAGGAGCAGCCAGAGCAGGGCCTGTTTAGGAAGGTATGTAATAAAAAAATATATAATTTTAAAGTTTTCTAATACTTTAGTAAAAGGTTGTTTCTTACGGAGAGAAAAGATATGATAAGGAAAGATTCTAAAATTGCATAATTTCAGAAAGCCTGAGTGTTTAATAGACCATAATGCTAGTGTGCCATTTTGCTTTTAGGGCTTTCTATTAATGAGCATTCTGCTTAAATGTCCTTTCGATACGAAACGGTTTTGACTTCGCAAGTTTGAGAATTCGTGCATGATAAATAAGAATATAGGAGAGTATTTAATTTCTTTGTAACATTTCCTATCTAAGTCAGAACGTCTGCCGGGAGATCCATTTCCGTTATAACTGAGATAATGCAAATCCGTAACTACTTTACTTTAATATGATACTTACACAAAGCCCCGTGTAGGTTCTGGAATATAGCTGAATTGTGGTCCAAAGCCAGCTTAAGAGACTCTCTGATTGCTGCATCGAGATAGGCATTTGTGTAGAAAAGCTGATCATCATCTTTGTCTTCTATCGGTTTGTAGGATAGCAGCTCAGTTAGCTCGGGTAGATAGCCTGTATATAAAGCATAGTTTATTAGGATAACCACGGAGCTTATACCAAAAATTGTATTTTTTTATTGTTCTTATCATCATCATAATCAGTAGTCTACTGCTGGACATAGGCCTCCCTTATTTTTCATATAGATCTATGAAATATTATTGGTTTCTATGCTTGTTTACATTTTTTAAGAATGTTTACTATCTATTTCTGTGATCTGAGAAAGTTGAACAGTTTCTATGCCTGTTTACATTTTTTAAGAATGTACTATTCTTCTTACATGTGAAAACATGATAATCGCCCTTTGTTTCTATTTGCTAAAATATTTAATATTTTTTTGTATGTGCTGCTGGCATTTCTCTAAATAAATGAAAAATTTTTTTTTTTTATTATGATATAAAAACGCAAAACTAGACTATTTTTGCCTATTTGCGGTCTACAAAGTTACCTAAGTTTTTAATTATAGGTTAGGTTATTGTAAATGTTAATTAGGTACACAAAAATATAATAAATTACCAATAAAACAAAAGCCAATATTTATAGAACAGAAATCATAGGTTACTAGTAATATTTAACACACAAAAATAATAGACATATTGAGTGGAATTGATTTTTGTTATCAGTTAAGTTTAATATAAACCTTCTTTGACCTTATTTTTTATATATGCTGAAAAGCAGATTATGGTGACACAATGTACTTTGTAATCATTTTTATACCCAAAATCTATATGAATAGATCATTTGAAATTTAATAAACTCTCTGGATTGGTCCACTGCTGCAAATATAACATTGTGGAATAAAACCCCACAGGTGATGATGATGATAAATATGTACATTTTCTGAATGAAACTTACCAATGAAAGCCCCAGAATTCAAAAAAGGATTAGCACCATCAGTTTTAGGATATTTGCTAACGAGGTTGGCATCAGGCCAACAGAATTGCTCCGCAGAAAACAGAACTCTTGCATCAGTGAATGACTTAAACTTTTTGATTATCTCATCTATGCCTCCAGTGAAAATGACATCATAGCTGAAAATAACATCATCATTACACAAATTAAACATCTTAGCATGCATCGTGAAATCTTAAAATACCAACACACATGCATGTTCTACAGAATATGCCCCACACAAAAACCTCTTCAAACACATCCATATTATAAATGTGAAAATATGGATGGATGAATGTATGTTTGTTACCTATTCACACTAAAACTACTGAACAGATTGGACTGAAATTTCGAATTGAGTTTTTCTAGGCCATTAAAATATAGGCTGTTTTAAATAAATGTAAAAAGGCATTTGAAGGAGCAGGGCGGCTAAATTAATTAATTAAAGTTAACTGACCTGTCTGTAAACACAATAATTTTCTCTTTATTCTCAGGCTTCTTTACTAACTCTTGTAGTTTATTCTTCAGTAGATTAACTTTTTGGCCGCCACCAGCATGTTTCATGTCTCCCCCCGTCCATTCCAGACCCATTCCCAGTACTTCCACATCAATGTTGTAGACTTTAGCCGATCTGAGGAACCTTTGAAGGCCATGATTGTCATCTGTAGCTACTGTCAAGACTATAGCATCATCTGAAATATTAAAATATCTTAAGTTCATATCTGGAGAAAAAACTAGTACATAATAAATAATAATAATAATAATTCCATTGCTAATTTTCTTATATTTTTTTAATTTTTATTATTTAGAGTAAAGTTTTGTTCTTATCGTGATCATTATTTATTCAACATCAATAAGCATTATTTTGTCTTGATTTGTACTGCACAATTGCAAAGTTTTCATGGATTTACTGTATTAAGATAAAGAACATATTTAAAAAAAAGTTATCAAAAGATATCATGATATTAGTCGATGTTTTTATAAGAATTCTGAGGCTATGTAACGTGATACCATGAACTCATTTTATAATAGTATGTAGGTAACATTCTATTGTGTCATCATTAAAGTACATTGGTTTCAGATTACACTGTAAGTACCTACTTATATTCATATTACATCACATGGAAACATTAATAGTTCAAAAGGGCATCTAAGAGGCCTGTTAACAAAGAGTAGTTTTAAAACTTACCTACATAAAAATATTTAGAGGATAGCTAAATCTGTTTTAAATTATAGCAATGAGTTTTAAGGAAACTAAACCATAATAATATCTTACCAGCACTTTCAACCCTGAGTATAACTTCCAGGAAAACTATAAATAAAAGTTTGAGGAACAACATCTTTCTGGAACATTCCATGTTCAAATCAGGTTCAACGGACTATGTACAACAAGCGATTTTAATTTATCTGTTGCCGGTCGTAAACTAGCCGGGCGTCACGTCTACAACTGCCTGGACAGGCTGAAGTAATAAATGAAACGGCGGGAGTTGCGGCGGCGGGGAGGAGACGGACGGTTACTCCAAATATTATCGAGGCCGGGCCGCCGGCGCGATAATAACTTTCAGCGGCAAATGAACACGGAGTAGCTACGCGTCGTTTACGATAAGCTACCGTTCTGCATTTCATCAAGCCCTGTTTAGGAGGACAATGGGGTCACTCACTCCAGATCGCGCTGCTCTTATAACTATTGAATAAACGCTAGGTTATTTTTGCTTTATCTAGAAGAAAGACCTCTATGGTTACGAAATAATACGTAGATTTTAAACTGGATTTCAGTTTTATAGGCTTGTTTCAGTATTAGTTAATAGTCAGAAAAATGTTTTACGATTTCTCTTTTTGTTTGTTTATTTTTGGTTTTGCTTTGCAGTTTTTCAAAAGGTTTTTCTACCTCTGTCCAATTGTCTTCTGTTATGTCAACTCAACTGTAATGTCATTGTCAGATTCAAAAATAAAGACAGTGTTACAGTCGTATTGGGTTTATTGTCAAAGTCACAAACAGTGTTGCCAACATGGTTTCTTTAAGGACAAATCGAATCATTTTTCTTCATATGCAGCCCCGATTTAATAATTAATTATTTGAGCTCCTAACCTGAAAATTAACCCAATTTTACGTCTGTTACAATCGGAGAACCATCTTGGTTTTCTCTTTGATGAAATAGAATGATTTCTGGCACTTTTAACCTTTACATAGGTATAGTGTAAGGCGACTACACAACGATCCTGCATTTGCTTATTCACTACATCACGCTCAAAACTCCAGTAATAAAGAAAGTATGTTTAAAAAAAGGGTCATTACTTATTTAGTTGAACTTTAGTAGTAACACAATAGATAGACATGAATTTATTGAAACTACTTTTCATTACTATTCAGCCCTTGTTAGAACATTTTTGAGGTAGGTAACAACTATTAGGTACATCTATTATATCTAGCCTTAATACCTAACACTCAGCTGGCAGCATTAGTCACTCGCATGGCTAAAAAATAATTTGATTATATCAGGGTCCAATTAGGGTCCAATATAAAAAAAAATGGTACCTATTACCTACCAGTGGCGTAGCAAGGTGGACAAAGGCCCGGTACATAAAAAAATCGGGCCCATTCCACGTACCAACCCTCAAACTTATAGATAGAGATAAGAAAACAATATTATAGTGACTTGAACTTACTCCTAGTAGGATAAATCTAGCTAGTAGGTAAGTATAGTTAATTTAAAAAAATATACAGATCTATAGTCGAGAAAAAAGATTTTCCAGAATTTTGGAAATCACTTGTTTTGAAAAAATAGTTGGTAGTTAACACGTTCGCGCGAACAAGCCGCTTTCTCGGACTGCTTAGATTGACACGCAATTTTCCCATACAATAGTGAACGACTTCTTTACACGTTCTGTTGTTATTCCTCATGAAATTATACTATTACACGACAGAACGTGTTATGCCGTCTATCGTCTATAGACGATCCATCTAAAAAGCAAGTGTTTTTGGTGAAAATCAAGGTAGGTACCGACCAACAAACCTAAGGCCCATATTATGAATGCTTGTCTAGCCATAGACCAATGCTTGAGTATCGTTTATGCCATAGAAAAGCTTTACTAAAGCATAGATCGATGACTGAGCTGATTTCATAATACGAGCCTTAGTCACTCAAAAATAAAACAACCTGTCTTGTTTTTGTTATTCTGTGTCTTTAGATTTGATTGTTGACTAGTGATTTTGCAACCGGTACGCCTACTACAGTCATAAGAATAAATAATAACTACGTAGAAAGGACTCTTCTTTGATCTAGTCCCAAACGCCGCCATTTATATACCTACTTCCCCCTTCACATCGTTACGCCCCTCTGTCGTCCAGGCGTTTTTCCAGGGTTGCTACTGCATTGTACCGCCGCGCCCCGCCGCCGCCGCGCCGTCGTCGCGAGGCGAGGCGTGTGAGAAAAGGTCAACGAACGATGTTCACGTTCCTTTGATTAGGTGCCTACCTAATTAGTTAGATTGGAACCTACTAAAACACAATAATATTTAGAAAATATTACTTACATAGGATAAGTATTTTCATATAATATGCATTATCTTTTATTGTTACAACCGATCACACCACAATAACTTGACCATGACGTCATATTATAGAGGTAGGTACCTAACCTAAACAAATATTAAAATCCGCGTGCGGCGTCGCCGGCTGTGACAGCCCTACTGCACGTTTAACGTGCAGAATCGCGTAGGCTAATATCGTGACCTTGAGCGCGTTCGGAGCGAAGTTTCCCTTCTAGTCTGTTCCTATTCTTATGCTACAGTCTTAAATTCACAAAAAACACTTGTTGACACGCAAAATGCACGCGAAACATACGCGCGTCGCTCTCCTGTGACACAGCTAGACTGAGGTGTATGGCAGTGTACGGGGGGATGCGACGTGTAATCACGTTGTGTCGCAGGAGCAACCTGTAGCTAAGCTATTTTCAACTCTATGCTTAGGCTCATATTTGAACCGTCCCAAGTGACAGTAAACGCTTGATATTTTGATATGATGTGACACAGAGAACGAAATTCCCATATTTGTATTGAAATAAAACGTGGCTACACGTTCTGACCATTAGCATCGGAACTAAAAAGGACGTGATATGACGTTGTGTCACCTCACATAATCACCGAAAGGACTTGAAATGACGTTGTGTCAGAGAACGTGTTAACAACGACAGTCAGAGACATCTTGCATCAAAAATGGTTGATGCTCCTTTCTTTTCAAGACAAAATCTTCTTGACAAAATTTTAGGAGGGGTAAAACTGAAAGCAGTGTTTTAAAATTCCAGCCCACCCCCCTAAATTTTTGTTCTAGTTTAACTTTTGCCTCCTGTAAGTTGTCTTGGATTTTAACTTTAAAATTCACATACTTACCTATTTGTCGGTAAACAGGTAGGTACTTATCACAATTCGCAGTTATTCCATGTTATAAGCTGGGCTTCAGTAGTTTTCGCTGTAGGCAAGCACCTAATTACCTATAGGTACCACTTATAATATTTATTTGACAAAGAAACGGCACAGACATATATATAGTATTTAAATATATTTACATAGGTACTGAAGCTAATGAGCCTACCTATATACCTACGCCAACGCTTTGATACCTAGTACCTAGGTAACCTAGGTAGGTACCTACCTACTTACCTATCTAATCTAACGGTTAGAAACAACCACCGTAAAACGAAGCCAGACTTAATACCGACCCGACACTTGATTTTAGCACGTTTTTCCTTGTTACCATGCTACATCAAAGACGTTTTATATTATGACTAGCAGCGCCATGCGGTTTCACCTACATATAATTCCCGTTCCCTTGGAATTCCGGGATATAATATAGCCTATATGTTATTACAGACTAGAATCTATCTCTGTGTCAAAATTCATCCTAATCCGTTCAGTGGTAAAATTTTTAATCCTAAATTATCTTCCCGTTGTTGGCTAGAAATAGCCTTTGAACGTTTCCATAACAAAGCCGCTTGTCGAAACTAACTATACGCGTATTTCTAGTAGTTTACTTAGATGATGTAGTTTAATGTAAGTAGATAAGTACGTCAATATAATTGGCACAAAACTCATGGTAGGTACCTATAGTGTAACCGTGCAACCCCTTAAAATTTAAATAAACTTAATTTTACTTTCCTTCCCTTTTACTTTTCTCATAGTTATTAGCTTCTACAAACAATCTGGTCTTTTTTCATTTTTCAATCAACTTTTTTCATTCATATTTTGAGTTTTGCCGGGTCTCGTATTTACTGAATAAAATATACCAACTAATCACGGTCGATGAGTACGTTCCGCTTAAAGTTACAATATACCTCTACATAAATAAATATTGCATTGATCTCAGACGAGACGAGATACGTACGCACGACGCACGTAGCCGTAGGTAACTTGTGTGTTTGTAATTATGTAGTATGTAAGTAACTACTTATTTATTAATAATATCCATGATACAGTTACATTATTTAAGGATAAGGTAGGTAAGTAAAATCAAATACCTGTTGTATATAAATACTCCCGTTGACAGCCTGTGTCTTCAGGTTCTTTGCTACAGTACTCCTGAGCTGAACTAACTGGCTTCACTACCATCGATACCAAAGCCCAAACGCAACAAAATAGGAGGAAAGAACGAAGTTTAAGCGCCATGTTTCCTCTAAAAGCTCAAGCAATAGACTGCGGTCGTGGTCACCGTAAAATCTTTAGAATGAATAAAGCGGAAAAGGTGAGAGCGGTATATTTAGAGTAGATACAGTTTATTCCATTGAAATTGCGACATGAAAAAGCTAAAAAGCGTGAAATGAAAGTGTCGCACGTAGCGACTTCGATTTGTTCGACTTACAGAACTTGGAGGTTGTATTAGCTTATATCTAGCATATCTAGCTATGCTGACTTGCGATGACGTCAAAACAAGGAATGGAAAATTTTGAAAATTTCAGGAACGAAGAATGCAACAGATTAAAGTGAGTTCTAAAACAGGAACGTTAGACGAACTCTTTGTAAAAAATTTAATGAAAACAGACATTTGTATAAATTATGTTTGGACAGTAAAGAAAGAGAAACCTAAGGAAGTTTTTTATCTCCTCTATTCACAATTCAGCCTGATCCGTTCAGTAATTTTTGCGTGAAAGTATACCAAACATCCATATACAATACACATCCATAAAATTTCGAGTTTATAACATTAGTAAAGATTAAGGAATATAGGTAGTATCTATACGTAAAAAAAATAAGAAGGCTTAGAGAAAAACTAACCATTGCATATTTTCTTCTGAAAAAAAAACAGGCTACTTTTCATACGCAACGCAGGGACACAGTTTGAGGTAGGTATTATGCAGAATGTATGATCGACGATGGCAAGCGATATGGTAAGGATGAAAAAACTGTTTTAGATTTAAAGTTTCATGTAAAGAATCATCTGTCAATATCACTATCACTACAAAGTACTAAGATCTAGCATTACTACGTTCCATCTTTGACACAGTATAAAACAAAGTCGCTTTCTCTGTCCCTATGTTCCTTTGAATGATTAAATCTTTAAAACTACACAACGGATTTTAACGCGGTTCTTTTTAAGAGATAGAGTGGTTTATTGGCTTTGGTTTAAGGTTTATACATATAATAAAACCGTGCCAAGCCGGGGCGGGTCGCTAGTTTATGATATGGGGAAGATAAGGCGCTATGGCTCTCATAATCATAACACAAGCTTTAAGTTGCTTAATTTGGGGCAATATGATGCTGTGGTTGAAAGATGTTTATTCTCATAAAAACAATTAAGTTCTTTTAAATGAGATAGGTACTTATAAATTAATTTTTAAAATTATTATGGTATGCGTCCAGGTAAGATAGGTATGCTATACAATAGATTACGTTTATTACGTTAGATTACATTCACTTAAGTAGGTAAGTTTATTTTCGTACAATAAAGTTTAAAAAAATAGTAATTTATGTTGGAATACGTGGCATAGTATGAATAGGCAAGGCCTTTCTTGTTGCTCGAACAGCCGTTACAAAAACAGCAACAAAGAAATCGAGCTTCCAAAAAGAATCACAGTTTGTGAAAGCAACCGCGTTTTATGTAGAGCGTCGATTGAAGCGGTTCATTGATCAGGTAAATGTACTCTAGATCATTGCCGTTGTGTTGTGCCTAACTTATTCTCTAGTACAAGAGATATATTTTAGCGTGGCTGATTGGACAACATTTTTTTCCTTAAATAACTTTATCGACTTCAAATTCTGTAAAGCAATGATTATGCGTCTTTTAATCACTACATAGTATAAAACAAAGTCGCTTTCTCTGTCCTTATGTCCCTATGTCCCTTTGAATGCTTAAATCTTTAAAACTACGCAAAGGATTTTGATGCGGTTTTTTTAATAGATAGAATGATTCAAGAGGAAGGTTAATACGTATAATAATACTGTGCGAAACCGGGGCGGATCGCTAGTAAATTATAAACAAACTTCGAATTCCTAAAGTTTTTAGCGTGGTTGATTGGATGATATGTTTCTAGGCGTACCAACCTTCAACCAAATTTTTTGAATTAAGTATTTATGTACTTTATAGACTTGAAACTCTTTAAAAGTGTAAACATACCGGAGGCGGAGCGAAGGCGAAGGCGTGCGAGTTGTATTCTATTCAATTATATGAAAGCCTACACACACACCTGAGGCGGTTGCAGCGCGGTGCCATAGGAAAAACCGCCACGTCTTCGCCTCCGCTCCGCCTCCGGCTTCTGTGTGTTATGATGCGTCTTTTACAAAAGTATAAACAAACTTCAAATTCAGCAAAAATGAGAGCAAGATCACTGACCCTAGTCGAAGTAAATAAAATACGCTTTATCAAGGATTAGGTACTCAAAACTACTGTTCAGATCTTGGTATTGATTTGAGACTTAGAAGCATCAGCTTTCAAATATAAAAATAATCATAAAAATCTGCTGACCTGAGAACCTCCTCCTTTCTTGAAGTCGGTTAATAGAGCATACCTCTATATGAATAATCGTTAAACGTGATTCGTGATGGCTAGTTATTAATACTCTACTGATATTAAAATTAATAGTGACTTTCATATATCTACTTGCATGTAGAGTCTACTTCACATACGGAACCCTCGGGCCTTTACAAGATTGACTTACACTTACCCGAGTTTATAGGTTACTTAAAGCTGTGCCCAAGACTTCGTCCGCGTGTAAAAAGTTCCTTTGGACGGACAGTCACATAAACCTTACTATATAATTTTTCATATTCAACCCCTCACGACCTTGCTTCCTAAAAGCCTTCTAAACCTTTTCTAGCTCGTCTATCTCTGTACCAACCAAATTTTATCTAAATCGGTTGTGTAGTTTAGGAGTCTAAGCGTAACAGACAGACAGACAGAGTTACTTTCGCATTTATCACGTAGGGAATAATAAGATTCACTGCCAATCTTCAGCGATGCAAATGAGTCCCGGGAAAGGCACGTCGTTGCCGACTCTGGGACAAACACAGCCAGGAAAAGGTGAGTGCATAAAAGCGTCGGTAGCATAAAAAAATAAATAATAAATAATGCTGGACAATCCACACAGCACCATCTAGCCCCAAAGTAAGCTACTCAAAGCTTGTGTTATGGGTACTAGATAACTGATATATTCAATACATACTTTATTAACAACAAAAATTACAATCAACGAATAGACAAAATTACAACTAGTATATACAATTGAAACCATTGACCTAACTGCAGACGGTTGCAAACAGTCTACAGGTAGCTCAATTGATCCATGTCAATAACAGTCGGAAGCGTCCCCAAGACACTGGCTGCATTACCACGCTGTATGGCAATGCTGATGCGCTGAGCCAGATATTCACCAGCTCTTCAATACATTATATACATAGGTATTATATCAAGCTGAAGACAGGGCGCTATGGCGCTCATTGGCGGAGGCCTATGTCCAGCAGTGGACTAATATAGGTTGTTGATGATGATGATGATACATAGTTAGATATTTTTTATTATACATATTAAACACCCAGACCAACAAAACAAATTTCTGCAGATCAGATTTATGCAGAGGTACTAAAATGTATACCTATCACCTTGCTCTATAATTAATAAGGTGCCTATCAGACTCTATCTAAACGAAGCCGCTAGCAGGTCAACTAGCTTACTAACTGACCTGGTAGCTGTTATTTAGTGGATCGTCGCACGCTGGTCAGCACTTGTACATCTTCAGCTGGGAACTTCAATCCTATTACGGTAATCAGATTACAGCAGATACTGAGGCAACTGGGCAGTTGTGATCAGTGTATTGTGAGCGAGTGTCTGCCGACCAACGAAAAAACAATGCCGAAGGAAGACCCGGAGACTACAGCTCTCAAAAAAGAGTTGACGGACCTTATTGGGCAAGTAAAGGTACCTCCTTTTTGAAACCTTCATTATCACTAAAGAGAAAGTTTGAATGTTGAGATGATTGATTGGATGTTTATTTGAGAGGCTTTTAATTAACAGACTTGCAAATAGATTAAGTAAGTTTATTGTAAGTTTTCATGGATAGACAAATATTACCTATTTGAGTAGTATATATCACAGACATATCCGTGAAAAATATGATAAAAAAGCCTATGAACAGAATATGTAGTCTACATTGTACCTATGTATTTACTACTATGGCTATCTATGTATGTATATATATTGTTAAGTTTATTTGTATCAATATTATGCATCATCCTGGCCGAGCTGACACTTGTGCAGAATAAATCAAGGTCAATTGAAAACTGAACTTTTGAAAATTCTTTGTTTCTTTCCTTACATAAATTTGAAATTTTGCACAAGTAGAGCACTTTTAATTTTACCTTTACTACCCGATAAAGATAGCGAGCCGGGTGCAGAAAAAGGATTTTTAAAAATTTGTTAGGTTGGATTAATAATAATAGGTAGGTATACTTAATGATAATGCTAGACAATCCACACAGCACTATCTGGCCCCAAAGTAAAATAATCAAAGCTTGTGTTATCTATATGTTTACATAGATAGATATTTTTTATTGTACATAGAAAACACCCAGACCAACAGAGTATATTTCTGCATATCGTACACAAATTTGTTTCGAAGCGGGAATCGAACCCCAACCTCTTGTGTCGCAGGCGGACTTTTGCCCGCGCGCTGCTCCCTAGAGGTCGTCTATTAATAAATGTTACTCACGAAAGGTGAGTTTATTAGATCACCATGAATTTTGGCATATCGACATATCGGTTTAGAGCAGTCCTGGATTTATGAATAGGCCGTATAGACCGCGGCCTAGGGGCGGCAGCGTCCTAGGGGCGGCAGATTTCAGAGGACGGTGACTCGATTTCAGAAAATAAAAGTCAAACACGTTCACTGGCTTTATCATGGTTTTTATCATTTAAATAAATCCCAATATAAGAAAGTCATTCCCATCGAAACCTAGTGAGTGATAGATGAGAGAAGTGTGGCGGCGAGCGGACACGGCGCGTGGCTCAACGCGAACGTAACAAACCCCTTAAAAAACATTTTTGAAAAATTAATCTCTCTCCAATGTTTATCCTAACTTGGATATAGCTCTCCGCATTGCACTTTCCACTCCAGCTACGAATAGTTCTGGGGAAAGGAGTTTTTCCTGTTTAAAACGCGTCAAAAATTATCAATGATCTTCACTGTCTCAAGAAAAAAATGTTTCTCTAGCTACATACAGAATGTGCCGTAATGAGTGGATAATCCTTTACCCACGGTTGGGGGCATTGCGAAAGTTCGGAAAATGATTTTACACCAATTTATATTCAGTTACAGCGTGACGGTTTTCGAGTTACTGGCATTTTTGAAAATTTTGAAAAAGTGAGACTTTGCCCACTGACCAGCTGAAGACAGGGCGCTATGGCGCTCATAAGGGGATGCCTATGTCCAGCCGTGGACTAATATAGGCTGATTATGACGAAGTGCCAAATTTTCATTCTGTTTTCTGGATAGCATTTATAGATAGAGGTGCTATCAAACGTTAATCCACCAATTTTGTACGACAGCTTTAGTTTTTTTTATTTTTAGGTTTTAACGCAAATTGTTGTGATAATGCATATTCGTTTATTTAATTTTAAGGCATACCTACCAAATGTAGTAAACTATAAATGGAAAATTATTATTTAAGAAAGGTATATACCTACATGGGGCGGCGGAAAAAAGTGGCCTACACTCATAAAAATATACAGATACAGATATCGACAACAGTTTACTTACTTTAAAATATTAGTAGAATGGATTTTGTTTTTGTTATAGGCTGACCAAGAAAAGCTCGCGGATTGCAAACTGGTTGACAAATGTGGGGATCTAGGAGATCTTCCGAAAATAAGACTGCAGGTGAAGAAAGTCTTGAAAGGGCACATAAACAAAGTGAACTCTGTTCATTACAGCGGCGACAACAGGTAACCCTAAGTTATGAACGTATATTAATTAACATGACCTATGCATTTTTGCCATGCTGCAGGTGTTTAAAATTCAAATATTAAAACAAAAAAAAACGTGGTTTCAAGTAACCTTTTGCAACTCGGGACGTCAAAATAGAGATTTGTTAGGGTTGGTAGTATTTTAGAGACAAAAATATCTGTTGATTTTCATTCAACAGATATTTTTTTTTATTTCGTTCATTCTTGATCCCAAGCCGAAATGTGAAATCCAATAACTAAATTTGGAATAGAATTGACTTAAAAAAATTTAAAGTAAGAAAAATTTGTTATTTAGAAAAATTTAATGTAAAAGGGTATAATTTAATCTATTAATAAGAGCTAATTATTACTATTACCTACTTATCATCAATCACAATAGTAATAACAACTAATTATGAATAATAATGGTATTGGTTTTAGGAATGCTTAATCATTGGTGGTAATCACGTGGTAATGCAGCAATATTAATATTATTAATATTAATATTATATTATTATTATAATATTATATTATTATTATAATATTAATATTATTATAAATAATAATAATTATAAATAATAATAATAATGCAGTCTTGGAGACGACGCTTTTGTCTGGTGGACATGGATCTGTTGAGTTACCTTTACACCGTATGCAACCGTCTGCACTTAGCTCAATGTTTTCAATAATACCAGTTTTAACTTCTTTCTATTTCTTAATTGTAGTTTTCGTTGCTTATAAAGTCATTCTTAACGTTAAAGGAAGGTCTCTTTTATCTTGTCGCCTCTACCAATTACTGAACAGTGATTTTAATTTGTATATTGGGAAGGAGTAGATTTGAATAAGACTAGGTAAGTATTTAGTTTGTTGTATACATAGAATACCGACCAAGTGCTCAAAAATTTCATAATTTTGTCTTGTAACGTAACCTTAAATTCGTTTGGTATACTTACCTTCTTATATTTTAGTAGATATAAAGCTTTTTATGTATAATTTATTAATTTTTTGATTTTCAATTTTACTTTATAATTATAACATTACAAATTATAATAAAATAATAGAATTATGTAGTTCAAATTTAGCATGCGTTACCCCGAGGCACACTACAGCTGCCACCTATTTTCTCTTATTACAACGTTAACAAAGCAAATTTAAAAACACGAATTATATAATGCCTAAAAATTAACTTATTAAGAAATATCTGTACTTAACTACAAGAGCTACGACGACGCTGTAATTTTGAAAGTATTTTTGGAAATTTGTATTCTGAGGTAGTGAAAATGAGGTGGTTTCTAAATTAAACGCGAATGAAATCGCAATGAAATAAAGATAGAATAAGGTGGCGTCGCTAGTGTGCTTGGGGGCCTAAACTGGTCGACGCGACGGAGACGCGGTTGCTGGTTCGAATCCCACCGCGCTCAAATGTTTTTGCACTCAATAAACTTTTTAAACGCGAACAGACTTTGTTCCAAATTGAACAATTTTTATTTTACAGTTAAATTAAGCCTACTCGCATTTATATTTAGCGTGCTCTTAAAGGATGATTTTTGGACTTTTGTAATTTTATAATAAAAGAATAATTAATTAATAAAATAATTATAGATACATAATGTATGTAAGCAATAAAACTTTGAGTATGAATGATTGCCTAGTGCATAATTTCCATACCTATTACCCGCGACTAATTCGTGAAGATTATATTTAATATATTTCCCAGTACCTTAGATACACTACATACACGCCTGTATTTTATAACTACAAAATAATTGATACCTACATAATGGGGCCCCAATAAATTCCAAGCACACATTTTAAAGAACTTTATTTACTCAAATAATTTTGTTTTATATATTTTTACGAGCTAGTGACACTTAAGTTTATTCAATTGTTTCTACATATACAACGATTTCGATACTCTACAAAATAAATTCAGAAATTATCAATTCATTTCTTTAGACTTACAATATAAGCACTTAAGTAGACAAGTCAAATTATAAACTAGGTAAGTGGTAATATATAATAAATTATTATAAAATTAATATAAGTAATAGGATGTTAATTAATATTGTCTTCGAAGCGAAGAGAAAATTAATGAACACAATCTTTTGTCCAAATGAAAGAGACGACTTCTGTGATGCATCGGGCAAGTATCAGGCTAAAATTTGGAGGTTGCGGAATATGTTCCTGCCCTTTGAAATTTTTTTCGGGATTGGCTTTAAATTATTTCAATACAATTTATTTTTTGAGCTATAATTTAAGTAGGTGTAAGTACTTTTTCTTAGTATCTTCATTAACATAATCTGGAAACGGCCCAACTATTTTCTACACATAATTGTAACTATTAAATTACTAATTTTCGCAATTATTTGCAGTTAATTAGTTTATTTAATGTTTACAAAAATGTTTTCTGGTCAATAAAAATATTGATTGACTTTTTACCGCTTTCAAAATATTATAATGTTAAAAAAATAGTATAAATCGTTCAAACAAACAAAAAAAGGTGGGAAGTCGAATTTTCTACATCAGTGGGGTTGGGTGGATGATGCGTGAGCAACGCCACAAGCCATCATTTTTTTGGATTTTATTTTTTTTCCCTTAGTTACGTCCTCCCCGGATATTTCATTTAAAGGGTAATCCGGCAAACCTTTTACTGTGTAGAAACGGACTCCCCAAACACTATTATTCAGAACTTGTAGGCCTCAAATGTTGGTGAAAACATCGTTAGCGCGATGTAGAATATCGATTAAACGTTATTTTGAGTTCTCCGTAAATAGCCATCTATGACACCTACATTTGAATTAATATGAAAGAAACTTTCGAAAACAACCTCTTGGAGTCATTAAGTTGACTTTATTGCAAACGTTGTTTTTTTTAAAGCCAAAAGTATTTATTACTTTGTTTATCCCGCCAAAAACAACACCTGCTGCCATCTCTTCAGTACAGATTGCAATTGAATAGGTGAACATCCTCAATTGCAAGCAACATACGTCCCAATAAATATGAATTAGCTTAAAAACTATGTCTAAAGATCCCTAACTCCGCAAAAGACAATAATAAATCGACGTAACGTTATAAAATAGCTAAATAAAAGCAAATTTTTAGTTTTTCTTCATTCAAGTTTTATAACTAAAAAGTAAATGATTGATGGCTGGGAATATGGCGGGAAATTTTCAAATTAGTTTCCTTCTACGTCATAACGGTGCGGTACGCATGCGCCTTCGACAGAACTTCCAGCTGTAAGCCATCGCTTGGGATAACTATTCATCTCCGTCATACATGTACAATCGACGGGTTAAAACCTAACATTACCTAGGAATAAGTAAATTAGGAAATTTTGTGAGATGTGCATACAGAAAAGCTCGTAAAAAAAGAAAAAGAAAGTTTTTGAAAGGAAAATATTCATTGAAAGGTTTACTTCTGAAGGGGTTTGATCCCGGAACCTCTGGCATGGGGGCTCTACTAAGAATGTAAATGTATTCTAATGTAAAATGAAGCTTAATTTATGAGGAATATAAAAAAACAAATAAATAATCGACAATCCTAATAGACCTGGAGTTGAAATGTGTATTAACAGTCAGTTTACTATAGGTTACTACAGTTTACTTATAAATACATAATTATAACTAAAGATTACAAATAAGGAATAGAAAAAAACTAGTATCTCTTACTTATTTAATAAATGGGAAAGTCTGTGTGAAAGTTTGTTATAAGTAATCTTTGTAACTACTTAAGTTATTTAAATGAAATTTGGTATGTAGATAGTTTAAAACCTAGAATAGGACATACATAGGCTATTAAAT
Source organism: Eupithecia centaureata (assembly GCA_944547425.1). Classification (NCBI taxonomy): domain Eukaryota; kingdom Metazoa; phylum Arthropoda; class Insecta; order Lepidoptera; family Geometridae; genus Eupithecia; species Eupithecia centaureata. The sequence continues at coordinate 11,788,585 of OX155675.1, forward strand.
TTTGTTAATTTTAACCTCTGAGGGGGTTAAATAGGGTGGTAAAGTTTGTATGGAAAATATTTTTTCCTTGGTTTGATTCACTCAAAACTCGTAGCATAAATAAACTATGTAGTAAATAATTAAACACTTATTTTTTTTACACAATAACCCCTAGGGGTTATGCAATAAATTGCTGAAATTTGTACGAAAAAAACTCTGATTCGCGGGCGAAACCGCGGGTCGCATGTAGGTATATAATTGAAACTATTATAATGATGAAAAACTGTTTAAGCTAAATGCATACGGTTTTCTTGGTAGCTAAACTGATCCATGTCAATACCAGTCGTCGCGTCCCCAAGACAATGGCTGCATTACCACGCTGTATACATAATTGATCTGTTCTGTTATAACCAGGCATTGCGTGACGGGTTCCCTCGACGGTAAGCTGATCATCTGGGACACGTACAGTGGCAATAAGGTGCAGGTGATTCCTCTCCGGTCGGCATGGGTCATGAGTGTTGCCTTCGCCCCTTCGGGAAACTTCGTCGGTGAGTCAACCCAGCGATAAAACGTCTAAGGTGCTACATAGCTTGTTTACTGCAGAAAGCTAGTCATTCTAGACCGTAAGGGTGATCCTGCGGGGAAAAATATAATAACAGAAGTTTACATTCTGCTTACAAACGATTTTTTGATATTTAGATTTTTTTTTTTCAACTTGATTATTATCCATTCTTGTTTTTTACGCGCAGTCTTGCACTTTTTAAAATTTTCAAAAATTTCACTTATGTTTTTTCTTTCTTTAAGCGAATCCAGTGTTTTCAAATAAATTCAAGCTGATTAACGAAAATAAAAATAAAACTAATAATAATAAAATTAAAATAAAAGTAACGCTTAAACGAATTTTAATATTTTGGGTGTTTCTATGTAAATTTATATTAAAGTATATCTAGTATGAGAGGCTAGAATCTGATGATTCTATTTGAGTTGTCCAGCATTATTTTATCATCATCATCATCAGCCCATATCAGTCCACTGCTGGACATAGGCCTCCCCTAATAAGCGCCATAGCGCCCAGTCTTCAGCTTGACGCATCCAGCATCTGCCAGCAGTCTTTCGCAGATCATCATCCCACCTGGCCGGAGGGCGTCTTACATTATACGTTTGCCGTGTTGCGGCCTCCACTCAAGAACACGTCCCCAACGGTTATTAGTTCTTCACGAGATATGGCAGCATTATTTATATTTACTCAATTTATCAACAACGAAAGTTACAATCAAGGAATACAAACAATTACAACAGTACATACAATTGAAACCATTGAGCTAACTGCAGACGTTTGCAAACAGTCTAAAGGTAGCTTAATTGATTATAGACTTATTTTATTTAAATATAATCTCCAGCATGCGGTGGTATGGATAACATGTGCACCATCTACGACGTTAATAACCGCGACTCGACGGGCGCCGCGAAGATGGTGCGCGAGCTGGCTGGCTACGAGGGCTTCCTCAGCAGCTGCCGGTTCCTAGACGACACCCACATACTCACTGGATCGGGGGACATGAAGATGTAAGACTTGTATTATAGAATACACAGTGCGGGGCAAAAAACACTTGCCCCACCTTTCATTTTAGACATATCTGGCACCCGCGACACCGTCTGCGCAGGATTAGTATTTCGAGTATACTCGCGGTTTCACCCGTGTAATTCCCGTTTCCGTTCTGAATATGGCTTATGTGTTCTTCCAGACTATACCTAATCTACCTCTGTGCCAAATTTCAGCCAGATCCGTTGAGTAGCTTTTGCTTAGCAGCGCCTCACGGTTTCACCTGCGTAATTCCCGTTTCCGTGGGAATCCCGGGATAAAATATGGCCTATGTGCTATTCCAGACTATAATCTATCTCTGTGCCAAATTTCATCTAGATCTGTTCAGTAGTTTTTTCGTGAAAGAGTAACAACGTCTATCCATTGATCCATACATCCATCCATCCATGCTTACAAACTATCGCGTTTGTAATATTAGTAGGATACTTAAATTGAAGATCTTAGTGGCACGGCGATCCAAAGTCTGACGTTTTCTCTGATGTCTTAATAATTGATTGATAATTTGATGTATTATTTATTATTTTAACAATCTTTATTCAACTAAAATTACAAGCAAGGAATAGAAAAATTACAACTAGTATTTACAATTGAAACCATTGAGCTAACTGCAGACGGTTGCAAACAGTCTAAAGGTAGCTCAGTTGATCCATATTATTATTAGTTTGGGTTATATCAATGCTTATATGCTGCAAGATGCGTCTGGGACCTGGAGGCTGGCAAGAGAGAGATGGAGTTCGACGCACACGCAGGCGACGTCGTCACCATCTCACTATCACCAGGTGCGTCATACTGATATTACATTTAAAAATGCTTATAATAAGTTTAACAAACTGTACGATGGGATTCTGAAAATTCCAGTGTTTAACGGAATTATATGAGAAAATAAGTGGTTGCGCCACTTTAGGTGCTGTTTGCGCATTTATCAAAATCATCAACATCACCATACAACATCAAACTTTCGCGTTTATAATATTAGTAAGGATGTTATTCTTATAGATATGAAGCAGTACGTGACCGGGTCGGTAGACAAAACCTGCAAGCTCTGGGACGTGAGGGATGAGAAGGCGAAGCAAACATTCTTCGGTCACGACGCCGATGTCAACAGCGTCTGTGTAAGTTTGACATAGCTGGTTTCGGGACTAAATAAGTTACATTCAGCCGAGGTAAACACTGGGCTTTTCATTATGAATACAAGGAAATATAAATAAAAAAGGAGGTTAGCTAAAGAAAAAAATTGTGAAAGAAAACAAATGAAGATCGAATTGCCGCTTCCCGCAGTTTTTCTTTTCTTTTTTTTAAATTTCATCCTTTATTTTTCACCTTCTGCCTTTTAGTAACGTAACGCTGTCAGTTGAAAAAGATTCTCCCTAGGGCTGAAAAGTATTACTTTCAACCCGCTCTTCAGGCAACTTCAGACCTACTTTCCATGTATGAGTAATGAAAAGTGTTTTCTATCTATCCTCGTTTCAGTTCCATGCCAGTGGAAACGCCTTCGCAACGGCCTCTGAAGACAAGACCGCACGCATGTTCGACATCCGCAGCGACCAGCAACTCGGCCACTACACCCCTCCTGGTGCTGGAGGCTTCACCAGTTGTGGTCAGTATCTAATATCCAGTCCATCTTGATCTACACCTTGAGATGATCGTGTCTATTTACCTAGAGGTAGAAGACCCTATGGACCCTGTAAAACTGGTCATAGCAAGGAACCACCCTTACTATAACCACTTTTAAAGGGTCTTTTTCCACTGTTGTTATCTGGAATCGCCAAAGTTTTGATTTAATTTGTCTTGTTTATGTAAAAATCACTGTTTTGAACAAACTTACGAAACATTTTCATCATTAATTCATTGGAATGACACAACACCACTGTTGTATGCGCGTTGTGACAGAGAATCAGTTAACACTTTATTTCTACTAGCTTCTGCCCGCTGTTTCGCACGAACTTTTCCCAGATATAAAATAGCCCATGTCGTTCTCCTTGAAATTAGTTAATACAGTTCATTAATTAATCTATCTAACTGCCAATTTTTTTGGAACCTTTGAGATATTTCGTCGTGTAAAATCAACAGACAGACAGATAAAATAAAAGCCATATTCATGATATTAGTAATTAGAGATGTACTTTTATGAACTATTTTGTAAGCCGAATGAAATATAAACGTAGTTGTTGGATGAATTTGTTCGTCTTTCACGCAAAAACTACAAAACAGATTGGGCTGAAATTATGAATAGACGTAGTCCTAGCCCTGGAATTACACATAGCTTACTTCTCATCCCCTAAATGAGTTCCCATCGGACAAAAAGTACCTTGACGTTTCTATAGAAACAACTAGCGGGGATATGGACGACCGATGTGGCGCGGTGGGCGAAGGTCCGCCTGCGACGCAGGAGGTTGCGGGTTCGATTCCCGCCTCGGAACAAATTTGTGCACGATCTGCAGAAATTTGTTTCGTTGATCTGGGTGTTTAATATGTATAATAAAAAATATCTATCTATGTAGTATATTGTATTAAGTATATCAGTCATCTAGTACCCATAACACAAGCTCTGCTTAGCTTGGGGCTAGATGATGCTGTGTGGACTGTCCAGAATTGTTTATTATATTATATATATTATAATTATATACCTACCAGGGATTCATATTACCTAGTATATAAATCACAACGTTGCAGGTCTGTCCCTCAGCGGAAGGTACCTTCTCGCCGGCTCTGATGACAACGCGGTTCACTCCTGGGATACCCTCAAAGTCAAACACACAGGTATGAACAATCTGCCTTGCATTTCAGTATTTGTAAGCATCCAATTTATTCGACAGTGCGTCATGGCCAGTGACGCGCCCTAAGGCGTCACGGAAGACCAGGGGCCAAATTCCACTAATGTCAAAACAAAGGTCTCAATAGTGCCATTCAGTTAAGATGAATAAAATGACATTTGTGAATTTGGTATTCTACTATTTTTTGCGCTTGAAGAGACTTTCTTAGTTAGAATGTCAAATTAGTTATAAGGTAGTTATAAAGGTAATCGTGTAATCGTGTACTTATCGGTAATCACAGCTATGAATGAACCTCAAAAAGTTTGTGTTAGTAGAATGCCAAAAAGAGTTTAACACTGACATTTTGACACGATATTTAATTTGACTTGTCTAAGTGCTTGTTTTGTAAGCCTAAAAGGGGTATTACACTACACTTATTCAGGGACCCTGACTACCGGGCCCTGAATATCGTCTGGGTCCGGGTCCGTCCCTTAGGGACCCTAAATCTTATTACACCACTCTTAGTTAGGGTTAGGAGGTTAAGAAATAAAGACAAAATTCCTTTTATGTAAATATTAAAAACTCAACCCCAAAAAAAAAACTCGACACGGGCAAAATTGCGTCAATGCTGACGCAGAGCCATATTGAAGAAGAACTAGAACTAGATATTGATTTATTTATTGATACTATTTAAATGGTGAAGCGATTTATTTAGTGGAATCCGGGCCCAGCGCTGTAGTTGCTCCCCGAGCTCCTACAGCACACGCTGAGTGGCCACCCTTTTGGTTCCATGTATTTATTGTTTTATGTTTTAGTTATAGCTTACACTGCATATTTTGTGGAAACCAAATAAACTTTTTCTTATCTTATCTTATCTAAATCTTTGACGAATTTTATTTAGGCTAAGCTCGTAAATCGTAGCGAGCTTGTATACCATAGGTACTGAAGTAGTTTTTGTTATTTTTGCTCGATGACTACTCTAAAGCTGATCAGATTAACGGACATTCGATTTATATTGCGCATGGGTATCATGTTTGTATCATATGTATCACATGTATCATTATGATACATCACATGTTTTGTGTTCGTAACTGTAGTTCAGTTTTTTTTTGAAGTCCACACATCATCATCTATCTAGCCCCAAGCTAAACAGAGCTTGTGTTATGGGTACTTGTGATGACTGATTTACATAATACAAAACATTATAATAGATAGAAGTTAAATATTATACATAAAAAACACCCAAAACCCAAAAACAAATATTTGCAATTCGTACAAACATTTGCCCCAAGGCGGGAATCGAACCCGCAGCCTCCTGCATCGCAGGCGGACCTTCGCCCGCCGCGCCACATCAGTCGCCAAAAATATGAAAGCTAAGATATATTTATTGGTCAACAGGTACCCTGAACGGACACGAGAACCGAGTAACCTCTATCGCAGTTTCTCCAAATGGAGTGGCAATGACTAGCTGCTCGTGGGACCAACAGGTTAAAGTTTGGGGCTAAGACATCATAGGTACTATAAACACTACTACCCTTCTACAACGTGGAAACGAACAACGAACGTGGTTTGATATTCTCTCATGTAGATAGGTAATTTGTTTTCAAATCCTCTTTTTGTTATCAGTTGGTAAGATAGTTGTTGTTTAGCTAGAGTTTAACTATTCATTACTTTGCCAGGTTGGTTACTTACCCGGCGGATTTTTATAGGTGTTCAGGTTTTAAAAGATGTTTATTTCTTCTTTTATTATTCAATCGTTTTATGCCTTGGTAACAAACTCATGCATTACAAAGACCACCTACCATTATTCAGACAAAACTATGTAACTAAGCCTTGTTTTCAATAAAATGTTTACAAACTTACTGGATTTTTCAATTGTGAAAGACACGCATTTCAGCATTGTTCTGATCCTGTTCAAGTGCATCAGAAGTGAAAAGACATGATTGTGAAAATTTCTAAGATATTTCGTACATTAAGATTTTTTTTTTTGCTTCTTATAATATACTTATGTATATTTTATCATACAAAGTTGTATAGCTTCCTTCAACGAAAAGTAGACAAAGAGAAAAGTGTTTTTAAAAATGTTTACTCCGTTCAAGCTCTACCTGTGAACATCTTCCACAACTCAATTAAGCATATTCTACTTTGGACAAACCCTAAAGATGTACCATTTGTTTATTTCGGAGAAGGGAATAAGATTTTCATTAAAAAAAGGTGCCGTTGGACAAATTGTTTCGTCACGGGAAACAAGAATTATCTTGATAGCTATACGGAGTTTGATGTCGTTGCTTTCAATGGCCCTCAGATACCGTTTACTAACACGTGGCCAACTAAAAGGGGCATCGGTCAAAAGTACGTGTACGCTAACATCGAGTCTGCTTCCAACTACCCCATCCTCAATGACCTGTTCAACGGAGTATTCAACTGGACGTGGACATATAAACTGAATTCTGACGCGGTTTGGGGTTATTATGTTGTTAAGAACACTAAGAAAAGAGTAATAGGGCCTTCTCCATCCGTCTCCTGGATTCATCCAGAGGACATGGTTCCAATTGATGCTACATTGAAAAAAAAGCTTCAGAATAAACAGAGGGCAGCTGTCTGGTTTGCCTCTAACTGCCGAACCATAGGCGGCAGGGAAGACTTTGTTAGCTCCTTACAGAAACATCTGAGGAGCTACAACATGGATGTAGATATCTACGGTACCTGTGGCCCTCGCCAATGTCCGCGAGAGATCAACTCACGATGTCTAGAAATGGTGCGGAGTCATTATTACTTTTACTTAGCATTTGAAAACGCCATTAGTGAAGACTACGTAACGGAAAAGGTAGTTTATGCTCTCAATAATAACGCAGTGCCAGTCGTTTATGGTGGTGCTAATTATTCCAGGTAAGTTATATTTGTTCATTATGTCTTGATAAATTACTATCTTCTACCCGATGCTTTGCTTATGGTTTCCTGGGATAAAAGTGCTCTAAATGTTATTCAGGGCCATTTCTAAATGCACCGATCCATATTTTTTGTTTACCTAAGAGCAAAAAACACCGAAAAGTTGCTCATGTAATATTTATGTACTGTTGTGCAATCTACCTGTACTCATATGGGTCTTATCAAACAAATAACGTTGTATAATGCACAGATATGGCATAGAATGGCTAAACACAGCTCTATACATATAAGGTATAGGGGCTAATGTTACTATTTTTAATTTTACTAATTAATAAGTAAATGCAGTGTGAAATTGTTATATTTTAATTGGTTTTGTGCATTTGGTTTTAATCTGGAAAGATAAGAGCTTAAATATAAATCACTACAAAGTATAAAACAAAGTCGCTTTTTCTGTCCCTATGTCCCTATATCCTTGTCCCTTTGAATGCTTAAATCTTTAAAACTACGCAACGGATTTTAATGCGGTTTTTTTAATAGATAGAGTGATTCAAGAGGAAGGTTTATATGTATAATAAAACCGTGCGAAGTCGGGCGGGTCGCTAGTATTAGATAATTTATGTTATTGTTATGATCTAAAACGATTAGTATAATCGACGTATTCTTTCAGATTCTTGCCGGATGGGTCTTACTTAGACGCTCGTAAACTTGGACCATTGTTACTTGCAAAGTCAATGTACGACTTAATATCAAGTCCTGAGGAGTACTATAAGTTTTTCCGTTGGCAGAAATACTATTCGTTTCACTTCAAAAATGAAAGCCCTGCTACTGACGATTATTGCAAATTCTGTGAGATCTTAAATGATTCTGATTCGACGGATAACTATAGCTCGTATGATAACTTTCAGTCCTGGTGGATGCAAGGTGTCGTCATGGATCGACAAAACCAGCGGTAAAAACTGAAATCAAGATTGCACAGAATTACCTTACCTAGAATTACTTTATATATTCATTTACATAGTTCATTCTTGCTTATGCTTGCATTAGGCACCTGATTGGATTTTATCAATTCCGAAGACTCCTTGTTACCATATGCGACAAGGGTTAAGATACTACAGGGTTAAGAACTATAATAAACGCGAATGCCACTAAAATTATTTTGAGTGGCTTTTTCGTTTATATTAGTTCTTAACCCTGTCGTTTCATTTTTATAACTGTTGGTTGTATCTTGATAATACTTCTATAACTGTGAAAGGACTGAAGTTGATCCATTTTAAAATCCTTAAGCAAGCTGCCTTGCTGCATATAAAATTAAGCTGACAGATTTAGACAGAGTTACGAGAGAAAGTATTTATCAAGGGGCACACATTTTCCTATATTAAAAAAAAAATATTAATTTATAAAATTGTATTTGACATATGAAGTTCCGCCACTTCTAATTCCTCACAACATTCCTCGTATTCAGGAAATTAAACATTCATCTATGACAACGGGGATATTGTATTGAAGATAACGACGATTCATGTTACGTATAGATATGAAACATATGTTTCAACGTATTAAACATATGTTTCAAATCATAAGTTAACACCTTATACCTACGGAGTTCTATACAACTCTACAGAAAACTAGAGCTAAAAGATATGTGAACGGCCTGAACTTTGAGTGGGTTGTCAAACCATAAATAAAATACGTCCAATACTTATACTATTTATAATTCACACAAAATTATTTATTCAACAGCACACACTTTAACTTAGATAAAACCAAAACCGACCAAACTGTATACCGATAGCTTTTATAAATCTTTAAGCCAACGAGTCTTTGAGAAGACTTGAATAAATTCACAGCTCATCTGTTATTCTTTGGTTTGGTACATTATGCCACACTGGCACGGAACTCCAGAAACGTGAAGAAGCAGCTAGATTTGTCCTCATGACTGACTCTACGTCTATCCGAAGATACTCCATCTTGCTGCCACTGGTGGCTGAATTCCACTTCAAGGGGACTCTTGTAGGTTTGTTTGGATCTCTGAAAACCATGAAGTTGATATTGACTTTGTTGCGAATAGATTATTGCATCAGTGGAAAAGAAAAGATGCAGTGGCATGCGCTTGAGACGCCATATGGTTGCAGTTTCGATTCTTGCCGTGATAGGTTTATGTTTCTATGATTTTTTGTTTCATTTCTATTTCTATTTAATACAAATTAAAATATTGTCTTTAATCTATCCATATATTTATCTTATGATCTCAACTTGATCTTTAGAATTAATAAATTGAATTATAACTGTATAAGTAGATTACCCGCTGGTAGCAAAGTTGGTCCACAAACTGAGAATAGTTTCGCTGATAAATATGTCCTGCGCAGAGAAAGGCTTCGTCAAGAAGTGTATGGGGAAGAGATGCATCAGCTCGTCTGCGTGGCAAACACCTGGAAGATATGAGTAAAACTTTCAAAATGAAGGTTCTCTAGTGGACTACGTCGCAGTATTCCACATTATGCCTAGGCTAAGCTATTTTGCCTAAATGGTCTCTACGTCGCAGTTTGCTACGTCGTAGCTCTCTATAGTTGTAGCCATCTACGTCGTAGCTTGCTACGCCAAAGCATACCACGCTCAGGTAGAGTTTGCGAAATCGTATCTCTGTGTCACATGTTGCTTGCTACATAATAACTTTGCTTAGCGTAACGTAGCGCTTTACGACGGAGCGTGCGACGTCATCGTTTAGCTTTGTGTGGCGTAACGTAGCCCTCTACGTCGTAGCTTTTTGTTGCGTAACGTAGCCCTCTACGTCGTAGCTTTTTGTTGCGTAACGTAGCCCTCTACGTCGTAGCTTGCTACATCCTAGCTTTTGGTCGCGTAACGTAGCCCTCTACGTCGTAGCTTGCTACCAGTGTGTTATTTGTTACTAATTAGTGTACTGCAGTGGTCTGAATTACAATGTTGCAACCGACACTTGACAAACCTTGTATGGTTTATAATAATAAAAACTGTTTATTTTCAATAAATATATGAATATCCATAATCTGGTTTATGGTCTTTGTTAGTTGAATATTATGTATCGTTGTATCTAAATAATTTTTTATGAATTCTAAGCTCATTGAAATAAGATTTAAAATAACATGACACACCGTGTCGTGCCGGCAGTCAGCGCAAGCCTTAAGAACACCCATAGAGGGTACCATGACATCAGCATAGCTGTCGTTATTGAAACTAACACAGTCAATAGATCACCTGGCTCGCATGCTACTGAAGTCATCTATTTGGTATATTTATCGGCTGTTGTAAATAAGAATACTAAGTACTTGTAAGTTTACGTCAATAAATACAACGTTTTTACAATGCAATGGCAACGAACATTTATTTTAATAAAACTGACAACTACCCATCTTCCTTTCTAGGTAGTTAGATTCTAGGCCTCTTTCTATATTTGTGTCATTTATTTAACAATCTGCGAGTAAGTTAGTAGTACTAACTTAGATTGTTCTAGATTATATATATGTATTATGTATATGTTATGACAAATATTTTCTAAAATCCACTTTATCACTCTAGGATACGTCCTAATTTACTTGTGTACCGCAGGAGCAACGGACTAAAGATATGGATAATATGAACAATCCATATATGGAAATATAGAGTATGAAGTATGAATATATTTATGTATTAGTCATTTCATTTCGTTAATGCGCTTAAACGTACAAGTTAACAGCTTATATCTTAATATTAGCTTAGGCTACATGTAACATGGAGAAAAACTCGCTGCATTACAGTATAATTTAATAATTTTCAAAATGATGAAACCGAAACGGAATACAGTACGAGAGTTTACAAACAAATAACATCAGTGCTTTCACGTTACGTATAGAAAAATAAAACGCATTTTTCGCACTCTTTTTGCTACACCTCATTCGAGTCTTTCCTAAGTTCGTAGCCTTTCCTAAGACATGTTTCCTATAGGGAAATGCGTTAGAGTACAATGTAATATAATGTATAAAAAATCGTAGCGCCTGGTCCATGCGACCCTAGAGCTGGTGATCATTTCACTTCACCTCAGTACATCTGCATTACCATACAGCGGGACAATGCAGCCATCGTCCTGGAGACGCTTCCAACTGGTATTGATATGTATAATTCGAGCTACCACTAGACTTTCGCATTATTTGCAGTTAGCCCAATTTGTTTCTATACTTAAAATACATGCTTGACAATTATATATTCTATATCAATTATATCCAAAATGGTTGACTCAAGGGAGGGCTGAATCGCAGTGGTATCCACATTGTTCCAAGTTAGTCCACGACTATGTCTAAGGGCCTTATCATACAAGCGGATCGCGAGCGTATTAACGTTGACAATTTGCCACGCGTTTTCGACGTGTTTTTCTACCATTATCAGCTAGTCGAATGGAAGAAAGCTGCCACTCGCGGCGATCGCTTCTTCGCAGCGTTTGCGCCGCGTGTTCGTTGCGCGCTCGCTCCGCTTGCATTCCACTGGTATGATAAGGCCCTTAGTCAGATTATTCCATCATTAACATTAAAAAAACATTAATTCATATTCAAAACAGGCGCCTGGTACGTGTAATATTTAGGCAGGTACTGTTTTTGTGCGTTTCAAGGTTAATTATACGAATTCGTTTGAGGAAGACTACGATTTAAAAGTTTCGATTGCGACACATTAAGCAATAGTTTTATTTCAATGCGAGACGATAATTATAATACGATATTCCATCATACTTCGTCATTTATTCCGTTGTTTTATATTGTTAAAATGAAGGCATCTGCATATCAATAAAAAAAAAATATTCTTTAAAATCATATTATTAATAAAAAAAAACGATTTAGCATTTTTTTCTATCAAGGTTAATTTTAAGGTAGGTATTGTTTTATATATCTATAAGGTATAATATTTGTAACGAAATTATTAAGAAGTCTAGCTATACCATAGCAACATCTAAATGATGCTGTCTGGTTGAGTATAAAAAAAAGTATTTGCGAAAATACAAAATGTCATTTACGTATAAAATAAACGTTATTCATACCTATTTCATTTATACCTAAATTAAGCAGGTAGGCCGTTTATTTAATTAAAATATTTATACATTAAATGTATTTAAAAATCATTAAGTATTGTGTTTTAATTTTTACTTTTCGCTTTGTCCAGATTTATTTAATTTTCTTTAATTATAAAACTTACCATAATCTCCTTCAGGATCGCCGAAAATTTGAGAAAAGCTGTTGGTAGCTCTATAAGCTAGCTCGTAGAGGAATACAGGTTGTTTGGTATAGTTGAATATGTGCTGCGTAGCCTCAACTGCTGGATAATTGAAGTAGTTGTCTGAATAGACCTGGAATTACATTTAATAACATCAAATCAACCGCTCACATCATCAGGCCTTAGGTACCAGCAGTACACTGCTAGATAGACTCCCCTAATAAGCAATTTTTTGTTTGTTTTTGTTTTCTTTCGTGTGATTACTTTAAGTTTAGGTTACGATAGGACTGAAATACATTAAATCTTTAAAAGTCCTTAAAAATATAGAAGATAAAAAAAACCTGTATCTTTTTATCTCATGAATCGTGATAGTAAGTTAAAATTTTCAATTTCTGTTGTCGCTATAACGAAAAATTCGAAAAACAGAATAAGACATGTCATGTCTGCTGTAAGGAAGCCTCTTTAAATATTTAATTTCACACTTTGTTTTATTTTTTAAGCTTCCGTGAATTTAAACATAATAACAATATTTATCTTATAATAACACTGCAGGATTGACGAAGCGTATCAGATCACTTATCGCAGACATTAAGGATCTGTTTACGGAGTAACTACTTACACAAGCCTACAGAAGAGCAACCACGGAAATATGGTCTCCCAGAGGAAAACAAAACGGGTGTACCTTTGTACCCCATTGTGAGTCAAATTTACTCTCGAACATATGACCAGGCGAAACATTTCGCTACAACACCTTGGGTCTTATTATCTAACTCTGAGATTCCCAAACTCTTGTCTCATAGACCACTTTCAAATTTTTTCTGGATCCGGTGGACCCCCAGCTGTATAACATTTATATACGAATCTCTAAATCTCGAAAAAAAGATTATACCCATGGAAACTTGTGTTGTCGCTGAGTTTCAAAGACGAATTAACAGTTTTCGAAAAAAAAGGTTCCAATTGATGCTGTATTGATATCAAATTATTAATATTTGGCTAGAATTTTTTAAAGAATAACCGCAAATCTCCCCGTCGTCGCTGCAATTTTTAAGGCAGCGACAAGTTTTTATGAGTAATAGTTGCTGAGCTTCTTAAAATATTATCTGTCTATATTGATAAGAGAAATCAAGCCAATATTTTAGTTCTTCACTGCTGAAATCACATTAATTATCCTGCAACCCCCCCTTACTATTGTGGACCCCTATTTTTTGTCACGCCTAACATAGACCCCCGTGAAGTCTCCCGTGGACCCCTGGGGGTCCACCTGGACCACTTTGGGAATCACTGATCTAACTGAACTTATAATTGAGATCGATTCATGTTTGACATTTGAAGCCTGGTCTTCAATTTTACCACGCTAATCTATTTGAATTTAACTGATAATCGATTTCTAGTTAGACAATAAGGCCCCTGGTAAGAACGACGTCATCACATATCGATACAGACAACACGGAAACTACCTACTAGTAATATAGATTACTTGTTGTACTCAGGAAATATAAAATGAAAACCGGCCAAGTGAGAGCCAAATGAGAGATAAAGGTTTCTGTCTCTATATAAAAGGGAAAATAAATCATGTGTGTTGTATATTGGGTGGCCTTAAATATTTATTTTATTTTGTTTTTAGTATTTGTTGTTATAGCGGCAACAAAAATACATAATATGTGAAAATTTTAACTGTCTAGCTATCAGACGGACGGACAGACAGCAAAGTCTTGATAATAGGTAATTTTACCCTTTGGGTACGCAACCTTAAAACAGACAAAAATTCAAAAAGATCCTTTAAAAGAAAGGCTATGCCCACACATATTATTTACGGCAAGTATCGTTGGCTTGCAGCTCAATAAAACGTATAGAATATACAGAATACAAAGTTGGAACGAAACAATATAAGAGATAAAATAATATAAAATAAATTCAAAATAAAACACGAAAGATTAAAATAAAAGGGCACCAAAAAAAATCTCTTTTAATAAAAAAAGTCTAATAAGGGCTTAAAAAGGATAAAATTATACAAATAAAAATACACAGAATCTATGAATTGTATAGAAAATGAATTATGAAGTTAATATACGACAAGTCGATCGACTTATCGTATATTAACGTCATAACTCAACCAGTTTATTCAAGCTATTAAATAATGCAAAATAATGACCTACCTATAATCTTCGTTAGCACGTGTCCGATAAATTATATTTATGTAAACAAACAGTTATAATTTGAGGTATTTAAAAACTATACTTAAACCGATTACAAATTTATTAAACCTATAATTAGAACATCGTGTACTTAGACAAAAAATAAAATAAAAAGTCGATAAAATACTTAGAAATCTTGATTTAAAAATAGTCAAATAAAAATAGTCATCCAAATAGGTAATACTTGAAAAAAGTTTCAAACACAAATACAAAAATAATCAAACTGAAAACCTATTCCTTTTTTGAAGATAACAAGGAAAACTCACCTCTAAAATGTTCCTCTTGATATCTTCTTCACTAGTATCTTTAAAATACGCTTCTTGTATCTTTTTCGTGATTATTTCCTCGTATGGCGAGTTTTCGTAGTAAAACGTCACCGGGGCTATGCTTTTGAATCCTGATAAAAATTCCTGGTATCTTGTCTCATTTGTTGTAATCCCTGGCGGAGGAAAATAGTTTGAAAAAGAAGGTAGCAGGTAAATAAGTAGTCTTACTCATCAGGTTTAGCCACAATAGTCGGGGAAAGGCCCTGGTGATATTTAATAGCGGTTTAGCTCTTTGTCATAGAAAATCCTACTCACAAAACAATTTATTGAGGAAAACTTGCAAGAGTAACGTTGTTAATATACATTTTTATTTGAACCTAAAGTATTTTAACGTAACTAATAAGTAAATAATACTGGACAATTCTACTGAACCGAACAGAGTCCAAATGCTGAACAATACTTGACTACTGGATAATCTGGATATCAACACAGCATCATCTAGCCCCAAGCTTATCAGAGGTTGTGCTATAGGTACTAGATGATGTATATATATATATGTTTTCTAGTACCCATTACACAAGTTCCGCTTATCTTGGGACTAGTCGACGCTATATTGATTATTCCATCATTATTAATGTATATTGACTCACAGACAGATTTGAGGCACCCCTCGTCTCTATTGAGGCCGTTGATCCAGGGCACGGCTGGCACGTCCGGCAGTGCACGTGCACTCCTCGTGAGGAACGCGCCGGGAAGGTCGGGCTCCACCACCGCTTTGAATGGAGTCATCGGTTCGTAATCCCATGCCTGCGGGAGAAAATTCATTACTTTAAGACTTTATCAAATCAAAATAACTTTATTAACGGACAACAATGGTCCATAGATAAAATAAAAGAAACAAGAATACAAAATACAAAATTAAGAGTAAGGTATCTAAATCTACAGTGAATAGGTGAATAGGTGAGTGAATAGGTGTCTTCTAGACTTTCGTGAAACATCTTCGGCCATGTCGTCAATTACCATTAGGTGAGATTGTGGTCAAACGAAGATCTATTGTTGATAAAAAAAATATATATAACTAGATTCACCCAGTGGTGAAGAATGGGATATTATTTTCAGAATGCTCTTGGTACTACCTCTCACTCTGCTCATGGTTGATGCTACTCGCTTCCGCATAATCTTTGACCTACTTAAAAAAATACAACAGAAAAACTCTATCACTATGTCTCTGATTCCCTTGAAGATGGGTCGGCCCTTTGAGACGCCAGGTGTGTTGGTACTATAGCGCCTTCACTTCTATCAGGGATATCCGTATCAATATCAGTGGAATCCCCAGCGGTAAGA
Source organism: Eupithecia centaureata (assembly GCA_944547425.1). Classification (NCBI taxonomy): domain Eukaryota; kingdom Metazoa; phylum Arthropoda; class Insecta; order Lepidoptera; family Geometridae; genus Eupithecia; species Eupithecia centaureata. Next base: position 11,804,825 of record OX155675.1, read on the forward strand.
AATTCTTCTTACTAAAAATCTAGACCGAAGTAACCTATGGAAACCTTAGGTCCTAAAGTACACCACCCACTAACTTGTCCACAGGGTTCTAAAGCGCACCTGAATTTTTAAAGATCTTTCCAAACTTTTCATAGAATCTACAGTTGATCGGAATGCTGGCTTCTGTTTGGTGACGAATCAGCAATGCTATTTAACGTGGTAGTGCTGCCAATATTCTGGACACTTTACCTTCTGGTATCGGATTTACATTTTTAGTATTTTGATTTAAGTGTGTTACTTATGATAATATCTAGTTTTTATTTTAATAAATGTCTACAAGGTATATAAAAAACTAAAAGCTAGTAAACAAAATAGAAATTAACACAAAAAATTCTTTTACAAATAACGGGAAAATATATTTTGATATTTTATAAAAAAACAGAACAACTTAAAACGGAGTTTTAAAAAATCTATTTATATAATTTTCACAAACGATGGAATACCTTACTTAAAAAATAATCAAATTGTTTCCTGGATACGATGATGTACACTAGTAAAGGTTAAATTGTAGTCAACAAACGCGTTTTTCTATGGTCGATTTGACATTTCAAGGCCATGGCTTCTCTTCAAGCTGTCCGAGCTATCGCAAGCCGGTTTCTTTTATATTTAGGTTGTTGTTTTGCTTCAGAGTTTGTTGACACCTAAATTCACAGTAGGTGCTGTTTAACAGTATAACATGAAATAGGAAACTAGATACTCCTTATAAAACCACTTTCACAATGATGATTCTTGAATTATGTTGTTTTTGTAGAACTAGCTGTGCCTAAGATATCATTAGATTTTTTTAAAATGTGGAAACGTGTTTGTTATTAATTCTATTCAAAGCCTAAAACTACCTCTATGAAAATGTCAGCGCGATCCGTTCAGTAGTTTTGGCGTGAAGAGGTAGGAAGCATCCATCCGACCATTAGCATCCAAACATTACTATTGCTACAATATTAATATTATCATGATATTAATATTGTAGCAATGTAATTTTTCAATAATTTTTCGTAGTTGCAATTATTTTTTTGTGTCTTTGAGAAGACTTCGAAAAGAAGGGGGTTATCAATTCTATTGATTTTTTTGGTGTAAGCAACTGATCTGGATCAAATTTAAATGGAACCACACGGAAAGCACCCGTTTTCAAATCAAAACTAAAAATTTACTTACGTAGAACTGAAACTCCGTGCCAATGATGTCATAACTATCCTTACTGCGCAGGCAGTTAATCATTTCCTTCGATTCCTTGGGGCACCCCATAAACTCTGCCAAACGGGCTGCGTTCCTCGAAGCCTCCCCGGGGGATGCCTCAGCCCACGGCACCAGGGCTGTTCCTGACTCTGATATACCTTTATGGAATAAACCTGTAAAACACACATCAGAAGATAATGTTTATCAGTATCTTTAGACAAAGTGTTAGATTGGGGACCAGGATTATTATGTCTTCTGGTTCTGTGATTAGATTTTGCTTCGCAGGCAATGTGAAATTAAATCCCATTGAAAATATCCCACTTCTGAATGTGTATGAATTATGAAATAATAACAAACACCCACTTCAACAAAGATGAAAGACCGACAGTGTCTTGCCGTCTTGCCCTTTCTAATAGCTTTGCTATCAGAAGCTATTAGAAATTCTCCACCTTCTCTAAGATGGATTGGAAAAATGACAATATAATTGATCAACTGCTCCTACAATGGGTCCAAGAGTTCGTCACTAAGCTCAAACTTGGAGTAAGACCACACATGACAGTAGCTCTAATTCAGTAATTAACCATGAGACCAGGCAACAGGGACTACCCAAATGTGTGCTATGCATTGTTAAATATGTGATATCACTACATAGTATAAAACAAAGTCCCCTTTTCTGTCCCTATTTCCCTATGCCCCTTTGACTGCTTAAATCTTTAAAACTACGCAACGGATTTTGATGCGATTTTTAATAGAAATAGTGATTCAAGAGGAAGGTTTATACGTATAATAAAACCGTGCAAAGCCGGGGCGGGTCGCTAGTATATGTATAATATAAAAAACTCACCAGCACTCGTTTTAGAAATCATATGATAATGGACGCTAGCGCCCCCCGCACTCTCCCCGAACAAGGTCACTGACTTCTTGTCTCCGCCGAAGGCTTCTATCACTTTCTGTACAAACCGGAGAGCCTCCTGTTGGTCCTTCAGTCCATTGTTACCTGGACAGTTCGCGTCCTGGGTGGACAGGAAGCCCAGTGGACCTGATGATCACAATTTTAGTATAATATTTAATCACTACATTGTATAAAACCAAGTCGCTTTCTCTGCCCCTGTGTCCCTATTTCCCTATGTCCCTTTGAACACTTAAATCTTTAACACTACGCAATGGATTTTGATGCGGTTTTTTTAATAGATAGAGTAATTCAAAAGGAAGGTTTATATGCTTTTAATACAACCGTGCGAAGCCGGGGCGGGTCGCTAGTATTTAATATAAGACAAACCACACTGCATCATTAAGCCCCAAGCTAAGCAGAGCTTGTGTCACTGATAAACTTGATATAACACATAATAATATATATTTTAATTAAAAATAGAAAACACCTAGGACCTCTGAAAAAATATTTTCAAATCGTGCAAACATTTGTTCCATGGCGGGAATCGCAATCTCCTGCGTCACTATTAATCATATTGATATGTATTTATAGTTACTTGTATAGCCTAAAAGGCGCTTGTGAAACCTCGAATTAACCTAGCAAATATGTGACACATTTCACATAGAGCCCGTAGGTTGATGGAACAGCTAAAAACCAATTTCTGTAATCTTTTGTTTCAATTCCAAATTTAAATGATTCTCTAAAGAATGTTAATCTAGGTATCTAAACTATAAGTATTAAAAACATTAATACCAAATGTGAAAGAGTAACAAAACTAACCAAGTCTATAATTAATAGTAACAAGAATGACATCTCTGTCCAATATGAACTCCGGGCCATACATGTCAGTAGTTGCACTGCCACACATCCAACCGCCTCCGTGAATAAAAACCATCACAGGCAGCAGTCTGCTTTCACCAACATCCTGAAACACATGGGCTTACACCAGGGGAACACAGGGATTCATCTTACTATACCCACAATCAGGGATGGATTATACCTAGAATAGGTTAGGTATATAGTTCACAAGTAGGGATTAAAACTTTACACTACAATAATTTCTGTGTTCTCATTTAATATGATGTTTTACGTAAACTTAGTAAATTATGCTAGTTAAGTAGGTTCTCTATAAATCTAAATACTATAAGCTAAGTAGTAATGTAAGTTAATTTATAATCCATCCGTTTGCATTTGACGTAGGATGTTTATTGTATTTTTATCTTCTACCCTACGTGTTAATAAGTAGGTTCCTTTTTTTAAGTTGATATTATAAAATTAGTTCTAGATACTTATGTCACATAAAGTTAATTGCATTTATTTGTATATGCTTGAAATTCTAAGACCTAATTGAAAAGTGACACTTCCATGAGCACAGTTTAACTTACATTAAGTGTTGGTGTGTAAATGTTCAGGTACAAACAGTCTTCCTGTCCCACTATTTCCTTTTGTCTTATGTATGGGTTCCTTTGTACACAGACGGGACTCTGGTGAGTCGCGTTGAAGCTTTTCCATGGTCCTATTGGTACTGGTGCCTGTTGAAAATAACCAAAAAGTAAAATAAAATACAACACACAAAAATATTTAAATTTAATATAATAAAATACACAAAAAGATATGTTAGGCTAAGATATGGAGGCAATATTTACAATTTATTTTGCTACTATCTGTGTACGTATAATTTTGCTTCTTTCAGTGAAAACTTGTTTTTGGCCTTCTTTATATGTATGTATCTCTGTAAATGGACGTTAGTTTTTTTAGAGTTAAGTTAATTAATATATAATGCTGGACAATCTACACTACACAGCATTATCTAGCCCCCAAGCTATCAAACCTTGTAAATAATATGGTACAAGATAACAGATAACATTACACAACTAATATAAATATTAGGTATTTATAGAAAGAAACAGAATCACTGAAACATTTGAGCCGAAGCGGAAATCGAATCCGCAACCTCCTGCGTCGCAGGCAAACCTTCCCTGAGGTCATCATTTTATTGCATACTAGCTGCGCCCCTCGGCTTTGCCCGCATGGAAATTTATTTGTCAAATTTCAGAAATTTATTGCACGCTTCCAAGGAGTAGTTTCGTAAATATTAAACAAATAACTTTGCAGTTTATACTTACCGAGTTTTGAATGAATCAAACCAATGAATTATTATTTTCCATACAAAATTTACCACCCTATTTAACCTCTCACAGGTAAAATTTTTCAAATTTTGTATTATTCTAGGTTTTAAACTATCTACATACCAAATTTCATTTAAATATCTTGAGAAGTTATGAATATTACTTAAAACAAACATTCACACAGACTTTCTCATTTATTATAATCTAAGATCTAGCATTACTACGTTTAAAACATCTTTAGATTCCTCCTTAATATCAATCAATAATGTTTATAATTTTTATTAACATATAATTATTATATATTTTTTTATATATAATTATTAATTATATATAATTATTAATTATATATAATTATTAATTATATTATAATTATTGACACCTAACACCGAGTAAACTAATAATAATTACGTAGGTACTTATAATAAAAATAAGTACCTAATTTAATAAAAAAAGTAGATAATTATAACAAATATTTTAGACAATCCACACAGCACCATCTAGCCAAAAGCTAAGCAGTGCTTGTGTTATGGGTACTAGATGACTCAATGCTTTACATAGATCAATATTTTCTATTATATAAAGAAAACACCCAGAAACCCATATAATCAAAAACAAATCTTTTGAAATAATAAGAGGTAGTTCTCCGACACCCGTACCTATAACATAGTCATTACGTAATAATCGCAATAAGGAATCTTGATTATCGTAAGCCTTGGAAAACTTAATACTGACTGACAATTTGAGGTATCTAGATACCTTCTGTGGTTAAACTAAAACCGGTTAGTGTTATATATTTAACTTGCGACCCGCCCCAGCTTCACACGGTTTTATTATAAACTTACTATTATTTTATAAACTTTCCCTTGAATCACTCCATCTTTTAAAAAAACCGCATCAAAATCCGTTGCGTAGTTTTAAAGATTTAAGCGTTCAAAGGGACATAGCGATATAGGGACATAGGGACAGAAAAAGCGACTTTGTTTTGTACTATGTAGTGATACATATTAGGTAGGCAGATAACATGAAATGAAGTACTAGCTTCTTGCAACTTTTAGAGAAATACTTTTACTCAATAGAAGCAATCTTGAAAAAACCTTACTTATAAATGCAAAAACTTGTGTCCAATACGTGGAATACGTATATGGACGTTTGTTCCTCTTTCAGGCAAAAAACTACTGAAGTATCATAAGATCGGGCTGCAATTTTGATAAGACTCAGTTGTAGCCCTGTATAATACAATGTGATTTTTCGAACCATGATCAAACGAAATGTGCGGATACATGACACATATTTATCGATAAAAACCGAGATAAAAAAAATTTAATGTTATTTTTTTTAAACACAAGTCAATTACAGATATCAACAGGAATCTCAACTGATTTAATCTAAATGGCAGAAAGTACCTAATTTAAATGGTGAATAACATGACAACGGAAAGAGATAGACCCCCAGTTTTTGAAGGATTTGTAGAATAAATTATGAAGTTTAATACAACATGCAAAAAAGTACACCTTAATTACCCAGTTTTAAAGTTACAGAGAAAAAATAAAATAAAAATCGTTTCTTTTTGTCTTATTTCTAAAAAAATACTGTTTTTACTACGCTTATGTATAGTATTTGTATTTTTTATTTATTTTATTAGCTAGGTAAACTATCTAGCTTTCAAATGAGTCTACTTTGAATAAAATACACCATTTACTCAAAAAGAAACGAAGAAAAAACCAGATGAAGTAGTCTTCATTTTAAAAATTATTAAAACTGCTTTGTTTTTGAGATAAATAACATATAAATTTTTTTATCCCGATTTTTACCGATAAATATGTGTCGTGTATCCGCATATTTCTTTTGATCAAGGTTGGAAGAATCACATTGTATATAGGCTGTAGCTATATAATAAATAGGCTACTTCATCCCATGATCTTTTCCTATAGAGCAGATATAGCTTTGAACAATAATTTAATACATTGGACTTAACTTCACTACATAGTATAAAAAGTCACTTTCTCTGTCCCTATATCCCTATGTCCCTTTGTATGCTTAAATCTTTAAAACTACGCTACGGATTTTGATGCGATTTTTTTAATAGATAGTAAGTAGTGGGAGGTAATAATTAAACCGTGCGAAGCCGCGGCGGGTCGCTAGTATTATTATAATCTTAAAAACCATATTATGATTTATTAGATGATGCTGTGTGGACTGTCTGGATTTATTTATTTATTAGCATAGAAAATTACAATCAAAGGAAAGATATGACCTACAATACAAAATTTAACCACAACGGCAACCGAACCAGTTCCTACCTAATATAATATGTTATGAATATTTCGGATCTGGATACGGATATATGAACAAAATTATATCGGTTTTGGATACGGTTACGGGTATGTAATTATTTTCGGATTATCCGTTAGTTTCAGATAATTGCGGTTACGGATTTTAGATTGCAGTAAAATGTAAACACAAATAGAATTATATAAATTGATTTTATTTGTGCATATAAATATCGTTTATTTCTGAAGGTCTTACAAATTAGTATACATTATGTGTTTTAGACCTAGTTCACTAATTAAAGTTTCAACTCCTCGCTCCAACTAAGTTCTAGACTTTTGATGTGGTCGCAAGGGATTTCTACCTCGGCACAGTTTACAGGCATTTATGGTAACTATTAAAGGAGCGGCTGTACCATTTTGTGCCTATAGCTGTGGAGACCTTGGGCAGCTGGAGTGAGGATGCGAAGTGCTTGCTGGGAGAATTAGGCCGAAAGCTTAATGATGTGACAGGTGACTCCCGCTCCGGTTCGTTCTTGGTGCAAAGGATTGCCATCGCTATTCAGCGAGGTAATGCTGCAAGTATTATGGGCACCTTTGCGCCGGGAATGGTCAGGGGCGGGTTATTTACTGACTAAATATACACTATAATGTTTATTGTATTATACCATGTTCTGTTCTATAGATCTTTATGTTTGTAAGGAGATTAACAGTCCAATTCAGGTGTTACAAATTAAACTATAAAAAACATAGAGCAAGGCTTAATTAAGGCAAAAAAGTTATGGTATATTATATAATTAAAGAATAATGAAAAAAAAAGGTAAAACAAAATAAACACAGTAACGTAACGTTACTCAGGTATTTTCAAAATGTATAGTCCATCTATGTATTTTAATACTTTTAAGGTTCATCCAGTATTGTAGTGAGTGTAGCAGTTAGTTATGTAAGAGTTTGTGTGTGTGGCTTAGTGAGTGTGAAGTGTGATTCTATGTGTGTGTGGTCTGAGTGTGAGTACAAAATAATTAGGACACAGTTTTTATTAAGTTTTCCGTGTTATTGTAATCTAGAGTCATTAGACAGCTTTTAACCTTAGCTTTGCATTCAAGGTGTGTTAGGTCTTTTATCTTTATTTGTTTGCTTGTTGTATTAGAGAGTTTATGCCGTTGTTCGTTTAGGACATGAACGATCGTTGAACGTTGATTCACTGATTGATTGGTAAACAACGACTAGAATAAACTGTTTATGATATCTTACTTCTTTCTTACTAACTATTATAATTAATTGGAAAGTCTGTGAATGTTTGATATAAGTAATCTCCGTAACTACTTGAGTTTTTTAAATGAAATTTGGTACCTATGTAGATAGTTTAGGATCTAGAATATCACAGGATATTAAAATTTCTTTTCACGTAAATTAGCGTAAACTTTGACCTGTGCAAAGCGCATCCCAAACTAGATTAATAAAAAATAATGTAAACAAACATTCAAAAACCTGCTTGCCTACTAATCTTACTATTATAATAAATGGGAAAGTCTGTCTCAATGTTTCTTAAACGTAACTACTTAAATTATTCAGATGAAATTTGGTACTTAGATAGTTGAGGACCTAGAATAGGACATAGGCTATTAAAATTTGGAAATTTTAACCTCTGAAGGGGTTAAATGGGGTAGTAAAGTTTGTATAAAAAATTATTTTTCCTTGGTTTGATTTACTCAAAACTCGGTATAAATAAAATATGAAATAATTAATTCAACACGTGTTTTTTATTTTTTTTAAATAACTCCTAGGAGTTGTATAGTAAATTTCTGAAATTTGTATGGAAAAGAACTCTAGTTCGCGGGCGAAGCCGCGGCGCATCTAGTACAATAATATATTGTTATGCATTGAAATAGAGTTTATTTTTACACAACACCGCCGATGCCCGCCGCCATTAGATCCCCGCTGGAGTCGAGTGCATGGCGAAAGAGAGATAGTCATATTAGGTTGTGCAAGTGTGAAGAGAACGGAATGCTTGATAGACGAATAGACAATGGCTAGCTGGCTAGAGAAACGGTTTCGTCGACGCTCGACCGTCGACTGCACGATGCAAATGTCGTTCACGAGTAAACTAGTTTATGCGTGGACTGTAAACTAGTTTATCAGTCGACGGCAACAAAACAGTCTAAATAAACTGTTCGTTCATTCAACGACCACTCCTAGAGCTATGAAAGAAAAGTGTTATTGAGATGTTGCAGTATTACAGTGTGTAGTTGGATAAACTAGGTCCTTCCGTCTTTTATTTGATGAATTCTCGTAAGGGATTAATATTTTATGATGCTGTCTCAAGATAAATTGTTGGATGCATAGTTGTAACACTGTAAGCAATTTGTAGTCTGCATAGAGATCGATTGTAGAGCACCTGTATGGTTTTGAGTAGGCAACCTTGAGCACAGCCCTTTCGCTATCTCTAGAGGGAGCATATGGGTTTTAGCTTCCCAGCCCCATGCTGTAGCACAATATGTAAGTAGAGATTCACAAAGTGCGTAGTAAATTGTGCGTAAATGAGACTCATTGGCTGCATGATTAATCTTTTTGAATACAGCCTTTTTTTCTGATTGATTTATTTTTCTGATTCGTGATGTTTGAAGGTTAATATGTGGTGCATACGTCATCGTAGAGTCTATTGTCACGCCTAGGTACTTGATACCGTCGCAACATTCAAGGATAGGGCAATCCGAACAGTTTGGTGTAGATGTTTGAAGACATATCGCGCTATGAGCTCTAAGTTGATGAGGGAAAATTGTAGAGTTAGGTTTGTAAGATTTTTTTAAATTGAATGACATGTATTTCCTTTTATCTGTGATTAGGGTCAGGATATTTTCATACAGCTGATTAGATATAAGGTTAAATTCCTGTTGAGCTTTGGCATACAGTTTCTTCCAACTTATGTCTTGAAACAAGAGCACTGTGTCGTCTGCGTATGCGAGTAGTTTACCATTTTGCAGTTTTGTTTCACAAATGTCATTTAGGTAGGCCAATAATAACGTCGGTCCTAGGATGCTACCCTGTGGTATACCGTAAGTCACTGACCTGTCTCTACAATTTTTGTAAGATCTAATTTTATGATAAAACTTACCGTTTTGCTGAAAATCGCGAAAAACCCGTTTTTGTGATCTTTGACCCCGAGTTATTTTTTTGGCATGTGCCGGATCGATGAGGACTTTTCACATTTCCTTTATAATAGTGTATTGAAGAATCCTACCAATGTTCAACCAAGTCGGTTTTTTTTGTAACCTCACCCCTATTTTTTAGTCTAATTGGACCGGACTAAATCAAGGAATAGAAAAAATTACAACTAGTATATACATACATATCTGCTCGATTGATTTTTGCAAGTTTTTTGACTATTTATACCTAAGATCAAGTATTACTACGTTTATATATATATATATATTCTTCCTGGCCGATTTCGGCTACGGAGACTTGGCTTTAAGTATTTTTTTTTATCTATCTATCTACTACGTTTACGGAACGTAGTAATGCTAGATCTTAGATTTATACAAGCAAAAGAAATACAATCAAATTGAGAACCTCCTTAGCAATAGATCTAGGTACCTACCTAATTATAGGTAAATATACTTAAGTACCTGCTATCTTTAAAAAATTATAATAATAATAATAATAATTTCGGACAGTCCACTCAGCATTATCTAGCCCCAAGCTAAGCAGATCTTGTGTTATGGGTATAACTAGATGACTAATATACTTAATACAATACATTAGATAGATATTTTTTATTATACATAGAAAATATTATAGTAATAGATAAGAAATTAAGATGCTTAACCACAAAAACTAAAATCATTTAATATAAAAAACAACTAGGTATTATTATTATAATACAAATCAGCACCACGTGATTTATCATTTTGTGTGAATTTGTCACAAAACCTCAAAATGTCCAACGCGTGCGCGTTTATGTCTTTTGTTTGAAGACTCTGGACAACGATTATACGTACAATGCAAAGTACTACAGTTCCATATAAAAATCGCAATACTTAAAAGAAAAATAGTCTTCCTCATAAAGATAAATTCAAAACCTTACCTTAAACCTCAGTTCTCCCACAGGTGGGACGGCGTAGGGAAGAGCAGTGAAAGCAGAAATCTCCCTCCCCCCTCGCGACCGCATATAATACCCGAAAACATCTCCAAGGGGAGTTTGGACCAGGGGCCCATTTTCCCCTTTCACCAAACATAAACACAAAGTCACTACCACGAATAGAATAATTTTATTCGTCATTTCATAAACCCAGTTCTGCGTGACGCCGATCATCGTGCCGGCTTTAACACAAACGAAATGAATACAAGCAGGCAGCGCGTTTTTATTAGTTACCTATCCAACGGATTGTAATAGGCAAATGAACTTGGTTACACTACAGTACTGAGTACTAATGGATATTCTGTGGTTATACATGTCTTCGCGGGCCTCCGTCGATTCGAGCACTCGTAGTCTCATTCGAACTGCGGTATAGTAATTGCTACGTTGGCTTTGGAAGATTTAATGATTTCCCGATATTCTTAACAGTTATTATAAAAAATAAATAAATAGTGCTGGACAATCCACACAGCACCATGTAGCCCCAAAGTGAGCTACTCAAAGCTTGTGTTATAGGTACTGGATAACTGATATATTCATTAATAATAATAATAACGCTGGACATTCTACACAACACCATTTAGCACCAAAGTAAGCTAGCCAAAGCTTGTGTTATGGGTACTGGATAACTGATATATTTAATACATTATATATGTACATAGATAGATTTTTTTATCATGCATAAAAAATACCCAGACCAATGGTACAAATTTCTGCAGATCGTACACAAATTAGTTCAGAGGCAGGAATCGAACCCGTAACCTCTTGCGCCGCAGGCGGACCTTCGCCCACCGCGTTACATCGGTTGTCATAGGACTAGCTTAACACAGCGATTTTGTCAGCGTAAAGTAGATTCGTTAACTTAAAAAATAGTAAAAAAGTCATTTTTGTAGATGTATCTACCCCTTCGTCTTTAGTGGAACCACAAATTAAAATTCCACTGTCATAAAATCATGTGCTATTTGACTTTTTAATACAAAACTAAAAATCATAAAATATTGACATCTGTAGCTTCAAAAAGTTTGACACCGGACAGAGAATTTATGATTTTCAGTAAAAAGCCTATAACTCGAAAACCATTGAAGATAGATCCATAATTTTTTGGTTTTTCTGGGTCGTCGTGAACCCACCTGTCCTCTGTTTTCGGCTTTACGTCTATTTTCGGGACACCCTGTATACATACAAGGATAAAATGCTAACTTAGTAATAAAATCAACTCGTTTTGTACTCGATCCGTTTTATGGCTAACATTATATGCAACACTGTATGCAACAGTGCCTTAAATAATAACCTAATTATATCAGAGGTCGAGCAGTATCGAACCATAGTAATATTTAATTATATTTAATTCAATATCAATAATAATTTACAAAGGAAGAATGATTCATAGAAAGAATCTGTGATTATAACTAATAAGTCAAAGCAGTATTCAAGCTTCAGCGATTTGGGCTGGACATCTTCTCCAGAAAATCGCTTTTTCCTCTACATATTAAGATTAGGAACCTCCTTCTTTTGAAGTCGTATTAAAAGGGAATGAATGAATGAACATTTTATTGTACTATAAATAGACTTTTTATAGATTAAAAAAAAGCAAGGGCGACGACCGACAACGAGGTTGGGACCACCCCAGGCGTATCAGCTGGTGTACCAGAGGAACTGCAACGGTTTAGTCTTCTTTATGTATCTATGTCGTCTTAGTGGTGTGGACCGGTTCTCAAAAAACCGGATAACACCGGTGAGGGTGAGTATCGGAGCGTAATCGGTGTTTCTCTTAACCAACGGTTGATTGACAAGTAAAAATTTTTGAACGAATTATTCCGTCACTGTTAGGGGTGTTTCTTTGTTCGATATTACTTATTATTTGTTATTACCTACTATTTCTTGTTTACATTACTAATGCGAAACACACACAACGGATTTAGATGAGATTTTTTAATAGATAGAAGTGATTCCAGTCGATGGTTTATTATACTGTATAATACGCCTGTATAAAACAGGGGGGTCGCTAGTAATAACAATAAAGGATTGATAAAAAAGAAACGAATTCTTCCTTTATAACAGATCCTTCCTTAATGTTTAATAATGATATAATCTTTAATAATTGAGCGTGCATACTTGCGTGCACTACTCCTCAAAAATAAGGTTGACTTTTAGCTGTTCAAGCATGTGAGACATGCCCTACCTAGATAATAAAGAATAAAGTATCAGCACCTCTAATTGTGTGAAACGCTTTGTCACCGCGATCTAGTGTTCGTTCACTTTTACTAGCGACATCTAGTTATAAATTTCGGAACGAACATTTTATTTTGACTAGTTGTGGCCCCGCGCCTTCGCCCGTATTTTTTTTTTCTTGTTTCATCTGCGATCAGTTGTTTCAACTAGAGTTGCCACGAATAGTGATTTAGCCGAATACCGAATGTTCTGCAACGCTATCGGCCGAAGCGCCGAATATTCGGCCGCCGAACATTCGGCACTAAGTACATGCTTGTCGAACGCAAAATCGTGTCGCGCCTGTCTCACTCGAGCGCAGGCGGGCGTGCGGCGTGCGTGCGGCTATTTGATTGTTTGTTTCTATTGCGAGTTGGCACGTCACGGCACGCTTTGTCAGATCATTATAAAAATAAAACATCACCTACGATTTTGTAGAAAAGTTCATTAGTTCATTTTCAAATTTCAAAATTTGCTAAAGTTTATCTTTCTTCTCCCGTGAGTAGCGTGTATAGTGAGAGGTTGTTTTCTGAAGCTGGTATCATTTACGATGAAAGCGTAATTGTTTGCTACCATCAAATGCTGAAAAGCTTGTTTTTATACATCACAAGATTCACAAGTTGCCGCTGATTAAATTTACTTATTAAAATATTGAAATTTGGTAATAAATACAAATCTTGAGAAATATGATGAGTCTTTTTAGTCCACGATTTGGTATTTGGTATTCGGCCGAATAATAAGTACTATTCGGCCGAATACCGAGAACTAAAAAAAAGTGGCCGAAAGGGCCGAATACCGAATAGTAGCCGAATATTCGTGGCAACTCTAGTTTCAACTATGAGTTGATGATATATTTTATGAACTTTCTATTTTATTTAGGGTGGCGCACACTCCTGGACTATCACTCGTGGATCATGTGGACCTTCAATTATGTCCTTTCTTTTCAGCCTCCTCTAAAATGGGGGCTTAGTTAGCTTCCGAGCCAGTTCGTTGGGGTGATTTTCGCGTTTTTTCCGGTACGCCTTGGCTGTTTTTTGAATCCTATCAGCCACAGTTGGGATTTTTAGAATGTCATACAGTTCTGTGTTCCTTAGATACCACGGTGCATTGGAGATCGTTCCAAAAGACCATTGAAGCGGTGGATGGATTATATGAATATTTGAGGTGGAAGCTGTGCACCACAATTGAATGCCATAAGTCCAAATAGGTTTTATGACCGTTTTATAAATAGGAAGCTTGTTGTCAGTGGAGGGTTTCGAGTTTCGGTCTAGGTAGGAGCCAGTAGAGCTCTCTGTATCTCAGTCTAACTTCATTTTTTCTGCAGATGTGCTTTCCATGTCAGAAGGCGGTCCAGGATCCCGAGATATTTCACAGTATCGCTGATAGGCAGAGGGTGGTTACCTAGGTAAACTGGTGGACAGTCGCCTCGTTTTAGCGTGAATGTAACTTGTACTGATTTGGTTGTACTGGCTGCTATGCTATCCTCCATTTTATTAACCAGACTTCCACTTGGTTGAGGCTCCTTTGAAGAAGTTCTGATGCTACGTTTGGGTTTTTACTCTTTGCTAAGATAGCTGTGTCGTCGGCGTTTGTCGCAGGGGTAACATTTGGTTGTTACTGGTAGGTCAGCCAGCTGTAAATATAAGGACCGGTCTGATCCCACACTGACCCAGAACTGATCCTTGGGGCACTCCAGTTCGGGCAACATTTACCTACCTACTTCGCCCGCATGGAAATTTATTAAGTACTTAGTCAAATTCCAAAAAAATATTGCATGCCTCCTAGGCGTAGTTTCGTAAAAATAAAAAATATATGTTTAATGATTTACTTTGCAGTTTATCTATACCGAATTTAAAGTGAATCAAACTAAAAATCATTTTTTCCATACAAAATTTACCACCCTATTGAATCCCCTCAGAGGTTAAAATTTCCAAATTTTAATATTCTCTGTGTTATTCTAGGTTCTAAGCTATCTACATACCAAATATCAATTAAGTAACTTATGTAGTTAAGGAGATTACTGATAACAAACATTCATACATACTTTCCCATTTATTATATAATAGTAAGATTTTGTTTGGATAGATAGATAATTAACATTTACATTTTTAAATTTTAATTAATTATTAATAACTAGCTGCGCCCCGCAGCGACGCACGCGGGGAAATTTATTTATTTGTCAAATATCATATTTTTATACATTATATGCTATTCCCGACGAAGACAAATACAAAAACACAAAAATCATAAAAATCGGTCCAGCCGTTCTCGAGTTATAAGTGTTGTAACAAACACGACTTTCTTTTATATATATGTCGAATTAGAGGGAAAAGCAAGATCGTCTTCATGATCATCTCCATAAAACCGGATCACCAAGCATCAATGTGGTTTTGTCAGGAAAGCGCACTCAAGGTGTTATCCGGTACACCAATCTTTACTGGGCTAATGCAGTGCACGAGCGCATGCAATAATAAAGCGTAGCTACGATAATCATGCGATTTAACTCAAAATAATAATTTAGAAAAATGCAAGAGATGGTCACTGTCATTATTTCAACCAAAGTAATTAATTTTCTTTTATGACATTTGTCCATCCACAGTCTGTTGTCCTTGAATCAGATGTTCTATGGCCTGGCCGCCTATAGAGCAAAGAGACCGAATACATATCAAGAAGTTATCATTACTCTTGACTATGAAATGCATGGTATCAAAACGAAGGCTCGCTAGTATGAAATAGAATGAGGTCTGGAAACGCAGCGATCTGCGACACGACCATCCTGACCTCTCACACTCCTGTGTGAGGCAATATCTGAACTTAGAAAGGATCTACAATCTGACGCTTCTTCCGCTCGGCTATTCTGACGCCAAAAGGAAATAAATGATAGAGCAAAGGTCACCACAATAAAATTTGGAAGTAAAGTAAAGCTGTTGCACTTAACCAGTGCAAAATAACAAATGAAATCAAATCAAAAATAACGAAACAAAAGAACATCAAGCAAGAAAACGCACTATCAAATTCAGTTGGTAGGTTCCTGACTCAACACTCAGCACTTAACCAGTGCTTCACTATGCTTAACCAGCATTAAACCCAGAGCACTTAACCAGCGCTAACGAGTAGCACTTAACCAATGCTACTAAAGAGTGAAATGTCAGTCCAATTCAACGCAAACAGCAAATCGCAAATACAGGCGTTAAAAACAAAGAAAGTAATTTATTCTGTTTCGTTATTTCATCAAATCCAATGTCAAAAGTTCTATGACTGATATCATAAATGGTATCTGAGTAGAAAATCTTTGCTCTAGCATACTCTTTGAAACAATACTAAAGCCTTTTGATTTTAAAATAATTTCTTTTCCAAGCTATGCCTGATGGGTAAATTACTAGTCAATATACTTTGACAACAGGTCGGTTGTCATGGCAACGCAAATAACAAGACCTCAGGACAAATTTATTTTTCGCAAAGAAATAATTTATCAGGACTTACTTATGGCAATTATCCTTTGGTCTCCATAATAAAGTCAAAAGTACTCACAGATAGTTGCAGCAACAAATACCATCAAAATAATATTACGCATCACCATTGGTAGAAAGGTCGTTTTCATAAATAGGTGGGCAAGAAGTTACATCCACACTTCTGATGTCGAATTAGAGGGAAAAGCAAGATCGTCTTCATGATCATCTCCATAAAACCGGATCACCAAGCATCAATGTGGTTTTGTCAGGAAAGCGCACTCAAGGTGTTATCCGGTACACCAATCTTTACTGGGCTAATGCAGTGCACGAGCGCATGCAATAATAAAGCGTAGCTACGATAATCATGCGATTTAACTCAAAATAATAATTTAGAAAAATGCAAGAGATGGTCACTGTCATTATTTCAACCAAAGTAATTAATTTTCTTTTATGACATTTGTCCATCCACAGTCTGTTGTCCTTGAATCAGATGTTCTATGGCCTGGCCGCCTATAGAGCAAAGAGACCGAATACATATCAAGAAGTTATCATTACTCTTGACTATGAAATGCATGGTATCAAAACGAAGGCTCGCTAGTATGAAATAGAATGAGGTCTGGAAACGCAGCGATCTGCGACATATATACTGCCGTCCTAAGCGCAAAAGCGGTATCTCAGAAAAGCTAGTTTCGAGAAAATTGAAGTTATGTAAATAGTGTTTTCTTTTTACTTTGCAGGTCGATTATTAAACTTATTAAATGGAATTTACACATAATATTGGTTATATTTTTTTTTCATATGGTCAAAATATCAAAAATGCTAGTGTATTACCTTATTTCATGAGATACCGCCATGTCGCTTAGTGTATATAGAATTAAAAATTGAGTTACCGCTTGTTTGTTAGCTATTCTTGTACATGCTGCCATACAAAAACAATATAACTTTTGTAGGAAAAAAAACATATTATTTTAAAGCAAATTATTAATAAAATTATATTTTTTAACTCTTTTATTATATTTATTTAATATCACATATGAAAATCTCTAAAAAAGAAACGCTTTCTATGAATTTTTATCAGTTAAAGGTAGGAAGTTCTTTCCAAAAGGACGTTCTATTTGTGGTATAATATTTTGAAGAGATTTCAAAACATTTTCCTTTTTGTCTAGGGAAACGCCGGGTGGTAGGTAAAGTTCTCTTCTTGGGTGGAGGTAAAACTTGGGTTTTCAAGATTTTATTTCCAACTATGCTTGCAGTAATAGGGTCTTTATCGAATCCGGTTTTGTACTTCAGTTCCAAACTCCCTTGATTGTCTTCTACTTGGACCATTTCACTAATGTATGGACGTGGGTTAATTCGTGAAAGTTTATATTGTGTCGTGTAATCTTCCCAGTTATAAAAATCTTCTACATGAATTCTCTCACTTTGGGCTTCACGGTTTTTCCTGCTGTACTAACTGCTTTAATAAAGTCTGGAAAATCGTATATTTATTTTTGATGCGTTTCATTGATAACTTGAGCCTATGGTGGAAGCTGTCAGCCGACATGAAAGTGTGGCTGGTTCGAAGTATTTTAGCACAAACTTTAACGCCGACAGCGTTAAAGTAATTTGAATTGAGGACACAAGAATGAAAAAATAGAAAAAAAATAAGGAACAATTACATTTGCCGCTGCAACGGCACCATAAATTTGTATTAGAAATCCGGCCTTATCGTTCAAATCTTAAGGATCAATTTAATCAACTATTAAGCGGTATCTCAATCATTCTAAAACGATATTGCACAAATATACTAAGCGTTATAGCGGTAACTCAGTATTCGATTCAGTTCGTCATACTTGCCGCTAATTGCCTTCGAAAAATTGTAATGAATAACCGTCGTTTTTTTCGAGTTTTGGCGGTATTCAAATATTCGGCTATTTGCCTAAGTATTATTGATATACCTCTTCATCTCTTAGTAATTTAATGTAAAACTGAGATAGGGAAAACTTTTTTAAGGTTTTTTCTATATGTTTTAATTAAGATACCGCTATTCGGCTTAGCTCATTGGATGCGTATTTCTTTAAGCTATCCGATGACATAAAAATCAAATTTTCGATTTTTTTTGAGATACCGCTTTTGCGCTTAGCACGGCAGTATATATAGATTAATTATTTAAATTATTAATAGCATTATACAATAGCCGTTTAGACAAATATATAAGCGCATATTTAAGCTGCTAGAATCGCCTGCTTAGAATTGGCAATTTCATGAGTCATCATTTTACAGGGCGGAATGCTAATTCTTTTAAACTTAAATTAGTATTTTTACCCTCTATATGGCCATAATGCCTAAAGTCATATTAAAATCGGTTAAGCTGTTCCGGACTTTAATTTCAAAAAAATTGTATTATTATATTATTATAGTAAAAAGTAGGTATCGTGTATATGTACACTAGTAATATCATGATAGTAACACTTCAAGACTGTGGGTTCAGGAATAATTTACATGAAAACGATCGAAAACTACCAGGTGTTTAAGTAGGTATCTTTGTATAAGATCGACAAATGATGCTTTAGTCTGATCAATAATATCTACCTACATGAACTGTCGTACCATGCAACGACCCTTCTTAATTAAGAGAAGGTAGTTTCGTCGATAGGTTCATTCATACCTTAGTTGTTCATTCATACGTAAAGTGAGCAGCTGCAATACCTACCTAGGTTTACAGTTTTCTAAAACGAGACCTAGTTCGACAAGATTGATCGAAGAGGGATCTTTAGGAGTACGTAACTTAATCTAAGTAGGCTGAGGCTGTATTCAAATAGCTAGTTAATAGGTACCAACCTAAGTTTCTCACTACGATAAATAAATAACTTTGATAAACTCACAGAATATCGTTGAGATACTATCCCAGAATATTAAAAATATTGTAATTTGTAAACGCCGTCTCACCTAACCAGATCGTTTAAATGATAAAGAACCAAGTGGCGATAGACTTTAGGATTTTATTAGCGTTGTAGCTGTTTTCTATATTTTCTGTTGATAAGATGTAACATTCTGTTGAGGAGAAAGGATTTCCTTCGTGTGTGGTACCGTGCTGGTTTTTCCGGCGCCGACAGCGGCATATATTCCTTTTTCTCTGCGCTCGTTAATGAGGTGAAATTTAAGTTGCGCTTGCGATACGTCAGCTGTCTCTTTTCGCTGCTACTCCTTTTCTTTCCCAGCTCGTTCATTTTCCTTAGTAAGTCACTATTCTGCTCAACGATTTTATTGGTAGTCGATTTAACGTTAGACAATTCCTGATTCAATTTTGGAAGGTGCACATTGTTCATGCGTTCAATTTTTTCCGAGAGTACACTGATAGCGTTCATCAGATTATCTTTCGAGCTGGTTTTTTCTGGTAGTTTTATTGCTGGGTTCGTTGAGTGGCACAGCGAACACGTCCATTGGAGGTTGCGGTCTCCGCAGTCGCTCATATTATCTTTACAAGTTTCTCTACTAGCATCATCTTTACACTTTAAATGGTACTTGGATTGGCAGATACTGCATTTCAATCCATCTTTACTTCTGAGAGACTTTTGACATCTCTGGCAAATCATCCTAGAAAATTAATAAAACTAGTGGGTAAGTTTTGTAACTACCTATAAACTTAGTCAGCTGGATGGTCAGTTTAGTTTATTCAGTCCATATATGATCTGTAGGTAAGTACCTTGACTCGTAATTATATTTTAGCAAGGTTCCCTCCAACTACATAACTTGCTACACATTTTTATCAACTTTTAAGCAGAAGGTAGATGGCTTAGGGCCAGGAACTGCATTTTCCTTAGTTACATATCCTAAACAGATTCAAATAGCACACATAAACATAATAAGCGATAAGAATGCTCATTAATACTGTGTTCTAAATATCTTTACTTGCTGGTGGTGGACCAGCGACAATTTGCCATCCAAATACTGGACGTGTTCTAAGTACAAGATAGCGAGCCAAGTAACTGTTTTATTAGTTATATATGAGGTAAATAATAGGTACCTTGACGACCGCAGTGGCATAGCTCGCGAAGGTCCTCCTGCGACGCTGCAGGTTGCGAGTTCGATCCCCGCCGCAGGACAAAAGAGTGAGTGATCTGCAGGCATTTGGTCCCGCATTTCGGCCTAGGTGTAAAAAAGCATGAGTAGATATAAGGTTTTTGTAGCTTCATCTGATGTACTTACAAAAACTACCAAACTTCTTCAAATTTCAAGCATTATTAAGGATAGGTTTTTAACTCAATAAAGACAGATCAGATTTTGACAAAATATAATATATGAAACGTGAACGGCACTAGTTTTCAGATAAAAAAAAAATCATCAGAAATTGATGCTCCCGTAAATAAGTTACCTCCTCCTCTACTTGAACTCTGTTAAAAACTAACTCTGCGTAGGTACTTAGAATATTTAGGCTCTAAGCCCTGTGAAATGTCTGCTATTATTTATTCACAGAATAACTCACGTCACCAATTTCTGGGCTGGTTTGCAGAGCTCATCAGATACCTTAACTAATAGGTATCTGTTTTATCTAGATCCTCTTGATATCCATGAAATCTGATAATTGTAGCATGTTTGTAGCAAATACCCAAATACCTACCTGTGTACGAAGGCGAGTCTAGTTCAGGTGTATTATGTAGGTGGCTTTTATTTTAAATCTTTGTTTAACGACCGTTACATAAATGAAAACGGTCGAGCCCTATTGCTCTATTAATATGGATAGTATATAACTTTGACCATTTGACCTTACCTACCTAGCGATAAAAGGAAAAATATCACTATCCACTCACCTGCTACTTGATGGTTGGTTGTCCCGCCTTTGATATCTTTATTATATTAGTTTATATAGCCCATATACTAAAATAAATATGTACAAGTTCCTACATAAAAGAAATACAAAAAAAAGTCTTAGAAAATTACCCAAACATCTAAGTTGAAATCATGACAGACAAATGACCAATACAGAATCATTTATACCAAAGCGTTTACGAAGTATTTATATTCTCTTTGCCAAAGCGAATATAAATATATAATATTTTACAAAAACTAATTACTCTAAAACAATTTTTCTTTTCTCTAAAATCCTCTCAAACGATTCTCAAACGATTAGCATTATCAAATCATTAAAATAAGAAAGTCGGGGGGCCAACTTCACACAGGTAAAGCGTGGACTGAAGAAATCACCCTTATATGTAGTGTCAAAATCACGAAAAACCATAGATCTCACCGATTATGAAACATTGATCCTAAGACCAAGTAGGTACCTTACGTTCAGTTTAAATGAAATAAGAAAAGTCGTTTTAGTTACACCCAGTATTATGTTCCTTGGTTACACCATTTATAACTCGAGAACGGATGGACCGATTTTTATGATTTTTGTGTTTTGGATGTGTCTTTGTCGTGAATAAATAGTAATGGTATAACTACATAATAAGTAAGTATATAAAAAATATGATATTTGACAAATAGATTTCCATGCGGCGGGCGAGGGGCGCAGCTAGTTGGTACCTACTAAGTTAATCGTCTCGCATAAGATTGTACCGAGAATGAAAAAAGGGCTCTTTAGTTAACTGATCCCGCTCTAAACTTATCCAACGGGATGAGTTGACCAATTAATAAATTTAATTATTTTTGATAGGTCAACTGATCCCGCTTTTAAAAAATGTGAAAAAGTAGTGTATTATTTGAACTTTAAGTACAATCATGAACAAAATGAGACACTATTGTTCGGTTATACTGATAAATTATAAAACCACAATCGGTTGATAATTTAACATAAAAGTAGAAACTAAACAAGTAATCAGTCTAAAAATTTTAAGCATCTAAACAGGGAACTGCTACTTCAAATTTTTACCCAATAGTATCGAACTTTCGATCGAGAAGTCATGAGTTCGATTCCCACCTATTTACTGACGTAAACCCAATCCTCATACAAGCATTAAGATAAAAAAACTTGATTGTGTATTAGATATATTATGTACGTACATAAATAACAATGTAAGCGAAAAAAATTAAATAAAAATAACACTGTTTTATGATCAAACCAGTAGGGAACTGGTGTTTCAAATTTTTACCTGATAGTATCGGACTTTCGATTCCCACCCATTTACTGATTTGCTGACGCGAACCCAATCCTAACACAAGCATTGAGATAAAAAAATCTTAATTCGACTTCTTGATTATGGCTCTGCGTCTAGTTCGCAATTTTGCCAAAATCTTAATTAATAATAATATATAATTTCGGACAGTCCACACGTCATCATATTATAGCCCCAAGCTAAGCTGTTACTAGATGACTGATATTATATAATAATTAGATATGTATATAAATAACAATATAAAATAAAAAATAAATAAAAAACACTGATAAATGAACAAAACACTGTCTTTTTGCGCACCGCCACGAGATTGATCCATCCTTATTTTTTATTTTTATGTAACTAGCGACCCGCCTCGGCTTCGCATGGTTTTATTATACCTATAAACCTTTCTCTTGAATTAAAGATTTAAGCAAACATAGGGACACAGGGACAGAGAAAACGACTTTGTTTTATACTAAGTAGTGATCATAGCCATGCCTTATTAACTTTTAGGAACCTCTTTGAGTAGTACTTATATACAGAGATGGATCGCCACGTGAAGTTGAAGAACTATCTTCATATATTTTGATATTTTGATGACATTTTGATGAGTCACAGCAACCATGCTGGGAGGCTGTGATAGCCCTACCGAATGGGCCCGCCCGTTTAACGTGCAGAATCGCGTAGGCTAATATCGTGACCTGGAACGCGTTCAGAGCGAAGTTTCACTTCTCAACTGTTTTTGTCTACTCTTAAGCTAAAACCTCAATTACAAAAGTCATCATCGTCATCATCAACCTATATTAGTCCACTGCTGGTAATAGGCCTCCCCCAATGAGCGCCATAGCGCCCTGTCTTCAGCTTGACGGATCCATCATCTGAAAGCAGTCTTTCGCAGATCGTCATCCCACCTGGCCGGAGGGCATCCTACACTACGTTTACCGAGTCGCGGTCTCAACTCAAGAACACGTTTACCCCAACAGACACGTTTACTACAAAACTCAATCCTTGACTAAATACGAAAAAAATAGAAAGATGGCTTTCTATTTACTGATTACATATTTAAGATTCTTGTCTGTAATCGATCGAATGCAGGTAGTCGTATTCGCACAATTCGACAAGTTGACCTTCAACTGCACATTTCCCCAGCGCAATATATTCGTGCTTTTGTACTTGCATTGTTGTTTTCCTAAATCTTACGTGAAACACTTTTTTACGTGTCTATACAAATCATAAAATGTGTCAATGGGATGAGTTGACCGATTCAAAATTTCATTAGGTCAACTGATCCCGCGGGATAACTTCGAGCGGCCTCAGTTGACTAAAGACCCGAAAAAAGTTCATTACTTTTCAGTAACGCCTAGGCTAATTAATAAGCAAACTTGTACACTTGATATCACATTTAATAAATTAGTAGGTCCATTTATACTAGGTATTATATTATAGGTTAGTACCTATAATATAATATCTAGTATAAATGGACCCCGACAGCGACCCGCCCCGGCTTAGGTCCGCTGTATTATTAATTTAAATTTCCTCTTGCATCACTCTCATCTTATAAAAACAGCGTCAAAATCCGTTGCGTAGTTTTAAAAATCTAAGCATGGCTACATTACATAGGGACAGACATGGGACAGACATCGGGACGCGACTCTCATTTTGGGTTCAAATAAAATATATAAACAATGCTGGACACTGGACAGATCACCCCAAATCATTTAGCCCCAAGTTATAAGCGGTATTGCACTACACGTTATTCAGGGCCCTAACTAACGGGCCCTGAATATCGTCCGGCTAAATCTTACTACACCACTCTTAGTTAGGGTTAGGCTCCCTGAATACCGTGTAATGGGTACCTACGAGATAACTTGATTTTTTTATAATACTTTCTCTTTTTTATACACTATACTTTACTGCACACCAAAGAAATGAAACAATGTTTAAAACACAAAAATATAATATATCTTCCGTTTATGTACAATGGTTGACTTTATTGCTTATAGCGATCTGTGCCAGGCAAAATTTAGAAGGATTAGAAATTATTGATAAAAAATAGACAGTGACGTGTAAATTATCGTTATTTATTTATGTTTGAAGGCTTGCCAACATTGCACATAATAAAACATTAGCAGTGAACACAATTGTAAAAGATCCATAGTGTAGAATGTGCACCTCTAACAGGCATGCACAACATTTACCAAGAGCACAATTGATAGATGCAATAAAAAAAATTATTTATATTTATTTTAATAAAATTAATTAATAAAATTAATTAATTAATAATAAAATTAATTTATTAATTATTAATTTTAAATTTGATTGTAAATAATAATATACCTACTTTAGATAAAATAAATAGTATTAATAAATTTATTAACACTTAATAATTTTATTTTAAGGTAAGGATATTTTCATATACCATATTTTAGAATATACCTACTTGTTTACAAAAAAAGCGGATAACGGAAAATAAAACTTAAGTTTATTCTTTTAGTCCACGGGAGAAAGATGCAACTCAAAGGTAAATAATTGGATCAACTTTAGGTTAGATGAATAACAGTTATATTTTTTTCAATAATATGTAGTACCTAAGCGTCGATATTTACGAAGCCATAAACAAATAATTAATACTGGACCATTCACACAGCATCATCTATACCCAAGCTATAGGGTAAAAGCGGGTAATGCCGGTCAGTTGGCAATACCGGTCACCTTACTTTTTCACCAAATACTGCGTTTATGCACACTCACTCATGCAAAGAGTGTGGGGGGTCCATTCCCTGCCCCGCCGCACCAACACCTTCTTAGTTCCGACGATTCGTCACTGCGTTAAAGACTTGTGTGTGTTTTGCGCCAAATTGTTATAACTTTCTGGCCTTAGAAAATAAGAGGTGAGTACTGTAATTTTTATATTTCATTGATTGTCTATAATAATTATTGCGTGTCAGTTATCTAACTATTCGTTAGATTGTGGATTTCGATCAATAAGCAATGCATTTTTTTATAATTATTTTTAACCCCAAACATGCGGGTAATGCCGGTCACGTTGACCGGCATTACCCGCCGCAAGTCTCAGATACAAATAGATGATATTTTGTAACGCAATAAAAGTGTTTCTGTTCTATGATCGTAGAGTTTGTCATTATACCTTGTTTATTTTATTAAACCACCTTATAAAAGGAGGAGGTTCTTTGTTTGAATGTTTGTATTTTTTTAATATTACTGATTTTTCTGCCAATTAAGGACGAATCTTGATGACCCCATTTCATTTTTTTGTTATACTATCTGGTCTGTAATTGTTCATACTCATGCATACATTTTTAATTTAAGCATATCAAAACAACGGACTAGGAGCCGAGAGCTAAAGGTGAAATGGAGACGATTTAACCAGAGCATTCGAACTTGTTGAAGATGGGGCTTTAATAAGAGAAGCAGCGTGATCTACAGGTATCCCCTTTCAACCCTCCAAGAAAAGCTGAAAAATAAGAACCCTGAACGATTCCCCTGAAGACTATATTTGCGATTTATGCCGTTGAAATAAATTACCGGTATTGCCAACCAGCTGACCGGCATTGGCCGCTATGTCGGGCAATACCGGTCAAAGCTATATTTTTTTTAAAAGTCTATTATTCCATATTTTTTTTAGAAAACAGATCTCAATATTATTTATTATGAAAGAATAATAATTAAATTTAAGTATTCCAAATAGATTTTAAATAAAAAGTAGTTTTTTTTGTAATTTATGTTAAATTTTTCTTAGGTGACCGGCATTACCCGATATTACCCTACACAGTTTGTGTCATTTATAATAGTACTACAACTGATATCTACATATATCTATCTATCTTTATATCTATACTTATAATAAAACTGAAACAGGTCTAATTCTGTACATTGAAGATATTTTGAAAATATTTTTTGGAGGTCACTCTATTATCGATACTCAAGCCAAAACTGTATTTTTTTTCATACATGTCTGTCTGTCTGTATCGTAAACGCGCATCACGCCGAAACTACTTGATGGATTGAAATGAAACTCGGCATGATTATAGGTCATACTACGAGGAAGGGCATAGGATACTTTTTATCCCGAAATTCAGTAAGGTTCTCATGGGAGAGGGTATGAAAGTAAAAATCCTTTACCGCGCATCACGCCGAAACTGCTGAATGAGTTGGAATGAAACTCGGGACGATTTGAGTTCATACTACAAGGAAGGACATGGGAAACTTTTTATCCCGGAATTCGGTAAGGTTCCCCTGGGAGAGAGGGTGAAAGAAAAATTCTTTAACCACGCATCACGACGGAAGAGAATGAATTCGAATGGAACTCGGGACGATTGGACATGGGATACATTTTATCCCGGAATTCAGTTTGGTTCCCCTGGGCTATACGGGTTTTCAAAAATTTCTCACAGCATCTGCATGAACGACGCGTAAAGCGTCGTTCATGCAGAGCGTCGTTCATGCAGAGATAAATTAAATAAGAAACAAACATCAGAATAAGAGTAACAAACATCCATCCATCTATCAATCTATCCATCCATCTATCCATTCATACTTATAAACTTTCGCGTTTACCAGTTCAATTCAGTTTGGTTCCCCTGGGCTATACGGGTTTTCAAAAATTTCTCACAGCATCGTTCATGCAGAGATAAATTTTTGAAAACCCGTATAGCCCAGGGGAACCAAACTGAATTGAACTGGTAAACGCGAAAGTTTGTAAGTATGAATGGATAGATGGATGGATAGATTGATAGATGGATGGATGTTTGTTACTCTTTCACGCAAAAACTCCTCAACGGATCTGGATGAAATTTTGCACAACGATAGATCATAAGCTGGAATAACACATAGGCTTTATTTTATCCCGAAAATCCCACGGGAAAAGGAATTACGCAAGTAAAATCGCGAGTACTCGAAATACTAATCATGCGCAGACGAAGTCGCGGGCACCAGCTAGTTTTTAATATACATGCAAAGAAAACACCTAGGACTCCGGAACAAATACTTGCAGATCGTACAAACATTTGGCGGGAATTGAACCTCCTACTCCTGACCTTCGCTCAGTGCCACTCCGGTCGTCTATAATAGTCTATATAAATCTGGTTAATATCATAATATTCGTACCTTCTCATTTTTTTTTTCAGAAAAAAGTGAAGATACTGCTTGTAATACTGAGATAGGTTTGCCAATTTTTATAAAACTAACAGTTGGGATCCAAAGTTGGTCTTGGTTGCCACCAAACTCTGTTTTCGTAACTCTTCCTATATTTTTTATACGTAGTTTCCTAAAAATATTTAGCCCTTCTACGATGTAGTCATATCGAGATCTAGTCATACCTGCTGTCTCGTCGTATTGAGATGTAGTCCTAAAGCTCCTAACCCATTAATTCGCCCAATATTTTAACTTTAAAGGTCACCCATGGAATATTAAACATCACTAGGAAGTTAAATAACTATGTCTAGCTAGACTCTAGTGATCCTGTATGTATGGAAGAATTGTTTCTTCAAGTCAATTAATGAGTACTCAGTATTCCTTAGTCGACTTAAAGGTTGCTGAAATTTTGAACTTGCCGTTCCACTAGTCCTAGACTAGAGGAACGCCGAGCTTTACAGCGTTGTTAGAGGTTTGTGGTCATAGAAAACGATTACCCCGAGGGTTCTCATTTTCTATGTATACATTCCTCATATATACAAAGAGTGGTGAGTGCGACATTCCCGCCGACTATGCCAGCCAGACGTCTGGCTGAAGAGTGAAGATACAGTGGGTAGTGTATCCACTCACACGTCCAGCCGAGCCGCAAAAACATGGGTCTAACGTCCGTGTCGCGCGGCAGCGATTCACGGCGCCGCGAGTGCGTCCCATTTTTAACATAAATGGTTATATCTTGCTAACTACTACAGCTACGCTCGAAGAAAAAATACCATAAAAAAGCTAAAACTATACGGAATCGATATATCTATTGACTTAAGTCTTAGAAATAATCATATGGTCTCAAAAAGATGCCTAAACTTGAGAAATTAGTCGAAATTCATAAAAAATTTATTTCTTACTTGCATTTATACTTTAATTTGCAGTTCTACCTAATCCTGCATATATATTATTAAACTAGAAGATACAAGCTATTTTTTGATATCAATCAGTCACTACCTTCTCTTACAATAATTACCAGAATAAACCAAAACAATCCACCTCTCCACATTCATGAATGAATCTCGCTCTGCCTTGCGAAGTCGGCAAGATGGCGGCGTTTAAGGTTTGAATACACAATTTTCATCATCATCATCAGCTCGTCATTCAACCCAGAATTCTTTTTCTGACTAGCTTCTGACCCACAATAGGCTGATGATGATAATATTAAATAAAAAGGATAAGTACTTAAGCATTTTTTTGTTAATACACGCTCCAAAAAACCCAATGATAAAAATATATACATATATTCAAACGAAAATATATTAATATAATAAAAATTATGAGTGAACCACAATAGATTGATGATGATAATGTTAAATAAAAAGTATTTTTTTTTGGTTAGTAGGTACATGCTGTAAAAAAACTATCACAAAAACATACGACCAAACCACATTCTTGCGTGTACAAACCCTTACTAATCACGTTTCGAGTTCCGTCCATGGATACTACATTATCCATGATGAAAGACCTGTAGAATGTATTGAGTTTAACGTGAAATCTTAGATAAATCGAGTATATTTC
The DNA here is from genome assembly GCA_944547425.1 of Eupithecia centaureata. Lineage (NCBI taxonomy): Eukaryota > Metazoa > Arthropoda > Insecta > Lepidoptera > Geometridae > Eupithecia > Eupithecia centaureata. The sequence goes on from OX155675.1 coordinate 11,833,953, forward strand.
CACTTAAAAGGCTAAGGAGGCAGATAATTAATAACTGTTGTTCATTATTTACATAATATTTCATTAAATAAAACAATATTCTAAAAGAATTTACAAATTCTAGCCACCACTGTTGTCGTACGAGCAACATGTCGAAATTTGATGTTTTGTTTGCCATCTCTAAGTGAAACTTTATCTTATAATCCATACTTAATCGTACAGTAAAGGAATTCAAGATCATTTTGATGTATAATAAACCCAGAGTTATATTAATAATTGTATAATACTTACGACATTGTTAGCGGAGCTCCGTATGCACAACACAGTTTGACAGCGCGCACTGCTAGTACTAATTTCTGAATTTTTTCTTCACTAGAGGTCGCACTTCACAATGACACCTATGTGTTTTTACGGTAAACTATTTCATTGAGAAGCCATCTCTCAAGTGAATTCGTTTAAAAAGTACCTCCTTAGATCGCTAGATGGTGTTTTTTCCAATTCGGTGCTTTGGACGGTTTAGTATCCACGGACGTAAGACGCGACTTTTTTTTTGGATACTCCTGTATCCACGGACGGCTGAGTGGGTATGGGTCGAATCTGATTCCGAAACGTGCGTTCTCGTCAGCGCGATCTAGAGCTCGTTCACTTTTACTAGCGACATCTAGTTATAGAGTGCCGAACGCAAGTTTGGAAATAGAGGTCACTTGTTTAGTTACTTTTTCAAACTTACTGAAATGAAATGAATGAATGGGTCACCATGGCAAGATTGGCAAGTTATCATGACTTGGCTCGAATGACATCGAAGTGTGCTAAAAACCTAAATCGGGCAGACTATAGATACGATTTGTCCAGCTCTTCAATTTTATACATAGAACTACAAATTTTAGTAGGTAGGTACTTTTAGTATAGACATGAACTTTTCATAGTATTCTTTCATATATTCATCAACAAAACAGCTTAAAAATTAATTATGGCTAAAATAAAGAAACTTTAATTACGGAGCAAAACGAATCTCAAACTCTAAGAACCAAGCCGATAGCCGATTTTCAGGGAAATTCTGAAAAATCCTGACAAGAGAAGTCAAAAATACGAAAATAGAAGAAAGAATGAGAAAAATAAATGCTGAAGGTAATAAAAAGGTCTAGCCGGCAATGACACCTAACTCACTGAAGTCAAAAAATACGGAAGACAAGGCAGTATGGCTATATTGTACGTCGTAGCTGAGCGTCTCGGGAGAGGATGGGCCGCGAACGGGTGCCAAATGATCTACAATAGCTTTATATCTCTCACCCTGTTCGCAGACGTATCCCGCCACGGTGATGCCGAGCCTCAGCGAGTTCTTGTTGAGTTGTACGTCGTAGCTGAGCGTCTCGGCTTCCGCCTGAAGTCAAAAATACAAAAGAATACTTATTCTTTCGTATTTTTGACTTCAGGCGGAAGCCATATAACCATACTGCCTTGTCTTCCGTATTTTTTGACTTCAGTGAGTTAGGTATTATTGCCGGCTAGCCCTTTTTATTACCTTCAGCATTTATTTTTCTCATTCTACCATTCTCTGGTTCAATAGTAAAGTGATAGCTGTCAGTTGAAAACGATTATCCCTAGGGCCGAAAAGTATCACTTTCAACCCGCTCTTCAGGCAACTTCAGACCTATTACTTTCAGAGTACGAGTAGGTAATGAAAAATCATTGTTTAACATTGTAAGGTATTCATAAATATCATTATTCCGTTTTTTTATTATCTTAGTAGGTATTTAATAAGTAGGTACACTAAAACAACTTACGGTAAGTACTTTATTTTTAAAAAAATATCATCATCATCATCATCAGCCTATAAGAAATATAAGAAATAAGAAATAATTCCGGACAGTCCACACAGCATCATCTAGCCCCAAGCTAAGCAGAGCTTGTGTTATGGGTACTAGATGACTGATATACATAATACAATATACTACATAGATAGATATTTTTTATTATACATATTAAACACCCAGACCAACGAAACAAATTTCTGCAGATCGTGCACAAATTTTGTTCCGAGGCGGGAATCGAACCCGCAACCTCCTGCGTCGCAGGCGGACCTTCGCCCACCGCGCCACATCGGTCTATATTAGTCCACTGCTGGACATAGGCCTCCCCTAACGCCCTTTAAAATTCTTATTTTTATTTAACACAATGCCTAGAAAAAGATCGAGTCTCTCTCACTAGGTACTCAAGACAAGCTAAAAAATTAAGGACGATTAGATCTCAAGAATCAAATGAAGATCACGAGGCGAGACTCTCTGAGACTCGAGAACGCCAGGCTACTGCCCGCAGTATGGAAAATCCTTCTCAACGATAAGCCCGACTAACAGATGATCTTGAACGCCATACTTTGTCTCGGAATTTAGGTAGTGAGGCAAGGAGTAGTAGGTACCTACGCGATTGAGCGCTGAGCGTGCGAGAGCCATAAGTTGTCTCGAGTCTGAAACATTTAGTGGGCCTCTTCCAGTAAATATTTCAGAGACTCGCTGGTTTACAGTCATCGAGGCCTACTCTCAACCGCTGGATATCAGTGAATAAAGGGATGCACGACTTGCAGCTCATCGAGAACTCCATACGTTGTCAAGAGTTTCAGAGACCTTACTGAAAGACACTCACTTGAGCTCTCAGCGTAGCGGCACAGTTGCGACTCATCATCATCAACCTTTATTAGACCACTGCTGGACATAGGCCTCCCCTAATGAATGCTATTGTGCCCTGTCTTCAGCTTGCCGCATCCAACATCTGTCAACAGTCATTCGCAGATCGTCAGACCACCTAGCTGCCGGAGGCCATCACGGTCTCCACTCAAGGACACGTTTACTCCAACGGTTGTCGGTTCTTCGCCAAGATATGGCCGCCGCGGCCCACTGACACTTTAGCTTGCAAATTCTTTGAGCTATGTTGATAACTTATTGGTTCTCTGTCGGATGTATTCGTAACGAATCCTGTCATTCAGAGTAACTCCAAGCATAGCTCTTTCCATAGCTAGCATAGGTAGGACGCACCACACCGATATTGAAAACTTTCGTTTTCAAACATTGCGGTGTAGATGACGATAATACCTGACGTAGTTTCCCAAATGCTGCCCAGCCTAGCTGGATCCTACTCTTGGCCTTCTTCTCAAAATTGTTTTTACCTAACTGCACAATCTGCACAAGGTCATCATCATCAGCCCCTATTAGTCATATTATCAGACATATATTATAGTATATTACAAAACCCCTGGATTGAGAAAGAAAAAAGTGCGTTTACATAATGCACCAAGGATTAAGCGTCATTTTCATTTAAACTTTTTGTGAAGCTCTATGTTGATTTCTCCCGTGTAAGTCAGCCAACCAGTGTTCCAAACCAGTTTGTCGAACGACGTACCTACGTGTACCACATTATTGTTGCTGGGTAATTGTTTGTAATTAAATGAAAAGACTCCCTACTTTAGTCTTAGGTCTTCTTCCCAGTGAACTCAGGAGTAAATCAGAATTATTCTAGGGATAAAGCGGATGCTCATAGCCGCACTCGTACTTTGTACGTCGATCCTACATTTTAAGGAATAACCACAAACAGAGCTGCTATTATGTCTGTGGGAATACCCAATTCCTACCTGGGTGTTAAAAGTTATGTAAATGGTTGAGTTAAAAAAATAATAATATAAAAGTACCCACTTTTATTCAGTTTAATACTCGACCATATATGGTAGATTATAATATTATGCTTCATTGTACAAAAACTTTATAATGATTATCAGATTGAGATATACAAAGCTAAAGTTAAACATTATAAAAGAGTTCCACATTTCTTAAAAAATAAAGTAAATGACATAAATCCCATAAACCCCTATTTAAAGGTTAATAAGTCTTCAACAACCATCCTAAGCACCATTTTGAGCGTTATTTTTTCATTTACAAGTTAGAGTGGTATTTCTTGTGAGGGGCGAGTCCGTCAGCCACCTGGCTACCCAAGTCAGGGTGCACCAGAGTGAACATCTTGATAGCCCTCTCTTGGATGAACCCAGCGGCATCCTTCAGGTTACCAACAATATTAGCGGCAGTACGTTTCTTTTCCTCAGGGCTGAAGACTTTGGAGTAGAGGTTCGTGGCTTGTCCGAAGTTGTCTTCGGTCTGTCCACTGTCGTAGCGGTCCACGTCGCCGGTGACAGTGTAGCGAGGTTGAAGGCGCTGCGCGCGCGGGCACTCCTGCGGGCCCGAGAACGAGTTGGGGAAGTAGTTGGGGCAGTCGTTCTGGTTCTGGAGCACTTGAGGCCCGTCGCGCTGGTAGTTGGACACTGTCACGCGGAACGGACAGTTGACCGGGATCTGCAGGTAGTTAGCGCCAAGCCGGTGTCTGTGAGTGTCGCTGTACGAGAACAGGCGACCTTGCAGCATCTTGTCCGGAGACGGCTCGATACCCGGCACCAGGTTCGCAGGACTGAACGCGATCTGCTCAACCTCCGCGAAGTAGTTCTTGGGATTCCTATCCAACACCAATTTGCCGACAGGAATGAGAGGAAACTCCGAATGAGGCCAGACTTTTGTCAAATCAAACGGATTGAATTTGCAGCTCTCCCCCTGCGCCATGGTCATGACCTGGATGTAGAAAGTCCAGCTCGGGAAGTCACCTTTTCCGATGGCGTTGTAAAGATCCCTGATGGAATAGTCTGGGTCCTGGGATGCGAGATCTGCAGCCTTGGTGACGTCCAAGTTCTTGATGCCCTGGTTGGTTTTGTAGTGGAACTTAACCCAGTGCGCGACCCCCTGGGCGTTGATGATCTTGAAGGTATGCGATCCATAGCCGTTCATGTGCCTGTAGCCATCCGGAATGCCGCGGTCCCCGAACAAGTACAGAACCTGGTGAGCAGTCTCTTGTCTCAGCGTTATAAAGTCCCAGAACATATCTGCGTCCTTGAGATGCGTGGCGGGATTACGTTTTTGTGTGTGAATAAAACTGGGGAAGAGAGTTGGGTCCCTGATGAAGAATACGGGGGTGTTGTTGCCAACAAGGTCCCAGTTGCCGTCATCTGTGTAGAATTTAACGGCGAATCCTCTCGGGTCGCGCACGGTGTCGGCAGAGCCGCTCTCTCCGCCGACGGTCGAGAAACGCACTGCGATGGGTGTCTTCTTCCCGATGGTGTCGAATACTTTTGCCGCGCAGTACTTGGAGATATCGTGTGTTACTTCAAAGTAACCGAAGGCTCCAGCTCCCTTGGCGTGGACCACGCGCTCGGGGATGCGCTCGCGGTCGAAGGAAGACATCTCATCCAGAAAGTTGATGTCCTGTAACAGAGCCGGTCCATTCTTCCCGATAGTTTGGATTGCGGTCTTGACGCCCACTGGTGATCCAGATTTGGTGGTGATGAATCCAGGAGAATCCTGGAAAAGGGAAAACTTTGTTAAAACAAACAGATACCATCGAAATAATATGCACAAAATTCAAATCAAATAATTAATTACACAAATATACATATCCTTAGAGATTTCTAGTGAGACCCAAACTAAGCACTAGGATTGCGTCTTGGGGGTCAGGAGAGCACAAGTTAAGACTAAACAATAGTATTTATGGGCGTAAGTAGGTTAGGTACATTATTGTGTTAAAGTTATTATAAATTTAATAAATATAAAAGAAGCTAGCAAAATGTAGTGAATGGTGAGGTAGGTGGGGATCTTATTATAAGTTATAATGTATAGAAATGTTTCTAGGCAGGCAATAAAGTGGGTACAGGATATTAATAACAAGAGAATAATATGCACACTGCATTATTTTTCAAGATTTTCCTGTACTTAGTTGTTATATTGCTAAAGTCAATAACTATTATTTTATTATAGATTTATTAATTATTATCATTATATATTATTATTATGATTCATAACAAGACATGTAAATTCAATTACAGCACTTAATTACCTATGGGTATGCCTAGATGACAGTAATAATTCACCCTAGGATGTTCGGATGTTTGTTACCCCTTTACGACAAAACAATGGAACAGAAAGAGCTGAAATTTTGTTACGATGTAGGTACCAGGTTCAAGACTTGTGTTAATATTTTTATTTTACTTTATTAACAACGAAAATTACAAGCAAGGAATATAAAAATTACAACTAGTATTTACAATTGAAACCATTGAGCTATCTGCAGACGGTTGCAAACAGTGTAAAAGTAGCTCAATTTTTATTTTATACTTTTTTCCCGAAAATACCGTGCAAAGACGCGGGCAGAAAGTACTATTATAAATAAGAAAATTTGGATGGATGTGTATTAGTTACATATTTTAAATAATTTCCATTGATATAAATAAAATTAAAAATTGACCGATAAGCAATTTGTTAGCTAACATGCGTTATCCTAGATACATATGTGGACGTGAGACGACCGATGTGGCGCGGTGGGCGAAGGTCCGCCTGCGACGCAGGAGGTTGCGGGTTCGATTCCCGCCTCGGAACAAATTTGTGTACGATCTGCAGAAATTTGTTCCGTTGGTCTGGGTGTTTTCTATGTATAATAAAAAATATCTATCTATGTAATGTTATTGTATTATGTATATCAGTCATCTAGTACCCATAACACAAGCTCTGCTTAGCTTGGGGCTAGATGATGCTGTGTGGACTGTCTGGAATTATTTATTTATTTATTTATTTATATACACAAATAGGCTACATTTTATGCACAAAAACGTAGCGTCACTAATTAATATCTGAATATTAATTTTGAATTGCCAACATTTTGCATTAACAAAGTGCAATAAGCACTTGTTTTTCTTTTATAAATACTTGTTGAGGTGAAAATGTCCCTGGAATAATATTTAAATACTTAATGAATAACAATTCAGGGGCCAAAGATTAAAATAACAAAGGTGCTTTTTAATGTTACAATAGTCTTTGCCTGTGGCTTCTCATGCTAGAATGTAGCATATTTTCTTCTTTAAAATACAATGTATCTTCTTAGATCAAATTAGGCTATGAAATAGGAATTGAGTTTCTTTCGCATATAAATGTACCTACATAATATTAAACGCTATTTTAAAATGAAGCAAAAGGCTAAATATTATTTATTTAGAAAGAAAATACCAGAATCAATTCCATTCGAAACCGTGACAACCCTAATACATTTTTTATTGGAAGGGAGGAATTACAAACATTTGGCTTTTGGTATGACTCAAATTTAAGATGACATCTGTAGCCTTACAAAATTCAGAACACTAACAATGTTTTTAATTTATCTATGTTACTATGCTACCTTCTGTAACATTCCAAACATGCTGGAAGAAATTTTGGACGAAAAAAAAAATTTTTGACTAATTTATGGATGATGGTTAATCAACATTCAAAGAATGGAACTAAAAGTAGCCTTTCGTTCCTAGCGACCGCGACCGGATTTGTATGAATTTATAAGGAGCCACGCCCACCGGTCGCGCGACCGTGGTCGCGCCATGTGTTTAGTGCTCCATATAAATTCATACAAAGCAGTGGGTCGCGCGACCCGGTCGCGGACGCTAGAAACGGAAGGCTACCTTAATAGTAGCACAAAAAAGGGTCCAATTGCGAATTGCTTCCAACCCTATGTGAAATAGCAAAAACATAGCAAAAAAAGTTGCATAGCGCCTGGTCTTTTAGCTGTAAAACAATTAAGAATCAAATTATTGTATATAGACGATTAATATATACCTAGGTAATTATTTTATATTTAACTCCTAATAATCACATTCATGAGGTTGTATTTTTGACAGATGTGCAATACTACAATGTCTATGACATTTTGGGTTTCGTGTTGCAAGTAATTTGCCCATTAGCTGTATCTTGAGTATGGCCTGATTATAGTATGTACATACATACATCTCACACAGGATATGAATACATAAAATACACCTTATCAATCCTCTCTGTAAAAACATTACAACCACTACTAATATTTTAAATGTGAAAGTTATTCCGTCTGCTACACTTTCACTACAAAAAGCTACTAAATAGATTTTTATGAAATTTGGTACAAAGAAAGTCTAGAGCCTGAGAAAGGGCATAATCTACTTTTTAATGTCATAAATGGGTTATAATGGTAGAAATGGGATGAAAGATCAAAGTTTGTATGGAAGTTTTGTCATTTAGGAAGCTAGATGTTTGAAACTCATTTTTAGGCCTTTGATTACATGTACTTAAAAAGGACATTATGTCAAATCTTATCAAGAAGGCATATTACTCCATAAATGATTACATCAATGACGTTAGTGCTTGGCCAGATGTCGCTCAGTTCCACATCGACAATAGTATGTAATTATTTATAAGGCAAACATGTATTAGACACATAAGTTTTACACATGCTAGTGGTTTCTATTTCGCCTCTTCCACTAGTGGACAAAAAATTGAGGCGAATTAAATTTGACTTGTCTAAGTGCTTATTTTGTAAGCCTAAAGAAATAAAGATATTGATTATTTGATTATTATGAGTTTTTAAAAAAATTACCCTTACAGGGGTAAAATAAAGATAAGGAACATATGTTTGTTCGGAGATATGTAAGGTTTATGTGACTGCCCTAACTCACTGTTCCATGTGGACAAAGTCATGGAAACAGCTAGTTTACTTTAAATGGTTAAGTTAGTATATAATATGATATTTATTGTATATCATCAACCAACATATTACATTCCTGATAACAATACAAAGTTCAATCAGATTACAGAACACAACACTTAATAGGGTTTTATATCTAGGTATATATTTATCAAACATAGTTACACAGATAAAAGATAACTAGGTAAGAAGTAGATACTTATTGATCATACCTATAAAGATTGACATAATGTCCAGTTTGGTAAGGATAATAAGTGTTTAGGTAGGTACATTGTTTAGTACCTATCTTGTTTTACATAATACATTGTCATTTGTTATTCACCTGCATTAATTTATTCATTGAATTAATGCAGCTACTATTGCCACAAGCTACTGATAGCAAATCTAGTAAAATTACATGATATATCTAAGAATAGACACACATCAAAAAACTTTTTTCCTTTCGATAATTATTTACAGTTAAGTACTTAAACTTAGATTGTTTTTATTTGTATAAGAATAAATCTCTTTTGGCTAATTAAAATTATAATAAAAACAACTATGCCCTTAGACCCATTATCAAATGGCTGGTAAGTGCAATATACTTACCAAAGTGATAAGGGCCCAATATACCTACTACATTACCATTATATGTATACCTAACTCCTAACATAGTAGGTTAGTATGTATATCTGCATAAACATTAAAAAACCAGCAAGTCACCTTCATCACAGCCACATCAAGGTTCTAATAAATACCTACATTCAGAAAAAAAGCGCACAGCATCTACAAACAACCAATACCAACCACTGGTCATAGGAATGTTTATGAGCTCGGGTCCCTTTCAGATATTTTTATGTAACTAGGTGATCATATCACGTGAACTAACCTTCAATGATTTCTTGTAGGCGACCAGTTGGTCAGAAGCCGGGTCTCTTGAGGCCATTTCGTTTTTACAAATGCAACAATCACTCCTTTGTAAACAAACTACGAGGACGGAGCGACACACTGGACGCGTCCGCAAACACAAATACATGCGTAGTCGACGCGAGCCTCCTTTTATAGATTCTCGAGCTATGTGTGTGTAGGTATGATAAACAAGTTGATCGAGGCGAAAACGAGTGCACCCAACACGGACTACTATCCCAACAACAGTGCAATGTATAAGGACAAATTTGATTCTGTTTATCTCCGTGGGTATAAAAGAAGTTTCTTATTTTCTTCAAGGTACCTACTCTATTCTAATGTTATGGTACTTTGCAATCTAATCCTGTTTAAAATTATTGAGAAGACACTGTGAAAAGTTGGAGAAAACAACAACTGACAACAACACTCAAAGTCCTTCTTGATTCTAAACAAAACAACAGCAGTTCCCCACGAAGATGACATTGAATTCGGACATTTACACTGATATTTTTGACTTTGACATTGAAACTAAAGAGAAAGGGCCCCACCTACGGCTGCTTATAGAGCTGGAAATTGGGGAGAGCTAACTAAACGTATCTTTGACACAGTTGTTACTTCGTCCCCTGTGATAAATATTAATATTACATAAACTTATACTAAAAATATGTTATGATCCGTTGGTTGGCACAAAAATTTAATTCAAATAAGTAAGCAGTTGAAACGGATCTAGGATCCGTCGGGAACTTTTTATGTGATCACATCAGATGCAACCACAAACGGATCATATGATCAGATGGGAATAACCCGTACGAATGTACCAAACACACAGTAGGTATGTAGGTAATTACTTTCGAAGAATAAGAAGCTTTTGGTCATGGGCGTAGCCAGCCATAGACTCAGGGTGGGGCAGCAGTCTAAAATAATCTGTAGCAAATTATCAAATCAAAATAACTTTTATAACAGCCAATAATGGTCCATAGAAAAATAAAAGAAACAAGAATACAAAATTAAATTAAGGGTAAGGTATGTATTTAAATCTAAATTATAACTTGATTCACCCAGTGGTGAAGAATGGGACAATCGTATTTTACGGAAATTTATACCCGCGGTCTTATCCCAGTATTTTTTTTCTTATCTGTAGGTAGGTATGTATTATCCGGATTATCCTAAGCACTTTTTTATTGCTCGCCTAGCACGAAATCTATAATCCAAAAATCTGTCTCTAAGTAAATCCAGCTGTTTGGGCTCTAGGCGTATACTAAATTGTTTATCAATTAATTTATGCGAAGATTTATAACTATCTATAGATAGTACCTACTTTCAGGTACTTACATTAATAAATAAATAAAATAAATAATAAATAAATATTTTTTATTATTTGTTATTAATTGTTTACTATTTTTGACCCATAGGATATTTATTTATTAAGATACGAGCTTTCTGTTGGCGACTTCACCCGCGTAGACTATATCTATATGAGTATTAATACGTGAGAAAAATCAATCATGAAACACATGTTTTCATCGGTGCATAGGTACTGAAAAACTCAGGTCATAAGCATCCTAAATTAAAGTGTCTGACACTTTATTTTTTTATTGCATTGTATCGTCTCGTATCTCCATACCGTCTACAGAACAAATGGTAAGATAATTCCTCATCAGAACACGTAATCAGAACCCATGCGTCCACAGCAGAACCACAAACACAGGGGATGATGGATATGATCGCCACGAGTAGCAGGGGGATAGTTGAACGAAAAGGAAAGAAAAGGAGGTTCTTACGACATCTATGGGCTGAATACGAGGGGTCTATTCTTACGCCCCGACCATCACACGCATGGTACGTATCTACACTAACTGCCTTTATGGAGATCATAATCCCATGAATATGATAAATTAGTTGAAAGGATAAAGCATCTTAGTACCACCTACGTATTTTATTATTTGCGAATGCAAGACTTAATTTATTTTTTATTTAATCCGGTTACGCTCTTTTGTTACGTACCCACTGTAAGATAATAATTTCATATCTATGATATCACGTGTTATTATGTCAAAGTAAGTGAAGGTAGGTAAGTACCAGCCCACACTTAGTATTTATCGATTTTTAAAAGTCCACCAAATTATGAAAAACAAGATAAGATACGAACTAACAAAATAACAATTACAACTATTTTAATCTGATACCTAGGTACCTACTTGTGATAATCTCTTGGGCTGGAATGGAATGCTAATGCTAACATTTTAGTTTTCCGTAGTAGATAAATAAGGAACCTCTGAAGTTAGTTTCAACATGTACGTCTATCCGTTTGATCAGAAGTTTGGCTCTTATACTAGGTAAGGTACCTAGGTATTTATTAGCGCTTAGGTACTCGAAAGAAGTTACCTACTACTTTTGCATATCTAATTAAGTATTGGTATTACTTTTATGACAAATACTTACCTATGTTCCACTAGTTAACGCTTAGCGTGTGAAGCTGCAGCGGGCCGATGCTTGTGGATTAGCAGTATGCAATGCACTTCAAGCTTTAGGTTATAGGTAGACAAAATGATTACGTTGAGGTCACCCAGATATTGGGGGAAACAGATCGGTTAACCAGGGTAGGTTAACCGGTATAACTTATATCCATTTTGTGGTATTTCGATACGGAACCCTTGAAAACTATCGACGATCCTATACTTTTGGAACATTTTGTACCCTTTACTTTTGTGTAGGGTACAATAAAAATGGACCGCATTTGAATTATTTTATGATTCGTACGAGTTGTTCCAGTTATAGTGAAGGTAAAACTTATCTGGGGATCAGTTTATTCACGGACGAGACGAGGTGTGAAGTAAATCAATTATTTATCATCGTCGTCTTAGTTACGTCGAAAACTACAGGACTATGCATGAGGAAGGAAACATGTGAAAAAGGCAGGTAGTAAGCACCACCCGTCTACGTATCAATAGGAAGGCATGATTCCTACAAACTACAAACAACAAGTATGTTTATGAATTAGAATAAACATGCTAAAAAATAAGTTCCGAGTCATGGGTGTAAATTGTACTAAACTTGTGACTGAGTAACATATTTCATAACTATTACACTGACGAAACTAAGCTTGTTAATAGTATTTAGTAGATAAGTAGATATACATATAAATAGGTACATGTTAGGTACATTTGTACCTAGCCTAATAAAAATACATAATTATGTAAGTTTACACCAAGGTCACACTACGTAGCAAGATGCCGTAATTTAGGTACCTACGTATTTTGTTTACTAATCCAATCTTCATACTGACTGATAATCCCTTTTCCCCTCCTATCAGGCTCTTTAGTACCTACTACTTCGGATGGGTAGTATCCATCTCAGGTAGCGCTAGGTAGGTAGGTACCTACCATAAATCTGACTTACCTACAATCTCTATAGCCAGATAAACAAAAGTTAATTTGCTGCCGATATTGGATCCTCGTCATCAGCTTATATTTAGTCAACTGCTGGACGTAGGCCTCCCCAATGAGCGCAACATAGCGCCCAGATAGAGTGATTAGTTTTCGAGTTGAGTCAAAACTCATCCCAGCTAGCCCCAAGCATTTTTATCCTCTAGACAGGTATGTAATCTAATACTTTATAATATACTTAAACCTTTTACATAGAATAGTTTTGACAATAATTATGTTTGTATGAATCTCTTTACTTTTGCAGCTCACTTGGAATCAGTTGGAGTTTTATTGCATCACTACATAGTATAAAAAGGCGCTTTCTCTGTCCCTATGGCCCTGTATCCGTTTATCTTTAAAACTACGCAACTGATTTTGATGCGATTTGTTTTTAATTGATAGAGTGATTCAAGAGGAAGGTTTATACGTATAATAAAACCGTGCGAAGCCGGGGCGGGTCGCTAGTCACTACATAGTATAAAACAAAGTCGCTATTTCTGTCCCTATGTCCTTATGTCCCTTTGAATGAAATCTTTAAAACTACGCAACAGATTTTGATTCGGTTTTTTTTAAATAGATAGAGTGATTCAAGAGGAAGGTTTATATGTATACTTATATTACAACCGTGCGAAGCCGGGGTCGCTAGTAAATTAAAAAGGTAGTCTGAGCGTATAAACTGCCATTTTAAAGATACATTAGGTAACCTTGTTTGGCCTAGTAGTTAGTGGTCAAAGCGAGTTTATTCTTATTTACCTTCTTACTGCTAGGTATAAAACTATCTAACTACTTATTATTTAAATAATGTAAACCTATCGCTATTTTTAGGGAACCGGTTGATAATTCTATATGTAGGTATTCAACAAGTTTTCTTATTAGGTAGATAAACCTCCTACTACTACCTTTTGTTTGACACTACCATAGTGTGATTTTGTTTATTTCCTAGGGCACTCGCTGAAACTGCAGCAAACACAGAGAACACATACTGCCCAATCGCATAGTGAAAACTTGGAACCGGTTACCGGAATCAGTGATCAGTGCCCCTGTTCAGTGAACTCTTTAAAAATAGACTGAAAAAACATTTAAAAGTGCATTGGCAAAGACTCAGATATACACAAAGTGCCTGTGTATCACAAATAATAAGAACAATAATAACATTGGTAGTTTAATCTCACGTCCGTTGAACCGCTTAACGTTCTTAACTGTGTCAATGAGGTCAGCTTTATCTACTAACAATTAGTTGGGTAATTATTTTAGATTAAAATAAAAACCCAATTAGTGTCCGACCGAAACTGGATTTTCGGCCGAAACCGGAAACTTTTTACAACATAAGTACAATAATGTTACATCTTAAAATCTCGTGCCTTTTTACCACAATGAAAAATACGTATTGCATGTTGTAGGTATTGTAGATATGTTACATCAGTTTATAATAGTGTGTATGTCATCATGAGTGTATGACTCCCATTCAAACGAATGAGCCAATTATCGAGATCCCTAGGAAAAAATAACGAAAAATCTAGTGCAATCACGTATAACTCTTTGCATGCTGTATTGAAGGTTTACTTCTAACGCATTCTTTTTATGTTTGACTGTCATAATCAAAACTATGCAAATGAGCCACTGACCTCTATCTATACAAGCGTACTTGTATAGATAGAGGTGCTTGTATAGATAGAGTTCAGTGAAATGAGCATATTTTCGAGTTCCATAGTCAAAAAGTCCTAAGTTAGTACTTTTGCCATGTCAGTCTATCAAACGTTAGTTTTCCTTAGTAGTTTGTGAGTCTATCGATCTGCGGGTTAGCTTAGAAGAAGAAAGTACCTACTTACTTACTTAGAACCAATTAAAGTTTAGATTATTTTTATTAAAAGTTTAGATAGTAAATTTGAAACAACTTCTAGCTTTATGATCGAAGTTTACAATCAAGGAATAGAAACAAATTAAAACTAGTCTAGACAATTGAGCTAACTGCAGAAGGTTGCAAACTTTCTAGAGGTAGCTCAACTGATCCATGTCAATACCAGTCGGAAGCGTCCCCAAGACACTGGCTGCATTACCACGCTATGGCAATTCTGATGCGCTGCGCCAGATACTCACCAGATCGTACGTCACGAGACGCATCGACCAGACGCTCAGATAAGCAAAGTAGAGTTTATTTATAACACCAGTTTAATTTTGAACACCACTCAAACCTTTGCACTAGAGATCAACAGGCAGCCAGTTTTGGGTAGGTACCTATCTAACAACCATCGAGCCCTAAGATATGGAGATCAATACCTATAATTCATATACTTCACCGAATCCTTAAAGATCCGGTGTATCACAGCATCAACAGCATCCAATTCCGGTACCTTGGTATAGATATCAGTGATGTTATGGGAGCTCCGTAACCGTAACTGAAACTACCGGATATCTGATCTATAAAATTATCCGTAAACAAAGCCGAAATAAAAGATACCTATAGAAACAGTAAATACCCCAGTCCTGGATTTATAAATAGGCCGTTTAGGCCGCGGCCTAGGGGCGGCAAATTTCAGAGGACGGTCACTCGATTGCAGACGATAAAAGTCAAACTCCTTCTCAGACTTCTCAGGTTTGAATTGGAGCGATTTTGCTATTTTTATTGCTGTTATTTAATTTTTGGGTTCCTTAAAGCAAAAAAGATGTTATTGCCAATTGCAGGATTCGAACCTTGGATGCCTACGGGGGGGGGGATGGCTAATAATGAACGGCTCTGCGGTGGAAAAAGTGGCCTACGCTCATAATAAATATAAATCCGGCACTGAAATACCCAACTCTCCTCTCTCCCATCTATAATATTATGATCTACTTGTCCATGTTGTTCCGCTGTCATTTAAAATCTCATTCATTATCTGAAGGGGTGGGTTGAAGTTGAACTAAGATCAATTACTACGTATAATACATCTTTGAAGTTGAACTTAGAATAGTTCTACGGAACGTAATAATGCTAAAATCTTTGGTTCTATGGGATAGAACAATAAACTTTACTGGGTTGAAAATGTTGAAATGAATCAAATACAAACAGATTCAAAACTAGCCTCCAAGAAAAATGCAACCAATTCGTAAAATGTTGGCAGCACTGTTGCCAATATTGCCAACAAATTTTACTTTTTGAGACGATATAAGTAACCAGTTTTATATACCAATGAAGCAGTTGACTTACAATAGTATTATCTTAAAACATCGGTAATTTAAAGAAATTTATTTATTTTAGGAACAGTTTTAAAATATCAATGTAAGGTTGTCCAATGCGAGCATTCAGTTGTATTGATTTTAAATGGATGTAAAGAAGCTCACTGGGAGTCATCATAATATTATTATTTTGTCCATTACAAGACTAATTTAAAATATACAAAATACAAAAATAACTTCATGTGTTTATATAAGATAAGATGAGTAGGGTACATCAATTAAAGCCGCAACACACTGAAGCCGTGGCTGGGGCGGAGGCGAAGGCGTGTCGGTTTTTCCTATGGCACCGCGCCGCCGCCGCGGCCGCCACCGCCTGCGGTGTGTGTGTAGGCTTACATAATATGATTCAATAGAATACAACTCGCACGCCTTCGCCTCTGCTCCGCCTCCAGCTTCTGTGTGTGGAAACTTTTACTGATGAAGCCTCAAAAGTATAATAACTATGAACCGACCTCATTTGCAAACTGCTGATAAATGATGTTGATGATTTCACTTTAATTAGATATATCGCTATTCTGCCACTACACAAGGTACTGCAAACTCGACACCAAGTACGTGAATTCAAGTTTTATTTTGATGTTATTCTGTATTACGTTTTATTTTCTATTTTATATAATATCAGTGGTCAGAGGAACACGTACGTACATTCAACTGCAGGCGCATAGGTGAGTTATTGGGTATAGGTATGAATCATTTTAGCACTCCCTGTCATACTTTGATGTACAGGGTATCCCATAATGAGTGGATAATCTTAAAGGTGCTTAGGCGGCGGCAGGTCAAGGCCAATGAGAAAGCTTTTTTTATTTATTTTTTAAACTTGTCCCGTTCGGTAAATATGAAACATTTTTGTAAATAATGAAAAACCCTTACTTTTGTTCACATTTTTGGACTTTGTGCCCACAGGTATTAAATTTTTGTTTTTTGGATTCAATAGAGAAAAACCAGCTTTTCTTAGCATGACCGTTTGAAATATTTTCGTCACTAGGACCAGTCATTTTTAAGGCAGGTTAATAGCAGAAAATTTTAATTTCTCATATAATTATGCAAAGTTTGAGCTGCTGTGATTAAAAAATATAAGAAAACCTAAGATGCATTGTACATCGAAAACATGTCCATTTCAAGAGCATCCTAAAATAATGATAAACTATGAAATTTTGCCAGTCCACTTTTGTGGGTTGATAATATATTAAATGTTCATGTTATCAATTCAGATAAATATATAAAAAAATGGATGAATGAATTTTTGTTATTTCTTCACATCAAAGCAGAAATAAAAAATAACCATCGTAAAAACGAATCTGAGCCGGCAACACTGAACGGACTGACGTTTCTGACGTCGAACATAATCAGTTGCTGAATTGCACTGACGTGACGGAGAGCAAGCAGTGAACATCAAGGAGAGGTCGTGGAGGATTTTACCATCTAGCCACCATCGCCGTTCGCCAATTACACCATGGCTGATACCGAAAAGGCGCCGCAGCCGCAGCCCCAACAGCAGCCGCAGCAGCAAGACTCACCCCAGCCGCAAGCAACCAAGCCAGCGGCCAAACAAAAGCAGGTCATTGGTAAGCGCCGCTACGCCATTTTATATTTTGAGTGCGCCGGCATTGCTCAGATAGAGCACATGTTCTGTAAATTAAGGAATCCTCTTTTTTAATAACGAAAACGTCTTCTTATTGTTAACGTAATCCATGAAATAATAAAAATATGATTGAGATAAACCGATACATTGTCATAGTGATGAGAATATTGATTTGACCCCGTAGCGTTCATGGTTGTGTCGTTGTGTCACGAGGACAAATCAATAGAAACTGCGATGTATAAACTACTATTGATAAACTACGATTGATAATGTGCACCAGACGCGGTGTATAAACAAAATAAATCATTGGAATGATATTTCCATTCCATTTTGGCGGTCATTTGAGAGATTGTTTATCTGCCTAATTACCGGCCGAATACGGCAACCAACAAAAAAGTTAGGTTATCCAATTAGCTGCTGTGTAAACTCAAGTAGCTAAGTATTTTCAAAGATTAAATCTAATAGATACTTTGCCAAAACCCCCTTGTAATGGTGTAACACATTATTTTCTACTTTGAAATACTAGTGTTAATGTAATGTACTTTTTTGCAGCTGAAAAAGTCTCGGGCACTGTCAAATGGTTTAATGTCAAGAGCGGATATGGGTTCATCAACAGGTAATATAATACATATATTATACAATAAATATTTAAATCCCTCATTAAATTTACTTAACTTAACTTAGAATTACACATGTTAATAATAAATAATAAATCTTTGCATTACTTAATAATAATAAATAATAATAAATGTTTTTATTCATCAATAAAAGATACATAGTCTTAACAATAATTGAAAACACCTTTTAAGTATTATGTAAATACGTGATTACTTAACTATAAACATTCTGAACCCTTTTATTATTATTACATTTAGGGGGTATGATTTATTAAAAAAGCATAAATGTTTGTGGACAGGAATGACACCAAGGAGGATGTGTTTGTGCATCAGACCGCCATCGCCCGGAACAATCCTCGCAAGGCTGTGCGTTCGGTCGGCGACGGAGAGGCGGTGGAGTTCGCCGTGGTCGCCGGGGAAAAAGGCTTCGAAGCAGCTGGCGTGACAGGTCCCGGCGGCGAGCCGGTAAAGGGCTCGCCATACGCAGCCGACAAACGCCGCGGCTACCACCGCCAGTACTACCCTCGTCAAGGTGGACGAGGCGGTGAAGGCTCTCCACGCAGGGGTGGAATGGGAAGACGTGGCCCCCCGCACAACTCCGGGGGCGCACAGGGTGACGAAGGAGGAGAGGGCGGTGCTGCCCCACCGCAGCGCAGCTACTTCCGCCGCAATTTCCGCGGAGGTAGAGGCCGCGGCGGGCCAGCTGGAGCCCTGAGCCGCGGCGGCTACAGGCGCACGCGCGCGCGCAACCCGCAGGGGGCGGGCGCCGCTCCAACCGACGCGCAGTCGCTGCGCCAGAACGGCGAGGGCGAGCCATCTGCGCCAGTATCCGACATCGATATGAAGCCTAAGACTTCACCCAAGCCCACTGGCACCACCATCGAGATCACCACCAATGAGAGTCAGGCCTGATCCTCACCAGTGGCCTGTTTCCACTTGCATGGCACATTCGTATTTAGTGTGAGTTATTTATAGCGTTGCCGATGCTGTGGGACAAGTCTCATCCATTCATCTGAAGAGTTTTTGCCTCACACTAAAGTTGTAAAACTGTAATTGCACCAGTTATGATAAAGTGGTGATTGGGCAAATAAATAAAAATGGAACTGCAGCAGGATCATCTTAGTGATATTTTGATTATTAATGTTAATTATTGTGTTGTTTGACATAACTTTTTTGGCTGAAAGATAGAAAATATATTAGTATAATCCAGCAATAAAGCAATTTTTGCATAATATAATATTTACTATGTCATTGTTATGAGGAATGATGGTGCAGGTTCCAGTGCCCCAAGACTTATTCAACTACCTTGTTTTTTTTTTATAAAATTTAAATTATGCTGTGCAGATATAAAATAGAAAACATTTTTCTAATTCCTTTTCACTTGTATAAATGTTACTTTTAATAGTACATATCCTTATGGTGTGTATGAACTCTTGGCAATAAAATTTATTTTACCTGTGTGAATATGTCTTTATATGTTGTGTAATCCTGATATACAATAATATTTTATTGAAAAAAATTATTATGTTGCTTCACAGTAGGATTATAAATATTAGATATATTACATCTTGAGTAAAAAATGAGTTGTCAATCTTCAGGGGTATTTTATGTCATCGGAAAAGCCTTCAGATTCGCTGTTTTCTCGTGGTCCCAGGGTTTATGGGAAACTTTGAGGGTGAACATGATTTTAAACACGGGGTTCTTTTGAATTTGTATCTTTAGGTCCGGTCCCTGCCCGTGGTCCACCTGCATAGTCCACCTGCATAGTACACCTGGCTGTACCACGGGCATTTTGTCCTTAGTAGTTTCGATATGAAATCAAAATAGCGTTCTAAAGATCTAACGGAAATGGAATCTAATTTGAATTTAACATTTCCGTTATGGAAATGAATCAATTTAGTCGCAAACAGCACCTAAAGTGGCGCTCCCTCTTATTTTCTCATATAATTCCGTTAAAAAAAGTAATTAATTAAACCTATCATACGTTTTTTTATACATTAAGAAATTGATGCATTAAAAAAAGCTTTTGATAGGTTCAACAAACTACAAGTGAATTTTGGAAAATCCTAGTGGGGGCGCCACTTTAGGTGCTGTTTGCGCCTTAGGCTTCACCTCCATTTCACCTCACTCTTCAATCAATTTTGTATGAAATTGGATGTAATTATTTTTGCTCAGCATTTTCTAGAAAAAATGATAACCCCTGAGGCTAAATGGGAATTTACTCGATGTAGATCAGTAAATAGGAGAAACGGGTACAATTAAGCTTTCAGTGGAAGGGGAAGTGACTAGATTTGTTTTTAATGTAAATAAAACGGACATAGAAATACTATAGAGTTAGATACCGTAAAATGGAGTGAAAAGAGACTCCAGGGTGAATAGAAATGGACAAAATACTGGAGCAACAAGTTCCCTGGCTGGTAGCAGAGGAGGTGTCATCCATCCGTGAGTTTGCACCTCCTGTGTTCGGATCTGACCTCGGCGAAAGGATATTTTGCTCCAGTATTTCGTAAATTTCATTCACCCCGTTCTAGTGTGTTGATAGTTTAGTTACATTCCCCAACGTGTATGATAAGTATCAAGGTTAATTCATCTGCCGACTTGCGTCGTCCGTGTGGTCTCCGGAAGGGTAGAAAATTAAACCACGCGTCGTATATTCAGAGATTAGTTAACCCATAAGTAAGTTCATATGAGTCCTTGTAAGATTCTGGAATAATGAAACGTAGGTACCTAATGCCATTGGCTAAAATTAACAAAGCATCTCGGCTGATAATTATCATTAGGTACCTACTATATCCTTCTATGCTTATAGGAGGTAACTTACAGATAAACAAAGCGTGCGAAGCCGCGGGGAGATACTAGTGAAGTATAATTCTCTACTTCGCGAAGTAGCGAAAGGAGACCGAAGCTTCGGTCTCCTTTCTAGAAGTAGGTACCTAGTAGGTACAAATTCTATGTAGGTAGGTAGGTAGTCACGCAACAGCCTATTTTCGTTTCGTGAAAAGCTGGTACGTCAGTGGCTAGTTAGCGGTAACAAAGGCTCGCCGGATGATATCGTTAAGGCTGACACGTTGAGATACCTGAACGGTGGTGGCCAATTTCATGACTCCCACATAAACGGCTTTGTTTGGAAAATAATTGGATGGCAAGGCTAAATATGGCCGGATCGAGAGGGCACCTGGAGACAGCCAAAAGCAGATTATATCATCACGTCCTGGTAAATTAATTTTGAGGGGCACACAATAAGGTAAATTTCTGGAAATTTCTCTATTATTTCTCAAAGGAGCAAGGCGCCTATCTAAGGAATCGAAGGCGTTTTGACCCTTCAGATTTACATACATATGCAGCCTCATAACCGCCTCCAAACCGAAGCCTAGCTGTATTGGTCTGAAATAGCTACTTTCCGACGACAGATTTTAGCCCGAAGGCGGTGGCGATAGGTGAGCAGAGCAATGGTCCCCACGGATATTGCTCTCGAGTGCGTAAAGGAGTTCTATGTCGCGATGTTTACTCGGACTGACAAAATCAGGTTGATCAGAGACGTCAAGACGTCTACCCTAGAGCTGAAGAGTATCTGAGTTAGAGACCTGGGGCCAAATTCCACTAATGTCAAAACAAAGGACTCAATAGTGCCATTCAGTCAAGATGATTAAAATGACGTTTGTGCATTTGGTATTCTACTATTTTCTGTATGACACTAGTCTCATGAGAGTCGGCAAGGCTCATTGTGTAGTACGCTACATGCGTCGACACACTTGTGCCTTCGTATCTCCCAAAGACATCCAGGCTGGTGCGGCGGTGGTAGATTTGGCTGAAGATCTCAAGAGGCGCAAATATGCAGGTCTTGAAAGAGCCTACGCATTTCCTACCCCGGACTTTAAGCCCATGGGGTATCTAAGCTCTTCGTGTTTTTAAAGAAATATCTGAGCGTCGTCTGGTCGATGCGGCGTGTGCAAGTCCCCAATAGGACTTCACCTGTATCTTAAGGAATTGACAGTTCTGAGTTTCAAAACGAGTTGCTTCGCCTATGCCAAACAGTTTTAATTTTCGTGATAAAAGTCACAGGCTCCTCGCTGTAGATACTATTTTGCCGCACTGTAGCCTGTAGGGCTCCAACAGTCTCCTGCCTTATGACGCCTTCAACGGGCTACTTACCTGGGGCATTTACTTTAGTCATTTCCTAGTATAAAATCAGTAGCTACACCGCGCGGCTTCGTCCGCGTAAAAATTGTTGTGAGGGATTGAAGAGGTAACTATCAATTCTTTGTTACTCGAAGTTTAGTTGACATTTATTTTGCTTCAAACTTTAGGTAGGTAAATATATTTTATGTAATCTATTCCGATCTCTGTTTATAACATTTTTCGGTATCAGGATTTTTTACTACACAGTATAATTCCTCATAGCTCCGAAACTACTAGAGCTAAAGAGTAGCGTTTTTCAGTAATAAAATAGTTATTTTTATTCATTGACTTTTGTAGCGCGTGCTTCGAATGGCTACGATAGACTAGCGGCATAGCTAACAAGTTGTCTATATTATCCCGAAATCGACGTCGACGTCGAAGTGTTTGATTAAACTACAAATTAACGTAATTAATGTCTGCTAGGAAAGGAGGATAGGTAAAGAATAAGGACTAGTCAATATTACTTTTAAAAAAATGATTATACCTAGTTTGTAATAAAGAGGTTGGGTCGCGTTGAAGTCTTTTGTATGCTACACGGCATCATCGTAGCTTCGTAGCATGTGCTACGAAGGTCTACTTTATTGGGGTAGAAAGGGAAAGGGAAAACCAGTACATTTCAATGAAAAAATTATAAAAATTCCTACTCAATTGGCAAAATCAGCTATTCTCTGCGACGCGCGACGTCTTTTTCGAGAAATAATTTAATTTATGGATTTTTAATGCTTATATATAATTTATACCTATGGTCATTTGTAAAAAAATACTTGGCGCAAGTGTAACAGAACCCCATTTTACCAATATAAATTTTTACCCCCTTTTTACCAAGACTTACCTTTTATAGTATTGACTAGCAGCGCCTCGCACCGTTTCAGATTTTACCGAGACACCAGTCTCATAAGAGACTCTTATGAGACTGGTGTCTCGGTAAAATCTAAAATTACTCACACTCACACCACACAACACAACACACAAATTTCACAAAACACAAATTCACTTACACTCACACGGTCTCTCGTGGCTCAGTATTTTAGGAGACTGATGCCTCGGGAGAACCACTCATTTAATACACCACACAAACATGACCCATACACACACAACATAATAATATCAAACTTAAACAGTAGGTAAATTTTTAAACTATGACAGTGAACCCAAATATATCTAAATTGTTGAATTTATATTGTAACTCAAATATAGAGCTGATTATTTAACAATATACTGTAAAAATGTTTCACCGCAATAACTCAACCCTTCGGTGACCATCCACCCGAGAGGGGTAAATTTAAAACCAGCGCTGCATGCATCTGTATATACTTACTGCATGCAGCAAAAGCTGAATTTACTCCTTGTCTTAGTTTTCATTTTTATTTAAGTTAGTATGGTAAGTCTCTTTTGTTTGTTTTTAACCGTGTAACTAGAATCTAAGACAATAAATACTTTTTCTTTCTTTCTTTCTTTCTAAATAGTGCTTGCTGAAGTCACCAAACTACAAGATGTTAACCTCGTTAAAACTGAGAAAGATAACTTCAGCAAATATCTAGACATAACTAACGAGGTTATCAGCGTGGATGTTGATTCGGCGACCACCGTCCCGATAGTCTTTTCGGTTGCCGTCGTAATAGCAAGGAGCCTCGATAAACATTTCAAGAGACTCGCTAGAAAGCTAGATCAAGGGCCCGATCCAAAAAGCTGTTCTCCTGGACTCTACGATGATATTCCTCTGTTTATAACTAGTCAGCAGCTGCTTGAGCCTAGCCTTTTATCACTTCATAGTATAAAATAAAGTCGCTTTCTCTGTCCCTATGTCCTTATGTCCTTATGTCCCTATATCCCTAAGTCCCTTTGAATGCTTAAATCTTTAAAACTACGCAACGGATTTTGATGCGGTTTTAATAGATGGAGTGATTCAAGAGGAAGGTTTATACGTATAATAAAACCACGCGAAGCCGGGGCGGCTCGCTAGTTGTATATAATAGTTAAAGTATATTTTATGCAATCATCACTTCCAGTATTATAACCGAGTGGCAAATTTTATCGATACTTTTATAAGCATTTTTTGTAGAGTTAGTGTTGAAACTGTTATATGAAATCAAGCAAAAATCCATCTGAAGATTCGGGTTTTTTCCATCCGCAAACTTTGCGGCAGTTTGAAAGTTTGTAGGAGTTTAGAAAGTTGAAAACAAAGAAGTAGCGGCGAGTGTAGCAAGCGATTTTTAAATAGGTAGGTAATTAAATAGTTGGCACACAGTTCACATACTTGTTATTACTTGCAATTTCTAAGTACAGTTTTTATACTTCATATTTACAAAATGTACTTACACTTTTTTTAAGCAAAACAAAAGCGAAAAATTAAAGAAAACACCTGGTATTCTTATCTACTTATCTTTAAATTTTCATGTGTCAGGACATATCTGATACGTAGGTAAACCTAGGCAGAAACTAGAAGGTCCTAATATAGAATAAAAGTAAATACGTAGACAAACAATTAAATAAAACAAAACAATTAAAGAATTTTAGATTTTGCTGACTTAGAATATAATAATAGACGTGTTATATTATGTTGTACCTAATATTATACGGTTGTCTACTTTTATACCAGAAATAAAGGCGTGCAAAGCCGAGCGGCCGCGGTAAAAAATTAGTGTAATCAAACGTATAAGTAAATACATAATAATTTAAATAAATAAAATATTAAATATTCAAATTAAATAATTCCGGACAGTTTTCAATTTCTTACATTTTATATGTATTTGCAATTCGTCAGTAAAAATTTATTGAACTACTAAGATACATGTTTACTTACTGCCCAAATTTGACTTTTGACTGTTTGTATAGATTATATTACTTTGTTTTAGATGTTTGATGTAGCTTTGTTAATTCCGCTGGTTTTCGCCTTGACATACTGCCCATACTGCCTCTCCCAGAGCCGGTCGATTGGCGGAGAGACGGGGTGCTCAGGCGACTGACAATTTCCTCACCTCAGTACGGTTCTACCACTTGCTCGTGTCACCTGCCACCGCCATTGCCATCCACAAGTTCGTCCGTGATCGCTCGGTAGTAAACTGCGAACGTGACCTCGATAACTAGTATTGTTTTGAACTTCGTTTCTACTTTGTTTGGGAAGTTATTTCATTGCCGTTGATAGGACTTGGAAAACGTTGCTGCTCACAGGTTGATAATTTTTATTACTTAGTTATCTATCACGCTTATACCTGACTCTAGTCAGAAAAACTTAGGTGGCCAGGTGTCAAAACAAATATTAGTTTTTCTTTTATTCGATTCTCATCGCTGTGACAACGGGAGTGTCATTATTTTTAATGACTAGGGATGCTTGAAAATACTTATAGAGGATAATAGTTTTAGATAAGTGTCTGCCCGTGGCTATGCACCTGATTTCCAGCCAAAAAGCCTATAAGTATCTATCCTAATCCAGGTCTAATATTAAATCTATGCAAAATTTTTGACCGTTCCGTTCAGTGGTTTTGGCGTGAAAAGATGTAACAAACATCAGGCTCACAAAATAGCTACTTAAACAATACAAGTCAAATTTTGAAATAATAATAAATAATGCTGGACAATCCACAGAACATCACCTGGGGCTACAAATGTTGTTGAAGTGCATAACTGCTGAAAAACTTAACGTTATTACATACCTACTTTCATACTCAATAACACATTAAATAGATAGGTATATAATACATAGAACATACCCAGAACCTCGGAAATATTTGTAGAAATAAACATTATTATGAATCAGCAATTAATTAAGCGATAGTGGATTTTCTCTTCTGTTCAATACAAACTTTTTCATCGATCATTTAGTGTTCAAAGTTATCACACAGAAGATCATTCATTTTAAAAGCATAAGTACCTAAAGTTGGTCAGTGGAAATATTGTGGAGGGGGCACTTTTCTTTTCAAAAGTTGGTAACTACTGCTGCTCTCTTCTTCTTGTAGCGAAAAGGCCTTTGAAATTTGTCCGTCACGAATTTTAACGTGCCGTAAGTAGTTTTTCGGCGAAATTGTCGAGCATGACTTTGTGTTACATTTTCCTGCAAAGAAAAAATTACCTGAAGATAAGGTTCAGATAGAAAGATTAATTCATTATTAATATTATTAATACACGGATTAAAACTAGTTTATACGCTGGCTTCTATTCCGGTCATAATTTGTTGATCGTAATAGAAGCGAGCATTGCCATTCAACATGGCAATACTGCCAGCATTCTGGGTACTCTGCCTTCTGGTGACGGCTTAGAGTTTTAGAAGCTTTACTATCACTATATATAGTATAAAATAAAGCCGCTTTCTCTGTCCTTATGTCCCTTTGTATGCTTAAATCTTTAAAACTACGCTACGATTTTGATGCGGTTTTTTTAGTAGATAGAGTGATTCAAGAGGAACGTTTATACGTGTAATAAAACCGTGCGAAGCCGGGGTGGGTCGCTAGTGTAGTTATAATTGTACTACCTGTAATTACCCGTTTTTTCATTTATATATTTTTAACCAAAGGAAAACACTCAAGGTAAAATAAAAGTAATTATAATTTAAAAATAAATTTTAAAAATATTTTTTTTTTAACATTCGTGCCACGTAACAAGAGATTGCTACACATTGGGACACAGTTACAATATGAAACATGACATAATAATATATTAAGTGGTGCACCTGTATAAAGTATTGGTTTGTTTGAAGGCATAATAGCAGCATACAATTTTGTAGGTACATAATGAGGTGCAGTATTCCAAGGTATTCCTAATACATAGTATAAATTTATCACTTAGTTATGTTAAAATTGTTTTCAATCACCTAAATATGAAAAATAAGTCGATATTACTCATGTACTCACGTCTATTCAAAATTCTACTTTTCATCCCATAAATCAGTTCCCATGGAATAGAGGTAGAAATAGCCTTGAGACATTCATTTCATAGAAACGACGCTTGCGAAGAAGCGGGTACAAACTATTTTATAATATTGGTTGCATACTACCTCTAAGTTGAATAGAGAATCATCTGCCATCCCCTGCAAAGTATTTGAGTCAATAGACTGCGAATCTTGGAGCTGCGTATTATCTGAAGAGGAGCTCGAAACCTTCAAAAAAGCAAACAATAACACATATAGAGCATCTACTCCACATGAGCTAGCTTTTGTTGTTGAGAGTTTTTGTAACTTCTTGCAGGACAGGTTTTTTGCTAGATATATTTTTAACTTCTCGGTCGCTATGTTTTTGTATAGACTTAAAAAAAGGAAGTTCTAAAATCGTATGTTCGATTTTATGACGAAGTCTCGCTCGTGGTCAACATCGTTTTTGTCTTAACTTAACTCTAGCCAGAGCTACCTCATCATCATCATCATCATCAACCTATATTAGTCCACTGCTGGACATAGGCCTCCCCCAATGAGCGCCATAGCGCCCTGTCTTTAGCTTGACGCATCCAGCATCTGCCAGCAGTCTTTCGCAGATCGTCAGAGTTTCGCAGATTATACAGAAGTCCGAAGAGTATAATCAGCCCCTGTGTCTCGCTTTTGTGGACTATGAGAAAGCCTTTGACTCCGTCGAAACCTGGGCTGTTCTGGAATCCTTACAGCGATGCCAAGTAGACTATCGTTACATCGAAGTGCTGAGGTGTCTCTATGAAGCTGCCACTATGAGTGTCCAAGTACAGGACCAGCAGTCTAAACCTATCCAATTGCGCAGAGGAGTGAGACAGGGGGATGTCATATCCCCGAAACTGTTCACGAGCGCATTGGAAGATATGTTTAAGACGCTGGACTGGAAAGGTAAGGGCATTAACATAAACGGCGATTACATCTCACACCTGCGATTCGCTGATGACATAGTCGTAATGGCGGAGTCGCTAGAGGAGCTGACCCACATGCTGGACGGCCTAGCTTCAGCCTCGCGATGTATCGGTCTTGGCATGAATTTGGATAAAACCAAAGTCATGATCAATGGCCACATTGTTCCGGGACCGATCGTCGTAGATGGTCACCTTCTTGAAATTGTTTCCGAGTATACTTACCTTGGGCAGATTGTACAGCTAGGTAAAAACAATTTTGAGAAGGAGGCCAAGAGGAGGATCCAGCTAGGCTGGGCAGCATTTGGGAAACTACGTCAAGTCTTCTCTTCATCCATACCGCAATGTTTGAAAACGAAAGTTTTCAATCAGTGCGTCCTACCCGTAATGACCTACGGAGCTGAGACGTGGACACTCACGGTAGGGCTGGTCCACCAGTTCAAAGTCGCCCAGCGAGCTATGGAAAGAGCTATGCTTGGAGTCTCACTGAAGGATAGAATTCGTAACGAATACATCCGACAGAGAACCAAAGTTATCGACATAGCTCAAAGAATTAGCAAGCTGAAGTGGCAATGGGCCGGCCATATCTCGCGAAGAACCGACAACCGTTGGGGTAAACGTGTTCTTGAGTGGAGACCGCGACTCGGTAAACGTAGCGTAGGACGCCCTCCGGCCAGGTGGGATGACGATCTGCGAAAGACAGAGCTACCTATCTAGTATCATATACAATCTAAGAATACATTTTAAAAACAAACATCTGAAACACCAAACAACCATCAAAGCCTGTTTATGGTCCTTGAGAAACTTATGACTCATATGCCATGGCTATTAAAGAAGTCTGAGAAAACCAGATAGAAAACGAAATAAATTAGAATGTGAATATATAAATTAATTAACAGCACAAACCGGTATCAAAGAAATCTTTCGAACTTTATCCATGCTGCTAGCTCTCATTCCTGGGGATTTAAACAGGGGGTCGACGCACAGCCTGTTGTCTTCATTGGCATTGAATATAAAGAAGGAGTTTGCTAGTGGTGGTAAGAAACGCATCAGGATATGCCCAGCTGCCAGCAAAGCGCACAGCACTGCCGCGCCCACAGCCACCACGGGAGCAAAGCCCAGTTTTTCAATTGGTAGACTACATTGCGACTTGCGTTCATCGAACCTGCAGCAAAAATTTTTCTGTACGACTTGTTCCTGGAACAGGTTCTTATCTTTACTAGGTTATCATCATTTTCAGCATGTGCTCATTGGAGCGATTGATAGCGGGTATAAGGCTTGTTCTCATTCCTCCCCTATCAATATTGTCCACTGGCCTTGGCAGTTACGGCCATAGAGCACTTTTCACTAGCACATCCTAAGGTTTGGATGATGGACTCTTCCAACTCAGCTTATGGATGTTTTCTCGGTCTCTGTGTTTTTGTATAGAGTTCAAAAAAGGAGGTCCTAAAATCGTACGTTTCATTTTATGACGAAGTCTCGCTCGTGGTCAACAGCGTTTTGCCTGTTCATGGTCCTTGAGAAACTTATGACTTGTATGCCATGGCTGTTACAGAAGTCCGAGATAAACAGATATAAAACGAAATATTAAAAGGTTAAGCCCGTTAAGGGTTAGGTTTAAAGAGTATTTCTATGCTCAGAAGGACTACACTCATACCCTGCCTGCAGTAGCTTCCTTCTGAGTTTTTAGCATCCCGTCTGATAACACTAATCTGCCTGCCAAGCGTGGTGAAAACGGCAAGACAAGAAGAGGCTTTAAAGGATGTACGATCAGTAGATAACATTCTTCACTTGGACTCTAGAAGGTTCCACAACAAAATTGGTAGACTAGTATTTATATCTACCTAGTTTTAAAAGTATGAATCGTACCAAAATTCTTGATCACCAAACGTGTTTTAGGTAGGTCAGTACATTTTGTTTTATCATAAAATTAAATACCAACCGATAATACAACTGGTTTGACTTTTGAGAGTCGAGGTGGATCAATGTTCTTTTCTTGTTCTACAGATTAGAGTGCATACAGTCTTCCAATAAGCGCACTTTAAATTTTTTGACAAAGTATTAACTAAAGCGTTCGACTTATTGGTACTTTAGTATGACTAAGGCTGACTTTATATACTAAAATCCTTGTCGAAACAGCGGGGGTCGCTGAGACAGAATCATGTGGCAAAAAAGATGTCAATGGGTATCCGACCATCATCTACCAACTGTCTCCACCGCGCAAATTAACACTGCAGAACTTTGCTACGATTATCATCATCATTGTCATCTCAAACGCATTACTTTCACTGTTGCTTAGCCTCTCTCAGAAAGATAGTTATAAACCTGTTAGTTTGGCGTGGCGGCTGAAAGTCCGCCTGAGACGCATGATGTTGCGGGATCGTTTCCTGCCTTGGGACAAATGTTTATACGATCTGCAAATGTTTGTTCCGTGGTAAGATAGATTGAAAAATTATTTAACATTATTTTGTTTAACAATGAGAGCTATATGATAGACATTTGACAGGAGTGTAGGTAAAAATAGAAATGAACATTTTGCCTTGCAGCTAGAATCTTTTTTGCAGGCCCAGTAATATAGGCCAAAGAGATAGATAGATAGGCCATTGGAACGATACCAGTCGGTAACACCACAGTTGTTAATGCCATCGCACACGACTCCGGTTGTGAAGCAGTACTCCGTATTCCCCACACTGCAGGTGGTCTCGTTCCATTGAGCGCAGCCTCGCAAGGGCTTGATCCGAGCTGAGGTCACCGTCACTTGGTACAGCCTTGCCTTTCAAATAAAATAAAGTTTAAACTCCTCACTAGCTCATCAGTCTATTTAAAAGCCACTCGCTATGCTCGTGACAGCGAAGCAGCTTAGAGTAGAGTCACGAGCGTAGCGAATAGACTACGAGGTAGTGAGGAGTTTAAAGGCACGAATCTAAAAACAGTTGCTTTCGTTTATAGCATACTATTATACTTAACTTTTTACTTTAATCAGTAAAAATAGGAAATAGAAAAAAAAATCCTGCAATGCGAAAGTTTGGATGGATGAATGTTTGTGCAGTAGTTTAGGCGTGAAGACGTATCTTCACGCCGAAACTACTGAAAGGATCGGGTTAAATTTTTGATATACGTAGTTATAGGCCTGGAACACAAGGCGTGGCCATGGCCATTGTTTTGTTTCACATGTTTATTATCCCCAATCATTAGATAACACTCTCTTATAAATTCCCATAAATAATTTTGCCTTTCTTCACGACGACATTTAAATTAGTCAAGCAATATAGCTTTTAGTTGTAGTGACTCTGCGAAGGCAAATCTAATCACCAAACTAATCTTACTTGTTTATTTCAAGTCAGATTTTGTGTATGATAGATTAACTCTCTGAGTGGGACATAGGTTCTCAAAGAACGTACAAGGGATTGTGTGCTGGGAACAGTATAAAACATAGACAATCCATGAAAAGTTAATAATAACGTTACGTAAGTTGGTATAACACGGATGCGTAGGTACCATACCTATCTCTACGAGACACCTTGGTATATATATACGTAAATCTGGACTATTAGTATACGAGATTACCTATCTAGTCATTTCTTCATTTAACTATAAAATTCTACGTAGTAAAACTAAAATATGATTTTCGGATTTCGAATCGATTTGCTTTTATTTAATTTCTTATTTTTTCACTTTATAAGTAGCGGCCGTGGGTTATCGAAAAATATATGTTGCTTTTAGGTAGGTAACAGTAGAGAAGTCAGTATTAAGGTGCAGGTCTACAGACCGGTATTGCCGATTTTGGTGCTTCGTGAATGTTACTGTGCTCCAAAACATAAATAGCCAATCAGTCAATTCAAGGAATATTTCCTATACAACCAAAAACATATAAAACTTTTTATTTTGTTGTTCTATTTCACGTTTTATGAAATAAAATCCAAAATAAACCCAAGCAATAATCGTCTTATTACCAACAGCAGCGTCTAAAATTAAGACTCCACTTCACTGCCGCGATTTAGATATAGGAATATTTTAATTTGGTCTTCTGTTGCGCGATTTGCTGCAATATTTATTTGCTCTTCTCTTCATCATCTCAACTTAGTCACAGCTGCGATTTAATCGACGTGTTTGAAAATGTCCGTCGGGTTTCCGTGTCCTGCCATTTTGCAATAATTGTTCGCGGAACATTTTGTACTAAAAAGCATTCCATCTGTCATACGCGCATGGAAATCTCGCTTCCAGTTTTCAGCTGCATTAAACGCGCTATAATATCGCAACAACTCGCGCGACACAAGACGCGCTTCAAAATCGCAGCAGTGGAATAGAAGCTTTATAGAAAAGGCCGTACCCGTAGTGTTGAGTGAAGTACCCGAGTTGTTTTTAGGAATCAAAGACAAATCTACCTTGATATTTTGATCTCCTACCTTGATATCAGCATTGATGCTGCTGTTACTCAAGAAAGTAAAGCGCAGTCTTCCTTTGACAGCAGCCACGAAATACGGCGATGACAGGTCTCGGTCTCCCAAGGAGTCACAGACGCGGATGCAGCCTTGTTTCTTCATGACCGTGAAGGCATCAGGGTTCGCGCCGCAGTTGACAGCCAGGCTCGTGGGGAACTTGATGACTGCTATGATGGTCGTGTTGGCCGGCGCAGTTACGATGTCCACTGCGCATTGGTAGTCCACTTGTTGCATGGTGCGGAACACCTGGAACCATACTCGAATATTCAAACAGCGTTGTCAATACCAGACAATCCATACAGCATCATCTAGCCCCAAGATATTTTTTTATTTTGCGCAAGGTGGCTATCGAGTATCGCATTACTGCGGCTATGAGAGACCTACTGTGATCACCACTTAGTGTGTTTATCCTTGAAGATGAGGCGTGTCCCCCCAGCAACCCTATAAATAGCCCCAAACTACACAAAACTTGTGTTATACAGATTGTAACATTTAAATCGGTCAGTATGGGAAAGTCCGAAACTATAAGACATACGAAGATCTCTTCTTAGGAACGAGTTAGGGGCGATTCGCCATCGGACCCTTTTTTCTCTACGTCATCGATTTTAGTGACAAGAAAAACTGCATTCACACATTTGAAAAATCTTGTACTCAGTCCGGGAATTGAACCCCAAAAAAAACTTAAAAAATGAAAACGAAAACTTACACTATTTTTAGTTAGATATATCGATTATGTAGGTCTTAACTCGTTTGGATAACGATCTTACTATTGCATTTTGTATCTTTAGGTGGTGAATTTGCGTTAAAACAAGGCAGCAAGGCGTACAAGATTTGCGTTTGTACTGTTGGTTGATAGCCCTTCTTCAAAGACCTTTCTCCCTGGTAGAACTCTCTGGTGTTGCTAGCACAAATCGTCGATTCCAGGCATTGTATTTTTGTTATTCAGATGTTCCTTTTTCGCATTACGGATTATGTTTCTCGCCTGAGTCCTTACCTCTTGATATTTCTCCGCCCAGTCGCTAGTCGCTAAGTCTTGTGTTGCCAAGGCCTTATATCTTCTTCGTTTGACTACGGCCATCACGCAGTCCTCGTTCCACCACTTCTTTTTGCCGTGGTCTTCTTTGTTTCCCAGGTCTTATTCAAAACTTCATAAATTTTTGTGCTATGCTACTGTCTTTTAAGCTATCTATGTTTATACAACTCTGATATTAATTTTCAATTTACCTTGAATCTAATCTTCCTATTCCTAGCTAGCTACTGTTTTTAAACAATAGCTAGCTTGCACCGAACCGTAACATAAGTTATCACGTCAATTACTTTGTAATGTGCATATAATGAGGCAATTTAGGGCTACAACATAGCAATGTAG
The DNA here is from genome assembly GCA_944547425.1 of Eupithecia centaureata. NCBI lineage: Eukaryota > Metazoa > Arthropoda > Insecta > Lepidoptera > Geometridae > Eupithecia > Eupithecia centaureata. Next base: position 11,868,023 of record OX155675.1, read on the forward strand.
ATTCATTGCTAGGTTAGGTGTGTTTGATTATCCAAGTACCAAATAAAAGTACTTGATTGAATTGATATAAGCAGAGTCATAATCAAAAAGTTGAAGTTGAATTGATATAACAATTTACACACGCCTCGAAATAAATAAACCTAAACTTGACCTAAACCTTTACCTTAAGGTGACTTGAAATACCTAGTTTATTTCAAGACCAGCATAATACCTACATACCTAATCCTTTCGAATTGACCTCAAATTTTATAGTCACCGCTAGCTTGGCGTACACGCCTCGCTGCCTAGTGTGTTCTGTTTAAGGCGCAAACAGTACCTAAAGAAGAAGAGATACGAAGATGCCTTTGGTGGCCACCAAACTCTGTCTCTAAACTAGACAAAATGAAACTACTACAGATGCATTAAAAAATAGCTTATGAAAGGTCTTACAAACTGTAGGAGTGAAATTTGGAAATTCCTTTGTTTAACGGAATTATCTGATAAAATAAGAGGGGGGCCACTTTCACTAATTGCCATTTTCAAAAAAATTAAACACGCTGCTACGGAATCCCATATTTTTCAAATATATTACGCTCTCTGTCAATCCATTATTACATATTGCTCTACATCGTGGGGGGGCGCAGCAAAAACTCACCTACTACCTCTTGAGAGAGCACAAAGAGCAATTATCAAAGTAGCATACTCGAAATCATACCAGTTCCCAACAACAAAACTATATGCAGACACTCAATTACTTACAGTTAGACAACTATGTATCCAACAAATATTATTAAAACAGCATAGTATGATTTTCAACAAAAACACAGAAATTGAACACAAAAGACGAAAAGACAAAATATTTAAAACAGTTAATTTTAACACGTCGCTTGCACATAGACATTTTCCATTTTTAGGCCCATACATGTATAATAACATCAGCAAATATATAGGTAGATTTAAAAAATTTAAATTATCGACAATGCAAAAATAAGTTAAAATCATATTTACTAAACCTTAACTATGATAAAACAGAAAGCCTACTAAAAACAATTAGTTAAAAGCACATTCAACTCATACTCTACTCACTCGCATACATAACACACACCTTTACACACTCACCTACACACTGTATTTTTCTTTTGGCTTATATGTAATATAGTATTAACAAGTATAGTTTTCCTATGTATCCTAGAAATAAAAATTAGTGTAAGCCTAACTTACTGAGGTAGAGAACCCTCGCGTCTACATCACAAGTCTAGAACTTAGTTAGAGCGAGGTGACGAAACCAATATGTGAAATAGGTCTAAGATTTAATTATCTACTTTGTATTGTTTGCTTTGTTTTGTTTACCTATAAGACCTTTCTTCCTGAATAAAAATTATTATTATTATTATTATTTCACTTTATTTATTTTAATACTCGTTATAAAATACATTTTTTACTATAGAAAATACAAAAATATTATAAAACTAATCTACAGTAAAAAATATATCAAAACGGTGGATCACCGGCCGCGAAGCTAGGCTCAAGCAGCCGGTGACTAGGGTTGCAGACAGAGGAACTTCCTGACGATACGCGCTGAATCCAGGAGAACCGCTTTTTGGATCTGACCCTTGATCCAAGGCGAGAGTCTCTTGAGATGTTTATCGAGGCTCTTCGCTATTACCCCGTTAACCGAAACGACTATCGGGACGATGGTCGCTGAATCAACATCCCACATGCTGACAACCTCGTTAGCCAAGTCAAGATATTTACTGAGTTTATCTTTCTCAGCTTTAACGAGGTTAACATCATGTGGTATGGTGACATCAGCTAGCACCGCCCATCTTTCTAACCGGTCTATCAGTACAATATCAGGCTTATTTGCAAGAATAGTCCTGTCTGTAATGATAGAGCGGTCCCAATAGAGCGTGGCACGGCTGTTTTCGAGAACTGGCGCCGGTGTGTACTTATAGTATGGAACTTCAGGACCAGTAAGGCCATATCGGAGAGCAAGTTGTTGATGTATAATTTTGGCTACTTGGTTGTGTCTGTGCAAGTACTGAGAGTTTGCTAGGTGCGAACAACCCGAAAGTATATGACGAAGGGTCTCCCCTGGAAGATGACACGCTCGACAGATATCGATCGTGCCATCTTTCATGATATACTTTCGGTAATTGTTCGTCTTAACTACCTCATCCATAATTGCACAGACAAAGCCTTCGGTTTCCCCAAAGAGGTCACCGAAACGTAGCCAGTTTACTGAGCTTAGGAGATCTACATCAGGACCTGTGAGGACCTTGTAGAATCTCCCATGCAGCTCTTTGCTTTCCCATATGGCCTTCCTGTCCTCTATACTCATCACTATAGGTTTACGCCAGTTCTCGTTAGCTAAGGAGAGAGGAGTAAGGTTCTTATCAACTGCAACTACGTCGCGATGCATTTGGTATTCGGCTTGATGGAAATAATTTCTGAGATTGCAAACCTCACGGTTGTGTAGGGTCTTAACGCTTAAAAAGCCTCGACCGCCACATTTCCGTGGGATGTACAATCTCATTACCGAAGATCGGGGGTGTCGCATGCGATGAGTAGTTAAAAGTTGACGAACCCTACAGTCCAAGGCGTCTAGTTCAGTCTGAGTCCATCTTAGTATGCCAAAAGTATAAGTAAGCAAGGGCATAACCCAGCCATTGAAGGCACGCACCTTGTTGCCACCCGACAATAGGCTATTTAGCACTTTTGTAAGGCGGCAGAAGAAGCGTTCCTTCACTGATTGTTTTATTTCCCCGTCTACTATACCCAAGGCTTCTGGCATACCAAGGTACTTATAAGTTTCACCCTCTGAGAGAGATTTGAGGGACATAAGCTCTGAAAGTTGCAAATTATTAGAATTTACAACTTTCCCTCGTTGTATTTGTATGACCGCACACTTATCAACGCCGAACTCCATGTTAATAGCACTACTGAATATCTGTGTGATATTCAAGAGGGCCATTAACTGTGTTTCATTCGGCGCAAATAGTTTGAGGTCATCCATATACAACAAGTGAGAAATAACCTCACCCTCTCTCCGAAGGCGATAACCTATTCCTGAATCTTTCAGTAGGGTACTGAGTGGATTCAGGGCTAGACAAAACCACAAGGGACTCAGACTGTCGCCCTGGAATATACCTCTCTCTATCCTTATCAGATCAATGGTCGCAGGTGGAATTAATCGGCTGCCTGGATGACGAAGAACCGTAGTCCACTGTCTCATACATGATCCCAAGAATGATCTTAGAGTAGTATCTACTTTATACAACTCTAAGACCCTCTCAAGCCAAGTATGAGGCACCGAATCATAAGCCTTCTTATAATCGATCCATGCAGCCGATAAATTCCCTCTGCCACGTTTGACCTTTTGGCTAATGGCCATGTCAATGAGGAGGAGCTCCTTAGTACCACGGGACCCAACCCTACATCCATTTTGAGCAGGTGCCAAAATATTGTTCGTAACAATATGTGTGTTAATTTTTGTGGTCAAGATGGATGTAAGTAGCTTATAGATCGTTGGTAAGCACGTTATGGGTCTATAATTTTTTGGCTCCGCAGTACTACCAGACTTATGGAGCAGGAAAGTTACACCCGTCGTCATAAAAAGTGGGAGCGACCCGATCTCAATTGCTTTTTGGAATTGTGTGGCCAGAACTGAATGTGAGCATCGAAACCATTTTAGCCAAAAGTTATGCAATCCATCCGGGCCAGGACTTTTCCAATTATGGGCCGAGCGGATCGCATTACTTACATCCAACGAAGAGATAGTAATAGCGTCCATGGTTTCGATGTATTCACATTCAGTTCTTACCACATTCATCCAGTCCGCCTCCGTGTGTTCGACCGGTAAAGACCAGATGCCTCGCCAAAAATTATTTCCAGTTTCAGCATCCGGTACTTGACCATCGGACACGTAGATCGGGTTTCTCCCAGTCTCGGTAAACTTTCCTTTGGTCACTTTGAAAGTTGCGATTCTGACAAAACCTGTCAACTCGCTTTTTATACCTTTTTATACGGCTTGCCCACGCATAGACTTTTTGTTTTAGGTAGTCTATGCGCTCTGTAGCACAGGCTAAATAGGCCTGAGGTTGAATTTCAGTTCCGTCAAAAGCCTGTGTCACAAAGCGCATAACCCGAGGTCTATGGTTGCCTTCCCTAAAACATATTAGCTTAGCTATGAGGATCCTCAACCTACTGATACGCCTCTCTATCCTCTGTTGCCAATTAGGGGTACTGCAAGCCTGGCGCGGAGCGCGGTCACAGTCCGGAAACTTTACCCGCGCAACACGACAGGCCGCGATAGCCCCACAATAGAGAATAGAGTGCGTATCAGTAAGATCACTACTAGCCAGCAGATAAGGGACTAGTAGTGGGTTCAAGGCCCCCACTATAGCTAAAGCACGTCTATGGGTGGGAAAGCGAGGTAGGCGTGGCCTTACACTACAGTTTCTAAACTTAAGAATCGCATCTTCCAAAGCCCTCCTCAATTGCTCATTACTATGGGTACTTACCTCAATACTCTCGTGATTGACATCTTCTACAGTATAATCAGGTTGGGGAGTCACTGATGTTGATGTAACTTGTCGCTGTGGCGACGATGTAGCAGCCTGATTACACTGCGGACGGTCCGCCACTTGAGCACTGAGATTCTCTCGCCGTAGTTGATCAAGTACAGTGTCATTCAACAGTTTTGAGCGTTGAATGACCCGTACCTGATCGGATAGCCGTTGCGTGTTAACGACGACAGTTGGTTCAAGGGCCTGAAACAGCGGCAGCATCCTGGAACGGTAAGCGGTCAGGTTAGTTCCTCCGTCTGTAGCCCTATAGAATGCGCGCATGACGTTCTCATTTATTTCTTGCGTCCACTTCATGCGCCGCACTCTTCCGTCAGCGGCGGGGGCCGGTCGTGGGGCTGCGAGCCCTGCAGGTCCCAAGCCAGCTGACAGCGGGGGTCGGCCTCGCCGCACAGGTGATCGCGGCGGTCGAGGCGACGGCGGCAGCTCGTCTTCGCTGCTCAACACATCACTCGTCTCAGGCGGCGTTTGGAATGCCTCTTCATCAGAGGACGAGGATGTGGAGCTAGCCGAGGCGGGCTGCGATGGTGGTAAACGGAGTGCAGTTGTTGCCGCCCTTGCTTGTGCTCTAGTGTACATTTTCTTCTACATTTTTGCGGTTAATATTATTATTATTATTATTATACTTTAGGGGCTGTTTGCGCCGTGACGAGTAGCAGGTACATGATCATCGCAACCGCGAGGCGCAGCTGACCATTGTCATATCTACAAGTTGCATCATCATCACTCATACTCCAAGGATATACTCATAGCCCATAGACTATTGGATCTAGGAAGGCCCCCTTTTCTGATTTAAATTCTCTATCCTAAGCTATCCGTGTCTAGTCGTTTCACTCTGCTACATAAAATATTATAAACGCAAAAGTTTGTAAGTATGGATGAATGGATGGATAGATGTCTGTTACTCTTTCACACAGAATCTACTGAACAGAAATAGATGAAATTTGGCACAGAGATAGATTAAAGTCTGGTATAACACATAGGTCATATTTATCCCAGAATTCTCACGGGAGCGGGAATTACGCGGGTGAAACCGCGAGGCGCTGCTATATTTTACTAATATTATAAACATGAAAGTTTTTACGGATGCTTGTTCCTCTTTCACGCAAAAGCTAATAAACGGATTTGGCTGAAATTTAGAATAGACGTAGTTCTAGCTCTGGAATAACATGTAAAGTTCTTTTCATTCCACAAATCTGCTTCTATGGGATAGAAATAGTCAAACGTTTCAGTGGAAAGAACGCGTGCGAAGCCGCGGGTAGATGCTAGTTAGTATGTGTGTTAATATATCATATTTATGTAATGTATTGTATCACGACAAGTATATCATTCATCGAGTATCCATAATACAGGCTCTGATGTTTTGTGGATTGTCCAGAATTATTTATAGTTTTTTTTTAAATGATATGAAATGTGTTTATTTGCAATTGCAATTTGTTGACCCTGCTGTTGTCTGTTATTCTGATCAGTTTTTGTTAGGTAGGTAAGTTTTTATTTTTAATGTGATTGTTTACAAAAAATAACGATGATTCCAAATCAGAGTATAGCTAGGTTAGGTACTATGTTTTTTTGCAGTCAATAAATCTGTTGTGAAATGGTGCTTCCTCTTTTCACAATTTTGATTTAATAATAATTTATGTTCTTTGATGATTTCGTATGACGTTGACAGAGATGATGGTCGTTCGAACAACTGGCTGTAAGTCGTCGACCCGTCGCGTGTTTGGAAAAGCTTGACTTGTTCCTATCATCGGCCTGCATTCCATTTATTTACACTGCAAGATTGTTCGAGATAATTATACAAACCAAAGTCATAGTGTACGACATTCCCATTCCGTAGAATATGTTCTTTGATGATTTCTTGATGACGTTGACCGAGATGATCGTTCGAACAACTGGCTGTGAGTCATCGACCCATCGTGTGTTGGAGGACCTTGACTTCTTCCTATCATTGGCCTCAACTCCATTTATTTACTCTAAAAGATTGTTCAAGATACAAACCAAAGTCATAGTGTCGGACATTCCCATTCCGTAGGATATGTCGTAACGCAGCTGTTGTGATGAGGCGCATTCACTACTGATGTCTCGTGGCCGGTACAGCAATAGCAAACCGTGCCCTCTCACTTCGACGATTGTGCGCAGGCAAAATAAACACAGAATAAATGTGAACACCATTGCTATAGGTAACTTTCTCCACTGGCCTGGTCCAGGAAATAGCTTTCTAGGATTTGTGTAACTGCAATCTATGCAGCTATGACTTATTGTATGTTGTACGTCAATCGATATTCATAACGTGTTGGTGCTCCAACACAAAGTTGATGTTACAGATGCTTGCTTTCATAATAATTATAAACTCTTTTGATTGAAATAAGCCGATTGGAATTTTCACTACATTACTATTTTTAAAACCAGTGTTAAACTTTGAGCACTAAAAGCACCTAAACCACGAAATACCAAAAACCATGCCATATTCCGCTGAAAGTGCTTTTATCAGCGACCATTAATGTTTTTAAAATTAATAACGTATTTTAAACACTACCCTAATAATATTATAAGTAAAGATGAAAGTTTGGATGGCTGTACTATGTTTTATACCAAACAAATGTAATAAAATTGACATTTGTTTCCCGTTAAAATAAAATATATAAAATATTCGATTTCAAAGAAAAGTAAATCATGGGTATCGAATGAAATTATTAATTTAGAATACTTACTACGCGACATGAAATATATTAAATTTAAATTCCCTGACAATGACCTTCTATCTGCAAAAATTGACGAATATCAAATTAGGTACGATAGAATTCTTAAATCTGAGAGAAGCCGTTTTTATTGTGACATAATTAATAATTCGAATAATATGACCAAAACTATGTGGGATTTGGTAAAAATGGAGACCGGACAGAAACGAGGGACTAGCACCGACTTTATCGAAAGGCTGAGGAGACCCGATGGATCTGAGTACGTGAGCGAAGTCGCCGCTGTGGACGCGGTGAACCTGCACTTCGTGAGCGCTCCGCGTGCGTGCGGCGCGCCCGCCGCCGACGTGCCGGCAGCGGTGCGCGCGCTGGCGGGGAGCCGTGCGCCCGCGGACCGCTCACTGAGGTTCCTACGCTTTACGCCGATAGAAATATTCAAAATAATAACATCAGGAGTGGCGAATAAATCGACAAGGGATATTTATGATATATCCATATCCTTGCTGGTTAAAGCCGCCACCCCTATGTGCTATATTCTATCGGAACTATTTAATAGATGTCTTCTCTTTGGAGAGTATCCGCAGCCACTAAAAAACGTCAGAGTGTCTCCCTTGTACAAAGGAAAGGGGTCAAAGGAAGACGTCAATAGCTACCGGCCTGTGTCCATAATCCCGGCTATCGCCAAGATATTTGAGCGCGGGCTGAGCAGCAGACTGACGGCGCATCTGTCCAGTACGGAGTCCCTGTCCGACCGGCAGTACGCCTATCGAGCGGGGAGATCCACGACAGATGTCGCCAGAGAGGTCGTGTGCCGCGTGATGCAGGCCAAGGAGCGCAGGATGCAGGTGGCGGTCTTGTTCTGCGACCTGTCGAAAGCCTTCGACGTCGCGGATCATGCCGTCCTTGCGGCGAAGTTGGTGCATTACGGAATAGGCGGTCCGGCCTTGCTACTGCTGCTCAGCTCCATGACTAGTCGTTCGCAAGTCGTCACGGCCAGAGGAGGGAAGGTCAAATCGCATCCGATGTCGACCACAATCGGCGTCGCACAGGGGTCCAGTATGTCGAACATACTGTTCTCCCTCCTGATGAATGACCTTCCCGACTGCATAAAAGGTGCTCACATTCTTATGTATGCGGACGATGTCGCAGCTATCGTTGAGGCTGAGAGCCGGGATGAATTACAACAGAAGTTGGAAGACGTTGCAGGTGAAGTGCAGAAGTGGTTTCATCAGAATGGTCTCATTTTAAATGTTACGAAAACCAATTTCATGCACTTTAACCTCGCAGGGCACTACAGCCAGCCGATGACTGTGAGCCTAGGAGGCGAGCAGCTACATCAAGTCCATACGACTACTTTCCTTGGATTTACTCTGGACAGTGGTCTCACATGGGAGGCGCACATAGACAAGCTTTGTAAAAAGATAGGCCGATCATGCTTTGCTCTTTGGCGCCTCTCAGCCACCTTAGACAGAGCGATGGTGAGAGATATATACTTCGCCAATGTACATTCGCTCCTTCAATATGGCGTGGAGCTTTGGGGGCGTGCATCCGATTGGGAGCGCGCTTTCAGACTCCAAAAGCGAGCTCTTAGAGCGATCATGAGAATTCCACAGGACGAGTCTGCCCGGCCCTATTTCGAGACGTTAGGAATCTTGACCGTGCCCGCCCTTGTCGTGTACCAATCCGCTCTGTATGTGCGTGACAATTTGGATACATATGCAAAGTACGGGGACGGTCATAGATACAACACGAGGCACGCACACCGGCTGAGAGCTCTGCCGCGACGACTGGAGAAGACGTCCAAGCTGCAGCACGTGATGGGGACGGCTGTTTACAACCGACTCCCAACTGCTATCACCAGCGCACAATCCATACAGTCTTTTAAATATAAATTAAAAAAGTGGCTTTTAACACTGGTAATTTATAATTTAAATGAATTTATGATGTTAAAATGTACTTAACTGAACATATACTTATATTTTAATTTTATTTTATTATAGTAATTCTACTTAGTAGTAATATTTTTTATTAATAAGTACAGAATTGTATAAATTGATATTGAATAAGTGACCTGTAACACAATTTGTTATTAATAAATGAACTATGAACTATGAACTAACTACCTCTTCGCGTTAAAACTACTGAACGGATTGGGTTGAAATTTTTAACAGAAGTTGTTTTAGGACTGGAATAAAAAAGTACTTTTCATTCATTTTCAAGCGTGTGAAGTCGGGGCACGCAGATAAAGCACGCAGCAGCAGGCAAATAAAGCTCGTAAGCCACAAAAACCACAAACCATTTCAGATATCCAGTCGAATGGCTTTTAATACAATCTGAAAAACATTTAACTATTCGTTTTCTTTCGAAATGTATGGCAGACTGGGTCATTATTTATTTCAGGTAACATTATAATTATGTCACTCTACCTTTGCTAATGATGCCATATATGGCGCTCATTAGGAGAGGCCTATGTCCAGCAGTGGACTATTATAGGCTGGTGATGATGATGATGATGATGAATTGTTATTATAGTTATGGGGTAATATGGAACCCGTAAGGACCCGTTTTACCCTTTTGGGAACGGAATACTTACGCTTAGGGGTAAAACGGGACACTATTACTAAGACTCCGCTATTTCTTCGTCTGTTACCAAAATGTTATCTCATTAACTGAGATAGCCAGTTTTCATAGAAAAAAATATTTAACGTGTCTCCCATACAATACATGTTTTAAATGTTTTTTTTTGACACGGAACCCTTTGTACGCGAATTCGCCTCGCAATTGATCGGTTCTTTATTTTAATTTCTTAAAAATAACCCTAAGTATACAGCTAACGTACTATAATTTAATAACATTGACCATAGACTTAACAAATTAAAAACTATTATGAATAGCTCGCACCTTGAACCAAATAAGTACCACCAGTATTTATTCAGTTATGAACGACTTCAAAAAGGAGGAAGTTCTTAATTCGATTGCATTTTTTAAGTGTGTTCTTTTTTTATTTGAAAGCTGGCGTTTCCCTCCTGCGTGGTCCTTTGAGTAGCAGCTATCGAATTAATTATTGTCATACAGCCTGGTAATGGAGCAAGCGTCTTAGGGACGCTTCCGACTGGTATTGACATGGATCAATTGAGCTACCTTTAAACTGTTTGCAACCGTCTGCAGTAACAATGGTTTCCATTGAATAAATTAGTATTATTTTTTTGTCTATTCTTGTTTTGATAAGATTACCTATAGGTATTAAAATTTCAGTCCCTATTATTAAAACGTTAAGGTTTAACATATTATAATGCACAAGTAAGGATAATAATAAATAATGTTGGACAATCCACAGTACCATCTAGCTAAAGTAAGCTACTCAAAGCTTGTGTTATGGGTACTAGATAACTAATATATTTAATACATTATATACATACATTGATAGATTTGTTTTATTATACATAGAAAACACCCAGATCAACGGAACAAATATCTGCAGATTTTACACAAATTTGTTCCCAGGCGGGAATCGAACCCGCAAACTCTTGCCTCGTAGGCGGCTGTCGCCCGCTGCGCCACTGAGGTCGTCTTATATGCGTTCAGAGCTACACTAAGAAAACAGTGACCAAATATAAAATCGTAAATTCAACTGCACAACTAATCTATGGTGGTATCTTTTGCAAGCACGTGGAAAATATTAGTAATAAAGTCCGAGTCGGTCTCGCACCTGAAAGGTCCCGTACAAAATAACGATATCTAGTTATAAAAACAACAAACAGCATTATTAAGTTCTATAAGTGGTTAAATATATTTATTCAAGATGTACAAGTTATAAATTCAAGAATTGAAAGATGTTCACTTATAGAGATAAGTTTTATTCAATTGTATTTAAATTGCAATACTTCTATAGCAATAACAATGTAACTCTCTTAATTGTGACACAAAACTTTAAAATGTTTCAGAAAGAGTGAATTCAGGATTAGTTATTTCCCGAGAGCTGGTGAATATCTGGCTCAACGCATCAGCATTGCCATACAGCGTGGTAATGCAGCCAGTGTCTTGGGGACGCTTCCGACTGGTATTGACATGGATCAATTGAGCTACCTTTAGACTGTTTGCAACCGTCTGCAGTTAGCTCAATGGTTTCAATTGTAAATACTAGTTGTAATTTTTCTATTTCTGTGCTTGTAATTTTCGTTGTTAATAAAGTTATTTCCATACTCTATTCGAATATAGAATTACCCCGAAAATTGGGAAAAGATTTCCACCGAGCAACATTACGCGGGTGGGAGGGGTGCGGAGGCCGTGTTTTCGACACACTAGCACCGTACGCACCATCGGCATAATTCAGTGATCTGCAGTTCAGTCTTACCTAGTTGCAAAAGTGCAGAACACGCTATTGATGATTTGACCCATGAAAGGCAAGCAAATTGCTAAATAGCGGAGTACTTTTAAGTACTTTTTAGGTAATTGGTTGGAAAAAAAAACTCACAAAATAAAACTTTACGTTTTTTGCTGTTCTAGATGACACAAGAAAAGGAATCTGGTACTGACGGAGACAGCAATGTGTACAAGAAGGATTTCCGCACAGCACTGCCTCAATTCTTGGCCGTGAGCGTCAAGAATCTACTACTGCTAGGTATGTTTAGATCAAGTCTAGAAAATCTACCTACCTGTTGAGTTTTACTGAGTTGTAGTCCTCAAGCGATTTTTTATATAAGTACTTAATAGTGTTTGCTCGCGTTTCCACACGCTTTATTCATGGAAACGTTTGAAAAGCATTTCTATCTCATGGGAAGTGATTTACCTACCTTTGTGATACAAGTAGGCCTTTTAAAACTGCCTCAGTTCTTCACCATAGGCGTCAGAAAACAAATACTGCTAGGTATGTTTTGGACAAGTCTAGAGTGGTAATTAATTTTCCTACCTGTTGAGTTTCTCTGAGTTGTAGTCCTCAAGTGATTATTTTATATAAGTATATAGTGTTTGCTCGCGGTTTTGAACGCGTGATTCATAGAAACATAAAAAAAAAATTATACCATCGGAAGTGATTTGTCTGTGTCTATACACTACTGTCTGACTCAATTCTTGGCCGTGAGCGTCAAGCATCTACTACTGCTGTATGTTTTGGTCAAGTCCAGATAATCTACCAACCTGATGTTGATTTTTACTGAGCTTTAGTCCTCAAGCGATTTTTATTTATTTTATAATGTCTGCTCGCGATTTTGCTTGCGTGATTCATAGAAAAGTTTATTGCGATAAAATCGGAAGTGATTTACCAAGTGATTAAAAGTAGTCCTAGATATTTTTTGGGCCATTGTAGACAATTTACCTGATGTTGAATTATTACTAAATTGTTGTCCTCAAGCAAGTTTTGTCTTGGAGACGCTTCCGACTGATATTGACATGGATCAATTGGACTGTTTGCAACTATCTGCAGTTAGCTCAATGGTTTCAATTGTTTATACTAGTTGTAATTTTTTTTATTCCTTGATTGTAATTTTTTTTGTAAACTGTTTGTGACTGTTTTGTTTAATTTACTAGTTTCTGCTCGCGTTTCCACACGCTTTATTCATGGAAACATTATTTCTATCCCATGGAAAGTTATTTACCTACCTATGTGATAAAAGTAAGCCGCCGTCTGTAAGTAAGTCTGAGATGTGCGGCCTACTTTTATCCCACTGCCTCAGTTTGGCCTCAGTTCTTGGCCACGGGCGTCATGAATCTAATACTTTACTCAAGTTAAGACAATGTACCTGATGTACAGTTATTACCAATTTGCAATCTTCAAGCGACTTTTTATTTTTTTAGCAATTTCTGCTCGCGACAGAGATTTGTGATTTGCCATAAAATGTTCTCCCCTTTTATTTAAGTACTGCAGTAATAGTGATGGTGTCGTCAGTAGGTAAAATAGTTTTGTCTTTTCATTTATTTATGGAATTTTAGTTAAGTATGTAATAATATTAGTTATATAAGTTAATATAAGTTAGTAGTTACTTAATATTAGTTTATTGTGTTAATTGTCACAAATGATCAAATGCGAACAGAATTTGCGAATGTGATACGGTAAGTTAGGTCAACCTCTAATACTGCTGAACATTCCTAAGTATTTTTATTTCACCTTTCTCTGGATATTTTTTGTAAATTAAATTCAAAGAGTATTTAATATAATGATTTTGTGCAATTAGCCTTTTTCTTATTCTATACTTAGATATTTTTATCACTAACTGTACTGCACTTTGCGCAGCAATGTTCATTATGATAAAGATACTTATACAGAAAGAAACCTATCCATGAAATGTACTCTAAGGTAATAATTACTTTCAAAGGCTTTTTCTCACCTTTATTGTATTTCTTCCTCTCTATTTGTCTTTCAGTTCTTAGCTGTAAGTAATTATACCATATCGTGATTCAAATTTCATAAGCAATTCCGCCAGGTTTTTTTTTATTATTTTAGAAACACAATGTTTACCTTGTTGTTCCTAAAGATAAGGGCGTAAAGTTGTTTGAAAATGAAAATTACACAAAACACCATTTAAATAAATTTTACACGTGAACAAACAAAACTCTACCTAGTTGTATTGAGTTATTTTAGTCAAAAATAGGTATATCCGCGGAATCCCGTATAGATAGCTGGAAACTCGTATACTTGCAAAGAAATCTACTTATATTCACTGGACTTGTACGTATTTATTTGGTAGCCTCAAGTCAAATAAAGTAGGTATCTTGTTTGATTGGAAGTTATACATATATTTATACGTATATTATTATATGGGCTCCAAATGGCTCCAATTATGTTGAAATCTATTATTTATATATAAAAAGTTTGAAAATATAATATTTATTCTTAAACTGTGTTAGTGCATACAACTAGCCTTACCAGTTTATCTTGTCGAACATATCACTACATGGTATAAAATAAAGTCGCTTTTTCTGTCCCTATGTCATAGTGTCCCTTTGAACGCTTAAATCTTAAAAACTACGCGACGGATTTGTTTGTGATTCAAGAGGAAGGTTTATACGTATAATAAAACCGTGCGAAGCCGGGGCGGATCGCTAGTAATAATATAAGTAAAACATCATATTCAAATTATAATAAAATATTTCTTCTACCGTCTCTACCATCTAAGCCTGTTATACACCTAAGACAAAGTAGAGGCGTGGAATCGGTCAAAATCCTATTTAGATAGAACACATTGTGACGTCACAGTTTTTTTCTTTAACTATTAACCATTTTTTACAGGATATGGCATGACTCTGGGCTTCCCTACGATACTAATGCCTGCGGTCAGAAATCCCCCTGAAGGAGAAGTATTGTACCTGGAAAAATCAGAAATTTCATGGATTAGTAAGTGAATAAATAAAATACTAATAGTTCATAGAAGAAATCTTTCTCCCATACATGTCGTCGCTGAATTAATGAATTTACATTCATATCATTTCATAATACCACAGTCCATGCTCGTAAAAACATACTTTATACGTCATATAACCCATGTGTAACTCTCGAAAACATGTGACTATATCGACACCAGCTGAAAAGGGAAATGCATTTACCAAATTCAAACAAATCGAATGGTATCTCTTAGTGCAAGTCTCCTGGTTAAGTACATATTTTGAGGTTCCAAATTAGAAACTCAAACATTTGTTAGGTGTTCAAAACTAAAAAATATGTTATCAAACTCAACTCCTAGGGAATATGTTCCAAGCTCATGGCGTAACTCATTATTGTTAACAAAACCACAACTGCTGCAAAAAGCTATAGAGTAGTCAAAAGTAATCCCTTAGCTCATGAGTTATTCTAGAACCCTGGCTTTCTCTCGGGATTCAATGAGGCCTGTGTGTGACGTAAGACACTACTCAAAACCCTCAGTGCATGATCTACTTTTATTATTATTATAATGCGATTGATATAGGTAACTCTAGAATATATTTACCTATACCTACCGCGATTCAAAAACACAGATATTTTTATAAACCAAAGAAAAATTGGTGGAATATATTTTAGGAGACTGGTATCATCAGAGCAAGCTGTAGAAGCTCCAAACAATCCGTAGTGTTTACAGTTTTTATTCATCATTTCATTGGTTTCTCATTTTTTTCGAACGCGATTTTGTATCTATTTTGCTATGCTTGAGCAATTGCGCGTTGTTGAAGTTTTGTTCTTTGTTACCTTTCTGTTACGCTGCTGTTTTCTTATCAGGTTTTTGTTTGAAAATGTCATTGTTTACAAAAAATATCTCTGATTCTAAATCAGAGTGTAGGTAGTTAGGTAGGTGGTCTTTGTCAACACTGGTTGACCTCGATTAGACTTGGTCCCGTTTTACCGCATCTTGCTTTGTTATCATACTAATATACGTAATGCGAACACAGATGTTCGTTACTTCGAATTTACTAAACGGGTCGGTCTAAATTACCATGTATTTATACATAAAATAATTTGGCATGTAAGTACTTTTTCCCAAAATTTCCCGAATGGAGAAATAACCTTGCCCATTATTTCTATTGAAACGTTTTCAATAGAAACAACGCGTTCAAAGTCGTGGGTAAAAGCGAGGAGTCTCCGATAAGGTTTTGATTAACGTATCGAATTGTTTTCAAACTTTATGTAAAATTGCGTCTGTTATACTTGTATATATATAGTTATATTTCTACAATAATGGCTAATTCACCAGTGACAATCGCTTGTACTGGTCCCAATATATCCTTACCAATATTATAAATAAAAAGTTTGGATGGATGTATGGAAATATGGATGGATATTTGTCCCTCTTTTTACAACACAACCAAACACACAAACAAACAAACTGTTGAACGAATCAAGCTGACATTGGAATTATGTAGTTCTAACTTGTTAACACATACATAGGCTAGTTTTTATCCCATAAATCAACTCCCATGGCATAGAAAAACCCTTGAGACGTTTCCATAGAAAAAACGCCTGCGAAGCCGAAGACAGATGCTAGTCTCAGATTCTGTTCGCTCGTTGAGTGTGTAAACGTGACTTTAAGTACGTTACTGGAATTTGTGCATAAAAACGAACCATTTTATTTCGAATTCGTCATTGAGGTAGAACTGTAGGTGGGTAGGTATGTAGATCACTTTAGCGTTAATCTTTGCATCGGGCCGTTGGTCTCTGGCCTATTCATCTATCACCTTCATAACCTAGATGATTTGATGCGTCCGGCAATTACCTAACAAATCTACAATACCTAGATGAACCAGTGCGACCATCACACGCTCGTCAACCAATCACTTCCACTACCGCCACTGATTCTGCATGAATTGCTGCCATTATCTATTTTAATTGTGTTGTACTGTAATTGTAGTTTTCCATTTCAAATTTCCGCGTCTTCTGGCTGGATCGCGGTTTGAAGCAGTCTACATTCAGAGCTAAGTCTCGTCGACGGGTAGCTTCGTCTAGCCCCATGCAAAGCAGAGTTTAACTGATAAACATAATTAACACAATAACTACCAACTGATAAACATATTTATCAGTTATCTAGGACTCATAACATAAACTCCGCTTTGCATTTTCCAAAGTAAGCTGAGCAGCTAATCCGAACAAGAGAGCGGCAGGAATCGACCCCGCAACTTTCTGCGTCCTATCTTTGCCGTTACACTACACTACACAACACTGTACGTGGGTGATTCTACGAAAACTCGTTTTTTGTCTGACTTCTGTGGCACATTTTTTTTTGTTGAAATTGCACATCATGATAGTATATTCTAAATAAAGATTTAATTTTGAATTTTTTGGTAGTGAAGGGAACTTTATTGGCTTTATGGTTACGGAGTTATTCAATTTTAAAAATATGGTGTCCACGGAAATCAGAATTTATATCACCAAAATCAAATATGGGTTGGTTTATCGATAAAAATATGTGTTTTCGGTAGTAAGTAGATTATTAAGCTAAATACCAATTATTTGACGTTTGTAGTTTTAATCAGTTTTTACAAAAACACCTTTAAATCATTACTGTAAATACAAGTAACTTTTTACAAAAATCACACTATCAATGTTTATCTTTGTATTAAAAATATTATAATTATTCATTTTGTATTTATTATAAACTTTTATCCAAAAAAACATCATAAAAACTGTAAAAAAATATTATTGAGATGTTAATGAACCCGCAAAATCCACGGAAATCACACCACGGAAATAAAAAAAAATAACAAAATCTTAGAAATTTTCTTAATTTGCTGGTTTATTTTACATTGAAATATGCAGTCGAAATTAGGAACACAAAAGGCATGAATTATCATCATTAATAAAACAATAGGATTAGCATAAACAAATTTACAGTCAACATGGTAATCAGAATTTCTAGATACCAAGCCACGGAAAGTGATTACGTACCGAAATAACAGAGTGACGTAAAGAGATACACCTTTGTTGTACACACCACTGATGGGGCGTGACTGATAGTTTCTCTCAATCTAACAACTATTTACGCAGATATTAAAGTACAGTATTTATGAATAATTTAGTGCGCACCAGGGAAATCAGAGCTAAACGACGGACGCGAAGTTATCTCGTTGTAACTTGTCAACTAAAGCTTAGTTTTGCGTAGTAATAGCGTCAAATAAGCAAGTAACTATCTGGGTTATTGTGAACCTATGTAAATTAGTACCAGAGTTTTTAGGAAATGATATAAAAATTTATTAACACCAGAACATGAGGTCCGGACGCACCACGGAAGTCATAATTTCCAAGGATTTTATTTATTTTTACTTATTTAAAATAAGAATATTAAAAAACTAAAAAAGGCCTCCCCTATTATTTTTGTCTAATCTACTATCATAAAAAAATCAAAGGGCTAGGGATACTTTTTGTATGATTTTTCGAGCCGGACATGTATTTTTGAAGCCCGGGAGAATCACCCACGTACATCACTCATTGCGATCACAGATTTGATAGCCTGTACAAGCTAGCCGTGATTCACCAACATATGAAAAAAACTAGCGACCCGCCCCGGCTTCGCACCGTTTTATTATAGTTACTTACGTATAAACCTTCCTCTTCAATCACTCTATCTATTAAAAAATCGCATCAAAAACAGTTGCGTAGTTTTAAAGATTTAAGCATACAAAGGGACATAGGGACAAAGAAAGCGACTTTGTTTTATACTATGGTGCCGATGGTACTCCCGTAATTAAAGATGCACTTTATTTAAAAATAAATAAAAATATTTTGTTTCTTTTTCCAGGTTCCATAAACCTGATAGTGGTCCCTATCGGATGCGCCCTCTCGGGTCTGGTGACAGCTCCGCTCGGCCGGCGGAGAGCGATGCAGCTGGTGAACCTGCCATTCTTCGTGGCCTGGCTCCTCTTCTACTTCTCTACCTCGACCTATCATCTGTACGGGGCATTGGTACTCACAGGACTAGCGGGAGGACTCTTGGAAGCACCTGTAGGTTCTTGTGCTTTACTTATAGAGGTGTAAACTTTACTTATAGAGGTGTAAACTTTACTTATAGAGGTGTAAAGAGGTTCTTCACCAAACATTCAATTTTTTTTGTTCTATTTTTGTATCTCGACCTATCTGTACGGGGCACTGGTACTCACAGGACTGGCGGGAGGGCTCTTGGAAGCACCTGTAAGTTCTTGTGCTTTACTTATAGAGGTGTAAAGAGGTTCTTCACCAAACATTCAATTTTTTTGTTCTACTTTTCTATCTCGACCTATCTGTACGGGGCACTGGTCCTCACAGGACTGGCGGGAGGGCTCTTGGAAGCACCTGTAAGTCCTTGTGCTTTACTAATAGAAAATTTAAAAAAATATTTACGCTGTGTTTCATTGTGTTGCTAGGTTCATATCTTTTTCAACTTTAATAATTTCCCCTTAATTTAGGCTAAGGGTTTTATAATTTGATACATGGTTGGTCAATTCACATCACTATGATGTATAATAATGAAATCTAGCACCGGCGTTTTGTATTAAATATACATTTATACATGTATTAATAAACAGTTACCAGTAACCCATAAGACAAGCTTCGAGTAGCTTACTTTGAGGTTAGATGGTGCTGTGTGGATTGTCCAGCATTAAGTATTAATTCTCCCAGGTGCTGACGTACGTGGCTGAGATCACGCAGCCTCACCTGCGGGGTCTTCTGTCCGCCACCAGCTCTTTGAGCATTATCCTCGGAGTCTTCACGCAATTCCTCTTCGGACTGCTCTTGTACTGGCGGGCCGTGGCCCTCCTCAACATCGTCTTTACGGTGAGATCATCATGAATTAATAAATGAATAAAAGAAAAATAAATGAATGACAAAATGAAATGAATAATTAAATGAAGGCATGAATAAATAATAATAATAAATTCGTTTTACCAGCCATAAAATAACACAAAACATTGGACATTAGACTCAGTCAACGGAATTATTCTCTTCTTAACAGTTCGCTCCGGAAAAAAAGCTTTTGTTGGATTATATAGTAAGTAATAAAGAAGACAAAAGGACAAATCGAACTTTTTTTAGCAGACACCTTTTTGTAGAAATAAATTTGTATTTATCATCAAATAATTTTATCATTCATTTATTTGGTAGTATAAAATTCTAAAATGGATTGTTTCCATATGTTGTAATGTTTTTCTTTTACAGGTGATGGCAGTGGTCGCCCTCTGCTTCGTGCCCGAGTCTCCACATTGGCTGGTGTCCAAAAAACGATACAATGACGCTAGAAAAGTGAGCTCATACAAACGATTTGTAAAGTTCAGAGAAAACTAGCTTTATAATAAGAGTAAATAATGAACGGTGCGGCGAAGAAAGCAGTCGTAAATGTATTGTGTTGAAAATGAAACTAATTTGCCATGGCCATTGCCACGTGAAAATACAGCTAAAAACAATTGATTTAAATTTTAAAATTTTAAATTCGCATATGAGCCATTAAATGGGCTTATTTTACATCCATGGGATTACATTACATCCCAATTACCTCGAACTAGATAATATGTAATACTTTTTAAATTGCAGAGTTTGCAATGGGTTCGAGGCTGGACTACCCCTGAAGCGGTTGAACAAGAGCTGAAAGAAATAATGGCCGTTTTCAAAAACGAAAAAGGTTAGTTTCATATTTATGGATAAACATGCTTAGATACAGTGCCCAACTAGTTCGGTATAGGCAGCTAATTCAAACCCTTATTCCTATACGTACTTTCAAAATGAACCTGAAAATATAGGGTGGCTGGGCACCTGGGCACCCTGTGTAACATAGCTCAAAGAATTAGCAAGCTGAAGTGGCAGTGGGCCGGCCATATCTCGCGAAAAACCGACAATCGTCGGGGTAAACGTGTTCTTGGGTGGAGACCGCGACTTGGCATACGTAGTGTAGAACGCCCTCCGGCTAGGTGGTATGATCTGCGAAAGACTCCTGGCAGATGCTGGATGCGTCAAGCTGAAGACAGGGTGCTATGGCGCTCATTGGGGGAGGCCTATGTCCACCAGTGAACGAATATAAGCTGATGATGATGATGAAATTACAGCCCGATAAGTTCAGTAGTTTCGCAGGTAACAAACATCATGGATGTTTGTAAGGTAACAAACATCCATCCATCTATCCATCTAAACTTTCGTATTTACAATATTAGTGTTATTCTCTGATCAGGGTCTTTGGGCAAGTTTTAATACCATAATTTACATAAAATAAGATCATGAAAACCAAGTTAATAAACTAAGTTACCAAATAGGTAACTAACGGTATAGTTATTTTGTACGTGTTGTGAATCTTTCAGTGGACACAGAAGATCCAGGACATTCGTTTAAAGAAGAAGTCGGACTCTATTTCAAGAAAAGCTTCTTGGTGCCATACTTCCTCGTATGTTTTAGCTTCTTCGTCGGCCACTTCAGTGGTATGACAACGTTACAGGTAGGTCACAAATAAGGCCTAGAGTCACATCAAAAACCCCGATATTGATGGATCACTTTAGGAATACAATACTAAGTTCCTAAGGTGATCCATCAATATGGGGGTATTAGCTCGTGAACTAATAATGAAATAACATTTTCCGGTTATCACTCGGTCTAATCTTCAACTATCCACCAATATTTTTTTAATACTGGACAATTCACTTAATAATTTCAACTGTCTAATTATCACGATGCATGAGATACAGCGTGACAAACAGACGAACGGACAATGGTGTCGTAGTAAAATAAAGTAAAGTATCTATAATAGTTGTATTTTTTTCTGTTCCTTGATTGTAATTTTCGTTGTTAATAAAGAATTTTTAGACATAGTTCTTAGGAGAGATTCAGTTTGTTCATTATCAAATGTTTGAAGCCAGGAGTTCTAATCTTGTATTTATTGTTTGCAGACATACGCAGTATCGATATTCCAAATGCTGGAAGCGCCGATAGACAAGTACTACGCGACGCTGATCCTCGGCGTCCTGCAGATAGTGGGCACAGGCGTGTGTGTTCTCCTGGTACACTTCACCGGCAAGCGACCCCTGACGTTAGTGTCCACCGCGGGCGCAGCCGTCTGCTGTCTACTAGTTGCCTCTTATGATATATACATCAAACACGTATGTATAGTACTTATAATAATACTACTTCACTACATAGCATAGAACAAAGTCGCTTTTTCTGTCCCTATTTTCCTATGTCCCTTTGACTGTTTATATCTTGAGAACTACGCAACGGATTTTGATGCAGTTTTTTTTAATAGATAGAGTGATTAAAGAGGAATGTTATACGTATAATAAAACCGTGCGAAGCCTGGGCGGGTCGCTAGTAATATTATAAACATGAAAGCTTGTAAGTATGGATGGTTAGATGTTTGTTACTCTTTCACGCAAAAACTACTTAACGGATATGGATGAAATTTAGCACAGAAATAGATTATAGTCTGGAATAACATATAGGCTATTATTTTATCCCGGTATTCACACGGGATCGGGAATTACGCGGTTGAAACCGCGAGGCGCTGCTAGTAATAAATGAAATAAAGTACCTACAAAAAGTGCATGCATGTTAATGCATAGCTAAGGCTAAATGTAATAAAAAATAAAGTATATTACTTAAATCTAACAACTATTATAATATTGGGTAAAATGGGTCCCTATCTCAGCATATTGCAGTACTAGGCATTGCCCAATACTGCGCTGGTTTTCAGTTGGGGCCATTTCGGAGTGACGGCACAGTAGGTAGTAGGTACCTTACTAGTTTGTATATTATTAATAGCTAAATAATATTTGGACAAACTCGTAGGTACATCTTATTTACTAGATCAAGAGAGAAAGAAGAAACTAGATCAAGAGAGAAAGATGAATACATATTGTAAAGTCGGTCGCCCGCCACGCATGTAAGCTCAAATGTACCTACTCGTGATGACTTTCGTAGCGCATCGGGTGAAAGTCCGCCTGCAGAAGATGGCGGGTTCGATTCCCGAAAAATATCTTCTTTTTTAACTATTTTTGTAATTATTATTTTCAGTATGATGTCCTAATGACTAACAGTACGTCGGAAAATAGCAACTTAACGGCAATGATGTCAGCTGACACGATTGCTACTGAAACCTCAGATGGCGTTTTGGTGAGTACCTTCATCATCATCATTATCAACCTATACTAGTCCACAGCTGGACATAGGCCTTCCCGAATGGGTTAGAGACCTTCCTTACCTCTGATAATAATTCTATGTAATAAAAAAAAACAGTTCTGTTTTTTACCTACCTATGTAAGAAGAAGTGTAATGTTAGGAATTACTGATTAGGTAGGTACTACCTTCTTATATCTTTAACATGGCCCAAAGCTAGACTATCTTACTAATAAATAACCAAAATGAAATGGAAAAAAAAACCAAGGAAATCTAGCCATTTTTTCACCATCATTTTCATAATCAAATAAGGTAAAACGATAACGTCATGATCAAGAAGCTAGAAGCCATATTATGAGTCCAGCTGTTAAAATTACACTCAACACACAACCTATTTGTAGAAGAAAAAAAACACTCAAACTGCACAATGAAAAAATCTATTATAGTTTCGTCTCACGACAGAAGCTTGCCAGAAATGTTCATTGTTGCCTCCGCAAGCTTCGAGCGCAAAGGGAGTGTATTTATTTCTGAATTTTCTTTGCTTTTCAGAAAAACCCATACTCTTGGATGCCAACCACACTCCTGATGCTGTTAGCTCTGATCACGCACACGGGAATACGGCTTCTGCCATGGATCCTTATCGGGGAGGCAAGTAAACGCTGCTTTGTGTCTTCCTCTAACGCTTGCTATCATATAAAACAAGGAAACTTTTTTTTTTATCAACAATAGACCTTCGTTTGGCCACAATCTCACCTGATGGTAAGTGACGACGTGGCCGAAGATGTATCACGAAAGTCTAGAAGACATCTATTGTACGTGCCCTTTGAATATTGAGGAGTCTTTGTGTTCAACTGTACATCTTATACATGTATGTATGAAGGTACATTTTAGGTACGTTTTTTTTAAAGTTAGTAGGTTTATATACAATTGAAACAATTGAGCAAACTGTAGACGGTTGCAAACAGTCTAGTATTTGATCCATATCAATAGTAGGCGGTAGCGTCGCCCAGACACTGGCTGCATTACCACGCTGTATGCTGATGCGCTGAGCCAGATACTCACCACCTCTCGGGGCGAGTTGCGTCGACCAGACTACATTCAGAGTACAAGTTTAAGAAGTTTAATAATATCCCAATAGTTTAACGGTAAGAATGGCCTCGGATTCAAATCCCGTCGAAGTCGAAACATTTTTGCGATATTAATTAATCTCTAGATTATTAACCAGAGAGGGCAGTTTAAATTTTTTTTTATGTTATGTTATATTTTACGGATATTTTTGAGCGGAGTGCCTGCGACACATACTTTCGGGTGTGCTTTCGGGGTCGATATCCACCTTGGGGCAAATATTTGTACCCACTAGCGATGTGCAGATGTTTAACTGCACTGCAAATATTTTATTTGTCCCATTGCATATAGAACTATTTGCATTACCAAAGATAATACCAAAAAGAAGAACCTATTTAAAAGTACGTGTGTAAATAAAAATTATCAATCTATGCTATATATACAAAGTTTTGCTTGAAATCCATCTGGATGGACGAGATGTACCCTAACCCTATCTATCATGGATGATGTATGGATTTCAATCGGAATTTTCCGGTTAATTATTATTAACTTTTCCAGATATTCAGCGCTAAAACGCGTTCTGGAGGGGCAGGCCTCGCTAGCGCTGTCGGCTACATCTTCGGCTTCCTCACAAACAAGATGTACATCAGTATGGTGGACAGCATGTCGATATGGGGCACTTACGGCTTGTACGGTCTCATTAGGTGAGCTTTGGGGCAGTTTTATTCCTTTTAACATTACAGCCATTTGTGCGAAAAAGATAAGCGAATATCGTCAGTTATGCTTTTACTTCTTCCTGTTTTAAAATCTTTACTAACAACGAAAATAACAATCAAGGAATAGAAAAAAATTACAACTAGAATATACAATTGAAACCATTGAGCTAACTGCAGATGGTTGCAAACAGTCTGAAGGTAGCTCGATTGATCCATGTCAATACCAGTCGGAAGCGTCCCCAATACACTGGCTGCATTACCACGCTGTATGGCAATGCTGATGCGCTGAGCTAGATACTCACCAGCTCTTTCTTACTTATATTATAAACGCAAAAGATTGTTTAGATGTATGGATGGATATTAAAAATAGATATAGATAGAGTGATTCAAGAGGAGAGTTTTGAGTGTATTTTAACAGAAATTGTAACGCTGTGGTTTACCTCAATAAAAATAAATAAATTAATACCGTGCGAAGCCGGGGCGGGTCGCTAGTTATTTATAAGTTAGTTTTTTGTAACAAAGGCCTTTCTGTATTGCTATTACATGAACCTTACATTTTCTTTTTTTTGTATTAATTATTAGTAGATACTAGAATTAGTAGAATTATTTTGTTCCTGTAAAATTTCCTGCTTTCCACAATTTATCGTTTAATATTTTTATTGTATTGCTTAAGAGTGCTTAGTATATAAGTAATGCATGCTGTGTCGGCCTGTAATAGGTTAGTACACTTAATTTTATAAAATAATGTAATAAAGTGCTTCATAAGTTTTAGTGTACTCGCCATAGGCTAACGTAAATGTAAAAATAAATAAAATAAATAAATATTGAATGATAATAAGAAAAAACAAAAATAATTATGTAGCAGTGGGTGACCTGACAGCCCGGTGACCCGGGCGGTCAGGTCACCCATCCAAGTACTGATAGTTACTGACCTCGCCCTGCGTTGCTTAACTTCGTGACCTTCTCCCCTCTTATTTATTATTGCCTGGTGCTATTTTGTATTCTTGTATGAATGCTAACGTATGTATAATACCGATATACGCCTGACGCCTGCTTAATTGATGATAGCAAACAGTATTGTGATTTGTTGACCATCTTGGGAAGAATAAACCTTTGAAATAAAAAAAAAACATAAAATAAGTAGATTTGAGAAACTTTTCTACTTCGGTAAAAAATAACCTGTGAAGAGAAGAAAAAACCAATCGATTCGATCATTCATAGATTAGTATGAGTCTGTCCTGCACGTACACAACCCAGAGACCAAACCACCTGGTCATAGACAACCCACAGTCAAAACCACCAGGTCGTAGACAATCTACAGCCCTAACCACCTGCTGGTAGACAACCCACAGCCGAAACCACCTGGTCATAGACAACCCACAACCCAAACCACCTGATCGTAGACAACCCCAGCCCAAAATACCTGGTTGTAGACAACCCACAGCCCAAAGTACCTGGTCGTAGACAACCCACAACTCAAACCACTGGTCGTAGAGACTTGAAACTTGCTGGGTGTGGTCTTGGTACATAAGAGAGCGATAAGAAAGATTTTTATTCTATTTTATCTTACAGTGCTGTCGGATGTGTGACATTCTACTTCATTCTTCCTGAAACCGAAGGGAAGAAACTGAACGAGATTGAAAACCATTTTGCGGGGATCCGAAAACTCACCAATGGGGTTTACCGATCGAAGGTAAGACTTTTCATAGGTCAGCATTATTAAATTTCTCTCGCCAATGTTTCTAATACTCAGTTTCAACGGAGACAAGCCGTGTACGTACACGGGACGTAGTAATTGTTGACTCAAAATATTTCGCATTTCATTTTTTGTATTTAGTTCTACAAGTAAAAGGTGTAGCCATGTATAATTTTGTTCCGGTTTCATATTATATTTAGGCGTTATTTCATTAGCGACCTAACCTGATGTAATTTGCGAATAATATATCATTGCCAGCACTGACATCCTTCAGTCGTCGTATCAGTGTTCTCCATTACTGAAGATCGTAACCTATTTTATTTACTACCCTATAGCTTAAATGCCTATGGCCTATCATATGGTTTAGGAAAGTTGTCACTGGTCATCTACGGCCTGTCTGGGAGCAGGCTAAATGAGCCCCGTTGTAGCCTTAAATTAGAAAGACCATCGTTCTCTTGCTTTTCCCCCTCTATCTTACCCAGTGCAAATAATTCTACCTCTAATAGGTTATCTGGTTGCCTGCGCTTGATATCAGAGGAAGAATAGTTCTATGAAATACACAGCACAAACGATCATAGAATTATGCGTCCACAGATGTCAGGGCTCGGTTGTCCAATCGAAGATAAGATTATTCCCCAGTATAAGTAATTATTATAATAAATACGGACCAATCCACACATCATCATCTATCCCAAGCTAAGAAAAGTTATGGATAGGTAATAGGTGATTATACAATACATATTACTTAGATAGATGTTAATTTTACATCCTTTCTAATATAATAAACGCAAATATTTGTAAGAATTTATAGACGATGGAAATTTATTCCTCTTTCATGCAAAAACTACTGCACAGATTAGATTGAAATTTTGAACAGACGTGGTTCTCGTCCTGGAATAACACATAGGCTTTTTATCCCATAAATCAGGACTCACGAGATATAAATGGCCTTGAAACGTTTCCTTAGACATAACACGTGCGAAGCCGTGAGCAGATGCTAGTATAATATAAAGCTTGATACTTCAGCTCGTCCATTTGTTACAGAGACGACCAAAGAACGATGTTTCAAGAATGCAAGACCTGAAAGGAACTACCAACATGTCATATGAAGACGATGTAAAATAACACCCTGTCGATCGGAGCATCCGGTGTAGCGCATCAGTGCAACCAAACGCGGCTCATGATGCGAATAAAAACATCGAGTAAATATTGAGTTCTAAGGTCCTATTTACCTTAGAACTCAATATTAGCATCCCTAGTGATAAAACTGTATGACGACCGTTGTTGCGCGGCGGGCAAAGGTCCGCCTGCGACGTGAGTTGCGGTTCTATTCTCGCCACGGGGCAAATTTTTGTACGTTCTTCAGATATTTGTTTCGGGGTTCTGGGTGTTCTCTAATTATAACAAAAAATATCTATCTATGCTAGTACGCATAACACAAGCTCTGCTTAGTTTGGGGCTAGATGATTCTGTATAGATTGTCTGGACAATTCATTCTCAAAAATAATGCTAGATTGCATATTTTTTGGGGAAGAATAAAGGCAAAAATAGTATGTGCCATTGGGATGTCAAGTTAGCAAGGTCTAACCGAAGTTTATGCCATTTTAATTTGACGGGTCCAAATTACAGAGCCATCTGCCATCAGTATGATCGACCGTAGGTATATTTTATATACCATGAATTTTATATACCATGAAAAACTAGCAAAAGTTTGATTGTTTCAGCTTATAGTTAATTTGATAGAAAGCGCCACTTACCGGTTCAATAGAGTGGTTTATTAGAAAAGAACCGAGGGCTTATTCCATTTCTTATGTTCTCATATCTATCTCATATTCTGCTAGCTTTTGGATGGCGTGGACAACATTATAGATATTATAATAATAAATATTAAATAAAATAATATATAAATAGCATAAGTATCATTGTGATCTACGAATTTATGATTACCTATTACATTATAACTAGGCAAAAAAATAAATAATATCTTCCAAGATTGTTGGCATAGCTGACACATTGACAATGTGATTATGTATGGTTTATGTTAACTTTTAGGAAAGTTTATAAAAAAAAATATGTTACCAACATTCATAGGCCGTAATTATTTAGTACTCATGTAGTCAAGCTCGGCTTAGCTTGGGGCTAGATGATGCTGTGTTAAATATTCTGCATTTTCTTGATATATGTATATGGACAGTGTGATTATGGTTGATGTTTAATTTTAAGAAAGTTTATAATAAAATATGTTACCAACTTTCATAGGCCGTATTATTTAGTACCCATGCAGTCAAGCTCGGCTTAGCTTGGCGCTAGATGATGCTGTGTTAATTATTCTGCATTTTCTTGATATATATGGAAAGTATGATTTTTTTTTTGTGTTTACTTTTAAGAAAGTTTATAATAAAATGTGTTACCAACTTTCATAGGCCCGTATTATTTAGTAGGTACCCATGCAATCAAACTCGGCTAAGCTTGGCGCTAGATGATGCTGTGTTAATTATTCAGCATTTCCTTTATATTATTAAACGGCAAAAGCCGTTTTTCATTAAAAATCAACGGCAACGCGCAGCGAACTTCTGAAGCTAGAATGCTGAAATTGAGGGTTAGTAGCAGCTTTAAGCGATAAATAGGTAAGTAGTTTTTGGAAATTCTTTCTACCTTCTGGGGGTTAAACGAGCTTTGAAGATTTTTTAATGTTTTTGTAACTCTTTAACCAGTCGGCCGATTTGCTTGAAACTTACATGAAAATCTAACTACTTATGCATATGCTCAGCATTTATCCTGCAAATGAGGTAAAACATTATAAAAGTTTGAGATTCGTAGTTTGGCTCGGTATTGATATGTCTACCTATACAAGTATACATATAAGTACCTATATAAGTATGATAAAAGTAAGGATGCTCTGTTAAAACGAAGACAGCTTTATGCACGATGAGAACATCCTACTTTTAATACTTTCTGCTAGAAAAGAGTATCTAAGTACCTAATAGTTCGGTAACATTCTATTGCGCCACTTGATCTTATTCCACTACCTCTAACTTCCCTTGGGATTGGGAGTAAAGTTCGTTAGTACAGAAAAGGAGTAAATGAGGTTTGAAATTGGAACTTAAGAATAGATTTGAATAATTTGACAAAGGAGATTCACACAAAGAGATATTATGCTATTTGTTTGACGTGGATAGAATAAGGGTAGAACCACGGAGTTAATATAGAGCTTATTAGAGCATATATTAAGCTCTGTTGGCAGAACCATCAACCTAATTCAGCTAATCACTTGCTCACTCTGTTAAGATAACATGAATTATAAAGAAGGAAAATACTATTTACGAGCATGAAAGAAAGAAAATACTCACCAAAATTTTTTTGGTTCTTCTCCTTTTCTTACAAAAACTATCTAGCATTCTAGAACCCTGATAGTGTAGCGTTTTTGTAGCGTTTTTATAACACTATCAGGGTCCCTCAGATATATTTTACAAATAAAAATACCATAAATAGTAGAACTATTGAGACTTGAAAAAGTTAAGCTATACCGAACAACGAAAAGTAAAATCAATGAATAGAAAAAAATAAAATTGAAACCAATGAGCTAACTGTAGACGGTTGCAAACAGTCTAAAGGTAGCAATCGATCTTATTGTTTTTGTCAAATGGATGTTCACTAACAAAATTACAGTAGTAAGTACTTATCTAGTTTAGTTATAAGCGAAAATAATCTTAGACACATCCAGGATTAAACCCAAGAGCTACGCTTAAAAAGAAAGAAGGAGCAAACAGCGCAGGCAAGGTGGCATTGGAAATAAGCGCATTAATGACTGCTCTAGTAGGTACAAAGGAAGGAGGAGATTGGAGTGAATAAGCTCATAGTGTAGCGAGGGGAGCGCGGGGCGAGGCGCGCGCTTTTTGCTCGCGACCCAGACGTCGACCGAGCCACAAGTCGGCGGAAGGAAACCGCGACAACAGCGCGGCCGGCACGCAGCACGCACGCCGGGATTTATCCTTATTGTATTTTATTCTCATCGTAGCCTTCCAACCTCCCGGTCGTCTATCCTTTAGTTCGGCTTCACGTTTGGAGCCCGTTCATCTTGGTCGTATTATGACAATATGATAGTGAAAAGTTATTTACACTTCGACCGGCCGATAGAACTGTTGTTTTGTTTTGTTGAAGTGTCGTAAAAGGACTTTAGTTTGTTATCTTTTTATTGTTGAATACAGTTTGTTAAATCAGGCATTATGTTTTTCTATGAGTTGATGTTCTGTTTATTTTTTCTGAATAAAGTTTTGTATGCAGATGGCAACGCTCCGCATGTTAAGGTGAGTTTTTCTAAATCATTATTAAAACAATATTAATCGAATTTAAATAGACTTCTTCCATTTAGATTACACAAATATAAATTTAATGAAACAACTTTTCTTTGAATTCGTTTCAAGTATGTAATAAAACTAAAAATCTTGTTCAGTTTCATTTACCTAGTTCGTTTTATAGTTTGTCATAATAGCTGGGTTTACAGTTAATTATAAAACGTGCGATGGATTTAACTTTTGAGATGTTCATATGTAGTAGGTATTTTGAATATAGGTTGGCCTGCATAATTTTTGTGGCGATCACAATAGGCCTCTCATGGCTGTAGTGATCCGATAGCCACCTTGCGCAAATAAAAATAATAATAACCTGCATAATAGCTGCCTGTACTGCACAGCAAAAATATCGGGGAAAATATAACAAGGGTTTTGCTACTAGTTTTAACTTCTTTTTATAATCAAACAAGCCTTTATTCGAGCCTCCGCGATTCTTATCTTTGGGAAAAATTAGCCTATATTTTGATCCCGGTTTAAAACTATATCTATGTACAACTTTCAGCACCATCTGTTCAGAAATTTTGCCGTGTACCTATACTTCTGCATTTGTAATAGATACTAGTGTGTATAGGTATGTATATATTTTAGGTGCTAACTTTGCATGCGCCTTACAGTTAAATATTACTTTTGCTTGTAATTGAAACATCATGGCATTATAAGGTCTATAAATTCACAAACTATAGTTAACTAGCATTTGCCTGCGGCTTCGTATGCGTTATTTCTATGGAAACGTTTATAAAGTCAAGGCAGGATCTCTTCATCCTGCCTTGACTTGACTTGACTTGATCCTGCCTATGTGTTATTCCAGAGCTAGAACCACGTCTATTCAAAATTCAGCCCGATCTGTTCAGTAGTTTTTGAGTGAAAAAGGAACAAAAATCCATCCATCCACACATCTATACCTCCATACAAACTTTCACGTTTATAATATTAGTTAGGAGTGTGGTGGCGGCAGGTGGTGGACATTTAATTTGTCCTACATCTTACGAACCTCTTTGAAAAAGCTAGCAATGGTTACAATCGTTTGTTTTCTTCTGCTGCCATTATTCAGACAAAAACAAAACACTGCATCATGTTTTTAGTGAGTCAAAGTAAAAGCGGTATTCCACTACACGATTTTCAGGGACCCTTACCCTAACTAAGAGAGGTGTAATAAGATTTAGAGCAGCGACCCGTCGGACCCGGCAAGCCTTGCTCCCTAATCGCCCTAACTACCGAGCCCTGAATATCGTGTAGTGGAATACCGACAAAAACAAAACACTGCTTCATGTTTTAGTGAATCAAAGTTAACGATATGATTTCCCGAGCCAGCTCAGCTCATCGGGCAGTGATGCATGCGCGGCGCGCGTCGCCACCTGCGAAGGCAACCCTGGCAGCAGCCGACGACCAGTCTGCGGCTCCGACGGACGCACCTACTCCTCTCGCTGCCAACTCCTGAAGATGCAGTGCTCTGGGGACCCCGTGGTAGTTGCTAGGAAAGGAGCTTGTGATGGTAAGTGATAAGAACCTTCTTTTAAGTCTTGTGTCCCGAAGTTCTTAGGAACTGGCAACAAACTTCCATGATGGAATTGAACCTACTCTTGAAGAATATTGAAGAATATTTTAGGCGTTTAAAGCACTACACGAATAGTCGAAACGACTGCAATTCAAAACCTCTGCACAGTATCATCTATTTCATGGTAAAAGAAGCATGGATTATGTTGTTCCAAGTCTAAAACTATATAGTATCTTTGTGAAACAGTCAGTACTAATAGACCTATCATTACTGCTGATATGATCAGATTTATTCATATTGATGCAGCAGTTTCCACGTAAAATTGTGATTTCTACATCATCTTCCTACCCGCAGAAGACCAGTCATCCTGCCGCACGTCATTGCGGTACGCACTCAAAGATCGTAACGGCAAGAGATCCACGTATATCCCCCGATGCCGGAATGATGGGACGTACGCGGCGGTGCAATGCGCTGCCGGGGGCAAAGCCTCTGGATGTTGGTGCGTCACGCCGGACGGCAAGCCCCTGCCGGATACAGCGGCTACCAACGGCAGGCCTGACTGCACGAGAACTGGTGAGTATTCTCTTGAATATCCAGCTTTAGGAACTCTTCGAAACTCATTGGAAATAACATGGATCGGCCTCTTGATCCATTTTATTCATGTTTTTAGACTATATTTTCTTTTGTATCATATTAGGACTATCGCAGCGCATCAGCATTGCCATACAGAGTGGTTATGCAGCCAGTGTCTTGGGGACCTTCCGAATGGTATTAATATGGATCAGTTGACTTTACTGTAGTCTAAAGTTGATAGTAAAAAAAAAATCTTTTGATAGCTCAAGTGTATAATATAAACTTAATTTCTAACAGTATGAAGTTACTCAAACATTATATAATGTTCTCAGTACCTGTATGTTATTCTGAGTTATAGAGATAAATGCAATAGGTAGTCTGATATTGTTATCTTATTGCCTCTTACAACCAGAAAGATGAAAAGTGGGGGAAGTATGTGCTAATGACAATTTAATGAATGCAAAGCGGATTCGCCTGTAACCTATCGCTACAACCAGAAGTCTTTGAAGGAAACTGTGGAAGATCAGTCATTATAATTTAATTTAAATTTAATTAATATCGTTATTAACAACGAAAATTACGAGCAAGGAATAGAAAAAATACAACTAGTATTTACAATTGAAACCATTGAGCTAACTGCAGACGGTTGCAAATAGTCTAAAGGTAGCTCAATTGATCCATGTCAATACCAGTCGGAAGCGTCCCCAAGACACTGGCTGCATTAATATCGTAATAATTATCTCATTCATTCTTCTTCAATCGTGAAGGTTCTTCTTTGTCACTGGCTTGCGCTGTGCCAGGCAGTTCGTCTTGAAAAGGCCATTCGTCTTGAAAAGTCAGTTCGTCTTGAAAAGGCAGTTCGTCTTGAAAATGTCCGAGCCTGAATTGGCCAATCTCAAGCTAAATCAGCACTAACATGAACAGATTTCATAGGTTAGAAAGTAATTAATTTCCCTGGCAACAGATACGAGTATCTTGAGCCATGCACACCATTAAATGCGCGAACTATCGTAATAACTGCGCCAACGCCGTCGACACTTGACACCACACCACTGTAACTGCAAGGTTTTACGATTGCCTTTGATTTATGTTACATCTAGTAAGAGATCAGCTCAAAGTTCAAGAGGTCTCTTCGTGTAGGTTCCTGTGTTATTTTATTTATTAAGGTATTGTTACTCGTAAACCAAGACATTGATTTAGGATGTAATAACAACGAAAACTAAAATGGTACCTGTGGTTTTCCTATTGGAAGCATTATGTTTCTATAAGTTAAACGTGTATCGCTAAGCTTGATCTTTACCACTTAAAATCGGATTTAGGTATTAATCAATTTAGATACAGAACCCCAATTACTTTTTTTTGGCTAAATTATATAAACTACTAGCCATCCGCCCCGGCTTCGCACGGTTTTATTATACGTATAAACCTTCGTCTTGAATCACTCTATTTATTAAAAAAAGCAGCATCAAAACCCGTTGCGTAGTTTTAAAGATTTAAGCATACCTACATAGGGATATAGCGATTCAGGGACAGAGAAATCTACTTTGTGTTATACTAAGGAGTGATTATAAAACAATAAAAAAGGCGTAAATTGATTTTCTCGACAATTTAATTTCACGTCCACAAGTGGAAGAAGTGGAAAAAAAAACTCGGTCGATTACGGCGTCCAACACAACTAGTTTATATTTCTTGCCATATATAAATGCTTCTATATAAATCTCATCATATTGCGATTAAAGATACGTGTCAATATTTAAAATTTTAAGCCCTAAATTTAATTTGTTACATATCTTTTTATTGTCGGAGTGCAACTGAATCACATCTGGCTAAAAAATAACGTTATCAATGAAAATATCCTATACCAATATTACAAAGAGGAAAGATTTGGATTTTTGTACGCAATATATTTATATCGCAAGTTCATCTGCACAGTGGTAGAGTAATAGGCCTAAAGATAATTGTCTAAATCTGGTTAATTTATAGATCAGCTCTCTGGGCCTATCGATTTTTATGATAGATAACTTTTTCTCGACATAATATCTTTCTAACGCGATGTATGAATAAGTACGAAGTACGAATAAATACAAACATCAGGTCGAAAGTCAAGCGGGACTGGGGAAAGAATGATGCCATGTTATAAATGAATAATATTCTTGTTTAAAGGTTGAATGAACGCGTCAAGTCTAATAAATTAAAAGCGTTTACAGTAATTTACTTATGAATGTTTTGATATTGGATTCAAAACATCTGATTTCATGAAAGGCGTCTTGTTTAGAAAAGTCAAAATACTTCACGCGCTTTGTAAACAAATTTTAAGACCAAAGCAGACTTTTAGATGCGTTGAAAGAGAACGACTTTCAGAGCTACGTGTTGTTTTGTTAGCAGAGCTTTGGTGGGTTAGATTTTAGAGCTTCTAGAAGCTTCTAAAATTAGGCCACTTGGTTATATTTTGTTTACGTATTAGGTGATGAGGAAGAAAGATGAGGAAGAAATCGTGGCAGCTTTACGTCATGCTTTTCACCACCACATATTGCTTATAAATAGATGTGGAAATTTCCAGGCTTGGTTTTCGTTCCATACAATTTCCAAGAAGTGTTTTGACGTGTTTCCACATTTTCCCTGCATGCAAACGGCGCCAATGTTTTGCTTAGTGTCTTTCACCCGAAAATATTTCAACCGGATTGTTTACCTATCCTATGTTAAGATCGATACCAGAGTAAATTGTTGATAGATTTAGGTTACACATAGTAGCTATTATAGCGGTATTACTCACCAATAATATCGAAATGCTGAATATTCAGTAGTCATATCATCATTCAGCACCTTATGTGAGAAATGAGACGTACGATCTACAAATATTTGTTTCAGGGTTCTGGGTTTTCTATGTTTAATAAAAAATATCTTTGTTATGTATTGTATTAAGTATATCAGTCATCTAGTACCGATAACACAAGGTCTGATTAGCTTGGGGCTAGATGATGCTAGCTTGGTGAAGATTTTTTTGATAGTATTCGACAATCCACACAGCATCATCTTTACCTAGCCCCAAGATAGGCATCATAAGATCTTGTGTTATGGGTACTAGATGACTTTAAATTTGACAATGAAGTTCAAGTTGAACTAATCACTACCTACTTCTAACCATAGGCTATTGAAAGAAGTGAAAAAATTCACTGTCTATGCTTCTAACATAGAAATGAATTTGATCTGGGTTCGTGCACCCTCATATTATGATAGGAGTACATTGCAGAGGGTCAGGTCAGGGGCCCATTGCAGGAAGCCGGCAATCATCGCCCGCTTACTACGCAGGTGCCTATTATCGAATTGACGACATTGAGCACTGGCTTCTGTGTTATTTATTGATTTAGCTGGAGGATAGATTTGCTCTTGTTGTCGAACTCTTACGAGTTCGGTGTTCTCAGGAGCACCACTCAAAAAACGCATGCACCACACACATTCCCACACTACAAACATGTTCACACACTACACACATGTACACGCACAACACATACACTCCTTACACACTACACTCATACACTCATACACAAAATCCCACACTATACACTCGCACACACTACACACTCTCACTGGTGTCTCCTGTTGCCCAGACTCTTATGAGACTGGTGTCCTCAGGAGACCCATCAAATCACAACTCTCACTTTATTGTACTATAAAATAAGTTAACGTTAGTCTTATAAGATTATGTAAAGAACCCAAGGAAGGAGGTCCCCAAGATACAGGTTTATCCTAGTTTGGGGACCAATGATGTATTAATTTTAAGTTCTAAAATTTTTATCAATAAACGTTATTATTATTATTATAGATAGATAGTTAGATAATCCTTTATTCCGAAGCCTTATTAAACATTAGTCCTTATGTAAACTTATCCTAGAAGCAATCGAATTATCGCCCTTATCGCTTAAAGCTGTTTCTTCCAGGCAACCAAGGTCATAGGATGGCGGTGTGTCTTCTAAATTAATCCAACTTTTACAAAAAAAATATTAATATTCATAATACAATATATGTACATAACTAGATGATTGTAAATACTAGTTTTAATTTTTTCTATTCCTTGTTTGTAATTTTCGTGTGGATTGTCCAGCATTATTCATTATTTAATTAAATCTTTGGTCTTGATCTTCGATATTTATTATCACGAAGATTTTTTTTATTATCAACGGAAATTACAATCATGAAATAGATATAAATTAAAACTGGTATAAACAATTGAAACAGTTGAGCTAACTAAAAACGGTTTCAAATAGTCTAAAGGTAGCTCAACTGATCCATATCAATACCAGTCGGAAGCGTCCGCAAGACACTTACTGCAATACCACACTGTATGGCAATGCGCTGCGCTAGATACCAGCTCTCGGGTCAAGCATCGCATAAAAAAGAATAAAATCATGAATGATTCAAAGTGAGCATACAGTACATTGACGCTTCATTGATATTCAATAAAGTATCTTAGCGAAAGTAATAATGGCGTGCAAAAATTTAAATTCACACTTACACGCGATTCCTTTTTATCGAGACTCGGGGCTATGTTCTAGGCCACACAAAATCTGTATTTCAATCAAGTCAGAGTCAATCGGGATCAGACAAAGGGTCGGCCTACGCAGGACAATGCCCGTTATTCGCCTAATCGTCCACTTCCTCAACTGCACCTTCCACCGTCCTCTAAACAGAATAAAATTTGCATCTCATTTAAGGCGATAGCTCACCAAGACACCTGCCTAAATATTCGGCGAGCGATCAGGTTCTGCAGGCATCGCACGTGGTATATAGAAACCGTAGTCTGATCACCAGTTCAAATTTGATATTCCGAAATAATAACATTCAAGACTCTCAATACGAGACATGAGGTCGGCTGGCTTACAGACTGACATATGATAATGTTCTTCTGAACTTGTTAAAAGATGGCAAACTTTCGTGGATCTCACTCAGTATCTCGAATTTCTATTGAAAATTCTCTTCATAGACAATCAATCACTCTCACTGCCTTTTTGAACCTTAAAGCTCTTTGAAGAAGAAAATAACTACTTAACTAGTATTTGTAATTGAAACAATTGAGTTGACCGCGACTGTTGCAAAAAGTCTAAAGGTAGCTAAATGAACATACAAATATAATAGATCATTGAGCTACCTAGACTGTTCAGTCCAGTCGGAAACATTCCCAAGACCCTGCCTGTATGCACCGCTGTATGGCAATGATGCGCCAGATACCAGGGCTCCATTCACGAGTCTGCTCTTAGTGGCTAAAGGTGGCACCTTGCCTCTGCTATCATGGTAAGCAGATCCAAGTGTTTAAGTGACATTACTCTGCGATACCATCAAGTCACTCAATAACCGCTTGAGTAAAGAACCCGCAAACGATTCAGGTAGATCGTAAGATAAGATTATGGCTCATTCAATTCATTGATGCTTTGGAAACGCGTTTCCTTTTTGGTTTTCGGGCCAACGACACTACTGGTATTTAAATTCAATTAAGAGTTAGTATAAATCATTGTTCGTTTATACTTACACTTAATTGATCCAGTCAAAACAATATCCTCTAACAAAACTGTCGTTTAGTTGGGTATATCACTCGATCTTACTCATTTTCTCTAGGAAGGTCGCTAGAGATGTGTGAGGAAGGTCTTCAACTAAATGCAGATTTCGAGCGGCGGAAATCCAAAAATTCTGTAAGATTAAAATATGCAGAGTAGTTTTAGGTATGACTCATTATTTTAAAGCTAATATTTTTGCTTAAAAATAAACTCAGGTAAGAACGGCTAGCGTGAGACATTAACAAAGCTGTTTTGACTGGATCCTTCGTTTAATTCTATCGCAAAATGCTAATCGAGATCATATATTTGAATGAAAATAGGTACCTAATAAACAAAAACAAAAATGCAATTTCGGTTTTATTATACTGTACATAATATGTTTATTTTTTGCTATGTTTGTGCATTTTCGGTTTTGATGATTTACCTATTTGCTATTGTAATTGAGATGAACAACCCATAGTAAAAGATCCCATAACAAAAATTTAATTTTTTTCGTTTACTTGATTGACTTGTTTCGCAATACTGGTAAACATTGAAAATTAAGGAATTTGAGGACAATTTTGAAGAAAATATTATTTTCACGACAATATGAAAGAAAATAAATGTTTTTTGTACCCATAATAGGTAAATTATTGGAACATTATAAATACAAACACAAATAATACAAAAAAGGATCAAATAACATAAATATGAAGAGTAAAACAATATAGGAATTAATAGAATCCAAATTGTAATTATGGCCCAGGCTCAGCCGCTACACCACGATCTGGTGTAGCTGCCCACAGTTATCTTACTATTATAATAAATGGGAAAGTCTATGTGAATGTTTGATAAGAGTAATCTCCGTAACTACTTAAGTTATTAAAATGAAATTTGTTATGTAGCTTACAAAGGATCTAGAATAACACATAGGCTATTAAAATTTGGGAATTTTACCCTCTGAGGTGGTTAAATAGTTTGTATGGAAAATTATTACTCCTTGGTTTGATTCAGTCAAAACCAGGTATAAATAAACTGCAAAGTAAATCATTAAAAATTTACTTTTATTTTTATGAAACTAAACTGGCCTACCTAGGAGGCATGCAATAAGTTTCTGAAAGCTAAATAAATTTTCATGCGGGGGAAGCCGCGGGGCGCATCTAGTTACTATTAAATTAAAAACAGATCAGAATAGTTAAAACGTAACATACAAGGCTAACTTCTGATTTATCTGATTGAGTTCGATAAATTCAATGCATTTAGAGACGATCCAATCAAGACATTGTTTGAAGTACTACGACTATCAATCTATAATTCAGCAGTCAAAAAGAGCGTAAATACCATAAAGATTAAGAGACCAAGGCTGATTTGCTTTAAATATGAAAAACCAATGCTCTTTATGTATGAAAATTGCAGACAAATAAGCCTTGGTTACTCAGTCGTGAGTTAATGTGGACACAAGGAAAGCTTTTAGTAATGTTGGCATGATTCACACGCACACTTAGCTCATTAACTCGTCTATTACCATACCGACACATGTATCGCATAACCACTGGCTTCTGGCTGTTTAAAATCACATTATTAGAAAGCAAAGCATCTACAGTTCGAGTATCTATAGAAGGAAATGTTTGAGTATTTATTAGTTAGATAGTTTATTGAAAAATCGTGAGTTTTACCCCCGAATACTCGAACGCTACTCTAAAGAGACTAGTTTTTGACAGAATTTTATTAAAAACTGTAAGAAACCAGCTTATTCTACCTTATGCTACGGGCTCTTTTTACATAGCTCGTTAGAATCATTATGCTCCGTATAAAATCATCCAAATATGGAAATCAATAGGAATTAATAACCTGTGGCTACATGCATTGAAACGATATTGAAATATCGAAAGCATTGGCTCGAAATTTCCCTAACTAAGGCAGTTAGCATTCCCTATAGGCAGGTTTGCCATAAATGTCTTGAATACGTGAATACTGAGGGTAAAAAGGGGTGTCAACTGAAAAATAAAAATTTTTACACCAACCAGTAAACTTTCTTACGCAAAACATGAACTAAAAAATCGCGTGGTGATAAGTTAAAGGTGAGGTGCGAGGTACTGACAAGTTTTCGTATTGTGAATTAATACTAATGATAGAAGGAGAGCAACAGCTAAAGAGGAGAATGATTGTGTTTGTTTCTGAAATATCGAAGAAATAGCATCCAAGCCGCTCTCGTTTGGATTCGGGATGTATGGCAATGGCAACCCTACCTACCTACAAGGGGCATTCGTATCGCGTCACGTCTTGAATCCAAACAAGTTAGCTGTATGAAACCGGACCGTGAATGGTAAGAGAGAATATGAAATGATGCTATAAAAGTAAAAACTTCTCGGAATACGTTCACTACTAGCCGGTTAATATCAAATCTGCACTTCATTACTATTGTAATTCTAAAAGGATCGAGTTTATCCACTCTACTTAGAAGCGTGGCTTTAGTGACTGTCGCGATGTACATTATATTTTTTGTAGCGCTTGCAACATGGTGCAAAGGCGCGCGATCGTGTTAGCATCATGTAAACAATTAATTTAACGTCTCCCCTTAATAAGCCAATTTAAAAGAGGCGTTAATATGAGTTGCATCTGATGACTAAGTGAGAAATTATCAGAGGCATGCATTGACTAATTGAATACTGTCGCCAGCGGATGGAACGTTGGTCGTGTCTCGCTGGATAATACTTGATTTATGTCCAAAGCTTTATTATAATAAGGCCTTATTCGCGTTGCTTTATTTGCCGATTACTAATCCAGTCTCTTCCATTACATGCTATCGGTGGCGACGGCGCCTGGACGCTGTCAATAATTAATTTATAGCCACTCACGCTGACCCCGTTGCGTTTACGAGGAATCACTAACTTTAACTGCTTGCTTATTGACTTATACCATTATCTCTGAAAATGCAAAAGCCGCGCAGATAAATGGAATGGGCTTATAAAGTTCCAGTTTTGCTGAGCGCAATGCTTATTCCGCTATTTCTTATGTGAGCGTGCTTGATTCTATACATTGAAATCGAACCGAATCACACGGCTTATTGTAAAACCGAGACGGCATCAAGTGGTGTTCTAAGAAACAGCGGTCCATGTCAGACTGCTCGACGCCGTGGCACAATGGGCCCACCTTTTTTGTCTGTCAAAGGCACAGAGAACCCGTCTTGGCCATGAGATGATAGAAAAAATGCTCCAGACATCATTTGGAAGTGTGTTCGGTTTTGCGCCTTTGATGTTGTATATTTAGATACTACCTGCCTGCAGCTTTAATGAAGTCGTTAACCAAGGGTTAAAAAGAATGGAGCGATTAAGTGGTAGATAGTTGGCTACACAAATAGAACAGCTAATAGGTTCCTCGAGCAAAACACTCCACGGACACAACACTGTTTTAGTGGTACCTAAACTATTGTAGTACCTGAACTCTATCCATGCGTTTAATTTACTTTGACAGAAAAAAAAATTGCATACGAGCGATAATAACTTCGATTTTTATCGACCTGATAGATAACATGTCCATGAAATATTGCATTATTTAAGTTTAAGACTGTAAAAGCATGGACGGATAATTACCCTTTCCTAAACTAAGTAGCCAACAAATGAAAAATTCCATACTCTATATTACTTACTATATAGCATAGAGCAGTAGGTTATCTAAGTGTTTATTCAAAGGAATCACGCAAAACAATCTTGCCTGTTTGTATCTACTAAAGAACGTAATCAAGCAATTCAATCGAGGCCAAAAGACCTAGCTCTTTCATTAAACAATGAACCGTAGGTGGTATGCAATGCACTTGTTCCCGTTTAAACGCTCTTCGGGTTTTTCCTTTGTCTAATTGACCACTCGGATTGAAATGTTTTTAACTTATATGTAGGGGCGCCGAAGTGTCTACGACCACGTCGACCAAACCTGTCATATGTTTATTTTTTATTTTTACTCCACTGCAGCTCTGAGGTGTGTGTGTTGAGTGTCGGGTTTAATGAAGACTCGGCGGCGTGGATCGAAGTTGGTTGATCGAAATCGTTTTGATTTAGCGATAAGTTAAGTATCCTTGGTTGCTTTTTAAAAGTGCCTGTACATAACATACGATTATGTATGCCTAAGAATAAAAATGCTTTGTGCGAATAATGTTAATATCAAAATTAACAATTTACCAAAATCCGAGGGCCTCAGAAGCACATTACCTTTCGACTAAGATTCTCGCAAACGTTGATAGCTAATTTTATCTTGGTGCCAAAGCTTGCATCACTAAACGTTTGCCTTTTTATTCATTAAAGCCTGCTAAATTAAAACATTGTTATTACTCACTCTGACTTCTTTTATCGACTTATTTTATTTTTCCTTTTTAAAGCACACACCAATCAAGATGCCGCTAGTAGAAATATTATAAAAGATATTCATAAGTTAAAGACTCCAATTGAGAAAAATAAACAAATTTAAAAACATTATGTCTAAGATCTAGCATTACACGTTCCGTAGCATTAAGTATAAAAAATAGACAATAGATTAAACTGTACGAAATCAAAATAAGAAAGAAGAATCTTATAGCTATTCTCACAGAGCAAAAATAAATCACACTCAGAAAAGAGTTCATTGTGAAATAGAAATAACAAGCAACATAAAAAGCAACTCTTTTAAGTGAATAGACCATTTTTAATAAATGGTTTAGTTTATTGCCGACGATTAAGAAATCCATCGATTTGAAGCAATAGGTATTTATTAATAACAATTAGAACAACGATTGCATGATTTGTGACCGGTTTTCGTGGTCTAGTGACGTAGGTATAATGTCTGCCCGCCACTGGGACCGGTTAGGTAGTCGGCTCTTACCCCTCTTATGAGCCAAACACACAATAAATCACATCGATACTCACCAGCACAAACTTACACACACAAGGATGGGACCGCTTAAAATAAATTATATGTACGTCTGAGCGATAATATGCATTTTGCTACAGGTGATAATGGGACACCTGTCCAACGTATGTTACCAATTAGATACTGCTTCAGTTAAAGTGCATTTTATAAGCTAGGGAAAGTATTTTTGGCGTTGATTTTATATTTTACACGTCGTTAGTCAATTCCGAATGATATATAGTCCATAAAACCTACATATTATCATTATCACAGTAGGGAATTCTCATTGTGTTCAAGATTTTATGTATGTAATTTTAATTAGGTTTAGTGCCAAGAAAATAAGGTCCTTAGTAATAATACTAACTACTAGGTTTAAATAAC
The DNA here is from genome assembly GCA_944547425.1 of Eupithecia centaureata. NCBI lineage: Eukaryota > Metazoa > Arthropoda > Insecta > Lepidoptera > Geometridae > Eupithecia > Eupithecia centaureata. The sequence continues at coordinate 11,911,491 of OX155675.1, forward strand.
GCCACAATCCGTTCGTACATTTTATTATTATATCTTACGATAAAATGATGTTAGCTTAGCCATTAAATGTATTGGAATTTTAATATATCGAATTATTTATTGTAACTTAACCTACGTATAGGAGCATGCTATTGATGTTCGGCTAAAAACATAAATTTCGTTTTAAATTGCAGGTAAATCCCATACCCGCCGGAGGTCTTCGGTTCGCGGTCAGCGCAACAAAAAAAGTATACACATTTTGCAATTTAAAACCTACTATTTTAATAATTAATATTCCTAATAGCCTTGTTTTAGTCTTTGGGTTTGTAACTATAGGGTGGTTCAACTAATCCCACTTTTTTCATTTTATTTATAAAGTATTTAAATCTTTCACACGTACCTACAGTTTGTTATACCTATCATAAGGTTTTTTTAATGCATCTGTAGTATTTTTTTTTTATCTGTTTTAGGAAGAGATACGAAAACGGAGTTTGGTGGCCACCAAAGTCAACTTCGTATCTCTTTATAATAAAAACAGGTGAATTAAAAAAAAGCTTATGATAACTTTAACAAACTGTACGTGTGAATTTTGGAAATTCCTTTCTTTAACGGAATTATATGATAAAATAAGCGGTGACGCCACTTTTGGTGCTGTTTGCGCCTTAATTGCCTGTTGTATAAAGGTGGTGGTTCAGTACTACATGTCCAAAACATTGCGAATATTTATTTAAGGTTTATAGAGTGTTATGTATTTTATTATTATTAATATTCTGTTATAAAAAAAATAAAAAAATAACTATAATCTGGGCCTGTCTAAGTTTTATAGATATTTGTGAGATAATTTTCTTTACGACATTAGAGGACAGGTAACTACAGTGTGTTCTAATGTTTTCTAGACTATTCATAATTATTATGCTTCTTTATAAAAGTGAAAGAGTCAAGTAAAAACAGTCATAACTAGCCTGTGATATATCGATTGTTTAAAAAGTTTTGCATAACAGCGATTAACTGACCATAAATTGTTTTGAAATGTGTCATATTCAAATCTTTTCAAAGGCTTCGTAGAGTTCTTTTAGACCATCGAAGTCTTATTCCCAAAGACTCGCGTTGTAATTATCGCATTAACTAATGAGAAGAACTAATTAGAGCAGGCTTATGACCAGTAGCTGATGATGTCATGTAGCCATACAGCAATATACAAAACCCTCGTCCAATGTCGCAGGCAACCGCTACCGCATTAATAATTTATGAACGCCTTTTTCGTAGGTTGCACCAGAGCAGACCGGGTCCTCTTCAACGGTAACCTGATCAAGATATTCACGGATGAGTTTGATAGGACCAGAGCTGAGCTAGATGGTGGGAAACTGGAGCCGAGAGCCGTGGCCAATTGGAAGTTTCGAGAATTAGATCGCGACCGTAGTGATTCGCTGCAGAAGTCGGAGTACCGAGGCCTAAGGAGATTGATTAAGAAGGTTTGTAAATCTTCTGTGTTACAGAATAAAGAGTGTTATGTTCAATGAAGACTGTAAGTAGAGGTAACAATAAAAAAAAACGATACATGTGATGTGATGAGACGACCGATGTGGCGCGGTGGGCAAAGTTCTGCCTGAGACGCGGGAGGTACCTAATGGGTTCGATTCCCGCCTTGGGACAAAGTTTAAATAATCTGCAAATGTTTATTCCGGGGTACTGGGTGTTTTCTTTATAAAAAAATATTATACAGGATTATAGGTATCTAATGATTAACCTCATAAAGGCGACTTGGGTGAATCAAAGTCTAGATTTACCCAAGTCGCCTTTTCGAGGTTAATCATTAAACACCTATAACCCTGTATATGTCGCAGATCGCTACATTTCTAGACCTCAATTCTATTTCATACTAGCGAGCCTTCGTTGTGATACCATGAATTTCATAGTCAAGAGTAATGATAACTTCTTGATTATGTATTCGGTCCAAAGAACGTAAGGTACCTACTTGGTCTTAGATTCGGTCCTTTTGCTCTATAGGCGGCCAGTCCATAGAACCTGTGATTCAAAGCGGTATTCCACTACACGATATTTAGGGACCCTTACCTTAACTAAGAGAGGTGTAATAAGATTTAGAGGTCCCTAATTAGGGCGACCGGATGGACCCGGCAAGGCTTGCTCCCTAATCGCCCTAACTACCGGGCCCTGAATATCGTGTAGTGGAATACCGCTTTCAAGGACAACAGATTGTTGATGGACAAATGTCATTAAAGAAAATTAATTACGTATACATGTACGACAGTGAAAGACAGTGTACATCTTTAAGATTTTCTAAATTATGATTTTTTTGATGCATGCGCTCGTGCACTGCATTTTCCTAGTAAAGATTGGTGTAGCGGATAACACCTTGAGTGCGCTTTCCTGACAAAACCACATGGATGCTCGGTGATTCGGTTTTATGGGGCTGATTATGAAGATGATCCCGGTTTTGCCTCTAACTCCGACATATAGTAGGTATATCGATTATCTAGTACCCATAACACAAGCTCTGCTTAGCTTGGGGCTAGATGATGCTGAGTGGATTTTCCAATTTTATTTATTATTTATAAGCAGGCACGCTCAATTGCTCAATTTCTTAGATTACTTTGATTCACGATAGTAATGAAAACACAAATTGATGACTGTGATTCGGGTGGCTCAAGACCCCCAGGGGTGCTTAGATAAAGAAGAGGCTAATAATCAGCAATGGCTCTTACCGGCTGGCTAAATAGATATACGGAACGATGTCTATCAACTCGAATCTTTGTATGATAGATGACATAGAAGTGTTTTATAGTTAACGAATTGTTTGCGTGCATTTCGATTCTAGGAGGCTAGCGTGTGAGAGTCAATTGTCTTGGAAGCATAGCAGCTGGTTTCCAATTGGATCCCGTTTGCAATAAGATAACGTTGAGACGAAGATAAGATAGGAATTAGTTGGACACTGTTTATTTATCAAGGTTTAAGATAAAACCTACCTACTTTACATTTTTTTAATTGTTTGCTCAGACTTTTCTTGTGTTTTTGGTTAAAGTCCAAAGTAGAGGGAAGTAGTTACCCACTCACACCTCCTTATCGTGAAAGAAAAACTATCATGGTTAAAAGGTTCATGGAATGCTGCGGGTTCAATTCAAAAAAAAAAAATTAATTGTACTACTTATTGTATACTTGTTTTTCCGGTCTGGGTTTTTAGTGATTGTTCATTCATATGATAAGCATATGATATCCATAACACAACTTGGAGTTTTGGTGATGTTGTGTATTTATATATAGCAGCGCCTCGCGGTTTCACCCGCTTAATTCCAGTTCCCGTGGGAATTTCAGGATAAAATATGGCCTACTCGTACCTATGTGTTATTCCAGACTATGATTGATCTCTGTGCCATATTTCATCAATATCCTTTCAGAAGTTTTTGCGTGAAAGAGTAACAAACATCCATCCATCCATCCATATTCATTTTTCATATATCCATCATCCAATTAATTAAATAATTAATAATTAATTAAATAATATCCGTTCAGAAGTTTTTGCGTGAAAGAGTAACAAACATCCATCCATCCATCCATCCATACTTACAAACTTTCGCGTTTATAATATTAGAAGGTCTAGCATCTGACTGTTACAGACAAGTGTATAAAAATGTAATGTTCAATAATAAACTTATTTAATATAATATATAAAACTTATAAATTAGGTTCAGTTGAGTAGAACTTGGAGTACTATGTAGGTATATTAACAAGAATAAGGTTTTTTATTAAACCTAAAAATAACTTGTTTATTTCTAGGAAACCTTAACCTTGTTAATACTGATGGAGATAAACTTTTCTCTCTATCATCGTAGGAGAGGTTAAGTTTATTTAATTAAAGTAGACTTTTGATTTTCCTTTTTGAAACTCCAGGTGGTGAAGCCGAAGCGATGCGCCCGCGCATGGGCGCGCGGGTGCGACGGCGACGGCGACGGCGAGATCGCACGGCCGGAGTGGGTGGAGTGTCTGCTCGCCAACCCTGAGCTGCCGGCACCGGACTGTGAGCACTTTTATACTTGACCACCTTTACTTTAATATAAGCCTTACTATTGGACTGTGAGCGCTTTTATACTTGACCACCTTTACTTTAATATTGCCTTACTATTGGACTGTGAGCGCTTTTATACTTGACCACCTTTACTTTAATATTGCCTTACTATTTATTGGACTGTGAGCGCTTTTATACTTGATCACCTTTACTTTAATATTGCCTTACTATTGGACTGTGAGCACTTTTATACTTGACCACCTTTACATTAACATTAGCCCCATTATCTGAAGGAATATGCCGATGCCTTTGATCGTGCGATCATGTAATCAAAGTAACAGATGTCTTTTGAGTGTCCTAATCGGTTACCTACGCGATGCGTAGACGCACGAGGGGCGTCATCATCGTCGACGGCATCACACGATGGACATCGCGCGATCTGTTAGGACACCTGTTAGGTCATCGCACGACCACTTTGATCGTGAGATGAAAAACGCATCGCGCCATCGTACGATCGCTTCCAATTAGGACGCAGCCTGTGCTCGCACGATTACTTGCGAGGTTCAAATAGGACACTCTGATGAAATCTGTATGTTTGAACTCATCGCACGACGAGAAAGCATAGTGTCATCGTACGATCGCTCTCAATTAGGACGACGCCTTAGGATATTAAAATTTGGAAATTTTAACCTTTGAGGGGGTTATAATAGGATGGTAAAGTTTGTATGGAAAATTATTACTCCTTGGTTTGATTCATCCAAAACGCAGTTTAAATAAACTGCAAAGTAAATAATTAAACACGTTTTTTCTTCACTTAAATACCCGGAGGCATAAATTTCTGAAATATGTAATAATTTTTCATGCGGTCGAAGCCGCGGGGCGCAGCTAGTTCATAAATCAATCTGCTAATTTAAAGCCACAGACTTGCCACAGATATCTCAATAATAGTGCCTTAAAATTTAGATTTCTTTGTTTAAAGCATTCTTGTCTTCTTCTATCGACATAATTCTGTGAGTGAGTGAGAAATAACACTGCTAGCTTACCAACTGTTTTAAGTTTACAGACCACTATGGATTATTAGTTAGATAGGTACTTCTAGAATCGGTAACAAAATACAATAAAAAAACGAAGCACTATAACGACTTTTAAAACGTCGTAGGTTCCATTATTGCAAGATTTGGTTAGGTATATTTTATTTATCTACAACTTCCTTCATACTAGGTACCTACAACCATTTGAAATTGAGAAAAAAAAACTATACATACAGGGTTATAGGTGTTTAATGATTAACCTCGGAAAGGCGACTTGGGTAGATCAAGACTAACAACTTTTGTTCTACGATTTTTTCTAATTCAATGATTTTTTCCCATAGTAAAAAAAATATTATTAGCAAATTTCCAGTTTTAATCTTGTTAGCTCTATACGCTGTAGGCGTCACAGATTGAGACATGTCGGTTCGTTACATGAACTATATATCGTATATATGTCGCAGACGTATTGTATAATCCGCCGTATTACAACACGGCTAGCTGTTTTGAAAAACAGCGCCGTTTTTTAATGCGGCGGTTCAACGATAAGCTGGATTGAATAAGGCTGAATAAAAAAACGCCGTATTGTATTCGGCGCCAAACGTTATTCAATACGGCTAGACATAATGTAATAAAGCGAGAGATTAGCCGCCTCTTTGACTGTTTTAGTTCCGATTCTTAACACTCGTGGCGCTGCCTGACATAACAACAACAATGGCGTTGGGTAAAGAAAGTATGTTGCTAAATTGCGGAGTTACAGAAAATGTGTTAAATATGTCGGTAAAAAATGACTTTAAGAACAATTATGAGGTGCAATTAAATAATTTATATTCTTTTCAATGTGGAACTGTAAACAAACCATGGACAAAGGAAATTTTATTTTTCTATACTTACTTACTTTATATAACAATTATCTCTTTTTATTTAGAGATATTAAAATTTGTAATATCATGTACTTACACATACACAAAATAAAAGCATTCCTTAAACAGTTAATCGAACGCCGCGGCGTTCGAAGGAATGCTTAAAAATTAGAAAAAATTAGAATTAGAAAAAATATTTTCTTGTCAATTTCGACCGGCGCGCCGGTCGAAATTGACAAGAAAATATTTTTCTCGACAATCACGACTTGCCTTTTTGGTTGAAATAATATTTTAACCATAATTATATTTTGTACTGATAACTAGTGATCGGATATTCGCACACTTTTTTACCTAAAGTTGGAGTGAAGATAAAACAAGGAGCTGTAAAAAAAACCTTTTTCAGGAATTTCTAAAATGATGTTTTTCTTATTTATATAATTCTTGATTAGTAAGGAATAAAGTAAGAAGAAATCTTTTAGCTTTTCCCGATTAATAAAATTGATTATCATTTTTAACTTTGTTTTTTTTTGTTAGTATGGTCACCCTATACAATTAAGTAGTTTATCAATGCGGCTAAACGTGGGCCGACATATTGAAGAACGTATCGCAATGACAATACAGCTACTCGTTGAACCGCCGCATTAGAAAACGGCGCTGTTTTTCAAAACAGCTAGCCGTAATGTAATACGGCGGATTATACAATACGTCTGCGACATATATAGCAAAGAAAGAAAGGGGTTGCGGTGAGGCGAGCGGGGATTGATAGAAATGCCCGCTAAATCTAAAAAAAAACTGGATATTACGTTTTGGCAAAAGTCATTGAACAGATGTTCTTAGTATTGATTGCCCCAAGTCGCCTTTAAGAGGTTAATCATTAGATACCTATTACCCTGTATATTTACCATAAGGTAAAATGCAAACGTGTGCGCAACCTTAATAATAATATATAGTCTCTCTCCGTTTCTTCATGTCGCTGAATGCAGACGACGACAGCGGACCGGAACTTGAGCCTGATTACAATGAGGAGGAGCCTCCGCCAGACCCTGGATCCGCAGGTAAAGCACCCGGTCACCGCGATCTTGAACAAAATCCGGTTTAAGTTCCAAACACACAGAAGCCGGAGGCGGAGCGGACGCGTGCCGGTTTTTCCTATGGCACCGCGCCGTCACCGCCTGCGGTGTGTGTGTAGGCTTTCATATGATTCAACAGAATACAACTCGCAAGCCTTCGCCTCCGCTCCGCCTCCGGCTTCTGTGTTTTTCGTACTTTAAACATGGGCTTAAGGCGCAAACAGCATCTAAAGTGGAGCCCCCAATTAAATTATAATATAATTACGTTAAATAAAGTAATTTCCAAAATTCATACGTACAGTTTGTTAAACCTATCATAAGCTTTTTTTTAATGCATGTACCTATGTGTGTGTGTAACAAAGTGAATGGCATAACTAAAATAATTATTCAGCTGAAGTCCCCTTGAGGGCCCCTGAAGGGCCCTTTCCTATATCCTGCAAAACTTTCTAGAGGAGTAAATGTGTTCTTGACTGGAGGCCGATTGGAAAACGTAAGACGCCACTCTCGGCCATGAGTGACGACGATCTGCGAAAGACTACAGGCAAATGGTCGATGTAGCAAGTTGAATACCTACCTACAGGGTGCTATGACGCTTATTAAGAGAGGCCTATATTCCATAGTGACTAACTACGTTATGATGATGACGATGATAAAACTAATATAAGTATTATAATAATAATTAATTAGTAGTAGGTTGGCGAAGGCTTGGAAGAATCATATGGACAAATTTGTAGCTCTCTGGTTGAATTGAAACATCAAATGACACCCATCCAAACGCAACGGCTCTTTGTTATAAACGTAGCCCGGTATTACTAACAATAATAGCTTGTCTTTAACTCAGTTTTACCGGGAATTGTGAGGAACTCCTTCGCCCCTGACGGATCCGACCCGGAGAACCGACGGGAAGATGAGGCCAACGACTGCCTGACTGACAGGCAGGCAGTTCTCGACGAACAAGTATGTAGACTACTATTATTGCACATTTTGCATATTTTTATTCTTCACTTCTTTAGTATTTCTTTTTCTGAAATGTGAACTGGTTAAACTAACTGTCACGCTCGTATCGGTTACATACGCAGACACGAGTTAATCAGTTCCAAGTTTTAAATTCTAACTTGTGGTTAAAAGCAAACCATTTTGGTGATAGTGAAGCTTGGTTATCATCACACAAGTGTCGTGAAGACGTGGCTTGCGATCACCTTTAAAACAAGCTTTGATGGTGCTTAATCTTTTTATTATTTCGATTCGTTGCGATTGTCATTATTTCTACATAATAAGCGATTTTTCGACTCAAAGCTACAGTCGGTAATTTAATGGCGCTTTATTTTATTTTTTATTGGCTCAGCGAAAGTGCTATTTAGTGTTTATTTAAAGTGTTTTTAGCGTAGACATTTATATATATTCTATTCAAATCAAAAGTTATCCGAGTTTTGGGCTGAAATTTCATTACTTATTTATACTTATGTGGTAGATTTACAACATAAATAAATTTTATGTTAGACATGAATTGAATGACTGATGGAAAAAATACTTTTAAAATATTCAATCAAGATCGTATACGTAACTTACACTGGAATGGAAGTATAGGTACATAACAATTTTGCATGTTTGTAAGCTCTACATTCAGAATTCCTTGCTCGCGCTATTTCGCATAAAAGCATAAACATCCAATTGTAATTTCGCGACACTTATTCATAAGGAGAACAATGCGATTCTATTTATATCTTTTTAAGATCAAAAGGAGACTGTGACTGCTGAACTCACACAGTGGTCAACGACACGTCCTATTTCATATAGTTATTAATATTCATGTATTCTATTGTTCAGAAAGCCGGCGACGCCGCGTTGTACGTGCCGGAATGTACGGGCGACGGGCGGTACGCGAGAGCTCAGTGCTACAGGAGTACCGGGTACTGCTGGTGCGTGCATCAGGACACGGGGAAGCCTATCCCGGGGTCTAGCGTCAAGGATCGCAGGCCCGACTGTGATGCGGCGCCCCAGCATGCCAGCCCTATGAGAGGTAAGCACGTTTCTGGGCCTAGAATCGGTTAAAAGTATGTACGGGCGAAGGGCGGTGGGTACGCGCGAGCAGCGGTCACACACGCTTAAAGCATGGGGAAGCCTATACCCAGATCTAGCGTCAAGGATCGCAGGCTTGATGCGACATTCCACGCATCACAACCCCGAGCCAGTTGCTTGTACTCACGATCTAACAAAGGTGTTCCGTTTGGCACGCAAAACTTGTACCTACCTCTATAATTGTCTCTGGTCAAAAAATGGTTCATTTGGGTTTTCTACAAACACTTACCCAATGCCTTTCAGGTTGTCCGGAGCCCATGAAGACCCATTTCCTTCGCGATCTGATGAGCTTCTTCGTCACTAAGATGACGTCCACGAGTAACGGCACAGGTCCTGGGTAAGTGGTGGAAACACTCTTGACCTACATATGAAGGTATCTAATTCTACCATCAACTTTTTGAGAACACGTATGCATGGTCCCTGCTTCGGTGGTTTCAAATAAAGACGGTTTAATTATTAAGTCATTTTATCATGAGACTTGTTCATCGGGCGGGGCTGTCTGTTCTGTCTGTGCCAAATCTGATCAAAATCGGTGCACTTGTTTAGAAGCTACAATGCGCTCAAAAGGATGAACCGATTTTATTTATATTTAGTACTAGCTGACCCGACAGACGTTGTCCTGTCTTAAATTATGAATATTGAATTTGAATTCTTCGCACAATTTTCTTAATTTTTTCTTTCATAAGAACCTTCTCCTGATAATAACGAACAGAACAAAAAAAGAAATAGCGAAATCGGTCCAGCCGTTCAGGCGTGATGCCGTGACCAAGGGAAATAGGGATTCATTTTTATATATATAGATAGATAGATTAGTTTGATAAAGGTGAGCTTTTAGAGTGTTTTAGCTATAACTTATGAAAATCGGTGCACCTGTTCTAATGATGGGATAGTTCAATAGGTGTACCTATGAAATCTCAGGGGTTCTAAATATTTTGTTTTCTAATCAGGTACCTAAATCATCACCCTGATATTGGCTTATGTAGGTACCTACTGTGGTCTTACAAAACCTAACTGCTAATAACTAGTTTCAAGACCTTAGTTCTAGCTTTTTCGTTGTTTCATTGATTCCATGTCAGAATTGTCCGACACCACAATTATTACAATTTTATTCATTTTTTCAGGGAAATGGTGAAATGGGGCGCGTCAAAAGAAGAGCAAGCTGCCACATGGACGTTCGTGATGTTAGACAAGGATAAAAACAAAGCGCTGGAGAGGCGAGAATGGAAGGCTTATCACCAGCTGATCTCCAACGTTGAACCTTTGAAGCGGTGCGGAAGGAAACTTCCGCGGTACTGCGATGTCAATCATGATACCAAGATCAGTATTACAGAGTGGATGGCGTGTTTGGAGGTCACACAGGCGTCACTGGCCGCTACCAGTAAGCGTACTTCTAGTTACTCAAGAAAACTATGTGTAGGGTATTTAAGACCAAATTCAGTCTGTCGAACCATCTAAAAGACCTCATATTACAAATGATACGTAATTTTTTTGTCTGGCATCTCCTTCGTATCGAAATCGGCGAGGAGTAGGTACCTACCTATATGTAACGGGTGCATATTATTTGTTACCTATATCCACGCACCTAATACTTACATATATAAAATATGTGCCTGTAGCCCGTGAACCAGATAATATACTTTGTCAGTAATTTCCTCTCAAGCGATAACTCCTGAAATGCATTTTTTTTCGTTCTGTGATGTCCTCTCACTTGTTAATGTATCAGATGATAATTTACATACTTTTGCACTTGTTAATGTATTAGATGATAATTTACGAGCTATTTTGAGTAAAAAAGTCAGCTGGCCCCATGTTGGTGGAAAGGTCGTCAGTTGATGCAGTGAAAGGTGGAGTACCTATATGGGATCGCTTATTTAAATACTTCAGCCGAGGGGTTTTCCACCAGCTTACAGCCAGCTGACGATCTTTTATTCAAAATTGCCTGTCCTTCCACTCCGACAAACTAAACCGATCAACTGGTTGTATAGAATGGAAGTCGATGAAGGGCATTTGAACTGCTGACACATTTCAAAGCGAGGGGAAGTACCTGTACCTAGTTATATCATAAAATCGGCCGCATTAAGTCGAAAGTCCTATTTAATAGTACAGTTATTATTACCTACCTTATTCAGTGTAAAATACTATTCTTACTGTTGCTTTTTTTTCCAGCCGAAGTCTCAAAAGCACCTTTCAACCCAAGGAGGAAAGGTCCAAATCCACTCGAATCTATTTTAAAGGCTGATGATTAGATATCCTGAAACTGAAACCTTCAGAAGAGTGCACCCTGATAATTGCAGAATAATTGGATTTTGAAAGACCATTTAGGGGAAAAACGATGCAAATCAACTGGTAAAGGGGTCGTCGTGCATTATTCACGTGTTTGAAGCAGTTTTATGGCCCCCTGGTGGTACGTGGTGAGATAGTATTGTTTGTATCACCACATCGTATGAAACTAATTAGCTTCCCGCTGTCTTACTGTTCTTATATAAATATTATGAGCGCCTCGCGGTTTCACCCGCGGTGATTCCCGTGTTCTGAGCCTCACGTGAATAAGACGATCCCTAACAATGTAACCCGATAATACGATTACGAATCCACTGGGTGGATTTCCAACGAGTGACATGTGGATTCAACATTGTTTATTCGAAGGGTTAAAGCCACTTTCTAAATTTAGTCCGATTTTACTTACTGCAAGCGCCTTGCCGTTTTTGTCGCAAAAGCTAGATGCTCTTTTGTTATAGGCTATTTGCTTTCCGATTTAACTTTTCAACGGACTATGTATAATGCGTTGTTTCCTATCATTGTATCCTGTTTAAGACTTTTCAAAGTATGATTATCTCATTGTTTCGTATCTAAAAAACCCAAATTGAGATAAAGCTGATCTACATTCGTGTCGCAGAACCTTTAGCTTAACAAGTAATTTTACTTATTATCGGATTTACAGTAAAAACTTTTAATGCTAAAGGTGACTTTCAAGTGCAGTGAAAGTGAGAAAAACTGTAATATAGGTTAAATTCTAACTTTCATTTTAAAATCGAGAGTTTCTCTGAGATCTTCATAGCATAGGTAATTAAATATTAAAGTGTAGTTAAGTGTTTCTTTGGCTCACGAGAAGCAAAACATCTTTACTAAAATATGATAATCATTGTTGTTTTCTATCACCAAATCAGCTTCGTAAACTTTTTAAACTGGGTTTTAATTAATTAACAATAAAAAATCAAGAGATTAACCTAGAATTTAAAGATATTGAAATTCCCGTTTCTACCGAACAGTTTAATGTTTTCAGCCATATAATATAACTATAGGATAGGTACTAATTGATAAGTTAAATAAAAATGCTTCTTTTGTGCGTGACTATTAAGTTATAAGGTTTATTTATTAAATACAATTTAGGCTGGAAATCAGTTAATACCTAGTCTCCTAATTTGTATTATTTAGATTAAACACATGTTTTTATGCTGCTTAGCTATAAGATTATATTATGCAGATTTGCATACTTTATTGCCACTAAAATATACATTTAATGGATCTGATTGATTACAATTGGTTATAGAACAATTCAAACCTTACATTATAACCTATTCAACATACAAAAACATACGTAAAGTATTAGTATTTCAGGCCTTTGCAAACGCGGCACATTATAACTTTTAACATATATAACCAAAAGGCCTTAAATTTAGATAACAGCGACTAACAGCCCATTTTTTCGCCGTATGCATAGGCATATGGTACCTTTTACATCCAGTGAACATGTGTGAATTTATATGATATACAAACTGTATAGTATTTTTGATTGAAGACGTATAAAATATTTTCTATAGCAAAGTTGACTGTCATCAATTAACCAACAAAGCAAAAAATATTTTTTTAATTTACTTTGTTATAAATGTGTATTTCTAAAGAGGGCTTTGATATGATTTTACTGTAAAATATCAATAGTTGCATTTCACTAAACCTGTATTAAATATTTAAGTAGTACATTGTCAAATAAAAAAAACTTATGTGATATTTCGTCATTAAAGCTGAATAAATAAAGATACTAAATGCACTAGAGTTGTTTGACTTTATAGTTATAGAAACCCTGCTGTCCTCCTGTTTTATACACAATAAATAAAATATTATTTATTTTTATAACCAATTCATTTATTTATTCCGCCCTGTATTAAACATAAATGGAGTTCTTAACCCTTTAGAACGAAAGAAATCAAAATGAATCCAGTAAATAAGTTACACACACTTATATATGATTATAAATGTACTATACAGTTGACTGTAAGTATTGGGCTTAAAATTATAATTACCTACTACTAATTTTAGTTTATTTGACTACATAATCATTGACTGGGTCACATGTGGATCGTCAGTGAGACCATGAAACCAAGATCAATGAGAAATTAAAAATATTTCATAAGCAATACGGCCCACATGTTAAATTCTAATTTACATTACATTTTAATGTGTATTATTTTGTCTTGATGAATTGTATGTATTCAACAGCGAGTATATCATTCGAAAATAACACCTATTTTTATTATTTTTTATTGTATGTATTATATTAATTTTATAGTACATATGTACATAGTTGTTGATGCGCTGCTGTATGATTTTTGTGTTTTTTATTTATTTTTTATAAAAAATAGTTACATTGGCAAACAACAAGCAACAGGGTTAATTCAGCGGTATACAAATATACAAAGTGTCATCAACTAAGACAAAAAAGGGGTATTTCCAAACACGGGATAGTCAATCTTTCCAAATACTTTGGGTACATGGTACCAAAAGAATAATATACCTTTCACCCTTGTTTGACCTTGTAGAGCTCTCTTGAGTTTGCCCGATAAATAATCGTTAATATAACTCGAAATTTTTAAATTGGTAAGGTACCTAGTACTAGTAATTAGAATTATGACCGAACTATTGAAACATTGCTTGACACTAGGCAAGGACTAGTATTTTCTAAGACGTTGGTATTACTATGGTAAAAAGAGAGCAAGCTCATTTGAGAACACTCAAAATTAATGTAGTAGAACTTTTTATACCCCATCCACGCATTTTTATTATTTTTATCACATGCACGCACGTGATGTTCCCTAACGATGAGTGGAAATGAAGACAATCAAAAAAGAGAATTTAACGACACAAATACTTTTTAAAAATAGAGACGAATCTGTAGACTTAATGTAAGATTTATTAAAATATGATTTTCATAGAGCCAACCAATTATTAAACTAATTGTTCTAGTTAATTTTTCCATGCAAAACCATACCTTAAATGAGTGGACGGTCTATACTTATGTTATCATTTGACGGCTACATTTCTCGTTCCATCAAATAAGCTTACTTCTTATACCTACCAACAAAATCAACTATTAAAGCACTGATGGGTAAAAATGACAGTTTTACCGACCTCACCTGATTTAGACAAAACGAAAAAAACTGTTTAGTTGGGTTAGTGACTTGGTAATTAAACGTTCCTTACATTTCGTAAGTAACATTGAGTAGTATCTAGTCATTGCCCGGATTATCGCTAAGAACAGTTCGCTTGTACTCATCAACGGTGTCTGTTAGTATCCTTTGGAAGATGCTTTCAAAGACTAGGTTTTTGACAACGGCCTCGTCGTTGTGAAGGGACGTCCACTCAGGCTCGACTCGTTGCCATTCTGCGAAAAGCACGTCGTCGATGTGATCCGATCGTCTCGTGCTTATACCTGTAATGTAATTACATATTTAATTACACTTACTTATATTATTACACTTACGTATACAATTACATTTACCTATCACACAAAAAAATAAACATATGACTTGAAGCTTCATGCATCACTACATAGTATAAAATAAAGTCGCTTTCTCTGTCCCTATGTCCTTATGCCCCTATGTCCCTTTGAATGCTTAAATCTTTAAAACTACGCAACGGATATTGATGCGGTTTTTTTTAATAGATAGAGTGATTCAAGAGGAAGGTTTATACGTATAATAAAACCGTGCAAAGCCGGGGCGGGTTGCTAGTAGATATTATATTGTTTTTAATTGTTTGAAGAATCCACCTAACTACGAAAGTATTAATAGTAAAAAAGTGCTGAATAAATAATACTGGTCACAGCATCATCTAGCTAAGCAGAGCTTGTGCTATGGGTATTAGATGATATACTAAATACAATACATTACATAGATAAATGTATATTGTTATCACTACATAGTATAAAACAAAGTCGCTTTTTCTGTCCCTATATCCCTTTGACTGCTTAAATCTTTAAAACTACGCAACGTATTTTAATGCGGTTTTTTTTAATAGACAGAGTGATTCAAGAGGAAGGTTTATACGCATAATAAAACCGTGCTAAGCCGGGGCGGGTCGCTATTTTATTATACATGGAAAGCACCCAGAAAAATGGAACAAACATTTGTAGATCGTACAAACAATTGCCTCAAGACGGGAATAGACCCACAACGTCCTGCGTCGCAGGCGGACCATCGCCCGCCCGTCACATCAATCGTCATAGCTTTCTCCCAACTCATGCTGTCCTGCTGTATCTATTCTGACCTGAACACCATGATATAGGTCGTCATATTATGACGACATTCACAATCCTATTATATGCAAGTTCTAGATACACGTGTACAGAGTGTAAAGTGTATATATGTCCAGCAGTGGACTAATATAGGTTAATTCTTCTCCAAGACGACCGATGTGGCGCGGTGGGCGAAGGTCCGACTGCGACACAGGAGGTTGCGGGTTCGATTCCCGCCTCGGAACAAATTTGTGTACGATCTGCAGAAATTTGTTCCGTTGGTCTGAGTGTTTTCTATGTATAATAAAAAAATATCTATCTATGTAATACGTCATCTAGTACCCATAACACAAGCTCTGTTTAGCTTGGGGCTAGATGATGCTGTATGGACTGTGCGTAATTATTTATTTATTTATTTAATTATGATGATAGAGTAAGAATACATGTTTTAGAGTTACCACAGATAACTGTAGGCTTCGCTCCTGCCAGCACTAGTTGTAAATCGGCCGCGGTATCATCAACCAGTTTATCTCTGTCCAGCGACGGCTTAGGAGGAGCAAGGTTGCACGCGTCCCAAGGCAGCTCGCTTTGCTCCTGTCTTGTCCTCTCCAACGCTTCGTTGCAGAAGTCCTGGATAAAGCTAGAAAGAAAACAATAAAACATATATTTAACTATTCTTTCAGGTGTAATCATTTTAGTAGTTCAACTTGCCAACAACTCCCATTAAAACTCGGTCTTATCATCCTCCCTCGCTAACACCGCATAATAAGCTCGTATATAATGTGGCTGTTTTAGTCTCCTATCTATCCGTTATTGTATAATCTACTAGCTGTGCCCGCGACTTCGTCCGCGTGGAATAGTGACTTTTGGCAGTCACATTAATCTTGCATACTTCCATACAAATTTTGCATCCCCTATTTATATTTTACAATTTTTTGTATAATTTTTACAATCATTGAATGTCTTATTTATTTGTAAGTATCGTATCTAATAAAAACTATTTTTGACATTAAAAAGAGCCTATGTCCTTTCTTAGGATTTAGATTAGACTATCTCTGTACGAAATTTTAATTAAATCGGTTCAATAGTTTAGGTGCGAAAGTCTAACAGAGTTACCTTCGCATTTATAATATGAGTAGGGAAGTAGGGATTAAATTATTCCAAGAAAATTAGCAAACTGAGGTGGCAATGGACCGCCCATATCTCCTGCAGAACCGATAACCCCAGTGTGTTATCTACAAAGTTGTTTTGAGTGGAAACCGCGGCCAAGTGGATGTGGAATAACGACTTATTGCAGGAAGATACTGGATAATACAAGGTGATGAGAAGGGCCTGTGACGCTCAATAGGGAGGCCTTTGTCCAGCTTTGGGCTATTTTAGTCTTATGAGATAAACCCAGGAAACTCTAGTAAGCAATTCCCACCTTTGGATTTTAGTAGATTCAGTGTTGTATGCATTTCGGGGTTTGAGTGAATACAAATTATTTGGTTGTACAGTAGAAACTCGATTATCCGGCCCTCAGTTACACGGATTCGCGATTATCCGGACTACCGACCGCGACCAATATATTAAAAACTATAGTCTAATTTGTGCGAGCATGAAACGTCTCAGAACAGAACTGGTACCTATTAGACCCGCACGTGCCCAGCGGGATCGCTGCCCATGCGTTTCGTTATTGTTTAGTATAATGGTTACTCTACCTACATATTTAAAAATTTCAAAGCGTATGAGAGTGCCGTTATCGTATTGCTGAAAGAAAAACATATTAATTAATTTAAAAAAAGAGAAACTTGCCGGTCGTAAGTTAGCTGATAAGTTTTGTGAACATCTATGATAAGTGTAAATGCAATATTAAGATGAAAATCGAATAAATTTTGTTGTATACCATGCAAATTAAATAATGAAGAATGGTGTTAAATCGAACGAAGACGCTTTACATTGTTGGTTTTTAAAAAATGATCTACCGATGGTCCTTACTCTGTGAAAAAGCATTAGGTACAATTAAATAAAAAACTAGGCGGATGAAACGTTTGTGGCAAGTAACGGATGGTTGTATAAATTCTTGTCATGGAATTCGTGAGTGGAAAATAAATGGGGAAAAAATATCATATATGTAGATGCAGCGAACTCTTTTAAACATGATTTTAAGAAAAAAATCAATGAAAATAACTGACTTGGATTTTGTTTACAATACTGATGAAACTGGAGTAATTTCAACCTTCAAAATCGTTAGTTTGAGAATTCAGCTCTAGGATATAAAAGTAGCAAAAAACGGGTAAAAATATTAGTTTAAAATATTTTATGCACAGAACCCGCTATTCTTCATAGATTCGATTATCCGGATTTTCGATTATCCGAATGCCTATCGACAACAATTAGTCCGGTTAATCGAGTTTCTACTGTATATCAGTATGCATACGGCTTCGCCCGCATTAAATTGAATTTTTGTACACAATTTTTTGACAAGTGTGTTGTGTTTATGAAAATTTTCAGCGCAAAACCTGATTTACACTTGTCAAAGATTATAATTTATTATATGTATTTATCAAGAAGAGATATAACCTTTATCATCAAAAAGGAGAAGAGGTGCTAATGTAAAGTTAAAGTCAAGATTTGTTTGTGATTTCCTGCTCAATGATTGGCATAGCTTATTCAAGAAACATAAGGCCGCCGTTACACATGTAGCCAAGGTACTAAATATTTTAAGAATATTTTATTTTATTTTTTAGAAGCAAGAAGGCTGTATTGTGGTGCCTAATTAGATGTTATCTGGTATTTCACTATACTCTTACCGAAAAAAACATCCGAACTAAAAGAAAAAAAAAATATCGACATGATACTTTTCATAATAGCATACTAATCTTTAAATAATCACACGAGTATCCTTGATTGATTAGTGTTTTCAATCAGGGTTTGAAATTATCAAGATAAATATGCTTCTTGATAATTATCACGATAATCTATATATATAACAGAAAGTCGTGTTTCTTACAACACTTATAACTCGAGAACGGCTGGACTGATTTTTATGATTTTTGTGTTTTTGGGTTTGTCTTCGTCGGGAATAGCATATTATGTATAAAAACAACAAAACTGACAGACAAATAAATAAATTTCCCCGCGGGCGACGCTGTGGGGCGCAGCTAGTTATCAAATATATGTAAACTTTTCAATTCATATTTCTGGTATGTGTTTTGGCTATCTACCTATCACCATTTACATTAGAAGAATAAAATAAACACGTAACAATCAAGGAAATCTCTTTTTAAGCTTTTATTTATAATTTTGAATAAATTCGTGTTCTGATATACCAATACAATACGAAAAATGTAAGGAGCAATTTAAATATTTCCGATTATATTTATCAAAGATAATTATCAACATATAATTATCGTTTTAAACCTTTTTTCATTCCCTACATCGTTCCACCAAACACCTTGTATATTAGGTACTCACGCATCGAAAGCTTCCTTAGGTTCCGTATCATCTTGCACATCCAAGTTCATATACATGTTGATTCTGGTCGTTGTGTTCTCATCCATTTTGAACTTGCGGGGCGGTGCGGGGGGTGTGTAAGGCGGCGGCGGCTTGTCCGGAATCTCGCGAACTAACATACATTGCTGTTGCTGTTCTAATTCCTTTATCTGGAACAAGAGAATAAATAAAAAAAAAATTCAAGCACTTGTGGAAAGGTAAAAGAAAAGTGGTGTTTGTAGCTTAATATAACTGAAATAACAATTAACCGCTTTAAAAAAAGGTCTGGCGCAGAGCATCAGCATTGCCATATAGCGTGGTAATGCAGCCAGTGTCTTGGGGACACTTCCGACTGGTATTGACATGGATCAGTTGACCTACCTCTAACTAGACAATTTGCCTGCAGTTATATAGATCAATTGTTTCAATTTTATATACTAGTTTTAATTTGTTTCTATTCCTTGATTGTAACCCTGTTGCCCTGTGTTTCAGGCAAAAATAGAGTAGGTATAATTTATGATAATTAGTATCTTACAAAGTTATTTATGTTACAGACAAGTGTATACAATAGAGGTAATTAACTAACTTAGAGTTAAACTAGGTTATATCACTTGAAATTTACTTGTATACTTCTAGATTAGCTTTATCACTTAAAATTTACTGGTTTACACAGACTAAACAAGTAAGTTTTAAGTGATACCATCATGTTGTAGATTTTAAGTGTACTTATAATGTAATGTGTGTCGATTTGTAACAGTTACTATAGCAATAAATTGGACATTGAATGAGTCCTTTGTATGCGAACGGACCAAGACTTAATTCGGTCAAGAACAACGAACAAATTCGGACCCCGATGAATTTACTTTAGAGCACCTTTATTGTAAACTTGAAATCCTTTACCAGTGAACTTCAAGTCGATCACCAGTGACCTAGTCTTAATGTTGTAGGTATACCTAAGGGTTATTCCTTGATGGTGTTATTGTAAGCCCTACACAAGTTGTCAAGAATAACTGCCACAACTTTTGTTAATCCGGTAAAGATCCCTGTCATACATTGACTTAGTTTAAGATTTAGTGTTCTTTTTAGGTAATTGTTTCATAGTCCAGCTTATTTTTCAATAACTAAGGATGAATAGAGCAGTAGAAGGCAGTATTATGGCTTAGACTTACCTCTTTTTCAATTGCTAACTGCTGCTTTCTCAGTTCTTCTGCCTCGCTGAAAGGTACTGCATGATCCCGATTAACAAGTATATCTGAATCGCAGGAATCTGTAATATTACAGCAATTCATAAAAGTTTCCTAACATAATAAAACTCAATTTGGTTTAACAACTAATATTAAACTTATGGTCGGTTTTGGGTAAAAATAGATTATATAATGGTGATATTATGTCCAAATATAAAAAAATAAGTATTAAAAAGTAACTATTATTACTATTATTAGAGAAGAAGTTGGAAGTGGGTGGGAAACCATAGGCTGG
The DNA here is from genome assembly GCA_944547425.1 of Eupithecia centaureata. NCBI lineage: Eukaryota > Metazoa > Arthropoda > Insecta > Lepidoptera > Geometridae > Eupithecia > Eupithecia centaureata. The sequence continues at coordinate 11,931,995 of OX155675.1, forward strand.
TTGCTGAGGTGACCCAATAATCCACACTATTACGTCCTAATAAGAAATTAACTGTTTCTCTGTCAACTTTCAATTTACACATCCTAACTGAATCGCAGAAGGGGTCCGGAATTTTGCAGGGAGATAGATCATAGCCTGTAGATGAAAAAAGGCTCCTTTTTAACAGTAGATAAAAGAATAACGCGTGCGAAATCCCGGCCAGGGACGGATAAAACTGATATAAGTCTAAACTTACTTGTCAATGTGGTACAGGTTGTGGTTGATGAGTTGTATACAGGTTGCCAAGTCAGGGCATCTGAGGAGACATAAGTGCCGGTGTCCACTGCCGCCTCCCCTGCAGGCACCGGCAGGGGCCCGGCGGGACTTATCTCAAAAACTTCTTTACTCTCCACACTCTCCTTTTCAATCACTTCACAATCACAAGGTTCAACGACTTTTACATTCGACATTTCCATACTTTCATCAGCAAACACTTCACTCACGCAATGCTTGGTAATTATATCTTCCTCAATGGGAATGGTAGCTTTATCGATCATCAGGTCGCCATTAATTAATGTGTCGGTAGACTTGCTTTCTGTCTGTAGTTCAATAATTTCTGTCTCAGCCTGAACATCAGCATCTTTTAGCTCGCAAACGGAGATTTTGAAGTCCGAATCTTCCGATTTGCTGTCACTTTTTCTTTGCAGCAATTTGTAGTAATGATCGAATTCACCGAGCAAACTTCGCGCCGTCGATGGAGTGCTCGAGTCACTCTCGTGATTTTTCAAGTTGTTTATGAGAGTATGCACTTGCTCAGTTTCCTTGTTGTTTAACGCTTGCTGCGAGTTACAAGAGTCCACAATATTCTTGAGCGCGGGTTCGTTGACCTCGTACTGCTTTCCTGCGCTGAATATCCGCGGAAGGGACAGGTTGTGGAATAGAATGTTGAGGTATCCGCCATCCACTATTATGAAGTTTTCGTCCGCAGTGTTCGTCGATTGATCGACGAGAGTGCTGTCACCGGTTTGAATACTTTTCTCAGCGCTTACTATCCGCTTGGCACAAACATGCTCGGTTGAGATCTGTTCTATAGAGTGTCTTCTCGGTGTAGAGCTGTCTTCGCAGCCGCTACTCGACAGATCGAAGCATTTAAGTGGAGAGGCGCGTTCGGCGGACGCGTTCCGCTTGACTATCTTCTTCCCTAATATAATTTTGTCGACGTCGACGTTGTTCTTTAGCTTGAGTTCTAGATCTTTCTTGGTCTTCATGAGTGTGAATTTCCGTTTGTCGGAGAGTGTGACCAACGCCCGGCGCATGCGTTGCATCTCTCCGCATTCGTGCTGTAGCTTCAGTAGGGCACCGCGCTGTTTCTTCTTCAGCGCAGAGATATCCGTGTTATCTTGCTTCTTTTTATTCTCAAGATACAGTATCTGCGACTTGGTAAAGTTTTTCAAAGCATCCTCTCGCCGCTTTAATACGAATAAGAGATTCTTAGCTCGCCTTTGCTCATCGCGGATGAGAATGTTGAGCTGTAATAATGTACACCTATATAAATTAAATAACTAACGCTGTTACATACTGTTGTAACATGAGGATTATGAGTTGAAAGTACCTAATAGCGTAATGGATTAATGAGGAATGACGTGCAAAGATACGCAATGAATAAAGTATTGAAACAGCTTGTCAAAATATTTACAAATCGAAGAATAACACTTACCAGATAAAGATTCTTGGATGCCATTGTTTCAGTATCATCGGCGATCGAGTCAGTTCCGAAGTTGGATATGAAATTTTCGTACCCAAAACTGTTGGTATCTTCTAATAACTCCCGCTTACTGACAACTTTGTCAATCTTGTCACCGGCGATATATTTCTTTGTGAGTGAGCTTTCTAAATACATGAGAGATTCAAAAAATGAATCTATAAAATTGAGTTCTCTTTGGAACTGATCACAAATGTAATCGCTCTGCATTATACCACTATTTACTCTTATTGTACAAATAATGTCAGACGGCTTCATCAATTTGGTACCAATAGGGCTATAGGAATAATCTAGCGTCTTGATATCGTTTATGCGATTCTTGTACTGTTTACTGTGTTTTCTGTTTTCGTCTATTGATCGAGCGATCTTGGTTTCAGAATCATTGCTCTGCATCTCTTTCTTATAAAGTGATACTACATTAATAGGATATGCCATCGGACTAGGTGTTTCATTAGAATAAGCGTCGTCGTTACTACCAACTACTTGTAAATCGAATTTCTGCTTGGTTGTGTAGGTTAACGTGGCTCTGCTGATGATGTAAGATGAGCTCCCGTGGAGATTCGGCTCAGCAGGAATGTCTTCTGGGCTTTTGATTGCATTCAAGGGTAGATTTATTAAAGATTTACTCCGAGATTCACCATCAGATTCAGTTTTAGTTAATGTGACATTCGGTACATCAAGACTATCGAAAGTTTCCTTTATTAGTTCAGTCTGTACATCTGTGCTTTGTAGATATTTATAAATGATACGCGGTTCTGGTTCCATGGTTGTGCATGTAGTGAGTTTCGGCTCGGGTGAATCAGTACTGAGTTTTTTATTCCTTTGTATAGCCTTTTCTGGGGTGGAAAGGTATTCCGAAGTCGTCGGGGATATTTTCCTATTCGAACTGTCTTCTAAGGGCACATGTATCACATCGAAAGTTTTGTAGCTAAAGGCTTTCGGAGAAATCACTGGATTTTTACTTTTGTTAGGTTTTGTTAATTTTGATAAGTTAACTTTTTCTCTTGGCTTCTTTACAGTGTTTACTTTGGGCTTTTTAATACTTTCATTTTCAATTAATTTAGATTTTATAAGTGATACTTCTATTTCACTTTCAGTTCGAGGCACAGTATTTTTGTATAAGCTTCCAGCTAATTTGGAAGATGGAAAATCTACAACAAAACAACAAGACAATTTAGTAAACTTATACAACTGTTGACTTTATATCCCGAGATTTTAGTTAGCTGGTATAATTCAAAACTAAGTTATGGGGTTCAAAAAACAACGAAGCGCTTCGAGAAAAGCTAGTTACGTACGAGCCCTTCGCATGGCTTGGCTTGTCTTGGCAGTGGCACTACTATCCCCTCATATGTCAATCTTATTACACTTATGTGTGCCTTGTGTGCATACAACATGCTGTTTTACTAACAAAAATTCCAAGTTAAAATTAACATACCTTTCCCTCTAACAGTTTTCGGTTTGTTGTTCTCAGCAGATATATTTAGCTGCTTTCTTCTATTTTTAAATTGCGGGTCTTTTGCTTCATATATTAATTTGGCACTTGGTTTTAATACCCTAGAATCTGAAAATTTTATGATATGAATAAAGTATAAGCTCAAATTGGGCTAAGTGATTTAAATTAAAATCTTAAGAGCTAAGCAAGATAAGCACTCAACCACTGCCCAACCCTGAAGTTGTTATACATGTTGTGTACTTATGGCACAGTTTCCTAACTACTACTATTACTTATGCACAAAAATATTATAATGTTGCCTTAAGAAATTTAATGTTAGGTATCTTAGTTTTGAATTTGACTTGTCTAAGTGCTTATTTTGTAAGCCTTAAGAAATAAAGATATTGATTTACTTATTTTATTGGATGGAGATAATGGAGCTTGTTTTACAAATTACTAACTATGCATTTCTAATATTATCTAACACACCATGTATGAAACTACATATTTTTTAACAAATGTGACTTTACAAGACGTGTTTTTACCAACAACAGCAGACTAAATAACAATGACATTTAATAAAAAATTGGCCAAATCACACATACATTTTGATGAGTTATGACTGTAGCTGGTATTCATTTTACGTATCATGTTGTCTTTAATATCATATTGAGGTTTTGCTGTTATCGCCCTAGAAACTTTTTCTGGATTTAATCTTCTAACCTTAGCTGAAAATAACGCAATAAAAACTTTATGACATTAACTGTCTATGTACAGTAGCGTTCACTATTTGCTATACCCCTAATTGCCAAAAATTACGACAAAAATAATAAATAAAAAATAAATAAATAATTCCGGACAGTCCACACAGCATCATCTAGCCCCAAGCTAAGTAGATCTTATGGGTACTAGATGATTGATATAGGTACATAATACAATACATTATATAGATAGATATTTTTTATTATAACATAGAAAACAACCAGACCAATGGAACAAATTTCTGCAGAAATAAACAAAAGCAATTTCTAACAGGCAACTTTGGGTGGAAAAAAATAAAAGAGTAAAATAAAAATTAGTGAGTGTAGACAATTAGAAAAAAAACATAAACAAATAAAATAAACAGGGTTTTTGAGGATGTCGATTTTTTCACATCCGAGGATGCGGAGGGGGGTTTTTAGAGGCTCGCATCCGCGGATACAGCTGCGGATGCAGCTGCGGATGCGGATCTGAAGATCTTTCATAGAAGAAATAAAATAATAGTAGGTAAATAATTTTTAATATTTGTTTAATTAAATTTGAAAATAGATGGAAGGCACTGCGGGAAACATACACAACAAGCAAAATAAAAGCATTACATACATATCTACGGCACAACTCACAAAACATTAGGTTCTTTCATTTGAATGAAAGACAAATACTTAAATTACCAACCAGAGTGGTAAATAATATATTAAAATCATCAAAAAAAGGTTGATTCACTGGTAAGGAGAGAATCAAATTGGCAGCTGGAAGGGCCAGAACCAATAATTCCCCTACCATTTAGTCAAATTCATTTCTGAATGTAAGCAGTCAAAGGAGGCATTCCTGGTTTTAAGACCGAGATTGTCCCAAAAACTTTTCGATCTGAATCACGATAAACTCCGACAAATTCTAGGTATTGGGCACACATCGTTTACAGGACACTGCATGCTTAACAAACACCTATTTCAAATAGGCATCACGGACAGCCCCCTCGTAGAGGGTGCATAAATGTAGAAGAGACGGCCGCGCATGTGCTTGTAGAATGCTATAGCTTAACATCTCAAAGACAACTTTAACTCGGGACACAGAGAACGCCTAGGGAAGCATGCACCGGTGTCAGCGAGCTGCTGGATATCATGTGGTTAGACTAGCAGCCCCCCACCCGACATGCAAAAAGGGCCCATCTGTGGCCTAGTTGTGGAAATCAGTCAAGTAACAAGTAAGATATTAAAATCAGATAGCTTCATTATTTCAAAATGGGTTTCTAGCTGTCCAAGTAATACCAATTGAAAAATAATAAAGATCCAGCTGTGCATCAGTGCATTCAAATAAACCCGATGACTTCATTTGAAATATTTCATTCAAATCATTCATTATTTCATTTTGAATACTTACAGAACCTAGGCTTCAGATCAGGTTCATCATCTTCAATGATAGTGACAATCTTTCTGCTAGTTAGACTGCCAGCCATTTTCCTGTTTGGTAAGTTATCTTCAGAATTAACTTTTTTATCATTGAAAATCATGGGATCCTGGAACTTGATGAAGCGGCGAGACCGTGGCTGCAATGTGTAGCTTTGTCGCGGCCAAAGTCCTGTAAAATAAAATTATTTTATTTACAATGGTTACTTATTTATTAATAACTAGCTGCGCCCCGCAGCATCGCCCGCGGGGAAATTTATTTATTTGTCAAATATCATATTTTATACATAATATGCTATTCCCGACAAAGACAAATCCAAAAACACAAAAATCATAAAAATCGGTCCAGCCGTTCTCGAGTTATAAGTGTTGTAACAAACACGACTTTCTTTTATATATATAGATAAAAGTTAAAATAAATAATGGCACCAAATCGAAAGGAATGTTCCTCAAGTTTTACCTGTGTTGTGAAGACTGGTGTCTGATGTAGGTTCAGAGAACCTGTATTACAAGTCACTCTCACATTACACATATCACAGCTCACATTACAAGTACAGAGCCTCACTACTACAGAATTTTATAAATCAGATGTTGAGACACCTACATTTTTCAATATGATGATATGTATTTTTAATATGAAATAGAAATAATATTAACAAACTTCTTTCTATAAGTAATAGATTTACTAACACTTTCTATAATCTATAGAATTTTAGAGATAGATTTATTTATCTTTATAGACATGTTTAAAGTTTTGTCTTCAGCATTGGGTTTATTTCAATAATGAATTGTAACTTGCTTTTGAAGGTTATATTTAAAAGCTTAAAATATGTGATGTGCACATTAAAAATACAACTTTAAATTAAATGTGTCTAACATTATAAAATCTTAGGTACATAGTCTTCTTTAAAGGTAAAACTCATAGAAGTAGAAGGATAGGTTTGTATTTTGTAATGGTCACTCATTCATACCTTTTGAATCCAAGTCAAATTCTGGAAGTTTTGTGTACTTTATTACAGTGTTTTTCTGTTGCAGTGGTAATGGAAATTCAGGATCCGAAGATTTTACTTCCAAGTTAGTATAAACATCGGCATCACTGAGTGCTAGAGCATTGGATGGCGTAGCATCCATATTATTGTTGTAAGTAGGTACACAAATTATGTTTCTTCATTCGGAGGGGTTATATCTTACCATTTCTTAACACCGCCACTAATAATGAGTAGCAGTTTCGGCGTTTATGTAAGTCTTTAAATGAATTTCAGGTTTATTTCACATTTTAATTTTATCATGAATGAAGTTTGTTGTGTATTTTTTACGAAGTATTTATATTCTCTTTGGTGTATTTGTTTGATTCATAGACTCGAAATCAATCTTCAGTTGGCTGGCTCTGGGCACTCTACTCGTCTGTGGTACAGTGTCAGACACAGTTAGGCTCAGAAGATTTCGTTCGTCCGAGTGGTTTATTTTTATCCAACAAAACTGGAAATATTAAAATGTAGGTACCTACCTAAAATAGAATGTACAAATAAATACTTCAAATGGGGTCGAGGCCCTGCCATTAATCAGGTAGAAAATAAATACACCACAAAACCATAAAGTTTATGTTTTTTTGTTTTATTTCCGAGTACTAAAAGCGGTATTACAGCTTGGCAAAAAAGTCTTGAAACGGAACTAATTTTTTTGTTTAATGGCAACATTCTTAAAACAATGACGTTTGATGTAAAATTGTAAACAAAGATTATGAATTCTCGGATTTTTTACTTGGATCGGTCAAGCGGTGGTGATAAAGTGACGAAAAGTGAAAAATAATGAATAAAACAGTTAGAAGTGCTGCCAGGGAGGTTATTTATAAGGTATACAGGCGATGTCTGGCAGAATTTGAGGCCAGAACTATTCTTTCAGATCTCAACAATGTTTTTCAAAGAACCGCTGATATGACAGGTTTGTGAGAGTTTGTTTTGTAATTTTAAGTTGAATCAAAGGTAACTTGATGGTCCTAAAGCAGGATTAAATTTAAGTTCCACGGAACAAGTGAAATATTCAACAATAAACATCGGGCAGTTAGGTTATGTTTACGTTTGTTCTGCGTACTCTGCTATAGCGCGGGCATAGAATTTGATACTTGAGCTAGACTAGCTAATATGTAAATCTATTTCTACATAATTTAAATGTTGTGTTATTTCTTTGTAATAAAGTTACTATAGCGTTTGTATTTTAAATGGTCTAGAAATTTGGTGCCTAAATAATAAACTGAAAAAGGTAAGATAAAGGTATCATAAAAAGTTTCTTCTTTATAGGAAGCAGCTGAGCGTGCTAAAACGGAACGGTTCCAAGCTATTACGGAGGAGGATTGGAAGAATTCGTGCCAGCACGTAATAAAAATAGAAAAGGAATACTGTGAGAGAGAACTTACAATGTATTAATAACAATGTATTAAATTTTAATTTACTTTATATTTTTTTCTTTATATACTTACATAACGAGAACCTTTCTCAATTAAACAATATTTACTGATACTATTAGACTATGTGTGGATGTAAATGTACGTAAAACAGAAATATACACCTAAGTATCAAGACTAGCTTGGTGCGCTATAGGTGTTGCCATAAGGACCTACAGTGGCGCCCCCATTATTTTCTACTCTTTTTTGCCAAGCTATACACTACACGTTATTCAGGGCCCGGTACTTAGGGCGATTAGGGAGCAAGGCTTGCCGGGTCCGTCCCTTATGGACCCTCAGGCCCGGCGCCCATTATCGGCATCGGCAAGGAAAAGGATTTTAGGTGGCAAATAGCAATATACATTAACAGAATGGCAATAAAGTAGAAATTGCCGTGTATATGGTCCTCAATCATACCGAAGCGGTATTTTTTGTTATTACGACCATATACACGGCAATTTCTACTTTATTGCCATTACGTTAATGTGTATTGCTATTTGCCACCTAAAATCCTCATGCGTGCCGATGCCGATAATGGGCGCCGGGCCCTAATCTTATAACACCACTCTTAGTTAGGGTTAGGGTCCCTGAATATCGTGTAGTGTAACACCCCTTTAAGCTGACGTGATCTATAGCTTGGCAAAAAAGAGTAGAAAATAATGGGGGCGCCACTGTAGGTCCTTATGGCAACACCTATAGCGCACCAAGCTAGTCTTGATACTTAGGGGTATATTTCTGTTATGCGTACATTTATATCCACACATAGTATACTAGTATCAGTAAATATTGTTTAATTGAGCAAGGTTCTCGTTATGTAAGTATATAAAGAAAAAAATATAAAGTAAATTAAAATTATTTAATACATTGTTATTAATACATTGTAAGTTCTCTCTCACAGTATTCCTTTTCTATTTTTATTACGTGCTGGCACGAATTCTTCCAATCCTCCTCGGTAATACCTTGGAACCGTTCCGTTTTAGCTCGCTCAGCTGCTTCCTATAAAGAAGAAACTTTTTATCTTACCTTTTTCATTTTATTATTTAGGCACCTAATTTCTAGATCATTTAAAATACAAACGCTATAGTAACTTTATTACAAAGAAATAACACAACATTTAAATTATGTAGAAATAGATTTACATATTAGCTAGTCTAGCTCAAGTATCAAATTCTATGCCCGCGCTATAGCAGAGTACGCAGAACAAACGTAAACATAACCTAACTGCCCGATGTTTATTGTTGAATATTTCACTTGTTCCGTGGAACTTTAATTTAATCCTGTATTAGGACCATCAAGTTACCTTTGATTCAACTTAAAATTACAAAACAAACTCTCACAAACCTGTCATATCAGCGGTTCTTTGAAAAACATTGTTGAGATCTGAAAGAATAGTTCTGGCCTCAAATTCTGCCAGACATCGCCTGTATACCTTATAAATAACCTCCCTGGCAGCACTTCTAACTGTTTTATTCATTATTTTTCACTTTTCGTCACTTTAGCACCACCGCTTGACCGATCCAAGTAAAAAATCCGAGAATTCGTAATCTTTGTTTACAATTTTACATCAAACGTCATTGTTTTAAGAATGTTGCCATTAAACAAAAAAATTAGTTCCGTTTCAAGACTTTTTTGCCAAGCTGTAAGCATTCAAATTATTTAGTGAGAATCGTCCCTGGTTTTTATCCACTCTGGTTTAGAACAAACTAACCGTAGAGAGTGGAGCATGAGACTCTTATGAGCATGAGACGTTACGTTCTGACTGATTTTTTCTCTTAGACTTACTGTTCTATAGTTATATACCCCAGGGGTGGCTTAACCTATAGTGCAGCGGGTGCAGTGCACCCGGGCGCCGCGCCGGGTGTGAGGGGGCACCTAGAGCCGCGCGCACTTTCCTCTATCGCAAAGTCACCGATGTCTAGCGCCCTCTCCGTGCGGAGTGTTACAGCGGAGGGAGGCTAATATGTGTGGGGCCTCCTCGTAATTAAGTATTACTTTCATTTAGGAAATACTTTACTAAGCTTAAAAGTAGCTGAGGCTCTTTATGTATAGAGCCTCCGCTGTAATGCAGCGACTTTGCGACAATGGAAAGTGCGAGTGGCTCTAGGCGTCCCAATACACCAGGCGCTCGGGGAAAGAGGGCTCCCTGAGCGGGCGCCTATTCCTTTTGACCACGAATTTAGATATTATAATAGGGCGCCAGGGGAAAGATTGCACACGGGCGCCACATAGGCTAGAGCCGCCCCTGTATAGGTATACCTACCTTTAGCTTGCTTTTTAATACATGTTCTTTTTTTTGTTTGAAACAATGGCATGGAATTTTACTTCTATTTCTGAGAAAATAAGGATGTTTTTTTGAGCTGTTTCCAATTTTATTATTGTTCTCGTTCGTTGTCGAGGCCTAGCGTCGTCGTTTTTGGAAATAGTTATTTTTTATACTCTAATCACGTATACTTAGTTTAAAACAAAGTCGCTTTTTCTGTTCATATTTCCCTATGTCTTCATGTCCCTTTGACTGCTTTAAAACTACGCAACGGATTTTGAAGCAGTTTTTTTTATAGATAGATTGATTCAAGAGGAGGTTTATACGTATAATAAACACGCGCGAAGCCGGGGTGGGTCGCTAGTGTCTATTATAGACAGAACAGCACTAGTAACTTGATATTATTCTGTGACACCACCCACATACCAACAAACACACACTCACACACACATAAAATGTGGCAATGTCATTCATTCCTATAATGTATAGATAGTGTAGTGTCAGTCAGTTTCTAAGATTCTTCGCGAAATCTTTCTGAAAATATTAGTTCTCTTGTGTTTGGTTGGACCCATAAACGTCGACAATTTGAGATTCTTGTTTTCATCTGGAGATATTGTTTGTCACTATTCGATCCGACTCTTGCAAGTTGAAGACACAAATATTTTTCAATAAAGAAAGGAAAGGTTCTCTGTGTGTAGACTGATAGTAAGTCAAGCCTTTGTTTACGAAATGAATAGTCCTCATAGTCAGTCGCGAGTGAAAAAAAAACTCGGGGAAGTGTATTATTATTTCTAACGCAGTGCGGTATCAAATATAGTAAAATTAGTGCTAAAATTGTAGCGTTTTGGGACAAAATTGCATGGATAATTGGTCAGTGTTTGTGACCTGTATTTGTGAGTGTATGTTTTGCAAGAATCTGCTGCCTTTTATCACCATAGACTGAAAGAAGTAAGTATTAGACCTAATCAGATGTTTGAAGTCATGTAATCAGGTTGAGAAGCCATTTTATTCAGTCATCTGGAATACATACCTATGTAGGTTATGGCACATTTTATCGTTCTTATTCACCCCTTGTGTGACTGAGATGGAGGATATCCCCATAGCTATAAAATCTAGCTATCTACCCTCCAATAAAAACGTAGAACGAAACGCGCGCAAAGCAAAAGCTCAGTGCAAACCTGGCGCTGGTAGATGCAGCATCTGTTGCTCTAGTCTGATATGCTGGTGCCTGCTAATCGCGATTCAGTCACCAATAGGGTGTTGTGAATGAAATAAAAACCTACTCATCTAAAGATAAACAAAACTTCAGAAGTAATGCTCCCTTCTGCAAAAGTTGCAAAAAAAATTACTAGTAGAAGAAAGAGACTAGATTCCTTTGAACAATTTAAAATGAGTGAGGAAAATTTAACAAAAGAAATTAATTCAACATTTGTCAGCATAACAGCATCAACCGAATATGATTTTGATAAAAAGTGAGTATTTTCTTAATTTGGGTGAGCATTTTCCAAAAAAGTGTCACCTCACTTTTCAGTTGTCCCTTATGTTTGTATTGTATGTTTGTACCAATAAATATCATATAAAGAACAGATATCCATCAGGTTAACCATAAACGGGCACCATACCAATATGGGATACCAATACTAATCATATAATGACTAAAAGTTGTTTGATATTCATCTATTACTTAGATACCTAGTTGTTAAATTACACTGGTCAACTAAATTTTGTAACAAGAATGGCGCTTGCTAATTTTAAATTACCTACCTACCCTCATTTTATTACCATATATATTTTGATTCCAATAAGTCTAGTTTTTGTGTTACAGCTACTACCTACAAAATTTAAAATCAACCGTTTTTGGTTCATTTTCGCATTCAACGAATTTGTTTATTTGAAGAGCGTAGTGTTTTGTACTGCTTTTAGAGTAAAGTGATACTTAAGTAATGTCAATAAAGTGTAAAATATATCCTCACAAGTTTTTTTTGGTTTTTGGTGACATTACTTTCAAAACTCATCAAAGGAATTTGACACCCTTAGTAACTAAATACCGAAAAATCATTATGTTAAGCAAGACTGGCCCAAAAGGGAACCAGGACACCAGGATAAAAAAATAATTAAAATCCCTCAATTGGTGCAGCCTGAGAATGTATTTTACACGTAAACCTTCGGCTTATGAAGGACTTCGTGAAAGCCATGGACAGGAGTGGTGACGACTTTTTATATTTGAAAGAAAAAAATCCTAAGCTGAGTGAAACAAAAATTAAAGAGGGCATATTTGTTGGCCCTCAAATCTGGCAATTTATTAAAAATGATATATCTAAAGGAAAGCTTAGTCATTTAGAAAAAATCAACTTGGGCATCTTTTATGAAAAAAATTTTCCAATTCCAATTTTTTCCTTCAAATTTTCTAGGAAATCACCAATCAAGTGACTATAAATGTATTATCGCGGAGCTTTTATTTACTTATAAGGCTTTAGGCTGTAATATGTCGTTGAAAATACATGTTCTTCATTCACATTTAGACTTCTTTTCTGAAAATTTGGGCTCCGCCAGCAATGAACACGGTCAAAGATTCCTTCAAGATATTTCTACCAAAGAGAATCGATATCAGGTCAAGTGGAGCCCACATATGTTAACAGATTACTGTTGGATTAAAAACGAGACCTTCCTAAAGCAAAATACAGAATAAAATCATAAAATTAAATTAATATTAATGTTGAAATAACTTCTTTTTGTTCATAAAAATCTAAACTTCTTAAATGGTATTACAAAAAAACTATTCTTATTTGAAGCATTTTAATTTTATTTCAAGTATCCTTATCCTTGTCCTAAACTTATTAAGACAAAAGTTTTCATGTTACATGCAAAAGTAGTTTTTTTGTTGACCAGTGTTATCAATCTATGAACGCAGATTACTTTTATGATTTCTTCTAAAATAGATTACTTACTCTAAAGTTAAATAAATATATAAATATAATTACATAAATTACAATACCTATATCCTAAGAATATCCTTATTATTACCTACTATAGGTATGAGATCCAACTGCAGGATTAGCCGCTCATTGTTTTTTGCTTAAAACCAAATTTTTATGTTTATTTGCAAGGAGAATATATATATATATACTAGCGACCCGCCCCGGCTTCGCACGGTTTTATTACATATATAAACCTTCCTCTTGAATCACTATCAATAAAAAAAAACGCAACAAAATCCGTTGCATTTTAAGCGTTCAAAGGGAAATAGGGACACAGAAAGCGACTTTGTTTTATACTATGTAGTGTATAAACCAGGTTGCCTATCAGAATTTGGCCGCAAGTGTTTTTAATTAATTTTATTTTCATAGATTTTTGTAACAAACTTACATTCACTTGTTTTTTAAATATAAATAACTCTACATGACGGCAATATATATAAAGTTTCAAAAAAATCACAGTTGCCATTGCTCACCTGGTTGCACCTCTTCGCATCCAGGTATAAACAGGTATGATTTCAAAGATTTTTGACCAAAGACCTTCATAATGTACATTTATAAATTATATATCGAATTAAAGGCTCATTTTTTTCTCTTCTTTAGCATATGGTTGCCTAATTAAATCTGGCCGCAAATAAGGTTTAATTTTGCTTGCTGCTAAAGATGATAAATATTTAAGGTAGAGTGAAAGAGAGTTGCATGTAACATCATTTGTTAAACGATGATAGCAATGTGGAGTTTTTTTGTAAGTTTTGGAGTATGATATATTAAGTCATATCTATTACTCCCCCACCCCCCTCGGTGGTTGAGAACAGTAACATTCTTCTCAGTGCTGGCAATCGCTATCCTCGTCTAACAAATGATGTTACATGCTAATTATCTTTCACTCTACATTAAGAATTGAGCTGGATCTTTGATTCTTTCAATTACCCCGCTTTCACACAATTTGCCCACAGTTAGAAGATGTTTCAACATCATCCTTTCCAGTTTTTAAGTGGTACATGAAGCCACACTCATTGTCTTCGACAGTATTAAAATTTCTTCAACTACTGTGTTAGACTTTCTTACTTCAGCCTCTATTGTATCATAGTCATGTGACCTATATCATAAACCAATGCTTTAGGCCTTGAGTCAGAATAGCCTTAAGGCCTACCTATAGCATCATTCTGGAAGACAAAACTTTATTATGGCTTACTATACCGAGGAGTGGTCTTTGATAAGTCTATATTAAGACACTTCCTTATACATGGTTTCTGTTTGAATGGAATGCACTTTCTTTTAAAGTTGCATATCTATGACATTCCAGTCGTAGCAAAGTTTCGCATTAGGTATAGGTTCTACTCGCTGTTAGCATTATCAACTTTTAGGCTAGTTATTAGGTATAAGTTTTAAGTAAACTCAAATACAAGAGAATCTAGTGCTTGGTCAAACCTTAGATAGAATTTAAGGCACTACTAATAAATATAATGTAACTAAATTGTTTATAGAAAACATTATAAATAAAAACTATGCAGATCAGACATGATCATATTCACTAAAAAAACTTAAAACGGAGTGTAAGTGCATACGGTCCCTTTAACTTAATGTTCTGGATCCCATCGCCATAGGCTGTTCTGTTCCATAGTCCATAATAAGTGAGAGCACTGCTCCCACCTCATACTATTAAGCAATACAAGTTAATGTTACTCTCTTATGTCGAAGTGTATCACAAGTACAGGTTTGGCATTCTGGAATGTTTGTTCTTCTTTCTTTCCCCACACCTATATAGCACCTTTATAAAGCGGTCTATGTAGTGTTTCGGCTTCTGCTCCACTACTTCAGCCCTAACCAACCTACCAGTTTCATCACAAACCTTATCTCTTGTAGAAAAGGTAGGGAATGATTGACATCTCATAAATATGAAAAACCAAAAGCTTCAGGTTCAAAATCTTTAGGTTTACAAAATAAGCATTTAGAAAAGTCAAATTTATATTTATACACTAGCCAAACTCGATGTAGAATGTTTGTAAACAAACCACGACACCAAAAACTAAAATTCACTTGCTTGGCGTCGAAGTTTAGATATGAGTGTACGAAATATTTAGTGAAGGAAGGATCTTTAATCGACAAGTAATGTAAAACATTCTACATCGAGTTTGGCTGATGCATAGTACTTACATCCTTAGTACAACTTATCACTTCCTCTTGTCCTTTGTCCTCTCCAAGCATTTCAAAAATATCTTAATTCTAGCAGCGCCTCGCGGTTTCTCAAAATCTAATCTAATTCAAGGATAAAATAAAGCCTGTGTTATTCCAGACTATAATCTATCTGGATACTAAATTTCATCCCTATCCGTTCAGTAGTTTTTGCGAGAAAAAGTAACAATCATCCATCCATCCATCCATACTTACAAACTTTTGCGTTTATAATATTTAGTAGAATTCTTTTGCATTTCTGTCAAATATACGAACATACAGTACAGCCTCAGTATTCCGGACCCCCGCTAATTCGGTGATCCCGGTAATCCGGACCCCGATGCGTGGACGACGCGAGGGTGTTAACGGAGGCGGGGGTATAATAAAATCATCTGATTACGCTTTTGAAATGAAGGCTGAAGGCCTTAAGCAGTGAGTTACAGATTAGGCTAGTTAGATTTTCGAAGAATCTTAGACATGTATTTTTTCTTTTGTCAATATAACAGAATACGACCAAGTTATAGCGCATTAAAGTTGAGAAGTGGAGGCTTTTGACGTCACGCCCTGTGACATTTTATAGAAAGACGTGACGTCACGAGAATAATATTTTACTTATCCAGTCAACTACTCTATTAATGTGTGTATGAAAAGAAAGTAGACTTGAAATAAAAAAACCCATTGAATCTATAATTGTTTTTTATAGCGTTTTCAGTAAGTTCCAAGTAAATTGAGCCACTAGTTAGTAATTACACAAAAAATGTCAGCCCCTTAGAGGTAGAATTTTCAAAAACTCCTTAGCGTGAAGTGTAGCAAAGGATAGGTAACCCTCCAAATATCAGCTTTCTGGCTTCAGCGGTTTGGTCTAGGCGTTAATACCAAAAATCGCTTGTTCTTTTTGATATAGGTACTTAATATATTATATACATTAAACGAGTAAACCTTTGTAGACATTGGCCGCTGCAGGCCGGTATTATACATACACTAATTTGTAAATGTTTTTGTTTCTGCCTGGTCTAAGAGGATCAATAGTCTGGGAAGATTGTCAAGTTTATTGTGGAAGTTAGTGTATTGTCGGGTGACCTTAATTATTTCAAAATGAAATCATATACCTCTATGAAAGTCTAAAAATAGTTTCACCTGTCCTTTCTTTTGATATTTGGATACGCACGCACTGAACTTCTTCGTACAATTTCGTGATCATTGAAGAGTGCGACAGATAGTGTGTCTGCGTAATAAGCGCTGTTGGAAGGTCAGTTGTCTTGATTATTTCCCGTAATGAACGTGTGTATTATTTATAAATCAACTCAATAGGCACTTGACAAGAGGGGTGACCGTTGCCTTCGTGCACTTGCCGGGTAGTTTAAAAAATTTTTTACATTTCCATGCGCTCTTCTATGAATTGTGGTAGTATACCTACTCTTTTAAAAGGTAATTTTTTTAGCTATTCAAAATTAATTAATCCTTCCTACCGAAATTAAATGAATGATTGCTATAGGTCGTAGTTGGGGTCGTTTAAATGAAAACAATAAGTATAATGAAAGAATAGAATAGAATAGAAAAATCATTTATTGCCTATAAATTTCTTAACCTAAACTAGAATTATAAACAATAATAAAAAAAAACTAATCATAGGCAAAGGGAGTAGATTCAGCTATGTGCTGCATGCAGAAACATGCGGCGCTGAAAAAAAAAAAATTATTTACAATGGTTATTTTAAACCCCCTCAATATTTTCTGTTGCCACCCCTGGACCCCGACTCTCTTTCATTGACCAAATCAGTTTCCTGATGGAATTATTTGGGATGTCAGTTCAGGTGTTCTATCAACGCCAGAGCTGGAAATCTTCCTCGTACATATTTTTAGCTCTTCCCGCATAATTATGCTCGATTGGGTTCAAGTCAGGATTGAGGGCTGGCCAGTCTAGTTAATTAATGCCGATATCTTCCAAGAACTGTATCTGTCTGAAGTTAGTCCGACTCCCCGACCGCCACCAGGTGTAAAAATTTGTTCCATTTCGCTTAAATAGAAATCCCCACCCCTATTTGCTCTGCTTAGCTTGGGGCTAGATGATGCTGAGTGGAATGCCTAGCATTATTTATTTATCATACAAGATCAACTTGCGTATGCCATCGTTTCACATCATTATAAGAGATGAAACGGATAGCTTATTATTTATTATTCTTAATATTTGGATGAATTTATAGTTATATTGTTATTGTTAATATGTTGAATGGTCAAAATAATCAAAAATAGTCAGATTTTTCCAAACGAACATTACACCCGGAATGAACCACCAAATAAAAACACTAAAATGTAATGGTTAATGAAGAATGGATTCAGAGCCATAATCAGGAAGTCGAAGTCGAAGAATAGATTAAATACAATTTCGACTAGCTAGATGTCTCATCTAAAGCTAGAGTAACTTTGCAATTTGACTTTTTCCCATAGGACTTGTACTGCTGGAAATCGAGTTTAACCGTTTTTTACCCTAAAATACTCACCCCCTACCCCTTACCGACCTCAGATGGCCCGTAAATTATTTTTCCTTAAATTTTTATTACATTCTCCTCATTTTCCAATGGGTTTCATCCTACTATTATTTTATTTCTTTCAAAATCTATCTAACCTGGTCTAGAAGGCATCATTAGGAGCGAGGAGGAGAGTAGCTCTGTACATATCGTGCTCGTATTGCGTTCAAGGTGTATTGGTTGGAACGGCTACCATGGATTGGAAAATTTTCATCCGGGTACGCCGGGATCTTTAGACAATTGCTCTCGAAATTAGAGTTAGCCACAACATGTCCAAACCATAAGGCAACTCAAGTTAACAACTTACAAAGCTAAAAAGTAATCAACTTAACATCCTTACTATAATATTATAAACGTGAAAGTTTCGATGGATGTATAGATGTATGAACGCTTAGAGGATAACGACAGTCAATCTTTTTTCCTTTAAAATAGCAAACAAAACAAGAAGCAGAATTTTCTAAACTATAATATCACTACATAGTATAAAACAAAGTCGCTTTCTCTGTCCATATGTCCCTTTGTATGCTTAAATCTTTAAAACTACGCAACGGATTTTGATGCGGTTTTTTTATAGATAGAGTGATTCAAGAGGAAGGTTTATACGTATAATAAAACCGTGCGAAGCCGGGGCGGGTCGCTAGTTTTCCATAAAATACAATGTACATCACGAAAGTTCCTACGCATTCAGTCCAAAATCTTCACTATGCCAATCAATATGTATTTGTAAAATCCAAATAACAGTATTAAAATATTTCGCATTGAAACGTAGGTATATTGGAAACTTCTACAGAAACCATCGTCAAAAACTTAGCCTCTTTGATGTAGGTAATTTCCTAAACGACTGGATCTATTTTGACGAGACCTTCACTGGTCGATAGTTGATGTTACAGCCTGTCCAGATAGGGCGCTTTACGCGCGTAAAGCGCTGGACTCTCGACTCGCGCGTGCTACAGGCGATATCAGACGGTTCACTTTTCGTTCATTTTTGTCTTTCATTGGGCATCTTTCACTCGAAATGATTCGTCTGAACCCCAAATGAAACAAGAGTGCCGAATGAATTCACTAATGAACCGATCCGACGATGTCAGATTTTTTCATTCGGCACCTTTCACTCCCACTCCGAATGAACGAAAAATGAACGGTCTGCACACAGAGAGAACGTTCACTCGGATTTGGCCATTTTGTCTCGAGCCCGGTAGCAGACGCACGTCCCGGTGCGTCACGGAAAATTGGCGGCATAATGGTAAAAACGACTTCACCCGATGAAATATTTAAAGTAAATAACAGATGAACGTTCATTTCTTTGTCATTCGCAGTAAGTCGTGTGAACATGGAATGAAAGAAAAATGAAGCATTCATTCGAGTGAATGTTCTCTCGAGTGAACCGTCTGATATCGCCTTACGCGCGAGTCGAAATACTCGGGCGAACAGTGGAGCGCGCGTAAAACGCCGCATCTGGACGCAATATAAATTGAAACGCGCGAGGGCACTCGCGCGTAAAGCGCCCTATCTGGACAGGCTGTTACGGCCTTTACGCGCGTAAAGCGCTGGACTCTCGACTCGCGCGTGCTACGCGCGAGTCGAAATACTCGGGCGAACAGTGGAGCGCGCGTAAAACGCCGCATCTGGACGCAATATAAATTGAAACGCGCGAGGGCACTCGCGCGTAAAGCGCGCGTAAAGCGCCCTATCTGGACAGGCTGTTAGAGCGAACAACTACAACTTTTATAGTGTTTTGTTTTGAGTAACAATATATTGTATGCAATGCACTATAGGCGTTTTGAAGCGAGCAATTTGGTTTATTTTTAAAAACCATAAGCTTTTGTTTTTTATTCGTTATGAAAATGCAGCCAATGAGCAGTAAAAATAGTATGCGTGATAGAATACATCTCAGAAGTCCAAGAAGCACGATCATCACGATCACACGCTGTCGTTTTAGTCTAGCCCGCGTTTGGATTTGTACGGATGCATCGGTTCTGTACCAAACCAACGTTCATTCTATGCGAAGGAAGCCGTGGGTACAGCTAGTAATAAAAGGCTTTGAATTCTCCATTACATATTTAAAATGGAAATCTTTTAATAAGTTTATATCTTGTTCACAGTATCGGAATGGCTGTTAAAAAGCACGGATTGGTGACTAACAACAGCAACCAGCTGGATCTCCAGGCGCTTGCTCAGTACATCCAGCTGATGAATGACCAGCCCGGCTACCTGCCACCGGTTCCGGACTTAGTCAAAAACTGTCAGGATATTGTCAAATGTCTCGGTAAGTGATTCAAAGATAAGGTTAACAGGAACTTCCATGCATAGCAAGCTGATGTGCAGGGAAGGTAATCAACCTGCATCGATTTCACCCTGTTTATCTTCGAAGTAGCGTACCACTGGTCAGTTTCCTTACTCGTCCATTTCACTTGTTGCTCACAGTTTCCGAATACAACCAATTTTATTATTATAATTAACCAAAAAATATCATAAAGTTGAAAGTTTTTTTGAGTTTGACAATAGCAAATATAAGTTTTCCGCTCACGATACGAATTGTGCTAAATTTCAATCTAATAAATCTACCATCAACGAAAAAATATCATAGTTTTACCCCCTCATCAAGAACATTTAGGAAAATCTCTTCTACACGTTGAGTATATTTTTTAGTATGTGTAGTTTCAAGCAAATTGGGCCCCTGGTTAAAGTTACGAAAAAACCTGAACAATGTCGACTCCCATTTTACCCTTTTTTATGGGGTTTGAAAATTCTTGAAACATTTACAGATATACTGAAAATTTAATGTCATAAGCATCCTACATTAAAAAGTTAAATACGGAGCAAAACTACGAATCTCAAACTTTAATAACTAACCCGTTTTATTCCATTTTCAGCATTTTTTGTAAAGTCTTAAACATTATTCAGTAATTTTATAATTTTCCCAAAGCCCATAAAAAGACAAAATTCCACGGCTCGCTCCGCTCGTTTTAAAGTTCCTGTCTGCTGGCAGATCTGTGCGTATAGTCCAGGGCTCGACTTCTCCTCAGAGTATTTTAATCCGGATAAAACAAAAAATTTAGGCGATCGCTCCGCTCGCCAGTAACGTCTCTGTTTTTTTCTTGGGTGTCCTTGTCTTCTTAGTATAGCGAGTTCTTTAATCTTACGGGCCTCCCCTGATGGTTCATAGAAACTGGTTTACGATTTCCGAAAAATTACTTTTCAGATAGTTTTATTCCCAATAGAATGAATAAAAGATAAAATCATATTAAAAACAAATTAGTATGAAAATTTTCTACGAGCCTTTTTGATATAAAATGGTATCCCCAGCCCGCTCACATGGGAACGAGGAACGGCGATGGGAGATGCTGCAGTGCATCGAAGAATTTCTACTCCGTGTCGTCAATACAGTGGATGAAGAAGCACGCACGGCTATCGTGAATGGAGTTATTGACAAGTTCTACTCATTTATTTCGGACCCACGTGAGTATCAAATAAAATTGAATAAAACATGAAGGGGAAGGTTGCTGTCAATGGACCACCTAACTTTAGGGCTCCTTATCTCAAAAAATATGAGTGATAAAATGAATACAGTTTATTAAATTTAAATCTTAGTACCTTTATTTACTATCATCAAACGCACAAACAGTACGAGCTAACGCTTTTCGATATAAACGAAGAAAAGTAAATCTTGGGCTGTTGCCTTATTTGGACCATGGACACCTTCATTGAACCACTAGGTTGCCATCATTGGACTTAGAGAAATCTATTCTAGAGGTCCAATCATGGCAACTTATTATTATTATTGCCAATATTACATACAGTACGTCAGCAGTGTTGCCAATTTAGCCCTTTCGGGGCTAGCCCTTTTTTGGCTTATTCAGCCCTTAAAATGTTGATTTAGCCCCTAGCCCTATTTCTAGCCCCGAAACAGTGTAAGAAAACTTTATATGGAACAGTACAAATATTTAAAAATTCTATATTACAAATACGATTTGGTCTTAAAAAATTCGGTCAAATTTGCTACACATATGATATCCCAATAGATGCCATATAAAAGATTGGATCTAAAGAAAAATATAAGTTTATTCTGAACAAGGCCCCTGCTAGAACTAATAATCAATCTCTTCAATCATCAACTTCGCAAAGTACAAGTGAATTGTACGGCAAAAAATCCTCCTCCGATGAGGAGATTGAATTTTAAGGTGTATTTTTTTATATTAAAACAGTTATTTTTTTAAATTTTTTTGGTTAATACAAACGATTTTAAAAAAATCACTTATTTTATTTGATATCAATAAAAAAAATAACTTTTCCTATTTTAATTTATTTGGCTAAATCTAGCCCCAATCTAGCCCTTTTTAGAACCCCATTTAGCCCCAAAACCTGACACCGGGTTGGCAACACTGTACGTCAGTCTCTATAAAACGCTAGATGTAAAATAACTGTGAACGATATGTAGTATGATGACGAGGAGAGCCAAACTGTACTCATACAAGTCAACTCAAGAACCATCTAAGAAACTTACTTGCGCACTAGGTACACAGCTCATTATCTGGTTCAGTTTCTTTTAGACGTGTTCTTTGACTTATTCGATAACTCCATCTAATCTTCGTTTAACTCTTGATTTCTTTCGGGACTTGGTTTATTCTATTGGCGTCATTGATGCCCGTTTTTTTCCTTACTAAGTCCTTAGCAAGTTTCATACAATGCAAAATTATTCGTAATAGCCGATTTTTTAAAATTTCATTTAAAAAAATAAATAGTTGTGATTTACTTTTTTAGATTTTATTCCCGTAAAAAAGTTACAATAAAAAGTTGCTATGATTGGACCGGTCCAACGGTGGAACTCTCTTGTGGTCCATTGATGGCAACAAGGTACTCATTCAGAAAAATATATCCAAACAAGACATAGACGTGTCTGTACAAAATTATATAACACACATGGAATCACAATAAAATTATCGGATATTTCATTATAGTGCACGGAGACAAATATGAATAAAGTGATTCTTACATAAAGTTGTCCTGAGTCAAAATATAAGATTTTGACTGTCGCAGAAACATTTACCCACGTTACTCCTCACTACGTGTAGCAGTGTGACTGGAGTAAGAGGGGGGTGCTGCTGAGTTGCCACAGACTTATTTCGATAAGTTTAGTTGTGGCTAGCTTGCACAGTTTTGGAAATACCTTGGTGGTCCAATGAAAGCACTGGTCCAATGATCGCAACCTTCCCCAAAATGACAGTTTTTGATGAAGTCTCTTTTTGGTCCCTCGAACCCATTAATTTTCGACATGTCTCTTCGTTATAATAATAATCAATTCATTTTTTTACAGTTACTCAAGTATCTTTGTCACCCATTGAGTGAGGTGTCTTTAAATAAAATAATAAATAATGCTGAACAATCCTCACAGCATCATTGTCTAGCCCTAAACTAAGCATCGCTTGTGTTATGGGTACTAGTTAACTGATATAGTTAACTACAACATCATTATACATAGTATAATATTTACTAAAGCAAGCTCTGCTTAGTGCACCACTTATTAATTACAGTAAATCTAAATACAAAATTATAACATTAGTTATTTATTTTGTATAGAATCGGATGCGGACGCGGCCACTTCGATCGTTCTCGTTGTATTGGACGCATCGAGCGTGGAATCTCTTATGCCAACCACTCGCTGGGTGGTTCAACAAGGAGAGACTGGAGCGGCAGCCGCTGGCCTTAGGGCCTCTTTGTCATGCCTCTTTTCCTGGCTTTCTGAGAACCCACCCCAAGGGACGCCAGTTCTCGGAGATTGGGTCATGTCTTTCATCAAGGCTTTGGAGGTAGGTACCACGACTAATTGAATTAAAATAGTGAAATTTGCTTTAACACAGTTTCTCACAGTAAAAATTATTCGTCGGTTGTTGTTTTTCGTCACATTATTGCTGTTTTTTTAAGCAAAATTGGTTTCATATCTCCTAAACGTACCTACTTGTCGTCTAGTTATGAGAATGTTAAGGAAATGACCGGCTACCAACCATACGAATTGAGTTTTTTCTGTTTCTATAAATGTTTATTTTTTGTTGTGTAACAGGAAAAACAGTGCTTCGATATCTTGATAGAAGTGTCCGTGAATAACGTGGAGCGCCTGTTTTGTGCCATGAACAGGCCTGCGACGCTACGGCAGTCAAGCGCAGATGTTATTTTTCACGTGCTTGCGTCATTGAGGCAGTCTGCTGAAGCTTTTGACAAGGTATGTTTATTTAAGAGGGTACGTTGCGGCCATTTATTACCAGTGTTTTCACATTAAAGGAAACCTAAAGAAACAATGTTGAATTTTATGGAATTAAAGTGTTTTACTACTGTGTATTTGATATCTAAATATATTTGCCAGGTAGATGTAAGATGTCAGGTTTCTAATTAGTAAAAACAACATAAAACATAGGTAGCTGTATTCAATCTGCTTTGTCAACAGATATCGAAGTATGTAGGCAGAGTGCTTACAAACTTGGCCTCAGATAGCGGTCAGTTCAGCCGACAACTGCTTCAGAACACCGTAGATATCCTCACCGCATCGGCCGAGTATCTACTGAAGAACTACCGGAGCGTTGGCAAAGTGTCTTTCAAGGATAAATACGGCGAGGTGGTAAGTGAACTCTATTGTTGCGTAGTGTAAACGAAACTTTTTTTTCGCATTAAAAGCCTGTCCTTTCTCAAGCTCCAGATCAGGGGTCGGCAAGTAGTTTTAAGTAAGGTCCGTATACAGACCCATTTTTTTATAGAGGTCTAGGAAAAATCTGATGTTTAATTAGGAACTTCAATTTTCAAATTAATATAATTAATGCGAAAGTTTGGATCTTTACACTAAAAGTATTGAACGTATCGGGCTGAAATTTTGAATAGACGTAATTTTGGGCCTGGAATAATACATAAGGAGATATTGGAAAAAACCTGAAACACCTTTTCAATAGTTTTATATTTCTAGATTTTTTGTAAGTTTCAAGCAAATCGGACCACTGTTTAAGGAGTTACAAAATTTGCCGCTTTAGGGGTGAAATATCTTCTGAGGAATTAAATTCGTAAAAATCTCTTCTTAATTAAAAAAACAGGAATACGAACCTACTCCTCAAATTTCAGATTTTCTGCTTCAGCCTTTTAAGCTTAGCGTTGTTTCCAAAAAAACGCTTAATCTTTTACATATTAAGATTATCAATTCGTTATGATTAGGCTGAAATCGCACTCAATTCCTTCAATCCAAAATATAGGAATAAAAAAAAAACTAAGAAAATGCTGATCGAGACGAAAAAGCCAAACATATCCGTCCGCCCAAATCCGATCAACAGGTGAAGTTCAGGGTGAATCGCATGTTGCGTTGCGCCTAATGAAATACAAGCTTCAGCACGCGGCTTCACATGCGTTTACACGAGAATCAAGTAGGTAGTTTTCTCGTTAGAGGTAAAGATTAAAAACGAACCAAGCATTGAATATTATATATAACTCAGAATGTGCAGTTAGGTAAAAACAATTTTGAAAAGGAGAGGAAGAGGATTATCCAGCTAGGCTGGGCATAGTTTGAAAAACTATGTCGAGTCGTCTCGTCATCCATACCGCAATGTTTGAAAACTAAAGTTTTCACTCACGGTAGGGCTGGTCCACGAGTACAAAGTCGCTCAGCGAGCTATGAAAAGAGCTATGCTCGGAGTTTTTCTGAAGGATAGGATTTGTAATTAATACATCCGACAGAGAAGAAATTATAACTTATATATATATAAGTTATAATTTCTTTTGAACCTGAAAAGCTCTCTATATCGACTGAGTTACCCCACCGTAGAAGAATGAAACACTTCTTTTGAACCTTAAAAGCTCTCTACATCGACTGAGTTACCCCACAGTAGAATACCGTTACTGCAATATTTTTTGATAGACCGATTTGTTTCGGCTAGATGGTTATGTGCTAGCGCTCAGCACTATAGAACAGGGAGCACTCAATCCGTTGTCGCGTCGTGTGTGGCGAAATTGACACGTTCGCCGGTAAATAATTTAGTAGATAAACATCGCGCTAATGGAATAAAACCTTTTCATCACTGGTGTCACGGTTGAAGCGTATTGAGGAGAAAATAGATTTAATGGAACTTTAAAAGAAAACCATTATCTACGATAAGGGTAGACGCACGCCCACGTAAACACGCTTGTGTACCTATCCTATAGCTATATATATTATATCTTAGTTTCCAATGAAAGGGGAAAATGATTAAGAATGATCTTAACTGTTGGGTATTTGTAAGTATGTAGTTGTAAATTTTTATGTCACGATTAACCCGCGACTTGCTGCACTGCAATAAACAGTCTGATTAGATCCGCAACTTGTGTTTCCTTCAAATATCTCACTGGGGACGATTTACCGATTTAAACTTGCGATACCTTATCGTAAATTTAATGTTAATATGGTTTTTATTCACGGAAATGGACCAAATACGTAAGCGGAGTGGAACATTTCATCAAATTAGTTAAATAAAATTTAAGAATCACTGCATGTGGCCTTCAGACTATTAAACTATCTGAGATGTGGCCACGTTGCAAAACGTAGTAGGCGAGCCGACCTACGATTTAATGTGCTATTTGTGTGCTCCGGACACGCCTGAAAACTTTTTGTTTTCAGGCGTTTTTTTGTTCAGTTAGCTGGTCACCATCGTGGAACAACATCTAGAATCCAGGCGATCAGACATTGCGGAACGGCACATTTCTCGTTTGCGTCGGCATGCACTAGGCGAGGAGCACGTACCTACAATGTTTGAAGCATCTCGGGTGTACAATGTGTACATGTTACTTTGGTGAGAAAGTGGAAGAGAATCTCAGAGACTATTTTGTGTTGGGCCTTTTAAGTGACGAAATCCGTAGTCGACTTTTCGCGGAGAAAGATTTGGATTGCAAGCGAGGGGTAGAATTGGCACTGGCGGCGGAGAGGCACGCGGAGACCAGCGGCTCAGCGCGCGGTTCCCCTGCGGGCCAGACCCTTCCGTGGCTTGACCTGACCTGCGTTTGTTTGTGATTCCCGCCTGTCTGCAATGTCAAAAATGTTTACAACCGGCAGGATATCGCATTTGCACCTACAACACAAGGGGTGAAGGCATCATTTTGCATTATAAATAAACTAGATGCACCCCGCGGCTTCGCCCGCATGGATGTTTATTTGCCAAAATTCAGAAATGAATTGCCGCCTCCTAGGACTAGTTTCGTAAAAATAAAAAATACATATAACACGTTTTTTTTTACTATTTTCTTTGCAGTTTATTTATACCGAATTTTGAGTGAATCGAGCCAAGGAATAATTATTTTCCATACAAACTTTCCCACCCCATTTACCTTTTCAGAGGTAAGTAAATTATTCAAAAAATTATTAGCCTATGTGTTATTCTAGGTCCTAAACTATCTACATACCAAATGTCATCTAAATAACTTAAGAAGTTACGAAGATTACCTATATCAAAAATTTACACAGACTTTCCCATTTATTATAATAGTCAGATAGGTACCTCATACCTAATTCTATCCCAGATTTCGTTTGTTACTAGATGCGCCACGCGGCTTCGCCCGCGAACCAGAGTTTTTTTTTCGTACAACTTTCAGAAATTTATTGCACATTTATTGAGAAAAAATAAAAAATATGGTTTTA
Source organism: Eupithecia centaureata (assembly GCA_944547425.1). Taxonomy (NCBI): domain Eukaryota; kingdom Metazoa; phylum Arthropoda; class Insecta; order Lepidoptera; family Geometridae; genus Eupithecia; species Eupithecia centaureata. Next base: position 11,959,347 of record OX155675.1, read on the forward strand.
TTATTCACTCCATAGTTTATTTATACCGAGTTTTGAGTGAATCGAACACAGAAAAAAATATTTTCCATATAAATTTTACGACCCTATTTAACCCCCTCAGAGATTAAAATTTTCAAATTTTAATAGCCTATGTCCTATCTAGGTTCTAAACTATATACATACTAAATTTCATTTACATGACTTAAGTAGTTACAAAGATTACTTACCTATAACAAACATTCACACAGACTTTCTCATTTATTACAATAGTAAGATGTGTGTTGAATTATGGTAATATGTTTTTTAATCCTCTTCTAGCCCCGCACACTTATTTTCGGAGCCGGGATTATAAATAAATCTTAGTTGTTGGCTTTATACACTTGTATGGAAGCACCCGTATATCAAAACAAAAAGAAAATATATTTGTACACACTGTTTGTGTATGATATCATCATATAGCGAAGTCCCCAACTGGTTGTTATTGTTGGCATATATTTAATTTTGTAACCCTCGGTGCCCGAGACACACTCGCGCTTGACGGATCTTATATAAATGCATCTCACGATTGACCTGAAGTTGGTTTGATTTATGTTTTTGATCAGATAAAAAACACAGCATCAAAAAAGGTTTTTTGTACTAATTTCTTCCTTACTGTATGTTTAATGCAAGCTTTAAATGTTGCATAATAAAATATAATATAGAGGAAAATGTCCTCTCTGGTTAAAAAACATCCCTTACATTCCCCTCCAAAGATCTACCCTGTATGGTATACTATAATCAATTTCAACTACAGAAATATGCACGGTATTTTATTCGCAGAAGATCAAACAAATATGGGGTGTTTGGGTGTTCATATCCATTTTACAAATGAACCCCAATATTGGATGCGGTTTTGTCTCCTATAGATTTTACTATTTTTAATGGAACTTAAAAATAAATGAAGATCTGATCATATTTTATGGACTAAATAATACAACTATTATTTTATTTTCTAAGGTACAACACAAAGTAAAGTATTTTATAATCTCGAAATGTAATTATAAAAATTCGCCTCGGAAACTACAAAGGCGGGCGGAGCGAATATATAGGATGTTCCATTCGTAAACGGTTTAACGAAGTGGGTACTTGGAGGTTTTTATCATGTTCAAAAGAAACTTGTGCCTTCAGAAAAAATACCCAGCTGGTCAAATGAGTTCTCGAAAACAATGATAGTCTCAAAAGTTTTATTCAAACAGCTAGTTTAGAGGGTTATTCCCAAAGTCTCTCGAGAGATGTGCCTAAGTGCAAGAAGTTTGATTTATTCCCTACCTGAAAAAGATAATGTTTCATTAAATTAGTATCTAATTTGAAATAATTTTTAGTGACTAAGTAAACATATTTTAAACATGAAATGAATAAATTATGAACTGAACCATGAGCTTAGAATTAGATCCGATTTGATTTATTCGGTACAAAAAAATAGTACTTAGCTATTTTTTTTTCAGTGTTTTTACACCCATAATAAACCAGTAGAAATAACACTGACGAAAAGTTAGTGTGTTGGGTAAAGGTTTATTTTATTTTGGCCGTATCCTGTAAAACAATCGTATACGTACCTGTAATAATTCGTAGAAATAGGCGGGTTTTATGCGAGACTTGAGAATAACTCAAGTTAAATGATAAAGGCGGGCGGCGCTTTGGTTTTAGCCCTAGGGCGGCAAGTGTCTAGACTTAAGCGTAATAGCAATCCCGCATAGTAGGACAGGTCGAGAGATTCAATTACAGTAACTTCCCATCCTTATTGCAGGGAAGTATTGGAAAGATAAGTCCTTGGATTTTTATAAACAACTAGCTGATGCCCGCGACTTCGTCCGCGTACTATTTTTTAATTCTCCAATAAAAAAAATTTAGATAATTAAATAAGTACCTTACAATGCTTCTTTGTAGACAACATTCGACGTAAACTGATTCGGAACATGGACAAATAGGTTGGTTGGCTGACTGACCCGGGAGAAAGCAACATAGAGCTGGCCGTGCGAGAAACAGCTGACGCTGAGGTCCACGCCCGCAACACGCAGCGTCTGCCCTTGAGCTTTGTTTATCGTTATGGCGTAACATAAGCTAACCGGGAACTGTACACGTTTAAAATGAAATGGGTAATTGTTCGGTATTAGTGGAATTCGGGGTATAAAAACTTTCTCACCGACACCACATCCTGTCAAAATCTCCGCTTCTAATATGTTACGTTGCAGTGAAATTACTTTCAGTCTAGTACCATTGCATAATTTTGGGGGACTTAAATTTCGTAACAGAATAATGGGGATGCCATTTTTCAAATTTATTTTGTGTGCGGGAAGTCCAGGAGCACTCAGTGAATTAAGAAATTCTACTGGATAGTTGGTAGCGTCAGCTTGATCCATTACACGGTTGATAGATGTATACTCCACTAATTCTCCCTCAACATTGGCAAGCATATCCAAGTTAATTTTTGCTGCTTGGTCATTCCGCGGGGTCAAAATTGCTCTATCACAAAGCCATGAGTTCTCACGATGTGTTAGTTGCCGTTGGTCATCATAAACGGAAGTGATAAGTTCTTCAACTGAATTAACTGTATGGCAGAGATTATTTGTCAAAACAATTTGTCCTTCTTCTTCCGGATACGTGCCTTCACCAATCTTTAGCAATAAATCAGAAAACTCCTGTGCATTTGGATTGCCACCTGTTCGCGCTCTCATATTCTCTGTTAAGTGCATCCGTGTGATGTGTCGCCAAAGGCTTGCCCAACTAACATTTTGGTGTCAGTTACAGGTATTATTATTACTTTTAACTGTTTAACGGAGTAATAATGATCTCAGTTGTAACTATAAACTTTATTCTCTCTCTTTAGACTCTCGTTAACACTTATTGTTGTTTAGTTTTTTCCGTAAAGTGCCTTATAAGTATTTTGGTGTTATATTGATTATAAGGTGCAGACATTACTTTTAAAACAGAGTTTGTCAAGAGTATAAGTTCATTTTATGCTTAGCCGGTAGTATTGTCTTGGCTATAGTAATTGTAGTTACTTAAGACTATTAATACACTGTAAAGAGTACTAAAGACTGACAACATTCTTGACTAAAGATGTTGTATCTCGAAATGTGTAATAGAACACTTAACAAAGACATAAAGCTTTAATGTTCGGTCGCCATTGTTTTGGTCAATTTATTTACATATATTGAATAGGTTATTCAATATTTGACAACAAAATACTTCATTATTTATGTAACTTCTGTCATTCTACTGAAACCTCTTAATTTAACATGCTACTGGCTAATAAGGAAAAAAATAAAAAATAAAAATTTGAAATTTCTTTATTATTCTTCATAATTTTTATTTAAAATCTTAATTTAATCCAGGGCGCGTTAAAATTGAGATGAGAAACATGGTATACATTTACAGTAAAATTACCGCGGCAGATTATGTTCACTTCACAATGAAAACTTTAACTCCTTAGTATTTGTATATTCTCCTCTGTCAATTCTGTTACGCCATTCACTGATAGTCACATAATTTTATTAAGTAACAAAGTTCATAGACTTCCCGTCGTAAGATACAAAATGCTTGAGAATATTCTAACTAACTACTAAGCGATTAAGTGTCAAACAAGTATCTTTAATAGGTCTTGTAATATGTTAGGTGATATTTCATTCTTAACCGAAATGATTCTAACACCTAAAGTATTAACCAACTCATCTACAAGACATTTATACCGGTTAAGGTATTAGCTGAGAATGAATAAACACTCTTGTGCAGGTACTTAACACCCTTATACCACCCTTATACAGGCTTTATAACACCTTTACCTGCAAAATCGTGGGCCTCTTTCGTGGTTATAAGTGAGTTAGAGCATGCTCTAACTCCATTCTTACAGGTATTTTTAACACTAGGATACTCGATTGGAACCGTTATAAGTATGATATACAGGTTATTTTAACGCCAACGTGCTAGTTGGGTGAGCTCTTTAAGCATGCTCTTATCTCGTCGGCCTTTGTTCCTCGTGGTACTACAGGCAACGTTTGTCTAAAATCCCCACAAAACATCATCGTTACGCCGCCCATAGGTTGGTCTTTTTGACGGATATCTCTGAGAGTTCTATCAACCGCCTCTACTGCTTTTCGGTGTGCCATAGTGCACTCATCCCATATGATTATGCAGCATTCCCGTAAAATTTTCGCTTTATCACAATTTCTTGAGATGTTACATACAGGATGTTCACTAATGTCCAAATCTATGGGGATTTTGAACATCGTATGAGCAGTTTTACCACCTGGCAATAAAGTGGCTGCTATTCCAGACGACGCTACAGCAAGAGCTATTTTGCCTTGGGTTCGTATTTGTGCCAATATTATTTTAGTGAGGAATGTTTTTCCCGTCCCACCGGGTGCATCCAAAAACAAAATTTCACCCATAGCATTGTCCACACTGTGACATACACGGTCGAAAACAGTGCGCTGTTCTACAGTAAGACTGTGGACTCCAGTACGTAAGATTTCAGCTTGTTCCACTCGATCATAGTTTATTTCTGCAGCGTATTCTCTATTAATATTTTCACCTACTATTGTCGGCGCAGGCAAACCATACTGAGGGAGAGAATTTCCACCCATAGATGTAACCAAATCTTGTATAGCTACTAAGCATTGATTCAAAGTACTATCTTGTAACGTGTCGTTTATGTACCCGTCCATATTTTGTCTCATATTCCTAACAAAGTCCTCTGCTAGTCTATTTTGATATTTTAGCCATAGTTGTTCTGGGTTTGAAAGTCCACAAAATACCAGCAAAACGGCAAACAAATGACGCAAGCGATGTGGACTATCGCTGACGCATGCATCGGCTAGAGCGTCATCCCAGTGCTGGTCTTCATCAAGAAGGTTTCGCGCGCGGCAAGCATCACGGTAGGTAGGGTATTCGACACCTTCGACCTTTCGAAGGTCGGCAAACGAATTAGGTCCCCGCACTGTATGCAAAAGCAGGCGCATGAAAAAGCATTCGGTATTATTCGGATGGACCGTATACACTCTTCCTATGACGTGTTCTTTATATATACCAGGAACACCATCTACAGCTCTACCACGCCTTCTTCGGTTGAAAACGCCTTGCTGTTTGTTGTAGGTATAATACGACGGAACTTCCTCGTACAGCAGAGTTTTAGCGAAATTGTCGATTTCACAAAGCCGAAAGAAAGCCAGTAAAGTAGTTTGCCTCGGATTCTGTAACCGCTCCGTAACATTGTCTGGGTTGAAATATATTCGCTGTCCACCCTCGAGGTGTACATCGAGATGTATCACTGGTGGGGATCGCTCATGAATAGGAAAGCTCAAAATACGCCATACTGCCTCTGAAGAGCTTATGTATCGACCCGACTGAAACCTTGTGACCTCATCATGTTCACTGTGTCTCAAAGCAAACGTGGCCTGGTCACTGCCTTTGTTCACATATTTGCATATATATTTTATAGACTGCACACTATTGCACATTTCAACATTTATATGGGCTTGAAATGTTTTGCTTAGAACAGGTGAATAGGGCACGACCCATCTATTATCCACGATGATGTCATGGCCATGTGATCTTATTGTAGCCGTAAACCCACCTTGCTCGGGTGACCGTCGGCGGTATGATGGATACCCGTCTTCACTCGTTACTGTGTGCTCTACCATAGTTTTAGGGTACCTCTTAGAACAGCGACCGTCCTTCATACATGGAGAGTTTCTATTTATTGTGCCGCATGGACCGTGCACCATGTGCGTCTTTATGATATCATATAATATTGGATCTTCGTTACGATCCGGAAATTCAGCAGTTATTAATGCGTCGACATCGTTAGGACGAATTTTCTCCTCAAGCCATAGCAGAATATGTGCGTGGGGTAAACCACGCTTTTGCCATTCAACGCTATACATATAGCAAAGAGCTGAACCAAACACATTTTCTTTTGTAAGCAGGTTTATCATAAACTTTAACTTCAAATGGAAAACTCTTGCTATAATATCATGGCGGTCATACGACGCTTGACTTTCGTATAGTTCCTGTGTAATTTCAGTCCACTTCGGATTTGTGGTGAAAGTTATAAAGAGGTCAGGCCGGCCATATTTTCGGACATAACAGAATGCGTCCTGCGTACGTTCGTGCATGTAGCGTGGCCCACCAGTAAAACTGGAAGGTAGAATTACCAATCGCCCTAAAGTTTCCGTGTCACTATCCTGCTGCATAGCATCACGTAGATGCACGTAGTCTTCAGCACGTAAGCGTCTTTGGTTAGTGCGTATGTATACTAAGCGCTCTGTCTCAATTTTAGCGTACATATCGACAATAAACTGGCTGAACAACCCGCGAAATCTTTGCAAATAAGCAAAGCGGTTTTCTCTTATTTGCAGTAGGTACGCATAGAATTGTTGTGCTGAAACTTTTTTCATCAAGTTAATTGCTCTTGTTATAGGATTTACTTGATGCAATTCGAAGTTGTACCCGTCTTCTCCGTGACAATAAATCAAGGGGTATTGTAGAGAGTCGTAAGACCGATGGGTTTCGCAAATACGTTGCAGGCGATCGTCTCGAGTGCGCAACACAATATCTCGTCGCTCGCATTCTTGGTCCACCAAAACAGCTGCTACTTCATTTGCGACAGGAATATTGTATCTACCTGTATGTCCCATAGCGGGTCGTTTGTCTGCGTTAATGACAAATTTATAATCATCGGTTTGCCCTCGCGGAATAGACTCCAACGCTGCTTTGAAACTGTGTACATAGGGATTGATTTCATGCAACATGTTTTGAAGCAGGCATATTAAATTATTGTTAAGTTGGGGAAAATTATGGTTCCTAATATTTGCCTGTTCATGGTAATCAGATACAAAATATATTTGAAGAAACTTAGGTTCGTGTTCAGGCAGTAAAGATCCAATTAGGTGATAAACTTGCCCCTGCACCTTAAAGGTAGGCATAAATGTCCCTTCAGTTATTTGCTTTGCACCAAAAGACGTCATCTGGAATGCATTATTATAGGAACGAATATTTTCTAAGAAGTGTTTTGATTGTGGATGGTCTCCATTCAGCAGCACTTTCAAGAGCTCCGGTGGCTGAAGCAATAATGATACATGTACTTTACCATTCGCACAACACATTCCGCTGGTTTCTTTCTGCCATTTCAGAGCTTCACAAAAATTACATTTTAATATCATTCTATAAGTGAAAATGAGGCATAGTCGATCCTCGGCGAATACGAAAACGCACTTTTTTCTTTGTCTATCCAGGGATATTGTAAATTATCAGAATCTTCAGATGAGACCGACATCCTATTGAGCGAGTATCGAAGTCGATCAGAGCCCAACCGAGCTTGGTATTGTTCTTCGGTTTCTTGTTGTCGTATTTCATATACCCTCTCCCTTTCTCTTAATAATAAATTCTCACGTTCCTGACGCATGCGTTCATAGCCATCCCTGGCTAAATCTAGTCGTTGCTGGTGTTGATCATCACTTTCTAAAGCTCTTACAATATATTGACGATCTCGAGCGTTACGTAAGTGCTCCTCACGCTGAGTTAAAGTTTGTGAGGCGTATGATACTGAGTGACTCTCACGATCAGCTGTTAGTCGTGCCTCTCTTTCTTGGCTGGTTTCCAGCGATCGAGACGCAGCCGTGCGGCTACGCTGAGAGCTCAAGCGAGACTCTCTTTCAGTAAATGTTTCAGAGACTCGAGACAGCGTATGGCGTTCACGATCAGCTGTTAGTCGTGCTTCTCTTTCTTGGCTGGTTTCCAACGATCGAGACGCATCCGTGCGGCTACGCTGAGAGCTCAAGCGAGAGTCTCTTTCAGTAAATGTTTCAGAGACTCGAGACAGTGTATGGCGCTCACGGTCAGCGCTCAATCGAGTACTCCTTTCCTCACTACTCTCCGAGACTCGGGACAACGTATGCCGTTCACGATCAGCTGATAGTCGGGCTTCTCGTTGAGAAGAATTTTCTATACCGCGGGCAGTAGCCTGGCGTTCTCGAGTCGCAGAGAGTCTCGCCTCACGATCTTCATTAGATTCTTGGGATCTTATCATCCTTAATCTTTTAGCTTCTCTTGAGTACTGAGAGAGACTCGACTTTTTTTTAGGCATATTGCACAAAATGAAATCTATAAATTAAATCACTTTAAAATTAAAATAAAGCCAAGTTTTTACAGGAATACCTTGAAACAATCAAAGAAACAATATCAAAGGGGATACCAGAAAACAAAAATCCTCCTTTGTATAAGGTAACTACGTCGTAGCTATGTTGCTAAAATCTAGGATCATTAAACTTTCTTATGAAGTTAATAAAATAAATTGTGGTCTTGGAATATTTTTATTCCAATACTTTCGTTTCTTATTAAGATTGGTTCTAATACTAAAATGATAAACATGTTTTATCGGTAATTATTTTGTGATACTGGTCAAGTTGTCAAGGTGCAAAATAAACATGTTTTATGGGTAATTATTTTGTGACACTGGCCATATTATGGGGAAACTCGTAAAGCAGATACAGCTCTGTGATTGGTACAGACAGAATATGACAATGACATGCAAGTGATATTACTTTCATTAGATATATTCTACATATTATAGTTTACAAACTTTTTTAAAAATCGCGCTGCCAGCGTTTAAAAAAGTTTTTATATTGAAATTACATGACGATGGCAGTAACGGTACTCAGTACTCAGTTTCTTAGCTATCCCACAGGAACTCTTTAATATAACGGGATAAAAATTATCCTATATGTTGACCAGGGATATAAGCTACCACCATACAAAATTTCATTAGAATCCTTCCAGTCGTTTCGGAGATTATCCCGTACAAACAGACAGACAAACAGACAAACAGACAAACAGAGAAACAAAAAAATTAAAAAAAAACAAAATTAATTGTATTATACTTCTAACATGTCTCTGACTCGGTTTATGGCTTTTTTTTTCATTGTACAGAAATTCGACCTCTACGATTTTATTATATGTATAGATAAAACTGTCCAAGTAGTGGTCGAGTTTGATTCACGGAGGGTTCTGTACTAAAATAAACTCGCATAAATAGTTAGGAAATAAAAATCACTGTGAAATTTACTGCGAAGAATTTGAGGCATCAAAACACAAAACAAGGGCTAGAGCAACCGGGAGAGAGAACACTCGAAAAACCGGGTGCGACCGGTTCCAGACATCTTTAAACGTATTCCATATGTTTTGGTAATATTATGCCTCAACTCGACTATCAATCTAAAATCAACTTAAAAACTTATGCTTTGATATATAAAAAGGATAATTCCGTACAAATTACATTGAAAATTACTCGGATAAAGTTGTTAGCTGTTAACAGGTAAAATAAATGAGACCCGTGCAACTACGGAACCCTACACTGTAGGTAGGTAGGACCCTATATGCACCTGGCCGGTTCAGCGAACGTTAAAAACTATTTTCTTTGTAACAATGCTATAAGAAACGATACATTTATTTTTAACAAAGTTTTTGAGAAAGAATGAATGTTGATTTTCAGTATTAAATCATATCATACATGTCAAAGTTCCAATAGCCTTAATTTGATCTCGCGTTGGCCGTTCGGTGCATACTCGTAACTAAATTTTCGTAGGGGAAGTATTGATTTTGAGTTCTGCAAGCTCGTCCATCAAATTGAGTTATAGAAAACCACCTATCCGGTTCACTCAATGAACCTAATCTGTGCACGAGGGAGGTTTAGAATTAATTTGTAGTATATAGGAACATAGTGGTGTGTTTGTGTATCTGTCTACCTGGTTTCATAGCGGGACGTTATGTGGTAGCTACAGTATGATGGCGATTTAAACAGTCTATTAAATACTAGCTTCAATTTTTGCTGGAGGCGCCCCGCGGATTCACCCGCGTGAAAACTGATTAAAAGTTGAACTACGTCTTCATAATTTCAGTACGATTCGTTGAGTAGATTTTGCGTGAAGAAGTAACAAACACCTTTACAGCTATCCAAACTTTCGCAATTATAATATTAGTATTTAAATATTACTACATGAAATTTTAGTTTTGAAAACCGGGTTTTTTTCATAATTAAATGAGTTCCTATAAGTATACATAATGCAATGTATTCTTATAAAACTAAAAAAGAATATAAAAAAAATTAAAACTGATATATACCATTGAAGTATTTACTACCAATATTTCTTCTATTATGTTATGAATAAAATCGCGCTATTTACCAGTTGGTTCCAAAGTAGGCCTTTCAATGTGTATTTGCTTTTGTCTATTTAGGAAGAGATACGAAAACAGAGTTTGGTGGCCACCAAAGGCAACTTCGTATCTCTTCCTAAACTAGAAAAATGAAACTACTACAGACGTGTTAAAAGCTTATTGTATTATGATAGGTTTAACAAACTCTACGTGTGAATTTTATATATTATTCCTTTGTTTAACTGAATTATATGATAAAATAAGTGGTTACGCCACTTTAGGAGCTGTTTGCGTATTAATAGTATTTTCAATTTACTTGTGCGCGCCGTTGCGAAACAAAACGCAGGAGAAATAAAACAGGAATAAATAAAATAGATCTGTCGGTCGGAAATGAACGCTACCTTATTCTGCTGTTCCACTTGGAAATAATTGTCCTCTATTGATTATGCCCCAAGGGACCGACGCAGTTAAATGTTTTACTTGATTCTTTGATCCTATCCTTCTAATATTATGAAGTTGAAACTATACTATAATAATGAAGTCAATGCTGAAATGTCTGAACGGATCGCAATGAAATTTTGTCTTGTGCATTGTGGATTTCAAAAAACCTAGGTCCTATGACGAAGACTCAAAAAAAGATTAATAGTACGACAGAAATAGTATATTTTTCTGTTCTGATTTATTCCTCAATCCCTATACCTCAATAAAAAAAAGTACTGAGTAGGTTCTAGGAATTTACAGTAGACCAAACAGTGACGTCATTAATAATTCATAAAATCAATATAGTTCGCAATAAAAAAAATCATGATTGTGTTATTGTAAATGTGCCTATTAGTTTGTGGTGACACTGGCTTGTAAGGGTCTGGGAAACAGGGCCTACTTATGTCTGTGCATGATGGTCATTGAGGCGCAAGAATAGATTCCTCTAACTCAGTCAGTGAATTTCGTAAGAGCCGAATAAAGGAAAAACAGCAGCTTTCTTCTGTTTATCCTTACCACCTGTATTCACAAATCGACCTGTTAAAATGTAGGTTTAGAGGTGGACTGTCTCTTAGGACTTGCTTTAAATAGTGTATGTGGAAAGAGTAGAACTTTTGACGATAATAATGTATTTGTCCTAGATCCTATGCTTGGAGCGTCACATGGCGACGAGCGGCTGCGAGCTGCTCAAGACCGCGCCATGGCCGAGCCCCGAGGTTTCGGCGCCTTCGGAGCCTCTCACCGACAAACCTACGCCTACAACCAACAAAGTGGGCTTGCTGAACTTAGGGAACACGTGCTATGTGAACAGCGTGATGCAAGCGCTGCTCGTCACTCGCCGGTGAGTACAAGTTATACTCAATATAATGATCGACTGTTAACCCTACTCTAGGTGCCATGCGCCACGGCTACAAGCATCAGTGCTAGGTCCACGTGAATGAAAGGGTTAAATCCAATTAATGTTTGTGCACTCTCTCGTGCACGATTATATCTTATGCTTTTGTTGAGTATTTGTTAACGTTGACATTTGACACTTCGCTTAGGAGATGAAATCCACCATTAAATATTTTTAAAATGATTTCAGGAAATTTATGTCCTTCTTTTCATTTTAAAATTTTTTCAAAAACACGTTAATATAATATGAGGTACTTAGGCCCGTGATCTCTTTTTACAAATCGAGTCATAGGTATCTTAAAGCAGTATAAACTTCATAACTTAAGAAGAGACTTAATCAACAAAACGGTAGTCGATTGCTCACGTGATAAACAGCTCATATTGAGTCAGCAATTACATAAAGAGATGCAGTAAGAATTGACATAAAGTTTGGGAAGCACGTTTTCCTGCATTTCATCTAAACAAGCGTCAAATACTCGGGTTTCGACGAAATAACACATGATTGCGTTCTACGTTCCCGGAAACTCGATATTGGACCGACAGGAGCATATTTACACAGATGTATAGATATAGATTCTAGATATATTTGGATTCTGGATTGCCATCCGCACACGAACTAAAATCGAACATATCAGAATTTTTTCAATTTCGGAAATATTTACATATGCTATTTTCCTCCTGTTCGTAAAACGGAAGTAGGTATCGAGGTTTATTGAAATACGGGCATACAATGTTGTTGCATCGCAGTTCTCTCTGAAACATTTTACTTAATTCCAATAAACAAGCCTATGCGAATCGAATTACTCAGCGGCAGGATTATTGGAAATAAAGGGGAATGAACCTTTATTTTCCAATAAAACTGCCACTGCCACGGTTGACAATTCTTAAAATATTCCAAGTATTTTTAGTTCATACGAGTAGCCGTGATTTTAAACTATCAGAATTATTCAGTAATTTCACACTCACTGTACAAAGCCGTCGTAAATACGCTGAACTTGCAAATTTGAACGTTTTCGAAAGAAAACGATCTGTATTTGAGTGCAACCTATGTACTGTACGTAAATCGTGAATTTACAATATTTTAATAATAGACTTTGTACCATGTCGTATATGACAACCATGTTTGAATCTGGAAAGTAATCTAAGAATGTATAAGATATAGCCTAGCAGCCAGACTTAAAGGATAAGTTCAGATATTAATAAACCGAAACTCCTGGTATAATATTTTTTTTTTAAATCCCAGCTCTCTGCTGTAAGTGAATATTCGTGAGATTTTGTTTGCATAGCAAATACAGTATACGTATTACGAACGACCGCACTCTGCTTCTTCATGTATCATTATTTGCTATGTTTTGGACTAGTTTCTACTCTTGTAATTTTACTAGTAACGAATCGAAAAATTCATAATTTTTTTAGACCTTATAAAATCGTAAAAGATAGAGAATAAATATGGATCAGACAATTCCAGTAGTTAGTAAGCTTCATGTATCTGAAGCGTAGTGCTCTATTATTACTAAAATGCCTCCCCTTCTCTCGTCTCCCATCCCCACCTCCACTATTGATGAGCTTGAATGTTTGCATCAGACCTGTCTCTTGTATTTTACGATATTGTCACGTTCGGTGCGTGTCAAATCCACCGCTCTGGTTCTATTACCGTGTGCTTTTATAAAACGTCCCATCAAACGATTTTCCAATGTTATCTTTATGTAAATATTATTTGCAATGCACTGATAGGTTACATACAATATTTATTAGGATGGAAAATGTTGTAAATACGAATATTAACAAATACCTGTCTATAGTTTGTGCCTACTGATCAAAGATGATGAAATGCCTACGGCTGAAATAAATGAAACCTTGCAAAATTTTTGTTTCACAATGTTTCACGAGAAGTATAAATTGATGCTGATAAATTTTTATTTTCATGAAATGTTGCGCAGGTAAGTATTTGTTTGTAAACATTTTAGAAAAAAAGCTTGAAATACCTTTCGAAATATCACTTTTCTTTAAAAGATTTCAACTTCGAAGAATTTCACAACTTAGTGGGTGAAATTATATGAAGTTTGTAATAAGTTGCCGATCGGAGAACTGAGAAAGTTACGTACTTATTTAAACTTCCAGTTTACCACTTTTCTCGGAATCTACTCGAAGTATGGTTTCCCAAAGCTTCAAAGAAAACCAATAATAATTTATTTGTCACAACCGTGACGAAGAAACTTAGAAGAACTTTGCTACTATCATTTTAGTAAAACCCCGACAAAGTGGAATTGATAAAACAGCAATCATGATATTGAAGAGCTAATTTTTGGTTGAAATCATTTAAGTCTATCTAATATTTAAGTCTATAGAATAGTTATATCGAAGGATGCTAATTCAACCTTCTATGTCTGATTTTGTTTCTAATTACTTAAGGTGATTTCTGGTCCAGGACTAAGCATAGCTCCGCTATTAGATGGCGCTGATTTTCTATGTTGAAGTTTTTCACTATTTTCTTATTAAATTGTGCATAATTGTTTAATTGTAATATATTTGCCGCAAATGGGATGTTGTTTTTTATGTACCAAGCAATTTTTCAAGTGTTGAAAGCATCTATGGAGCTTGTATTTGGGAAGAGCAAAAAATATTTTGCCTGTGTGAGTGATCGGCCGCTACGAGTCACTCACACAAAAAAGATCTTGCCCGTGTGAGTGATCGGCCGCTACGAGTCACTCACACAGGCAAACCCTATAAATTCAGTGGAACTAAAATAACTACTGTTCGAAAAATAACAGAGATAATTGGAGACGCCTTAGGACTAAATATTTTTCGGACCAATATTTCCATTTTCGGGATATTACTAAATTACATCTAAAATTAATTCAATAAAACCACTAGTTAACGAACTAATTTTCGACTCTTGTTTTTTTTAAGAATAAAAACAGGCTCTATTTACATTTAAAAAAAAATTGGAGGTAATTTTCTTTTATCGTTTTGAACAATTTAAGTAAAAAGGCGCAGAGGGTAATGTTATTTACAAACTAGCTTATTAGCTAAAGAATATCTTACAAATCATAGGTAAAAAAAAATACTTTTCATGCTATTTATTAATTTCGTTAAATCATTGGAATTGACAAATAAATTGAATAAGTTCACAATAACAATCATTAATTTTAAATGTACTCACTGTGAAAGTTGTTCCAATTTTATAATAAAATTACATTAAAATTATTAGCGTAAGGAAGTCTCCACTTTTTTTGACTCTGTTCTTTGTGTACTTAGGTATTTTAGCTCCGATTTTACGACCACTTATAAAAGATTAAAAGTAATACAAATTTTCACAGTATTTCAATAACTCACTTTGGACTAGCGGTTTGAACAGTCGGGTGGGTGCGACGATGTATAGTCGTACCTGGGTTCGAAACCACCGAAAATTTAATTTACTTTTTGCTTTTTGAAAATAAAATATCCACAAAATTTTGATACATCCCGTTAGTACGGGCTCGAATCCCTTCAACACTACCAAAATTTTTGATTTTTATCATTTTTATTCTTTATATTTTGAACAATGTCATAGACCTAGTACAAACAAATTCATATTTGTCATAAATTACTTATTGTAAGCCTTCCTAAGTCTATTTGATTGTTATATAAAACTTTGGTAGACTGTTCTGCGTAGGTACATCCCACAAAGGGTCCTGACCTCGTTTCTAACGGTATGACAAAAATAAAAAGAAACAATTATGTACTATCAACACCAACTGATTTTTATTTTATTTTAGCTCTTACGCCAGCTAAGTTCAGGCATTTTTACAAATCGCTCATTGAATGCAAAACGGCCACATTTCAAAAATTTAGAAAATGGTTTTATTTCTGATAAAGTATATTTTCTTTTGAGAACATTTCATAAAGCTAGTTTAATTTAAATATTTATTTCTTTTTATTGGGATAATTATCTTAACTTTGCTTCAAAATTTTAATGCAAAATGGGCTTTTGTAGTTTTTATCAAGTTGGGTGTTAGCTATAACAGCGACCATTATTTTAAAAAATAGAGCAAAAAATTACGAAAGCTACGATGTTTTAATATTAAAAAAGAAAAACTTTAACTTTTCAAAAAAATCATGTTCAAAATTTTGTTTTGGCTCTCTGTAAAAAGTTACGATTAGTCCAATAAAAAAAAAATATATATATAATTCCGGACAGTCCACACAGCATCATCTAGCCCCAAGGTGAGCAAAGCTCGTATTATGGGTACTAGTTGACTGATAAACTTAATACAATACATTACATAGATAGTTTTTTTTTTATAAATACATAGAAAACACCCAGACCAACGGAACAATTTCATGTTCAATTTCTGTAGATCGTACACAATTTTTTCCGACACGGGAATCGAACCCACAACCGGTCGCAGGCGGACCTTCGCCCACTGCGCCACATCGGTTGTCGCTGATGAATGATCGAAATGCTTTGCATACAATCTGACACGTCTGATGCTGGGGCCACACTACCGTGATATGCCGATAATTATTTTAATTATAACTTATACAACACCTAGGTGTAACCACGATTTATGGCCATAATTTTACAATGCCAATCAATATGGCAAATGACGGTAGACAATAGCTCCGGCGGCGGTCTTTTTTCGCACATCAAAGAAGATTACCGCAGTAATTAATTCGTTTGTGGCCACTACCGTTTGTCCAGTGTGCAATATGAGCTCACCGGCGACGCACGTGATATTTTTACCGCCTTATTTATTGACATATCTAGGTAAACTCTAGTGTAACCACACCAGGTCATGCAGTAATTTAAACGGTAATTTAATGTCATAATTATTGCGGTAACAGCCCGGTAGACGGTAAGGTAGTGTGGCCCCAGCGTAAAACTCTCTAAACTGGTATCTATAAGCAAACATTTTATCTGTTTACATAGTGTCATTTATTGTTGTCATGGAAACGGAACGTAGGCTTCCTAGATCTTATTTGACATGCAGCAAAAATAGATAGGAATAAATACTTGGACGATGGAAAAACCCTTTGAGAACGGTAGACTATGGTATTATTAGATGATTCTTTAGATAGCACACAGATGGCGATTCCGTCGCCGCCATCACACTCACATGTTCAAGTAAGCGGGCGTACGACACTATCCGTGTTCACTCACGCATTGATAGAAATGGCCTAAAATTTTCACGTTATTTCTAATTATACCGAGTGTTTTCATGAATCAAACACAATTTGCCGCAAATAATGACGAATAACAAAGCCAAAAACAGTTATTTATTTGTTAAATTATGTCCACATCGCTCATATTTGGGAAAATACAAACGTATGAACGATCGAACGAATCGAACAACCTTAAAGAGGTTTTTCGCTTCAAACTAGCTTTCGTAACCTCCTTCGTTTATGCCCAAAATTATGTTCCTACTTTTCTTTTCAAATCAAAATGCTGGTGGCTAAAATTCACCAGCAATGTTAAATTGTTTTGTTGGCTTCAAAGATGATGTATTGTATGTGTAAATATTTATATATGTACCTACAGCCTCGTTATACAAACGAAAATTTTCCTTGTTTTTACTCTTTTTTTCCGTACTTATCAATTAATTATTTCAGTAAGTACGAGTAGGTTTGTAATATCCACGTGCATTCTGATACACGTCGACTTGATATTGTGAGTACTACAGATAATAGGTATGTTATGAGATTGGTAGTATCATCAAACTTGTTAAGATACAAATAGGGTGCGTGTACTGACATTACTATTTTTTTTATTATTTGGGGGTTTGCGGAGGTCTATAAGTTACATTTCGCCGGTAGACTCATCGTCTTAAGTGTCAAGGTAAGTATGCGTTAGTGAGGTGATGTAGAAAGGTAGTTAAGCTTTCATAATATGGGTTTATTTAGGTATCAGAAGAGACAAGTATACCAGATATAAAGGGTTACTGGTTAAGTGACGCTAGCTCGTTGGGGGGAGTTGTGCTGTCAATCATGTCTGAATGACTATAAAACATAATTCTCCTAACATAATAAACGTTTTCGAAAGATTTAAAAAATAAAGTTTTTTTTACACTAAACTGTTGGTATTTCCTGTTTAAACTATCAATCGTCTACTACCAAACCTAGTTTATTTATTACTGCAGTTATTATTGCATATTACATTTACAGATATCTGGTTTTGTTTAATGCTCATTTAAGCTTTTAATTACGCTTCGTTTCATTGGTTTTGCCTTGGATGTTTATTTCTGTTGCGAATTATTTTTTTCATTTGTACCGATGCTTGTATGATATTTTGCTTTCGCTTGTTATTTTTAAGTTGCCGCTCGCGTGAATATGTACATATACCTTATAATGCATATCAAACTAGACTAAGGCTTCAAAACGGCTTGTTATTTTTATTTTTAAAACGTGTTAAACTGAAAATTTGACCTGTTTTAAAAAAACTACAAAATGACTTAAAATTCCTTAAAACAAGTAATATCATCAGTACAGTCAATACAAACAGTAAACTGGTTACAGATATTTGATAAATTTACATAAGATACCAAATTTAACAGCATAGCTTAAATAAATTAGCAAGAAGTGGCAGTGGGCCGGCCATATCTCGCAAAGAACCCGCACCCCCGTGTAGTAAATGTGTTCTTGAGTTGAGACCGCAACTCGGCAAACCTAACTCCAGGAGCGATGACAATCTGCGAAAGACTACAGGTAGATGCTGGATTCGGCGCGCTGAACTTGGGAAGCTATATGGCGCTCAATAATGAAGGCATATTTTCAGCTTTGGACTGATATAGGTTGATGATGATGTCGTTAGATTATGGTTAGGTATTATTATTTATGGTTTTAGTAAGCATTAAGCAGCTAATTATATTTAATTTTCTTTCCTTCTGAACGAGTATCCTATGGCGACTCCATTGTTTACTTATAAGGTAGATGAGAGAAAGATCTATGCATGTTTAAGGCTCGAATAAGAACTATAATGTCCAGTATAACTGAAATTGGGTAAACTATGAACGGAGGATACCCTGAAGAAATCCCCCGTTAATGTATGGCACGTTGGTGTTCTTTCAACACCTACTAGGTCCCGAAGCGAGAATCGAACTCGCAGGCGTCGATGGCTGACCTGCATCCGTTGCGTTACAGAGGTCTTTAGTTATATAAACTACTAGCAGCGCCTCGCGTTTTCACTCGCGTAATTCCCGTTCCCGTGGGAATTCCGGTATAAATATAGACTATGTGTTGTTCCAGACTATAATCTATCTCTGCGCCAAATTTCATCCAGATCCGTTCCATACTTTTTGCGTGAAAGAGTAACAAACATCCACCCATCTAGCAAATAAATACATACAAACATTAAAATAAGGTAAAGTTTTTAAAAACTTTGAATGTCATATTTATTTATATCAAATCCAAAGCTTCTAGATTTAAAATGATGAAACTTTCATTCCCTATTACAACCCCTTACAACGTTTTTTCTAATTAAAAAGTAGTCTATGTCCCTTCTCAGGCTCTAGCTAGACTATCTTTGTATATTGATGGAATTCTACAATGATAACGTTTAGCTGCGATTTAATAACTATTTACTACTCTATAACGATTGCAACGACCGACGGCAAATAAGACGCGACCTTGAGTTTATTGTGAAAGCATTATTTAGGCTTCGTGAAAAGTTACCACATGATCTGCGTAGTCTCATATTCAATTTGTTGGCTAAGTTTGTTTATTCATGGTGTGCCTTTTCCCCCGGATAAAGGGATAGAGCATGAAAAGTTCACCGCATGGGTGGGAGAGGTAAGAGAAGGGACTTACTTACATCGTGGCCTAACAAAATAAACTATGTTAGGTGCAATTTCGTTGTATTGTTGCACAAGGGAACAATAATATATCAACTAGAGATCCGCCCCGGCTTCGCACGGGTGTATTATACATATAAACCTACTCATCACTCTACCTATTTAAAAAAAATCGTGTCGAATACCGTTGCGTAGTTTTAAAGATCTAAGCATATAGGCACAGGATAGACACACAGACCGCGGGCGGGAAGCGACTTTGTTATATACTATGTGGTAATAACATATTCTATCGTTTTCCTGTGATGTTTATTAAGAAATGAAATAACATCGCTAATTTTTCTGTTCCGCCGAATTCGAAATGTTTTGCGATGTTATTTCATTTCTTAGATATTTCCCAAGTGCGAAGGATAATTTAATAATATTTAGATGTTTGTTAAGTTTGATTTTGTTTCTGATTTAATATGATTCATAAAAAATAGTAGTCACAGAAACACCTTGAGTTCAGAGTAGACGTGACATCAAAAAAGGGGCAATATGACTGTGTACTTTTTATTTTACGTCGCTGAAAATTTATGTTATTTCTGGGCCCGAATTTCAGCATAAGCCGTTCGGAAGTTTGGTGGGTCTTTTGATACACATTGATACACATTTGACTCACTAATATAAGTAGAAGTTTAATATTATATGTATTGTTTTTTTATGTTCTCTGACAGATTGCTTTTGTTTTTTCTTAGGTTGCTGCTCGCATTAGTTACATTAGTTAATATGATTAATTACTATTTATTATTTATATGTTACTGTTTCTAAATATTCTACGATTAAGTATTTGTTAAATAGTTTAGTCTTTTTTGTCTGCTTTTCAAGTTTATATAAATTTGGTACTGTTGCGATTACGAGCTTTTTAAATATGTAATTAATTAAATACTTACCCGCAAGGCTGACACGTTAAAATTTTCTAGTTGTGATGCGAAAGATTCATACAAAATCGTAATCAAGTATGTATTCAGTAAAAAATATGAATAGGTTCTACTTAAAGTTAAATTAAAAAAATAAAGTTGCCCTCTCGTTGGTAATTTTCCAATGACTCTAGATTTCCGATCCCTTCAAAAAAGGTATTTAGTTTAGAAATTCTTAAAATTCAGTAAAACTCTTTCTTTTTACACTATTTTTAAACAAATGACGTCGAGCGAGTCCCTCCAATATTAGATAACCTTTAGATAGTCTTTTTATGCATGATCGAAGTGTGCCCTTTGCTAATAAGCGCATATGCTATGTTGCATGTGGATTTACGTTTGTTTAAGATAAGATCTAGTTTAACCTATAGCGAGTAAAAAACAAAAGGTATTAAAAAAGGTATTAAATTTTAAAAATAAGGAATACGAAAATGTATTTATTAAAGAGAACATCAATTAATACCGTATTAATTATATTTTTAGAGAAAAGTATAGTTTAAAATTAGACTTGTCTAAGTGCATATTTTAAAATATAAAGAAACTAGCCTGGGGCGGGCCCACTTGAATCAGCCTATCTATTAAAAAAAACCGCATCAAAATCCGTTGCGTAGTTTTAAAGATTTAAGCATACAAAGGCACATAGGGATATAGGAACATAGGGACAGAGAAAGCGACTTTGTTTTATTCTATGTAGTGATAAAGTTATTGATTTCTTAGAGCATCAACATACAGTCCGCCATAACACGTTAATGTTTTATTAATCAGTTTTGTATCTTTCAACCAAGAACGTCGCATCTCATCTGAAGTAGGTATATCAAACTCACGATAAATGAGCTTCCAAGGATGTTTATCACATGTGCATATTACATGCACGCTTGGATGAGTCCAGCTCCCCTTTCGAAGCGTGTCTGACGCAATTATTGTACTAAACTTATTTATCGAAGGTCTCAGCTGCAGCTTCGACGACTTGCAATTATGATGCTAGAGTCAACACTTAACTGCCAAATGTTGACCCCCATTTGCGTGACATATTATTTATTTATTTATTTAGAACTACCAACAGAAGATACACAATAAACACAAATTAGAATTAAATGATAAGTGAAATGAGCTGAGGCCTTATTGTCTGTCTAACTCAACTGATAATCGAAATAGATTCATTTTTGTCATTTGAAACCTAGCCTAGACTTCGATTGTACCACTGGTTGACATTTGTATTTAACTGATAATCAATTTCAAGTTCGAGATAATTATAAAATCAATAGGCTAAATGGAATGGAGTCTCGCAAGAGACGAAGACACTATGTAAAAAACGGTATTTATTTTTCTCTATATTCTATAGTTTATGGTTTAAGAAAGCCAACAAATGAAAAGATATGGCAAAAGGACATCATTTCTTCGTAGTTCATTTATAATCGACTATCAAATGCCCGCGCTTTCTTATGCATTTTTTTCTATGGAAACTTTTCAAGGCTGGTACTATCCCATGGGTACTAAATTATGGCCCAAAAGTAACCTATGTGTTATTCCCAAGGCTACTACGAACTTTATCTTTTCAAAATTTCAGCCGGATCGTTGAGTAGTTTTTGCGTGAAAGAGGAACAAATCTCCAGGCATTCATACATCTGTACATCCATACAAACTTTCACGTTTGTAATATTAGTAAGGTATTCTTACTTTTTAGTAAGGAATTCAGCAGTGCGCTAAAATAACATTAATACTATTATATTAATCTGTTCCTGAACTTTTAATTGTTTCGTTGTGCATAGAAAACGAGTATCGTTATCAGTATTAACGAATACATTTGTTAGCCGACAGCGGTTAGGTATAGATCTTCAGTAATCTGGTCTCTTGAACGAAATAGTAAACAAAATAATTAATATTTTAGGGTTCCATACCCACAGGGTAAAACGGGACTCGGTTACTTTTACTCCGCTGTCTGACTATCACCAGGCTCTTAAATAATTATCATTTGAAAATTTTTGAAATTGTTTATTTATTTCAAATATGTTACACTCTACATGCTAAACAGTTGTTAGGACATCCTTTTAAGCATGAAAAGCATACTTGTGCCAGGATGTCCTGCTCTTACATATATGTAAATACATTATTATTAACAACGAAAATTACAATCAAGAAATAGAAAAATTAAAACTAGTATTTACAATTGAAACCATTGAGCTAACTGCAGACGGTTGCAAACAGTCTAAAGGTAGCGACTGGTATTGACATGGATCAATTGAGCTACCAAATACATTTACTTAATTAACAAATAAACTAAATTAATATATCTGATTAAATTTAAAAAATACAAGTTTTAAATAACTAAAGAAATCCTCTAAGAGAGCACTGATTACTTAAACTGCATATTAGTCAAAACTATATGAATGAATATTATCATGAATGTGATAGTTAGACGGTTGAAATTTTTACAGATGATGACGCTATTACAAC
Organism: Eupithecia centaureata; assembly: GCA_944547425.1. NCBI lineage: Eukaryota > Metazoa > Arthropoda > Insecta > Lepidoptera > Geometridae > Eupithecia > Eupithecia centaureata. The sequence goes on from OX155675.1 coordinate 11,982,064, forward strand.
AAATAATAAAAACACAATATAAAACAAACATTTAAAGGGCTTCCATACAAGAGATTGCTTTTTTGTTGTTTTTGTATTTGATCGTGACCTTCGTGCGCACTCGCACTTGGTCAGCTTTTTACTCGAGACGCAACGAAGACGAGTATTAGAGCGAGGTGACGAAACCAACAAGTGAAAAAGGTCTTTGGTTTCGATTGCTTTGTTCTGTATAAAAGACTCTTTCTTTAATAAAGAAATATTATATGCGTTTAGGTTGAGATGTTGTTTGTAGATGTGTGTGTGTGCATGCACATAAATGTTTCGATCTATCTCCAAAACGGCTAGACCGACATACTTTATTCCGTAACAGGTTCGGAAATCTTTGTTCTTAGCTTAGTTACGTGGTGGTCATTCGACTGGGTTAGACTGACCAGAACTCGCCTAAATGTGTTTAATTTTGTGTAAACCAATTTTTCCGTTTATCAACAGAACGGTTTGATTCATTTTGACCCAGTTTTAGGTGGTTCCTTGTTGATTGTTCTCAAATTAAAAAAACTAACGGAGCACTTTATTACTTAGTTTTCATTAAGTAGGTATTTATTTATAACATGAATTTTGTGACGTGTCCTAGAGTCCTGTAAATTCTGAAGAATATAAAGCACTTTGAGCTTATGTCTGAGAATTGCATTCAAATAAGTTGTATGGTGATTACTGTTCTAGAGTCGCTGTATTCAACATTTTAATGATTTTCTCCCTTATATCTCCGCGCAGCAGAGCGAGACCCTCTAGCACAGGTATAAAATTACTTAAAAGAGGGTCCCATACCACTGAAATTTACTAGATTAAGTTAAAGAAATAAAATATTTTGTATTTTGTATTTGTATATCTCCAAAACGGTTTGAATCACTGAGTATCTGATGGTACCTTATAGAGTAAATTCCTAGTATACCGTGTTCGGACTCTTTGGTGTTAGGTCTAAAGCTGCTAAGGTACTTAGGGAGCACCAGATTCACATGCAAGGGTAAATAGGTAGTAGACTGTGTGGGACGCTAGATTGTGTTTCAAGAGTACGTTTTGTCGTTGTAGTCAGATTATGTTAAGGACTGAGCTCTATGAGTGGCACATAATAGATTCTCTAACATCGTAGTAGCTATTTTACGTACCGCATATTAAACAGAAGTTTAAAATAAAAGCAAACTTAAAGCTGGTGGAACCTAACTAAATAAACCCGTGAACTACAAATTGGATTTAATAAAAAAATATTTACGTAAAATACTCGACTATCTGATTAAATTTGAAAACAACCTTTCATGATTGCTGTTTTATCAACTCCTCTTGGTGGTAAAAATTCGTAAGTTAAATTGAAAATATAATACTTAATAGAAACTGTTAAAGTATAATAAGGAGAAGCATGTAGTCTACGCGTGCGAAGCCGCGGGCAAAAGCTAGTTTATTCTTATGTTAAACTTTTGTAAAGAACTAGGTAGTTAAACTTATACACCAGAAGTACCTGCTATTTTTACGCATTGTAGCTAAGCTACCAATGGGGCGTAGAGGTAACTTCGCATCTATTTTATATAAATGAATGCAATATTATAACAATGAGATCGTTTGGTACATTAAAGTTTCAGAGCAGAGAACAGTTAATGTACCTAAGTTTATTCCTAAGTACCTAAATAATATTCCGCCATTCGCGCCGTGTAGAGATGCAGCAATACTCGTTTTTGTAACAACATTTTAATCAATAAATCATTGTTACAACACATTTAGTTGATTCCTGGAAGTCTAATGGGTTTTATATCAGTAAATCGTATTGTAGGTACCAATGGGGCGTAGAGGTAACTTCGCATTTATATAAATGAACGCAATATTATAACAATGAGATCGTTTGGTACATTTAGTTTCAGAGCAGAGAACAGTTAATGTACTTATGTTTATTCCTAAGTACCTAAATAATATTCCGCCATTCGCGCCGTGTAGAGATGCAGCAATACTTGTTTTTGTAACAACATTTTAATCAATACATCATTGATACAACACATTTAGTTGATTCCTGGAAGTCTAATGGGTTTTATATCTGTGTAATAATGGGATGGGTTTAATAAAATTATTCATTCCTTTTTCTATTACAAAGTATCCACTGTAGATTTAATAAGAAAAGAATTTTGTTTTTATAATAATTTAACTGCTTTTTCTTTGATATTTTGCGTCATAGGGTTTCCATTGAATTTCTTAAAGCCGCGTTGACGCGGACAAAGTTTGCTCCGACCGAGTGGACTCGGATACCCACTAGGACTCGCATTTGTGGAAACCCTATATTTGGTTATATATTTAAAGGAATTTGGAATTTGATTTGTCTAAGTGCTTATTTTGTAAACCGAAAAAAAAAATTATTGATTTCTCATAACTGTATCCCACTCAACAACATAAGTAGACTCGGACCGCGTTCAACATTTCAATTAAAACAACAACCACGGTCTCATGACATTTTTAGATGTTTTTTATTAAAATAATGAACTATGTTAATATCAGCAGTTATCCTAGTATACGTTGAAAGATAGTACCTTCCTACTACTTGTTACTCCACTCGGCCTAGCTTTGTCCGAGGAGATTCTGATCGTCTCAACACGGCATTAAAGAACATTTAGGAACATATTAAAAGAAGATATTAATTTGGAGTGAAGAAGTTACAATAATCAAAAAGATGTACACAAGTTGCATTACAAAGGCAAAGCGAATCTTGACGTAAGTTGACGATCTTGTTAACGAACGTCATTTCAATTTCAGAATTTTCATAGCATGTTATAATCAAAAAGTTGTACGCAAGTTGCATTACAAAGCCACGTTATCATAGCATGTTCAGTCGGCCTCCTAGAATACAAGAGGTAATGTGGTTCTTTGAATAAAATAACACAAACAAACTACTAGAAAATATAATAAAGAATACCGCACGATTTAAGCGTTCTGTGCAATCCAATTGGTGTAAGGTTAAGTTGGAATAAGTTCTGTACCGCTTTGAAGTTGCAGGCAGTTCCATTCCTAAAGCGAAGTCTTTGAAACTCTGTAACAGCAAATTAATCTTATCCTGGGCTCATAACTTATCAGACGCGCTATCAAAAAAGTTTCATGCACCATACTTTTAACGTAAATAACAGAATTAGGAGCTGAGAACTGAGTTTGAAATTATTGCAAACTCAACTTGCGTTTTAAGCATATAATCTTAGAAGCGAATCATTGTAGCGTAATTTAATATTAATGATGATCTCTTCCTCGACATATGCGTTAACGGCGTACTTTGCGTTATACTATGTTAGCTTCTTACCGCGGTTTCGTATGCGTTTTACCAGTATAATACGTAAAATGTATTTATCACTATCTCTATTACGCACGCGCATAGCAATAGTAGCCGTTCAAAATTTTGTATGAGTTTGGTTTTGTTCCGTAATATAGGTACCAAATGGTCTAAGATCCGACTGCAAGATTAGCCCGCTCATCGTTTTTTTGCTTAAAACCAAATTTTTATGTTTGTTTGTTATGATATAAATGATAGATACAAATGTATAAATGATCATAAATCTGAAGTACTCGCTGATCGAGTGTGATGACTATGATAGAGTGCGCTACGTAATAACTAACTATAGTAGGCATATTGCACAGAAATTATTAATTTCATCCAGTGAAATGCCCATAATTGCTGATGAACCGCATAATTGGAGATTAGGGACGCATCTTGCCGGGGTGCGCTCTTGTAAGTCGCTCGGAGTCTAGCCTAGCAATGCATTATAAACTCTACAGCCCAAGGAATTGGTGCGACTTATCACAGTAGTATTAATTAGCTATGTTAACCTGAAGGAGCCTTTCGATGTCATTTCGGTATGACTGCTCAGACTGCGTGCGAATTAGTCGTACGTATAGGTACTTGCAGTCGAACAGTGATCGTACGTTTACGTTCGAACAAATTCGTATCCATAGTGAGCGCCGCCCAAGTGTTTGTAGCTTGACAGCTAGTGTTGTTCACAGATTCAGCAACCACGTAATGCTGCATATGACCAAGCACCCCTACTGGGAGATCGCGGCCATGCTGTTTGGAAAGCTGGTGCACTCTGTGAGCGACAAACTGGACTCGCGCGAGTTCTTCGAAACTATGAGTCCCTCTTTCTTCAGCTCCAATCACCAGCAGGACAGCTCTGAATTTTTGGGGTGAGTGTACTTATTATATATTTTCGGAGAGAGGATTAGAAGATCAATGCCATCATTTAAGAAAAAGAAGATATCTTGTTTAATGTTAAAATACGCGGTTAACCATCAGACCTGTGATCGACAAAGTCACGAAATAAATTTTAGGCAACGATGTCGCTTCCAAAAACTATATTTTCGGTGTTAATTATTCTATCGAAGTGGGGTAATAACTTTAAAAACTAATATACGAGGTAAATCCACGAGTCTGAAAAGTTATTATCGATAGCTTGTTAAAGCTTGACGTCACTTTCAGTATTACGTTGCCGCTTGCAGCAGTGAAGTCGCCTTTTAAAAGGCTTGTCTAAATCGTACCTATAGTAGGTATACTTGACAAAAGTTCGAAACCCTCGGCGCGTTAATCACTCGCACTTAACGGATCTGGTTTACTTCGAAGCTTCCCAGCATCTTAGATAAATACAGTAGACATTGCAACTTCTTGTAGAATGACTCTGGTTTGTCGCAATACATAGGCAATATTATTGACACTTTTAGTTTTAGTGACTCGTTAGTTCACAGATAATACCATTGAAATACGCCATTTGGGTGAATAGACGTTTGAGATGAATTAATCCGACCAACTAAACTTCCACTTTTAGACTTCTGGCTTTACCCTGAAGTTGGACGTTATAGGCTTCTAAGTTAAACTCACTATTAAACTCGAACAGACTAGCCGGCAGGTGAAACAATTTTAATTATATCAGAAACTCTATCTACATTTTAATTAAAATATTTATGATAGGTTGAAATGTTAGAGTTTGTCGGAACAATGCGAGAGGAGTGTAGTGGTCAGTTTTGTAACAATACAGAATGTTAGGCAGAACGTGTGCTTTCATATTAACTGAGAGTACGGAACCTATGTAAGTTACTGATTTTGACTGGTTTTTAAACCTCAAAAGCCTCTCGGCTATTTTTTGAGATAGTTATTAGATTTTTAATATTTTTATGTCACACACTTTCTGCCGAACGTTGATTGAGTGGGAATGTGTCTTTAGGCGTGCGCAGTGTATGATCTTTTTAGCGGCGTGAAAATGGTATTTATGTTGGATTTGTGCAAGATTATTGCAACTTTAACCGTCACTCTGTTTATGAAAGATAAAAACTCTTTTTATGTGAGCAAAATTCAAAACAAATCAATTCATGATAAAAATTCCGTGTTGTAAAAAAAATTTCTTTAGTGATAGTAACCATGATAATTTTAAAAGTTTTAGTCTTTCTCTCTCTCTATCAGCTCTTTAAATACAGGTGGATTTTTGAGACAGTAAATAAAGGCAGGTTATAGTCACCTTAAACGTTATAGTCACAGAAATTCTTTCCAAAGAGTGATAAATAAATAATAATTATGTTGGACAATCCATACAGCACCATCTAGCCCAAAAGTAAGCTACTCAAAGCTTGTGTTATGGGTACTAGATAATTGATATATTTAATACATTATATACATAGATAGATATTTTTTATTATACATAGAAAACACCCAGAACAACGGAACAAATTTCTGCACATCGTGCACAAATTTGTTCCGAGGCGGGAATCGAACCCGCAACCTCAGGCGGACCTTCGCCCACCGCGCCACATCAATTTTCTTTAACTTTTTGATATATTCTGAACTGCATGCACAAAATTTGGGAAAATGTACAGTCAGCAAGAAAATGGTAATTTTACACATAATCTTTAGGGTTTTGGTAGCTACTAAGAGCAACTTCGTATCTTTTTCTGTACTATACAAAACAAAACTATTACAAAGGCATTAAAAATAGCTAATGGTATAACAAACTTCCCATTTGATATTTTGAAAATTCCTTACCTTAAAATAAGATAAAAAAATGACCCTCAGGCCTTAAACGCCACCACTTGTAGTTTGAATCGCTCTTAACCTTAAAAAAATCTTTCAGATACCTGTTCGAGCTGCTCCAATCTTACGAGCACATTATCGACGAGAACCACGATTACTCTAAGCAACCAGTCCTGAGCACCGGTAGCCATTGGAGGCCCGTCGCTACCTCTAATAGGTAAAGCTTTTACTAATACTTCACTAAAATCCTATTTCTTTACTATCCTCCTTCATTGTGCTAGCTAGGCTTTCTAAAGCGTAGCATTATGTCATTGCTTTTCACGCTGTTTAATTAGTTGGTGCTTGAGTAAAATAAGTTTTAAATTGAGGAATGAAAATATTTTTATTCAGTCACATCTATAGTAAAAACACATTTAAAACAGTTATACTAGAGAACTGAAATACAAGTAAAAATCCAAAACGGAGTTGAATATGAACCAAATATTCTAAGTATTTTATTAGTAAAATTAAAAAAATAAATTTAAAAATAGTACCTACTCAAAACACCATAAAACAAAATATATTTTATTACAAAATTTAACAACCTTCTTTAAATTTCAAGCATTATTAAAAAATACTGGGCAGATCTTGATCACTTGATTGATTGTATATATAAAATGTATTCTTAATATAGTATATATGTAAATATTTTCAGTGGCCAAACCACTGTTTCGCGATCTCCTAGTCAGCCATTAATATTCTCATTTAAAACATTAAATAACGCGCTTATTGAAAACACAAGCGACTCCTAGTGTGACAAAGTAATTAAAAAGTACACCCCAGGAGCTTTAAACGCTGCAATTGACATGTTCTTTGTACGTTACATTGTAAAGGGTGTTCACAGTTCGTGTTCTCGTTCTAGCGATGGTGAGGCAGCTGGTTCGGGCTCAAATCGACGTGCGATTTCCCCACGGCCCGGTGGCAGTGGAGGTATGTATTTGTACTAGGTTTTTTGGTTGTGTTCTAGCTTCGAGTATAATAACAACAATGCTGAAAATGCCTTCCCTAGACGAGGATTTTTTATTCCAATCACCACACTTGGCAGTCGTACTGGTGGTCGACCTTAAATCAACGACGAAGTTTATTTATTAAGTATAACAAAATACACACTCTAATATTATAAAAGCGAAAATTAATTTGGATCCACGTAGATGGTAGTACAGATGGATGAATGTTTGTAACCTCTTCACGCCAAAATCACTCGAATATATCAGGCTAGGCCTAGAATAAAACATACGCTACTTTACATCAATTTTCACGCGGGTGAAGCCACGGCGTGCTGATATTTATAAACTAAATACACACATAGAATACAAAGAAAAGTCAAATTTATACTATACATAAATTATTATCTAACTAGCGACCCGCCTCGGCTTCGCACGGTTTTATTACACGTATAAACCTTCCTCCTGAATCACTCTATTAAAAAAACCGCATCAAAATCAGTTGCGTACTTTTAAAGATTTAAGCATACAAAGGGACATGGGGACAGAGAAAGCGACTTTGTTTTATACTATGTAGTGACTAATGATCCGCCCCGGCTTCGGAAGGGCGTAACCTTTCTCTTGAATCACTCTACCCAAGTAAAAAAATTTGATACCTTAAAAGTTCTAAGATCGTTTCACGCGTGCTAATTAGTGTTCAAAAGTTGCTTGATTATGATGTTGTAAACGTTTATAGAAACCACAGATTACCCCCAATAGATGCCGCATTACGGGATTGTGGTTCGGATCCAAACGCACTAAAATTACCAAAACAAAGGCGTTGTGATTGGCTATTTCAAGGTCACACTAAAAACGTACTAATGGTGTACTCACCCTAGGGTTGGGAAAGTTGCACAACAAAATAAAATTGGTCGATAATTTCGATTTTAATTTCGATAACATGCTAAAAAAATACATGTATATAAATGTTTTGTAGTGCGGCCTTAGTTCCTCATATTGAAAACGTTTAATTTGTACATTTCAAATTATGTTACACTGTTATTAGTATAGGGAACGATCCGTCGTCGGTCTTGTCTTAATGTGTCTTTCCATTTTGTGTCTTCCGGAGCATGCATGAAACCTTAAACAAGATAATTTACACGGTTAAAACTAAAAAAGCTTCTAAAAATATCCAATTAATAATTATTATTTTTTTATTATACAGTGCTCATTTCCATTTTGTTTTTCCTATCATCAGCAATTTTTTTTATAACCTTCAAGAAAATTAAACAATTTTATTGGGCAATTTCGTCAGGTTTATGGATAGCTAATTTTAGTGCTTTTCATACAAAAATTCCGAGATTCCCACTTATCTACGTCATCCAACATTTAAATCGATGTCGACTAGAAAGAAGTGAAATTCACAACACTAGCGTAACACGTGCTTTCGCCGAAAAGGGACAACGAGTGCAATAACAGCAATGAGGAAAAGAAACAAGTGACTGCCTTACGTACCATCAACCATTATAAGATGACCTCTTCTAAAAGTAGTAAAAATGTAATTAATTTACTTACCGATGAAATTTTATTCAGTCCTTTTGGTAATTTTAATTTCTAGATGACTTTCCACACCATTTCACTGCTTATGTAGTCATTTTATCGTTTTTACTTACAAAAGTACAATTTTCACTAGCGTTAGAACACAAAAACGTAAAGGAGCTCACGGGTCTGAGACTTGGTCGTATCTGAAGGCGTCATTTGAAGTGGCGATTTATGTGTTGTGCGCGGTTGTCGTCTTTCATGCGGTATCTATTGGGGGTAATCTGTGATAGAAACCCAAATAGGCCCTAGTTTTATCACTAATTAATTCTATAGGCATAACATAAATGCTCTGATTCATCAGCTCCATTGTCGTACTGTAAGTGTACCGTAAAACGGTGCTAGTATTTCAATAAAAATCTTCATCACCGTAAAGGTGTTCACCTAAATATACAGTACATTTTCATACTTAGTTCCTAATGTCAATGCATTTGTCCTAACAGGGTCGAGCTCAAGCGGCAAGCGCAGCGGTAGCTCAGAGAATCAGGGTCCAAACAAGCGCGTGCGGATCGACAAGCGCACTTGCTATGTTGACTCCATTTTCGGTGGGGTTCTAATGACTCGGGTCCAGTGCGTCAGTTGCAAGTTCACTTCGGTGAACCGTGACGTTTTCCGGGACCTGTCACTCGCCTTCCCAGAGAAAGACGCAGTGCATAGTGTACAGGTAAACAAAGAAAATTATTTATTAAACGTTAGAGACCCGCCCTGGCTTCGCACGGGTTTATTAAATACAATATATGCTTCGCCCGCGAACCAGAATAAAGATCTAATGTAAAACTCATAAAAAAAATTCGTTTTTTAACCTGTTGATAAGTTATATTAATTATGTCTGTTAACTTACGCCAGAACGGCTAAACGTGGTAAACGTATCTTAAGGTTAAAAGAGTTAACGGCGGCGGTGCGAACTCATCGGTAGGCGAGGCCTAAATGTATCTCACCTGACATTGTGTGCGAAAGAGACAGACTCGTTCTCCGCGCGCTAGGATGAAATGCACAGTGAATCATTCCTTAAAAACCGCATTTCAAAATGTGAACAGACTTCTAGACCAAGGGTTGGTATAAAAAAACGATTCCTTTCAATATTTCAACTTTTGAATAACTGTACTATGTTGGAACGGGTTTTTTCTCCGTATATAATTAATTTTTGCCCAAAGTTGCACTAAAATTAGTATTGAAATACGAAAGTTAAGATGCTTGTATTTTTCAAATGTATCCTATTTTCTGGTTTGGGTTTATGCAAACGTAGATAAGGACGATATAAATAGGTATTATCCTTGGTTTTGTATAGTCAACATCAAACATCCTTCAAGCTAATGAAATTTGTTAATCAATACCACGATTTTTTCACGCACTTTTCCCGGAAAAGTGCGTTCGAAGCGGGTAAAAGCTGATATTATAAACCTTTACAGAGTTTGCTCGAGTATTTCTGCCAGAAGGAAGTGATGACGGGAGACAATCGCTACCTATGTCCTGACTGTGGGATTCTACGTGAGGCAGAACGCACCGTTATCATCGAGACAGCGCCCAACTTTCTCATACTCGTGCTGAAGCATTTCAAGTAACCTAGTTTTAGTTTTTTATGATTCTAGATGCAAACATATTAGAAATGGGAAACAATCAATTTTATTTATTTCGGTTACTCACCATAATTTTTAGTAATTTTTCTTATACTATCTTAGTAACCATACAAATAAAATAGATTTCAAAATTCATGTCACATTTCACAAACCAGAAATGGGATACGAACCTACTGACTTTGCCTATAAGCAGACTAAATATGGTTAAAGTTTCTTTGAAAGGGTATACAATTGTACAACAAAAGTCCTACCAAAAACATTAGTAAAAAATTCAAAAAAAATATCAAAACTATTTCTTATATGAAGGCTAACTTAAATATAAAAAGATTTTGGTTGAATTTTGCTCCAACTCGAAAACTAACAACCTGTCAAGGTTGTTAGTTTTCAAAGGTTTTTGTTTGATTCTCTTCTAAATAATCATATTTTATAGTAAGCCTTTTTGCCAATTTTTTTTTAAAATTTGTTTGAATTTATTTATAGATTGTTTTTGCAACTCACAGTTTTGTTGTACATTCATATACAATTCGAATGGAACTCGTGACGATTGGACATGGGATACATTTTATCCCGGAATTCAGTTAGGTTCCCCTGGGGTATACGGGTTTTCAAAAATTTCTCACAGCATCTGAACGACGCGTACACACGCGTCGTTCAGTGATGCTGTGAGAATGAATGAAATGTGAGAAAACAAAACTGAATTGAACTGATAAACGCGAAAGTTTGTAAGTATGAATGGATAGATGGATGGATAGATTGATGGATGGATGTTTGTTACTTTTTTACGCAAAAACTGCTGAACGGATCTGGATGAAATTTGGCACAGAGATAGATTATAAGCTGGAATAAGAAATAAGTTTTATTTTATCCCGAAAATCCCACGGGAAAGGGAATTACACAAGTAAAATCGCGAGTACTCCAAATACTAATCATGCGCAGACGAAGTCGCGGGCACCAGCTAGTAAATAATAATTAATTAATTAATTAATGAGTAAATTCACTTTATTAGTAAATTTAGCTACTTAAATAATCTTCTATATCCTAAAATGAATGAGTTCAAAATGAAACTAATCGATTATGAAATTCGATCGATTATAGGATTGATTGTTTTTATGTAGGGTGCGTCTCTAGCCTAGACCACCGCCCCGCGCACCCTACTCATGCCACCATTTGGTTCCTAAAAAGTGTTGCTGCGCAGCCTTCCGCGCGTAGTTCGGACCTGCCAAGATAAATTGTCCTTACTGTAGAAGCGTATACATACATTTCCCATTGAAAGATAGATTAGGCTTGTTTAGTCTAGCTGTAGGCAAAGCGAGATTATTTATATTTCTAGTATTATCATTATGTGTATAGCTTTTTTTACCGATTCTATCGATTGATGATTTAATAGCTTTAACGAAAATGCCCCAGAGATCTGCAGTTGTTTTTAATATTTTAAATTTCAAAGATTTTTAGAATTTCTTTTTCATCAACATGATTGAAATTAAATTTTTTTTCGCCATTTTTATGAGTTGGGGAAATTAGGTAATAACTCGCGTAAATCTAGTGTTCCCAGGGGTAACGCCTTAAAACATCGGACATTGTTTGCTTGGTTCCTCTACCTAAACGATGCAGAGACACAATATAAAAAAAAATTGCCTATGAGTTCTCTTTTGGGACATACAGGGGATCTAATGTTATTTCACCGGTGTTTAATGTGGGGTTAATATAGTGCAGGCGGTAGTAGTTACTTTTTTATTTAATTGTTTTGTACCTACGTGGGGGAATCAAATGTTATTTCACCGGTATTTAATGTGGGGTTAGGACAGTGCAGGCGGTAGTAGTTACTTATTTATTTCAGTGTTTTGTACCTACGTGGGGGAATCAAATGTTATTTCACCGGTATTTAATGTGGGGTTAGGACAGTGCAGGCGGTAGTAGTTACTTATTTATTTCAGTGTTTTGTACCTACGTGGGGGAATCAAATGTTATTTCACCGGTATTTAATGTGGGGTTAGGACAGTGCAGGCGGTAGTAGTTACTTATTTATTTCAGTGTTTTGTACCTACGTGGGGGAATCAAATGTTATTTCACCGGTATTTAATGTGGGGTTAGGACAGTGCAGGCGGTAGTAGTTACTTATTTATTTCAGTGTTTTCTACCTACGGGGGTAATCAAATGTTATTTCACCGGTATTTAATGTGGGGTTAGGACAGTGCAGGCGGTAGTAGTTACTTATTTATTTCAGTGTTTTGTACCTACGGGGGGAATCAAATGTTATTTCACCGGTATTTAATGTGGGGTTAGGACAGTGCAGGCGGTAGTAGTTACTTATTTATTTCAGTGTTTTGTACCTACGTGGGGGAATCAAATGTTATTTCACCGGTATTTAATGTGGGGTTAGGACAGTGCAGGCGGTAGTAGTTACTTATTTATTTCAGTGTTTTGTACCTACGGGGGGAATCAAATGTTATTTCACCGGTATTTAATGTGGGGTTAGGACAGTGCAGGCGGTAGTAGTTACTTATTTATTTCAGTGTTTTGTACCTACGGGGGGGAATCAAATGTTATTTCACCGGTATTTAATGTGGGGTTAGGACAGTGCAGGCGGTAGTAGTTACTTATTTATTTCAGTGTTTTGTACCTACGGGGGGAATCAAATGTTATTTCACCGGTATTTAATGTGGGGTTAGGACAGTGCAGGCGGTAGTAGTTACTTATTTATTTCCGTGTTTTGTACCTACGGGGGGAATCAAATGTTATTTCACCGGTTTTTAATGTGGGGTTAGTTAGCTAGTTACTTATTTATTTCAGTTTATTTTATTATATCTTTTGTGTAATTTATGTCAATTACCTATATATTTCATTTCTAATATGTTTGCGTCCAAATGTGATGTATATTGTATTTGCTAGCTGTCTTTGTCTAATTTTACCGTTGGTATCCTAATAGGTTCGAGCCAAAGCTACGGGTACAATCGAAGTTGGTCCACAACATGTACTACAATGAGACCATACAGCTGCCTCTCGTTGGTAACCGCAATGACACGATTCATGCCTACAATCTGTACGCGGCGGTCGTACACACTGGACATTCACTCGACTCTGGACATTACTACACACTGGCCATGGTAATTCATATGATGTAATTTTTTGACTACACAGGTGGATTGGTTATATGGTTACTGCTTAACATGCCTCCTTCTAACTAGGCCTTCTATCTCCGAACAAGATCCCCGTTTTCCCCCATATAACCTGTGGATGATGAAGGCTTTGTTAGGTGGAAGCATGTTTAGTTTACCATTCACTAAGCTTGACGCCCAAAATTGCAAAATTATCTTTTAGTGAACACCAGCATTAGTTATATATTACTAGCGACCCGCCCCGTATTCCTTTTGAATCACTATATATATATTTAAAAAAACCGCATCATAATCCGTTGCGTAGTTTTAAAGATCTAACGATACATAGGGACAGACAGACAGACAGCGGGAGGCGACTTTATACTAGTTTATACTATGTAGTGATAAAAGACGAGTTTCCATAATAACAATACAAACAGTTAAACAAAGACATACTTTTAGGAAACATAAGTTGTTATAAAAGGTTCCCAACTCAGCATAATTCTGGCTGAGGTTCGCAGGAGACCAAGCCGGCGACTTTGTTTTATCATCATCATATCAGCCGTAGGACGTCCATTGCTGGACAAAGGCGTCCCTCATTAATCTCCAGGAATTGTGCAAATCATTTACCCATCTTGTAGGTGGACGTCCTACGCTGCGATTGCCGGTCCGTGGCCTCCATTCGAGAACTTTCCGGCCCCATCGGCCATCTGTTCTGCGCGCTATATGGCCTGCCCATTGCCTCTTCAGCATGCTTGTTGTTTTATACTATGTAGTGATTATGTATTTAATTCCAGGACGGCGGTTCCTGGTACGTGTTTAACGATAACGAAGTGACATCTGCTACTGAGACTCAAATAAACGAGTTGAACCGGGCGAGCACCCCTTACCTCCTGTTCTACCGGCGGGATGACGTCGAGATGGGGACCGCGCCGACTCTCGAGGAGCTCCCCGCTAAGATCCAGGAGCACATCCATGCCCACAACAAACACTACCTGGACACCCTGAGACCGTGACGTCTAAGACAACTCCCCCGCGTTCAATACTACCCGGAACGACATTAAAATTCTCCGCCTTTTTCAAGTTTAAACGCAAAGACGTTTTATGGACTAGTCAACGGACGCTCAGTGACGACTTTATAGGTATTTGATGTTTTTCATTGTAGTATAAAAACACCTAATTATTAGCTCTTCTGGAACATCCGGAACACCACACCGCCTTTTCATTCCGGAAATTTCCGGAATTTATTTGATTTGACGATTGTCTAATGGTCGATCTAATATTGAGACCAAGGTGGGAATACAAATTAGTTTGCTTATCATTAGGTGTTTTTATTTTAGTGTTAAGAACATCCAATTAATGACACTTTCCAGAATATAATTGAATTGTCTTTTTTAAAATAAATGATGGATAATAATCTAATATTGTGATTATTTGGTGGAAATACGAATTAGTTAGCTGATCATTATGTGTTTTTTATTGTATTGTTAAGAAAATCCAATTAATGACTCTTTCCGAAATTTATTTTTATTGACTTTTGTAAAGGATGCAAATTGTGATTATTTGTTGAAATACGAATTAGTTAGCAGATTTTTATGTTTTTATTGTATTGTTCAGAAATTCCAATTATTGACTTTCTTCGGATTTTATGTGAATTGATTTTTATTAACGATAGATCTAATATTATGATTATTTGGCTGACATACGAATGTCTTTATTGTAGTGTAAATAACATTAAATTATTGGCACTTTCCGGAATTTATGTGAATTTTCATAGGGATTTTTTCAACAACAATGTCACATAACGAAAATTATTGAAGTATTCCTTTTCGCAATGTTTGACGGAGGACAAAAATATGTCATTCCTCCTGGAAAACGACCCTTGTGTTTGGACTACTAGAATTGGTTTCTCGTATTTGAATTCATTATTATACGCGGTATTTTTTATTCGCCTTTATTTTGAAATTCTCCTAATATTTCCTATTTTGAAATAAAATACTGCGGTGCCAACATTTGGGAAGGTGCTGAAGTTCGAGTAACTAAACCTTAATTATGAAATAAATTTACGTGAAGCTTTTGCTGTAGTTACACGTTCGATGCTTGTAGAGTCAACATATGTATATATTGCTGATTATTTTAAACCTTCATAACATTGTAACATACACCTAAAACGGCATTTGAAGGTTTACCATATTCAGCATTGATTGTTTTATGAAACTATATATCACATGCGTATAATGTACTACGTTAGGTAGAGCAAAGGTTATTGTAGAAATATACCGCTAAATACATTATTCCTCGTATTATCATAAGATAATAATTATTGTGACATAATATATTCAGTTTTCATAAAGCTCAAAAAGCTATTATTCTCACACAGTATTAGAATTATTTTCAGCACTATTTAGATAGCTGCTGGTTAGAATATCTTTATGTACAGATTTTTTTTCTGTTAGTTTTGAAGGACTTATTTTTTTTTGTTTCTAATTATTCTTGTTGAATGTAAATATTATCATCGTTATTATACTACGTATTGTTAAGTAATAATAATTATATAATCATTGTTGTAGTATTAGTATTCCATGCTCATTGGATGGTAAAATTATAATTAGATTCGATACATTCGAACCAGGTTTAGTGGTCGCGATAACATAACATAACACTTAATTCGATATATCTGCCAGGCCGAATCCGGTGAACTGCCACGGACAGTGTAATAATTAAAAAATACATTCTAAAATCGTAAAACTCGTCTGTTTCTGTGCCTTCTTAAGTTTTTACACGATTATAGCCATAACTAACTAAGAAGTAAAATGTGTAACTAAATCAGTGCCTGTTTCCTACTGGTTGGTGTTCGAGATATATCGGTTCTAGTGTACTCGGTCTTTATATATTAGATTGCAGCCATATACCAAAATTGAATTAAAAACTTCATACGAAGTTTTTGTTTTGATATATAACATGTATAAGTGGTGGATATATAACCAATATTAACATTTTGTCGTTAGCGTAAAATAGTAACTTAGTAAATTTTCTAAGATTCTTTACAGTAATTTGTATTGGTACCAGCATTTACATCATAAGTTAGGTTGGTGCACAAGCCTGTCAATAAAATGTTAACACTACTTCTGCCCACGGCTTGCACATGTTTTACCAGGTGCCGCGGGCAGTTAGTTTTTATAGTGTGATCATATTTTCCACGATTGTAAATGTAATTGCCTATGCAATTTGATTTTTGATTATAATAAATCTGAAAAATATCTTGGTCTTTTATTTACACCTGTTATTTTACCTATTTTAAGACCTACATTACCTACATTGTTTTGTTACCCATCGCCAATAGTTCGAGGGACTAAATAAGTTACTTTCACCCGAGTGAACACTGTTATTTTCATTAAGTATTCAAGGAAATATAATAAATAAAAACGAGAAAAAAAATGAATCGAATTGCGGCTATTTTTTTATTCTATCTAGGACAGGCGAAAGCCATACGGCCTTGACTTTCGTATTTTTTTAGTTTCTGCATTTATTTTGCTCATTCTGCCATCATCATGGTTCAATAGTGATGTGATAGCTGTCAGTTGAAAACGATTTTCCCTAGGGCTGAAACTGGCTACTTTCCGAGTTGATCTTCTACTACAATACATGCCCTAGACTAGACTTACAGATTTTAAACAGTACTTGTAAACGAGGAAATAACAGCTGGTAATATAAAACAACATCTGCAGGAAGATACAAAAAGGCAATGGCATGGGTTTCTAACTTTTATTTTCTTAAAAAACATTCGCTTAGTAATAAACGTGTGTAAGTACAACCATATTTAGTAAACATATGTTAGTGCCGGTTTCTACTGTTTTAGTTTAGTCGCAGGTAGGTAGGAACTCTAAAACGGCCCACCTGTATTCTAAAATAAGTATCTATAGAAAAGAAAAGAAAAGAAAAATGTATTTATTTCAACTCAAACTTATTTCTATAACTTATTTATCTCTATAAGCCTATAAGTTTTCCACCTAAGTTGTTTAGTTTTTCTGTCGCCGCACGAGTTATTTTACTGAAGATTTTTCCGGGTACCTTGAAAATAAATGGAAATTTACAATACATTTAAAATACAATTCAATAACAAAGAAAATTACAATCAAGGAATAGAAACAAATTAAAGCTAGAAATAATTTAGCTAACTGCAGACAGTTGCAAACAGTCTAGAGGTAGCTCAATTGATCAACACCAGTCGGAAGCGTCCCCAAGACACTGGCTGGCCTCCCAACTCCTGGGGCTGATGTCATACCATGTCTTATGAACTCTCGAAGCAAATAAATACCTAGGTAGGTATATAATTATATACCAAGTGTAGAAGTCCAAGAACATACCAGAAATGTATATGTGTATGCTATATTATAATATAATATGTAGGTACTTTCATAATAATTAGATAAATTATGTGTAATAACTGGAATTAATGGATACACATATATTTCTGGTATTTCTTGGACTTCTACACTTCGAATACTTATGGCCCAGTCCAGATTTAGATTATAATTCAGTTTCATTAATGATACGTACCTCCAAAACAGAGTTGACGAGGTTGGACACACTGGAGGCGCCACCGACCACAGCTTGGCCTGCGCTGTAGAATTTATCACCGGTGTTACCATATTTCTCTTCCTCGCTTATCGTGTCGACGATAGGTTTTGGCTGGTGAAAAGGAAAACTCAATTAAGCCCGTACGATCTCTCCAATACGTCTTGCACATAGGTAAACAAAGATTTATTTGGGAGTGCTAGTTTTTTTTAAGACTTTTGAAGACTTTGAAGAGGCTGACGTGGATCCGGTCCATCCGGAATAATCCAAGAGGTGTTGGTGCTAACAAAGTATAAACACAATATACCTAATACTGTTCGCACATGTACGGCACGGGTGCATCTATATCTTGATGGTTTAGCACTAGAATAAAAGGTTTTTTTCAAGTGCCTTGTAAAGATCCAGAATAAAAATAACCCGTCAGCTAGTTCCACGACCTATAGGGGATAGGTACGATTGAAGTAATGGAGTGAATCGTCAAGCTAGGGAGCAAACTTTGTTTGGTAGTGGGAACGGCTGAACTGACTTAATGTCTAACTTGAAATCGATTAACCTCTCAAGCATTGACATGTCAAAATAGTTAAATATCAGTTAAATTCAAATAGACTAGCAGTGGTACAATCGAAGTCCAGGAATGGTCCAGGCTAGTTTTCAAATGTCAAAAATGAATAGATCTCGATTATCAGTTGAGTAAGACAATAACGCCTCAGGGCGAATTAATTAACAGTGAATTGGTTATATTGATTATACCTGAAATAATCCTGCGACTATATTTTGTATGTTTTCTTTGATAGACAGAGCTTTACTGCTAAATCCCTCAGTTTCCTGCACGGCCGTTTCGATCTTTGTGACCGGATCTGCAAAGGGCCCGCTGTTGTAGCCAACCTGTAAGAAAATCATTTGAAGAAGTAAAAGAACTGACACAAACATGGACCTCTGTGGCGCGAAGGGCAAAATCAAAGACGTAGAAGGTTAGTTTTTACAAATGTTGACTTAGAAGATAGATTATTTCATAGCTCCAAGGCACAGTTTTTGATATGAAATCAGCTTGGTAGGTACCTCCACGCGTTCCTGAGAAAAGGGATCTTGAAAAACAGACAAACGGATAACAAAGTTATCCTGTAAGAGTTTCTTTTGATGTACGGAACCCTAAAATTACTGTTTTAATGCTTTAATAATTATTCGTTCTGCAGCATCACCCAGCCCCAAGCTAAGCAGAGTTTATGTTATGGGTACTAGATGATTGAAATATTTAATATATTATACTTTTATAAAAATAAATGTTTATCATACATATTAAATACCCAGAACCCTGAAACAAATATTAGCAGATCGTACAAACATTTATCATCAGTCCGGAATCGAACCCGCAATATTCAATACCTATTCCAGGCGGAACTTTGCTCGCATTTAAAAATTCATATATAGGTATATTATTTTCTTTCATGATCAATATCAATAGATAATAAAGACATACTGTGTGACGAAGGGAGGAATAGTTTCCTCAACGATGCATCTTACATGTTTTACCTTTGACTCAAAAGCATCGCCTATAAAGTTGGAAGCCGCTTGCAGTTTGTGCGAGATGAAATTACCCCCGGATAATGCGTCTCCCCCTGGGTGATTCTCCGGGATAATACTTCGGGCAAATGCTGTGTCGTAGGCCAGGGGCACACTATCGCTGGAGACCACAGGCACATCTTCGGGCTGGTGGTAGACCGGAAGGTCGACGCGCACTGGACCATCTATTGGGAAGCCAAGGCAGGCGGTCCAGAAGCCAATCAGTGACATGGTTATGTATGCAGTCACTGAAATAGATTATTATCACTGAATAACTGAAAATTAATATGATTAGTTCTATAAGTAACTAGCGACTCGCCCCGGCTTCGCACGGTTTTATTAAACGTGTAAACCCTCTCTCGTACCTCTCTTAAATCACTATCTATTAAAAAAACGCCCATCAAAATCCGTTGCGTAGTTATAAAGAGTTAAGCATTCAAAGGGACCTAAGGATATAGGGACATAGGGACAGAAAAAGCGACTTTGTTTTATACTATGTAGTGATGCTGGACAATCCAAACAGCATCACCTAGCCCCAAGCTAAGCAGAGCTTGTGTTATGGGTATTAGACTAGATGACTGATATAATTAACACATACATTAGTTAGACATTCTTTATTATACATAGAAAACATCCAGAACCCCGGAACTAATATTTGTGCATCGTACAAACATTTGTCCCAGGTCGGGAATCGAACCCGCTAGCTCCTACGTCGCAGGTAGACTTTCGCCCACCGCGCCACTTCGGTCGTCCATTTTAAATAAATAATAAAGATATTGGTCAGTAAGTATATATATAAGTATTGGTCAATAAGCACAGATTATACAATGTGTATTTTCAAACCTTGATCAAACGAAATGTGCGGATACAGGACACATATTTAGTAATTTTATGTCTTATTTCCAAAAAAATATTATTTTTACTACGTTTATGTACCGATATTGTATTTTTACTTATTTTTTTAGCTTGTTAAACTATCTAGCTTTCAAATGCTTTCTACTTTGAATAAAATACACCAAAAATAAACGAAGAAAAAACGAGATGAAGTAGTCTTCATTTAAATAATTATTAAAACAGCTTTGTTTTTGAGATAGCTAACACATAATTTTTGATCCCGATTTTTATCGATAAATATGTGTCGTGTATCCGCAGATTTCGTTTGGTCAAGGTTCGAAAATACACATTGTAGAATTGGATAAAATTTACAGGATCAATTAACTAGACCTTACTCTTATATACTGGGCTGAGACACAAAAAGATACTCGTCTTAGCTAATATTATTTTTTACTTCCTGAAATCAAATTTCTTACAGTTACCTACCTGCGATTTTTCTAGTACTGTAGGCTAAAAAAAGGAAGGTAGGCTACATAAAAGATAGGTAGTTACATAAAAAAAATAACAATAAATGTATGTACCTTTATAATTAATATCTAGGTAATGTCATGTTTTTGTATTGTACTTATATCAGTCATCTAGTACCCATAACACAAAATCTAGTTAGCTTGGGGCTCCATGTTGTTGTGTGGATTGTCCAGCATTATTTATTTATTTAAATAACGTCATTGCCTTTTTCAATCCCTATGTTTGCTACACACACATTGGCATAGTTACCTATCTAAATTCAAAATAATCAGGTTTCCCATGAGTCGCAATACCAAGGTAATTATTTATTATTATTTAAATTTAATTTATTTCATTTTTATTAAACGAATTAAACGACCCCTATTACTGGCATAATTCATTAATAATAGAAAATAAAGATTTATTTCGGACAACATTAGAACAAGTCAAATAATATTTTATAGGTAACTTAATAACTTAAAAACTTAATAATATTAAAATCGGACAAATGTTGACGGACTTATAAATTAGGATATATGCACGAGAAAACAGAAGAATTGAAAAGAATCTCAATTTTTGAAGTCGTAAAAAAAATAAAAACCTTACTTTTGAGAGGTTCAATTTGCGGTGCGGTTGTATTGGATGCGCGCGCGTCGATTACTGGTGTTGCGTTGGATCCACTTTCACAACTTACGTCATGGGGCCTTGGCACTAGCACCGTGTGTACAGTCCAGCTAGGCCATACATAAATAAAAATAACTTGCAACTTAGGAACTGGGCCATACTTATTTATTAGGCTTAGTTCGCACGAGAGCTTATTAACGTCCGTTAAAAAACGTAGAACAAATTTTGATGCATTCTTGCAGCTATGGTGAAATGAAAAAAAGGGTGGTTTACTGTTAAACACCTCACCCTACATGTTGAGACAGCCGCGGTGACGCTGATAAAACGCGACGCTTTTTTATCGAGCAGTTTTGAAGTAAAAATGCGCGCCGCGCGCATGCTCCGATAGCATAAGGGTGTGTTTGTTCTCCCGAACTGCGTATTATGGAAGTGTAGTATCGTCCATTTTTTAAAACCATTAGATACCAGAATAATCAAATAAATTTGTTCAAAATTTCAGCCTGGTCCGTTCAGTAGTTTTTGCGCGAAAGAGGAACGAACATCCATCCATCCATATATCTATACCTATATAAATTACATATTATAATATGTAGGTTCATGTTTCTATCCTTACTGGGTATCCTTATTATTCCTTACACTAAATTACATATTGACAACCGATGTGGCGCGGTGGGCGAATCTCCGCCTACGACGACGCAGGAGGTTGCGGGTTCGATTTCCGTCTCGTAACAAATTTGAATAGAATTTAATTAGTTCCGATGGTCTGCGGTTTTTTCTATGTATAATTAAAAAATATCAACTTGTCTATGTACCTAATGTATTGTATTCACTGACCTGTATCTATACAAGTTGTATAGATACAGGTCAGTGATTGT
The DNA here is from genome assembly GCA_944547425.1 of Eupithecia centaureata. NCBI lineage: Eukaryota > Metazoa > Arthropoda > Insecta > Lepidoptera > Geometridae > Eupithecia > Eupithecia centaureata. The sequence goes on from OX155675.1 coordinate 12,004,285, forward strand.
ATTCAGTATATCAGTCATCTAGTAGGTACTCATAACACAAGCTCTGCTTGGCTGGGGGGGCTAGATGATGCTGTTAGTTAGTTTATTTATTTAATTATTATGTAAGAATAGTAAGGATTGAAACAAATAAAAAATTACCAAACTACACAAATTAGGCATTGAACTTGGCTTAAAAGACCTGAAATTCATTTTTCGTGCGTGTGATTAGATGTTGTACCGACGCACCGATCTTTCGCATTAACTTGTGCTGCATGTGCATAAGAATAAATAATAACTAGGTAGAAGGGACTCTTCTTTGTCCCAAAAGTCTCAAACGCCGCCATGTATACTTACCTGCTTCCCCCTTCACCTCGTTACGCCCGGCCCCTCTGTCGTCCAGGCGTGTTGCCAGGGTTGCCACTGCACTGTACCCCGCCCCGCGCCGCCGTCGCGAGTCGAGGCGAGCGAGAAAAGGTCAACGATCGATGCTCATGTTCTTTTGATAAGGTACCTACCTAATTAATTAGATAGGTAATAACTTACGAAAACATAATAATATTTAGAAAATATTACTTGCCTACCTCTCATCATCTTTGGGCAATCCATAAAAACTTAAATTTGATTTCATTTTATATTGTTCTTACAACCGATCACAGCACAATAACTTGACCGTGACGTCCTAGTATAGAGGTAGGTAGCTACACAAACATAAATCCGCCTGCAGCGTCGCCGGCTGTGACAGCCCCACTCAATATGCCCGTTTAACGTGCAGAATCGCGTAGGCTAATATCGTGCGTGACCTTGAGCGCGTTCGGCGTCCAAGTTTCTTCTACATTGTTTTTGGCTATTCTTAAGCTATGTGTGCGAGTGTTAATAATTTCTGAAGTTTTCATTTATGACCCCTGCGAAACTGGGGCGGACCGCTAGTGTAACAATGATTACACAAACTGGACAATAGGTGTGCATGTTTATAAGTACTTACATTTTTATATATCTACTACAAAACTAAGAACCATTTATAATTTTAATGTATAAGTACTGAAGTACTTACCTACAAATAGAATGTAGAGATTTTTAATGAAATAATGTGAAATGAAATTTAAAATTTTATTAGCTTTATTTGAAACTATGAAATATTACTTGCCTACATAATATGAAATAAAACGAAATCTAATTTTCATCCCATAAGTCAGTATCCTTGGGGTACAAAAATGAAACGTTTCCATACAAAAACTGACTGCGAAGCCGCAGGCAGATAAGTACCTACTTTGTTTCTATACTTTTTGCCAGATTGCACCTACCTTGTGCTGTGGGATAGCACACGACCTAGTGGCCTAGCGTATTGTTTTCTTATTGATGACTAGTTGACTAGCAAGAACTTCATTATCTAGAAATAAGTAGATACCACAAAGGTAGGTATACCTTCCTAATAGTTAACTAAGTCCATAGGTTCATTTATAATTAGGAAGGTATACCAATGTATCTACTTACATTACTACTTACCTACATTTGTTGCCACATAGGTCATAGTCATTATACTAATATTTGTGACTACAACGACGCCGTAATTAGTACCTACTTAGTGTTGTGAAATTATTAGAACGGCAGCATCAAGTCTAGGCTTAAAAATCTCACTTCTACCTACACTGAACTGACCACATTGAAAAGTTAAAGAATAGGTAATTAGAATAGGCTATGTTTAAAAAGCTCGCTTTTAATTGGTAGGTCCCTACGTTTTATTCTAAGCTTCCTGTGCTCGCGCCATAGAGTTCATAATTTCATGGGTTTAAAACTAGGATCTAAAAAAGGATATAGAAAAGGAATAAGTTATCGCCTATGTTCAAAACTCTGTTGTGCGGAACTCAATTCATTTTCGATTTTTCTAATTTCATTATTATGATACAACTATGCACCTATCTATCTACGTACGAAGAATACTTATCGTAATAGTACCTAACCATCCTATTTTTAAAGAATTGGATCCTAAAAGCCCCTTGCCTGGTTATTCAGCAAACAGAGCCTACTATTGTAGCAATTTAAACTCTATGGTTTTAAATATATTATTGCAGTAGAAAATTTGTGTAGTCTGCACCATGGATAGAAATGTACGTTTAGTCTCTGTAGATCGAGTGATCAAGATATATTTGATTCCATACCTAATATGATAGGTAAGTGTAAGTACTAAGTTAAAACTTAAAAACCTTTAGGTGTAGGTACTTAACTTAGGTAGGTAACTACGTGCGTAAATAAAAGACTGGAAGGTAGGTGAGTAAAGAAAGAAACAATAGTTTACACAAGCTGATCCTCATAACTATTCATAGTCAATATGAAATACAACCAAGTCATAGAACAGATACCCAGTAAACCATAAGTGGCAACTAGAGCTTCAGCTGAGGTCGTATTTATAAATCCGCAGTTATCTTTATCTTGATAGCACGACAGAGATGGGAACATGATCCCACCAAGCAAAGCAGATACGAAAATTATTGTGACCCACTTTCCGACTGCAACTTTAGCTGGAGATTTTGAAAGTATACCTAATAATAAACAAGTATTCGCGACTATGAGAAAAATCGACGCCAACCCGAAGCTCATAAGAATCACTTTTTTCGAACTTGGGTCCAATTCAATTTCTGCAAGATTTTTTAGTAGTTTTTCCACAATTCCGAACATGATGATTCCCGCTAAACCTGCTCCGCCTAATGCAAGTCCAATTGCAGCGATCACAAAACACCCAAAGCCCAGAGGGAAACCGAAAAAACTTTGCAATTCTGGCATTCCCATGTGTGTTTCTTGAAGCGCACAGGAGCAAATTTATGAAACAATATCCAGTTACTTAGGTATTTATATGAAAATAATTGTCACAAATTTATAAATAGTAGTACATAATAATATAAAGATATTAGAGATATTAAAAAAAAAAACTTTATCTCTATCAGAGATAGGGTAAATATGTTCCTTGATCAGAGAGCATAAAACATAAATCTACTCGATTTAGGGTTCCGTATCTAACTGAGAGACTGGAGACTGCTATAATATAATCACAGGAATGTAAATAGAATCTCATGAGCTGTGAGTGTAGCCATATCGCAGCTACGATACCTAGGGCGTTCAATGGGGTAGGTAGGTACATTTCCTGTATACCTACTACACCTGCTCGGAAAGTGCCTTAATCCATTTCCAACCATGAGGTAGAAAAATACATCATTCATGTCGTGTATACCTTCTAAATTCCTTGATGAAAAATGGTACCCAACTACGGAATTTCTATTCTCATGCATGTAAACTTATAAATCAATGCTGGTTGCCATATCTACCTGCTATTTAATTAGGTACCTAATGTATTAGGTATTATTCTTGATATTTGCTGAGTTTACTAGGTAATAGGTATTAATAGTTTAATTTATACCTATTCAGCAACATTACCTTCTTTTTAGTTTTCCTTTACTGTATGCTGTATAAAAAAACATAGGTACCTACTAGCTATCTACTCTTTATGACGACGCAACGAACAATAAAATTAAATACGTAGTATAAGCCCTGCAAGTTGATATTGCGATTGACGGCCATCTTGGTGACGTAGTCGACGTCTCACCGTCGTCGTCAGTACCGTTCGCAAGTTCAGCACGCGCTTACGTGCTTACGCGCATCGAGTACTTGTTATAGCTTTTTGTTTTGTTATCCTGTTTTATTGTTATTTTTGAGTTTTGTTGTTTAGTTTTGTTACTTGGTACCCGTTAAAATGAGTAAGAAATTAATTAACAGTCGTGCTCGTGATATGATAATTAAAGTGGACAATTATTTTTTAAAAGAGAAAGAAGACTCTAAGTTAGTTTATCCAAAATATAAACTGTACCTTAAAAAGTGCTTCGAACACTACTAAATACAAATATCCCTTATGATAAGATAAATTTATTTGCCTCAACATAATGTAGGATACAATAGTAGGTGTTAAACATATTAAATGTTTCAATTATGTTCTACCTTAAAATAAGGCATGCACCACAATGTCAGACATTTTAAACCCTAGCTTATTTACTTTTTATTAATTTTTTTTGCTATCTGTACTTTTTTGCGACGGATGACGTCACGCAGCTGTTATTGTGACAAGGTTCCATCGCAATATCAACTTGCGGGGCTTATACTAACAAGTAACTGGTACGAAAACCGTCGTGTGCAAGTCTGACTCGCACTTGGCCGATTTTACTTATAGGTAGGCACATAGATACTTTTTGAAACAGACTGTTTTGACTACTTTGCTCTATGAGAAAAGCAAATTCCATGGTTGGTGGAGTGCGTTTCACGAAAGAAGTCCCTTATACGGCTAGACGCAGCGCTGTAGTAGCGCGACCGAATGTTACCAGCAAGCAACCAGTCTAGTTATAGCGCCATGGCAGGTAGTAGATAGAGAGGGGTATATTCCAGGGCGACAATCTGAGTCCCCTGTGGTTTTGTCCTGAATTCACTCAGTACTGTAGGTATACATACTCTACTGAAAGATACAGGATATAGGTAGGTTATCCCTCCTCCTCATCATCCTTCGGAGAGATGGTGCGGTTATTTTTCACTTCTTCATTCAGGTCAGGTCAGGTCAGTGAGCATTCAGGACAGAAAGGCTGTACCTATGGGAAAGCAAAGAGCTGCATGGGATATTCTACAAGGTCCTCACAGGGCCTGATGTAGATCTCCTAATCTCAGAAAACTGGCTACGTTTCGGTGACCTCTTCGGGGAAACCGAAGGCTTTGTCTGTGCAATTATGGATGAGGTAGTTAAGATGAACAATTACCGAAAGTATATCAGGAAAAATGACAAGATCAGATCTTGATCAAGATCAAGAGAAGATATTTGTCGAGCGTGTTATCTTCCTGGGGAGACCCTTCGTCATATACTCTCGGATTGTTCGTACCTTGCTAACTCTCAGTACCAATGTACTAATAATGTAGGTACACAGACATAACCAAGTAGCCAAAATTATACATCAACGACTTGCTCTCCGATATGGCCTTACTGGTCCTGAAGTTCCATACTATAAGTACACACCGGCGCCAGTTCTCGAAAACAGCCGTGCCACGCTCTATTGCGACCGCTCTATCATTACAGACAGAACTTTTCTTGCAAATAAGCCTGATAACTATTCTACTGATAGACCGGTTAGAAAGACGGGCAGTGCTTGGTGATGTCACCACACCACATGATGTTAACCTCGTTCAAGCTGAGAAAGATAAACTCAGTTAAAATCGTGATTTGGCTAACGAGGTTGTCAGCATGTGGGATGTTGATTTTGCGACCATCATCGTCCCTATAGTCGTTTCGGTTAACGGTGTTATAGCGAAGAGCCTCGATAAGACAAAAAAAAGTCTCTCAAGAGACTGTCGTTACGAAGTTGGATCAAGGGCCAGCTTCAAAAAACGGTTCACCTGGATACGGTGCGTATCGACAAGAAGTTCCTTTGTCTAAATCAGTAAATCAATGTCTATAATTCTTTAGGCTTACAAAATGCCTGCCAGGACCTGCTTTGTCTTTCTTTTTCATCATCTTTTAGGTTAGATGTCACGATTATTATGGCCAAGGTAGGAAGGTACTTCAACTTGTCTATATATTTTACAGGTTGTCGGTTCATTCAGATCATGGAAGTAATAAACACTACAGGTTCAGATAGACTTCCGGCACGTTCACTGGTCCCTTTCCAGACCTGAATATCACCAATCAATATCTTTATTTCTTAAGGCTTACAAAATAAGCACTTAGACAAGTCAAATTTTAAATGTTAGGTACCTACCTACAAAATAATATATAAAATAAAGTGATAATTGATTTCCCCTTCGCTTCAATCTTTTGTCCACTTGTGGAAGAAGCGAAAAATAAACCACTAGCACGTGTAAAACTTATGTCTAAATTAATTACATGTTTGTCTAATAAATAATTAAAAACTACTGTCGGTGTGGAACTATGCGACATCTGGCCAAGCATTAACATCATTGATGTAATCTTTTGCAGTAAATATGCCTTAACAAGATTATAATTTATGTACTATTTAAATCTACGAATAGAGAGCTCAGTAGCTTTAGATGGAAGCTTATTATAGAAGCGTACACAATTGCCCACAAATGATTTCCCCACTTTTCGTAATCTATATGATGTTTAATTTGTTCTTGTTAAAAATTGTGAATATCACAATAAAAATACAAGACTGGTTGAGAGTCACGTGGCTTTAATTTATAAATTGCACGCACCGCCGTTTTTTGAAGAACAAAGATAGTTTAAATGTCAGATGTTTGTCCCCAAAGCAAAATACCGTAAGACAACAGTGTTCACATTCTGTTTTCTTTGTATTGTATACCTATTAGGTGTTCTCTTGCGTACCTACCCACCTTTCACAGATTTCCAGAAGTTTTCTCAAACCTATATTTTATACCTTCTTATTGTTGCAAGCAGCTCGTGTCGGTTGTGAATATTGTTTATTTTAAATTTAAATTATGAACCCTTTTTCATAACCTATACCTATTAGACCTACCTATACGATTTAGTCAAAATCGATATCATGATGATATTCCGCGATTTAAAAAATTCAGCCATCTTGGATTTTAAAACGGGCATCTTTTTTGTAATCAACGTACTTAGAGGTAAGGTCATGTGGGGTAAGAGGAACATACTTTACTTATTTAATAATATTTTGAGTTCTAGCTGCTCTATAGAATGTCGTTTTGTATTTTTTATAATAATAACGTATATTTATGTCTGTTATCTTTCCATGATCGAACATTCTACTAAGCTAACTATATTATTTATTACTGAAAAATGTTAATTTCTTAGGCTTGTCATTTTGTTCCCCTATGCCTGTTTTTGGGGGAAGGGAAACGGTTTGTATATATTGATAAATATAGTACCTCTGTTGATCATTCTACAACTATTTCATCTCTAAGAACTTTGTTACTTGAAAATGAATTTTATTCCGTTACAATAGGGCTTACAAAATTAATAATTGATCAAAAACGGAATTTGGGGTAAGGGAAACATATGTAGAGGCAGCGGTGGTAAACTAAAAAATCTTCGGATCGGAAAATCGGATCTTTAATAAATAATTACGCTTAAAGGAATACCTTGTAGAAGAAAATAAATAAATAACAAATAAACCCTTGAAAATAAAATGTTTATACGATGATCATACATAAAAAAATCCACTTTTGACGGACCTGACAGCCTCCAATAAGTTGTCATGAGGATATGACGCATTATTGGTCTTTCGCACATAATTTCTGGCCATTTTGTATTTTTCTGTAATCAAATCAATCATTAATAAATAAAATATCTATTATTTATCTTAGTACATACTGTTATAATGTTATTTTATTTTATTGTATTATTCATCTAAAAGGTTTATAACTCCTGACATCGGGAAAGGGAAACATATGTTACTCTTTCCCGGTTACGGTACGGGTTTCCCGGTTGCGGGTTCCCTTTACCCCACTTAGTGGTTTTTGGTTACGTTCTAAAGCATATTATATTTTGATAGTTTAAGCTAAGATTCTAAAGATTTCTGTACAAATAATCATAAATTAGGTTATAAACAACACTCACTGTCATTGGCATCTTTGTAAACTTTATTTTACTCATAAAAATCACTACCCACAAAATATGATACGCACTCGTGTTTTCGTAGTGTGACAACATTTTTTTTGTTTGTGTCATGGCGGCGCGTTGATGAGATGTAGTGGCATCTGAGTTTTTTTATTGGAATCACTTTATAACTCTGTTTTACCGATAGAGGGACAGCAGAACTGCAGTCAGTTGTTGATGATTTACAAGTACTAGTTTCCCTTCCCCGTAGTTCCTCTTACCCTACATGACCTTATATAAACACCTTAAAATACCTAATCTTACTATTATAATAAATGGCAAAGTCTGTGTGAATGTTTGTTATAATTACCTAATCTCCGTACTAACTAGGTAAGTTTTTAAATTAAATTTGGTAAGTAGATAGTACGGTTTCACGGTTAGCTCTGCTTTCCAACCACAGAGCCAACTTACAGGAAGTTGAAATACACGAAGGTGAAAACCTCTGAAAACCAAAAAGAATAACACCACAAGTTTCTGTATGTAATTTAGTTTAATAATAATTTTCAAAGAATGTCCCTTCTTAATACTAGCCTAAATTTTTAAAAACCTTGTGATGTAATAGTGACATGGTCTATAGTCGGTTACTAAAGTAAGCTTGTATGCAAAAACGGTCATTGGCAAAATTGAATCAAAACAGATGCAGAGCCATAATCAAGAAGTTGAAGTCGTATTCGAATATCACTCCCCTTTTTTCAAAGATGTTTGGAAAAGCTGTGTGAACCTGGCAACCAACTTTAAGATATTCATGTTTTTTTGATCCTATTCGATTGTACCGGGTGTGTACCCGATTGTACCGACAAAATTTTCGTTTGTACCCTAAGGGGAAAAAAGTTATGGGGAGGGGGAGGTTTTTCAACTGTCGCTTTTGACCTACGTAGGTAAAACGGTTGATTGGACTTCAAAGTTGAATATTTCGTGAAACTTAGGCAATACTATAGATAGACCTTGAAATCGCAAAAATATTTAAGGTTAAATAATACAATTTTAGGTAGAAACAAACAAAACACATGAACGTAAACATTAAATTATGTTGATAACATACCATATATTTTGTAAATCGATAAAGTTTGTTCAACAAATCATCAGCCAGGTTCTAGATAGGCATGTTTTTAGATAGATCTTGAATGACGTGACATAAATCTTGCTTAACTGGAAAGAAACAAACGGGTACAAACGATAAACTTTGACTTAAAGTATCAAAATTTTTCTAAAAAACCCATTTTAGGAAAAATCATCAACTTTATTCAACTAATCATGATCTAGGTTCTAGATATGCACGTTTTTATATAGATCTTGAATGACTTAACATAAATCAAGCTCAATTGGAGCGATACAAACGGTTACAAACGAAAACTTTGACTTAAAGTATCAAAATTTTTCAACAAAACCCATTCTAGGAAAAATCATCAACTTTGTTCAACAAATCATAATCTAGGTTCTAGATATGCATGTTTTTAGATAGATCTTAAATGAACTAACATGAATTAAGCTCAAACGAAAAATTTGGCTTACAAAATCAAAATTTTATCAAAAAAATCCATTCTAGGAAAATCGATCAAGTTTATCCAACAAATCGTAGGCTAGGTTCTAGACATGTATGTTTTTAGATAGACCTTGACTGAACTAACATGAATCTAGCTCAATTGGAGCGGTACAAACGGGTACAAACGAAAACTTTTACTTAGAGTAGCAAAATTTTTTAACAAAACTCAATCTAGGAAAATTCATCAACTTTGTTCAACAAATCTAATCTAGGTTATAGATATGCATGTTTTAAGATAGACCTTGAATGACTTAACATGAATCTAGCTCAATTGGAGCGGTACAAACGGGTACAAACGCAAACTTTTACTTAAAGTATCAAATTTTTTCATCATAACCCATTCTAGGAAAAAATCATCAACTTTGTTCAACAAATGAAGGGTGCAGGGGAAAAGTGATGAATGTCAATTTTACCTTAATTGGAGTAAATTAGATTCTTAGGTTCAAAGACTCATTGTACCCTTTTTCAACACTAACTTGAAACTAAATATAATATAAGTTTATAGGTTCATATTTATTGTAATGGTTGGAATTAAAATCAAAGTTATCAGACAATCAGTTTTATTAAAAATAAAAGTTGAAAAAAATGTGACTAAATAGTCCAATGAAATAATGATGAATGTCAATAAAAAAATGCTGAATGTCACACATGTTACATACACTATGCTTAGACTTGGCAAAGAATTCTGTTTTTGTTTAATCATCATCATCAATTACATTTTTTGTATTGGGTAGATTTAAAAAATAGTTTTTTGCCCCTTGTGAGCAGAATTTTGCCAAGTCTAAGCAGTCATTATATTTGGCTGCAGATATTGGTAGCAATGACTGATATAATTTTTGAGGATGTGTGAATTCATTTACTTGTAGTATTGGACCGATGTATCTATTATTGGTGATAACATTGGATACCCATGCACCATTATATGAGTCTCTGTGAAATATCAGTTTGGGTTTTTCTCTGTGTACTCTAATCTCTTTGTTTTAATCTCTTTCTTCATGTGTCGTAGCACGTAGCTTCTTATTGACGTCGGTAAGCCGCCCATGCCTTGGTCTTTTTTTGGTTTGTTTTTTATGTAAATCATTGAAGGATTCGTCTTCATTTTCAGAAACATCCATTTTTCGAAAACTGTCCCAAAATCTAACAAATAGGTACGAATTGTAATACTGCAACAAAATAATCTTGCTTCATAGAGGAAAAATCACTTGTCTTGCTTGACTGACTAGGAACTTGACAAAGTTGACACTGACAATCAAAACCCCGCCACCATACCATAAACAACCTTCATCTTTTTTTTACTGACATTCATCATTTTTCGCCGGTATTACAAAACTTTCATCGTTTTTAGCCTGTGCCCCTTTTTTCAACGGTCAATTACTCGGTGACACGTAGCGTTATTTGCATGTATTCCGATGTAAACGAAACTATTTTCCATGGACTTTCAAATGTTGCCATTAACAAAAAATCGATAAAAAAGTGACATCCATCGTTATTTCCTTGCACCCTTCAAATCATAATCTAGGTTCTAGATATGCATGTTTTAAGATAGACCTTGAATGATTTAACATGAATCTATCTCAATTGGAGCGGTACAAACGGGTACAAATGAAAACTTTGGTTTACAAAATCAAAATTTTATCAAAAAAATCCATTCTAGAAAAATCGATCAAGTTTATCCAACAAATCGTAGGCTAGGTTCTAGATATGCATGTTTTAAGATAGATCTTGAATGAACTAACATGAATCTAGCTCAATTGGAGCGGTACAAACGGGTACAAACGATAACTTTTACTTAAAGTATCAAAATTTTTCAACAAAACCCATTCTAGGAAAAATCATCAACTTTGTTCAACAAATCATAATCTAGGTTCTAGATATGCATGTTTTTAGATAGACCTTGAATGATTTAACATGAATTAAGCTCAATTGGAGCGGTACAAACGGGTACAAACGAAAAATTTGGCTTATAAAATCAAAATTTTGTCAAAAAAATCCATTCTAGGAAAATCGATCAAGTTTATCCAACAAATCGTAGGCTAGGTTCTAGACATGTATGTTTTTAGATAGACCTTGACTGAACTAACATGAATCTAGCTCAATTGGAGCGGTACAAACGGGTACAAACGAAAACTTTTACTTAAAGTATCAAAATTTTTTAACAAAACCCAATCTAGGAAAATTCATCAACTTTGTTCAACAAATCATAATTTAGGTTCTAGATATGCATGTTTTGAGATAAAACTTGAATGACTTAACATGAATCTAGCTCAATTGGAGTGGTACAAATGGGTACAAACGAAAACTTTTACTTAAAGTATCAAATTTTTTTAACAAAACCCAATCTAGGAAAAATCATCAACTTTGTTCAACAAATCATAATCTAGGTTCTAGATATGCATGTTTTTAGATAGACCTTGAATGATTTAACATGTATTAAGCTCAATTGGAGCGGTACAAACGGGTACAAACGAAAAAGTTGGCTTTCAAAATCAAAATTTTATCAAAAAAATCCATTCTAGGAAAATCGATCAAGTTTATCCAACAAATCGTAGGCTAGGTTCTAGATATGCATGTTTTTAGATAGATCTTAAATGAACTAACATGAATCTAGCTCAATTGGAGCGGTACAAACGGGTACAAACGAAAACTTTGGCTTACAAAATCAAAATTTTATCAAAAAAATCCATTCTAGGAAAATCGATCAAGTTTATCCAACAAATCGTAGGCTATGTTCTAGATATGCATGTTTTTAGATAGATCTTGAATGAACTAACATGAATCTAGCTCAATTGGAGCGGTACAAACGGGTACAAACGAAAACTTTTACTTAAAGTATAAAATTTTATTCAACAAAACCCATTCTAGGAAAAATCATCAACTTTGTTCAACAAATCATAATCTAGGTTCTAGATATGCATGTTTTAAGATAGACCTTGAACGATTTAACATGTATTTAGCTCAATTGGAGCGGTACAAACGGGTACAAACGAAAACTTTTACTTAAAGTATAAAATTTTTTCAACAAAACCCATTCTAGGAAAATCGATCAAGTTTATCCAACAAATCGTAGGCTAGGTTCTAGATATGCATGTTTTTAGATAGATCTTGACTGAACTAACATGAATCTAGCTCAATTGGAGCGGTACAAACGGGTACAAACGAAAACTTTTACTTAAAGTATAAAAATTTTTCAACAAAACCCATTCTAGGAACAATCATCAACTTTGTTCAACAAATCATAATCTAGGTTCTAGATATGCATGTTTTTAGATAGATCTTCAATGACTTAACATGAATCAAGCTCAATTGGAGCGGTACAAACGGGTACAAACGAAAACTTTTACTTAAAGTATCAAAATTTTTCAACAATACCCATTCTAGGAAAAATCATCAACTTTGTTCAACAAATCATAATCTAGGTTCTAGATATGCATGTTTTTAGATAGACCTTAAATGATTTAACATGAATTAAGCTCAATTCGAGCGGTACAAATGGGTACAAACGAAAAATTTGGCTTAAAATATAAATTTTTTATCAAAAAAATCCATTCTAGGAAAATCGATCAAGTTTATCCAACAAATCGTAGGCTAGGTTCTAGATATGCATGTTTTAAGATAAACCTTAAATGACTTAACATGAATCAAGCTCAATTGGAGCGGTACAAACGGGTACAAACGAAAACTTTTACTTGAAGTATCAAAATTTTTCATCATAACCCATTCTAGGAAAAAATCATCAACTTTGTTCAACAAATCATGATCTAGGTTCTAGATATGCATGGTTTTAAATAGCACTTGAATGACCTAGCTTAAATCTAGCTCAATTGGAGCGGTACAAACGGGTACAAACGAAAAATTTGACTGAAAGTATCAAAAATTTTCAACAAAACCCATACTAGGAAAAATCTTCAACTTTGTTCAACAAATCATTATCTAGGTTCTAGATATGCATGGTTTTAAATAGGACTTGAATGACCTAACTTAAATCTAGCTCAATTGGAGCGGTACAAACGGGTACAAACGAAAACTTTGACTGAAAATATCAAAATTTTCAAAAAATGTCATTCTAGGAAAATTGATCAAGTTTATCCAAACAATCGTAAGCTACATTCTAGATATGCATGTTTGTAGATAGGACTTGAATTTCCTAAAATGAATCTAGCTCAAATGGAGCGGTACAAACGGGTACAAACGAAAACTTTGTCTTAATGTATCAAATTTTTTCAAAAAAGCCCATTCTAGGAAAATCCATCTACTTTGTTGAACAAATCATGATCTAGGTTCTAGATATGCATATTTTTAGATAGATCTTGAATGACCTAGCTTAAATCTAGCCCAATTGGAGCGGTTCAAACGGGTACAAACGAAAACTTTGACTGAAAGTATCAAAAATTTTCAACAAAACCCATTCTAGGAAAAATCATCAACTTTGTTCAACAAATCATAATCTAGGTTCTAGATATGCATGGTTTTAGATAGATCTTGAATAATTTAACATGAATCAAGCTCAATTGGAGCGGTACAAACGGGTACAAACGAAAACTTTTACTTAAAGTTTCAAAATTTTTCATCATAACCCATTCTAGGAAAAAATCATCAACTTTGTTCAACAAATCATGATCTAGGTTCTAGATATGTATAATTTTAAATAGGACTTGAATGACCTAGCTTAAATCTAGCTCAATTGGATCGGTACAAACGGGTACAAACGAAAAATTTCACTGAAAGTATCAAAAATTTTCAACAAAACCCATACTAGGAAAAATCTTCAACTTTGTTCAACAAATCATTATCTAGGTTCTTGATATGCATGGTTTTAAATAGGACTTGAATGACCTAACTTAAATCTAGCTCAATTGGAGCGGTACAAACGGGTACAAACGAAAACTTTGACTGAAAATATCAAAAATTTTCAAAAAATGTCATTCTAGGAAAATTGATCAAGTTTATCCAAACAATCGTAAGCTACATTCTAGATATGCATGTTTGTAGATAGGACTTGAATGTCCTAAAATGAATCTAGCTCAAGTGGAGCGGTACAAACGGGTAAATGTAAAACTTTTTCTCCTGTTTGGCGACTCCCTCAAATTTTCGATAAAATTCAATTTTCATCCTCGTTTTATAGTGAGCAATTGAAATGCTTTTAAATCTAAGGAAAAACAATGTATCTCTTAACGACACAGCCATGACATATAACCAAACTATTTTTTTTTAAATAACGTTTTTTGCAAAGGACCTATTTTCGTTCAAAGCTTGTCAATTTACCTAAAACTCTGTAAAATGATTCCAAACTAGTCATGTTCTTACCAATTATGTTCTTCTAGAACATGATTTGTTGAAGAAACTTTGTCAATTAGCAAGAAACGGGAACATTTCAACAATTTTGAATCTTCTGGTCAAAGTTTTTCGTTTGTACCCGTTTGTACCGCTCCAATTGAGCTAGATTCATGTTAAGTCATTGAAGGTCTATCTAAAAACATGCATATCTAGAACCTAGCCTACGATTTGTTGGATTAACTTGATCGATTTTCCTAGAATGGATTTTTTTGATAAAATTTTGATTTTGTAAGCCAAATTTTTCGTTTGTACCCGTTTGTACCGCTCCAATTGAGCTTGATTCATGTTAAATCATTCAAGGTCTATCTAAAAACATGCATATCTAGAACCTAGATTATGATTTGTTGAACAAAGTTGATGATTTTTCCTAGAATAGGTTTTGTTGAAAAATTTTGATACTTTAAGTAAAAGTTTTCGTTTGTACCCGTTTGTACCGCTCCAATTGAGCTAGATTCATGTTAGTTCATTCAAGATCTATCTAAAAACATGCATATCTAGAACCTAGCCTACGATTTGTTGGATAAACTTGATCGATTTTCCTAAAATGGATTTTTTTGATAAAATTTTGATACTTTAAGTAAAAGTTTTCGTTTGTACCCGTTTGTACCGCTCCAATTGAGCTAGATTCATGTTAGTTCATTCAAGATCTATCTAAAAACATGCATATCTAGAACCTAGCCTACGATTTGTTTGATAAACTTGATCGATTTTCCTAGAATGGATTTTTTTGATAAAATTTTGATTTTGTAAGCCAAAGTTTTCGTTTGTACCCGTTTGTACCGCTCCAATTGAGCTAGATTCATGTTAGTTCATTCAAGATCTATCTAAAAACATGCATATCTAGAACCTAGCCTACGATTTGTTGGATTAACTTGATCGATTTTCCTAGAATGGATTTTTTTGATAAAATTTTGATTTCGTAAGCCAAATTTTTCGTTTGTACCCGTTTGTACCGCTCCAATTGAGCTTGATTCATGTTAAGTCATTAAAGATCTATCTTAAAACATGCATATCTAGAACCTAGATTTTGATTTGTTGAACAAAGTTGATGATTTTTTCCTAGAATGGGTTTTGTTAAAAAATTTGATACTTTAAGTAAAAGTTTTCGTTTGTTCCCGTTTGTACCGCGTCAATTGAGCTAGATTCATGTTAAGTCATTCAAGGTCTATCTTAAAACATGCATATCTAGAACCTAGATTATGATTTGTTGAACAAAGTTGATGAATTTTCCTACATTGAGTTTTGTTAAAAAATTTTGATACTTTAAGTAAAAGTTTTCGTTTGTACCCGTTTGTACCGCTCGAATTGAGCTAGATTCATGTTAAGTCATTCAAGGTCTATCTAAAAACATACATGTCTAGAACCTAGCCTACGATTTGTTGGAAAAACTTGATCGATTTTCCTAGAATGGATTTTTTTGATAAAATTTTGATTTTGTAAGCCAAAGTTTTCGTTTGTACCCGTTTGTACCGCTCCAATTGAGCTAGATTCATGTTAGTTCATTCAAGATCTATCTAAAAACATTCATATCTAGAACCTAGCCTACGATTTGTTGGAATAACTTGATCGATTTTCCTAGAATGGATTTTTTTGATAAAATTTTGATTTTGTAAGCCAAAGTTTTCGTTTGTACCCGTTTGTACCGCTCCAATTGAGCTAGATTCATGTTAGTTCAGTCAAGGTCTATCTAAAAACATACATGTCTAGAACCTAGCCTACGATTTGTTGGATAAACTTGATCGATTTTCCTAGAATGGATTTTTTTGATAAAATTTTGATTTTGTAAGCCAAATTTTTCGTTTGTACCCGTTTGTACCGCTCCAATTCAGCTTGATTCATGTTAAGTTATTGAAGGTCCATCTAAAAACATGCATATCTAGAATCTAGCCTACGATTTGTTGGATAAACTTGATCGATTTTCCTAGAATGGATTTTTTTGATAAAATTTTGATACTTTAAGTAAAAGTTTTCGTTTGTACCCGTTTGTACCGCTCCAATTGAGCTAGATTCATGTTAAATCATTCAAGGTCTATCTTAAAACATGCATATCTAGAACCTAGATTATGATTTGTTGAACAAAGTTGATGATTTTTTCCTAGAATGGGTTTTGTTAAAAAATTTGATACTTTAAGTAAAAGTTTTCGTTTGTACCCGTTTGTACCGCTCCAATTGAGCTAGATTCATGTTAAGTCATTCAAGGTCTATCTTAAAACGTGCATATCTAGAACCTAGATTATGATTTGTTGAACAAAGTTGATGAATTTTCCTAGATTGGGTTTTGTTAAAAAATTTTGCTACTTTAAGTAAAAGGTTTCGTTTGTACCCGTTTGTACCACTCCAATTGAGCTAGATTCATGTTAGTTCAGTCAAGGTCTATCTAAAAACATACATGTCTAGAACCTAGCCTACGATTTGTTGGATAAACTTGATCGATTTTCCTAGAATGGATTTTTTTGATAAAATTTTGATTTTGTAAGCCAAATTTTTCGTTTGTACCCGTTTGTACCGCTCCAATTGAGCTAGATTCATGTTAAGTCATTCAAGGTCTATCTAAAAACATGCATATCTAGAACCTAGATTATGATTTGTTGAACAAAGTTGATGATTTTTCCTAGAATGGGTTTCGTTGAAAAAATTTGATACTTTAAGTCAAAGTTTTCGTTTGTAACCGTTTGTATCGCTCCAATTGAGCTTGATTTATGTTAAGTCATTCAAGATCTATATAAAAACGTGCATATCTAGAACCTAGATCATGATTAGTTGAATAAAGTTGATGATTTTTCCTAGAATGGGTTTTTAGAAAAAATTTGATACTTTAAGTCAAAGTTTATCGTTTGTACCCGTTTGTTTCTTTCCAGTTAAGCAAGATTTATGTTACGTCATTCAAGATCTATCTAAAAACATGCCTATCTAGAACCTGGCTGATGATTTGTTGAACAAACTTTATCGATTTACAAAATATGGTATGTTATAAACATAATTTAATGTTTACGTTCATGTGTTTTGTTTGTTTCTACCTAAAATTGTATTATTTAACCTTAAATATTTTTGCGATTTCAAGGTCTATCTATAGTATTGCCTAAGTTTCACGAAATATTCAACTTTGAAGTTCAATCAACCGTTTTACCTACGTAGGTCAAAAGCGACAGTTGAAAAACCTCCCCCTCCCCATAACTTTTTTCCCCTTAGGGTACAAACGAAAATTTTGTCGGTACAATCGGGTACACACCCGGTACAATCGAATAGGATCAGAAAAACATGAATATCTTAAAGTTGGTTGCCAGGTTCACACAGCTGTTTGGAAAGTGTAATGCTAGATCTTAGCCTTTTTTAAACTGGATAATCTGGAGATACCCGTGTCCGTCAAGTTAGCAGCCCCACCATGGAATTTTAAGATCATAAATATGCCAATTAACTGTGCCGTCAATGCTGTATCCGGTGCCGCAAAGCATATAAATAGTGCTCCAGTACTTTAGGAGATATTGAGGGATTTCACTGTGGCTGCTATCTTGACGTCAAGCTGGCAGCCCCGCGGATTGTGAAGAAACCAAAGCTAGATTTAAATTGTGAACTATGCCAAATAACTGTTCCCATGTATATCTAGTTGTGCTGTAAAAATCAGAAATAGAGACCCTGTGGTTTATAAGATATTAGGCTCTAAACATCTACATACATTTGAGAAAACAGATGAGTACAAAAGTGTTTAGATTACGATTGCAATCAATCGCTAGATGGCGTTTATTGCAGCTAAAGTATTTGCTCGCCTAGAAATAATAATAGTCGTTTATTATTATTTCTGAACGAGCAAGTACTGCTGATGCCACAAAAGACGAACGAGGGGGTGATTATAACAGCGAGAGAATCAACTTGTGATCAAGGATTTTTTTAATAAATAATATTTTTGTGTTTGGTTATTCTTACACTTTCATTGTTGCTTTCAAAGGATCTTAGTCAATGTTTTTTATTATGATTTTGCCAATAATAAGCAAGTAAGTATAGAATTAAGTTTGGTTTTAGTGCTATTATAAGAAAAAAACATGTAACTACCGTTTATTCGCCAAATGTTAAAACCCTTTAAGTTTTAACAAATTTTTATGGAGGTAATGTTTTATGGCCGAAACCGATATTTTTAAAACCAAAATTCTAAAACAGTTCAGAAAAAGCTCAATTGTCGCAGCGTAAACAGAATTGTTTAAATTGACAGATACACTGGATAGAAATGCCAAATGGACACTCGCTCATACTACGGTTTATCCAGATAATTTTAGTTCAGAAGTCGGCCAAGTGTCACGTGACCGCTGATTGGCTGGTGTTAGAAGTTCATATTACAAAAATGGTGGGCAGTTAATATGGGCTCCTGCCCCCCCCCCCCCCCCCCCGAGGATTTACCTAGATACGGTATAAAGATATAAAATATATATTTATAGAAATGATCACATGGAAACACCCAAACCTAATATCTGCAATAATCTGCATGTAGATTTTACAAATATCCTTTTCCCTACTAATATTATAAACGCGAAAGTTTGTAAGGATGGATAGATGTTTTTTACTCTTTCCTGCAAAAATTACTGAACGTACCAGGATGAAATTTGGTCCAGAGATAGATTATAGTCTAGAATAACACATAGGCTTTATTTATCCCGGAATTCCCTCGGGTGAAACCGCGAGATAGGCTAGTTTGAAATAAAAATATTGAGGCGGGAATCAAACCCGCAACCTCATGACCGGCGAACCTTCTCCCGCCACTCAGGTCGTCGAACAACAAATTGCATTGGAAATTGATCAACTTTTTATTCAGTTTCCAATAACGCAACTCCGTCGTGCTTCATCTCATCACAATAATCAATAATCAATATCTTTATTTCTTTAGGCTTACAAAATAAGCACTTAGACAAGTCAAATTTAATTCGCCTCAATTTTTTGTCCACTAGTGGAAGAGGCGAAATAGAAACCACTAGCATGTGTATAAATACACAATTTATTTAGGCGCTGAAAAAACATTCGTTAACAGTAAAGGTCGCTGAATATAATTGTGTTAAAATTCGAGGAAAAACCATACCAAGCTGTAATGGATATCATTTCCTTAAACCACCTGTGGATTTAGTTACGTAGGTAGACTTGAACTTCAGTTTAAACATGTTTATCCTTTTCCTTACTAATATGATAAACGCGAAAGTTTGTTTGATTGTTACTCTTTCATGAAAAAACTACTGAACGGATTGCATTTAAATTTGCATAGACGTAGTTCTAGCCCTGGAATAACTCATAGACTACTTTTCATACCATAAATTAGTTCACCTGGGATTGAAATAGTCTTGAAATGTTTTCATAACGGTGAGTATCAATGGTAGTAATTTTTAGGTATAATTTATAATAAGCTTTTTTAAGGTTTAGTTTAAAAATCTGCAAAAGAAATACTTATTTGTCTTAGGTTACATTACATTTATGATACACACATTATATTATTATAGTACATTATATTTATGATATTATTAAATTTAAGTAATGCTAAGTTACGGTTGTTCTACCAATAAAAGCAGTAGGTATTTGCGTCATCGTCAGTGATGTACGTACACAAGCAATGTCTATCAAAGACGCCATCTAGCGAGTCTAGTTGCAATCGTAATGTAAACACTTTTGTACTCATCTGTACTCTCAAATGTATGTAGATGTTTTGAGCCTAATATCTTACAAACCACATGGTCTTTTCATTTCTGATTTTTTCAGCACAACTAGATATACATGGGAACAGTTATTCGGCATAGTTCACAATTCAAATCTAGCTTTGGTTTCTTCACAATCAGCGGGGCTGCCAGCTTGACGTCAAGATAGCAGCCACAGTGAAATCCATCAATATCTCCTAAAGTACTGGAGCACTATTTATATGCTTTGCGGCACCGGACACAGCATTGACGGCACAGTTAATTGGCATATTTATAATCTTAAAATTCCATGGTGGGGCTGCTAACTTGACGGACACAGATACCCTATAACTGTTGTGTTACCACTACCGTCATATTTTTTAAATAATAAATGTTGATAATATTACAGAAGAAATAGCTATAATGTATATGATTGAGATTATATTATTCACCATATTTTTCTTCATCTGTATCTATGTTAGATGTGGCTTAATTAATGATTTTTCTTTTATTCTTTCTATCAATATAAGTTTTTAAAAATATATTCCATCTTTTAGCAATTAAAATTATAAAGTAATTTTTTTTTTTATAGTTTAATTTGTCCATTTTTATGAACAGGCTAAAGCCATATTACAGCCATATTGCCTTGTCTGATGTTTATTTTATATTCTTAAGTTTTTTGTGTAAAATTACACGTCTTTACTGATCAGCCATCTTTCCGGAAGTCCCATTCTAAAGTAAACAGAATTTGTTAATTGTTAAGCAAGATGAACGAGACGTAAACAAACATGACAGACAACCCGCACGACTATGTAGCTAATTTATAATCAGCGTTGCCCACTGACCTCTATATATACTTGTATATATAGAGGTCAGTGGCGTTGCCAGAATGTTACTTTTGTAACATTTTACGTTACTTTTGACCCTCTCATGTTACTTTAATGTTACACGACTCAATATGTTATTTTGTGTTACTTTTAGGTCAATATAAATAAACTTGAAAAATATGTTTCGGCGACCAAAAAAATTGCGATATTTTTTTGGTCGCCGAAACATATTTTTCAGGTTACATCGAAACTAGTCGAAACGCATCCAAGAATGTTTTTGATCGTCATGTTGGCGCACTTGATTTTGTGGACTGACTAAGCGTGCGTTCAGACACGGTGGGGACCGCGCGATTTCAGAATCGCATGGAAATCACGCGGGTCTTATTTGTATGAGTTATTAAGTTATCTTTCAGACATAACCATTTAGAGCTGGTTCAGTTCAGACATGGCGGATTCCGCGTGGATGCAAATCGCGCGGTTCTAAACGCAAGTGTTCAGACAGGGGTGCGGATATTTGCGGAGTGTAGAGTGACAGTCCAATCATGGAAGTCGAAGAAGCAATATGTGTGTACTTGTTGCTACGTATAAAAAAAAGAAAGAAGAAACGACAGTATTGGGTGCATCCAATATTACGTGATCGGCTCACCCATGGTCAGTTTCAGGCTTTATATCCAAAATTAGGAAGTTTTGAACCAAAATTCTTCAATTATCTAAAGAATCCTCATTTTCTCCAAAAATCTCCACCAGCTCCTGCCAAGCTCCGTTTCTAATAATTTTATTAGAATATTCTGCACATTGGATGTCCCACAAAACAGATCTTTTTCCACCTCATCGATGAATAGCTCGGTGTCGAAACGGTCCATGGCGAGAAAGACCTGCAATATGGGATATTCAGTGTGATGATTAGGTACTCAAATAAAATTATCAAGAACCGAGCTTGGCTGAGTTGGTGGAGATGTCACTTAATATTGGGTGCGACCAATACCGCCTTTTCTTTTCTTTTTTTTAAGGAGCAACCACATTCACACAACACACTACAACCCACTTCTTCGTTGACCTCCATTTTGAAACTGATGCTATACCCGCACGAAAATCGCATACTAACCGCGGTGTCTGAATAGCATCAGAATTTTGCGATTTCAAACCGCGCGATTTGTAAACGCACGATTCCCGCATGTCTGAACGCACGCTAACTGACTGATGCGACGTCCGCGCGAAAATCTGTCACTTTATTTTTTTTTTATAATGCTGGACAAACAAAAAAAGCATGTAGCCCCAAAGTAAGCTACTCAAAGCTTGTGTTATGGATACTTAATAACTGATATACCTAGTACATTACATGTATACTTACATAGATAGATATTTTATTGTATATAGAAAACAACCAGACCAACGGAACAAATTTCTGCCGATCATAAACAAATTTGTTCCAAGGCGGGAATCGAACCCGCAACCTCTTGCGTCGCAGGCGGACTCTCGCCCGCTGCGCCACTTGGGTCGTCGTGAAGTGATCGCGATTTTTTCGAAGTTGTGTACAATGGGACAGGACAGATAACTTTATTAGTTTTAGAGTAACTAAACTAGTTGTAAAGTACTTTATGTCGTTTTCCACATAACATAAGGTAATGTTACTTTTCTCGGGAAAATGTTACTTTTTGAGCTGTCTCATGTTATATTTGACTACCTGCCACTGGCAACACTGTTTATAATATGTCCAACCACAGAACAGAACCACTATAAAAGAAGTTGAAAATTACGGTTAAATAAACTTCTGTCTGAAAAATCAAAGAAAAATAAAAATACATTAGTTGGTACCTAACTAATAAAAAAATCTGTGCGTGCTCCAATAACACTGGAGACACCTGGTAATACGCACACTTTTCTGATGTTGTTTCACCACCACAGTAATATTTTTATATGGTTGGTATTAAAAAAGTTGAAACCATCATAGAAGGTTGTATGAGTTTATAATACGGAGCGAATGCAGAGGTTTTCAACCATAGTTAATAGGAAAAATATAAAAGGAGTATTCGTTGCTATTTCTACCAGTATCAGTCTGTCCACGCATTGTATTGAAAAGGAGCCGAGTGCCCAATATGGGTCGTCTCAACAACTCGTTTCTTTGGGGAATAATATTTGCATCGGCAACATGGAGTGTTATTTTGTACTTGTATTGGCTTTTAAACATGACTGGTAAGTACAATATACTATCGGCCTAATACTCAAAATCAAATATATGTAGTGCTTCTGTACCTATTTGCTTTCAACATACTGCTGATTATGAATGATTTTCAAAACCTTTGAAATTATTTAATCACTCATTGTTTTAATCTTGTTTGCTTCTTTATTATATTCTCCAATGGTTTTAGGGCAACCACCTAATCATAAGGAAGACATATTTAAATACAAGCTCGCAGACATCGCAGCAAAGAATTATGTTAAGAACAAACATAATTCCATTGCAGCTCATGAGGACTTGATGAATGACAGTCCAAGACTTGATAAATACAGTGGCAACATGTGGAAGTACCACAAAGCCAAATTTGACTATGATGGAAAAATTAAGTACAAAGAGAAATATGTTAAAGACATGGCTGAGGACATTCCGGCAAAGCCTGATAAAAGCCTTGGTCAGTAATTCATTACCTCCGTTCCTTATCTAAGCCTGGTTTTTTATGAATTGCCTTAAATTTAATAAACTTAATTCTGCTAACCATCACTTTACTATGATTATGGTATTGACACATAATTTTCACATAGAAACCTTAGATAGAAAAACCAGATATGTATTCTATATGGACTGTGTGGTTGTTTTCTTGGAGAGAATTATATATATAGTTACATGAATTTATGTAGGATGTCAAAACATGTCATTCTGTGATGATACCATAAAAATAATAAAGCAATTACTTAATTTAGCAGAATCTATATACAACATAACTACATGAGTTGATAAGCATATTAAAACAAATGTTATGGACTATTCACAGAAACTCAGTATGGTCTGATTCACAATTCAGAAGACATAAGAATCCGTGACAAAGGATATTCTGTGCATGCATTCAATACACTCATATCACAGAGAATTGGTAATCAAAGGGACTTGCCTGATACAAGAAATGAACAGTAAGTTTTGATAAGATTATAGGAAGTAAATATGTATTTGGTTCTTAGTTATCTGTGATCGCAGAAGTAAAGTTTAGAATTATTAAAGGTAAATATATTTTTCTAGATGCCGAAACAAGCAGTTCCCTGCAAAGCTACCAAAAACATCAATAATTATCTGTTTCTACAATGAGCATTTTGAAACCCTTATGAGGTCTATCCACTCGATATTAGATAGAACGGACCAACGCCACCTCAAAGAAATTATCCTTGTGGACGATCACAGCGATCTAGAAAACCTTCATGAGAATGTTCAAAAAGCAGTAAATGCTTTAAATAACAAAATACACAAGGAATATGATACTCTGGAAATTAACAATATAGATGGTGAGGATAACATAGTCGATTACATAAACGATGACAATAACTTGGATAAGAAAACAACAGACAAAAACTATGAGAAGTTTTCTAAGTATGGATTTAGTTTGAGGCTTTTGAGAACTACAAAGCGAGAGGGTTTGATTAGGGCGAGGATATATGGTGCTGATAATAGTGTGGGAAGTGTAAGTATTTATTAAAAAATATATTTCATCCTGCCAATATTATAACAGTGAAAGTTTTATAGTTCTGAGAGTACCTACTCAAACATCAAATAACAATTTTCGTTACTCTTGCTTCTACTTACATGAATAGATATTAATATTAAATCTTACTATAAGTTCACTAACAGCACCTCTTTCTATTTATGCATATTAACTTACGAATAACGGTGCCGGTTACACTTTTAGAATTAAGTTTATTTGAGATTTCCTATAGTTAATTATTTAAGTGTGATTGTTATCCTGAAGAGATAAAAATGAATAAAATGAAAGAACATCAAGCAATGGGTTAGGAGAATCATAATAGAATATTAAATCAAATTCCAATCATAGAATTACCCAACCCGAATGCAAACAATCTACAACCTGCTGTGCGATTACGCTAAAACCACCCATTCAAAATTGACATATGAAATCCCTTTTAATGGCCTTCGTAATTTGAAATTGTATGGAAAGGACGCGCGCGATGGTCATTGTAATGGCGCAAGAATATCAATTTGGATGGGCGGTTTTAGCGTAATCGCACAGCTGGGCCTAACATACTTGTAACCTGGATGCGGAAATTTGCCCAGAAACTGGTAAACAGGGGGCTATGACTCATAAAGGAAGTAGATAAATTCGTCTTATGGTATTGTAAACAATGTTTTTTTTTAGGTTATAGTGTTCCTGGACTCACATATAGAAGTGAATGTTGATTGGCTGCCCCCACTGCTAATGCGGTTGGCTGAAGGTGTCGATGGTATGAATGTTAGGTATGTTGCTTTGTCAGTATCATCACTGTGTGTATTTAGTAGGTATTTAACATTATTCACATGTTTACTTTCATTTCATTATTTTTATAACTTACTAGCGACCCGCCCGGCTTCGCATTGTATTATACGTATAAACCTTCGTCTTGAGTCACTCTATCTATTAAAAAAAACCGCATCAAAATCCGTTGCGTAGTTTTAAAGATTTAAGCATTCAAAGACAAGGATATAGGGACATAGGGACAGAAAAAGCGACATTTTTTATACTATGTAGTGATTATTTATTAAAATCATTTAGATTTTTTTCTAAATCTCATCTTTATAAATGTGAAAGTTGGGATTGATGGATGGATGGATGGTTACCTCTCCAAAATTACTGAACTTATTGGGTTGTAATTCTGATTAGACGTAGTTCTATGCCTGGGATTAAACAAATGCTACTTTACATTATTTCAAACTGGCGAAGCCGCGGTCGCAGTTAGTTAGACAATATTTCTTGAAAAATATAAACAAACAACTAACAACAAACACTCAATTTGAAAATACTAGTCCAATAATAATACTTAACATTACAGGTACTCCCGGCGAGCTGTGACGCCTATCATCGACGTGATTAGTGCCGACACATTCGAGTACAACCCCAGTCCTCTCGTCAGAGGTGGCTTTAATTGGGGCCTACACTTCAAATGGGACTCGATACCTCCTGAAACGTTCATGGGTAAACTCAATTGCCGTATGTTGGTAGGGGGCCCACCCCAGAGACGTTAGCACTGGTCTGTAGGCATTTGAGCGGGTCTTGTTTTTTAGTAGGATCTATTTCCGCCTGAATAGTTAATCTAAAAACGCCAATGGCAATGCAGCAGAACCGACTTGAGTCTTTGGCGCTGAATAATTTACTTCAGGAGGCGGGTGATGAGGCTGCTCCAATGATTTGAATTTTGCTTCCTCTTTGTTTCTCCAGTACCTCAACATTAAAACAATTCAAACTTGTGCATTCATAATATAAGGCGAAAGCTTGTAATTATTACTTTTCTTTTTATAAAACGCCACTTATTTGCACCCACAACTCTCTGTAGCATATGCAGTAAAGCTGAAATATTAACGATTGTGAAAGACTCCTTGTAAGGATTAAAAAAAAGGAATGCTTCTCGTTCATGAATCTATACTTCTCAATAGACCACAAATACCGTTCAGTAAAATATATGAGCAACTATTATCTGCCCGCGGCATCGTACCCGTTGTTTATATGGAAACGTTTTTGGCCTATTTCTATCCCGTGGATACTGAAATAAGGGATGAAAAGATTTTACTACTATATCAGGTTACTAGCAACGCCTCGCGTTTTCACCCGTGTAGTTCCCGTTCCCGTGGGAATTCCGGGATAAAATATAGCCTTTGTGCTATTCCAGACTACAATCTATCTCTGTGCCACATTTCATCCAGATCCGTTCTGTAGTTTTTGCGTGAAATAGTAACAAAAAGCCATCCATCTATCCATCCATACTTACAAACTTTCGAGTTAATAATATTAGTAGGATATATGTATTTGCGAATGTGCTAATGAGATATTTATTTCAGATAAAAACTACACAAAGCCGCTTAAGTCGCCCACCATGGCTGGAGGGCTGTTCGCGATATACAGGGACTATTTCAATGAAATCGGCAAATACGACCCGGGGATGAATCTGTGGGGCGGAGAGAACTTGGAAATATCGTTCAGGGTATGTTTCTGACAATATTTTAATGGATAAAGTATACAGACATTATCCTATTTGACTGGATAAGTTTGTACGATTGATCTGTCTATAGATAAGACTCATCCTTACTAACATTATAAGTAAAATAAGTAAATCAATATCTTTATTTCTTTAATCTACAAAATAAGCACTTAGATAAGTCAAATTTAAAACTATAGGTAGGTACATAATTATCGAAATAATATATAAACATGTAAGTTTGTATGGATGGATGTTTGTTCTTCTTTCACGCAAAAACTACTGAACTGTTCGGAATGAGATTTGGAATAGACGTAGTTCTAGCCCTAGAATAGCACATCGGCTTATACTTTTTTATCTCATAAATCAGTTCCCACAGGAAATAACCTTGAAACAATTCCAAAGAAATACGCGTGCGAATCCGCGGAGAGATGCTAGTTATAAATAAAACTGCACGTAGATAAGTATTTGAGTTTCTGTATTCCACCATAACTTTTAAATGCTTGAATAGTTATAATACCTAAGGCGTCCGATTCAGACCGGAGACCGCCGCGCCTAAATAGCTTGCTATTTATAATAATAAATAATTCCGGACAGTCCACACAGCATCATCTAGCCCCAAGCTAAGCAGAGCTTTTGTTTTGGGTACTAGATGACTGATATACGTAATACAATACATTACATAGATGTATAATTTTTATTATACATAGAAAACACCCAGACCAACGGAACAAATTTCTGCAGATCTTACACAAATTTGTTCCAAGAAGGGAATCGAACCCGCAACCTCCTGCGTCAGAGGCGGACCTTCGCCCACCGCGTCACATCGGTCGTCAATAATATTGTTCGTCTTAATGTTATTTATCAGATATGGACATGCGGCGGTTCGATAGAGATAATGCCGTGCAGCCGGGTCGGTCACGTGTTTCGCAAGCGGCGTCCTTACGGCCTGGGCCTGGAGGATCAGACCACCCACAACTCCATGCGGATGGCGCGAGTCTGGATGGACGAATATGTGGTGAGGACATACAGATACATTATTTACCGTGTGAGACATACTACTGGAGTTTCTCTGAAGGATAGGATTCGTAATGAATACATCCGACAGAGAACCAAAGTTATCGACATAGCTCAAAGAATTAGCAAGCTGAAGTGGCAGTGGGCCGGCCATATTTCGCGAAGAACCGACCACCGTTGGGGTAAACGTGTTCTTGAGTGGAGACCGCGACTTGGCAAACGTAGTGCACGCGCCCTCCGGCTAGGTGGAATGACGATCTGCGAAAGACTGCTGGCAGATGCTGGATGCGTCAAGCTGAAGACAGGGCGCTATGGCGCTCATTAGGGGAGGCCTATGTCCAGCAGTGGACTAATATGGGCTGATGATGATGCTCCTCTTGGCCTCCTTCTCGAAATTGTTTTTACCTAACTGCATAATCTGCCCAAGGTAAGTATACTCGGAAACAATTTCGAGAAGGTGGCCTTCTATGACTACCGGTCCCAGATCAATTTGGCAATTGGTCATGACTTTGGTTTTTTCCAAATTCATGCCAAGACCGATGCGTCGCGAGGCTGAAGCTAGGCCGTCCAGCATGTGGGTCAGCTCCTCTAGCGACTCCGCCATTAAAACTATGTCATCAGCGAATCGTAGGTGTGAGATGTAATTGCCGTTTATGTTTATGCCCTTACCTTTCCAGTCCAGAGTCTTAAACATATCTTCCAATGCGATATGACATCCCCCTGCCTCACTCCTCTGCGCAATTGGATGGGTTTAGACTGCTCGTCCTGTACTTGGACACTCATAGTGGCGGCATCGTAGAGACATCTCAGCACCTCGATATAACGATAGTCTACTTGGCATCGCTGTAAGGATTCCAGAACAGCCCAGGTTTCGACAGAGTCAAAGGCTTTCTCATAGTCCACAAAAGGGAGACACAGGGGCTGATTATACTCTTCGGACTTCTGTATAATCTGCCTCACTGTGTGAATGTGGTCTATGGTGCCATATCCTCCGCGGAACCCGGCCTGTTCCCACATGTAACTATCAAATATCATATATAATTTTTGATTGAATTCGTGTTCTGATACGCACATACACTATACGAAACATGTAACGGGCAATTTAAATATATCCGATATTTGTCAAAGATAATTATCAACATATATCAATGATAATTATCTTTGAACCCTGCAAAGAACCATTTGGTAATGAATTTATTTTCTTGCTTCTTTCTTTGTTGTTTACTAGCGACCCGCCTCGGCTTCGCACGGTTTTATTATACGTATAAACCTTCCTCTTGAATCACTCTATCTATTAAAAACCGCATCAAAATCCGTTGCGTAGTTTTAAAGATTTAAGCATTCAAAGGGACATAGAGACATAGGGACAGAAAAAGTGACTTTGTTTTAAACTATGTAGTGATTTTCACAGATGAGAATAAGAACAAAGATCATAGCAACCTACAGTTAGAATAAGAAAATACTGCTTACCCTTAAATTTTTGATTTCATTCCAGGGTAAAGTGATATCAACGCACCCAGCAGCAGCGTACGTTGAGACAGGGGACTTGTCGGAAAGGAAAGCTCTTCGGGAGCGGCTACACTGCAAGCCTTTCAAATGGTACCTGGACCAGATCTACCCTGAACTCGAGGGCAAGGCGTCTCAAACCCTGAAGAAGAAGGTCGCTTCGCTCAACGACAAACGCCAGCCTTGGCGATCTAGGTAATTTACACTCGCAACGCTAGTGACTATTCTTGACTGCTGTGCTAGATCGAGAGCTCGCGGCTTAGCTGCAAGCCTTTCAAATGGTACCTGGACCAGATCTACCCTGAACTCGAGGGCAAGGCGTCTCAATAACTGAAGAAGAAGGTCGCTTCGCTCAACGACAAACACCAGCCTTGGCGATCTTAATAATATACACTGGCAACGCCAGTGACTATTCTTGACTGCTTTGCTAGCTCGAGAGGTCACGGCCTAGCTGCAAGACTTTTAAATTGTACCTGGATCTGATCTACCCTGAACTTTCCAGGCTATTACTATCCGATGGGAATTGATTAATGGGATGAAATGTAGCTTGTTTTATTCCAGGGTTAGAACTAAGTCTTTTAAAAAGTTCAGCTCGATACGTACAGAAGTTGTTGCTTGATAGAGTAACAAACATCCAAACATACAAACTTTCTCCGTTATAATACCCATTAGTAAGGATGTTGAAACAACTCATGTTTGATGCTTTCAGAAAGCGGAACTACACAGACTCGTTCCAAATCCGGTTGAAGAACACATCATACTGCATCCAAAGCTCAAAGGATATCAAATACAAAGGGAGTCGACTCCAACTCGCAAGCTGTATTAGAACTATCAATCAGGTAACATCAGGAGTTGCACACATTCGGAGTTTTGCCTCACTCAATGACTATGATTTGCAGAAAAGATTGGTGAAACATGATTGGCAGTAGGATTGATGATTCCAGTATTGGCAGAGAAAAGGTTTTAGGTTAATGTACTTCTATCTCCGCATTTGGGATCCATTTCGTCCATTAGACGCAGGTTAGACTGTTCCATTTTTAACCGACTTATTCTCAAACCGAACTCCAATTTTTGCTGTCACTTAGCTAGTCTGCTCTTGACCTCAATTGCATCCTCCCTGATAAGAACAATGTCATCGGCCAACAACATGCAACAGGTTGCCTGTATCTCAGATGTTAGTGCATCCTTAATCAGGATAAACAAATCCCCTATTTGAAAGATCCCTCCGGCGGTAACATCGGCTTCGGACCGGAAGTACGTACAAGTTCTACTGTAAATTGAATGTATTAGCAGCAGGTATTTTCCAGGCACTACCTTTTTTTGCAGTGCCTACCACAGAACCCCAAGGGGTACTCTATCGTATGCCTTCACTAGGTCAACGACCCCCATGTGCAAGTTCACGTAGCACAATTGGCAAAGTGCGAATATCTCACTCTCCTCTCTCATTCTTTCGCAATCATTTTGTCGCATACTTTCATAGTGTGACATGAGCTTTATTCCCCGATAGTTGTTGCATTATAACATTAAATTATTGTTGCAGATGTGGTTTGAAACGGACCACCATGAGCTTATTCTCGGCCGCACCCTATGTCTGGACGCTTCCAACAATGTGACCCCTTTGCTGGCCAAATGCCACGAGCTAGGACGCTCGCAAGAGTGGAAACATAAGAGCGGTGTAAGTATACCAAGCTGCCGTGCAGTCTATCATGACACGGTTTTTACTTCGTTTTCGAAACTTGAAATCAATAGCTACTCGAAAATTCGTTCGCGAATTTAAAAATAAAGTGCAGGAAATTTATTTACTACGTTTAGGAGATGAGAACGATTACCAAAGAAGCGGGTGACATTTCATCTTAATCTGTGTCGATCGAACAAAAAGATCAAATCATAAAGACTTTTCGTTGCGGGTCATGGAGACCTATGACTTGTCAGTCGTGCAGTCTATCGTTCGATCGTTCGTATTTCTCGGGAAACAACTACAAAACAAGTATCTTAACATTCAAGCCATAAGGTTTACATTTGTTTTACAGCAAATTAGGCATGATTTAAACTAGCGGTTAAACGCCCAAGGCCGCAAGGTCACGGGTAGCGAGTAATCGATTGATCGTTCGGTTTTATCGGGAAAAAGTACCTTAATAATCACATCATAAGGTTCACTATTTACCGCAGTTAAAAGATAAAAAAGGTTTTTTTGCATTTTCCAGGCGGGCGCTGCGGGTAGTCCAATCTACAGCACTGCAGCGGGAATGTGCCTCGGCGTTGATCGACCCTACCGCAGCGAACAAGTCATCATGGTGATATGCAATAATCAGTCCACCAACCAATGGGAATTCCTAAGGTCATAAAGCTCAAATTACTATAGCATGTATAAATCTGGCTTATGCCAATAAACCCACAAAAAAAACGACATATTGTATGTACGACTAATACCACATTCCGATACAGTTTTACCCTTTACAAACGCCAGCTATTTTTATTCTTATTTTGAAGAATTTTTAAAGTTGTTTCTATAAAGTCAGCATATTGTTTGATAGCTTTCCCTCCTGTTTAACACTTCTGGGTCTGGCTCATTGTTCCCCGCAACTTTCCTTATCTTATCATATATTCGGTTGGTTGCAAGGTGTTGCCCTCATCTATGCCAGCGTAGCTCTGATAATTATAAGCACCACATTATTTAGATAATGTCCTTTCCTTATTTATATATTTTTGATTAGTTCCGTCCATTTTTTTGAGATTATTAATCTAGAAACATTCTATTTATTTTATTTTTACGTGTCCTTTATCATAATTATTGGTAACCTAGAAATACGAACAAACGAATCTCAGCAGAATAATTTCTAGTTTTTCTGTAAAATCGATGATGTAAATGTGTAAAAACCTTTAATCGATATCTATACGAACTCACTCTTTCTGTCTCTCTCTGTTTAAATAAGTGACAATCTTTTATTTCCATTAGTGGAATAATTTTGATACCATAACCATAATAGTACCTACCTTAACATCAATGGATCTTCGATTGAATTTTGTGTTAGATCGATTCCTGGGTTTCTTCGATGCAAATGATTTTCACATAACCGTTAATCATGCTAACAGCCTCAAATTAAATAATCATGCATAGAAATATGTTACAAGATGAACATATCTAATATTTTAAACAATATACAAATCATTATATTTCTTATAAATGTATATTAAATAAATATGTACCTTTCGATACGTTAATAAATATTAATATATTACCTATTAGGTGAAAGTAACTTGTATAGTTGAACAATTCACAAAACAAAAATACTGAGACATAAAAAATAATCACAAATAAAAACAATAAATAAGTACATAATATATTTATTTATGTGGGTAGTATTCAATATCTATAAAAAGAATACTGTGAATTTTTAAAAGATCTGAAATCATGACTTTATGCTGGTTTATGTGAAATTATTTTAATTTATGATTTTTTTCTAGTTTAGTTCATAGGTTTGTTGAAGCTTTAGATCTGTTATCTATAGTTGTAATACATAGTTATTTCAAATCTCAAATGAATGCTCATAAATAGTTTCAGTTTATTTATTTGCACACAGAACACTTGGTATGCTTAGTCAAATTCCAATCAATCAATCTTCAAAAAATTCCAGGCTTTATGATTAATCTTCCAATTAATCATAATGCCTGGAAAATGCAAAAACAGGCGTTTGAAACAATAAAATTAACAAAACTATCGAATGTTAAGAGGCCTTGTCAGTAAAAATAAATTTTACAATCACAGAATCAGGATATTAATGGTATGTAATATAAAAAATGTTATATACACACTCTAAAATTGTTTCTTATATCGTAGGCTTTAATAGCTGACATAAAATATAGTAACGCAATGTCTGTGCCAAAAGGAAGGTAATTGTCGTTTTTAAACAGAATTATTAATCTAAAATCAAATCTTTTAATTAATAGTAAAACTGAAGTGAAAGGTTTGTCGAATTTGACCTTTAGAGTTATGCGTATCCATAAATTTTTGATACTTATACCTATTTTTGATGTCAAATATACTAATTTTTATATTCTTTATGTACTCGGTTATGCAGGTATTATAAAAAATCTAATGTTTCACTTTCCACATCACATCTGAAATTTGCATAAATAGTATAAATACCTACATTATTAGATTTATAAGTCAAGCGTAACGGTATTCACTCTCAATAACTCCCTAAAGAAGATATTAGAAGAATCATTCTTATATCTCAATGCAAAGTACCTATATACATACATTCCATACCCATATTGTATGCATCTGATCATTTTCTATTGCTAAATGGGCCCTTATAGAGGATATGTCTCCGATTGCATAGATCTTCCTTTTTCCCCGTCCATTGCATTGCAGAAAAGCAAAAGGTGCAATTCACAAGATGAAAGCAATCCAAAATCATCTACCTAGTCTGCAATATTGACACATTCCAATGATTTGTGAAGTTCAGCCCTAAAGTACGAAACACACAGAAGCCGGAGGCGGAGCGGAGGGGAAGGCGTGCGAGTTGTATTCTATTGAATCATATGAAAGCCTACACACACACCGCAAGCGGTGACGGCGCGGTGCCATAGGAAAAACCGGCACGCCTTCGCCTCCGCCACGCCTCCGGCTTCTGTGTGTTTCGAACTTTAGTCCAGCGAGTACTTACCACTATATAGAGTATCACGATATACCTACCTATTATTGTTATTGATACTATATAAGGCGGATGTCTGATTTAAGATAGGTAACTATAGTTATTCACTGTATACCTACCTATTATTGTTATTGATACTATACAGGGTTATAGGTATTTAATGATTAACCTCAAAAAGGCGACTTCCGTAAATCAAGACTAACAACTTTTGTTTTAATTTTTTTTCTAATTCTATGATTTTTTTTCTCATACAAAAAAGTTTAACTATAAGCTAATTTTCAGTTCTAATTTTTTCTCAACTGAGAGATTGAGTAGCAGTCGTAGCACTCAGCTGACTGCGCACACGTCAGAATCGAATAAATGAAACATAAGGTAGGTATGTAGGTCTTTACGAGACATAGAGCTAACAATTGATAGAAATTCCAGCCAAAACTAAAAAAATAAAAACTGTAGATGTATTACGTTTTGGCAAAAGTCATAGAACAAAAGTTATTAGTCTTGATTGCTCCAAGTCGCCTTTAATAGGTTAATCATTAAATACATATAACACTGTATAAGGTGAATGTCTGATTTAAGATAGCTATAGAAGTTAATACTTGTATATTTTTCAGTATATTTTGTACCTAGTGTCTATTCTTATTGTTCTCTCCTTGTATATGTCAAATATATAAAAGTGTATTGTCGTAGTTATTAGCTGATTATGATTATTCAAGTTAGTCATTTTGTTCAATCATGGTGAAATAGATAATATAACATCACAATGCCATATTGTCTGTAATTATTATTTTGTATAAATAAGTACATTTCTATACAAAAGTTATTGACTTCCTAAGAGTCCTAAAACATTGCAAATGGATTTGCATATTTTTTTAAATATATAAATTTATTTTTTACAGATTAGTTTAATATTTTACATGTAAGATTTAGTATTTACTGTTTTATCGAATTTTATTCTCGAAATTAAAATATTTTGATCACAAATTTATTTTATTTTGGTCTTCCTACTTACCAATTCATCAAAAGATATTGTAAGGTACAGAAAGGACAATTTATCTTGCCAGGTCCGAACTACGCGCGGAAGGCTGCGCACTACGCAGCAACACTTTTTAGGAACCAAATGGTGGCATGAGTAGGGTGCGCGGGGCGGTGGTCTAGGCTAGAGACGCACCTTACATAAAAACAATCAATCCTTTATACGATCGAATTTCGTAATCGATTAGTTTCATTTTGAACTCATTCATTTTAGGGTATAGAAGATTATTTAGGTAGCTTAATTTAAAAAGGATTAAAAATAAAATGTTTGGTAAATGTATATTTTCTATTTTAAAAGACATGATTTAATTAAATTTTAGAAATCTATTAAATATTGTTTGAGTATCGACTGTTTGAGAACATTTAAAACCTCATTATAAAATCGAATAGAAACATTTTTTATCACTTAATTTCAATCGATTTAAATAATAATCGATTAAACAACACCCACAAGTACGCACATTGCACATCTCTTTTATCTTGGCTTTTGTTAACTTCGATCTTTATCGGCAATACTCGGTACGACGTATTTGTCTCTGTCACACGTCAGCATTGGTTTGGTGTTTGTGACGCTATCTCTGTCTTGACCACAGTTGGGTACAAAAGTGTTCGTTGAGTTTTTGTTCGTTTTTATAAATAAAAAAACAAAGTTAGAGGATAAATAATGAGATATGATACAATTTAAAGATTAAAATAAGACAAACACTGAATAATAATAATGGCAATTAATCAGTACTTTCTCCCTGTATTAGATATTTTCTGATCGTATATTTGTTTTTCTGGCAATAACAGTTTTCTTCGCGACTGTGCATGCGCAAAAGCTCGCGAAAAGAGCCTATGTTCAGAACTGCCAAGAAACAAAACTCTGCATTTAATTCAAAAATGGTTCTTTTTTACTTTATTCAATAGACGAAATAAATAAACCACTGTTAGATGGTTTACACATTAAAATAAAGAAATAATGATCAGACATCGCCTTTGACAACCATGACTCAAATGGTTCCAAATCGTTTGCGCTAGCTTTACCTTCAAGCTTTTGCACCCCGCTACCAATCACCCTTTACTACTGAATTAGGCTGCAAGAATTTTTTTGTTTCATAGATTTGTGGAAATAAATTACGTTCACATGTTTTTAAAAAAAATAACGTCTAGGTACATGACGGCAATTTATGTAAAGATTCTATTTAATCACGGTTGCCTTTGCTCACCTGGCCGCACCATGCAGGTATAAAAAGGTATAATTTTGAAACATTTATACGTAACATTTATGAATTATAATATATCAAATTAAAGCATTTTTTTTTCTTTTTATCATATATGATTGCCTACTAAAAATCCGGTCGCAAATAAGGGTTGCCAGCTGTTAAAGATGATAAATGTTAATTTAAAATACTCGCGGCCAAATTTTGATAGGCAATCGGTGTATATATGTATTCTCCTTCTTACAAATAAATATAAAAATTTGGTCTTAAACAAAAAACGATGAGCGGGCTATTTCTGCAGTCGGATCTCATACCATATGTTCATATTATCTGCGGGAGGGCGGTAATTTTAAGCCACTTCAACGTCTCCAATTATGATATAAACCAATAATTGCCGCTTATTAATAAGTAGAGTAGAAAATACCTGAAAAATTATTGCGGTATAAATGTTATATTATGTATCAGGCATAAATGTTTAGTAAATAGTAGCCGAAAAAATTCAGATTTGGATTGCTTAAAGCATTCAAAAATTTAAATTTAACTTGGTAGGTAGTAGTACCTACATTGATCTGCCATTTGGTTTGATTCTTTATTTGCTTATTTATCGTTTTAGCTCTATCCGCTTTTATTATGAATAGATGCGCCCCGCGGCTTTGCCCGCGAAGTGTTTTTTTTATGCCAACTTGAGAAATTTATTGCACACCCCCTAATGGTCTAAGATCCGACTGCAAGATTAGCCCGCTCATCGGTTTTTGCTTAAAACCAAATTTTTATGTTTATTTGTAAGAAGGAGAATATGTATCTACTAGGTTGCCTATCAGAATTTGGCCGCATGTAATAATTATTCATTAAAAAATAATTATTCCTTGGTTCGATTTACTCAAGACTGTAAATCGAACCAAGGAATAATTATTTTCCATACAAACTCATTATCGAAGAGCAAGGAAAGGCGTAGGTAGAAAGATACCTTATCATCATCATCAACCTATATTAGACCACTTCTCAACGCACAGGCATCCCTTAATAAACGCCATAGCGCCCTGTCTTCAGCCTGCAACCAGCATCTGCCTGGAGTTTTTCACAAATCATAATTGGCCGGAGGGCAGCCTAACAGCCTGTCCAGATAGGGCGCTTTACGCGCGCTTTACGCGCGAGTGCCCTCGCGCGTTTCAATTTATATTGCGTCCAGATGCGGCGTTTTACGCGCGCTCCACTGTTCGCCCGAGTATTTCGACTCGCGCGTAGCACGCGCGAGTCGAGAGTCCAGCGCTTTACGCGCGTAAAGCGCCCTATCTGGACAGGCTGTAAGGGTGCCTGTCCATTGGAGCGGAGCGAGCTGGCGGAGCGGAGAAACGAGGAAATATTAACCAATAGGATTGCATTAAAAAGCGGAGCGGAGATTTCATGGCAATCGTATTGGTTAATATTTCCTCGTTTCTCCGCTCCGCTGCCTCTCTATCCGCGTCAATGTACAGGCAGCCTTATATGGATACTTGGCACAAGTAAACTTTATACCGAAGTGGTAATCGAATCCAGGACTTGCTTCGCCGACTAACCTTTAAATTGTTTATTGTCCCTCATATTTCGTCGGATAAATTTACAAAGACGATTGTTACCATCTTAGTTGACGTCGTGAAGAAAACATCTTCTTGGAAAAAGGCCACAAAGGCGCATATAGGTAACAGCGTCGATTTAATATTTGCACGCCGAAAAAGGTGTAGGCCAATAAAAAGGGAAATATAATTTTTATTTAGGAGACCTACATGATACTTAAGCTAAAATATGCTCAAACGTTGAGCAAAATAATTATAAACTTATTCAAAACATAGGTATATGGAAAAACCGTCTCCTTGAAAGTTGTTGTTTTACAACTGTAACCTTATTCGTAGGATACCTACGACAAAATTTCATTCATCAGTAACTTTTTCCTTCATCCAGTCCTATCCATTGTCGTGGAGAGTTGACAAACATCCATACATCCATCCACACATACTTACAACTCAACATTAAAACTTACGCATTCATAAGATTAGTGTTTTGTCTGCGGCAAATTAGATATGTATCGAACAACCTATGCTTCCCACAAAATTTAATTCATCCTTAACTTTTTTCTGCGACGCTTAAATGTTTGAAATAAAGAGGTATTGGAAGGTATTAAAAAGGTATTAATTATTTACAAAGGATTTTTTAAGTTTTACTGTCTCTAAATATGTGAAAAAGATGTGGTCCAGATAACCTGACGTCAGAATGTCTGACCACTTTCTTTTCAAATTATTTCACTGCTCATCGAGGTACTAAATAATTTAACTGAGGTATCAAATAGTATTGAAAAGGTATTGTAATTTGATAGTTTCCAAATATAAAATATCGCACTTGGTCCAGGGGTCCTGACGCTAACACGTTTGCCGCGTCGCGGTCTCCTCTCAAGAACATGTTTTCCACAACGGTTCTCGTCCCCTTCAGCCACTTTGGTAACTAACTGATTTGTAACCAGTTACGTAAAAACAATTTTCTTCACTGATTTGTTCGTCTCGGTTCTTTGCAACACATTGCCGGCCCATAGCCACTTCTGCTTGCTTTTTCTTTGAAATATGAAATGATACCTACTTGAAATTATTAGGGAAAAGGTAGGTCACCCAGGTAGCGACAAATAAATAAAACACTTGTTTGATATGTTATTCAACATTTATTATTCATTAACATTGTTTTTTAAATACCGCATAAAAAGAAGGCTTTTTGCCTTAGTCTTTTAAAAATTGTTTTACAGAGTTGATTTCATTTATAGAGCGGAAATGAAGAAACTATACATTAAAATTACACACGAATAAAAATGGTGTAGATTGACTAACCATTACAATAATTATAAAGTGCTTATACATAAAAGTTACAATCATAATGACTTGTTTTACAACGTACATACTAAACATAAATAAGCTAAAAATTACAATTAATCTTAAATTATCATAAAAGCAGGTTTGGTTGAGGTGCCTGACCACCGAAGTACAATGGATAACGTTAACATGTTTTGGAAAATACATAAATAAATAACAAGTCGATATGCTATAAGTATCCTACCCCTTTATTCATTCTTACTGCCAGTGCCATTTATATTTTACTGGTAACATTTAGTTTTCACCATTTAACAAGTTCCGATGAACATCTTACACAATTTATACAACTTTTACTCACTCACTTTTATATCAATGAAATAAAACGAAAATATTCAATCGATGTGCAAATCGATCGAGTCAAGTTTAAATTAAATTATACTAGGCCGAAACCGTTACAATTAGATTTAATTTAAAAACATGCTGCATGCATGCATCATTACATATTGTCTTTACACGAATACAACATTGCCCGCTTTCGTAATACGAATACATATGCTCGCGGTTAAAAGGTAGCTAAGTACCCAATGCCTGGAAAATCCACTAGTATGTATCACATGTGGTAGTTCCGAGTTGGCTACACCGCGATTAGTGATATGATAAGTTTAGCCCCAGCAGCCAACGCATGAGCCGACACTGGCAATTTAAAAACCATGCTTATGAAACTTGGTCCCACCACTTAACAAAGGGGTCTTCCCAAAAGCTTAACAAGTCAGCGCTGAGGACATAGAACCCCTTGCATCGTGATAGCGTGACGAAGCCAAAGACCCCTCTTGCAACACACCTTCAAAAGTTCTACATAAACTACAAATACATATTATGAAAAGTATTCATTCTCAAGAAAATACAGATGATATGAACAAAGTTACGATTGATAGTAGTGATAGATTTAAAGTACCTACAATGATTTTAAAATTATCGAAAAGATGAAATGTTAATTACTTGGATCGTGCTAATAGGTCGTAATCACACACAACATACATTATAAGAAGTATCAGAAAAAAACACCGAATATAACACGTAACACTTTACTTTCAATGAATTAACCTAACATCTAGTTTATGAACTAATACTAGGTTCCATCGAATGTTGTTTAATTTACTATTGATAACTATAATTATGAATATATGAGGGGAAATGTGCGACTCACTACGTAAGCGCTTGTACGCACTTAGCGGCTGCCCGCAATGCGGCTGGCAGTCCGGCTGACCGCGGGTTACGGTTGCACTTGCGGGCAACCGAACGGCCAGCCGCAGCGCGGCAAGCCGGATAGTGCATACAGCGACCGCGCTGCGCTCGAGCGGTCGACTCGACCATTTTCAAGATGGACGTCGAAGAGGCTGTCGGTATTTATCGGTAAACTGGCAACCGCAGTGAAAACGCGTAGTGCGTAGAGCGACCGTCCGGCTGCCCGCCCGAGGGGCCGCAGCGCTGCGAGCGACCGGACCGGTTAGACGGCAGCCGCAATTTAATGCGTATAGATGATACGGTTACATACAATTTTGAGCTACCGGTCAGCCGGACGGCGTGCCGCATTGCGGGCAGCCGCTAAGTGCGTACTAGCTCTAAGATGTTATTAATGTTATTATTTTACCATTACGGCAGTAAAAATAAAATGGTTTTAGATGTTAGGATATAAACACAAAAAAACTTGTGGATCATAACCTACCTGTATCTCTTAAAAGCGATTTAAATCTAAACGACATCAAGTTTATCTATCAACATTCAACATGTACCTACCAACCTATACCTATGCTTAAAATGAATGAATAACAACATTATTTTACTCGCTACACTTAAAAGTGAGTCGCACGAAAAGATAGGGGCAAAGAAAATAAAAGATGAATGCTTAGACTAAGTGTCTGATTCGCAGACTTTGCTCTAATTATTTCGTTGTGTCAAAACCTTTGAAAAACCTTAATAAACCTATTATTATACAGTTAAATAAATACACCCACAATAGATATACAGTTAAATATTAAAATGGAAAATGACCCA
Organism: Eupithecia centaureata; assembly: GCA_944547425.1. Classification (NCBI taxonomy): domain Eukaryota; kingdom Metazoa; phylum Arthropoda; class Insecta; order Lepidoptera; family Geometridae; genus Eupithecia; species Eupithecia centaureata. The sequence goes on from OX155675.1 coordinate 12,045,700, forward strand.
TCCCTTAAATGAATTCAACCGAGTAACATTACATTTAGAACCTATTTTTCCTTTACTTACTTGTTTTCTTTAGAAAGTGTTCCAGTGATAATTTTTACCTACAGCATCGCATTGTGGTTGTGTGATAAGTTGTATTATAACTAATTAGACCGATAGTAAATACTCAAACACAAAAAACCTAATGGATAAGAAAGAAACCGATGATTGCAAAAAATTGTTTGATACGTAATAATTCAAAGTTCAAATACGTTTTCTTCTCCATTTGAACGACAAAATAAAAGTTCAAAGTAAATGTCGTCGTAAATATTTTATTACTTTTAGAGTTTACATCAAAGTTCAATTATAACCAAACTAACAGTTGTCCCAATAGGACTTGCAATACATGGCTAGGATTTTTTTAATAAAAATATAAATTAATCTTCAACAAAACATAACTTTGCAATTGAATCAAAATTTAAAATAGAAACAACATCGAATCGACAAAGCATAAAGTTAACCTAGCTTAGGCTAGCCTTAGCCTAATTGAACTAGTGTCCATGCCCATATTGGGTCGTTAAGCCAAATGGGTTTAAAACCCATGCCCTAATTGGGTCTAAGGTCCTTATACCTACCTATAATGGAACGGACTATTCCGTTCCGCGTCTTATATATCTTAGTCACTTGGTATACAAGTAATACGGCTATCTACATATTTACACTAGACAAGAGAATAAATATAGTTATTCATCCGATTGATCACCGAATTTCATCTTACGCGACCATATGTACATCTTAACAATATGTCTATCCTCGAACCGACTTCCATGTACTAAGGCTTGGATTACGGGCAACAATGTTATGAAAGTAACTGGGATTTCATGCATCACACGTATGGCCCAGAATTCATTATTTTGCTCAAATGGTTGTTCAAATGGAGCTACCGCTTTAAAACCTTTTCCCTTGGCACTCAAGGTTGCGAAGGAATAGCGACGTAACAAATAACTATATTCAATGTCATGTCTAGTCTACACTTTAACTACCGTATACTATAAACCAAAACGTCGACGGCTATAAAATAAACATAAAAGAAACTGACAGAATGCTTACTTAAACTATTTTGCGCGGCGATAAGCGTTGCAATTTATGTCAGATCGCGTGCGCAATGTTACACTGTGTGGTTAAAGTTCCTAGTCAATTGCAACTAGACCCTAAATGACAAGTAAAAATACTTACCATACAAATGTTTTCATAGGCGCATGTATCCTACTCGACGTATTGCATAAATCAACTTGCAGGGTAAACAATGTGATGTAGCTATTCTTTAGAAAGTGTGTGATATAGATTGATCTATCATTGCCCTTGACTCTGCAAACTGAATTATGCCCGTCCTTTCTACGAAGCCAACGTCCAAGTCATTTTGTTACGGTGATTTAAAATAAAAATTAACATAAAGAGCAACTCAGACCTTTAGATAAGCTTTACAGTGTACTCCCCACACGAAAACTAGCCTCTAGGTTTCAGGCTAGATTTCGCTAGGTATTCCAACTAACTATTGATCTGGCGCCTACCTAACAAAACACATTGGAGTTGGCTTAGCTATAGACAAAGCATCACCCAACAGATTCCTGCGCCGTGGAGTTATATTCAGTCATTTAAATTTCGCTACAAACAGTTCGTGTATGAATGGAATAAAAAGTATGATTTCCAATAATCTTTTTAAAGATGACTTTTGAGAGAGTAATAGCAGTTTGCATTCAGTACTTGTTACTGCGTTTTAAAGGCGCTATATTATAGTGACCTGAGTTAGCATAAAACATATTTATAATCATGTTTAAACATGGTGAAGTTCGTTTCAGAAGGACAAGTACTAGAGCTGAAATTTACTTATAAAATATGTTTTTAAACTAATCCAGACAGTAGGTACTCTGTATTACCTTGCCAGTGTAAACCATGCTTTCATATGTTCGTACTGTTTGTTGCGGTATCCTGACTGACTGTACCTAGGTCTAGGGAAGGAATTTGCTAGGTGAGACTCTGTGTTTATTCTAACTATGGTCGGTACACTGACTTCTTTCACATTGAAATCTCTAAGTGATATTTCCATATGAAAGAATGTAGCATGCGCCCCGCGAATGCAGAAACTTGCGGACTGCTACCAACTTTTGTGGCATGAACATTTCGAGAACAAACTAATAACAAAAAACAGAGTGCTTACCTACAAGAGAGCGATAAAGAAAACCAACGATACCAAAACTCAAGATTACCAATTGAAAAGGAACAATATAAAACGATCGTAAAACAAACGGAATGTCACAAAATATTTCCTAAAGTTGCAACCGAAAATGGTAGTAAAAATGGTTAAATAATGCTGTTACGAAACAAATTGCCAGTAAACGAAAAACTAAATTCGAACAAACATAGGGATACTAAAGAATGAAATAGAAAAAAAAACATCGTCATATAAACTAATAAAATCATAGGGTTCCGAAAATGAAATTACCTAAAACGCTGCCAGTAAAACTTTGACAGACCAGAAAGGACTGTCTCGTGCAAGAAACCTAAATAAAGTAAAATTATAAACTGACAACTGAAAAATTAACAAGAAAAAACTTCGTTAAACAAACCTAAACTAAGTTTCATAAACAATTACCCAATGCTTGCCGAATAACCAAACACTGAAGTTAACACAATAACTTTACGGAATCAAGCCTTACTATAACAAAAATCTAAAGTCGAACAATCATAGGGATTCCGAAAACAATAATCCCTAAAAACTGCCAGTAAAACTTTGACAGAACAGAAAGGAAAGTCTCGTGCAAGAATCTTATATAGTTTAAATATAATTTAATTCAAGTACCTAGGACATGTGGTAACTGAAGACCTGAAGGACGATGCTGATATGGAGAGGGAACGCAGAGCATTGTCAGTCCGGGCAAATATGCTGGCCCGTAGATTCGCACGATGTACAGATGCTGTGAAAATTACCTTATTTAAAGCATACTGTACATCTTTGTACACAGCGAGCCTATGGGTCAGCTATACCCAAAAGGCGTACAATGCTCTGCGTATCCAATATAATAACGCATTTAGGATGCTGCTTAGGCTGCCGCGATTCTGCAGTGCCTCGGGTATGTTCGCTGAGGCGCGCACGGATTCATTTGATGCCATCTGGCGCAAAAAAACAGCCTCACTGCTCAGTAGAACCCGCGGGAGCAGCAACAGCATCCTAAATGCTATATCGAACAGATACGACTGTCCTGTGATGTATCAGCTCACTCAGAGGACAAAATCCCTTTTTAGTATTAAGTATTAACCCCCCTAGTTTTTAAGTGTCACTAACAAAATAGACTTAAGTTGTCTCAATAAAGAAACATTTCATTTATTTATTTATTAAATCATTATATTCTGCTACAAAAGACTTAAGAAATAGAAAAAAACATTGTCAAATAAACCAAAACTGAATGTCTTAAAAACAAGTTCCTATAGCTTGCACCCAAACATGGGGTAAGTATTAAATAATGCTGTTACGGAACCAATCGTCAGTAAACAAATATAATATGAAGTCAAACAGTCATAAGGATTCCGAAAACGATATTTTCTAAAAACTCTCTCAGTAAAACCCTAATAGAACGGAAAGAACTATCTCGTGCAAGAATTCTAAAAAAAGTAAAGTTTTAAATCGTCCTATAAAAGACAAAAAAAATTTAGAAACCTAAACTAAATGGAACAAATATTTTTCTAAAGCTTGTGTAAAACCCAAACATGCGTAGTAAATAATGCTGTTACGGAACCAATGGTTAGTAAAATGAAAAACTAAGTAGAACAATCATAGAGATTCCGAAAACGATACTTCCTAAAGACTATCAGTAAAAAACTTTGACAGAACAGAAAGGACTGTCTCAAGTAACTGTGAAATCATTCAAATTCAATCACATTATGAAACAAGCCTAAAATTCGGACCCAAAAAATTTCCTAACAGCTTAACCTGAACTGAACATGGTGATAAATATAACTGTTACGGAACCAATTCATAATTAAATAAAAATCTAAGTCGAAGATTTTTACACGAAAAAATGCTAGAATTTTTTTTCTTAAATTGCTTTAAATTTTAAGAAATAAAATCTAATTGAAGAATACCAATCAAGTCTAAATAAATACTTGGTACAAAAACAATACAGTAAATATACAAAAGAACGTATGATTGAACAAGCCTGAAATATCTAATTTTGAATACCTACGTTAATAACAAATCCCGAAACCAAAAAACGCTACTAAACTAAAATGATAGGTTATCATAAATAATAGACAAATCTACCAAAAATAATAAGGGATGATCCAGGAGTTGCATCTCACGAGAACGAATCTTTCTAGCAAGTAAGACTTATGAATATCTTCTCGACCTATCTCATAGTCTTCTTTTTTCTAGAATTCATGAGAAGCAGATCCGGGCCATAAGGGTTACCTATAGAGGTATTCACGAAAGGATTGCGCCGCCAGTCCACAAATCCCTACCTTTCATCTTACCGTAGGCCTGCAACACACGAGTAGTTATTATTTACACGCATGTTGGAGGCCTATCGTGCCTTAACTAATTAATTCTAAGTCCCGTAGCCATTAAGATAAGTCTAAACTCTGAACTGATTTCTAAACTAAAATTTACAAAAACCAAACGTTGACGTAAAAACCAAATGTTGTTCTTTATTAAAACAACGAACTCTGCTAGATAAACTTTTCAAACTATCCTGATTATTATTAAAAAAAACTTGTACTAACGTTTCTAATGTTGGAAATTTTTGGATGGGCTTGATAGGTACGGAACTCCAAACTAATAATATGCTAACATTTAACTACTTCTGTACACTACTATGTTATTGCTTGAATACAAAACTTCAAATGTACAAGTCAACTTAAGTTAAATTTTGCGAGTGGTTGCTTTTATTTAATTTTTCTAACCTAAAACTACAACTTATTTAATTTTGTAAACTTGGTATGAAGGTATAGTAATCAAAAAATATAATTAAATAACAAAACAGAAATAACAGAGACTACACAGTCTAGATAGATAACAAAATCATAAAATATAATATAGAAAATTAGGCAAATCCCACTTAAGTTAAAAAAGTAGAGATAAAAAACATGTCAATCAAAAGAGTTAACGATATGATTCGATGATAGGAACGTAAAGAAGAATGGAATAAGAAGTAAAAAGCAAAAATATCTTACAGAAACAAAAAATGTTCTCAAATCAGAAAATTAACCACAGTACAAAGTACCATACCTTCATACCAATTCTACAAGTTGGGGCGCTAAAATAATCATATTGGGAGTGAAACCGTTTGAATACATTGTAAGTATAGTAAATATCATGACAATAGTAGTGCTTTATTTCTGCTATATTTCTTGGAACACGTAAGTTAATTTATTTAAGTACAACATTACCGAGTGAGCAAACATGAAAAAAAAATCACAATGATTTTATGGACTTTATTCCTGAGAGATAAAATGGAATTAAAATTGCTTACATTTACTTAATTCTCGTGAGTATATATTTTTAACTGTGTTGTCAAAACGAATATGGTTCCTATAAATCACCACTCAAAATAATTGTTACGATGACGGTTGATTACGATCATTACTTTCTATTTCTCTAAGGTGGCGTAGAACCATAATATTATAGAATTAAAAAACTGCTTGGGATATAAAAACTGAAGCTCTAACAACTGAGTGAAAGTACAATAATAATTGGTTCTCACCCCCATTTCTACATTTACAACTAAAAGCATGTTGATCTAACCTAAATCTTCAACCACAAAACATATTGAACCCCCGTAAAATTTAGAGCTTTCCGTGTTCAATATATTTTGCCTTTCATACTAAACTACTTACCTCTTCTAAAGTAACTCCATATACGAAGGAGTCACGTCGTGGTTAAAATACGAAGAACTTACACCTAAACAAGGATAGTACTATTCATAGAAAGGCGTTAGAAAAATATATCCTCTTATTTACAATTACAATGTTTCTTAAAGCATATTTAGGTTTGTTTTGTTTTTTATGATTTTTTTTTGTTTTTTAGCCATGTGTTGTTTTGAAGTAATAGAGTGTGACGTATAAAAATTCGGAAAAAAACCAAAACGTAAAATCTAACGCACACCATATTAATATTAACTAAAGTCGTATTTCTATAAAAAGTTTGTTTTGCCCGAATCAAAAATTTGTGAAAGAGGCAGAACGATCCTAGATATAGAAACACGCTATCAGCCGGTTTCAAAACCGACTTAACGTCACTCTTTGAGCATCTAGTTAACCATTTGCCAGTGCTCTCGAAAGTTTTTTTACAATACTACCTGAATGGAGAAGAAAATCGTTTTTAATTGACGCATTTAAATAACCTTTAAATATAAAGAACAAGCATCTGAAGTGCGTTTCCTTTGAGACCCTTTGAAATCTAAATTTAAATGACGTCCCGCAACGGAACCAAACACTAGATTCGATTCTAAGGTAGGCCTCTGGGATACCAAAACGGAGGATAAAAATAGGTTGATATGTTTTGGGATGTTAAAACTTGTAAAACATGATATTTACTTAGGAATAAGCAAAGACGGATCAGGTGTGTGTTCCCATGGAGCGGTCACAAAGAAATTTATAGAATCTTATCGTATAATATCGATGTAAATCCTCTAGGAAATACAGACTAGATTATTTATGCTCCTGGAAGGCTATAGCGGTATCTAATAAATGCAGAAATCATGACAATCCAACAATGCGATGCCCGCGTGAAAAATTCAAGTATTGTCTGAAATTTAAAGTCGCTATGAGAAGAAATAAAAGTGGATAAGAAGTTTATTTCCTATTGGGTACAATTAAAAATTTGGTGATTTGTTGTTAAAATTATTCACTGAGTGTTGATACAATGGCGTTTCTATAGCAAGTTATAAATTGGGATGTCATTTGCAATGACGACGACAAATCTTCGAATATTTCAATTTCATTTATGTTGGTATTAGAGTTTGGAACAGAATTAGTAATTTTCCATAGCGACTATATAAAGTAATAACAACACCAGGGAAATAAAATATAGGTACTATTTTTGTAAAGCGTCCTTAAAATCATTCAGCGAATAGGGCCCGATAAGTTATGAGTATTTTGCTGAAGAGTTATTCTTATAGATCTAATATTTATTCGTGACAACATCAATGGGACGAGGTTACATGGGGGTTGTATACTACTCGATAATTGAATAAATACTTATTGACAATGAGATACATCCGAACTCAATTCGATTATCCTAAATTACAGTTACGACATTTATCCGATTCTATTATAGTGAAGTAAAAACATCCATGTACCCTTAAATAAGTTACTTACGGCCACAAGGTTAGACCGCGATACACAAACTTACAAAACATTAATTCGGGTGGCATTCCCCGGAAATGTTAACTTGACAAAATATCACCCGTCAGCCGCTCCGTCGAAGCAGCCGCTTTACTAAAATCTCTCTCTTAAAATTACCTCTCTTGTGCCTACATTTCCGGAAGCAGCCTAACCTCACCTTAATAATAATGTGCTCGACCGAAGAAAACAAGAAGCACAGGGGGCGGTCTCGCCCTAAAAGTGTTTACCCTATGAAGTATACGATATCTTATACTTTATATTAAAATACATACATATAAGGTTTGATAAAAAAATATAGGATCATTATTAGGAATTAGGAGTAGATTTAATTCTAAGCCCGGGAGCCGGCCGCCCTGGTCCTCAGTGATGTAGGCAACCAGCTGCGGGTGGCTACTACTTCAATATGCAATCGGAAACGAGCCGCGTGTGGCAGCGAATGGGCGGCGGCTGGAGGAGTTTCTATCGCACATTGAAGTAGTGCCGAAACATGCCATAGAGGCGGTGATAGTGGAAGATTTGGGGAGCTTTAGGCGAAACGTGATGGGAGGGGATGACACAGGACCGGGCCGCGGACCGCTCAACGCAAGGTCGCACCACCGCAGTCGAAAATACAATAAGATACGTACGACGAAGAACATTCTATGCTATAGCTGATAAGAAAGCTTACGAAAGCTCGAAGGTCTTTCGGTCCTTACTCCTCTAAGACAGTAGCCCTGCCACTTGCAACTCCAAATATATAACGGAGTTCCTTTGGTGCCGGGATGCGAAGCGGCACGTCTTTAGTGTGCTCATCTTAAACCTAGTTATACAAATACTGATAATTAATACTGAAGGTTGTTTAGAAGTGCAGTCTAGGATAGCTCGAGTTATATATTTATTTGAATATATAAGAAGCGAAGGTATGGGCAACTCAGCTGTTAGTACAGCAAGAAAGAATGCTTGACATAAGCGACTATCGGATGTTTTATGAGGTCGTTTCAAGTTGTACGAGACACGTAAAATTGGAGTTTTTTGAAAGCTGAGTTGAAGATTCTGGGTTACCCAAGGGAAGTCAAGCTAAAATAAATTACGGGGTCAAAGATACTGCAAAAATCATGGTTATAAAGTTTAAGGAGACAAACAAACAATAGTCTCACATCGATATGATAAAGTGAAAGGCATAGCGCCCGATACAAACTTGATACCTACCTACTAACATAAACAATAAAAGCTTTAAAGCTAAACGATCGATACATAACAATGCGAGATAAACAAAACGATCGTCTCAAATCGACACGATAGAAAAGACATAAAACTAAAAGACATCCTAACCTAATACTGGCTGACATAAACAATAAAATTTACAATGCTATTACATACTGATGCAACTGAGCTCAGCGATGCATCGTCGGCTGGTATCCATGGCTCATGCGGTCCAGGAAGCGGTGGAGGTCGTTGAACCGAGGCCGATGCTCGGGCTCGCGTCGCCAGCATTCGTGCATGAGGTCGTAGAGCTCTCGGCGCCAGCGCGGTGCTGGAGCGCACGGGACGCGCGCGTTGCGACCGCCGCAGCGCCACTCACTTGCGTTTGCTACCACCTGGTTCGAGACATGGGTTCCTGTTATATTGGCTGCTAAGGAAAAGTACCACCCCTAGGCATTCAACTTTATCCAGGTATATCTATATTGAGATTCTGTCTTAGTCGTACCAAATATTTGAAAACAATATTTGACAGGCTTCTTTCTAACTGATCTTTTCGTGGAGTTAGAAGGATAGTTTTGTTCTAATATATCAATAATAGACTTACAGATCCTCTGAAAAGCATTTTGACTTGTTTCGTGTAATTCAGATCTACATTTTACGACGTTACCCCATAGTTTCATCCCCTCTATTCTATTCTATCTAAATCGTCTCCCAAGCGTGGTGATTATGGAAAAACGACATTATCTTGTGACTTTAATAAAAAAGGATCCTAGGAATTCAAAAGACATTGCATGGACTTAAATGTCAACTCACCTGATCATCATTCATCTCGTCATACGGCTTGACAGAGCAGTAAGTCAGGACCTCCCAGACAGTCACTCCGAATGACCAAACATCGCTGGCCGGAGAAAACATCCCCTTAAACAAACAAACCCGAATTAAAAAGGCACATTTTAAAATCACTTTTTGAAAGGAATGGTTTCTTCAGTTTGCATATTATCAGGGATCAAGAGCTCTAGAAAACATGCTGGAGAAAATGAAATCAAATGAAAATTATTTACTTCTCAATATACACAAAAACTATAACTAATCTAACATTAATAATTAAACATAAAAACATACCCTTAAACAAACAAACCCGAATTAAAAAGAGGAATTTCAAAGCACATTTTAAAATCACTATTTGAAAGGAATGGTTTCTTCGGTTTGCATATTTTCAGGGATCAAGAGTTTTAGAAAACATGTCGGAGAAAACATCCTCTTAACAGACAAACTCGAATTAAAATGGGGAATTTTAAAGCACTTTTTAAAATCACGATTTGAAAGGAATGGTTTCTTCAGTTTGCATATTTTCAGGGATCAAGAGCTCTACGCAGTGAATTCATAATTCAAAATTTCAATGAACTGGAAACCTAACATGGGTCTTGCTTAAAATGATTACTTATTTTATCAAACTATGTTCAACCAGAACAAAAGGTACAAATCTGGTGTATTTTGCCTGTCAAATGAGAATTGGTATAGCAGTGTATTGTAGAATGACAAATTAGGACTTCCATTTCTTATTAATGTTATTATACGATGGAGTTACAATTCTGTATTAATGGAACCTAAATTATTCGCAATCTCTATTATCGTTTCCATTATAATAATGACACATTTTAACGTTTAAGTAAAACTGGTAAGTAAGAACCAGAATTATTAAAACTAATAGTATCTGCCCGCGACTTCGAAAGCGTTGTCTCTATGGAAACGTCTCAAGGATATTTATTTCTAACGCAAACTGATTTCTGTGATGAAAGTGGCCTATATATTATTGCAAGGCTAGAACTACGTCTTTTTAAAAATCAGCCCGATTTTTTCAGTAGTTTTTGCGTGAAAGAGGAACAAACGAAAATCCATTAGTAATAAAAATGTAGAGGTTAAGCTTGGGTAGGGGAAGTTTCATAGTTACTAAATTACTGGATGCCTGCTATCGAAAACTTAATAAAAACCCACCAAAATTTAACCCCGTCTTACAAACCTATAGTTAAAATAATTAATATTTTAACTATAGGTATTATTTTAACAGAAGTTGTAACGCTGTGGTTTACCTCAATAAAATAAATAAATATAAAATAAATATGCTGGACAATCCACACAGCATCATATCCCCGTGCTACGCAGAACTTGTGTTATATTAGGTCCTTACATATGAAATTGGCGTTTTGTATGGGAGGAACAAAAAGTCGAATATTTTTTAATATAATATATTTAATTAATCAAAGTATGAACCATTATTTTCTATGCACTTTTGCCATCTTATAGGTAGTTCATTGATCCCTTTACTAAAAAAACCAGTCGGACGGGAATCAATAAAATCTTTGAAGGCGATTTGGACTGCCCCATCGGAGTTGAATTTTTTCCCTTGCAAGAAGTTATCCAAATTTCGAAAAAAATGGTAATCTGTTGGAGCAAGGTCCGGGGAGTACGGAGGATGTCTTAGACTTTCCAATTGAAGCTCTTCTAATTTAGTAGTCGACGCGCGTTTGCCGGTTTGCTTCAGTCAATTCGTGAGGTACCCACCTTTCAAGCTTTTTAATCTTCCCAATTTGCTTCAAGTGAATTAAAACAGTTTTATCACTAACACCGCAGCCTGCAGCTAAGTCGGACGTGGTTTGCGATGGATCCGCTTCCACAATAGCCTTCAACTCTTCATTATCAACTTGAGTCTCAGGCCGTCCACGGGGCTTGTTCTGCAAGTCGAAATTTCCAGAACGAAAACGTTGGAACCAAAAACGAACTGTGTTTTCTTTTGCAACACGACCGCCATACACATAATTCACCCTTCGAGTTGTTTCCGCAGCACTAGTGCCACGGCGGAACTCGTACTCGTAAATAATGCGATATTTTAAGTTTTCCATTTTGTAAAATGAGTGACGCAAACAGAAAAAAACAGAAAAAAAAAAACAAATGAATGACGATCATCGAAGCACAAATACATGAGTCTAGGGCGATGTGGTCGCTGAGCGACAAAGTCCCTTTTAAAAAAAAAATTAAAAAAAAAAAAATACATGAGTCTATAGCTGTACAAATTTGAATTTGGAATTCCTTACCAAAGAGGAGGAATTTGTGATTAAAGTGGCCAGTACGAAAAACGCCAATTTCATATGTAAGGACCTAATATTATTATATCTATCTATCTGTTGCGTTGTTTAATTATAAACTTACAAGCAAAAGACTCTCCCATGGCATCCAGCGTAGCGGCACCTGTGTCCCATCGGCCATGATATGGTAATCCCCCATGAACTCTTCACAAAACATAGCATAGTCTGAAATCTTCACTACGAGGTCTTCACTCACTGTCACATTCCTGTGAAAGAATACATCCAATCAATAAACTACTTGTGTGTAGGTAATAATATTTATAAAGCTACTAGCTGTGGCTGCGACTTCATACGCGAGGAACAGTGACATTGGGCAGTCACATAAACCTTACTTATATACAAACTTCCATCCCTACTATTATTTTAGAGGATTTTTTTTACAAACTTTGAATGTCATACTTATCCAAGTTTCAAGCTTCTATTTTCAAAATATGACGAAACTTCCATACAAACTTTCATCCCTTTTAAACCTTTCCCCCCACTTTTTAAATTAAATATAGCCTATGTCCTTTCCTCAGCTTTCAGACTATTTCTGTAGCAAATTTGATTTAAATCTGTTCAGAAATTTAGGCGTGAAAGCGTAACAGACAGACAGACAGAGTTATTTTCGCATTCTCAATCCCTACATATATATTTTAAGTAGGGATGCGCTGCGCTTGTCTAGGGAAGCCTTTGTCGAGTAGTAGACACATATAGGCTCTAGATGGGTATACTTATCCCCACCGAATCTTCACTAACGTCTTTTGAGTAAGTAGATTATTGCATGTGAGAAAATATTGAGTTTGTAGACAACTATCTAGACTTATCAAGACTCGGCTAACATTGAAAATGATGTTATTTCACTATAAACTAGTATTTACAATTGAAACCATTGAGCTAACTGCAGACGGTTGCAAACAGTCTAAAGGTAGCTCAATTGATCCATGTCAATACCAGTCGGAAGCGTCCCCAAGACACTGCCTGCATTACCACGCTGTATGGCAATGCTGATGCGCTGAGCCAGATATTCACCAGCTCTCGGGTCACGCATCGACCAGACGCTCAGATATTTTTTTAAGAACCCGGAGAGCCTCGGCACCCCACGGACCTAGGGTCTCGAATCCAAGGGGAGCAAATGCGTAGGTTCTGTCGAGACGTAATTTTTCTATTCCTTGCTTGTAATTTTCGTTGTACCTATAAATTATATTAAATTAATTATATGTATTAAATTTGACTTGTCGAAGTGCTTATTCTATAAACTAAAATAAGTCTTATAATTCTTGAATATAAGTTAACAAGTTTAACGGGACAAATATGAGATTTTTTATGGAATAAAACTTTGAAAGACCACTTTTTATCACTCTCTTCATGGTAAAATAAATATCATATAGTATAATAAGAGGTAAAGATAACAAATTAACAAACAAGAAACTTATCTTATTTTGTTTTTATTTGTTCGTTTGTTAAACGTATCAAAATATTTCAATCAATATTTTTTGCAACTAACATCCGATTTGATTTGTTTCGAGAATTATTCCGAGTTGATCCCATTTTACTTTTATTTCCAAGGGATAAGTAGCTTTTGTTAGTATTGTTTGTTCTTAAGTAATTTTTTATGAAATTATATAATAGCATAAATCCCTTACTGAGGGAAGGTTGAAGGTTCAATTCCCTTCCAAGTCGAAAATATTTGGGATTATATTTAATTCCTCGGATAACAATTTTTTTCTTTAATTTTCACGAATTTAATTTGTTTTTTTAGCAATAAAATCAAGTTTAAACTCAATTAAAGAGCGACTTAATAGTCGTACTAATGAACCGCTGTGAAGTATGTATGTTTATTCATATTAATAAATAACTGAAACTGAAGGCTTAAGCTGTTTAGATCATGATTACGTAGGCCAGATTGGTCCAAACCGGAAGGGGTTTGGACTTTGGTTTCATAAACTGCAGAATGAGCTTACAAAGGTAATAATTTTAGGGTGTGGGTAAACTTACCTCGCTGCTAAATCGCGATGTACCAACTCGAATGATTCCAGATACTTCATGCCTGCTGCTATCTGACAGCATATGTGAATCAAACTCGAATAGCTGCGTAAAAGAAACATATATTATTAACTCCACATCCCGTGAACCCATTTCTTAAAACATATTTTAAGTCAATTTGTTACTTCTATATGCTCATAAGTTTATAGAGCTCTTTAGAAAGATAAAGTTTTAACCCGTACCACGAGAGCGAAATAAGCTGCACTCAGTGTGATGAAACAAAGGTATAGCAAAATGTTAATAGCTGTTTAAAACATCCAAAGTATATTAGATAGCAACAAAATGCCAAGCAAAAACGCAATCTAAACTCCAAAACAGCTCTTACTTCTCTAGCTTTGAGTGTATATTTTACTCACTTCAATTTCTTCTCGCGGCGGAGAATCGTAGTTAGAGAAGCGGCTTCCCCGCGATCTAGGGCTGCACATGGGGGCTCTAGCAAACTCAAACCTAACACCCTGGCTAGTTGAGGGTGCTTCAAGCCGGCTCCCCATGTAGCCTCGCGGGCAAACGCCGCTCTGAAACAAAACACACATCACTAACACATCGTTACAGCACTTTGGTATTCGTCCATAGCCCTAGGTCTAGTTCTAGACGTGCAAATGACGCAGAACACGCGTTTTTTAATGTTTGTGTATGGGAAATTTGGGTATCGTTTTCCGCGATTGATCGTATCAAGTGGAGTGGAAGTAAAGGGCGGAGAGGGCTATTTTCATAGTCTACTGTCTAGACGCGCAATAGAACTACATAGTATTTTTAAATGTTTGTGTATTTGAAATTCGGCTTTCATCGGTAAGTAAAGAGGTGAGGGAGGTACTTTTATCGATAGTCTACTGTTTAGAACACGGAGCAGATAAGCTCCAGGGTTTAGATCTAGACGCACAATACAACTAATATTTTTAAATGTTTGTGTATGAGAAATTCAGTTATCATCTGTGTGAGTGATCGTATCAAGTGGAAGTTAAGGGAGGGCGGTGTTCCTTGGGCACCAGTAGATAGTATGTGTGTGTATGAGCCATGGTACTCACTTGACGTCGTTATGGCACCCGCGCCACAGAGTCTTGACAACAACAATGCGGCGGCGGCCTGCACCGGGACTGTCTTCGTCGCTCAGCTCTTCGATCCCGTCCGTCTCGCAAATTTGAAGCTGGAGACAATGAACCTTATGTCAATATTATATAGTTCATTTGTGATAATATAGTATTTTAAGAATACAATTTATAATATTAACAACGAAAATTACAATCAAGGAATAGAAAAAATAATAACTAGTATATACAATTGAAACCATTGAGCTAACTGCAGACGGTTGCAAACAGTCTAAAGGTAGGTCAATTGATCCATATCAATACCAGTCGGAAGCGTCCCCAATAAACTGGCTGTATTACCACGCTGTATGGCAATGCTGATGCGCTGAGCCAGATACTCACCAGCTCTCGGGTCACGCGTCGCATCAACCAGACGCTCAGATAATTTCGTTATGAAATTGTTGTAATGGAGAATTTTTAAGATGTTTGTGTGACGATGGTAGTTTATGAAAGTTTTAAGTCTAGACATGCCTAGACTTAACTGTAATAAGAAATATTGCCTTATTTAACCAGCAGAAACGCGGAGTAAAGTAAATATAAAAAATATTAAGTGTGCGCGTTAAAATACCATAACAAAACATAAAAAGAGTTGTAATGTAAAGAATTTGCATTTTTATTTCGTAGTACGCGCTAAGTTTCCGAGAAAATAGTTCTTAAGCGCATAAAATAGTAAGGGTGGATGTAAAAAATTCCTTGTATTTCGCAGAAGCCTACTTTGGCCTAGTTTGCGAAGTTTGCGGACCGTGGAAAATGGTTTTGCGCCTGGAGGATTTGCAGGCCTTGCCTTGAATCAGCCTTGTTTAGATTGCAGGTAAATATCGATATAATTATGCGCTTCACTTGGATTTTCTGTTATTCTGATAACTTGATTTCTATGTATTAAATTTACTTTCATAAACGGTAAATAGATTTGTAGGTAGAGCTAAAGAATATCGAATAATAGCGAAATAATCTCACTAAAAACCTTACTAATATTTATTAACGCGAAAGTTTGTAGGTGCGGATGTTACTCCTTACCGCGAAAACTATTGAAGGGATAAGGCTGAAATCTTGAATAGGCCTGGAATAAAACTTGGGCTTCATTACATCCCCTAAATGAATTCCTATGGGATAGCAATAATGAAACGTTTCCATAGAAATAACAGGGCAGATACTAGTAGTCACAAAATAAGTTACTGAAATCCTGTACAAGCCTCAGGGAGTCAAGACGTGCCTCTTACTGAGCATAAAATACAACAGATCAACTTTTTATTTTGATAATAAATCTATTTGGAATTCTTTTGAGCAAAATCCTTTGTAAAGTTTCGTACGTTGCTTCGCTTTAATGTTGAAATATCAAGTAATATGGATGTTGGGATTAGTTTTTCATCGTTATTGTGGATGAGATAACCATTTATGATTCAAATCATTCACATCCATAAAGCGAGATAAGTTTTGAAAATTATTTTCGCTTAGATCGCGTAAGTTTAATAAATAATAATAGTTTTAGGCTTTACTAGCTGCGCCCCGCAGCGTCGCGTCGAAATTTATTTATTTGTCAAATATTATATTTATATACTTATTATCCTATTTCCGACGAAGAAAAATCCAAAAAAACAAAAGTCATAAAAATCGGTCCAGCCGTTCTCGAGTTATAAATGGATGGTATAACTAACACGACTTTCTTTTAGATACATACATATAATGATGATGATGATGTTGCGTGACCTAAGAGAATTTATTTAAGCTTGGGGCTAGCTGATGCTGTGTGGATTGTCCGGAATATTATTATTTTTAATTTCAAGAAGTCCAAGTGCGTGACAGTACTCATAAAGACCATCATCACTGTAAAACATGCCTCAAAAATTAGAAAATATATAACTATGTTTAAATGCAGAATAATTTTAAACAGAGGATAAGGAAAGAAATTAGATATTTCATTACAAAGGAGCTGTTTTTCTCACTATGAGCACTTGTAGTATGAAACTAAACGGCTGCCCACGTAATAATGGAATGCGAGGGAGTAACAGCACAACGAACAGAAATCCTCAACTGGCCGAGGTCACTTCGCGAAGCTTGTGAAGATCCCAGGAAGATTGGGCTTCTGGACGGAGTTAGGCTGGCTATGCTAGCAAAACAAACGCATAATAAACCAAACTGAGTCCAAATGCGGAAATTCGAGTACTTCAGCCTAAACCTAAACCCATCCCGAATAGCTATGTATGTACAAAGTGGCCGTAGATATAACTCTTAGTCTATCACAATCCGCGAACGCAGCATGTTACTAACCATGTTCCTACACTGTGCTCGCTCAAACTATTGAACAAGTTTAAAGCCAAGCTTCCATCTATAAATTTCTAAGATTGTACTAGTTTTAATAAGTTTTGTAGGTAACCTAGATAGTAGCGCATCAGCATTGCCTTACAGCGTGGTAACAGCCAGTGTCTTGGGGACGCTTCCGACTGGTATTGACATGGATCAATTGAGCTGCTTTTAGACTGTTTGCAACCGTCTACAGTTAGATCAATGATTTCAATTGTAAATATACTAGTTTTAATTTTTTCTATTGCTTGATTGTGATTTTCGTTGTTTATAAAGATTTAAAGATATTTAGGACTACTATCAATTTTTAATAAAGGAACAAAAGCTGACGAAACCTATAAATAAATAAATAAAAAATTTATAAGCTTCCGAGCACTATGCACTAAGTCAAAAGATTTCAACGGGAATGTAAACAATAAATATCCGTTGATCCACCTGATGGAATAAAAGCATCAACTGTTATATTCTGATGGCTAGTATGAGTCCTAACTCGTTTTCGTTTACTAAACTTGACTGGTCAAAGAAATCAATATTTCTCTGCTTAAAAGCAACATATTACTCAAAATTATTCTTAAATAATATATATGATCATAAGGAACTGTTGGATCTCTGTTAGTCTACGAGAAGTAGTTTCCTTCTATCCGCTGCAACATGCTAAATGTGTGAAATGTAACTATTAAAGTTTTCGTAAACTATACACAACCTCTAAGGTCTCAGGTGGGACAGACGTAGCATTGTCAACAAGCAATCCAACGAAAGACTTGCCAATTTTGCTACACTGCAATGCTTTTCAATTTCAGAAGTAGGTATCAGTGCTCGTGCTCTATCAAAAAAATATTATAAGACTTGTTTATCCGCTAATTCATGTGGTCTGTCCCTAAATAAAAGGTATTGTTTTGTTATTTACCAGCCCGCGATTTTGCGCGTGTATCGGAGAATCATCTAGCCCCGTGTTAAGGCTACTAAATAACTGTTGTACCTTCAGGTACCAAAGCTCTCAGGATTATAAAAAAACTCAGATCTTCTGGGGTCGATGCGAGGCGTGGCCTGATAGCCGTTGAGGTGTCGTGCATTCAAGAAAATCAATATCTTTATTTCTTTAGGCTTACAAATGAGCACTAAAACAAGCCAAATTTTAAACTAAAGGTACATAGTTATCAAAATAATATAAGAAATATTTAAAGATCCCTAGGAATTTTTACTTTTAACATTTCGAAATTTGAAGACTTTGAAGACAGAAATTATTGTAAAACATGTTATAAAGGTATGTAGAGGCTTCCCAAATTATCCTTTGACGAATTCTTTCTTCGCCTTTGACGTTTTATTCAGTTCTAGCGACCCGCCCCGGCTGATTGTACGTATAAACATTCCTCTAGAACCAATCTATCTATTAAAAAACCGCATTAAAATCCGTTGCGTAGTTTTAAAGATATAAGCATCTATAGGGACATAAGGACATATGGGTAGAGAAATTGACTTTGTTTTATACTACATAATTATGAAGTGATTAATTCCCTGGTCAGTATTTTACATATTCTATACAAAGATACGTAAATAATACAGTTCCTATCTCTATATTTGCCGGAAAGGCGAAAATGTATTTTTTCTCATTATTTCATTCTGTTATAAAAGTTTGCTTTCCATTTTTCATCACAACTTTGTTATGCTTTCATCAAGATTATACCTGGCCAGTAAAATAAAACTGTTATTTTACTCCGACTCTGTTTATGGTAATCAATGAAAACGTATGAAAGGTAAACGAGAGAAAGAAAGAAATATAATATAGATTGAAGACTTCTTTTTATGTAATAGGTATAGGAAAATATTAAAGCACTCTTGATAATAATATTTTAAATACAATAATTATTTCCTTGTAACAACTAGTTATGTACACGGTTTTGTCCATAAATTTAGTTTTCACGCTTTTATTTATTATTCTATTCAGTAGAATAAGAAATGAATAGCCTAAGATCAAAATCAGTTTAGTTTTTCTTGACTTTGTTCTATATATTTTATAGCGGGTTTATAAATGAAGGCTAGTATAGTAGTATATATGTATAAGTATAGTATCCAGTTACTACGGAGACATTTCAACTGATTTATTTCAGGTCTACAACCACGTCTATTTAAATTTCAGCTCTATCCTTTCAGTAATAAGCATCCACACATTGATACATTGATAGTTTATAATGTAAGGAATAAGGATTAAAATAAGGAGCGATCACAAACTACTACGTTGCATTTTCAGACTTTAGTGCGTGCTTTACCTCGTTCAAAATAACGATAAAGTAAACTCCAGTTTATCTGATAGTACGGCAATACTGTACTTAGTACGGAAAAACCACAGTTGGTTCAACAGTTAGTAGCAACTTGTAGATGCACTGCGGGCATAGTCCCCAGTCCTACAATTTTACATTAGCCTCGATAATATTTATGGCTGCGGCAAATGTTTTTTGCTCGTTGGTACGAACATACGGGCGAATATCATGTTGGGTGCCCATTGTTGTGTATAATGGGCCTGTATAAATATCTGTACATAGCTAAGTCGTAATCTGCTTTGCAGAACATATCGATCGAGCCGTATTGGAACAGATCAATATAGATCTAGGTTATTTTAATTTATTTTGTTAATGATTATTATATGGAGCGTTTGTATGTAGGGTCTGGGTTTTGTTTGGTACATATCGTGTTTTGCGTCCACAAAATCTCCACGATGTTTACATAAATAAATAAACAAATTTTAGTACCAGTGAAACAAAAAGTATGTTGAAAACACTGAATTATTATTACTAGCGTAGTTGAAAACGATTTAAATCAATTAATTTATTCAGTATTATTAAATATTCAGGATAAGTTTATTTAAATATCTAGCTCTCAGGAAGATGGGAAGGTGCTAGTGTGTCCACGCAATTCGATCATTACATTGTTTGTATTTTATAAATTGTAGATACAGTATTTTTTTGTTTGTATTTTATAAATTGTAGATACAGTATTTTTTTTATTCATGAACTAGCGACCCGCCCCGGCTTCGCACGGTTTTATTATAAGTACCGAACGGGATAAAAAGTATCCTATGTCCTTCTCCTGGCTCTAAACTACCTCCCTGCCAATTTTCAGCTAAATCGGTTCAGCCGTCCTTTAGTTATAAGTGAAGTAACTAACACGACTTTCTTTTATATATATATAGATGTTGAAATGGCCTTCGGTTCGCTGTGTAGATACACGATAATTATTTTTTAATAGCTCGCCATTAGCATAAACTCATAAAGCACTTTATCTCCCCTTTACATTTTTTCTGTTCCATTACGAGTTATTAATTATGATTTATTGATGTTTCATTAGAATAATAAAAGGACGATTTTTTTTTGCGTCTGAAATTTTTCTGTCACCATGCAAATTTTTAACCTTCGACTCGATTGAGGGACGTTATTGATATTTTTGTCACATTTAAGCTGCCAAAAGGATGAACTGGGGCCAAATTCCACTAATGTCAAAATAAAGGTCTCAATAGTGCCATTCAGTCAAGATGATTAAAATGACGTTTGTGCATTTGGTATTCTATTTTTTTTTCTGCGCTTGAAGAGACGTTCATTATTAGAATGTCAAATTGGTAGTGATAATGGTAATCGTCACAGCTATGAATGAACCCAAACAATCATCTGCAGGCTCACATTAAACTACCGACCAGACTGAATTCCTGTTTGGACCAAATAGCAAGTAACATTAAAAATGTCCAATCAGAACTATATCAGTCTGGACTGTCAGATCATGAAACCGCTCAATTGATAACATTTAGAGCCAACAAACAGAGAGCTCTCGCATTTTGGTTCGAATACAGACGTGATTATAACATTGATAACATAAGAAAGTTCTGTGAATGCATGTCAGCTCTCTCGTTTTCGGATGTATTTCACTCACTTACTCTTGTTGATTCTTTTCAGGCTTTTTATGATACAGTAATATTATTTTATAATTTATGTTTTCCAAAAATTAAAGTTAAAATTACTAATAAACCGGCGAAAGTAAACTGGATTACTGAAGGCATTAAAAAATCATTAAAAACAAAACGTTCTTTATATATAAAATACAGAAATTATCAGAAAAATAAGTGTGAAAATAAAAAACATTTCAAAATTTATAAATTTATTCTTCGAAAATGTATACATAAATCAAGAAAATAGATCAATTTGCGTCGTATTCAAAACAGTAAAAATAAAAGTAGAGCAACTTGGAATGCAATTTCATCAACTCTAACTAATAATCTTTACAAGAATGACATAGACCTCATAAACTTCAATAATATGACATACTCGAATCCATCTGACATAAGTAATATTTTCAATAAATTTTTTACTAATTTATCTTGCAATCAATCTATAATAAAATATAAAATCAACGACAATAGAAAACCAAATTCAATTTTTATCATTCCGTCTGACCCTGAAGAAATATTTAAAATTATTATGTCGTTAAATAACAGTAAGACCAGTGGTTGTGATGATATCACCACCGGGGTATTAAAGTCCTGTGCCAAATGGATATGTTGTCCACTTTCCCACATCGTCAATTTATCCTTTGTAGAGGGTGTTTTTCCAAAACAACTAAAATTTTCTATTGTGAAACCCCTTTTCAAAAAGGGAGATAGGTCTGATCCAAACAATTATCGACCCATAACAATAGTTCCGATTCTATCTAAAATATTAGAAAAAGCGATGCTTATCCGATTAAATAGTTTTTTGGACAAACACAAGAGCCTACACAGGGATCAATATGGTTTTCGTAAGGGAAGCTCTACATCACTCGCGTGCTTTAATTTAGTGAAATTTATTACTGAGAGTATTAACGGGGGGAGCAGCCCGATCACGACTCTTTTCATGGACCTGAGTAAAGCGTTCGACTATGTAGATCACGATGGATTGTTAAACAAACTAGATTATCATGGTATAAGAGGTAAAGCACATGACTGGCTGGCCAGCTATCTACATAACAGGCAACAATGTACCGAAATCACCAAAGTACTACGAAATAACAAAAACAATTTTATAAAGAAGGCATTTAGGTCAGAGAAGGTTTTAAATAATCGCGGAGTTCCCCAGGGAAGCATATTAGGTCCCCTATTGTTTTTATTATATGTTAATGATCTACCAGATTCCATGTCACATAAATGCATACTCTTTGCTGACGATACAACAGTTATTATAAAATCTGATGATAAACAACTAGTTCAACCGACACTAAATAATGCACTTCTTGACATAGTTAATTGGACAGAAAATAATAATCTAAAAATAAATATAAATAAAACTAAAATTATGCAATTTGACTCATATAATACTAACCCACTAACTCTTGACATTAAATATAAAAATGAAAAAGTAGACGAAGTTACATCTTTTAAATTTTTAGGGATCATTCTAGACAGACATTTGAACTGGAAAGATCATGTTAACGATGTTTGCAAAAGATTAAGCCGGTTTGTTTTTGCTCTAAAAAAGATTCGTCAAACTATTTCGTTTGATGCAGCGCTGGCTGCCTATCACGGTCACGTGGCCTCGGTTATGAGCTATGGTTTGTTAGTGTGGGGTAATTCAGTAGATGTGGAAAGAGTGTTTAAAATACAAAAAAGATGCCTCCGAGTTATAAACAAATCATGGCTCCGTGATACTTGCAAACCCCTCTTTGTGAATTGTAAAGTCCTGCCTCTACCATGCATGTATATTAGAGAAGTCTGTGTATTTGTCAAATCATACCCAACTTATTTTACAAAACGCGGAGATGTCATGATTCGACAAAAAAGGGCCAAGTTTCAGAACCTGCTCTACAAACCACAATGTTGTAAGGATATATATAAGAGAAATGTTTTTAATATGTGTATAATTATTTATAACAAGCTACCAGAAGAATTGAAGGACTTGAATGGAAACTTATTTAAAAAAAAGCTAGATATTTGGTTGCTTTCAAATTGTTTTTATAGTGTAAATGAATACTTAAATTTTAAGAAAAATTAATTAACGATCTTGTTCTCCTCATAATAATCAACTACATATTATTATTTAACATTTGCACACCTGTTTGCGGGTTGAATACATTGACATCTAATAGCTATAAGATCTTGACATGTAATTTATTGTATTCTGCAAATAAATGATTGATTTGATTTGATCATCATTGGTAGCTCGAGAATGCTAGATAGAGTGGATTGGCAGACAATGCCCTATGTTAACTTTGATGGAATACCGATTCCATACAGTGTAACCGTAAAGAATCTTGGGGTAACATTTGACCGTAAACTTTCATGGTACCCTCAGCTTGAAATGACCAGTTTCTTACTGGTTCTTACTCTATGCTTCAGCAGGTTCCCTTAGGAAGCTGAGGTACTTTCTGCCAACCGCTACCAAAATTGCTTTAGCCGAATCTTCTTCTCCCTGTTCTGGACTTTGCCGAGGCCTGCTATTTAGATCTTGATGAGGTGCAGCTGGATAAACTTGAGCGCTTCCAAAACTTTTGCATTAGGTTCATATTTGGCCTACGCAAATATGACCACGTCTCTCCTTTCCGCACCATGCTCAAGTGGCTCCCTATTCGACTTCGCCGGGACATGCACGTTCTTGCTCTTCTCTATTCTATTCTCTTTAATCCTTTTTCTCCTGTGTACCTTAAAGAACGGTTTGAATTCCTTCATTCTTCCAACTCTCATAATATCAGGTCATCAGATAACTTACTTCTCAAGTTTCCCGCGCATACCCAATCCTTTTATGGCAATTCTTTCAGCGTACAGGCTTTTCGTCTTTGGAACAATCTGCCTGTCGCTATCAGACTAGCTCCTTCCATCAACTCTTTCAAGTCCAACCTAAAGTCCCATTTCCTATCTTCTGCTGTCTAACTAAATTCATCCAATTCACCTATTCATCCTTTTCCTATATCTTCAAAAATCATTAATTTCATGTTATTCTTATTCGTTAGTCTCTCCTTAGTTTTATTTTGTTTTGTTAGAAAGTTATGTATTGTATGTTCTTTATATAACTGTTAATTGTATTATTATTATTATTTTTTACTATCTTTGCACTACCTACCCAATTCCTATATCTTTGTATCACTCACTATAAGGTTGCCTGGGAGAAATCGCTCTCAGCGATAAGGCCGCCTTTTGTACTATTTTTATCTTGTTTTCAATTAGATGTAACTAAGCTTTTTGTATGTATTTTCTTTTTAGTACAATAAAGTGTTCATTCATTCATTCATTCATTCAATGAACCTCAAAAAGTTTGTGCGAGTATAATACCAAAAAGAGTTACACTGACAGTAACACTGGCATTTTGACAAATTTATTTAATGGAATTCGGGCCCTGATTTGTATTGGGTTTGTTTTAATATAATTTTGTATATTTTATAATTTATAATGTGATGATTTTATACATCTGTATTGACTTTCAATTTTTTTAATTAGAAACATCTGATTATTGTTCTGATTATTGTTCAAATATCTGTTTGCTTTTCATAAAATATGATATATTAGCAAACTAGGTGTCTATTTATTTAAGTCAAATAAGGGGCAAATGAAGATAGGTTTAGAGGAAATCCGTATTGTGACGAATCATCTAAGAGAGCGGATATCCGTTTCTACAGAACGCTTTTTGGTCCATGATTAGCATGACCTTCACAAGCTAAAATTAACTAGTAATTATTCCGAATTGGGGACGCTTCCGACTGGTATTGACATACAGGGTGATTGGAAGTTGGGTGCAAAGCTGGTAGGCGAAGGTAGTGTGGACTATTTGGAATCACCCATCTTCCAATCACCCTGTAGATCAATTGAGCTAACTTTTAACTGTTTGCAACCGTCTGCAGTTAGCTCAATGGTTTCGATTGTATAAACTTGTTTTATTTTTTTCTATTCCTTGATAAATTAATTTGTAATTTTTGTAATTTTTGTTGTAAATAAAAAATTTACTGTTTCATGTTTAGTGATAATTATTTACATTACCGATTGTTATTTACATTTGTCGTTTGGCTATGTTTATTAATTAATGATACAGAAACGTCGGGCGTTTATGGTAAGCCGATTTTACTAATGTCGCGGGTGAACCTGGATGAAATTGATGGTATTTAGCCCCTCCCCCTGGCTGTACGTGGTGACCTTTTAGACTACCCAACCCAAATAAAATCACGTGTAGGTTTTTAAAGTTTAAATAGAACCAGAAGAGATTATCTTGAAATATCTAGTAAAAGTAGTATCTGTTTTAATTAAAAAATAATTAAGTAGTTAATAATGGTAAGATTACAAACATAATTAACTACTTAATTTTTTTTTATCAGCAAATTATTATAGACCTTCGTTTGACCACAATCTCACCTGATGGTAATTTGGGTAGCATACAAATCACACAAACTCACCTGATGTTAAGTGACGTCGTCGCGTGATTTTCTCAATAAGCCCTACTTTATTACCTTGTCAGGAAGCGACTAGACTAAGCTTTATCTTTTGTAGTCTTTTCGTTCGACATGTAAAATGATTTTGTATTTTTGTTTTCATCATCATCATCATCATTCGCAACCCGATTTCACCCCATATCGCTGGGTACAGGTCGCCAAATTTTTGGGGCACACACGGTCCTGCCTGGAAAAAAAATCCTGGAAAAAAATTATGTCTATGGTCCTGCCAGTCTTAGAATAATTATGCCAGTTATTTTTCTTGTATTTTGTGTAATATATTCTTACAGAATTGAGAACTCGTTCTTACCTAGTAATGTTTAAAATCTGGGTTGTTCGTGCCAGCGCACTGAGTAACAGAGCTATAAACCTTTTCCACTAGCAGTTTTATATAGTTTAAAATTTAATCTTAGTTACTACCCATTCTCATATTGAGTGGGATGGCCATTATAGTGAAAATATGAAAAATAAGCACCGCGCGCTATTAAATCCAGAGTGCGAGGACTGGAGTGCTAGTAAATTGCAAGATTGCAATTTACTAGCACTCACACCGAAAAGTAATCAATTTTTATGGTATTTAGTCGACCAGAAATATAAATCAACGAAAAAAGTGCGGTTTCGACATTGAATATTATTTTGAGAGGTTTTTTCAATTATATGTACTTACTAATAAACTCTCTTTCTTCTAGATCTCCAAAATATATTGAAAAAGAAAAAAAAATCGGTTATAGAAATATTGACATAAATATACCTTATATAGTTTTTTTATTGACTAGGTTCATTCTAAGCTATAATTAATACCAAGAGCAATAAAAGAAGATATATGTATATAAATTCCTATAAAAGGTCATGAAAAGGGTAAAAACAAAATCCGTGTCACAACATTCAGTGGCTTTTGGCTAGGCCGAATGCTAAGCTGGTTTTCAGGTAGTGCCCGGAACGTTTTATGTTCTAGTGTAATTTTACCTACTGCGCAAGATGGAGATTTATTTCTATACTTTTCTGAATAGAAAGAACACATTTCCGTACATAATACCGACACATTTATCACATTACTTAAGATTTTGGAAACACGGGAGAACCACCAGTAACCAGAGAGATCCCCTCTCGTGATTTCGGAAACTTTATACTTGGTAGGTTCATCTATTTCTAGTGCATCTGTGGTTTTTCTATTCCTAGGAATAGATCAATCTACCCTGTACCTATAGAACTATGACTCAAAGCTGTAATCAGAGCCCGGAGGCAATGCCAGTTATTAAAAATTAAATAACATGTAAAACTTACATAAAAAATGTTAACTGAGTATTTAAACACGAAGCTAAAAATATAAATATTACTTCAAAACGTGTTTTATTTGAGACCTCTATCTAACTTATAACTTTTTTTTTTGAACATGTGATACTTAAGGGCAGGCATTGCAGCTTCGCAGGCCAATGTAGTTGCTAAACAAACTTCGAGTACCCTCATGTTATAGATAAACCTTCCTACGTCAACCAATTACGATGAAGCCTACATGATTAGCGCTGCGATCGAATAGGTAATAGCATCAAACAACCGAAGCCAGCCAATTATCTAGTTTGCAGGCACCCTAAGCTTGGTTCAAATGCGATACGATTAAGCCGACAGGCGATAAGGTTGCACGTTTAAGTAATTGATTGGTTTCTATTTAAAATATAACTAGTGTATTTTTAAGGACTGACAGTTTACGTATGTTTCTAGAATATTGTCCTACTATTGACAGTTTATGAAAAAAATTGGAGTGTTTAAGACCAGTTAAGAACTAAAACCAGCAATCTCTTATTTATATACTGAACCACGAGATTCAAAATTTTTTAAATTATAAGGTTATCTACATTGTTTCATCTAGTAAAAAGTTCTAATATAAAAAACCAGTCGAATTGAGAACGGAGAGTACTGGCGCAACACATCATGTCCATCTGGACACGACTTGGGATTGATAGATTCTTTGTATCAGTATTTCTGTATGATTTAGGGCTAGTTTTACTATTGAAAATTTAGGGCTATTTTTACAGTTTTTAGGTAATTGTATTGTAGATAGTAGTATTAGCTTCGTGTTGTGTATTGACAACATTAATACGAGAGATTCATTATCTTAAATATTAGTATTCTTAAGATATAACCTGTAAGTGGTAGGTAAGTGTAAGAAAGAAGGAATGTAAAGTATCCAGGGAGGGATGTAGTCTGAACTTATGAAGTGTTTGTGGTATCTTGGTGACATGAATGTTTTCTCTCAGTTGATTTAATCTTAAGATATAAGCTGTTAGTGATAGGTAAGTGTTAGAAGGAATGTAAAGTATCCAGGGAGGGATGTAGTCTGAACTTATGAAGTGTTTGTGGTATCTTGGTGACATGAATGTTTTCTCTCAGTCGATTTAATCTTAAGATATAAGCTGTTAGTGATAGGTAAGTGTTAAAAGGAATGTAAAGTATCCAGGGAGAGATGTTGTGTGAACTTATAAAGTGTTTGTGGTATCTTGATGACATTGTTTTCTGTCAGTTGATTTAATCTTAAGATATAAGCTATCTATCAGTCATCTAGTACCCATAACACAAACTCTGCTTAGCTTGGGGCTAGATGATGCTGTGTGGACTGTCCGGAATTATTTATTTATTATTTGTTTATATAAGCTGTTAGTGATAGGTAAGTGTTAGAAAGAAGGAATGTAAAGTATCCAGGGAGGGATGTAGTCTGAACTTATGAAGTGTATGTGGTATCTTGATGACATTGTTTTCTGTCAGTTGATTTAATCTTATGATATAAGCTGTTAGTGATAGGTAAGTGTTAGAAAGAAGGAATGTAAAGTATCCAGGTAGGGTCTGAACTTATGAAGTGTTTGTGGTATCTTGATGACATGAATGTTTTCTGTCAGTTGATTTGACAGGAATTTACTTGATTATTATAAAACAGGCCCTTATTTGTTAGAATTCGCACTCACAGGAGATTTGATCATAGATCCAATACGAACAAACGGCAATAAGTTTAAAGACTGGAGTTCATAAGATTAGCTAAGGACTGACGGTGGTTAAGATTCAATACCGGAAGCACCTATATCTATACCAATCCAACCGGTCGTGTGCAAACAGATAGGTAATTACTGTGGATGTCAAAGGCTTATTGATTGATAACTCTAGGTATTAATTAAGAACGATTTCAGCTAAATCAATAACCTAGCTTTCCGCCCACGACTTTGCTCGCATAGACAAAGTATACAATTTGTCCTGCTGTTCGATGGATTCAAATATACGGTTGCAGTGATGTTGTTTTCGTTGTAGGTTCCTAAATAAAACCAAGTGCTTCAGGTTACACTGAACTGGAGCTGCTCTATTCCACTCAGCTCCTCTGAGCTAATCCATTAACACTTATAGATTTACCCGTCTTGCCAATTTTTGGCCTGATTTAAGACGTCGCTATACCCGTGGAATAAAACAGGCTTCTTTTCATCAACTCTCACGCGGGTAAGGACGCGGTACGAAGCTAGTATGAATATAAATCTGATGACCAAAATCAGCAACTATTATTCATACTGCAAGCTTATAGCGAGCTTTAAAATTATAGATGTTACTCAAAACTGTGACGTTTTCCGGCTTAAAAGTCTGGGACCGCCATAAATAACGACCAAAAATATTGAAACGCGCCGAAATTAAAAAGAAAGGACGGGGTGCTCCATCATTCAAAAGGCAGTTACCGATGTAATGGTCGCTGGAAAATTGAAAAATCGATCACGTTATTTACAGTGCGGATGGTCGCTATAACATCAATATAATTGCCCTGATATGGAAATACATCGTAAGTGACTTTGAAATTATTGTATAGGACTATGTTTTAATTGTCATTTGTTAGTTATTTGTTGTTTCTTAATACATTTTAATACAAATATTCATACCATGTTATAGACAGTGACACAAAATATCAGATTGTCTGAATCAAAGGCTTGGGACGGGTTTTCTTACAACTCGACAATTAGCAACCATTAAAGGTTTCTTGTTTTTGAACAAGAAACCATTACTTTACTTTAATTATATCTATTATCTATTATCTATTCCTTTGCTTGTAATTTTCGTTGTTAATAAAGTTCATTTGAAATTAATTTATCTTTAATTATATTATAATCTCTGTGCTTTAGATTTAAAATATTGATCACTTTTCATTTCCAATCAAAGAGATAACTTAAGTTTAGTACTTTTTTACTAAAATCACCTCTTTAAGATAGTATATTGTACACATAATTTTGATCAGAATATAAACAAAAAAAATCCTATCATTATTTCCCTTAGCCATACTAGGAATCATGGCCTTTTCCCAGACAAAAAATAATTATTAGATATAATTCAAAGAAAATTAGTTTAATCGTTATAAGTAGTAATTGATTTATCAACTAATAGAATCAACTTCAAAACGATTATTTCTTTCTATTACACCGCATTTCTAATGTCCCGCACGGTTCTACGGAGGAAAATATTTTTCCGTATCAGGGTCGATATGATGGAGTTGATGCCTTGTAATTACAATTCCGAACGCTGATGTGACCGCCACTTTATATTACATTAGGACACTATGATGCCGTATTTTAGATCCAGGGTGATATTAATGTATAGCTATGTAAATACACTTCGAAAAGCTTTTACGTTTTAATGAGTTTACCCAGCTTTAGCCACAGTATGTAATAACAAGGCTGCGCTGTGATTTTATGATTAATTAGGCAGAAATTATATATGGAAAGCGTAATATGATAGTAAAATTATGATAGTCTAGATAAAATCAATTTTATGTAAATAAAAACAGGGAGATTTGTTACCCACACTCACACTACGTTATTTGTAGATCACTACATAGTATAAAATAGAGTCGCTTGCTCTGTCCCTATGTCCCTTTGTACGCTTAAATCTTTAAAAATACGTTTCAATTGTATTGTAATTAGTATTGTAAATTCGTTGTTAATAAAGGTCTATTCGTAGTATTTAAATTCTCTTTGGGTCTATTATTTGAAGACACAAGTTCATGAAAAAAGATCAATTTTGTCCTGAGAGTTAAACCTCTGTTTTTGTCTATTCTTTTGGTTAAACCTTAACCTTCAAAATACTTGTTTTGTAGTTGCAAAAGTTATAATTTGTTATGCACTAACTTTCCCTCTATTTCTTGTGTGTGTCAGTGTGGATTCAATAAGAATTAGTAAGGATTAGTTCAGAACTTTCGCAATTAACTGAGAGGCTATCCACAAGATTAGATGGAACAAAGAGGGCTGATTTGAGGGCGCAAACAGTGGGAGTTACACAGGTGCCTTTGATGCGCTAAGGGTTGCGCTCTTTACCGCGTTATTTGCGATTGGCTCAAGAGTTATTTGCGATTGGCTTGACAATTATTAACGATTAGCTTTAAAGTAATTTGCCGCTATAGTTTTTTTATTGGTTAAAAGTCTTTCCTTATTTATAATTTACTAGCTGACCCGGCGAACTTTGTTCCGCCTTAGACGCTATAAATGAAATTGAACGCAATTTCCTTATTTTTTTCTTTCATAAGAACCTTCTCCTGATAATAACGAACAGAACAAAAAAAGAATTAGCGAAATCGGTCCAGCCGTTCAGGCGTGATGCCGTGCCAAGGGAAATAGGGATTCATTTTTATATATATAGATTATTGATATTGTCCATGGTTAATAAGGTACTTGCACTGCTAAGGGACCGAATTCCGCTAATTTCAAAACAAAAGTCTCAACAGCGTCATCACTATCGAGATAGTTAAAATGACGTTTGTGAATATGGTATTCTACTATTTTTTGCGCTTGAAGAGACTTTCATAGTTAGAGTGTCAAATTGGTAGTCATAAATGTAATTTGTGCTAGTAGAACACCAAAACGAGTTTTACACTCATTTCGACACGAAACTATTGTTTTGGTGACGCGATTTATTTAGTGGAATCCGGGCCCTGATTATCCGCTCTGAACTCTATTTAAGAAATTGTAGAGTTCGGTGACCCTACGAATATCGTTGATAACCTATGTGGCGTGGTGGGCGAAGGTCTGCCTGCAGCGCAAGAGGTCAGGTTCGATTCTCTCCTTGAAAAAAACTGATTCTTCGACTACAAATATTTGTTATGTGGTTCTGGGTGGTTTCTGTTTACTATGAAAAATACCTATCAATGTGATAGAAGCCATAACACAAGCTCTGCTTAGCTTGAAGCTATGTGATTATGCAGCAATATCTAACAATATTTCTAAAATAAATATAATATCGTACGTTCCAAGAGGTATCTAGGTATCTTTGTGCGCTTTACAGAGTTAACCCAGTTCAGTAGGGGTATTTTAGTTCAGAAGAAAGAGACGCAATTGAGATACAAGATATTAGTTTTATTAATATAACAACCAAGACTGAATAAGAATTTAATTAGTGTTATGTTTTTTGTTAATTGTTAATAAATAATTTTTGATTTTATTATTTCTTTATTACCTATAAATGACCTATAACAATAAAATTACTACATTAATGTAAAATACAAAACTTACAACTATAAATAGTTACTTTGTACTTTAAATAAAGAATATTAATTCTATGTCCTTCCCCATAAAGGAATGATTTTCAAAGAGCAATGTATACGCTACTACAACAAAACTCCAAGTGAGTTGCAAAAATTATCGGTAAATAAATTCAAATAAATTATCAAAACTATTCTTAGTAAAAAGGCTTACTATAAAATATCAGATTATCTAGAGGATAAATATGCTTGGGACTAATTTACTCCAACTCTAAAACTAACAACCTAACAAGGTAAAGATTTCTTGTACGCTTCTTTACTCTACCTTAAAGACTGAAGTGAACAAATATCAAAGTGAGCACTTTATTTCATAATTTCAATTTTTTTTTAACCTTTTTTCTATGGCGTGTCAAGAGTCCTATAAGGTCTAAAGGAAATTCTTCTATCTATAAAGTTACGGCAATGGTACAGTCCGACCAGAAAGAGTAGAAATTAATTATCGAGGAACTAAAATTTAGTGTACCCTGGCAACTCTTTATGAAAGGCCAGTGTGGCCGCCATAGTGAATTTGTCGCCTGACTTAGCTTTTCTTTGCAAAATTATATGCACGATTTAGCTAAGATACGTTTAGATAAATTTAAAAATTAAACTTTTAGTTACAAAATTGAAGCATTTAAAACGTTTTGTTGAGATAATAATGTACAATTTTCAACGAATGATAAAATGATAACCAATCATAAAACATAAAAATATAATAGGTAGGTATTTATGTATGTAGATTTATTTTCATAGCAAAAGACTATGTATTTATACAAAATTTAAAAAACAGATGCAAAAAAATTTTTTGAGATATAGCTGGTTTTATTTGTTGGACTAACCAGAATAATTTTCCGTTAGCGGCAACACTGCAAACAATGTCATTTTCGGTCGAGTCGAGTTCTTTGATAATGTTTGTTTGTTCTGTTAATTGTTACTTCCATGAAAGCAATTAATCGCAAAATATTAGTAAAATGAATAAAACTATACGCAGTGGGGCTCGTGACATTATTTACAAAGTGTTTAAAAGATGTTTGACCGAGTATCAAGCCGGGAAGCTGCTGACTGATTTAGAAGACGTATAAAAACGAACAGCAGATTTGACCGGTAAGTAGCTGGTTAAAAAGAATAGCACTGCAAGTAAACTGTTATAATTTACTAAAATAATCTTGTAAATCCATCCAAAATCCATGTAATTCATAATAATTAATCATTGTTTATCGTTCTCTCATTGAATAGTATTTTGTAGTGCAATCACATAATTTTGATACTTTTGTTTTGTTACAGGAAAATCTGAAAGCAAAAGCTCAAGCGAGGAATCGGAGAGCGAAGATGAAAATGATGATATATCAGGGACTTCTAATTGTGTTCTACTACAAGATTCTGATGAAGAATCTATGTCTGGTTTTGAATAATCTGGACTTTGAATCACTAGATTGATGTATGATTTAGTATATTATTATTTATTATTCGACAAAATTGTCTTTTACCGTTATTTTTCCCCTGAGTATATAAAATATTCTTGCTTTCTTTCTAGGTAGGTAGTGTCATAGGACTAGTTTGGACATCAGTGCTCTTATAAAATGTTTTTGTTTATGACAAGACTCTAAACCCAAAATAATTCATAAATTCTCATTATTGACAATATCAAGTATTAATACGTTCTGCCGTAGTATACGGTGATACCATTTAAAACATGTAATAATTAGTGGCGCCCTCATTTATTTTCTACTCTTTCTGGTCGGACTGTATTTTCTTTTATCATTGAAATAAATTTGAGTATAGTCTATGCCGTCTATGCATCACACAGATTTACAAATAATAGTACTCATAGACTTAGAATTTTTTCACTTTATTACTTATATTCTCTTTGATAGTATTATTACGTAGTATTCATATTCTCTTTGGTATTATTTTTAAAAATCTATGATCAGTTGATTTTACAAAATTGATCACGTTTATTTTGTAAAAAATCAAATAAAATAAATAAAAAAATCTATAAAAGTGCAATTCAAAATGAAGCGAATCAAGGAAAAGATAAACCATGTTTTAAACGGGAAACGTGAGTATCTACCGACCCCACCAGCTCCATTCTTGGATTCATGGATTGTAAAGCCGAAAGTTTGTCAGAATGTTATGTCGCAGACAACGCCAAAACTTCTCATGGGATCTGTATACTATAATTAACTGTATATTATGCATAGTTTTAAGACCTAGACTTGGATTATATTAGACCTAGTGCGCGTCAGAGATATCGTCAGATATTTCATAAATTAGGTAAACATAAGTTTTAATTTTTTCATCGTGACGGCTAAAAAGTATGCTGTTTGATACTGTGTAGAGTGCTCTTTAAAGGACCGAATTCACATGCTACTTATTAATATAAAAACCATGCTAATTTCGAGCCCTTGCTATTTAGTAGCTCAAGTTAGGACGTGTGAACGAAATGAGCATGCTTTTGAAATAGCTACCTAATCGAAAGCCGTTCTATTTTTTCGTGCTTATTATGTAGCAAACGGGGAAAGGCGAGGGTGGGCGGGAATGAGCTCAAATAAATCTGATCGCGTTCTCTGAGAGCATGCTACTATCTTGAGTAGGTCCCGCTCTGAAAAATTTGAATTTGCACGCTTATTCTAAGGCACGCGGCATGAGAGTGATCCAAATGTGCGGGCGGTGTGGACGCGGCGCGCGAGATCCATGCACTCGTTGGAGTGCACGCTCCCTTCTGCGCTCGATCCGTACGTTGTCAGTTTTTTCTCCACCACACCATGGACATCTCGCAAAGTTGCCGTCTAATATCGCTTTATAAGGAATTCAAATGTTTACCAATAGACATGTAAGAGAAGATACTTGGCGTCAGATTTCTCGTGAAATGGAGAACAACTAAATTTACCTAGAACCGTCTTTTTTCTTTTTTGTGATTTTTTGCTCAAATATTTAAGCAAAATAAAGGTTGCTGCTGCCACGGTAATTCGACTCCACTGCTATACGTGTGACTCTATCTCCAGCAAGAGTTCAACTGAGTCACGGATTGCCTATGGATCGCTTGGAACCTAGTTCAGGATCGCAGTTTCAACAAACTGGATCGGCCTAATACGATCCACGCTCCACGTATCACGATTTTGGATCGCGGATAACGAGATCACTGATCCATTTTTGATCGTCTGGTGTGGATCCGCCTATTAAGCATGCTTCTTGTCTGTGCTACTTTTGAGCGAATAGAAACGCACCCAGAGCATGTTATAAAAGAGCACGCTACCTAGTCTCATATGAACTTTCTTATTTAGGTAGCATGTGTATCCCAGGCTATATAGCATGCTATGAGTGCGTATTTGATCGATAAAAGAGGCTAGTAGCATGCTCGTAGACAAAACATTCAGTTCAGACATCATCTTCAACCAGTATTAGTCCACTGCTGGACATAGGCCTCCCCCAAGTTCAGACATGCTTTCGAATAATTCCTCCACAAAAGCAGAATGCTTTTTGTTTTTGGGGCTCAACGAGCTTTTTTTCTTTTAGTTCTTACAAAGTCAAAAAACATAAGGGGGCGTCCACTAATTACGTGAGGTGTTCTAAGGGGGGAGGGGGTCAAGCTAAATCTTTCCGAATCTCACTTAGGGGGGAGGGGGTCTTGGCAAATATCACGTAATTATTTTTCTCGCAGAAAACGGTGTAAAATTTCGTGAAAAATTGTTTCGCTAAAATTCACAAATACTAGCCCCAACAAATGCTAGTCTATACTTATAATAAAACTGTAACAGGTCCAATTCTGTACATTGAAGATATTTTGAAATTTTTTTTTGGAGGGCACTCTATTATCGATACTCAAGCCAAAACTGTAATTTTTTTCATTCATGTCTGTCTGTGTGTCTGTCTGTCTGTATCGTAAACGCGCATCACGCCGAAACTACTTGATGGATTGAAATGAAACTCGGCATAATTATAGGTCATACTACGAGGAAGGACATAGGATACTTTTTATCCCGGAATTCAGTAAGGTTCTCATGGGAGAGGGTATGAAAGTAAAATTCCTTTACTGCGCATCACGCCGAAACTGCTGAATGAGTTGGAATGAAACTACTTCACGTAATTAATGGACGCCCGGTAAGTACGAGTACTCGTAATACGAATAATAATAAAGTAATAATAGTAAGCCAGGTTAAGCCACAGCAGATGTTAATATCGACCTTAAAAGTATGTGCCATGAGCAATTATATTAGGCCTCCACTTGCCTTGCTGGTTTACACGAGTGGTTTACAACGCTTCTAGATTATGCAATGTTATTTCTAGCCGCTGACCAAAACAATGAAGACGATATTCGAAAAACTCTCGCAAAAATTGACACAGGAGGTATGCTTGACGTTCATGACATGACGTCTGGTTTAGGCCTGAAAGAATTTCCGACGCCTTGTAAGTATAATAAAATTAAAATTATTAAAATTGATAGGTGTTAGTTTGTTTTTCGCCAAAACTACAGAACGGTTAGGGTTGATATTTTATGAATAAGTAATTCTAGGCCAGGATTATAACTCATTTTTTACGCGGGTGAAGATGCAGGGCGCGAATTGTATTTTTATATTAACAAAAATTAATACAGTGGGTTTCCCAAGAACGTTTCCACTGTTAAAATAAGTGTGATTGGGGACTTTTTTTGCAAAACATAAGAAAATATCACATAGTCCAACGTTGCATCGTAAAAACTATCCACGTTTTGCCTTAATGCATCGTAAAAACTATCCAGTTTTCCTTTCTACTTCGCACTGAGAGTACATTTCCAGAGATGAGAGACGCAATTTTTTTTTGCTATGAGGCGGTTTTCCTTTGTGCTCATCCTAAAATACCAAAAATGTCATTCAGGCTGAAAATAATGTTGTATTTATATCACAAAAGTCTTTAATTTATGTTCCTGTGGGTTGGTTTGAATAAAAGATGTTGTAGCGTTAATATTGAGTCTATTCATACACAGAAACACGGGTACAAGAAATTATATAAACGATAATCTATACCTAACCCTTAATTAGGGTATATGTTTTCTGAGGGAGGTTGCTGGAGTGACTGAAGTGTGACACTACACAACTACACTGTGAGTTCGGCTTAACCGATGAAATTACTGACATAGAAAAACGCGTTTGCGCCCGGTACTATAAGCTAAACTGTGTCACTGCAAGAATATGAATAACTCACAAGCGTTTGTGGCTAAGACGGTGAACGATATTTAAAATGACCTACGAATACCTAACCAAACGTTAAAAGTAGCCTTACTTTTAGTTTGCAAGTGCAACCCCTCGGTCTCAAGGGTCTCAAGGGCCTCGGGCAGCAGCTATTTTGATATATCCTAGTATTTATATATTCTCCTATTCTTACGATACTATTTTCAGCTCCGGCCACAAAACCTGAAGAAAAGGATATTCTTAAAACACTAGAAAAAGTTGACACAGATGGTTTGATTACCGTCGACTCCATGGCAGCAGCATTAGACGTTAAAAGAACTAAAGCGGAATAAACTTGGATTGCCACAGGTATGTTTCATGTAAGCTTCACTATAAATAATTAAGCGTGCCTGACTGTTTTATAAGTACATACTTAAAACTTCAGTATAAAAAAATTGCTATAATTATATCGTCCGAATTCGCACCATGTCTAGGTTTACAGTTACACATATTTACCAATTTTTGCCACGCGGACATTGTCTATAGTTAGGCAAAGAGCACCTAAGGTGGCGCCTCCACTTATTTTATCATATAATTTTATTTTTTACTAGCTGACCCGACATACGTTGTCCTGTCTTAATTATGAAGATAGAATTCGCATTTTCCGCGCAATTTCCTTATTTTTTTCTTTCATAAGAACCTTCTCCTGATAATAACGAACAGAACAAAAAAAGAATTATTATTTAAAAAAGGATTAATATTTATTATAATTATTATTTATTACCGAAATCGGTCCAGCCGTTCAGCCGGCGTGATGCCGTGACCAAGGGAAATAGGGATTCATTTTTTATATATATAGATTATAGTTTCGGAAGAGATACGAAGTTGCCTTTGGTGGCCACTAAACTTTGCTTTCGTATCTCCTCCTCAAATAGACAAAATTAAACTATTACAGAAGCATTAAAAAAAGCTTATGATAGGTTAACAAACTGTACTTGTGAATTTTGGAAATTCCTTTATTTAACGGAATTATATGATAAAATAAGTGGGGGCGCCACTTTAGGTGCTGTTTGCGTCTTAACATACGGGGTATTCTTTGCACCCTATTAAGTACCAAGTATGTAGGATTGCGCGTCTACTGTGGTTGCCGAATTGGCAGAAACAGTAATTTTTGTGATACTTGAATTACTACTTTAATAATAATTTTATCTAAATAATGTTTACTTCTAAAATAGAAATAAGTCCCTTCAGCCTGTAATTAGCTCACCTTGCCTTAATCTGACGAGCTCGAATAAGTTTATATTTCTTTGTTTTTAACTCTTCGTACGGCTAACCCGCACTATTCAAACCGGCAGATTAAATACCTTAGAACAGAATAGAATAGAAACCCGTGGCAGTTATACAATAACAATATCTGACGCTCGAGTTTCCGTTTGACTGTATTTTTTGTAAATCCGTAGACGCTTCCCCCACCGCTGAAAGGATTTAAATACGTCACCTATGTAATGTTCTTTTCTCTTTCTCATTTTATCTTCTAAATCTAAAAGGTTAATCGAGTAAATACCTATTTAGCTCCTCGGTCTCCTATACCACAAATTATGAACATGGCATTTAATATAGTTTTTTAACGTTTTGTTATTTTTGCAGCGCAGCAATTTCGTTTACCAGAAGAAATAGATACTTAAAAGACACTGTAAATTGACCAGAGTGGTAGGTTCACAATTTTATTAGGTTTGTACGTTAACACCTTTCTATTGATATCGGCAGGGTAATACATAATGTCTCTTGAAAAGCGGCTACACACGACCCTAAAATCACTGGCAATGTCGAGACAGTGAAATCGGGGCTGAATCGGCGATAAAATTGTCTCTACTCTACACACGTCCTTGCCTGTCAGTACGTAACCGACCGTGCTACAGACTGCTCGTTTTTCCGAAATGCCGCTGAGGCTCTCAAAACAGCAGAAAATAGGAATTGTCTTGGCACTTACTACGGTGCCACCTAAACAGAGACGAAAAAGGAGGATCTGGGTTAAAAACTGGTTAATGAAACGCCATGAATTAAGCCACATGAACGTCATGAGACATTTAGAAGCAGATGATTTCAGAAACTTTTTAAGAATGGATATTGAGTGTTTTGAAGAGCTCCTCAATATGGTGACACCATTTATACAGAAACAATCGTAATCGTCCCTGAATCGTGAGCTCGCCCGTAGCGATTTAGGGACGAAAAAAATCGGGTACGATTTGCCTACACACCAGGCTATTTATGATACGATCTAGGGTCCTCCCCACCACTGTCCCGATATTGCCAGTGATTTTAGGGTCGTGTGTAGCCGCTTGAATCCTGCAACCAGCACTCCCCGAAAGGGGTTAAAATAGATCAAACAAAATATTAGCAAGAAAGTGTGACATTATTGTTTAATTTGATATTGAATAATTTAAACTGTTATTCGATATCAAATAAAATCAAATGAAATTATGGCTGTAGATTGAATGTATGGATTTTAATCGGTACTCAGGGTTTGACTCGATTTAAGTACCTACTTCACTACATACAATAAAACAAAGTCGCTTTTTCTGTCCCTATTTCCCTATGTCACTTTGACGCGGCGCTGTAGTAGTGCGACCGAATGAAGCCAGCAAGCATATAACAATCTGTCAAATTTAGTTCCAGCAGTTGCCGTGGGACTTTTTTCATGAAACGGACTTTAGAGACTAGATTTAGTTGATGAGGGTTTTATGTGGTCATAGAGTTAAATAAAATTCAAAGAAGAAGGCTTTTGAACGTAGTAAAAAATTGTCTATGGTTCAAATCATATCCATATGAAAACGCCATTGTATTATAAGAATAATCAATATTCTGGCATAAGAATTACTTCATAGTTTTGACAGAAAATTTATGTAAACACAAAAATTTACGGGACTTACTTTTTGTAAAAAAATAGTAAAAGCTACATGCTCGACATTTACCTAAATTTATTTACAAGCCTTGAGATAAAACTTTTGAAAATTTTCCAGTACCAAAAATATCCAAAAAATCACATCCACCTTGCACAAACCGATCGGAAGTAAACTCGACCAGCAACCAATAAATACTTCAATCAATATAATGGATGACCTTGTGACCTCAATAAAGAAAAGGCTCTCCGTGGACAACCTTATTGAAATGATGAAAGACGGTAACCAGAATCACTATCTTTTAACCCTTAGAGTAAATATCAAAATAGTCCCGCGCCGCTTTCTGAACAAAAACTACAGAACGGGTTTTTATACGACTTCCATCAATAGACGGAGCAATTTATGCAAATGGTGGAAGATTATTTCTTAAGTTCTGGCTGAAATATTATGACGATTGCTGAAGAAACTTGGTGCCGTCTTACAAATTGTAAATGTAATACATAATACAAGGGAGACAATACTACCGATATTTTATAATATATTATTAATATATTCTCCATCTGAATGGGATCACTTACATGAAATCAGTAGTAGTAGTTTATGACAATGTTATGGGCTATCTTGCTAATCAACTCTTATGCCCGTGCGAAACCGAGCCCGGTCGCTAGTTAGTTAAAACAAGGTACTTATCAAAAGTAAAATCATTATCCACCAACTGCATGTTGTTTTGGTGCATGTTTACGCTAACTTCACATTTTCAACAATTCAATCTTGCATAAGAATATCTCCATGCTGGTCAAATTATATAGGTCAATTAAATGAGATATTTAGCAAAAAAAAGGTGAATCTGACGCAAATAATATCTTAGGTAGGTAGATAATTAATGACAAAGCCTAAGTAAAAAGTAAGTAAATACATGGAACTAATACCTACCATGTATTAGTTCCATGTCTGGCAACGAATCTACCAGCCGCACTACCAGCCATAAACATAACATAAATTGTATCTACTTGTAACTTGTATATAAAAACTTAATGTTTTGCAGCAAATGTTATCGACGACGAAAAAGATGAACA
The DNA here is from genome assembly GCA_944547425.1 of Eupithecia centaureata. NCBI lineage: Eukaryota > Metazoa > Arthropoda > Insecta > Lepidoptera > Geometridae > Eupithecia > Eupithecia centaureata. The sequence goes on from OX155675.1 coordinate 12,086,892, forward strand.
GTATGTTCGAAAAAATTTGGAAAACTTAAATACAGACGAGTTGGTCAACGCAGAAGAATTGGCAATGAAACTGAGTTCCTTGACTTCTAAAGGTTTACCCACGAGTGAAATGCTTGATACGAAGATGAACAGAGAAGTAGAGCAAAATTTAGATTATCAAAGACATGAGACGGCAAAAGATTATCCTGCTTATCAGCAAGGGCAAGAAGCGAGCAATACTATGGACGAAACAGAAGAAGAACCTGATATACCATTTTCAGAAAAAGCAATGGATGATGATTATTTCAGTACGTTCCTGTACTGAATGAAGTACCCCGTTTGCATACTTATTAGTAACAGAGCTCATATAAAGAAACGCTAAAACCCAAACCAAACAGGTATAATAAAATTATAATTAGCAGGTATTACATTTGTTTAATTTAAGTATTTTTTTAAAATTTTAAGAGTAGGTGATATTTCATCACATTTTTATTTTTTTTCTTTTTGTTATGCTGTCTGGCTCTGTATGTCCTTTTTTCCTATCTTGCATATCTCGGCAACGACCGAAGCTACAACTTATATATTGCAAAAGTTTGGATGGATGTAAACTTGTTACCTCTTCACGCCAAAAGCACTGAATGGATTAAGGCTGAAATTTTGAACAAACGTGAGTCTAGGCTTGGAATAAAACTTAGGCTTTTTCATCAATTTGCTTGCTAATTCTTTGAGCTATGTCGATGACTATGGTTGTCTGTCGGATGTATTCATTACGAACCCTATCCTTAAAGCCCCATACAGACTGTTGTAACTTAATATGCAATGTAACACGCAATGAAAGAATTTACCGTCCACACTGTCGCAATGTATCATGATCTTAAGAGAAACTCCTCACATAGCTTTTTCATTAGCTCGCTGAGCGACTTTGTACTTGTGAGTCACCCCTACTGTGAGTGTCCACGTCTTGCTCTGTAGGTCATTACGGTAGGACGCACTGATTGAAAAGTTTTGTTTTACGAATTAGTGCTAGTACTTACATTCCCATGTGGGCCCTCGCCTAGGAAAGTAATCGGTTTCATGCGCCCCCGCGGGAAGTCGAGCAGGGGCGCCACGCCGTTTGGGGGCTCCGCTTCAGGTAATTTGATGGAGGTGAAGAGCCCTGGGACTGGGCGCTCAGGGCGAAGGGGCCTGACTTCTGGGTACGTCTGAAAAAACATAAGCTTTTAGGGTCCATCCACAGAGAAAATCCAGAGGTTCCACCTATTTCAAAAGTAATTTTGTAGGCAATAATAGATGAACTAAAATCAGGTACCACAGGTACAATGTTGTATATTTATATAACATGACTCATGTTCATCGACAGATTGTTAAATAGAGTAACACGTAATCATGCGTACACTTATCATACGGTTATTTTTTTTCTGGTGGAAACCATTTTGAAAATTTGAGTTAAAACTTACATACAACTGTTTAAAATTTATCTATCTTTTGATTGGTGTACACCAAAAGATAATCGGACAACAATAAGGCAACTTCGTCGTTTAAGTAACGTACGAAAAACATGTTGGAGGAAACACGAATAAATTGTAATTGAACGAATCGCCTTTTGGACGAACTGGCAACAAATCCTTCATTTTACGACTGAATCGGTTTACTTCCACTGCTCCAGTCAAAGCTAACTCCGGTTCAGAGTTTGAGTAATGAACAGCTATAAATATTAAACGTTTCTTGACTTCGCAATTTTGACTTTAATTTGTTATTCTATCACCAGTTTCTGAGACACGGTTGTTGATTAGTAAGATTTACTTTATTATCAGAGCGTGCGTCTAGTAATCAACGAGTGAGACAAGATCATCAATATTGCTTGCATCAATATTGCCAATAATTACAACAAACACAGTCTATAACTATGGTTTTTCCAAAAACTAACAATTAAAATTCACTCATTTTTAAGGACATCTCAAAAACTGCACCACAGGACAAGCATCTGCTATCATATAAAAAAATCACTCCAGAAAAAAGTTATCGCATAACAAACATCCAGTCCATCTGAAAACCTCCTTTTTGAAGCAGGTTGAAAGTGCGTTTTCGCGTAGACCAAGTTCTCTACGAATTCGTAACAAGAGTTTTATGTGAAACTCTAATTGTGCTTTCCTAAAAGCGTTACAGCAACAAATTTAATTCACAACGCACCGTGACTCGGTTCAAAAGGTTACTCGGGCCACTGAACTCAGAACTAACGCCTGCTATCTGAAAATCTACCTTGTAAGATATGACTACAGCGTCAGCATAATTCCAAATATACTCATAATTATAAAAGTTCAACAAAGCTGCCCAAACTACCTAAACAGAACTCAAATTAAGGTCTTTATATTCTTCAATTTCGCATTCACTAGGTCCAATTTTTGTTGTTCAGTGGAAATCAGATTCGAATTATTTGTGAAGTAAGGGCTCAAACACAAAACTGCGAGCTCGCATCGCATCGCAAATATCTGCGAGCTCGCACGATAACGTCCGATCTCATTTGCATCGCGCATTCCTGTCATATTACGTCATTCTTGGTGACCCCCCTTTTAGAACGCTCTGAGACAACTTTAGCGAAAGATGCGCGGCGCCCGAGCCGCCTTCTTTGTGTTGTAAAAAAAAACTGCTTCAGTTCTCAACTCATAGTAATTTCGAGTAAAATAGTTCCCTTCATCTATACTTATAATAAAACTGTAACAGGTCCAATTCTGTACATTGAAGATATTTTGAAAATTTTTTTTGGAGGGCACTCTTTTATCGATACTCAAGCCAAAACTGTAATTTTTTTCATTCATGTCTGTCTGTCTGTCTGTCTGTCTGTCTGTCTGTCTGTCTGTCTGTCTGTATCGTAAACGCGCATCACGCCGAAACTACTTGATGGATTGAAATGAAACTCGGCATGATTATAGGTCATACTACAAGGAAGGACATAGGATACTTTTTATCCCGGAATTCAGTAAGGTTCCCATGGGAGAGGGTATGAAAGTAAAATTCCTTTAACGCGCATGACGCCGAAACTGCTGAATGAGTTGGAATGAAACTCGGGACGATTTGAGTTCATACCACAAGGAAGGACATGGGATACTTTTTATCCCGGAATTCGGTAAGGTTCCCCTGGGAGAGAGGGTGAAAGAAAAAATTTTTAACCACGCATCACGACGGAAGTGAATGTATTCGACGATTGGACATGGGATACATTTTATCCCGGAATTCAGTTTGGTTTCCCTGGGCTATACGGGTTTTCAAAAATTTCTCACAGCATTTGAACGACGCGCGCGCGTCGTTCAGATGCTGTGAGAAATTTTTGAAAACCCGTATAGCCCAGGGGAACCAAACTGAATTGAACTGATAAACGCGAAAGTTTGTAAGTATGAATGGATCGATGGATGGATAGATTGATAGATGGATGGATGTTTGTTACTCTTTCACGCAAAAACTGCTGAACGGATCTGGATGAAATTTGGCACAGAGATAGATTATAAGCTGGAATAACACATAGGCATAGGTTATTTTATCCCGAAAATCCCACGGGAAAGGGAATTACGCAAGTAAAATCGCGAGTACTCGAAATACTAATCATGCGCAGACGAAGTCGCGGGCACCAGCTAGTAGTTCATAATCGTATTAAATGGATGAATCCAGAATCTTCTTTTTCTTTTAAATCTATTTAACAATAACAGCAGTGCAATTGGACCGATTTATGCAAAAATGATCCAACCCACAACCTAGTCAATTTCGAGTTTTTTTAACCTATGTAATCAGTATAAGGTATATTTTAAAATATCAAAGACTCACACCTCTATGTTCACAAATGTGGAAAATCCATATGATCCAACCCACAACTGTCATGTCGAAGACCATTTTTTAAAATGTATAAGTGTTTCATGCCACTTGAATCATTTTGTGCTTTGGTTACCCTAACATATAACCGTTCTATTTTGCTACAATGATTCAAACTATAATATTAAGCTGGTCCATCAGTTCAAAGAGCTCAGAAAGCTATAGAAAGAGCTATGCTCGGAGTTTCTCTGAAGGATAGGATTCGTAAAGAATACATCCGAAAGAGAACCAAAGTTATCGACATAGCTCAAATAATTAGCAAGCTGAAGTGGTGGCAGTGGGCCGGCTATATCTCGCGAAGAACCGATAACCGTTGGGGTAAACGTGTTCTTGAGTGGAGACCGAGACTTGGCAAACGTAGTATAGGACGCCCTCCGGCCAGGTGGGATGACGATCTGCGAAAGACTGCTGGCAGATGCTAGATGCGTCAAGCTGAAGACAGGGAGCTATGGCGCTCATTAAGGGAGGCCTATGTCCAGCAGTGGACTAATATAGGTTGATTATGATGATGATTATATAAAACAAGTTAAGCTTTGACAAGTTAATATTTGAAATTGCTATTCCATCTAAGTACGTAAACGAAATAAACCATAAAGTTCAAAACACACAGAAGCCGGAGGCGTGTCGGAGGCGAAGGCGTGCCGGTTTTTCCTATGGCACCGCGTTCGCCACGGCCTGCGGTGTGTGTGTAGGCTTTCATAGGATTCCATAGAATACAACTCGCACGCCTTCGCCTCCGCCACGCCTCCGGCTTCTGCGTGTTTCGTACTTTAACGAAAAATAAATAAATAAAATAAAATAAGTACAGGGCCAGCAGATCTAATATTAGATACCAGATCTAATATTAGATTGCATTGATTAATTTAAGAAACCGAAGGGAAGCTGCAATAATAGACGATGTAGATGGTTTATGTGATGAACCTTATTCTGATTTGGACGAGGAGTAGGGCCTATTTTGTTTGTTTTGTCTTTTAAAACACAAAAATGATTACTAATTTTTATCACACTTTGAATCATTTTTGCATTTTAATTTTTGCACCCTACATAGCTCTTTCCATACAAAATTAATTTTGTAATAATGATCCAGGCGCTAGTTTTCCCAATTATCTACTAAAATATTACAATTTATTCTTTATATTATTTATAGCAAAAAAGTTGAGTTTACATAGCATTAAATTAAATTAAAATAACAACATTTTGTATTACAAAGCTAGAGAAATACCGCCACAAACTTAAATATCGATTATCTCGAAATGAGGTTTGTGTGGGTTGGATCATTTTTGCTTAAATCGGTTCAATTATCTTTTTGGGATCCATCTTAAGCTTCCTAAAAACACGTCCAATACGGCTGACTAAACTTGAAGGTATGGTTACCCTACAAAACGGTTCGCCGCACAAATTAGCATCGCAGAAATTCGCAAATCAAGTTCGTGTGACATCGCATCACATCGCATCAAATCGCATCGCATCGCACCAAATCGCAGTTTTGTGTGGGAGCCCTAAGTAAGCGACTTATGCTATGATTGGCTTCGACGTCAAAAGCATTGATTATGCAGCCAAGCCATTTTGTAAAGGTTTGGGCTGAATAGCTCAATAGCCTATTCAGCTATTTCTGATTATTGAAAAGTGCTTCTAATTATTTGACATAAATCAATATCCAGACTCTCATCTAAGTATGCTCTTATATGAGATATCTAAATAGATCATAAACTTACAGCTGTTTGTTACATCCTAAGTATAAGAGTATTTAAATACGTAGATTAAAAAATAAAATAAATATTGATGGACAATGTTTTAGACACGAAAAAATCACAATGGATTGAAAAGCTTGTTTGAATATTTTTCGCTATTTACGTGTGTTATTATTATCATTGTAGCAAAATGTGTAGTTTTGTGGGAGTTATTTCCTTGGCATTACTAGTTGTTTTCTGCTCGAGTTCATCAATTTTAATAAAACATTAATTTATAAAAGACTTTGTCAGCATAGATATCTTCACTTCTAAAACCCAGTTGAGGTAGATACACCCTACGTTGGTTTATTTAGACCTACATGACTGGAAGAATATTAGAGGTAGAGGTACATTCCACGTAATGAAGTGCTAGATGGTGCTTAGGGCGCCCACACAAAACTGCGATTTAATACGATGCGATACGATGCGATGCGATGTGCTGCGATGTCACACGAACTTGAAATGCGAATTTCTGCGATGCGATTTTGTGCGGCGAACCGTTTGGTAGGGTATCCATACGATTACGCAGACAGTCGTCAAATACTTGTTTGTCCATATCCTTTATAAGTCATCTTCAAGTTTAGTCAGCCGTATTGGACATGTTTTTAGGAAGCGTAAGATGGATCGCAAAAAGATAATTGCACTGCTGTTATTGTTAAATATATAGAAAAGAAAAAGATTTTGGGTTCATCCATTTATTACGATTATGAACTCTGAAGGAAACTATTTTATTCGAAAGTACTGGGTTGAGAACTGGAGCAGATATTTTTTTTACAACACAAAGAAGGCGGCTCAAGCGTCGCGCGTCTTTCTCTAAAGTTGTCTCAGAGCGGACTAAAAGGGTGGTCACCAAGTATGACGTAATATGGCAGGAATGCGCGATGCAAATGAGATCGGACGTTATCGTGCGAGCTCGCAGATATTTGCGATGCGATGCGAGCTCGCAGTTTTGTGTGGGAGCCCTTACTACCAAAATCGTCGAACGTTGTCAACTTCGAAGACTTTTTTAGGCTCGACTCTTTTAGAAGGTTGACCCGTAACTTAATTTGTAAAATTTTGTTTGAAATTCAAAGTTCTTTATTTCATTTTGAACTAACAGGACTCTTATCTCGTCAGAATTTCCAATAACCTTAATAAAACTAGAAAATAAAGTGAACACTATGATATTTATCTTACAAAAAATTTCAGAAAGTGATTACGAAAGCTTTACCTAGTTTCCAAGTTAAAGTAAAACCCGTCTGTAGCTTTTTATCCTCTATCTAGATAATCTGATATTTTGTAGTAAGCCTTTTTACTGAGAATAGTTTTGACAATTTGGCATCACTTGGAGTTTTGTTGTAGAAGCGAAAACGTTGCCCTTTTTGTTGTGGAAATCGTTGATTATTTCTTATTTCTTGTATTAACATTGGGAACCTATTGATGTTTCTATCAGTGTGTAACAAGTTTTCAATAATATATTTGAAGTGAGCATTCCATGATAAATAGCTTGCTATAGAGATAACTATCATTCATGACGGCCAGGTTACGTTTATTTCATTTTCAGATATGTGATATATCTGAGCAAAATTTTTACTAAATTTTTATATAATGTGAAAATCAGACGTTTTGTATTATTGATTTTTAAACAAAATTTTAAGCGCTTTTCGCCTGACCTTTTAATCAATAAATATCGTTAACAGTTATAATTTTATCTCAACTGCAATCATATGAAATTTAGTTATATTATGCCCGGTTTATTAATAAAAAAAATTATTATTCCATGCTCGACCATAGAAAAGGATTGATACCCTCCAAAACCATAGACGTACCAAAAAATATCACCAAAGATTATTACCGATCAGTAAATGAGTTTTGCGTTCCCAATACAACATATTCGGTATTATGAGCCAGTAAATAACCTGGCTGGCTTAATTGCTATTCCCCTCCTTCTGAGACTAGTGTAATTTATACGGTACGATGAAATATAGGCGACGTGCAAGTGTGTACTGATAATGCAGTAATTGTGGACTATAATATAGTGATATTGCGGACTTAGCTGCTTGGCTGGATAAAGGTAGATCGGATTTCAATACACCTTTTAATTAAAACCACCACCCTAAGCTAAACGAGTGCACCCGCAAGCAGCTCAAATTATTTAAAACTCACGTGAGCTTCAGGTCGTACAGGATACAGACTAAAATTGAATCCCATAATCCTAAAAACCGCAGTAAAACGTTTACAAAACACCGGGTCTCATATCGTACTCATTTATCATTTCGCAAACGTTCGCATAATTCCTCTAATGAGTAAAATCCAAGCATACCTTGGGCATTGCCATTAATATTACAAACCCAAGTCTCCCCTTTACTGTCATGTAGCTGTGTAGTCGGGCTTTTGTTTCGAGTTTACTGGCCAACTCCACTCGCACCTCATCGTAACTATCTATTTATTGCAAACTCACTGCAATATTAAATAGCTAGTCAACAAATGTTTAAGGAGATATGACTTATTGAATTAACAACGAAAATTACAATCAAGGAGTAGAAGAGAAATAGAAAGAAATGACAACTAGTATATATAATTGAAACCATTGAGCTTACTGCAGACGGTTGCAAACAGTCTAAAGGTAGCTCAATTGATCAATACCAGTCGGAAGCGTCCCCAAGACACAGGCTGCATTACCACGCTATATGGCAGTGCTGATGCGCTGAGTCAGATACTCGTCAGCTCTCGGGTTGTAGAATCATTTCGAACTTTTGTAGAATTTGATTCAAATTCAAGTTAATTGCATATGGAGCTATTATGCTACTGCAACAAACGGATTTTACAATTTTGTACGTATCATTTTGCATCCTAGTACTATAAGTAATGGAGCGGCCGCAGAAGTTGGTGGAGGAAAAATATTGAATTAAAATGATAAGCTTTAATAAAAAAGAAATTGACATTATTTTTATTTTATTTCAATGCAATATACGTAATAATTTAATTAGTATTCTGACTGAATCTCTAGTACCGTCAAATTGACTGCTGCGGTCTTTGAAGGTATAGTATGAAGCCCGGCCCTTCTAGTGTTAAACGCGAAACGAGTTGCAGTTGATTGCTTTTTCTGGTTTTCTGATTGATATTTTATCCGTAAACAATTTACGCTACACGCAATGTCATTATGGCAGCAAAAAAATGTTATGTTTGTATTGATAGTTTTTTTATACTTTTTATCTTGTTCAATAAAGTTTATTTAAAATTACGAACCTGATGAACTTATAAGAAGGTACTCTTACCAGTATGATGATGTTATGTGGTACATTTTTGCTTTCCGTTTAAAAAGCTTCCGCAGATATATTTATTAACCATTCCCTGAATTTATTTTCTAAGCGCTTGAAAAACAAAAACATATTTTGATAAACATTAAACGTCGAACATACAAGATGTCTGGGTCTGTGCTATCAATTTTGTTTAAATGTTTGCATACTCGAGAGTGGCGGTAAAGTTTTACGTATGATCCCAAGCACGAAGTTTGCTTCCTTAACGAAACAAAATTAAAGCACATTGTAGAAAGAGGATCGTGGCACTGTGGTGCTATGAGCAAATTTTTACTGGCACTTGTTTCTTTTACCGCTACCGTGTAGGGACCTGTAAACGAAGGGTTCCGTACCATTACCTCACGACACGTCAAAAAGACTTGTCTATTATACCCATCAAAAATATTTTTTATATTTATTTGTATTCCCTAAGACCAAGTAGGTACCTTACGTTCCGTAAGGTAGACGGAGCATATGGTCACTGTCATCCTATAAGGCGATGTAGCCGATTTGATATTGTTTTGGTTTTGTTTGATACCGTACGGTGACAAGTGAATGTCAGATTGAGAAAATGAAAATTTGTGTTTATGTTTTATTTGTAATTTTGTGTTTTATATATAATATTTAATCGAGAACTTAGTATATAATGACTTGTGTAGCTGTGGGTTGTAAAAGCCGTTTGGGATCTTTATGTGAAGATAAACGCAAGATATCTTTTCATCGGTAAGTCTATAATCGTGATAGACGCGGATATTACGCGGATATTACATGTATTTTCTTTGCAATATGTTGAATAGTTTTTTGTACATAGAATATAATAACTGTTTTACTACGTTATTTACAGCTCATTAGCAGTATAATTCTATAATTCACTAATATTAAAGTACAATACGAAAAACTGACATCTGATGTACCATTTTGATGCCACCTAGTGAAGTACTGGTAGTTGTCGATAATTTATTGTCGATGAATGTCTAATACTGGTTGACAAAATGATGATTCAAAAGTAAATTGTCGTAGTTTGAGAATTATACCTACCTACCGAGATAGTGCTACGGTACCTACATGGACCGACTAAGTTGGAGTTAGAAATCAAAACTTGATTATGGTGTCGCTAGTAAGATCTAGGAGACTAAAGATTTCAATGTAGCTAGAAGTTCACAACTTATTCTTATCTTTCACTTCTAGATATACAAAATATCCAATAACAAAAGAAAAATGGAAACAAAACTTGAGAAGACATGTCTGGGAGCCATCATAGAATTCTCGTTAGTGTTTTTTACATTTCCATGTTTCGTGCCACAGAATTGGATATCAAAGGACTTACAAAAAAACTTTGAAAATAAAGGTTAAATGATAGCATCCAAGTGGTATCTAAGCACAAAATATTTCAGTTAAGTATAGTAGTACACGACGTGAAAATACTTTAAAAATAATTTCGTTTATGTTAATGTAACTAAGTACCTACCTAAGTTTTCTCACTGCTCATATCCTAAATAACGACGGCAAACAACCATCACCGCTTAACCCCATTTTAAATAAAAACATAATTATTATCAAGAAGATTTATCAAGTTTATGTAAGTTTTAACAAAATAACCTTAGTAGGTCTTTATTTATATACCTACAGGGTCAGGTACCGGTTAAGTCGATCTAGATCCTTGAGGGGGTTGTAGTTTCAATCATTACCAGCTGATTGATTTAATCATTATTGACTCACATACTCCAAACTTAATATAAAACCCCACAAACACCCAAAAAATATAGGTGATTAATGAATATTGGTATATCTTTTCAAGTAAAATTACAGCTTGCGGATTTTAAACATAACTGAATTTATTATACTCTTTTATAATAATATTATGTAATAATGCTGGACAATCCACAAAGCACCATCTAGCCCCAAAGTAAGCTACTCAAAGCTCGTGGTATGGGTACTAGATAACTGATTTATTAAATACATTATTATGCATAGATATACATTTTTTATAGTACATTTATACCCAGACCAACGGAACATAGGTATATCTGCAGATCGTTCACAAATTTGTTCTGAGGGGTTTGATTCCCGAACCCGTAACCTCCTGCGTTGCAGGCGCACCTTTGCCCACCGCGCTACATCGGTCGTCATGATCAACATACAATGCAGCGGTTACAACAAACCTGCTTACTGAAATCATAATTTAATCGATAAGTACAGAATTTCACATCACTATTCTCACATTTCAGTAGAATGTCAGACAAGAATCAGATTGACCACATACGTATTTGAATGTAACTGAAACTGAACTGAAAAATTATATCTATCTTTTTTTTTCATATGGCATACTCCCAAAGAGCAAGAAGTCAAAACAGTGTCAAATGTTCGTTTTTATAATGTTACATCTAGTTACTATAATATAATCTTTGTGTATTCCATGTTGAAAAGCGGCGAACAGAAATACGTCTACAATACTTCACGTACACTAACAATAGATGTAGGCAATAGACTTCTAATCATGAGGCTACTCTTACGTATGACTTTCGATATGACTATGTACGTATGACTTTTGATATTCCAGTTTACGATCTGTGAAAATTTCAACCGTCTACGTAAGTGTTCATGAGTAACCATTCTATACTGGTTTAAAGACGGACAGCGGAGTCTTAGTAATAGGGATTTGTTTTACCCTTTGGGTACGGAACCCTAAAAAGAAACCATGCACCTAGTAAAAGTGTTTTCTTTACGATAAGGTGAAGGAAGAGAAGGAAACATAATGAATTCCAATGAAAGTTCCCATAAAGTAGTTCGTAATAAGTCCACCAGTTCTCTCTTCTGAATATTTTATAACACAACTGAATGAGATGGCTGTAAGTTATTACCAGTCTGTTGTGGTGGATGTGCCTTGCGTTGTGTGTTATAAAATATTTTTAAATGTGTTATTTTTCACTTCGTGTTTGAAAAATGTTCTTTATACGTCATGTAATAAACGAAAGCAAATCATTTTAGGTGTATTGGAAAAGGGTTTTACCAAATCTAGGGCGCAGCTTCATAATCATTTTGTCATTTGCATACATATTTTAAGGTTCCAAATACAAAACTCATAAACTCCCTTCTCAAAATCTCCCTTGGGAATAATCAACATTTAAGGATGGAGGAGTTTTTCTCCTTTATGTAATAATGAACGAAAGTTGCATTTTTCTCCGGATTTCAAGCTAAAATCTATTCGAATGCGGAATAAAAAACAAATGCCGTGAAACACGTTACTATTGACAAGTAAGTCACTGCTTTATGCCCTCGGTAAATTATAAAAAGATTGTAAAAGATTGTTTATTCCAAAAAATAACAAAGTAGCCTTAGGCTCTAACATCTACTTAATCTATGTCCTATTTTATTATGTACATAAATATCTATGTTATACCAGTATTATAATATGTATTATAATTTACTAGATTTTAACTCACCTTTACAGAAAAAAGTATTTATTATGTTTATTAAGTAATCATTATTACATTTATGTATGTTATTTCTAATAATTATGAAGTATTTATAATTGTATTGTACACTTCGTCTACCTTTTCGCCTTTCCTATAACCCTAAGGTTTGCTGGAAGATAACTCTTTTTCAGGGTTAAGCTCGCCTATGTAGCTACCTACATATCCTACTATATATAGTTATAGTATATGCTATAGATCATGCTTTGTATTTTTGTGTACAATAAAGAATTACAGAATCTAGCTGTAAATTCTTAAAGGTACATCGGTAAATACTTTATTCGTGGGGCTTGCTCTGTCGTATGGCGTAAAGCCCCAAGTTACACGTGTGTTCGAACGAATCCCCTCTAATTAATTATAACTTCTCGCTCGAGTGTGCTTTTGCTGAAATTTATGATGAGCCCAATGTAGCTCAATAATCTGGGGCAGGCTGGCCGCGGCCTCCCCGCGGTAATGCCCCAGCCCGCGTCGGCTCCACAACAATGTCATTAAATATTAAGCACCACCGAGTCTCAGGTGCTCTCTACTAAAATGCATTAATTAAGATCGTCGGTAAAAACCGTGTAGTGCCGCACTAATTAGCTTAGTTACCCCATTCACCCCGTTTCTACTTCACCGAGTCGTGGAACTTGCCCCATTGTGCAAACGCAAAACACGACAAATACTTAGCTCTTATGCTCTTCGATGTTGTGTCAAAATATCACAAAGTTTAATAACAAAGGTGATTTACCTCACGTCGCGAGGTTAATACAAAACCCCGATATAGCTTTAGTATTTTATCGTGCGGGAAAAGAAAAGATTTGGAACACAAAGGAGCAACCCTAAAGGTAATCCTTGAGTGGGCAGCGAGCATGCGTCGTTTGGGCGAAGTCCCGTGTCATTATAAAATACGGGCGCTGTGTGGATTCACTTTGAGAAATGGTGGGCGGGCGGCGCACACCTGGGCCCGCGCCGCGCCGTTGCCTCCACTCACTATACACAGCCATTCCGTCTTTTTGCCGCTACTTTGTAAACTCAGAGTTATAGAATGCTCTAAAGTGGATGGAACGCGGTGCGTATACGAAATTACTATTTGCACGTGCTTGCGAGGAAAACTTTAATTGAATAACTTTTAAGGTGTTTCGATTGTTTAGTCAATGTTTATGAGAGCCTAGAAGCGCCTAGGAAGTTCGATGTACAGAAATCTTGAGCTTTGAAATCGACGCTTGAACTTTGTATTATTTCTTTATGATTGCTATCTGAGGTTAAATACAGACAGGTACTACTTACACATATTTGATGAGATTAATAACAGCTCATGTTACAAATTAATTTAGTACTAAGAGACATTCCACTCGTGTTATGGCATAATATATGCAAACAAAATTACCAAGGCATCTGCATATCTTATTACACGAGTAACTTAATTACTCAGCTCTTGTTAAACTCTAGTTATTGTTGGTAGATGTTTTTCATGCATCAACTTCCAAGTAGTGAACTTTTTAATTGAGATGAGTGCAGTATTTACCAGTTAGGAAATTACGGGTAAGCTCAGGTAACTCTTAAGGCAAGTATATAAGTATCTTGCTATCTTTTGTTTAGGATTATATCTTATTACTTAATTTCGGATGCGCCCCGTGGTTTCATAAATTAATTTATCATAATGTCAGAAGTGATAAACTAACTTTGTTATGATTACGGACTAAGCTTTGCACTCTGCAAAAAGCACTAGGGAAAACTTACGAACGTTCGGACCCATTAGTATCACTACCTATCTCTGGTACACCTGTACAGCTTTGACTGTCTTTGTTTTCTTAAAAGACAGATTTTTTAACTTTGAAGCAGTAGCTACCTGGGAACTCCAACACACACACTGCCCTATACAAACACCTATACACCATCGGAGCGACGGACAGCCCTATCTGCAGAAGATGTCTTAGCGACGAAGAAACAGCTGCCCACGTAGTCCTGGTATGCATGGCACAACGAACAGAAATCCTCAACTTGACGAGGTCACTCCGAAGCCTGCGAAGATCCCAGGAAAGTTCTGCGCTTCTGGACGGAGTAAGACTGACTATGCTAGCAAAAACCACGCATAATGGACCGAACAGAGTCTAATGCGGATACAAGAGTACATCAACCATTACTAATACTAAGCTTAAATTCAAATATAAAATTCCTCGTTTACGTTCCTACCCATATGAGAAAGAAAGAACTTTTGTTAATTTTCTAGCTATCAGTTAAATTTCCTCCTAAGTAAATCGACTGCCAAAGTTTACTGATTGGAAAGACACTTTGCGAAACTTTGTATTTCTTTTGCATTAAAAGAAGTCTTTAGTAATAAAGGATAAGCCAGGAACAAAATTGATCGAAAAGGCTCTGTATTGTTCATTGCCATGCCTTTCTCGTTCCGAATCTTTATTGTTAACAATTTCAAGTAAGGAAAATGGCAGTTTTCAAGAGTTTTTGTGTGATGCCATATTGTTCAGTTGCGTTTTTGTCAGTTGCTCAGACTATGTCATATGAGGTGATAATTTACTGTTTTATTTATCAAGGGAAGATGGGGTAATATCGAACACCTAAGAGGGAACTGCAGTAAAATAAACCATAATAAAGATACGCTATATATGATAAATGTTATAGAGTGAGTGGGGGCAAGATCGAACGGTTTTTTGATGAGATGATCAGTGTTGTTTTTGAATCCTTGTAGAAGAATAGATATTGACTTTAGCTAAAAGTAAATTAGACATAATTAAAGGGTAAAGACTAGATTTTTATAATATGTCAATAACAGCCTGGAAAAGCTGTCCAAAAAGTAGAAAACTGTAATTAAAAACATATTTTTACTTAATTGAAACAGGGGGAAGATGAAAAGGTGACGGGGTAAGATCGAATAAAAATCTAAAATCGTTAAAACGTGTCTTAGGCAGGTCTTAGGCAAAGTTTATGGTCCTTAGTCTATAGTGTTAAGTAATTTAAAAAGCTGTAACTGACTGTAGTGCCAAAATACCTATTTTTAACAAAGATATAGCAAATTAAAAAATATATATATTCCGAACTTACCCCACTGGGGGAAGATTGAAGCAGAGATTCTCAAACTTTGTAGCCAATTTACATAAGATTTGACTGAAGAAAAAAATATTATCTTGTAATGAAATATCAAATAAAAACTGAAAACTTTTTTTATTTCACATGAAACCTTTATGAATATTCTTTTTCATCACCATAAAATAATTGTTTATTTTTTACTTTTGTAATTTTTAACGTAAGTATTTTCATTTTCTATTAGGTTTCTATTTTTATTTCTCATTTTTTAGCATACCTATTCTTGTTTTTTTTTATTTTACTACTTTCAGCATTTTTTGCTTATTTCTTATTTTTCTTGCTGAAACCTACACAAAGATACAGTTTGAGGACCTCTGGCTTTTAGTATGAAACCTGAAAAAGGGTCTATAAGAAAACTTTGATATGTTCGTCTTACCCCGTTAAATCTAAATGGGGAAAGATAAAAAGTTGAAATAAATTCTATAATACGAGAAATAGATAGATTTAGAAGTAATTACATAAATGTCATAAATGTCAAGTCTTCTCTTCATCCATACCGCAATGTTTGAAAACGAAAGTTTTCAATCAGTGCGTCCTACCCGTAATGACCTACGGAGCAGAGACGTGGACACTCACGGTAGGGCTGGTCCACCAGTTCAAAGTCGCGCAGCGAGCTATGGAAAGAGCTATGCTCGGAGTCTCTCTGAAGGATAGAATTCGTAACGAATACATCCGACAGAGAACCAAAGTTATCGACATAGCTCAAAGAATTAGCAAGCTGAAGTGGCAATGGGCCGGCCATATCTCGCGAAGAACCGACAACCGTTGGGGTAAACGTGTTCTTGAGTGGAGACCGCGACTCGGTAAACGTAGCGTAGGACGCCCTCCGGCCAGGTGGGATGACGATCTGCGAAAGACTGCTGGCAGATGCTGGATGCGTCAAGCTGAAGACAGGGCGCAATGGCGCTCGTTGGGGGAGGCCTATGTCCAGCAGTGGACTAATATAGGTTGATGATGATGATGATGATGATGACATAAATGTCTACGAAAAATAATACGCAGATGTTTCAATTAAACACTCGTACCTGCCTTGTAATTCAATTTACAAGACACGGGGCAAGATGAAATCTTTTTTGTGAATCCTGAAAAATACACTGTCTTAAAAAATTGCACTTTACACACAACCAGGCGTTCTCATCGGCAACCGCTGACTGAGGTTTGTAACGTATTGAATTTGTGGCCTTATCGATGTAGCCAGCACTCCAATAAGTACTATAAATCTGGTGTTATGGAAGACTTTTTGTCTTACCCCTTTTTTCATCTTCCCCCACTCACTCTACATAATTTACTATTCTTTTCAAAGTTTTATTATAGAATCAAATTTTAAATAAAGTTTAAAACCGTTTGTTTTGCGGGATTACTCAACAGCAAATAGGATAATAACGAAAATAGTCTAATGGATCCATAAAACAATATAAATCTCCTATGGACTAAATGTTTTAAGTTTCTTCACACCTTCTTTTATAGATTAGTGTTTCTAGTTTTTATCGGAGATCGCCCTACTCAATTCGTCAGTCTTCACTACATAGTATAAAACAAAGTCGCTTTCTCTGTCCCTATGTCTCTTTGACTACTTAAATCTTTAAAACTACGCAACGGATTTTGATGCGGTTTTTTTTATAGATAGAGTGATTCAAGAGGAAGGTTTTTAAGTAGGTATAATAAAACCGTGCGAAACAGGGGCGGGTCGCTAGTAAATAATAAAAGTAAATTATAAATTTAACCTACTTTGTACACCGAGTGCAACTACTCGTAGGTAGGTACGTTCGGGCCCAACTCGCGATTGCGTCATTCCAACCTTGTCTAACATACCCTGGGGATGCAGTCTCGACATAGATCGCATAGCGACCGAAATCGGTCGCAAAGTAGGGATGTCGGAAGTGAAGAAATATATCGATATTTCGATATATCGGTCTACTTTTCAGAGAATTTTGCTATTTTAAAATGATACATTATTCTTTAAGCCTAGCTCAATAGTAATAGTAGTAAGTACTTATAATGTTTTACAATGAACATTGTCTTGATGTATGAAAGTCTTAATTAAACGAAGGTATTTTATCATCATACTTAATTATATTGATAAAAAACCTTCAAGGAAGTTTTTTAACTTCACTTCTCTTGCTTAAAGTGTTTTTAATGATAGTGTCGCTTAGAAAATTTATTATCATTAGGATTAATGATTATTTATTATTATTATTTGATTTATTGTTTTATATCGATATATGGGAATAAAAAATATCGGCCAAAAATATCGATATATCGATAAATCGATATTTTTTTCAAAATCCCTATCGCAAAGTCTTATCGATCACATATTTTTAGCGATATTTGTAAGTTTCTACTATTGGAACCATCCGTGAACAAATCCAATGCTAGATACGCTAAAGCCATTAAAAAATTAAACCCAATAACTCTTCAAAACCGTTTTACGTAGAAGATGAGTTGATAAAGTGTAAAAATTCTAAATCTATGGGTAGATAACGATCGCTAAATACTTATCGGGCTGTCAATATTACTCGCAAAGAAATTCGCAGTTATCGACAAAGATCGCTAGAGTTGACAGTTGTTTTCGTAACATTCCGATAAAAATAATGGTTCCGCTAGTAGAGACTTACAAATATCGCTAAAATGTACTAAAATGTACCGAAATCGGTCGCTAAGTCGAAACGACTTTGCGACCGATGTCGGTCGCTATGCGATCGCTACCTTTGTCGAGACTGCATGCCCTGGTGTGCGCCATTACCCGGCGTTCGTGATTCCCCCACTCTCCCTTAACTTTCTTTTTTTAATAGCTTTTTACATGCATATCTTTTCATTATTTTCAATTTCTCTTACAAAGCTATTCATTTTAGAAAATGTAACATCCAGCAACTGCATTTCACCACGAAGACAGTGACACACATTCTCTTTAGAGAGGATATAAACTGGATGAAAACATGAAGCCTTCCTTGAAATTTTAATGATGCTTTTTGAAGAAAAATCAAAATAGCACCTTTTATTTTAAGTAACCGCCTAAAAGAGATATACAAAGCAAGATCCCAAAACATAATGCAAAACCACAGAAACTACACCATTCTTAAATCCGCTGTCGGACATTCTCATTCTAATCCTGGTTTGTTATATGATATTGTTTTTGTGCGTTGCCTTTGTTCAGCGCTTTCTGGACTCAAGATTTTTTAAGATGATTTAACTGAGTAGAAGTGGAAGGAGAAGTGTGGTTAAGCGGTTTCTGTGTTTTTTGTGTGCTTTGTCTTCGTCTTGGAGTCTTCATCTGTTCAAATCTTTAAGACAGTGACCGTAACGAGACTTGCCCTTTTAAATAACAACCAGGAGATATGCAACGGCGGTCGAGTAAAATCACTGTAACTACGGAACGGAGCTAAACGGTGCACAACAAATTATACACTTACTGATAAAGAGTTGAGTTGCTTATTCAGAGAGCAACTAACTTGTGCTATTATAAGAACCTGCAGAGTGAACGCAAATCAGACTTGTTTGAAAAGGA
Source organism: Eupithecia centaureata (assembly GCA_944547425.1). Lineage (NCBI taxonomy): Eukaryota > Metazoa > Arthropoda > Insecta > Lepidoptera > Geometridae > Eupithecia > Eupithecia centaureata. The sequence continues at coordinate 12,105,802 of OX155675.1, forward strand.
TTGGCATTTAGGTACAAAATAAAACTTTACCTCAAATCTAATGAAAACTTGTACGTCACTACATAGTATCTCAGCATAGTATAAAACAAATTCGCTTTTTCTGTCCCTATTTCCCTATGTCCCTTTGACTGCTTAAATCTTTAAAACCACGTAACGGATTTTGATTTATTTTGAAACGAACAATGAACTACTTGACACTTTCAAAGTAAAGCTGTATATTTTGCCAAATCATGTTCTGTTTTTCATCACCCGTCCACACAAAAGTACTGCACATTATCCATAGTCCATTTTTCCATCTACATTTACGCTCAAAACTTTTCTCGTTATGTGGCAGTGTTCAAAACAAAAATAAAACCAGTTAAAACCAGCTAGTACCAGCTAACGTACCATCTATTCTTACTTAACTTTATACGAGTGTTTCTGTCGAGTACATTAGTACTTTAGGAGGTACAAGAATACCTTTGGTTGGAGCTAATTACGAGTGTACTCTCCTAATGCACTCTTCCACTCTCACATTTACTAGTACAGTGTAAACAAACCATAAAGTAAGGATTTTTATGTTTTGGATCGCAGGAGCGGAGAATGGAGTAATATGTTTCGATTACGATCCACGCTTCTATTGATAAATGTGGAGTTCCCCTCCGTACACCTCTTTGTTCTTTTCCTCGTTTATTTTACATGCTCAAATATGACAAAGTTAATTAAAACGCTGAAAAATGCTCTGGTATTATTCTTTCCTTCCAAAGGATTTAACTCAATTAACTGTTGATTCAATAATTATTGCTGCAGCGTTGAGTCTCCGGTTTGCCTGTTATATTGAAGTTTCTTATTTTTTAGTAATTTTCTTTTCCATTCGACTTGTGCTTTCGATATTATTATCAACTAGCTATAACAAATAACCTCCAAATACTTGCTAAGAAGTTCTTAGCTACCTGCAGGTTATTGCAGGAAGGCAGCACTGGACAAGTGTTCATAGTTGTTGTTAGTGTCAGTGTCTTTAATATTTTTGTTTTTTAGTGTTTGTTTTTGTGTTTCTATTTTAAAAATATTAATATGGACTGTGTTGTGAGACTTTTACTAAACATGTCTCTTAGTAACAAGGGAGGCAATCTCAATTATCTCAGGTATTATTCCTTGAATAAACTATGTCTACATTCTTTTACCTAATTATCCTTAACAAATAGTCCCTACATGTACGCCGCTGCCGCTACAAATCATCAACAAGCCCTAAGTTTATTGATACATTTGTGTTCATAGTTCAAAGCCAGCAGTTTCACCTAAATCACTTTGAAACTTGTACCGCGGATAGCTTTGAGATCAAATAAACATGGATTTAAGGTAGAATCACACTATTGTTTCGTGTTGTATCGTGATGGGTCGTTTTGTAGTTTAAGGTACAATCTTTAAAAACGTCTTATTAAATGTCTCTTTTATTATATGTTTAACTATCACTACAACACACTAATATAGAAATACAAAAGTTTATATGGAAAGATGGATGTATCTTTGTTATATTTCTCGTAAAATTTTGATAACCTATAGTTCAGATTTTGTTTAATAGTCTAAAACATGACGATGATTGTGAAAGATATCGGAAAAAATCACTTCGTCTAGAAGCTGGGAAAAGGCGTGCGCCGCGTACCTATATCATTAAAGTTAGATAAGACATGATCTTAGACCACAAGCGAAGCCGTGGTGGGTCGCTAGAACTACCTAATAATGTGTTGATAAAATCATAATGCAGTCAGGACAGAACATGACACAATAGTGTGTTTCTACCTTCATGGTTACAGACCGTCTTCTCAGACTAATTGTTAATATTTGCCGAAACTTCCTAACTGCTAACATTTGAGTAATGCTTACTTTGGAAACCACTGAGTTACTACACTGTTTAACTCATTGAGTTTATATAGTGTCTTATTATATAGATACTAATTCCTCTAAGTATAGATATATGTCGCAAATTGTAGATGTATTTCTAGACCAAGGATATCTGTGTTTAGCACATGTGTTTTAACAGGTTAAATCTATATCTATGCTAAATTTCATTCAGTATTGGCATGAAGACGCAATCATCCATCAATATTACCGTGACAAGCATGGTGGAGCGTCCAAAGCTCTGCAGTCGATATTCCGCGACTAATGATAATGGTAATCATATAGATAACCGTAGTACAATCGAAGTCCAAGCTTGGTTTCAAATGTCAAAAATGAACTAATCTTGATTATCTGTTGAGTTTGACAATAAGGCCTCATGGCGCGGTAGACGAAGGTCCTGCGATGCAGGAGGCTGAGTTCTCGATTCACGCCTTGGAATAAATTTTTGGACGATCTGCGAATATTTTATCCATAGTTCTGGGTGTTTTCTTTTTTATAATAAAAATATCTATCCATATAATTTAAGTAATCAGTCACCTGTACCTATAACACAAGCTACGCTTAGCTTGGGGCTAGATGATGATGTGTGAATTGTCCAGCATCATTTATTTATTTGTTTACACACCGTACAGTACCGTGCATTTCATTTCATAAAATTATTTGATGAGTACTAGTGTTTGCAGAAAGTCTGGCCTTTGCTTTTTTCAGCCTGTTCCAAGCCCTGGGGCTCTATGCAAAAGCCGACAATTTGGTACACGCCGATTAATTTGTTCCCTTTTAGGGTGAAAAATGCAAAGGAAAAGGCGCATTTCCCTTTGCATTTTCCACCCTAAAAGTGAAATTCAATAACATAAATGGATATTTGCTAGAGACTGATACAGAAAACTTTTACTAGGCACTGTAACTTCATGTTTCCGTTTACTGTAGTTTCCAAATTTCAAAACTAATTTAATATCCGATGAAAATAGACATAGTTACACTTGTTTATTTTATGTTATGTTTTATATTATTTGTTGTTTATGTTTCTGAAGAGTGCTTTTCAGTAACAAACCGACGTTTCATAACGTAATTAATATTTGAGTTTTTTACAAAATAAACGTCTTCATATTACACGCAAGTACGTATAACTCAAAGACTACTGATCAGATCTCGATATAACTCGAGAAGACTCTCAAATAAAAATAATTATGAACAAGAATTAAAAAATCGGTAAACCTAGAAAACAGTTATGATGTAATACAAAAATAGTATATAGTAGTAAAAGAGAACCTCCTCGTTTTAGAACTCGGTTGATTAAAAATCTGGTTCGATACATCCGTACACCCAAACGAGCGTTTCTGGGTATTCAAATCCGCGTTTGGGTGTGCAAAGTAGGCCCTTCAAAATCACGTAATGCCTTTATAGTGGAAAAATCTTATGTTTTTTTTACTGACTATACATATATAGTTCTCATTATGAGAACTATTATTATTCCTTACCAAAATGCCCAAAGTCTTTATTTTGTTTAGTGAGTGGAGGAGTGCTCTTTCTACTCGTTCGATAAGTTTAAATTCTATAATAGTCGAAGGCACATAATCAATCATATGGGCATTACTCCCATATGATGAGTGCCAATGAGGCGCTTATCATGGGAAGACCTGCGTCCAGCAGTGGACCAGTAAAGGTTGTAGATGAACATAATCAATCAAAAGCACATTTCAATCATTTTCACTTTACAAGTTCTTTCGAATTCAAAGTAATTTAAATATTTAGCAGCGCATTTGTACCGATAAAGTAAACGAATGATCTTTTCATTATTCCCGTCAAAAGTTACAGAAGTTTCGCGATATCTCACTGAGCTCAGTGAGGTTTATTTAAGTGGTTTTCGATAGTTTCGACGGAATTTATTCCGATGGAATGGAATTATGACAGTCCCATTACGCCGCGTCATTGGAAAAGAAAGGCTTTGAACTGTTCCGAGAAATATTGTTGTTTTATTTTTCTGTACACCTGGGGAGATTGGTTTTATTTTTATTTTTATAACAATGTCGTTTAGTAATGTTTGACATATTAAATTACATGAATGTCAATAACATTACATGGCTATGGAACGTAGTTACATGGTATTGACAAACAAGGTCGCCATGCACCAACGCTAAGTTTTAATGAAAACTCGATGGTAAATAATTTTATTCTTTTGATAGAACTAAAATCCGACTACTTAAATGAGTGATGGTTTTGTGGATAGGTGATGCTGTGTGGATTGTCCTGCATTAATATTGTTATTATTAATTTATACTTTATACTTTCGCGGGCCAAAGCTATGGAATACAATTTTGAAACCACTGCAAGATTCTTTACACAAAATAAACATAAAAGCGGCCTGGAATAGACGGAGTAATTAATGAACATTAAAAAAGAATGTAAAATAGTCGAACTTGATTAAAATTCGGTTCCTTCTTTTCAGCAACGTTAGTTGATAATGTAATAGCCTCCCAGTCTCGTGAATGTCTATTTTTACTTGGAACATTAGCATGAGAGTTGTCTAGGTTATTTGATTTCCGAATTTAAGTCCACAACTACCTTCTTTCTATCCTATGCTATATGAACAGGAGGTAGTCAGATCTCTGAGTTCATAAAAAACTTTATCTAACTTCGGTAAGGCTTAGATCAAGTACTAACGGTAAGGTAACTTGATTGATAACTTGAATTTGAATAACCTACAGCATATAACAACACTATAAGTTATTCAAAACAATCATGTTGTATTGCGCACATGGAGTCATTCACGGACCCGCCCTCACATCACATGCTGGGCAGTGAATGCTTTAAATAACACGACCGATGTGGCGCGGTGGGCGAAGGTCCGCCTGCGACGCAGGAGGTTGCGGGTTCGATTCCCGCCTCGGAACAAATTTGTGCACGATCTGCAGAAATTTGTTTCGTTGGTCTGGGTGTTTAATATGTATAATAAAAAATATCTATCTATGTATATAATGTATTAGATATATCAGTCATCTAGTACCCATAACACAAGCTTTGGGTAGCTTACTTTGGGGCTAGATGGTGCTGTGTGGATTGTCCAGCATTATATATTATATTATATTATATATATATTATATTATATTATATTATTATAACACTGTGGGTGCCCACAACACACATAGAAAACTAACACGTCAGGTAGGGGTGAGATCACATGTTACGTGTTAGGGAATTCTAAGGGATAAGTAAACTCTCAACAGCAATGGTTTAATTATTGAGTCTATGACTATAGCGCGCTAAATGCCACCATACGATGGATTCGCAGCACGCAAATTTTACGCTTGAGTTTAATTTTATTTTGTCTATTTTAGGAAGAGATACGAAAACAGATTTTAGTGGCCATCTAATAAGGCATAAGGCAACTTCATATCTCTTCCTAAACTAGACAAAATTAAACTATTACAGATGCATAATAAAAGCTTACGATAGGTTTAACAAACTGTACCTGTGAATTTTGTTAATTCCTCTGTTTAACGGAATTATATGATAAAATAAGTGGGGCGCCACTTTAGGTGCAGTTTGCGCCTTAATACTAAGCGTAGATGCGGAAACGTCGAGCACCGGTATCCACGCATACCAAACAGCCTCCAGCACTCGTCCGGTATCCAGTCTGATTACTCGCAATCCATCCTGCCTTCTGTTTCCAGGAGAAAAACACATTTTCCATCCATATCCCTATAATGTATATAATGTTTATCTAACCTACGTAATGGTACAGTTGTTCAGAAACAATAACACGTTGTTAGTCATAATTTAATTATGTATATCTGCCTAACCTGTGTATTATAATTATGTAATATATGTTTAATACCTAACTGCGATCCCCAACCCGCATGCCCAGCGTGGGGATTACGGGCATTACCCCTTAATGAATACAACGGCCAGCCAATGGCCCCCAGTTCCCGGTCGCCTCGCTATTCCTGGCTATGGTGGCGGTCATGGTAACGGCGGGGCTGGGGGTGCTAAGAATCCCCGGGCTACATTAGGCTACCACACACCTTCCAATTTGACCCTGGCTACGTTTAACGGACGCACTCTGAGGCTTGACCATCATCTAGCGCAGTTGGAAGTGGAGTTAGAGAACATTAAATGGCATGTTCTAGGGCTATGTGAAGTCCGTAGAGAGGGGGAGGACACCGTAACCCTAGACTCGGGCCATCTTCTCTACTTTCGCGAGGGTGATAAAACATCCCAGGGTGGCGTAGGTTTCCTCGTCAATAAGGCCCTCTCTGGCAACGTTCAAGAAATCTCCAGTGTGTCGACCAGGGTAGCGTACCTGATCCTTCGGCTGTCCAAGCGGTATAGCATGAAGGTAATTCAGGTTTACGCACCGACCTCGGCACACTCGGATGATGAAGTGGAGGATATGTATGAAGACATATCCAAAGCCTTACATAACACCACTAAGGCTCACTTCAACGTTGTTATGGGGGACTTTAACGGCAAGGTGGGAATCCAAACTGGCAACGAATCCCGAATAGGCCCGCATGGTTATGGAGTTAGGAATCACAGGGGGCAAATGCTTGTCAACTTCCTTGAGAAAGAGGGGTTGTTCTTAATGAACTCCTTCTTTAAGAAGCAGCCCCAAAGGAAGTGGACATGGCGAAGTCCCGAGTCTGTGACTAAAAATGAGATCGACTTCATCATGACGGATAGCAAGCACATATTCAGAGATGTCTCAGTGATCAACAGGTTCAATACCGGATCTGATCACCGACTGCTCCGAGGATCTCTGAATATCAACTTAAAGCTTGAAAGAAACCGTCTGGTGAAGTCCACGCTCCGACCTAATCCAATCCAAATCATGGCGGGCACCGAGAAGTTCCAGCAGCTTCTCGGGGATAGATTTGTTGCTTTGGAACCTACTGATGACGCTGACGAGAACCTACACAATCTGGTCGAAACGTTGAGGGATGAGGGCATTAAATTCTGCAGAAAACAAGGTACTGGCAGGAAGTCCAAACTCTCGGATGAGACTCTGGATCTGATGACAAGAAGACGGGAAACCACCCAAGTGACTTCGTCAGAGAGGTCAGACCTGAACAAGCGAATCGCGAAGATGGTACGGCGCGACCTTCGGAGCTCCAACACACGCCTCATTGAAGAGGCGATAGAGCGCAACCGAGGGTCCAAAGTATTCACTCAGCAGCTTGGCAGGAGCCACCTGACGAAGCTTAAAACGCACGATGGGAGGACCGTTTTGTCGAAGCCGGAGATCTTGGCCGAGATAGAGGATTTCTATGGCCGTTTGTACACTGCACATGCCCCTCGTTCCCGGCGAGATGACGATGATTCCAGAGCCACCCTGACACGCCACTATACCGACGAACTGCCAGATATCAGTCAAGATGAAATCGTGTTAGCTCTGAGGCAGCTTAAAAATGGAAAAGCCCCGGGTGAGGACGGTATTACTTCAGAGCTTCTGAAGGCAGGAGGAGCCCCCGTTATACAGGAGCTACAGAGCCTCTTTAATGCCGTTCTTCACAGTGGGAGAACTCCTAAGGCGTGGAGCGGGGGTTTGGTGGTGCTCTTTTTTAAGAAGGGCGATAAAACCCTCCTTAAAAACTATAGACCCATCACACTCCTGAGCCACGTCTATAAGCTGTTCTCGCGAGTGGTCACGAATCGTCTCGCCAGGAGACTCGACGAGTTTCAGCCACCGGAACAGGCCGGGTTCCGCGGAGGATATGGCACCATAGACCACATTCACACAGTGCGGCAGATTATACAGAAGTCCGAAGAGTATAATCAGCCCCTGTGTCTCGCTTTTGTGGACTATGAGAAAGCCTTTGACTCTGTCGAAACCTGGGCTGTTCTGGAATCCTTGCAGCGATGCCAAGTAGACTATCGTTATATCGAGGTGCTGAGATGTCTCTACGATGCCGCCACTATGAATGTCCAAGTAAAGGACCAGCAGTCTAAACCCATCCAATTGCGCAGAGGAGTGAGACAGGGGGATGTCATATCCCCGAAACTGTTCACGAGCGCATTGGAAGTTATGTTTAAGACGCTGGACTGGAAAGGTAAGGGCATAAACATAAACGGCAATCACATCTCACACCTACGATTCGCGGATGACATAGTCTTAATGGCGGAGTCGCTAGAGGAGCTGACCCATATGCTGGATGGCCTAGCCTCAGCCTCACGACGCATCGGTCTTGGCATGAATTTGGATAAAACCAAAGTCATGACCAATGACCACATAAATCCAGGACCGGTCGTCGTAGAAGGCCACCTTCTCGAAATTGTTTCCGAGTATACTTACCTTGGGCAGATTGTGCAGTTAGGTAAAAACAATTTTGAGAAGGAGGCCAAGAGGAGGATTCAGCTGGGCTGGGCAGCGTTTGGAAAACTACGTCGAGTCTTCTCGTCATCCATACCGCAATGTTTGAAAACGAAAGTTTTCAATCAGTGCGTCCTACCCGTAATGACCTACGGAGCTGAGACGTGGACACTCACGGTAGGGCTGGTCCACCAGTTCAAGGTCGCTCAGCGAGCTATGGAAAGAGCTATGCTCGGAGTTTCTCTGAAGGATAGGATTCGTAATGAATACATCCGACAGAGAACCAAAGTTATCGACATAGCTCAAAGAATTAGCAAGTTGAAGTGGCAGTGGGCCGGCCATATCGCGCGAAGAACCGACAACCGCTGGGGTAAACGTGTTCTTGAGTGGAGACCGCGACTCGGCAAACGTAGTGTAGGACGCCCTCCGGCCAGGTGGGATGACGATCTGCGAAGGACTGCTGGCAGATGCTGGATGCGGCAAGCTGAAGACAGGGCGCTATGGCGCTCATTAGGGGAGGCCTATGTCCAGCAGTGGACTAATATAGGCTGATGATGATGATGAATATATGTTTATCGAATGTTGCTTGTATTGTGTACACCAAAATAGGTATCTTATTAAATGTAGATGAATAAGGGAACCAAAACCTTTTTATAAACCAAACTAATAATAATTTGATCATATTCACTGGATCTACTGTGCCGTTATTTCGTGAGAATAACCAACTCAGCATGCTTAATTCTGAAAAATGCTCAGTTAGGGATTATTTTAACCCTATGTATAATAGATAAAAGATTGAAGTCCCTACTTTATTATTGACTAGCGACCCGCCTCGGCTTTGCACGGTTTTATTATACGTATAAACCTTCCTCTTGAATAACTCTATCTAACAACAAAATCCGTTGCGTAATTCTAAAGATTTAAGTATACAAAGGGACAGGGACAGAGAAAGCGACTTTTTATACTATGTAGTGATGATATTATAATTATAATTTGCATAAGCCCTATTCATAATTGGACACACTTCAATCTTTTGTTTTATCATATTGATCCTGTTTTTTTTTGGCTACATACATCATTTGTGTATCTATCTTCTCAAACTATTCCAAATTATTATTCTATTAATTGAGGCAGAGTCGAGAATCCAACGAATTAAAGATTTATGACTCAAAATTGCTTCAATCGATTTGAGTTATAAATGGTATAACGTATAACTAACCCGACTTTGTTATGACGTTTGTTGAGATAATGTATAGCTATAACGCTCTTTGTTCGTGTTGAGTATACATTCGTCAACATTCCTTTTCATGAGCTCCATTATTTTTCTATTTCGACTAAAGTGTCGTATCTTGTCTCAGCCACAGCACATCTCAGTTAATCCCATAGTACATCAAATGCTGTTTATATTAGTTTGAACAAGTCTTCAAGGTTAATAGACATACGCCAAGTACTATTATCGATGATTGGTAGGTAGTTAATTTGTCAATGGTTCACACATCGCGCTGAGTGTTCTTTACTTGAAATACTCCGCTCTGCTGGTGAATCAATGTTTGTATGCATTCGACAGTTTTGTGATTGGATGTCCCACTTACATCGAGTGCGTCCTTCCCATACCGAATTTGCAGATAAATGTCCAATGAATCCTTATTTTTCCCTCAATGGATATAAAAAGTTAGTCATATCTATCTGTGTAATTGTCCCTATCTGTGGCATCGTAGATCAAGATGTATGAACTGTTTTGTATAAGTTTTTTGTAACATAAAACTCTTTGACCATCAGAGTCTTTTTTATTATATTTGTGGGAAATAGTGCAGTGATTCTAATGTTTATGAATCAACTCTGTCCTTGAGTTTTTAAGTATTCACTCGGAAACCCAAGTACAAAAACTTTTTCTGAAAAGTACAGGCTCTAAATTGTATAATAGGTTCAAGACGACAGATATAAATAATAAATAAATAAATAACTAATGCTGGACAATTCACACAGAACCATCTAGCCTCAAAGTAAGCAACTCAAAGCTATGGGTACTAGATAACTGATATATTTAATATATTATATACATAGATATATATTTTTTATTATACATATTAGATACTCAGACCAACGGAACCAAATTCTGCAGATCGTACACAAATTTGTTCCGAGGCGGGAATCGAACCCACAACCTCCTGCGTCGCAGGCGGACCTTCGCCCACCGCGCCACATCGGTCGTTAGGTTTGATATACTTCTTATAAAACTCTACAGATGATTTTTTACATAAAACACTCGAAATAACCTGAGCAAATAACTGCAGTTTGTACAAACGTTTGTCCCGGAGTCGGAATCAAACTCGCACTCTAGAATGAGCAAAACCGATCTAGTTCATGTTTCCTTTTCTGAGGTTAACGTCAGTGTCATGATCAGAAAAGATAGGTATGATGATGATAATAACAGTAGTCAAGAGATTTTGTATAATAATCATAGATTGTTACGCATATCGGTTTAATATTCATGAACATTACGAGCCATTTGTACTCAGCATCATCCTCGCTTATCATATTAATTTCAATAAGTTGAGTACACTAACTGGTTGAGATGGTACTAAATTGATAGTAAATGGTTTGTTAATCGGTACTACAGATAATTGTGCATAAACGTTCCAGTTTATACACGATTATCTAGATATACTCATACGGTTAAGTGGAGTTAGAGTTAGAATGCGTTACTGGTATGCAGGAACGTTTTTTTTCTGTCGTTAATGTTTTTTATTAACCAATCGATACAGCATTTTGAAATTACACTGGCATGTCTACAAATACTACTGAAATTTTACAAAAGAAAAGTGAACTTCGAGTCCTAGTGTGAATTTGGATCAGTTAAGCTACCTTTAGACTGTTTGTAACCGTCTTCAGTGAGCTCTATTGCTTCACTTCTATATATCTGTTTTGATTTGTTTGATTCTTTGATAGTAATTTTACTTTTGTATTAGTGTGTTTTGTATTTTTTTTTATTTTATGCGCGCTTTGCGCGGTGAAATGTTATTTGTCAACATAGAGCATATTGTTATAATAATAGTTTAAGGTAGCCAGTATGCTAAAACCGCGATATGGTTCAATATCGGTTGGTCAATCTTAAAGTCTACGTCCAGAAATGTGTATAAAACTTCATCGCGATACGACAAATTGCCATCGGAACCCGCGATTTGTCTTTTTCAGCCTTAGGTAGTCTTAGACCTTCGGTTAAATCATCTAAGTTTTACACTTGACGTATAGTATGAACATACTCTTGCAACTAAATAACGTTGTGACGTTGCAGGTTTGATTCCAGCTTGAAGACAAATATTTTGTATGATATGCAGATAGTTATATTTACACTTAAGTATATATTTTATAAATACTATCATCGATTTAGTACGCATAACGTGTTTCGGGTTTGCAGGCTATATATTTGGATTATCCAGCAGTTTTTATTTGTTGTTTAAAAAATAGAAAGTCATATCAATTCATATTTAATTCATAATATAAATCGTTTCAATTTATTGTTTCGAATCTGAGTGTTTTTAATTGACAAGACGATCAATTCGATCCCTTTTGTTTCCAGAAAGTTCTAAATATTCGAACGCTGTGCTCGTTTCGCGTAATGGATAAACAATGTACGTCTGAATTGTAAGCTTCAATTAATGCCATAAATATTTGAACAATGGCGACGATAATTCTGAATTAATCTATTCATTAATATTAAATACCGCCTGTCACAGTCACAGGCCTAAAGGCCTGTGCTCAGTGAAGTTTGTAAACTGATAAGAAATACCTACGGCTGGTGATGGAGAGGTACTCTTCAGATTATGGTTACTGATAATAGAGTTATCGTCATATGTAGGTAACCGAACAAATCCTTTTTTTCATTCCTCTCGCCTCACGGCTTTTGTAGTGAGTGGACGTGTTTTAGGAATTTATTTTAAAATTTATTTAAATATTGAAGCCCGAGGCCTTCGAGTGCCTAAGACACAAGAAAATCTGGGTGCTGCGTCCCTAAGGCCTTACTCTGGAGCTCCTCGCACATCGTATGACTGAGTGAGTGATTTTTGACGACGACAAACTTGGAAAAAGTGCACCTCTGTGGATTCGAACCAGGTGCCCTCCGCGTCTCAGGCAGCGCTAGTCCATCTGAGCCACAATAGCATTGAGCGCCCGCTCGAAATTAACAAATAGGATCTCACTGCGCCTGCAACTCTTACAAGAGCAATCATCTTACTTTACTTTAAAAAAAGACTAGGAGCAACACACCAAATTACGTGGAAAGTCGAACAGCTTATTTACGAATACACTAGAAATGATGCAACATACCCCACCACGTAATGCTTCACCAGACATTGCAAAATCTGTTCCAAGCCTTTCAGAGACCGACGAGTATGAAGACAATATGACAAACCGTCGAATAAAAAGACGAGCGTTACGTAGCCCCGAGTTGATTAGTTCGTTTAAACTTGAGAGTACACTAAACTCCTTCAAAAAAGGTATAAGTGAACATATGACCGAACTATTCTCAGCTTTCCAGAAAAATCAAGATAAAAAGCTCTCCGCTTTGATATCTGACATGAATGTTATCAAGCAGGACCTCAAGGAATTTAATACTTTCAAAGTTCAGACGGAAAGTAAATTGGAGATACTGGCAAATAGATGCGAGGAGGTAACCGCAATAAATACAAAACTGTCGACGGAATTAGAGGCCAATACATCAAAAATAAAACAGCTGGAAAACAGACTTGAGGATCTGAATCGTCAATCCTGCTCTTTTAAACTAGAGATTAGAAACGTTCCATATAAAATAGGAGAATCGGAACAAGATTTGCAGATGATTGTTTCTAATTTAATGAAAACCTTAAACATAGAAATATTGCCTAACGATATTCGCCAAGCAAGAAGACTTCCGGCTAAGCCTAACTTGCCTAGAACTATTCTACTGGAATTGGCAACTATGAAAGTAAAGAAAACGATCATGCAAGAATATAAAAACTACAATAGAAAGAATAGCAAGGGAAGGTTGTCTACATCACATTTACCAATAATGGAAACGGATAGCCCTTCAAAACCAGTGTATATCGGCGATCATCTTACCCCAAGAGTAAAAACTCTTTTCTACAAAGCACGCGAATACGCTAAAGAAAATAATTATGCCTTCTGCTGGACTACCAATGGGCAGGTTCAACTGCGTGAAAAGGAGGGTACAAATAGCATCTGGATCCGAGACGAAGAGCAACTTATAACTTTGGCACAGAAGATATGACTACAGGACATTATTTACATGTATCGAGTACCTGTTACATACCTTTTATATACCTTATACCTCTTTGTTTTAGAATTTAGAAAGTTATATACTACTTTATTAACATTTAAAATTAACTTATCCAGCCAAAAATCAAATACATTCAGACTTACATTGCTTCCAAACGTACATACACAAACACATTCATACACACACACAGTAATTTGCATTGGGACAACATATAATACATCAAGAAAGAAGTTAAAACTTAAAGGCATAAGCAAATCGAAACCATTATCATTATACTATGAAACTACTCTACCTTCTACAAAAATTATGAGTGTTTCGAGTAAACACTCAAAATATGTAATAATACATTTATAATGTGTAGTATTATAGAAGAAATATATACTAACATAGATAATGTGATGGTTTCGGATGCATACTGCACTAACGCCCAAAACTGCCTCTCTTTTGTTCCCAAATCAAATACACACTTACAAATAATAACACAAAATATTCGGAGTATAACAAAGAACTTTTATGACTTTACTATATTGATTGAACGGGCAAAGATTAAACCAGATGTAATAGTGTTAACAGAATGTTGGTTAAAGAAAAGTCATACTATCCCATCACTGGATGGATATGACTCTGTTTACACTTGTAATAATAACCTCCAAAATGACGGTGTAGTGATTTATATAAGAAATAATATGAAATACAATCACGTAGAGCCAACCATCGTTGACAGTAACTGTCTACTGACATTTATTAATCACGACTTAGTCATCATATCAATATACCGATCACCAGCTTATAACAACTTGGATAGATTTTTGAACTCATTAAATACACTACTAACTTCACTATCTAAATATAAGAATATTATAATTGTAGGAGATATTAACATAAATATTGCAAATAAGTTACCTGACCAAAAAACATCTGAATACCTCGACCTCATGGCTTTCCATGGTTTACTACCATCCCATACTTTTCCAACTAGACTAGAAAACTGCCTCGATCATTGCTTCATAAAGACAAACCTATCTGCTATAACTATTGTATTGGAAAATAGCGTAACTGATCACTACTCTGTGCTATTGATCCTGAAAAACCACACAAATAAATCAATGAACCAAACACATAACAACATTGTTACTAAAATAAACTACACAGGTATAAAAAATGAGCTGCATGCGACGGATTTTAGTACAATAACTAACAACATAGACTGCGATTCAGCTACAGAGGAGTTTGTCAATATTATAAAAAACATAATCAAAAGAAACACAACAAAAATAAATCGACCTTATAGACAAACGCCACTCAAGCCCTGGATAACACCTGGTCTCATACGTTGCATGAAACATAGAGATAACCTACATAGTAAAGTACGCAAATCCCCAATAAATGAAAATCTTAAAATCACATACAAAAGGTATCGAAATTTTTGCAACAAATTATTAAAAAATCTTCGGCAATCTTATGAAAAAGAGCAACTAAATAAAGCTGGGAAAAACGTGAAGAAGACGTGGCAAGTAATTAATGACATCACAAACTTTAAAACAAAGCCAAACTTACCGCAAGACCTTATAAAAGACAAAGATCCGCTTCCAACATTAAACTCTGTCAATGAAACATTTGCAAATGTCGGTAAATCCCTGGCAGAGAAAATCATATCAAAACAAATTGATGTTCAAATAGATAGTAGCTCGGAAATATTAAATTCTTTTGGTCTAATCGATGTAACTGAAGAGGAAATAAACTCTATAATAAATACATTAAAGATCGATTGTTCTGTTGGATGGGATGAAATATCCGCCCGTGTTATAAAAGAAAATAAAATTATACTGGTAAAACCCATCACTTATCTATGTAACTTAAGTTTCTCAACAGCAGTTTTCCCGAAAGTTTTTAAGACATCAATTATACTACCAATTTATAAGAGCGGAGACAAAACTATTACCACTAATTATAGAGCAATATCCATACTGCCTACTCTCTCTAAAATTCTAGAGAAAGCTATTAATGTACGGTTAGTAAATTACTTCGAGAAATACAATTTGCTTTCAAACAATCAACATGGATTTAGAAAGGGTAGAGCAACTGCAGACGCTGTGTTGGAACTTAATAATTTTGTCATTGACGCACTTGATAAACGCAAAAAATGTCTTGCCATTTTCCTTGATCTAGCAAAGGCGTTTGACACGGTATCCATACCAGTCCTTTTGAAGAAGCTTAATGATCTTGGAATACGTGGTAAACAACTAGATTTATTAGGTAGTTACCTTGAAGATCGCCAACAAAGTGTTAAAATAGGAAATTACATTTCTAGTAAATGTAGAGTCTCTTTTGGCATTCCACAAGGAAGCATCCTAGGTCCAACACTTTTCCTTGCGTATATAAATAATATCTGCAAAACGGAAGTGCCCTCTGGTAAGATAATCTCCTTTGCGGACGATACCGTACTTTTGTTTAAAGAGGATAACTGGGAAAAGGTATACAGTCAGGCTCAACAGGGTTTTGATACTATCTGCCAAAAACTCTACAACAACATACTTACCTTAAACTCCGAAAAAACTAAATACGTAGCTTTCTACTTGAATACATCTAGTAAACCTAACTCTACCAACACGTCTTACCAAATTAAAGCCCATAACACACTTTGCTTATCATCAAATGCAACAAACTGTACATCCTGCCCAGCTCTAGAACGCTGTGACACTATAAAATATCTGGGTATATCTATAGACTCTAGAATGACATATGGTCCACACATAAATCTATTGAAAACCCGATTAAGAAAACTAATTGCCATTTTCAAAAAAATTAAACACGCTGCTACGGAATCCCATATTTTACAAATATATTACGCTCTCTGTCAATCCATAATTACATATTGCTCTACATCGTGGGGGGGCGCAGCAAAAACTCACCTACTACCTCTTGAGAGAGCACAAAGAGCAATTATCAAAGTAGCATACTCGAAATCATACCAGTTCCCAACAACAAAACTATATGCAGACACTCAATTACTTACAGTTAGACAACTATGTATCCAACAAATATTATTAAAACAGCATAGTATGATTTTCAACAAAAACACAGAAATTGAACACAAAAGACGAAAAGACAAAATATTTAAAACAGTTAATTTTAACACGTCGCTTGCACATAGACATTTTCCATTTTTAGGCCCATACATGTATAATAACATCAGCAAATATATAGATTTAAAAAATTTAAATTACAGACAATGCAAAAATAAGTTAAAATCATATTTACTAAACTTTAACTATGATAAAACAGAAAGCCTACTAAAAACAATTAGTTAAAAGCACATTCAACTCATACTCTACTCACTCACATGCATACATAACACACACTTTTACACACTCACCTACACACTGTATTTTTCTTTTGGCTTATATGTAATATAGTATTAACAAGTATAGTTTTCCTATGTATCCTAGAAATAAAAATTAGTGTAAGCCTAACTTACTGAGGTAGAGAACCCTCGCGTCTACATCACAAGTCTAGAACTTAGTTAGAGCGAGGTGACGAAACCAATATGTGAAATAGGTCTAAGATTTGATTATCTACTTTGTATTGTTTGCTTTGTTTTGTTTACCTATAAGACCTTTCTTCTTGAATAAAAATTATTATTATTATAATTATTATAAATTAATTCGGGAATTCTAATTCTCGTGAAATTATTCAAAAGGGGAATTAAATTCAATTTAACCCAAGTTTTCATAACAATACCGTTCACGTAACATAAAATAGTTCAGAGCCTTCTGTTGGTATATTTTTCATCAACTTATTGCGTAAAGCCTGTTCTGCCCTAAGGTTCTGCCTAGCAGAAAATTTACATTCATCGCCAGGTTAAATATAATAGACAAGTGTCTATTTTATTCAGACAGGCGACAGAAAAAATGTTCTACAGTTAGTTTTTGAATGAACCCGTAATTTAAAAGAAATGGCTCTAAAAAAGGCAGCAGTGTTATACTCACCATTGTGGAAAACCAAAAGTCTCTTTCAACCAGCCTTGTTTTTGGCGAAGCCCGCAACAATTCTGCTAACTTTGACTGACACTATTAGGTCATGTAAACAATTAGCGATTCCTAAACGGGTAAGCCATGGTAAACCGTATCGGCACAGTGACAGCTGCCAAATTGGCTGACTACGATATAGGTCACGTCAGGGTTGTCATTTGTCGTGGTTAACCTACACGCTGTCATCGGTTTGATGCAGGTGCTTCAGAGCAGCTTGTTGAACTGCTGCAGTTTTAAGTTGTCAAAATGGTGTTACTCTGAGGCGAGCATAGTAGACGATTTTGATGCTTTCCGGGTGAATTGATAAGAACTGGCCAAGGTACGCGAATCCTGGTAAAGTTTAATAATATAATAATCGTCAGGAAGTTCTTCTGTCTGCAACCCTAGTCACCGGCTGCTTGAGCCTAGCTTCGCGGCCGGTGATCAACCGTTTTGATTTATTTTTTACTGTAGATGAGTTTTATAATATTTTTGTATTTTCTATAGTAAAAATGTATTTTATAACGAGTATTAAAATAAATGAAGTGTAATAATAATAATGCTGGACAATCCACACAGCACCCTCTAGCCCTAAAGTAAGTTACTCAAAGCTTGTGCTATGGGTACTAGAAAACTGATATATTTAATACATTATAATACATACATTAATAGATATTTTTAATTAAACATATAAAACACCCAGACCAATAAAACAAATTTCTGCAGATCGTGCTCAAATTTGTTCCGAGGTGGGAATCGAACCCGCAACCTCTTGCGTCGCAGGTGGACCTTCGCCCGTCGTCGAGTTTGTTTGAGAATTATGTCCAACAGTGGGCCAAAATATAGTAGGAAAAAACTTATATTGTGTTGTAAACTCTCATTTTTTGGTTTAGTAGAAAAACGTTAAAGGAAACTGGATGCAAAGCATAGTCGGATCATCATCATCATCATCATCAATCTTTATTAGTCCACTGCTGGACATAGGCCTCCACTAATGAGCGCCATAGCGCCCTGTCTTCAGCTTGACGCATCCAGCATCAGCCAGCAGTCTTTCGCAGATCGTCATCCCACCTAGCCGGAGGGCGTCCTACGTTTGCCAAGTCGCGGTCTCCACTCAAGAATACGTTTACCCCAACGGTTGTCGGTTCTTCGCGAGATATGGCCAGCCCACTGGCACTTCAGCTTGCTAATTCTTTGAATAGTCGGATGAGAAAGTTATATTATTAGATTATTTGTTTGGGCTTAGAGAATAACAATATGTTAGAGCCTTTAAATTACTTGCATGACAAACAGTTGACGTAACTGTTCGTCAACTGTTCGATTTTAATTTCTTATTTTATTTTAGTTTTTAAATGTAGTCTTAAACGTCAGCTTGACCACCACAATTTATTTCAATCGTTTACATTTAGGTCAGGTGCTCACAGAAAAGTCTAGAATTATCTATTTTCCTAGCTAATTTTAATAATACGAAATTAAAAACTACATTATTCTTATCGGTCAAAGAGAAAACTTACAAAACAAGCCTCAGGCCGAATAATAGCGCATACTACTCAGCCGACTACGCTATCTAATTGTTTCTCAAGGAAAATAATCTTTGAAATCTCTGCTACAAAGTTACCCAGTGGTTGTTCCCCACTTTAAGGCGCAAACAGCACCTAAAGTAGCGCCCCCACTTATTTTATCATATAATTCCGTTAAACAAAGGAATTTCCACAATTCTCACGTACAGTTTGTTAAACCTATCATAAGCTTTTTTAATTAAGTAAAGTAAAATATTTTTATTGCGTGAAATACATGTATGTCAATGGTGTTTTAGGTATAAATGTGATTCAATAATGCATCTGATGTTGTTTCGTTTTGTCTATTTTAGGAAGAGATACGAAAACAGAGTTTGGTGGCCACCAAGAACTACTTCCTACCGTTTTCTAAACTAGACAAAATGATACTACCTACTACAAAGGCATTATAAAAAAGCTTATGATAGGTTTAACAAACTGCATGTGTGATTTTTGGAAATTCCTTTGTTTAACGGAATTATATGATAAAATAAGTGGGGGCGCCACTTTAGGTGCTGTTTGAGCCTTAACGCAATGCACAAGAATGATTCGCGGCCGTCTTTTAAACTTTTGCTACGGCCAGCTGTCGCGAACATGCTTTCCTTCAGGGTTGGCGCTGTCATGTTCTTTATCATTTAATCTAAAAAAAAACTAATATTACATGACACATAATTGAAAACAGGGTTTTTGTATTCAATTAAATTTACATATCATTACCATCATCACTGCTTGACATAGGCCTCCCATATAAAGCTCCATAGCGCCGTACATAGGTTATGGTCGTTCAAAATTTACTCGCTCAACATTGTTCAAAATAAATTTGAGAACTAATTTTTTGAGGTTATTTTTATTGTTTTTTTATTCATTATGTTCTTAATCGAATACCTAAACCACATAATAACGAACCTCATTTAGACCTCATTTCCTTTTGTTGTTATTTGTTATGTATTTTTATGGTATAGAACATTAACATAAGTTTAAATTTCGGTATATTATGTATATACCTCTATTATATCGTTTTACTTAATTTGATAAACCCAATGTTTTAGAAAAGATCTGTCTAGTGTGTGTGGACCCACGTCTTGAGGTTTATAACTTATGTGAATTAAATAAATAATGTGATGAATATCATAAAATAGTTGGGCCAACTTTGATTACAGGTAATTGTCTGTTATCAACTCTATTCAATGTATTTCATAAAGGATTAAAATTTTCCAAAACTGTTACCGATACATTTCATTTGTTTGCACATGCTGAGCTCAGGGCTTTGCGTACAGGCGTACAGCACATCTACATGGTGGTGTTATTTTAATATTATTTTAACTAGCGACCCGCCCCGTCTTTGCACGGTTTTATTATACGTATAAACATTCCTCTTGAATCACTCTTTCTATTTAAAAAAACAGCATCAAAATCCGTTGCATAGTTTTAATAGCTTTGTTAGTTTCGGAGATACTCAAGACCAAAAGAACAAATAGACCATAGGGGTTTTAAATCAGATAAAATTCCTAAAAATGAAATTAGATTTTGTTAGTTATAATGAACTATGTTTACCTTATGCCTTTATCCTCAACCTTTGAGTTATTGTAGACATCAATGCCTATTTTTTAAAACTACTAGTATCTGCCCGTGGCTTTGCACGCTTTGTTTCAATATATCGTCTCAATGCTATTTCTATCCCCGAGGAACTGAATCAGGGTAGAAAAAGTAGCCTTTGTTATTCCAGGGCTAAAGCCTAATTTATTCAAAATGATTCATCCTGATCCATTCATTAGGTTTTGCGAGAAAGAGGAACATTCATAGGTACATCCGATTAACCGACGTGGCGCGCGGGCGAAGATCCGCATGCAACGCAGGAGGTTACGGGTTTGATTCCCGCCTTGGGTCAAATGTTTGTACGATCTGCAAATATTTGTTCCAGGGTTCTGGGTATTTTCTATGTATAGTAAAAATATCTATCTGTGTAATGGATTGTATTAAGTATACCAGTCATAACACAAGCTCTGCTTAGGTTTGAGCTAGATGATGTTGTCCACAGCTGGACATAGGCCTCCCATAATAAGCGCCATAGCGCACTGCCTTTATTTTGCCGCATCCAGTGTGCGGATTGTCAAGCATTATTTATTTATTTATTATTGAATCATACAAACTTTCTCGTTTATAATATAAATAAGGATAAAGATTCCCTAACAAGGGCAGCCTAAGCGGGCCAACCCTAACCGTGGATATCTTGAAAGTTTTCCGTCCATTTGCTCACAGTAACAGTAACCTAGTTATCTTCGGTAGCACTGTTGCTGTGTGCTTTGTATGCGTCATCGCATTGCAAAGGTTTCATGAGCGACTTAACACTGTTTGTTAGGCTGATTTGATCCGCCAATTTGTGATGAATTGATCCTATTTGTGGCTTTATGACATAAGGGGTATAATTGTTATTGAATAATTGACCTTGTGCTGATTATTTAGATCAATTATCATTTCCCCTTCAGCCACTTTGGTAACTAACTGATTCGTAACCTCTCACTAGAGTTGAGTTTAGTCTATCGTTTGGTCTAGATGATTGGACCTTAATTGTGTCAATTGATAGACAATCAGTGGTGTTAGAAACATACAAGTAACTTATTGCACAAACTCCTTTTTATAAGGACTTGTTTTTGCTAAACTTCTTTCGAAGTCCTAGATAGCGTACCTACCTAATCAAAATAATGATTAATATTTTGAGATATACTATGATTTATTTATAATTTTTGTGTATGAATTTGTGTGGATTAAAAAAAATTAGAAGGCAGCAAGTTTCTTTTGAACCTCAGGGTGTGCTATATGTATGATTTGGCGCGTGTTTAAAACAATAATACGACTTCAAATACTTTAGGGCAAAAATGAGAAAAGTGTCAAAGTATCGACTACTTTGTTATTGTCAATAATTATATTAGTAAACTTATTATTAGTAAACCTTTGAGTTAAAGTAAAAACTACAGGTTTTATATGGAATCATGTGAGAAGCACCAGCTTTAAGAAACTAGGTTTATTATCAAAACCGGTTCTCCTAAAAACTAGTTATGAGGTAACACGAAAAAAAAATCAAATCCTCCTTTTTGAAGGCGGTTGATAACATATAACTCCATAGAAACTTAAAAAAAAAACCAGGTACCAATGTCAATATTAGTATAATAACAGCGTCTTATCCAATTTCCATCTCACGCAGATGATTTAAACTTACGTCATCACCAATTAATTCTTTCCCACCGCTAGAAAGCAAGTCCCATTTACCCTGTGTAATCAGGCGGATTAATTAAAGACTTCCTCGGCGTATTGTGAAAAATTCAATTAATATTAACGTCGCAGTGAATGATGCTCGTTAAGAATTAACGTTCAATTGGTATGTTTTACGCACCGCGCGGCCTAGCCGCCTGGGAAATCAGCGCCCAGGAGGGGGAACATCGACATAGAAAACAGGTTTGCATGCGCCTACAAGCCAGTTTCCGGCTCAGAGTAATGAGGTATAGAGAGCACCTTGCACTCAAATAACCGTTACCAACAAAACATGTTTTAGCGTAACAACATTTTGAAAATTGAGATCAAAATGAGTACATTGTTATTGAATTCAAAGTCAAATAAAATACATATTATTGAGGACATACGAAACTAGTCAAATATTGTTCAAATGAATACAGGGGCGCAATTAAAACATCAGCTTTTAAATTGAAAAGAAATCATCAAAATTGATCTCTAAGAAAAATATATGAGCCTAAAAAAATACATTTAAGTTGAGAACCTCTTCCATCTTACAGATGTGTGCGTTATCACTCGGCCAGTTTGTAGAAAAACTATTAGAATGATAGTAAGTCAAATGTCCACCCTAAAATTCAATCCTAGTACATTACAATAAGCCGTCTTATAATTTTGAGTGTTTGCAAGAGTAGGTTAGAAATTATGTTAAGATTAGGACTGTTAACGGTATAAATTCAACCGGGTAAATGAGGGCAAATACTTTTTATTTTGTATCGAGTAATTTAAGTAGAAAGGAAGAAAGTTTTATGCTGTGGTGTTCTGGTTGTTGAACAATTACTTTTAAAACAGTACTTATAATATTTTGAGCACCTGGTTTATGTAGTATTAAAATATGGTATATTATAAACTTTCATAATAAACTACAACAAATTAATTACTATGAACGAACATAATTCTTTAACGGCAAAATGTTAATACATCTTAACTTAATTATTTATGAGTGGCAATCCAAAGGCTTTCACCTAGTTTTCTCTGAGATAATTAAAGTTTCAAGGCACTGGGTTCGAAGCTCGATATTATAGTTTATATTGACCTGCCAAGCTCGACTTTAGATAGACTTCAATTGTGAGCAAAACCCGTACCTAATCTCGCTCAAACTCCAAAGCCACGCTAGTAAACAAAAGCAGGACTCACAATGGGATGATGCGGCCAGTACCTCCATATTACACACTCATGTGACCTGTGTATAGTCGATTTCAAAAGCAATTAGTTACTTAATAATCACTACATAGTATAAAATAAAGTCGCTTTCTCTGTCCCTATGTCATTATGTCCCTTTGAACGCTTAAATCTTTAAAACTACGCAACGGATTTTGATGCGGTTTTTTTAATAGATAGAGTGATTCAAGAGGAAGGTTTATACGTATAATAAAACCGTGCGAAGCCGGGGCGGGTCGCTAGTACTTAATAATATAATATGGATGTTTGATCATCTTTCACTCAAAAACTAATGAACGGATCGGGTGGAAATTATGAATAGACGTAGTTTTAGTCGTCGAACAAAATATTGGCTACTATTCTATATTACTATTACTATTTATGGCTATTACAACATAAAGCTGAGTCGGACGCCATTTTATAGCATTTAAGTTTTAATTAATTAGTACCTAAATACAATATGTAATTCATGGTGTTGGGTAATTTAAGAAATTAGGTAAGTAACTTAGTACTAGGTAGTTTGTAAATGCTATAAATAAAGACTTTCTTATTCTTATTCTTATATTCATTCCATAAATCATGGAATATAAGCCTTGAAACGTTTTCATAGAAACAACGTGAGCGAAGTCGCGGGCTGATAGGATTAGTATTAGCAATTCATTTATTATTATGTTATGTTGTAATGATTGACGTCTAAAATATTATTTATTTACTAATTGACTTGTAAAATATTATTTATTTACTAATTCTGGTACACCGGCTTCGAACCTATAGGCTAGAATTACAATAACGAGCCCGTGCTCGAATGAAATTATAGACATTTTAGGAGGAATAATTCCAAAAGACAACAAACCTCTTGGTTCACAAGATTAGATATTTTCAAAATAAAATATTTTTTAATAAGATTTTCGACACGTCTCGTATCTATTACTGTCAGAAGTCCGACGGTTTTAGAGTTTACCGCGTTCAAATTTAAACAGACAAACAGATGCGACGGGAACTTTGTTTTATAATACGTAATAATACTTACTGTCGAAATGCCTCTAAATTACTGCGGTAATAGAAATTGTAGCTTGACCTAATAAATAATCTGCTACGAAATTACCTACGCCGTAGCTTGTGCTACGGTAGTGAGCAAACTTGGAACGTGATTGCATAGGTACGTTCGGTTTTAGCTAACAGTTTAGTTATTCATCCGCCATTGTACTTAGTTACATCACCCTAATAATATAAGCGCCGAAGTTTGGATAGATGGATGGATGTTTGTTGCTTTATCTTCACACACAAAACTACTACACGGATCGGCTAGTAAATTTGAGTGGACGTGGTTAAAATAAAACTCATGCTATTCATAAATGTTCACGCGAATTAAGTCGCGGGGCGCTGCTAGTTTTAGATACAAGTTAGTCTTTGTAAATGTTAAATCGGGAGCTTTTTTTTAAGTAATGGCATAAGCAACGCTTTGTCTAAGATACCTGAGTAAATAATAATAATTTCAGTTTCAGTAAGTTATAAGGACAAGAAAACAACTCATAGCGAGTAGAGTTTCATAAAATATTGTTTCAATTGCATGATGCTATTAAATTGGTCACAAAGTTTTAATTTGTTTCCTCATTTCGCTAAAATTACATAGTTCAAACTCATCTCGGTAATATCACTGTATGTGACTGTACTTGTGCGGTCGTTTGAACGTGTCACTACTTAATGACGCTGCTTGGGTATCCTTTGTCATGGCCTAACACAGAACCTACTCAACACCCTATAATAATGTAGTATCGCAGCGGTCTCTGGCGAACTTTACTAACAAGCGTCATGCAAATAGCTCCAACTTCGGAAGATACCCAAGTTCATCACTTGCTGCAACTTTGGCATCTAATGGTGCGTATATACACGTATCAGTAGCTGCGCGAAAAATGTTCGAAACTTCTAGTAATTGAAAGACTTTAGAAAAACAATTTTGACAGGCTGTTAGGCACCGTTTGTTACGTGGAAAATATAAATTGAGTCTGTAGCAGTGTTTGCGAGCAGTATGTAAAGTTTTGTTTTGTATAAAAAGTGAATAAAACCTTTTACTGCTTTAAGTGCTCTACATGGTATAGAGGATGAGGCAACGCCAGGCTTTTTAATAGGTGCTTTACAAAGCTTTTACGAGAATCGTTTCACTAATAAATCCAATAGATTTTAAAGATAACATTGTTTTTCACTTAATGGACAATTGAATGGACAGTCCTACAGCAGATATAATATTAAAGGCCTGGACTGGACTTAGATACAAAGAAGGAAAAGGTCTTTTGCAATTTTCTTGCTTTATTTTTGGTCTTGATATTTTATGTCGAATCGCAGTATTCAGCGATAATTATTGCACGTTTACCATTAAATGTTGGACATTCTGGCTGCAGACTTAAAGCTTAAGTATACAGGGTGTTAGTGCGAACAGCGTTATCCTTGAAACCAGAGGTTCAGTATCATGAGTAGAGTCCAAAACCTATGAGATAAGGTTAATGCCTGTTTTAGTTTCGCAGTATTTTGATATTTTATGTCATAGATATTGTACGCGATATTATGGTCACCCTAGAACCAGGCAAGTTTCCAGGTTTGTTTCTAGCCAAATGAACTGTTTTAAAACAAGTCTAAATTCACAGAATAATCAAAAAATTCAATAGACCAAAGTACCTTGGTAGGCAGGTATTTTTGGCGTACTTAACCCTAGGCCAGTTCTTATTCTATTCATAAATGTTCGTCCCTCAGACGAATGAAACGTCATTGCGAGTAAAATACACTTGCGATGTATTTGGTTGTATGACTTAAGAAGGTGCTTAAAAGGTGTATCTGATTCGATTTACAACTTTGAATCATTTTTACGTTTTGCGCGGTCTGTGAGACGAACGTTATTGAATCTAGGGTTAAAGTTTATCATCAATCAATTTTATCTACTATTCAATCTAAATTTCAGTTCTTTGTACAGTGAATGAAATTCACTTACCAAAATAACACTTCACCATCACGCAACCTCCGCACGTTTTCTCACTCGTAGATTAGGTATTATTACACACTCGAGAAAACACAAATTAGTACCTAATTTGTCAGCTTATTAAACACCTTACGAACACTTGCATTTTGCATGACTGGGCATGGTGAACTGGCCATATGTACGTACGTACGTAGCCTTTGTGTCTTTGGGATAGTTTCCTAGCTTAGCACACGTTATCCTGGGATGGAAACAGCTGAGCTCTGCGTACATCGTACGAGCCAAGTTCACCAGAGCGATGGCATAAGGCCGCACCATTTCAGTCCACTTTTATTTACATTTTTGTAAGACTTCGTCACTCGTTCGTACTTAAAACAATTGACGCGCGAAAATCTGTGTCAACGACGCGACGACGTGCTCTCCGTAAGCGTGGCGGTCTGTCTGTCTGTCGACACCTGCGCGGCCCCGCCAATGTACTCGTGTTGTAGTTTTACCACTTAGAAGGTGTATCGAATATTTTTGTTTCAAAAATAAATTAAAAATAGAATAATTATTTTTCATCGGTTTTGGACTCTACTCATGATGCTGAACCTCTGGTTTCAAGGATAACGCTGTTTACACTAACACCCTGTATAACGGTTTATAAAATCGCGAAAAATAACTTTATAAAAAAAATCCATGAAACCGGCACCTGTCTCAAAAAGAGAATTATAGAGTCAAGAAAGCATTTAAAGCAATCTCTTATAGTTTCACAAATTATCATACATCATCTTTGTCAGATCGTGAGTTGTCTATAATCGAGGAAAAAAATAGTGATGTGACCCAAATTATAATAAATAAATAAATAATAAATAATACTGGACAATCAACACAGCATCATCTAGCCCCAAAGTAAGCTTGCGTTATGGGTACTAGATAACTGATATATTTAATACATTATATACATAGAGATATTTTTTTTAACTATACATAGAAAACACCCAGACCAACAAATTATACATGATTCACATGAAAATCTGTTGTAATATGTGCGATAGTGCTCATCGCCAGGACCGCTGTAAATTGATATGTATAAATATGTAAGCATAAATTAAAATAGTTCCTAACGTGAAGTTAACCGACGTTCTTGAATAATTAATGCCGTCGATCGGAATCAGGTCGGTTAGTGCACAACTTCATTGCTATGTAACTAGGGCTTGCTTTGGTCAGATTTATTATAAACCTACCTGCCACTGTTTTTATGGAATAGTGAAAGAAATCAGCTTAGCTTGTTATTTTGCAAGAGTATAATAATTAACGTGATGAGCGATTATAATAACATGCTTTTTTTCCCTTTAAGACATAGACATTCATTTATTCCTTTTTTGATTAAAAATTTTACGTTAGAGAAAATAATGGTTTTTATTTTTTTAAAGTCTTTTTTGGAGGTTCTCGGGAGATCAATTATTGTTTGATTACACCATAATTTTATGAATTTGAAAAAACTGAAAACCAACTTAAATTTCCGGATTATTTACCGTTTTTTGAAACATTTAGTTTTTACGGAGGAAATAGTTTGGGGGCTCAACTTTTATTTGACCACCTTGGTCCTACACAAAAGCTAACCTCACATCAAAATCTAATAACAATTAAGGGTAATATCGAGTAACACATAATATTAATTACATACAGACAAATTAAGAACCTCCTTCTTTTCTTAAATCTGTTGAAATTCTGAACATTATTTCTTCAAGAAGAATATCTGTGTAAAAATAGCAGCTATCAATAATTTGTGTTCAAATACGTAATTCTGGACCTGTAATAGCATAAGGTTGCTATTCCGGAGAGCTTGCTAAGCTCAAAGCTATAGATAAGTTACCTAGTGGGCTTATATAAGAGGTACTCACCTGGCGTATAATATCGGTGGCTGCGTAGAAACTCTCGTGAGGGTCTGTGCGTTTCATCATGTACGGTCGTGGAAATGTGGGGTCCTCGCAAATTTCTGTTGGAAACAATATTCATGTTTAGTATAGTGAAACTATAAGCGTGCTCTATCTGAGATCACATTTTCTGATAGATAGTGGCCATACGCTCGACCATTTTCAATTAAATACTGTTTTTGGAAGGTATCAATATTTATTTATATGTTGTTCGCACAAACAGTTTAAAATTTTCTTAACTTAAGTAATACATAGAGTTATTTTACACCAATCAAGTTGCCGCTAATAGAAACATTACAAAAAATAATAAAATAATAAATAAACAAATTTTAAAACATCACTAACACTACATAGTATAAAACAAAGTCGCTTTCTCTGTTCATATGTTCCTATATCCCTATGTATGCTTAAATCTTTAAAACTAAGCAACGAATTTCGAAGCTATTTTTTTTAATAGATAGAGTGATTCCAGAGGAACGTATAATAACACCGTACGAAGCCGGGGCGGGTCACTAGTTGAGTTTTAATAGGCTTGAATGTGTGTCTATTTTAAGGTTTTTGCATAAAACTCAGGTGAAATAGCACTTTATTTTTATTAGGTACGGGGTCCTAGGTGTTAGGTGTATTAGTAAAAATTGTATGTAGGTATGTATTATAAAAAACATCTATCTATATATGTAATGTAGGTATTTTATTAAGTATTTCAGTCATCTAGTACCCAATACGCAGGCTCTGTGCCTGCGTTTACTTGCAATTTTTCATATTTTCTTCTGGGATACTTATTGTATAGACTGATTGAATTTATAACAAAGGAACTATTTAATTATATTTTTAGGTTTTTAAAATATTATTTCTATCAACGGCTTCTCTTTTCTTCCAGTTTCCTCTGTGCTTCGATGTTATGGGAAGTCCAAAGTTTCTCAACTAGTGTCTAGTTAAAAGTTGATTGTTTGTTGAGATGACAATAACATTTTGTTGTAATTAGAGTTTTCCGTTTGAATCTTGCGAATGATTTTAAAATATCTATGAAAAGTTTATAAATAGCAAAATTTTCCCTTAATTTTAATGAAAATCTATGAAAGTAATATTAACTAATATGTACTTCTGTGTAAGTACAAAGGAAGTTATTATATTTGAAGTTGATCTCTTTTTATTTACAATGGTAATGTTACATTTATTAGTCATGTTTAGATTTAATTTGTGCTTAAGTATCTCAGATAATTTAATTTTTTAAATACTTAGTTAAATAGGTTTTGTTTGTGTTGTGTGCTAAATTTATGTTATTTTGTCCATAAGGGAGTGACATTGTCAGTTTGATAAAACTTCTGTAAAATAAAAAAAATATTTATTTTAAGTTCTACTAAGACTTTCACACAGTAATCTGGGAGCATTCACCAACTTATCGTTTCATTTTTATGGTTTTATTTTATGTCTAGTAAACCAAATTAATCTAGTACTTACTATTGTTTTAATAATAACGTCTGCACCGTTTTCTATCAACTCTAGCTATGATATCGAAGATAATAAAGAAAACGTATTATTTCAAATGTCCGGAAACTATGATAGGATAAATACCTTTTTTGTGAAGGGTTAAAAACTGCTTTAAACAAAAAAAAATATGACATAAATATTTATTTTAAATTGTAATCTTTAAATTCGCGACTTATTTCAAGGAATCTTCGGTAACAGGGTCACAAAACACATAAAGCTAGTGTAGCACCCTCCCAAATAATTAGATCAAGATTAGAGGTGGTCGAGCTCTCGGTAACGTACTACGATCCCTTAAGACCACCACTCATTGGCGCTGTTTTCATACAAACTGTTGTATCCATGCAATGAATAGCTTACAACAGATTGCTGATGTTGAACATCGGTTTTAAGAGGGTTGTTTATTCGGCGTGCAATTTTAATGAATAATTTCTGAAGACCGATGTGGCTTGGCGGGAAAAAGTCCGCCTGCCACACAAGAGTCTCCTTGGGGCAAATGTTTGTACGATCTGCAAGTATTTCTTCCGAGTTCTGGACGTTTTCAGTTTTATAAAAAATATCTATCTTTGTAATGTATTGTATTAAGTATATCAGTCATCTAGCACCCATACAACAAGCTCTGCTTAGCTTGGGGCTATATGATGTTGTGTGAACTGTCCGGAATTATTTATTTATTATTTGTAATGTATTGTAAATCAGGCATCTGGTTCCCATAACACAAGCAATGCTTAGCTTGGGGCTAGATGATGCAGTGTGGATTGTTCAGCCTGATTAGTATTAAACAAAAAATCTGAATGATTGCCCTTCTTTAGGCTTCATATTGCCATCTCCCCTCAAAATTTGAAATAAAAAAGTAATAAATTACACAACAGTTAATAAAGTGAAGTACAGTTAGTAAATGAATAAAGTGACACACAGTTAGTAAATGAATAAACGACCAATCCATTGCGTCTCTATTTCAACCAATCCCAAAAACTACCTAAAAACTATGAAACTTCTATCGATATTTCATTCACATTATTCTTCCCAATAAATAGCTATAAAATTTCAATATGAAACTTACAGCTAAACTCATTTTATATTAAAACTGCATCAACTTCGGAGGCTTCGGTTAAGTATAACGCTAGAAAACCATTTCTTTAAAATTTCATTATGGAACCTACAGCAAAACTAATTTTATATTAAAACTGCGTTAACTTTGGAGGCTTCGGTTGACTATAACGCTCGAAAACCTGTTCACTATTTTCTCTGGCGCCTTTACATCGGCCTTAGGGGGCCATTATCCTCTGCTGGGGCCCTTATTCACTATGACCAACAACAACGTACAAATAAATATTTTCACATTTCTGGTACAATTTGCATCGTCAAAACGAGATGAAGCCTTGTCAGAATAAACGTCCAACCGAAGTATCAATTCAAAATGATTGCATTCCATTCTGAACGAATGCGGACGTCATGTTGATCGATATCACTATTGCCCGACATGGCACATTACTTTATTTTCGTTTCACCTTTTAAAAATCATAACATATTTTTGATATACAGAATAAATAATTTTTTCATTACTCATACTCATACTCAAAAACTACCTAAAAACTATGAAACTTCTATCGATATTTCATTCACATTATTCTTCCCAATAAATAGCTATAAAATTTCAATATGAAACTTACAGCTAAACTCATTTTATATTAAAACTGCATCAACTTCGGAGGCTTCGGTTAAGTATAACGCTAGAAAACCATTTCTTTAAAATTTCATTATGGAACCTACAGCAAAACTAATTTTATATTAAAACTGCGTTAACTTTGGAGGCTTCGGTTGACTATAACGCTCGAAAACCTGTTCACTATTTTCTCTGGCGCCTTTACATCGGCCTTAGGGGGCCATTATCCTCTGCTGGGGCCCTTATTCACTATGACCAACAACAACGTACAAATAAATATTTTCACATTTCTGGTACAATTTGCATCGTCAAAACGAGATGAAGCCTTGTCAGAATAAACGTCCAACCGAAGTATCAATTCAAAATGATTGCATTCCATTCTGAACGAATGCGGACGTCATGTTGATCGATATCACTATTGCCCGACATGGCACATTACTTTATTTTCGTTTCACCTTTTAAAAATCATAACATATTTTTGATATACAGAATAAATAATTTTTTCATTACTCATACTCGGAAGGGAGGTCTAAACATGCCTGAAGAGCGGGTTGAAAGTGATACTTTTCTGCCCTAGGGAGAATCGTTTTCAACTAACAGCTATAACGTTACTTTTGAACCATGATAGTGGCAGAATAAATGATGAAGCTAAAAAAAAATAGCCTTAGCGAGAATTCACTGAATTCAAAAAATACGAAAGACAAGGCAGTATGGCTTTATGGCTTTCGCCAGTGATAGATGGACAAATATAAAAAAAAATAGAGGCAATTTGATTAATTTGTTTTCTCGTGTTTTTTATATATATTTCCTTGTATTCGTAATGAAAAGCACGGTGTTTACCTCAGGTGATTGTAACTTATTTAGTCCCTCAAACTATTGGCCTAAACCCTGTCTCGGGACTAAATAAGTTACTTTCAACCCTTGGGTAACAATATACTATTACTTTACTTACTATTCTTTGTTTTGAGCTGTCAAGATGAAGGATGCTAAAATAACTTAAGGGCTGGATATTGAAACTCAGCTCAGATTTAATCACGTCTCAAACTGATTTTTTTTAAAGTTTTAATGAAATCTGTAGCGCCTAAATCCGAGTTGCGTTTGATAATTCGAGGGTAAGTACAGATTTCGAAAGCTAGTTCTGTGCGTTATGTCTATGCGTTTTTAACATTAAATAAGAGAATAAGGCCTCGAGGCCAGGGGTATCATCTTTTCAATACGGCCTGAACAATAGCCACCTTTCTTCCGGACGTCCGGCATTTGTAAAGACCGTGCTATCTCTTTTTCACTCTAGGCGCTAAGATTTTGTAAAAAAGTATTTAGCGAAAATATCGAACAGCTGGTATTTTTTCGCGCCGGTTTTGCTAGCCAGGAGTAAAAAATATGCCTTACACAATCAGCTACAAAACTATTATCATCATATTTATCAATTGGCCTTTATAAAGAACGTTCTTACTGGCGTTGCTATTATGGGTTTGCTTAACCAAAGTAAAA
Source organism: Eupithecia centaureata (assembly GCA_944547425.1). Taxonomy (NCBI): domain Eukaryota; kingdom Metazoa; phylum Arthropoda; class Insecta; order Lepidoptera; family Geometridae; genus Eupithecia; species Eupithecia centaureata. The sequence continues at coordinate 12,138,806 of OX155675.1, forward strand.
ATTATTAGTTTATTACTGTTGACCTGTCAAAGTTGTCAAATTGGAATGCTTAATGGAAAAAATCACTTTGAATCCTACGAAAAAATAAATATAAGAGTCATATGAAACTGTTGGATCACTGTCAAAGATTGAAAAGTTCTTGCAGTATCCGATGGGTAGTTGAAATATAAACGTTTAGCAAAATAGTTTTTACTACCATTTAAAACTGGTACTATGGCCTCAGTTATATAAACCCTAAAGTTAAATCGTGTTCCACCCTTAAATTATACGTAGCACCCTCGCAGCTATTTCAATCACTTTCTGGTCTAATAGACTAATGTTTTGAGATATGTCTCTAAAATGGTGTTTACAATTATGGTAACAGTAATTCTGTTAAACGACAGTTAAAAAAATTTAGGTGTTCAATTTGATAACAGCAAACGGCCTTTCCTATGAAGCAAAAAAGGCCTATTCATGCTACAAATGGAACAATAATATTTGTTCTCAATCTACTATCAAACTACGAAAACACATTGCGTTCTCATTGTAAACCACGGTTTACCACGATAGTACATGACCTCCTTTAAAATGCTACTTTTTCCGGCATTCTAGCAAAAATAGCTACTAACCTATTTAATTCCAGGGTGGTAGTTAAGGAAATCATTAGGCCGTATCGTGCCGGAGTATTCGTTAGTAATCAGAAAAGGGGAATGTAACAACCTGAGTGCAAGAGTAGGTACTTTAGATGGTAACGAGTGGACGACTGCGCGTCGAGTGTGCCGGAGCCAACTAGTGGTGGCAACACTGGCAACATCAACGGAATTATTTGAAAAAAGAAAATATGTTGACATAATTTTAAACTTGGAATTCATATACACTGCTGTGTGTTGTATGGAAAAAAATATCGAACGTAATGATTTTTACCTTGGTGTTTATGTATGAGTGATCTTATACATATATTTTTTAGTTCAGAGTAGGTAAGTACAAGCAATTTTGTTGAGTTGCTTCGAAAAGTATATCGAACTGAATGATACTTATCAAGAGACAGGTGAAAGTATATATAGATATAGAAATATTTGCTTAGTTTCTGACTAAAAGATGCTGAGTGGATTGTCCTAAAATATTTACTAATATTATTTTTGAAAACATATCTGCTTATATTCATCGTATTATAAAACTGCTTACCTTAGAAATAGCGCTGTGTGATAAAATAAATCTATATGAAACATATAAGTTTTTATGAGTTAAGCTCATCGGCCTCCTCGGCACAGTAGGCGATACTCCGCCTAACAAGCTTCCGGGTTCTAATCCCGCCTTGAAATTTCAGCTGTGAGAATGGTTATAGGTGAATGAACTGAGATGATGATGTAATCCTTTTAATTTAAGTGTTTTGTGGGCCTTGTAATATACATCAGGGAATAAAAAAATATGATTTTTTTGAGATAATTTCCTTTTTTAAAAACAAATGATAGAAATTGGTTCACTATTGACGACAAACATTAAAAAAGAGCCATATCTTTTTTTAACGTTTTGCGTCAAAAGTCACAAATAATCAACGGTAGCAATGACACTTTCCTTCAGTTGATGTTGTAGAAAACGCAGGAAAAATGTATTGTTTAAATATAATCCAGCAGGAGATGTATTAGATTAGAACAAATCAGAAACCCACATCTAACTAGTTTAGTTTTTATAAACCTTAACTATAAGCGCAGTTGCGTTAGTTAAGCGCTAAGTTAAGCTCAACATTATTCAATTAAATTTTATTACTTATAACAGTACCGGCTTAGCTATGCTTTGTGGTCATGACATAAAGACTATTTTACACTGAATAACAAACCTGCCTCAATTGTACGTACCGACTTGCTGTCGGTACATTTAACCAAAACATAAACTCTGCTTATTTCGGGGCAAGATAATGATGTGAATTGTTTAATAAAAAAATTGTGAAATTTTTAAGGAATACTCAGAATAAAATTAAATATATTGTAGGTGTGTATATTGAGTGTACGTACAAATACACTTATTCAAAGAATTAACAAAGTTGTGCAAACTTAATCTTGATAATGATTTTTGTTTTACTGTTTTGTAAACTTATAATGAAAATAATTATAAGTATTCTATAGTATGAAAGATAATCAAATAATTAAATCAATTTGATACACTTTTTTTTTTCAATAATTAATACATTATTTGATACACTCCCTTTAGCTTTTAAGTATAATATTTTTATATTATGGTGTTGGTTATTTTATAAATATTAATAATATTTTGTACTTATTTTGTATGTAATGCTACAAATAAAGAATATCTTATCTTATCTTTATTACCGAAGACTAAAAAAAAATAGTGTGTAACGTTTTGTCAAAGTCTATTATATTGCTAGCTGAAGCTCAAGTATGAGCATACCCTTACCTAATTTCAATCGTAACGAGGTACATATCGATACCTCTGGGCTCACTTGGCGTAAAGGACAAAAGGCGACTTTACAGGATACGCAAAAAACAAAAACAAAAAGTTTATTTCGACTGTAGTTTTTTTGTTTTTGATGCTATTTGGACGAAACCTAGGAAGAAAGTACTTAGAATTTCTGGTACTTTCTAAGCCTGTGTTGATAAACTATCCTAGTGTTATATTTACTGAAATAAAATTCCTATACTACCATAAAATTACAAAGAAATGACCTATACGCCCAAAAACTAAACAGTGTATGCAAGCACCTTAAGGCGTAAAGCTACTTTTGATGTTCAAAACTGTACAAATCAAAGTTGTAATTGACAAATTTAAAAATTTTGAGGTCGTAAAGGATTAACTAGTAGGCTAATAAATTAATAAATGATGTAATTTTTGTATGTATTGTGTTTATATGGTTTCTCTTTTCTTTTAAGTTTAATGAAAGAATATTTCTCTATAAATAAAACATAGATTAAATAAAAAAAAATGGTTAATTACAATTTCTAAGGTTTGCACAAAATGTGTAGCATTCGCTACACGGTAGCACGGTAGTTCGGTGGTAGTTCCAGTACTCCACACATCTCGTCACCAGGGCAGAGTGTAAACCTGATGAAACTTTAGGAAAAAATAGGTAAATAAACGCGATAAATATCCTTGAATGTGTATTTTAAACAATTACTTTTACTTATTTATCATAAACATAACAGAACATAATCTTTATTGTTTACTAAGCTTGGGTCCAGTTTGCTCAGAACCGTTTTACAGCTGGGGAAAAAACATGTACCTAGATAGTTATTTAACTTCGCACTTTAGTTACCTAATTTACTTAATTCAAAACACACAAAAAAAAACCTTTATCACTTATTTACCTTAATTCAAGGCATTGGCATTCAACGTCTACCTGTTTTTGGAGTCACGTTGCGATCAGGATAGAATTGCAAAGATGCAGGCGAATTTGTGGTGTAAATCAAAGTATTTTTTTTCGAAACAAGTACATAGGTTATAATAACTATTGGAATTCGATGATGCCCGGAGTAGTTTTTAGTAAAACTGCGTTCGCAAATGCTGGTTATGTAATCACATCGTTTGCCCACATGATTAGGGCGGAATACGCTAGTAGCAGACCGAATGGACATTAATAAGTGACGGTATAGGAGTTGGCAATGCCTTCTAGTTAAGAAAATTCATAATTAATACATCTACCCCGGTTAATTTTGAACTTTACCAAATTTACCGGGGTAGATCTGTGGTGAGAAATTTCGAACTCTTAAGCTGTACTAGTGGTGAATTTTCATGATTAGAAGGAATTTTCAAAGAAACTATACTAGGTTTATTGCTGGATTTAGTAAGGTCGTAAACAACAATTGATTTTTAAAATTTAAAATAGCAAGGTCGTAAAGGACAAATAAATTTCTTTATTTCATTTTGCAAGGTTGTATAGGACAATTGACAAATGTTTTGTCATTTACACCCTATTTTTTCCAAAAAATAGTGATTACGCGATAAAAATCCTGGGTCGTAAAGGCGTTTTTTTTGCGAATTTGAGGAAACTAAATATACAGTTCGATAGAGAATTAAAAACTGAGTAAAACTGCATTATTAACTCAATTTCGACCAAATGTCCTTTACGCCAAGTGAGCCCAGAGGTATCGATATTTGTACGCACACCTGCTAATATATTTACTTCATTAGCGACAATCCCTAGTTATAAGCCCCCGATAAATATTACCCAAAGCTACTAGGGGTGCACATAGACGTACAATTGTAGGTACATAAGTACCTCTTCAATATTCCTGGTTCATAGTTTCTATATGCGTTTATTTTCACTACCAATAAATTTTAGGTATGCGTTATTTTTAATATTAACAGTAAATTAGTTATGCTGAAAAGTTACATCTATTCTTCTAACCTCAAGTAAAGTTGAGCTTGTGTTATGGGTACTAGATAACTGTTTTATACATTAAATACACCCAGAGCAACCGGAATAAAACAACAAATCGTAATAAAATTTGTCCGCTATCGGTATTTGAACCCGCCATTTCAAGCATCACATGCGGACGTCCGCTACTATACTGGGATCGTAATTATTGATCGTACAAACCGAGTATGACGTTCAACACGTGACGTCGGTCGCTGAGCCTCATTTATTTGCTTCTTGCCTTTAGGTAAGTTCAGACCGTTGTCGGCACAAAAACAACACAAATTGAGGATGTTAATAACGTCAAGGATACTTAATCCGCCGAGGGCTGACCCTAATTGTAAATAATACCTCGCAACAAATGAACAAACTACTTTGTATTTTTTGCCCCCAACCAAGGGTACGAACCCCTCTGCGGTTCAAGTTCAACTCGTACAAACCGGTATAATATTGATGTTGGACGAATTTCGCTTTTTCTTTTGAACGTAAAATATTTGATGCTTGCCTGCAGGGTATTTGGTCCGAAAAAACAGAGCTAATTAAGTTCAAAATTGTTTCCGAAAGGTCCGTTTCTAAATTGAAAAACATTTGGTTTTTTTGCAGAGTTCGGTTCGAGTGTGAAAGTTTTTAGCTTGTTTTCGTTTATGCAAATAGTTGAAACAGGAACTCGGTGGAAAACTAACAGTTTGGATGGGTTTGTAAATACCAAACAATATTTGCAATATTTCCATTAGTTTTAAAGACAAAATATCTTAGGCTTGTGGTTTGTTTGCTCCGGCATTAAAATTCTTTCAAAAACTATTGCTAAACACTGTTAACGAAACATTTTTGTAAAAACAATTTTATACAGTTAATATTTCAGTTAAGAACAATGTTTATCTCATGAACTTCCTAGGAACACGTAGGGTTGCTAACCATTCTCATAACTAATATAAAATATGTAGAAATGTTTCAAAATATCCAAGATAAGTGAGACGCAATTTTGATGAATGATCTCTAAATGTTTTTTTTCTTTGTGTGTTTTGATTATACTTTGTATTATGTACTATATTAGGTGTCTGTCACTTCCTCTTCTGGTTTTGGTTTAAAACGAGCGCATAATAATTATTTTATTTGTGTTCGAGCATTAAGCTGAGCACCACTATCTACCTGCTTACGTATTAGCTGTTGTTTGCTTGTTCAGCTGTGTCGTTTTGTTATTTTAGTTTACCGTACTTAAGTAGTCTCTCAGTGTAGTTTATCTGTTTATATTTGAGATTATGAAGATTGAAGTTTATAAAGATTGAAGCGATGATAAAATCAAATAACACCTGTGGAGGTATATTAATTTTATGAATATTTATAGTTTGAACTTTAAGTTGTCTAATTGCTTATTTTGTAAGCCAAAAGAAATAAAGTTATTGGTTTACTGTTTCTATTTCGAAGTTTCTAACTTAGTAGTGTCATATTATGGAGGTTGCGGGTTCGATTCCCGTCTCGGAACAAATTTGAGTACGATCTGCAGAAATTTGTTCTGTTGGTCTGGGTGTTTTCTAGTATAATAAAAAATCTAAAAATATATCGTAATAATCTATCTATGTATTACAATATATTGTATTAAGTATATCAGTCATCTAGTATCCATAACACAAGCTCTGCTTAGCTTGGGGCTAGATGATGCCGTGTGGATTGTCCAGAATTATTTATTTATTTATTTATATATGTCATAGTAGTGTGGTACTCACCATTGTATTCGTTCTGATCGTGAGAGTCTCGCTTGTCGCGGCGACCCAGAGTTTCTCTCCAGATGTTGTAGGGCTCCCTGTAATCTTCATCCACCACGGCTGGCCTGATAACCAATAAATCGTGTAAAATATTAAGTACCTGCTTTAAAATAAGACGCTTCAGGGTACTCAGCGAAGGTAGAGTTGATAAGTTAAGTCTCTATTTACTACTATTATATACGCATCAGCATTGATTGCCATCATTATCAGCCTATATTAGTCCACTGTTGGACATAGTCTCCCCTTGATTGCCATACAGTCTCGAAATGCAGTCAGCGTCTTGGGGACGCTTCCGACTGGATATGGATCAGTTAAGCTACCTCTATACTGTTTGTTAGCGTCTGCAGTTAGCTTAATTATTTTAATTGTAAATATACTTTAAATTTGTTTCTATTCCTTGATTATTATATTCGTTGTTGACAGAGCACTTTACATTTTGAAAGTTATATCCTCACAAACTATGTAGTTTTGCTCACTGCTGCACATATTTAACCTCCCCTTATGAGCGCCATAGCACCCTGATGAATATAGATGATAATGGTGATCCTTAAAATACAGTTTTTACCGTTTTTCTGTAATATTTTAATTGGTGAAATACGAATAAAGATTTGTAATTCGCTTCTTATTTACAAACTAAGGTTTACAGATGTGTTTTTGTTTGTACGCTGAATAAGCTTGACCATGAAGACAAACATTCGTCATGCTTACTTTCTCTGTCTATAAAGCTTATTCAGCGTACACAAAATGGTTGTGTACCTACTATTCCCGACGCTCCCACTTTTACCCCTATATTAATGCGAAGGGCTCGGCCAATATATCGTCTCACAACACACTTCAATTTCCTACTCTACTCTGCTCTTCAAAATCGTCTAAACTTAAACAGACAAGTTATTGGTTTGAAAAGCTTCGTTTTTCCTTTGTTCTGGGTATAAAACAACAGCATTTCATGGCACTTTCAGATTTTCTCTTACGAAAACCGGGAACAACCTACTATACCAACAACTAAAAAAAACTTCGCCCGATAATCAATTACAAAAACCACCAAAATCTTCTAGAATCTCAACAAAATACCTGTGATAAAAAAAAGGTAGTTTAACTGTTTTATATTACTTATTGTTTATACCAATTACTTGATTTTTTTATTAGTGTTTAATTGTGTTTTTTATTATGGCAAGTATGAATTTAATAATTACTGATTGTATTTGATTGAACGTTTGTCCACTGCACACAACAACACAAAGCAAACCATAAATCCACTACATTTTAAGCGCCTTGGGTCCTAAATATAGCCGTAGAACATCCACAAGTCAAGCTTTGTCCTATCTGAGTTCAAGAATAAATCAAACCTCAGGCCAACTTTTTATGTCCAAGATTTGATGTCATACAATTTATATGATTGAACACACTTAATCAAATCATTGAGCCATGAAATCCCGCCTCTTCTACGGTATTTCAGACCTTAGATTCATGTACAAAGGTTAATATCACCTTAAACCGATGAAGCATGTGACTCAAACTAAGACTTCCAACCTCCATATCTCTCAAGCCCCCAGAGATTTCATCGACATCCCTCTACTCTATCACAAGGAAATCCTCTCAAAGGCAGAGAATAGACGAAACGAACTGCATAGTTCAAAATTACACGTCTTTTTCTCGGTGAGAATATAATTCCATTTAAAAGTATCTAACCTCAGAAAATCGAGGTAGTTTGCCACTAGTAATTTCTATTGAAATAGTTGATTTTTCTACAGACAATTGCCAACGATCTAGAGTAATCCCACTAATTGAAAAACCGACTTGTTACTGACTCGCCACAGCAGACGATGTGGTACTGGCATAGGGTGAGACACAAACGCTGCGTAAAATGTTTGTGTTTACAGTGAAACGGATCGGAACCACTCAAGCACTATCGATCGCACCGAAGCCTATTCATAATTCACAAGACTCCCAAACATTCAATTACATTTTTCCCCCAGTACCTTGATCCTTCACTGATAAACAATTCATATGTAATACGAGGAACTGTAGTAAAGTTCTCGCATGCTTGAATATTTGCTTAGTTGAGGGTGACCCTTAACGTAGTTGAGCTGGACCATAAGGATAGTTTTTCTGTGGACTATTGAAGAATTATTTACAGATTTTAATTGAAATTTATGGTTGCTATGCGTTGGGAAAACCTTCCATTGAAAGCTGAAACAAAATCTCGATGGAAAACACGTTGTATACCGGGGTTTATTTACGTTCATCAATAGTAAACCTTTAGTTAATTAAATTTCTATCAATATAGAAATACTTTAACAAGGCAAGATTTTTTAGCTTGTAATATTATAAAACCAAAACTTTAGTAATAATAAAACCTAGAACCTTTTAGAAAATCGATGAATGCCACTGTACCTATTTGTAAATCATCGTGATAAGCACAGATGCTGGAAAAAGTTAAGTGCCACTAATACTTACTCTTTCTTGTTAGTTCGTCTTTTATAAACCTTCCGTAGACGTCTTCATAACCAGTTACCAGTTACATGAAATGATGACGTCACGTGAACTGAGTCCAAATGAGGAAATATGAGTAACCTAAGACCTAAAGTCACAAAATCTTTTGAGAAAAATTAAAAAAAGTCAAAAACAAACTCACTTAACTTTATGAAAATTTATGGGCTTTATATAGACTTACCTCTTTTCAAAAAGTAACGAAATCGGTTGAAATATAAGTACTATGGATTTGAAGATCCCTTTTTGAAGTTAAAAACATAGGTTTTGTGAATTATAATTATGCTTAAGATGCTTAAGCATAAACCAAAGGTCAAATATCTAACCTAAACATGGCCTTGGAAAATTATTCTTAGAATACTAATCTGCAAACTTACAACTAGTATTTAAACTTATAGAAAATCTTAACCACCTACAGAAGGCAGAGTGTTCGGAATACTGGCAGTATTACGTTTAAAGGCAACCCAAATTCGTTGATAGAAAAAGAACCAGTATTCTGACCATCTGTGAAATCTATAAGCGTAACTCCAAGGAGCAAGAGTTTCCACCCTATCTGCGAACTTACAGTATGGGATTCAGAATGACTTCATCTGTCATGCTAACCTCGATTTGAACTGATATAAGCATAACAACATGAGAGATGCCTTCATTCGTATGAGATCCGACTGCAGAATTAGCCCGCTCATAGTTTTTTGTTTAAGACCACGTTTTTATTTATAAGAAGGAGAATATGTAGGTACGTACATAGGTATATACCAGGTTGCCTGTCAAAATTTGGCCGCAAGTATTTTAAATTAATATTTATAATCTTTAACAGCTGGCAACTCTTATTTACGGCCAGTTTTTACTAGGCAACCATATATTGTAAAAAAGAAAAAAAATGCTTTAATTTGATATATAATTCATAAATGTACGTTACGGATAAATGATTCAAAATTATACCTGTTTATACCAGCCTGCTGCGGCCAGGCAGCCGCAACCGTGATTTTTTAGAATCTTTACATAAATTGCCGTCATGTAGACGTTGTTTTATTAAAAAAACAAGTGAACGTAATTTTTTTCCCAAAAATTATAAAAACAGAAAAATACTTGCGGCCAAGTTCTGATAGGCAACCTGGTAGATTCATATTCTCCTTACAAATAAACATAAAAATTTGGTTTTAAGCAAAAAACGATGAGCGGGCTAATCTTGCAGTCGGATCTAAGACCATTTCTTTAACAAAACACAGGTTATACGTTACTATTACTGCAATGCACACAAACTTATTAGTCAAAACTCTAAAGACGCTTCAACATTAATTAGACCTAACACGAATAAACCAAAGCAAAGCTAAGTAGTGTTCTAGAATATCCAACCAGTATCTGTAGGGAGTAATTATGAACCAAGAGCTACTAATAGACCATTATAGTATAAACGCAAGGACTAGTCAACTCTATGCGTTAACATATGCGAGCTACAAGAAGAGAGAGAAAGGGACAAAAACCAGCAGCTAAACCATGAAGAAAAACAAATTCGTAGAGGTAGATTTAATTTTTCGACTGGTATTATTCTCGCAGGAGTTGACTTGCTCTTGCTCAAGTGGAAGTAAAACAAACTCACCTAAGCATATGTATCGGCGGACAATTGGCAAGTGCCAGCGTCAGCCGCGGCGCCCGGCGATTGTTCCTCGTGTTAGCGTTGTTCCTCAATGACAGACAAAAAGGCTTCTTCAGCAAAGCTGGGATCCTCCTTCGGGTTTTCTTAGTTAGCAACATAGCTGTAAATGCTACGAAAGCACCGCCTCCTGCCAATGCGCTGCAAGCCAGTCCGACGGAGATTTTCATTGAGGAATTGCGCTTCTTTCGTGAAGATGGAGGGAAGTCGGAACGGTAGTACTCCTCCAAGAACTCCGCGGAACCATTGATAATGGTCGGTACTGTTGGAAGAAAAAGTTTTTGAGTTTTCATCTCACCACTGCATTTTCTGAACGAAACGATTTCTTACTAGATCTCTATTGGTAACGTATAAATTTTATAGTCATTGCACGAATTGTTAATGTATTTGGATTGTTCAGCGTTATTTATTTATATTTTTTATTAATTGATGATTAATAAAAATAATATGTATTCTGAGAATTTCCTAAAATTAGCACCTCTAGTAGTACCCACAAAATGGTCCTAAGGTCTTTAATAATTTGAATAATGGATTTATCAACAGTTACTTCCAAAAACTCATGATTTATAGCTAGTTTGATAGACCTGTCAATCAAATTATTTGAAAGATTTTCATATAAAACTGTTTCGAGTCGTAGCTTAAAATTAAATTTGCTCAACTTAACCAGATCACCAGGGGGTAACCCCTATAGGCTCCCCGCTGCCAGCAACCTGCATTTAACTTTAAACCCTATACTTAAGCATTACTGTGGAATTTTGTCCGGTTTTCATGTGTTGGCAGGACTGAAATAGTCTTGATACTTCCACGTGGATTCTACGGTACACAACGTTACATGTTGGACGTTCTAGTGGGCTCGTAACTATATTAATAATGTCGCGATCGGATTATTGAACACCTGCCTTTAACCTGACAGGTTCGTGCACTCTGTTACACGTATCTAATAGCTTCAATTTAGAAGATTTAGGTATTGGATTCACGATGTTCTCGACCGAAACAAATACTTGTAGAGTTTTGTACGATTTGCGCTACGCTCAGAGTTGTTATAAAGTTTTAGATCTAGTTGGACTAACTAGGTGCTTAGTTTGGTCGTGCGGATAAAAACTCTAGATTATAAATAATGTTTTAAAATGTATTTGTAGATCAAGGTTGAACCCATATCCCAATTAAAAAATACAGAACTACATATTTTACTGATTTCTTTGAATAGAATAATAGATTTGCTCCTAACAGTAAGAATACATCGACTATTCTTACTATTAGGCCCAAATAAAACAAAAGTATATTGCTTTCGATAAAATTTATATTGTTAAAAACAAGAAACCCTATTCTTGTTTTTACACAATATAAATTTTATCGAAAAACCTATGATTACAAAAAAAGAAAATAATACATCAATACTATATGAATTTAAGATGATCTTTTTTAAAACGTACGACAAAAGACGATCAAAATTAGGTCATAAACAAATGATAGTGTTTGTTTTTTCCCTGTCCTAGAATGTGACTCCTAGAAAGTGCATGGAACGTACATTGAACATTTTTTTTTTTTTTTTCCCTTTTCTATTCTGCTACTTGGCGATCTGTTCATAAAAACAATAATCCAATCGGCTCTCTGATACAATCCGCTTTTTGAGTCGTAAGTAGAGTTAACTCCAGTGAGTCGCCTCTAGGCTTTTGTCTGCGAATCTTTCCGCTAGATTTGGGATACTATGTCTCTTAAGTCTAGAGAATTTAAGGGTTCCTGTTCCTTGTAGTTGAGACGCGAGTTCGTTTCTGTGGTTGTCTAGCCGGAGCTGATAGTTTTTGCTGAAGGCTTCAATTTCCTGTTTCACTGTGTTTAGCTTGATGTCAGTATACATGAGCTTGTTGCTAATATGAGGGGATATTTGTAGCATATTTCTTATGGTTTTACTTTGAAACCTTTCCAAAATCTCAATATTGCTGTTACTGGCAGAGCCCCACAGTTGTATCCCGTAGGTCCATATTGGCTTGACGATGCACTTATATATTGTCATCTTGCTGCTGGCCGCTAGCTGGGATCGGCCTCCAATAAGCCAGAACATGCTACGAATTTTGAGGTCTAATTGTTTCCGTTTGGTCCATATGTGTTTTTGCCAAGTCAGGCGGCGGTCTAAGTGCATACCAAGGTATTTAGCGTCTTCTGCTTGGGGGATTGGTGCGTTATAGAGTAGAACTGGCGGACAGGTTTTCCTTCTCAGTGTGTAAGTAATATGAACTGACTTATCCTTATTATACATTAATATACATTGAACATTTTAATTTAATTTTAATTCGTTCCAATATGCACACAGAGCCGCAGTGAGCCGCAGAAAGCTTACAGACAATGAAGGGAAATGAATAGGTGTCGCGCACAAGGCTAATTGTGGCCCACAATAGAAGTTAGACGCCTTTGAATCGCGTTCCGCTGAGGTTGATAGTCAGCTTGACAATAGGAGCATACTTCTTGTTGATCCAGAGCCTGGACGCTTTGTTGGCTGTTGAGTTTTCAGTGGTTGGTTGTTCTAAACTATGATTATTGTTAGGGTTTATAACAAAAAAATAATGGTTTCTTCTTCTTTAATTAGTAGTTTTATTTCAATTGGTTGAATATCTAAGTTCAGGCAGACAATGCAAAATAAATTTTATTGTCAATAATTGATCCATATTTATGTAGTATTTACGCACGTTTTTATTTTACGTATAAACCTTCCTCTAGAACCACTCTATCTATTAAAAAACCGCATCAAAATCCTTTGCGTAGTTTTAAAGATTAGAGCTTACAAAGGGATAAAAGGACATAGGGACAGAGAAAGCGACTTTGTTTTATACTATGTAGTGAAGTATTTTTGCAAACACCTAATGCCATTGAAAGAATTGCTTGTTTATTCTAAATGAATAGAATGACTTCTAAATGAATGTCCCGTGAACATAATTTCCACCCAAACTAGTCCATCGCAGCGCAGTTCCATGAAATAATAAAAGCTCAAGCCAGTTTTGCCAAAAAAACTTGTGATGTTTTAATTTGCGATTTTCTCCGCAATCTGTGTAAAAACCGCTTCATTACCAGTACAATTAGAAATTAGTGTAGAAATAACTGACTTTTGGCACATATCCGGTATTACACTGGCAGCTGGCCATTCCCACTTAAAGTTCTTACAGTCAAAACTTGCGCGGTTTTTTTAAACACCTAACTACCATGACTGAAATTATTAGTATTAAACAAGACTAATTTTTTAAAAAATATCTATCTATTTAAATCTCACAAAATCTAATGAAACTATCTAAAAACAATTGAACAAAGGGAAACCACGTAGCAAAAAGTAGGTAGATACCTTTTTTATTAATGCTACCAAACGTACGTACATTTTCATTCTCGCTAATTCCGTATTCACAGCCCTTTCACATGTATTACGGTACCTATTTACTAATGGATTCCGTGTGCCGAATTTTTCCAGAAATTTTGTACGACGAATACGGAGTAATATGACAAAATGCACCTTTTATGCTGTCTTTGACTATTGACACGACATGCTAGCGCTTCTATATATAATCATTTATTTATATTCTTGGTGTTACAAAAATAATATCCAGCGAGTTTTTGTTTAAACTCAGAGATTGAATAAAATAAAAAATTGAAATAAAAGTTGTGCTTGTCGCTCTATCAGAACAGAACATATTATGAATTTGATAATAAGAAAGCCGACACAACTATTTTTAAGGGAGTTCTGTAGATTAAGGCTGTTTGTTCGAATTTGGCTGAAATGTTTTGAAAGAAAATCGCGATAGGAAAACATTTGCCGTCGCCAGGCAAGTCGGGTCATTGCCCTCGGCCCGTCAAAGGTGAAGTTCAAATAATAAACTGTTTTACCGCGGATCTTTACAACTTGGCTAGGATACTTACGTTGATTAGGTACCTACTTAGGAGATTATCGATAAAAGAGTTGTACGGTTCTATTTTACGGTTTGGCGGAAAATACGTTCGTCACAAAATCACACGTTTGGCTAAGATCTAGCATTACTACGGTCATCTTTGCGTTTTGGAAAATAACCTTGACATAAATAGCCAAGCGACATGACGCTAGTCCGATAAAACCTAACCAAACCCAACTATAACCTTCTTTGAATGCAAGATAAAACAAAAATTGGTTTTCTTTCTTTATTTATTAACCTTGTAGCTTACAAATATCGGAATAAGTATTAACTTGATATAGACAGACTAATAATATCTAAGATTTATTTGCTAGAGTGTACTCGAATTATTTTTATCTTAGGGATTGATATAAATGAAATTAGAGTTTTTCATCAAGACATCGTATTTTATTGAAATATCCAACTTCATTTTAACAGCTTTTGCCCGGAAAATGTAATTTTGGTTATAAATTGGATGAAAACATCGTTGGTGGTTTAACGTTTAGGCTACGTCCGCACAGACAGGCGGCTCGCTTAGCGCCTAGAGCCTAGCGAGTCACCTAGCGGGTAGCTTAGTAAAACGAACGTTTTAGAATGTTCGCGACCGGCCGCACTGCGCGCTTGGCGCCTAGCTAGTCGCTTAGCGTGTATCGAAGTAAACAAACGTGTTGGTTTTTTGTCCGTAGGCGCGAGGCATTTTAAAAGGAAAAAATGGATGAATTATTAATTGCATCAGTTTTTAAAAGAGAACCTCTGTGGAATCCGGCTAGTGAACTCCATAAAAATGCAGTTGTCTTAAAAAAACTATGGGAAGGGGTAGCAGTAGACTTGACCGTGACTTATTTAAGTCATGAACCCAACATGATGGATAAGGCCGTGAAACGGTATATTTTAAATGTGAATTTTCTGTAAGTAGCAGTTTTAGAGCTATTTTTGAAAGTGACATCTCGTCAATGTGCCGACAAGTAAATGACCAAGGCACTTAGCGACCCACCTCGCAAACCACCTGCAGTGCGGCCACCATGTATCCTAGCAAGTAGCCAGAGCGCAAGCTACTAGGCTCTAGTCGCTAAGCAAGGCGCTTGTCTGTCCGGACGTAGCCCAGTGTGGCCCAGTTGATGAAATACTGTTTGAATAGAATCTACCTCTATAGATTCTTTTCATACTTAGCTTTTAAAAACAAGCATACGTATAGACATGCCTACACGTGTTTTCGATGGCTATGAGCATAGGTTGAAACTGAAGAGAGGGGTGAGGGCTATATTTTTTGTGGTTATCGATGGATTTGCAAACCAGTCTGGGTTTTTATAGCTTTTTTAACAATCGTTCACCTACCGTACTACCAACTAGAAATATGGCGTTTTTTATGAAATATCACTGATGACTGTTATGCTTTTGGGTTGTCTCTTTAAATAAAATCATGATTTTATTTTCACAAAAATGACCCGTAAAACTTCTAGAAAGTGTTATCCCGGATTTGGTTTACGTAAAATGATACCTAACGATATTAGTATGGGTTCCTACTTGTGGGATTAGGATAAACGTTGAGTTGACAGTATGTCCCTCTTAATTAGGTGACGGTGCTACGAAATCGTGAGCACGAACCACGATAGTGCAATCAAAATGTAATTTTACCCTCCAGATATTTAACCTAACATCATTCCAATTATCGGGAGTCTACCCAACAATTTCCACCAAATTTAAATGATTAAACCATGTACACACTCCAAATGCGACAAATATTTTGAGATGAACCTAGTTTCCTTTCTTTTGTGTTTTATAGACTCAGGAAATAGTTTTTTTTACTACAAGAAAGACTATTTCCAGTTGAGTTATAACAGTGGTTCGCCCGCGGCAAATCCTCTACTTGATAGATTGGAACAGTTTTTAAAATTTGTGGAACATTTTAGTATGATCCTCATTTTACTTTTTCGTTTTGAAAGTCTCAATGGCTGTTTCTTGTATGAGGAATTGTTGTGCTTCAAAATTAATTTAAAATTCGTGGATAAGATCGACATCTGCGGTTAGTAATGGCTCCGGAAGAATCCGGGAGTTAAGTAATCCAGATCAAAGACTCTTTAATTACAACTTCTTCGTTTGACTGAGGCGATTTATCACTCCAGTGGCGATACCCTCAAAAGAGCTGTGGATTAATTAGAGAAAGATAAAATTTGTGAAATAGCCGCGGGCTCGCGAGTGCCCCGAACAGATAAGGGTTCGATGAGGAGTAATGGATCTATTAGCGTGGTTCTGCCCGTCGATTTTTGTTCGAAACAAACATGACCCAATCGCTTATGTTTTTTCCCGTTATTTAATCGAAAGAATAATTTATTTGCAGAAAACATCAGATTCGATAAACTGTTGGAATTCCGAGTGCGGATCGAGGGTGTTTATCTCTGGAATTGAACGTTGATTCGGACTGCGAACTCAGCACGCTGCCAATGGATTCCAAACAAATTATCTGCCGTTCGCGCTGATTTATTTCTTTTTTAAGTAGGGACATTAAATCCTCGATCGGGATGTGTATTTAGGTGTCTACGATAACTTAGATTCATTCTGTTTCGATTTATTAGGTAAAAAACCTATTGTACTACAAACACATTAAGTGAAAAATTTATAAATAATTCTGGACAGTCCGTGCAGCATCATCTAGCCCCAAACTAAGTAGAGCTTGTGTTATGGGTATTAGAGGACTGATATAGGTACTTAATACAATACATTACATAGATATATAATACATATTGATAATAATTAACAGAAAGATCTAATTTAAAATATAAGTACAATTGTATTAAGTATATCAGTCATATAACACAAGCTCTACTTAGTTTGAGCAGAGCTTCTGCTTAGCTTGGGGCTGGATGATGCTGTGTTGACTGTCCAGAATTATTTATTTATTTTTAAATAGGTTTATTAAATCAATCGTGCTCTTTTAAAAATGTAAGCAATTACTCAAGGAATACCTTGGTGCAGGTATGTTTTTGTGTGTTGCACGACAAAAATACCGTAGATTTTTTTTGGTATAAACCAAAAACGAGTACAAAGGGACAATATGTGGATTTTGTAGATATGTCTTTTGCAAGGACATTCAACAACGTTAGGAATGTTTTTAGGTTTCTACTTTTTGAAATGCGAGTCAGATAACAAAATTGTTTTTGATTCCATGAAGCATACCATGCACTAGTTATTTTTCCTTTTGTTTCAACCTGTATGTTGAAAATATCTACTGCAAATTATCTATTAGAGACAGATGACGACCTTAGTGGCAGGATAGGCGAAGATCAGCCTGCGACGCATCAGGTTGTGGGTTCAATTCCCGCCTTAGGACGAATGTTTGTACGACCTATACCTTTATTGTTTCGGGGTTCTGGGTTCGTTAAAGATATCCATGAATATAATGATCTGTATTATGTATATCGGTCATTTAGTACCCAAAACAGAAGTTCTAGCTTGAGTCCTGTTGCTGTGTATTTATAGTATTTATCTATATTCTATATCTATATATTTCCCTTTGTCACGGCATCACGCCTGAACGGCTGGACTGATTTCGCTAATTCTTTTTTTGTTCTGTTTGTTATTATCAGGAGAAGGTTCTTATGAAATAAAAAATTAAGAAAATTGTGCGAAGAGTTCAAATTCAATATTCATAATTTAAGACAGGACAACGTCTGTCGGGTCAGCTAGTTTATTTATATTTATTTATAGTTTGAATTATACCTACAATGTTTATGAATCTAGTTTTATATTCACCGTTTACTTTTATAGTATAAGTTACTTAGCATGTAAATATGTAGGACCTTTTTTGTTATTTTTGCGCCTCCAGAGGGTCGTGACGTGACTAGGTTGGTTCCCGCTGAAAACCAGCGCTGGGTGCATACACAAGTGTGTATCCAGCACAATGCTGAGCGGAGCCACGTTTGCCTTGCGCTCTGCTACGCACAAATTAAAATTAGGTAGCTTAGCATTAAATAGTAGTTTAGATTTATCTTGTAGTAGTTCGTAAGGTAAATAAAAAAATCTTTCTTTCTTTCTCTCTTTTTCTTCTGTGTGGATAGTTAAATAAACAAGTATTTATTTTCAACATGGAGAAACCAAAAAACTTACATTAAAATGTAAATTGTAGTGAAAACTTGTATGAAGATGCGAGTTCAGCATTATTTAAGTTATTATTCAAGCGACCCGCCCCAGCTTTGCACGTGTGCTAAAAACCTTTTTCTGGAATTATCTATCTATCAAAATATATCCCATCAATAACCGATGCGTAGTCCTAAAGATCTAAGCATACATAGGGATAGACAGAC
This sequence comes from Eupithecia centaureata, assembly GCA_944547425.1. NCBI lineage: Eukaryota > Metazoa > Arthropoda > Insecta > Lepidoptera > Geometridae > Eupithecia > Eupithecia centaureata. Next base: position 12,157,270 of record OX155675.1, read on the forward strand.
AGCAAGCAACGGGAAGCGACTTTTATGACTTTTATTATTTACTAGCGACCCGCTCCGGCTTTGCACGGTTTTATTATAAGTATATAAACCTTTCTCTTGAATCACTCGATCTATTAAAAAAAAAACGCATCAAAATCCGTATTTAAGCATTCAAAGTGACATAAGGACATAGGGACAGAAAAAGCGACTTTATTTTATACAATGTAGTGATATTTCTATGTAGAACTTATAAGTAAACTCACCAGTCTTAAAGGTGACTTCACTGATGAGAATCCATTCATGCTGGAAATACAGTTTCAGCATAATATACTTGGCAGTGCGGTTTTCCAGATCTACATGCACAATACGGGCGTGTTCTGAAACCCTGTCTTGTTTGGGTTCATAGGCGATGCAGTCTTCTTGCCAACGCTCTCCTTCCAGAGAAAAGTACACTTCCACCTCCTTGAAGAGCTGCAAAAGTTACATTATTTTACTGTCAAAATAATGTAACTCTGTTTAACTCAGTTTAGGTATCTAAACTGAGTTAAACAGAGTTACATTATTTTACTGTCACACCTAGACTTAGTCGAACAAAGTTACATTATTTTACCGTCACACCTAGACTTAGTTAAACAAATTTTCATTATTTTTCTGTCACACCTAGGTAAATAAAGTTACATTATTTGTACACCTGGGCGTAGGTAAACAAAGTTTCATTATTTTACTGTCACACCTAAGCGTAGGTAATTAAAGTTTCATTATTTTACTGTTACACCTAGGCGAAGGTAAATAAAGTTACATTATTTTACTGTCACACCTAGGCGTAGGTAAATAAAGTTACATTATTTAACTGTCACACCTAGACTAAGTTAAACAAAGTTACATTGTTTTACTGTCAAACTTAGACTCGGTTAAAAAGGTTTCATATGTATTCTGATTTTATTAGTTTTGGAGTTTTAACGAACTTGGATACTATGATATAGGAAGTTTTTCTTAAAGGATTTTACTAACTACTAGTATCCCGCGGCTTCGTACGCGTTGTTAGAAACGTCTCACGGCTATTTCTATCCCAAAAGAACCGATATATGGGATGAAAAGTAGCCTATGTGTTATTCCTAGGCTATAACCACATCTTTTTAAAATTTGAGGCAGATTTGGTTGGTTGGTGAATTGGTAGTTTTTGCGTGAAAGAGGAACAAATGGATTGATCTCTATCAATTGTTAACAAAGTCCTTAAGCCAATAAATACCTGTACATCCTTCGTGAACATATTGTTGGTGTGTATATCAATATGGTAGAACAGCCTAGTATCGGTAAAGTTGAAGATGAGTTTGACACCTTCTTCAGTAAGTACGGTCCTGTTCCATCCCACCCAGCGACTCCCTGCAAAGAGACCTACTTGAAAATCAACCTTAACCTGATGTATTAAAGAAAGATATTCGTATGGATCCAAAAAGCTATTTTAACCTAGATCAATTAATCCACCTAAAATCAAAATCGTTCAACCATTGACCTAACTTACAGGTAATATATCTTCGTCTCTCTATGCCTAGCTTACGTGGAAGAGAAAGAGAGAGATAGAGAGAAAGAGACAAATTTCATCTTTCGTCCTGAGTTTCCCCAGAAACTTGAATGTATTGTCTGTGTTTACCACTTACCAGTGGTATCCAGGACGTCTGCCAATTCAAAATCATTAGGGCCGTACAAAGAGTCAGTTATCTGGCCCAGCCCGTCAATGGATATCCAAGTCGAAGTCATGTTTCCATCGTAGGCAAGGTCCGAAAATACTGCCCCTCCTGTCATAGCTTGCATTTCACATCCTCGAGGAGCCGAGTATGCGGTTATGGCCTCTGGAGAAATTACACAGAATAAGTACATTCGTCAAAAGACGCACAATTCGCAATGCGCCATGCCATGCGTTATACGCTTGGGCGGATACACATTCGCCTCTGAGCAGAGTTCTTTGCAAACGCGTTAGAAAATAACTCGGTGAGGTAACTCCACAACGTAGGAAGGAGATGTGTGTTCTAAATTCAAACTGCTATCATTTGTTTATTCAGCTACTAAATATTAAATGGCTATTAAATGAACCTTCTAAATTTAAAATTTATAAAGATTGCATCTTTCACACCTTGTCCAATCACATTGGATTATTCAATCGAGTATTGTAATTTCTTTATTCAGAAAAAACTTATCAGAAATACGGAAGTTCCATTCAGAATGCGCATCTCCTCCCTAGGCCCTAAACTGTGGTACCAAAGGTAGAGCAAGATGCAAAGTGATCGCTATCAGTCTATACATACGTTTCCATTTGCATCCGAAGAGTTCGACGCGCATGCATGCGGTTCTTGGATGCGCTGCGTACGGGAAGAAGCGTACTTTCGAAGCAATGAAAGGTGCTTCTAATGTCGACTTGTTTGGAGTGTACGTATTCGTATTTCCCGGTATGAGCTGAAAATGACGGAATATTCAGCTTTCCTGTTCAAATAGTCAACTGCTACAAATGGACCTTGAGGAGTGATGGAATTAGAGTTCATTCGCGCGTGTACAGATTAGGATGGAATCGTGTGAAGCTGAAATGGCTTCACAGTGGTTTGGTACAATCCTAGGTTTGGCAAGTGAGATAAAACCTTGTTGAAGTGAATGTTCCAACACAATGTTTGAGCCCGAAGTGTGCCATCCTATTCTATTCACGTGCGTCGACATAGATATTTACAGTTCGCTCTTGGTTGGTTGATTGCTTTAAGTAGGTACGACAAAGCTGGAAGTATTCTTTCACAAAACTAAAAACAATATTTCATAGTACTGAACTATAATAGACTTTGCATTGGGCGTTCTCGCTGCTAAAAGCAATCCCTCCCAGACAAGCTTAAGATATAATCATCAATAAACTATTATGGATCAAAAATAACTGTAAAGTCCAGACTACAGAAATTTAATTTTAATATTAAATGAACAGCGCCTTATTAACTTAAACTTCAAGACACAATATTGTTTTAATAACAAAAAAAATAACAATCAAGAGAAAGAAATCAAAAATTTACAATTCAGACAATTTAGTTTACTGCAGACGGTTGCAAGCAGTCTAGAGGTAGCTCAATTGATCCATATCTAAGCGTCTTTTTTTGCTTTCGACTGGAAAGCTAAAAAAGACGCTAGCTGCATTGCCATGCTATATGGCTATGCTGATGCGCTGCGCCAGATAATCACCAGCTCTAGGGTCACGCATCGCTTTGAACAGACGCTCAGCTATTTATTTAAATACTCGGAGAGCATCGGTGCCCCACAAACCTAGGGTTTTGACTCCAAAGGAGATCAAATGCGTACGCTCTGTCGAGACTATAATTGAGCCTCTTGAAATCCTACTCCAAACCTGAGTATCAATAATTATTCAAGTAAGTACTTACATAAAAAAATGTTTTAATTATTGCTTTAAATACGTTAACTTAATAAGTTCTTCTAATAACAATAATAACAAAAAAACATGTTACAGTGCATATTGCAAAGCGCGATAACATGTTGTGTGTTTGTAAGTAAGCTATTTCAGTTAGGGACTACAGGTACGTATTGGTAAGTGAGTGGAAGGAAATGGAATATCAATTTCCGAGATGTTTTCTTAAAGGTTCCTCGTAGGTATGTTTTAGCAATGTTTGTTTTACGTTATTGTCTTTGTGATCAAAAGAATATTCGGGAATACGGACCATTTTCGAACGCTTTGATTCAATTCTTTTGTTCCGTTTTGTATTCTTTGTCGGTTAGGAATATTGCTCAAAACAAATCTATTTTTCAGATAATTTCCTGTTAAAGAATGTAAAATACGTTTTATTTTCCAAATAATCATTTATAAATAAATACATATCATGCGCTTGTTGCAAACAGGTAAAAGGAAACATTTAAATTAGGATAAAATTTTAGAGCAAATTATGAGGTATAAAGTTTAATAGAGCAACACCTAAAAGTTAACCAGAAGAAAGTTTAAGAGACCTACAACGTCAAACGGGGTATCAAATTAAAGATATTGATTTGTTTGTATATTTCAAAACAGTTTTTAGAATATCCCGGTTTGTATTTAATGGTATGAATACTTCTATATAAATATAGATCCTCAAAAAGATTCCGGAGGGATTCGTGTTCTGCTGTAAATATTCAGGATTTATTCCGTTTCAGTTTTTTTAAAACAAATAATACAGGCAACAAAGGTGAAATATGTAATATATAGTATGGCAACCTTTTTCCTAAATTCTTCAGACGTCAAAACTAACAAACAGGAAACTCAGACAAGAATTTATGAACAAACCTGTGAAATATCTCTAAGTCTAATAATAATAAATGTCACTACTAATTTGTAAATATACACTGTTCAATGCAAATTTATGTTTTCTGTCATAAGGGGGCGTCCATAAATTACGTGAGGTGTTTAAGGGGGGGAGGGGGTCGAGTCAAATCTCATCTAATCTTACGTTGGAGAGAGGGGGGGTCTCGGCAAATATCACGCAATTTTTTTTCTGATTGAAACAAAAAAAAAATTATACTATTTTGGTCCATTTAATCCAGATTGTACATGCATAAGATTTAATCTTAAGCGTAATCGTAATACGATAAAGATCATTCACTAATTCGTTCAATAGAAAATAATTTCATTCATACTTCGACGTTATACATTTACTTACTGTCAAACCACCATATTTGTTTTATACCAAATAGCTCAATTCAATCTGAATTCACGGTACAGTGTAGCCCGTCCTTTGTTTTCGCGCCACTGTCAGCCGAACGCGCGACTCGATGAACGAGAGCGTACGAGCTGAGTGGCAGCGACACACGGACAGGTTCCAACCTGCTTTGTTTATTCTTGTAAATGTTTTACTCGACTCAGTGCATGCTCTTACTAATTTAAAATGAGTTATCAAGATTTTTATAACGCATACGTCAAACGATACGTCTATAAGACGAAGAAATCCTGCCAGGACGATGTAATAAAATTATGGAATACAGCGAAGCAAAAATTCCCGAAGAAAGAAGAGTTAATACATCACATTCAACATGAGATTGAAAAGCTTCTCAGGGAAGCCACTGACAGAAAAGTTCGGTCTACTTTAGCATTTCTTCAAAAGGTAGGTTAAATATATTTTTTTAAGAAAATAATACTTTTTTTTATATAAAATTTAATAAAAAGAGGTTTTTCCACAGACTCAAAACTTTATTAATTTATTAGGAGGTACACACACGGGTAATCATAGACTATAAGCTAAGGACGGACACACACATTAGTTTGGTACCTAGAATATTTCTACACCCTCTCCTAACAAAATAATGTGAACCATCTATACTAGAAAAGGTTACAACTAAAACAATGCAAAATTAAGATTGACTTATGTCCGCAAGACCTAACATTTTCACAAATTTATAATGTTTCACAGCGTTAAGACTTTTAGTTAAAACATCTGCGGGCATATTAGAAGTTGATACATACTCTAATTTCACTTTTGCATCAGCAACACAATTTCTTACAAAATGATGGCGTATGTCAATATGTTTGGTTCTTTTATGAAAAAGTGGATTAACTGCCAATTTAATCATTTTCAATTTAATCATTGAAATATGGTCTGCAGTTTGCATTGACGGGCACGAAGTTGTTGCTGAATATATAGACCCGAATAATGACACTTCCAGCGTTCCAGACCTGCCAGGCGAAGAATGGTACACTGAGCACGTTAGAGAGAGCCAATATTTACTCCAGGTACATTGGCAGTTGGTTTATATCAAATTTTTATGCGTGCCTATTTCATTTTTTTTTATTTTTTAACGAGCACGAATATTAACAAATTTTTATTAAGAGTTACAAAGGGAAATTGTTATTAATTTTTTCTAGGTTGTAAAATGCGATGACCAGAAGTGCTGCAGCCCACGCCGGAGTGATCTGCATATGATTCTTCACGACCGTTTTCTGCCACCTCCGTACCCTATCACTCAAGTTGATGGACATTTGACAATTCCGGACTTTAAAGAGCATGACGGAAAGTCATTTGCTCCATTTCTAATACGCCACTGCCTACCGATTCAACCGCTGAATGCCTTCATCCGCACGCCTTATGATCTCTATTGCCCAAGTGTACGTGATGATTTAGAGAAAAGATGCTGCAGTACATGCGGTATTTACTTTGCATCTAGCACAAGAGCTGCAGAGCACAGACGATCAGCCCACATTGCACCAGCTAAGCAAGCGCGTATGTTCCGAAAAGTGCGACCCACACGGATTGTCACAAGACGAGCTAATGAATTACTTTGTGCAAGTGCCAATGGCTTAGAGTGGCTAGATCAGAACGAAGTTGAAGGATCAGATGATTTTACTGAAAATCATATGGACATGTTGGTTCCAATAGTCTCTCTTGAGACCGTGCATGATTCTCCATGGACTGAATTAGAGTAGATACTCTTTTTTAATCTAAGTAGTTACGATTTAAGTATTCTATTGTTAAATTTTTATTACACTTATAATTAAACTCTCAGCAACATTGATTACTAGTCATAACTAGTCGTAAATAAAAGCACGAAGCAAATTTGTTTTTTTCTTTTTACAATAACAATCCAACACGTTTACGTAAGAAACTCACATTTTGAAAAATCTCACGTGAGATTGGGAGATGGGGGAGGGGGTTGAATAAAATCTCACGACATCTCACCAGGGGGGGAGGGAGGGGCAGAAAATTAAAAAAAACACCTCACGTAATTTATGGACGCCCCCTAACTAAGAAATAAGATCAAAAAGATCTAGATACCTTCACCTCTACCTAGTAAAATAAGGCAATGAAAAATTATACGTTCTGTCATAACGAATAAATAAGATCAAGAAAATCTAGATAACTTCACCTCTACCTAGTAAAATAGGGTTCTAATTCTGATAGCAGGGCACCCATCCCAAAGACCCTTATTCGGAGTAACTCGAACATTTTGCCTGAAACCTTATGCTAACTTTCTGATGTAAAGGAAAACTTTAGAACTGATTTGTGCCAAATTGTTAAGTAAATTAAGTAAGTAGATCACGGTTATTTCGATACGTTTGCAAAGAGGGATACAGTGGTTACACCCACCAGTTAGCTTGATTGCGTTTGTTCGGGTTAATTAATTAGTTTTAAATGACCCGCGAACTGTTCTAAGGTTCGTTCCTTTAGAATCGAACTTGTTTTTGGAATTTCAGTCTGTCTTTATTTATATTGATATTATAGTATGTATAGTCATAGAACTACTAATAGTATTGTTTTTCTGTCTTCTCTGAGTGTATGACTGTTTATCGTTGAGTGATTTGTAAAATGTTTGAGTATGATGAAAATCAATTATCGGTTATCTATCTAACACTTAGTTTCCTTAATTGAGGCCAGGTATTGCAATATAATGTGTTAATAGTCCTGCATTGTATATATTTATTCTTATTGTTTACTTTTATACGGTCCAAGTAAATAGGCCTTTTGAAGACCTCCCTAAATTGAAATGTCTGTCAGAGTACAGACATTTATTAATATTGTATTGTTTTAAATTTAAAAGATTATTGAAACAGATTTACTGTTGAAACTAGAGAACAAGACCTAACAAAATAAATATCTCTTGAGAATATGTTTGATGAAGTTTTAATATATTTTAGAGTTTGAGACTTTTTTCTTGGTTTAGTGGCATTGGATTGAGTGAAAAATTATTCAACGGTCTAATAAGGGCCATACTATTAATAAAAAAACTTACTTCATACACTTGAAACAGAAAATCACCGAAAAGTTTGAATATAACTTTTAAATTAAATAGATCAAGCGATTACAGACTTCAGTAACTTCAAATAGAAAAAAAACTCCCCTAGAAACACAAAAGTTATCAAAAAGTTTTATACTGACACGAACTATTTAGTAAATATACTTACAGTACTCCCATTGAAGTCCTTGTATCGCACCCAGCGGCCAAGAGCTTGCCTCCAATACTCGACAGAGTAACTCTCCACGAACTCAACGCCCACTGAGTTGGCAAACCGCCCCTGGCTTTCCGTCGCGGTGATCAGATATTCACCACCAAGGTCTATCTCCAGGTATTGGCGACTCTTTGGAGTGATCAGCCCATTAGGGCACCACGCCCCACCTCGTATCTCCGTCCGAATGCTAAGGACAAAGGTTTTATTTATACACTATCATAAGTAAACCTAGGCGAGGTTACTTTTTAATTGCCATTGTTTCATCATACAACGTCAGAGTAAAACCTATCAATAAATTATAAAATGCCCAATGATATCATCATTGGAAAGGAATGAAAATATGAAAGGGTTTTCTGAGCTGAAGCAAAATTTCAACATTTACGATTTAAAAGCTCTAATATTTAACAAAGATTATAACTGTCTGCAATGTTCCTGTGAAATAAAGTTCAAAATTTCAAGCGCGTCTTTGTGCCCTCTTCTGTGGTTAAATTGGTAACCTTCTGTTTTATTACTTGTTGAACTCAAAATTTAATAAATATCAGGTGTAGTCTCGAAAGCGTTGATTGAAATAAATCCAATTTACGAAATAAGCGACGACACTAACTAAAAGTCCGCTCGTCCTTAGAACTACGCTCATTTTTTAAACAGCTGAGAGTGCTATTTGTTAGTTCAGAAGATTGCAACTTCGAGCTGAGCCACTCGGCATTTATAAATACCCGCTTAAGGCACGTTTGCGCATAAGTAAATAAAATTAGCGTAATAGTCTCAGCAAATAGACTAAAACGTTTCTGTGTTTCGTTTGTCAACAGAGGTGGGGACTCAGTCTGTCGGCCATTCCATTTGAATATCTACGGTGCGATCTCATCGGCGCGCCACTCGCTCCGCAGCGAACAAAGCGCGCTAAACGTTGAATTAACTAGTATTCGCAAATCACCTCTGACCCTATGTAAAGTGGCTCGCTTGATAAGGCTTCGGCACATCCGGCCGTACTTACATCTTGTTATCTTCGGCAGTCGAGCCCGAAAGGCTTTTGTTGGATCACGCTCGCTCAGAATTCATATGAAAATTTAATTTTCTGTTAGTGAATTTTGCAAAGTGGAGACGAGTTCGGTCTATTGTTTCTCGCCGGCTTATGCGGGCTCAAGGCCCAAATGTGAGACCCTCCGTTAATTGTTTGAGCTAAGTATGAGCATTCTGCGGTTCCCGGATCCACAATTATTGTTACAACTTGGCCGTATCATAGCGCTTATTGTTGTGAACAATGCTTGCCTAAAGACGCTTATCGATTACGAACCTATTTGCCGAGAATTTGTCGAAGATACTTGTTTACATAACACGGCAATGTGGTGACTTATGCTATCTGATATGTTGTCTTTGCATTAGTTATCGGCACATTGATCTCTAGCGGAGAAATGTGTAACGAATAGTTAACGTTTAGTGCTTGTAGAGAAGATACAAATTACTTTGTGCGGTAAAGTGTCACTCAGGCAGGGCTTTTGAATTAAATTATTATTGTGATTGTCTGATAATTGTGTTTTGTGTGTTTAAGGTGATAAACGATTCAACTCTTGTTTATATTGCGCTATCCATCATAATAATCATCATCAACCTATATAAGTTCACAGCTGGACATTGGCCTCCCCTAATGAGCGCCGGTAATAATAATATTCCGGTGTTAAGGAAATATTCTGGTTCATGTGAATAATAAATCTACTCCTAACTTAGGGAAAATCCGGGGAGACTCAGTAAATCGTAAAGCAAAACACGAAACACCTGATACATGAAGCCAAAACCGAATCCTTTCTTGAAATGGTTCACAAATCTGTAGGAATCTTGTAGATTTATGTTCAACATTGTAGGTTATGCAAGTCTGTGTCTGCAAAGCGATAAATTCTAAAGTTCCTAAGTCGCTCCAGCTGATGCCAGGACAAGTTGAAATAGTTGCACTTGACTCACTACATTAGCTCGTAATCAAAAATGAGCTTTCAACCACCTGCCTCGGTAAACAATTCCCAAAACTATGGTTTCTAGTTTGTTTTGAAAAAGAGGTTTCTTTCTATACTCTATTGGGTGATTGGGGGATCATTTATGTTATACTAGCGACCCGCCCCGGCTTCGCACGGTTTTATTATAAGTACCGAACGGGATAAAAAGTATCCTATGTCCTTCTCCTGGCTCTAAACTACCTCCCTGCCAATTTTCAGCTAAATCGGTTCAGCCGTCCTTTAGTTATAAGTGAAGTAACTAACACGACTTTCTTTTATATATATAGATTGTTCGAAATTTAAATTTAACTTCATCTCGTTTCATAGTAAGTAATAAATTATGTTGCAAGCTTTGGAAGAATCTGATGTCCTTTTTTGAATGCTATAGATTATAAGCAAACTTTTAAAAAAAGAACACCATCGCAACTTCGACTTGTTAATTTGCCTTTTCTATATTTTTATGTTGGTATTATATTAGCGATTTCGAGAGGAACTAGATCCTCCTTGCTAAAGACCGAGATGAATAAAGGAGGATATGATGGAGGGAAGAGAGGCATTTGCCCTGTAGTGGGACATTCCTGGCTAATAATATAAAAGAATATAAGAGTTCGAAGATCACATTCAAAAAGCAGTCCACAGCTGTTCAGCTAAGGTTGATAGTGGTATACTCACCGAGAGCTAAGAGGCGAGACGCTCTGGTCATAGTTGGAGCTGGAGTAAAGAGACTCGTTGGAGATCCGACCGCTTTCCATCCCGAGAGCGACTCCACAAGTCCCAAGGTCCGCTGTTAAAGAAGAATATTACAGGTTAGGTCAATCTATATAGCTTCATTGTAAAGAAAATAACAATTATACAATCGAAAAATAGATTAACTAAATTTTGAAATTTAGTTAATCTACATATAAATCTATATATCAGTACAAATTGCTGCAGACTGTTGCAAACAATTTAGATGTAGCTCAACTGATTCATTGTGAAGGCGTTTTGAGGTATAAACCACGGAGGTGGTTTATACGTATATTTATAAATATATATTATACATGTATAAACTATCTTAATATTTCTCTTGTTATAACTAACTCTAATATTAATAAATCTGAACGTATTAAGTAAAATAACTAATATTTGGAGGTACCTTAATAATATTGTAAACCGCGAAAGTTGCAAGGATGTATGGATTGATGGATGTTTGTTCCTCTTGCACGTAAAAAATACTGAGCGGATCGGGCTAAAATTTTAAAATGACGTAGCTCTAGCCATAGAATAACAAAAGGCTATTTTTTATCCCATAAATAAGGTCACATGGGATAGAAACAGCTTTGAGACGTTTCCATAGAAATAACGCGTACGAAGCCGTGGGCAGATGCTAGTATTAGATAAAAATAAACGAATAGGTCCCAAAGGCTCTGTTTTTTTTTGTAAGTATTCCCGTAAAATTTCAAAATACCTACCTATTTGGATAACATTATTCACGTTGTTCCTTACTATGAGATAGAAGATGGAAGAATGCTGACAGCCTAAACCGCAAGCCTAAGGTACGATACTTAATTCTACGCAGACAAAGTCACAGGCAAAAATATGTTTAGAAATATTACTTATCCTTATATATTATTTATTGTCCTTAGGGCCTGGACAATCGATTAACTAACGATAAAGATTCCTTAGTGAAAAGGTCAACATTGTGTGGATTTGGGTTATGTAATATAATACATAAGTCACATGATCTGACACTGTCAACTAATAGGTCATACTAGAAAGAACAAATGTATATTTCGATGCCATCAATCGAATCAACATCATTGAACGAGTTTACTTTCATAGAAATGCCTGGCCCAGTGGCACTTTTGACAAACTTTTATTAGCGAATCCAGAGGCAATTCTAGGAAATTACCAAATACACCGTTCACCGTTGGTCCTTAGGGTCCTGGGGCCCACTCAGTTTATAAAGATCTTACCAAACTTTTCATTGAGTCCACAGGTGATCGGAATGCTGGTTTCTATTTCGGTCAACGAATTAGCATTGCCATTCAACGTGCAATGCTGCCAGCATTCTAGGCAGTTCTAGGCAGTCTGCCTTCTGGTGACCTCTTAGATTTTAAGGAGTTTGTTGTAAGTGTAAGATACTGGTGGTAAATAGTATATTATTATTTCAATCAATAAAATATGGTCTTAAGTGTAAAGTCCCAAAAATATCGTATGTAATATTTAATTTTCTGCAAATACTTGTTCCTGGGTTCTGCGCGTTTTGTTATGTATAATAAAAATATCTATCTGTGTAATGTATTGTATTAAGTAAATTAGTCATCTAGTACCCATAACACAAGCTCTACTTAGCGTGGGACTAGATGATGCTGTGTGGATTGTCAAGCATTATTTACTTAATATTATTTATTTAACGTAAAAGAACACTCAACGTTGCACCGGTAAAATGTTTTGTAAGCAAGCCGCAGCAAACTACGGAACTGGGTCATATAAAGCCAATGTTGCCAGCTTGTATACTTATTTTTATTGCCAGAAAATGAAAGTCCGGAATTATCCATATCATCTTCAAGATCGGACCCAATTTTTATGAAATATTCATGAAGTGAGGTCAATATAAACTTCCTCGTTGGTTGTTTGGTTGTGAATAAAACTTGTAGCTAAGTATTATGTTATTAAATGGAACAGCGATGGATTATGAATTTATTATGATGGTTTGATACTTTTTCACATCATACGTAATACTATAATGTAATATTAAAAGAGAAAGTTTATGTTCTTATGGAATGTTTGAGCAAGGACTACGCCAAAAGTAATGAATTATCAGAAAAAAATTGCTAAAGATCTGAGCCTAGAATAATATGTTACTTGATATATAGGTATATATCAACCGAAAATAATAGGTATATTCTAACACTTTTTGGAACTAAATGGTTTTTAACCTTATAATGTATACTTTCATTAACATTTAAAGGCTTCTTTATATTGGTTAGCTTAGACGTAAAACAATTTCTGGCAAAACACTAATTAACATATAAAAGTACGATTATCTTATATTTTTTCTTTATATTTGAGGAACCATGTTGACCATACTGTCATTTATTAAGTAAGGAGGGAAAATGCATTCTTAATTAAAATATTATTTCTAGCCGTACTGCCTGCACAAAAAACGATAAGTTTTCCCAATTTCTCCCAAGAGACGCATCTACTCCCAACGTCTCACTATTGCTTTAAAAAGGCGATTGAAGAAACATTTATATTTCATTCTTTGTTCTTGATATTCTTGTCATATTGTTGGTTAAGATTAAACAGCCTCAAAGGCGCGGCGGGCGAAGGTCCACCTGTGACGCACTAGGTTCCCGGTTCGATTCCCGCCTTGGGACAAACGTTTGTCGTCCTTCAATTATTTGTACTGGTTTTCTAGGTTTTTTCTATGTACATTATTAAAAATATGTAGTATATGTGTGTTTTATAAGATAAAGTAAAGAAGCGAACAAGAAACCTTTACCTTGTTAGGTTGTTAGTTTTAGAGTTAGAAAAAACTGGTCCCAAGCATATATTTATCCTCTAGTTAGAGTCTAGAAAATCTGATATTTTATATGTAGGTATATTCCTTATGGGATCGCACTGCTAATTAGCCACGGTCTCAGGCCTTTAGAGGCGTGGGCAAAATTATTTATAACTGTATCTATTAATTTTATAAACATCGAGAAAGAATCGGAAAAAAGAGAGTATTAAAGCAAAATAATGATGTCGTTTTCCAAGAATCTCCGCTCGAAAATAAACCGTCTTCACAAAATACTGGAGAAACACTGGAGAAAAACATTTTTGTATTTTATTTGGATAGACAGATTATGTTATGGAATTATACGAGCCTCGAGCTAATCACCATCCAAAGAGTATCGGATTAAATGTAAAAATAGGAAAAATAATAACGGAATAATCTGAAGTAATTGACAAAATTACTCGAGAAAAACATTTTGCGATACGTCGAAAGGTTAAGGCACAAACAGCTACACTAGCGCCAACTCTCATTTTAACACAAAATTACTTTAAACAAAGGAATTCCCAAAAATCAAACGTTCACTTTGTTGTACTGCTAAGTTTTTTTTAATATAATCTTTTTTATCACTTTAATCTTTTTTTAATGCATTTGTGTAGTAGTTTTATAATGTCTATTTAAGGAAGAGATACGAAGTTGCTCGTAGTGGCTATCAGACAGGTTTTCGTATCTCTTACTCTAATAGACAAAATACAAATAATATAAATCTACTACAGATGCATTAAAAAGCATTTGTTTCGTATTACAAACGGTACCGGTAATTCTTTGTGATAAAGTATGTGGTGGCGCTAGTGTATTTCCTGTTTGCGCCTTAATTGCTCAAAATAATTAATGATTTTACTACAGAGGATGTTATTTTTAGGAATTATATGGAATTTTACTAGCCTCTTGTTTCATTTACGTTTTTCTAAGCCATTTGTTATTCTTGTCGAAAAATACCCGAAAACCTCTTCTGAAGTACTTATTAATTGTAATATTGAGTCTTACCTGCTGGTAGGATAAATGAAAGGTAACCTACAGTACAGGTTTAATATTCTGTTGATTTACATGAGACAGGACACTTTTAACACTCAGTTTCCTGATGCTGTTCATATACTGTCTACAGATTGAATATTTGTCTGGTAGAGATCGCTCTTGACCAATAAGATTGTCAAAATATCTATCTATATTAATATATTGTATTAAGTATATCAGTCATCTAGAACCCATAACACAAGCTCTGCTTAGCTTGGGGCTAGATGATGCTAGTCCATACAGCATCATCTAGCCCCAAGCTAAGTCCGGAATTATTTATTATTATTATTAATTATGATAGTTAGTTTATTAGTAGTTAGTTTGAGTTATTGTAAACTATTAAAATCTCATGGGAACTGATTAATGGGATCAAAAGAAGCCTTTTTGTTATTCAAAGGCTAGAACTATGTCGAATTCAAATTTCAGCCCGATATGTTCCGTAGTTTTTGCGTGAAAGAGGAGCAAACATCCATCCATTCATACAAAGTTTCTCGTTTATAATATTCTAGCGACCCGCCCCGGCTTCGCACGGTTTTATTATACGTCTAAACCTTCCTCTTGAAGCACACTATATATTAAAGAAACCGCATCAAAGTCCGTTGCAAAGTTTTAAAGATTTAAGCAGTCAAAGGGACATAGGGATATAGGGACAGAAAAAGCTACTTTGTTTTATACTATGTATTGAAGTAAGATGTGTTATTTTTATTTAAGTTTGCAGTAAGTAATTTTCTATATATATTAGCCTGAGCTAGAAAACGACTAAAACATACTAGTTTTCTTTCTGTCTATGCAGTTCCTAACTCTATTTACTAACAAATACTAAATATGTTTTGTGATGGTGAAAATGCCAAAATCTCTCTTATTCAAAATATCTGGATATTGTTTATTTTTCAAATAAATTGCCTGTTTATGTTTTCAACAATATTTAAAATTTTACCCTTAAAAATGTTTGTCGAAACATTTCAGGTAGCTGGAGGTTATAAAAATAAACCAAACAAACTGTAATAGCCCGCTTGACCTGGGGCTGCTAATATTGTTATAGCTCTCAAATAAAACAGAACCCATTTTAACGTTAATATTTTAACGATTGTGAACCTTAATTCTACGGCGATCAAGTTATTGAAGTTCGTGATTAGAAGTGATGGTTGCCAACGTTTTGAAATAAATAAACAGAAAGCTTAATGTGGGATCTGAACCGTAGGGGCTGGTAAAATTTAGAAAATTATATTCGAAGGACCTTAGATTTGAGTTTGTATTATAATGCTGTACCTAATGAAAATACCTAATGAAAAAAGATCTTTGCTCGGTATGTGCAGGGCAGATTAAATAGCTAGGCACTGACCTGATTCTCCACACCATGCCAGGATCTCAGCTTCAGAACACAGCACTAGACACACTCACTCGAGAGTTAAATAAATGTTTTAATGTCAGTTAGTTATTGCACGGCAAATAACAGTAGGAAGCAGTTTGACATTACACTTTCCAAAATTTCACTGGATTATGTCCTTCTCGTACGGCGGTTGAGTTCGAACAGGAGGCAAGCCGTTCCTTTGTTCGTTGGCGAGAGGTGACTGCACTCATTCACCAATTTCCCAACAGAGGGTAGGAAGAAATCGGCTGATGCCATCGCTAATCAAAAACTACCCTGCGTTTGAGCAAAGATCGAACACTTAATTTACTTAGACGGAACAAAAAAAAGATCTGGAATCGCCGTTTTCAGAGACAACTTGCTTTTGCATTGTTGTGTGTAAAGCGTTACACGCAGACTAACGTACTTGCGAAGGTTGTGTATGAAACGTCTAAAACAAGTAGTGGTGCTGTGTGGCTAATGTTTCGCCAAGAGTAGCACACGTTTTTATTTGGCATCGCAACACGTACGAGGCGAGACACTGTCGCTCCATAGCTACTGCGGTTCCGATGCGGTACCCACGGAAAATTTATGTACCACGGAGCGTGCAAGTCTAGTCCCCTACCCAGTCGCCCCTCGTGAAACATTGGCCGCAAGGTATTTTAGTAAAATACGCGCTCTGTTGCGGAACACATTCCCGAAAGCAGCCCGGCCTGCCCACACACGCAGCCTTGGATAGAAAACGACTGCGAATAAACAAAGGTTACGGCGCTCGCACGCGAGCCCACCGGGACCTCCCCTGCTCAAATATTAAGTTTCCTAAGAATTTTAAATGAAGGGCATTAGGCGCGGCGTCTCGGTAGAATTAAATATTAATAAAGCTATCCGAACCAAGTTGGCGGAAGGCTGAAAACAATGAATTTTTAATAGTGATTCTCCTTTGCGACGGGCAATTAATGTAATGAGGTAGCAAGTTTAGCTCGCCCCCGGGTCTCCAAAGTGAAGTTAATTTCCTCGAGGATATCCTAGCGAATTAAATTTTAAAATCTTTAATTATGTTTTTTCATTCGTGCATAATTTTTCTTGGAAGATAATTCATGAAACTAAAGCAAAAAATCCACTTCTAAATCAACTATATCATTTTAATTAAAACTTGTCTTCGTGGATAAATGGCTTATAATAACTTCGTTTGAAATAACTTTATCCGAGTTCCAATTTGAGAGGAGTTATATCAACGGTAGCAGAAGATTTAGCTTACATTTTTGGATGGCGAGCCTCTGCAATAAACCGAAGCTCTCCGGTTTATGACTTGGGAACTACGTGTCGCACAACTCGCGCGATTACGCACAATCTCTCACGAGAAGCCCTAAAAGTACTTTATTGCACTTTGGTAAGAATCCAAATTGCTAAAAGTAATCACAGGGTGAAAGTTTTACATTGTAGAATAAAACCGGAACGAGAACTATTCATGAACTTACCTACGTTTCGAGGAGTAGGTACGATTCAAACATTCATATTTAAATTTCGACGTTCGATTTGACAGTGACTTGACTTGCGAGTTGCAAGCAAAGAGGTTTCTACTTCCGATCTCGTTCTTTATAAATGAGATTCAAAACCTAATACCTACTATATGCTATTCAACATAAGGTTGTACCCGGTTTTATTCATATACGTTCTAGTTGTAATTTATCACACGCTGGTGGGATTATGTGCACATCGCTCACAAGACTGTTTGTCAGATTAAAGCTCGCTGCGACTAACTTGTCTTACACTTGATTAGCGGTAAGTAATGAATTTAGGGATCTGTCTCGAGATAAATATCTTTTTCTTTATTTTGGTAGCATGGTTCTGTGGTGACTTTAGCTAGTAAGTTTCATTTTTTCAGTTTGTTTCAATCAAATGTAGTTAAAAGTTACTAATTTTACATTGATTCGTAATACACTAGTTTACACTACTAAATTTTCCAAAGCAAATAAACATGGAAATACTCCGATTTCCATGTTAAAATGCCTTGCCTATGCCTTGAAAAATTTAAACTTTGACCAAAGCTCCAAAACACAGATCCAAAACGACTAAGCTAGAAGCAGCAAATCCTATAACCTTCGTTATGTTTTACGTTTTTCTCCCCTTGTCGACTTTCCCCTTGTCACAATTTTAAATTTTCGAATGCAAGAACCATTGAAAGCCGAGACCAATCAAGACTCAATCAACAAGGGAAGCTGTACCATTAAGTGTAGGAAATGACGAATACACGGACGGCGAAGTGCCAATCACATCACATATCGTATGTTTCATTTCTCTGGACAGAGGAAAGTGTCACGGAATTGCTTGAAGTCCGTCGAGACGGGTTACAACTGACATTGTTTTGAACGCTCCCCTACTATTAGTACTGAGTACTTATCTACTTCCGTATCTGAACCCTTACGTCCACCGCTGAACATAGTCCTACCCAAACGAGGAGGGTTTTGCAATAATAAAGACGCTGCATTAGTAGAGTAGATGGTATTATTAGTGGTATTAGTAGATAAGTAAATCTTTTGGTGGAAAATGTCACTAGGATAGCACTATTATATGATATAGTTTTAACTCGTTTAACCCACGGAGTAGATGGGCCCTGGTAGCTTAGTTGATTTCACGATAGGTTAGTATGTATAGGCATATAAGAAAACGAAGTCTCCTAGTTACATTATGAGGCAAACCTAAGTACGAACGACGACGGAGGCGGCATAGTATCTTTGTAGCGTTTTGTAAGGCTTATATTCAGCTGTGGACGGTATACCTATGTGGGGTGATTATGAACAATATTAAGTAGTTCCACCGAATGGTTTAAGAAATAGAGGCCTTTTCTGCAGTTAATGTTCTTCATGTTCATAAAATAATCCAAGGTTCAGATAAGCTACTTAATAGCAACTGCAGATTTTACACTTTAAAGTGCATGCTATGTTACTTTACAGACTTGGATTTTTCTAAACCTTTCTACCATAAATAAATCCGTTTGTGCCGACCCTTAATACAGACTTAATAATAAGTATAATCTACGTTTAAGTATTTAGATAAGCAGCACCATTATGCAAACTTGCAGCATATTAACATTGGTATGCGTCCAATTGGCGCACTAATGGCATTCTCATATGCACTAATGCATTTTAGATTTATGGTTATACATTGCATTACACAGCTGGTAAAGTACAGGTTATATTAATATGGTTTAAATTGCCACGATTCTGTGTCTCATTTCGGAATGGAAGATCATAATTAGTATTTTGGTCGGTTAATTTTGATATCTTATCTTCGGGAAATTATTATGTATGTTATTCAGAATACTTCCTCTAATAAAACGATATCTCTTAAATGTTCGGCCAAGATAATTGAAAAATCATTGAATGATAGCCATAGAGCCATAGACAGACTAGACTTTCGTGATACATCTTCGGCCACGTCATCACTTACCATCAGGTGAGACTGTGGTCAAACGAAGGTCTATTGTTATTAAAAAAAAAAAAAAAAAAAAAAAAAGACATCGCTTTATCATCGTAATTTGAATCGTGTTTTCAAAACTGCTTTACAAATCACCAAAGACTACGAGCAAATCCACGATGATACCACAATCACGAAACACATTTTGAGAGCAGCAGTAAAAGGCAACACTGCCATAAATGTGAGTTGTGGCAGTGTTGCTGAAATAACTTTGCCTGAAATAACAAAACATTGGCAGTACAGATTGATCTCATAGCAAGCCCAGGCTGAAAAGAATTGTGCATTTTGAAAACAAATAGGATGAACCTGTCTCCCGCTTCTTCTCGCTTGGCGCTCTTGCACACGACAGCTCTTGCGGTCGTGGACTCCCATTTGGCTGTCAGTTGCTTTTAGATGTTGTCGGGTCAACCGTGACAGGCTGAGGTTAATAAAGCTCTAGAATGAATAAAAGTGATGATTTTGTATATAGATATTGGTCCCGAATCGTTGAATTTAGGTACTTTATTTGAACATTATTTTCATTCAACAATCTTAGGCGAAGTTTAGTGATAGTTTTTTAACGTATTTAAAATAAAATAATTATTATTGAACATACGACGTGTACGTTGAACACATTTACAAAGTTCAATTTAATTCAATTTAATTGGCTTAGGAATTTGATTCAATGGCGCTATTCCCTACAAACGGGCTGATTCTATGTGTTGGCAGCGGCGATTTAAACATTGCGTCATTGGTGTTGTGTTTCGAGCTGCAATAAGCACGCTGGCTTTAGTCTTGTGTTATGTCAATGCAGCATTTAATACGAAGCCAATGGGCTATTGTATTATCACTGTATAATTTGGTAGGCTTTGCATTTTTCTTGATGCAAAATGAAGCGACGTTGCCTGCTGCTACTAAAAATTCAAGTCCCGCCAAAATCGAATTGTTTTGCGATGTTATTTAATTTCTTACACTAAGTTAGGTTTATAAAACTTTAAAGTACTTTTTTATCATACAAACATAGTTTACTTATACTGAGATAGGTACATAATACCTATAGAGTTTACTCCTGAATCACTTACATAATCACCTACATTTATTCTGTAAGCATTCTCCTTTCACAGGTGGTACTTTAGGAATCCTATTTGGTGCTTCATATAAAATATTCCGAATATTGCGTTCATATACAGGAAATTCTGCAACATAGGCACGTTTCAATTCCCTTTATTTCGCCAAGTAAGTGCTCGTACACTGCAGTAAAAGAATGTTACTGCAACTGCGATACAAGTTTCATTGGAATCATAAACGTGACGATATATATTCATGCATTTTCGTCATGACCCGTCCGTTTCAACGTTTTTGTAGCGCTGGCCATTGCGTTTTGCACTATTAAGGCGTTTGTAGCACCTAAAGTGGCGCCCCCACTTATTGTATCATATAATTCCGTTAACCAAAGGGATTTCCAATATTCGTTTCGTTTGTTAAACCTATCATAATGTTTTTAATGCATCTGTAGTACTGTTATTTTGTCTAGTTTAGGAAAAGATACGAAGTTGCCTTTAGTGGCCACCAAACTCTGTTTTCGTATATTTTCCTAAAATAGACAAAATGAAACTACTACAGATGGATTAAAAAAAAGCTTGGCCAAAAAAACAGGTGTCGAATAACTTCGTCGTAAATATAAATATGTAAATCTATGTAGTAATAAATGGAGACTTGTAATACTTAAACCTCTCTAACGGTTTTTACTATGGATGACCTTAAAAAGATAAGACCCCTTACAAGAATGGCCCCGAAAAACATTTAACGAAAGAAGTACAAACCAAAGCTAGTTTAAATCCAGCTTATCCTATTCAACATCGTTGGAAGTATAGAGGGCTTATCATTTAGGCATAATATTTAAACTAGAAAACCACTTTTACAGGTTAGGTTTAACATATTCTGAAAACAAAATGCGGTGGGTTTGCCGTTTCAAACATAAGGAAGATATTAATGACGTGATTCGGAGCCAGACAAGAAATGGGGATTTTGCTCGTTACGTCTAGAAACTGAAACGAGAGGTAAGAACGGCTTGGATGTAAGCCGTTGGTCAGTATTGCCTTTTTTCTTTACCTTGAAGAACGTTTGCCATGGCATGAAAGTCGGTCATTAATATTATAATGATACTGTCTAAATTAGTAACTTACCATTGGAATTAAACTGGCTGTAAACGGTAAGACGGACATTTCAAAACTTTACTTAAATTATAAAAAAATATGAGTTTCCGTGACATTTAAAGTTTCGATTACAAGCCAACTACTAAGGCTTTAGCTTTGCCCCCACAGTGCCTTTGAGGCTGTATACCTACCTAACTACTTGTTTGCAAACTTACAAGTAGTCTTACTCGCTCTAGTGAATGATGTTTCCGAGCGTTCGAGCAAGAGAGGAAACTGGCTACAGGGTTATTGGACCAGCCCTAAGTGTTTTGGGTTGATGAATTTTTAAAACAACCCAAAGTTATAAAGGTGAGGCACTTGCCACCCAAGTATGATTAATACGGACGGTCGGGCTATCTGGTTACTTACATTGAATATGAAATGAGTACAGTCAACAATGAATTACGTGGCATTAATATGATAATAATGAAAAAGTTATCTGTTGTTTTGATAGATGGCCGAAACAATGCGATTTGTTTGAGAGATTACGACGGAGCTATTCCCAACGTCAAACGTGAGACGCGACTATTCCCAACGTCTAACGAATTACTATTCTCTGAGTCTGGCCCGTATTTTCATAGGAAATTCATAATATGATCTGACCTCTACTCTTGATTCAATAAAAAGATATTATGGTTTAAACCGACACGACAAGATTATTTTACGTCGCTTTATCTTTATCCCTCATCTTACAAAAGATAAGGATGAAGAGTAGTTACACCAATTATCTTCAAATCTAAGTTTGACCTTGTTTGGTCTACTGTTATCTACTGCTATCAAACTACAAGATTCTGGTATGCCGTGGGTACATATTTATAAGGTAGGTTTTTGCATAAGGCTTATCTCAGATTTTCCACTTCAAATACAGCGGCGACATAGCGTGTGTTTTCTCAGTAATCACCCCCCTTGAGGCTGTTCGAAGATTTGATAACTTTTTAAATGTTACCAGCAAGCGTGAAACTGCACCCTTTCTGCCCGAAGTTAAGGTAATTTATTGTTTGGAGAAACATTACAGAGGGTTGCGACCACAAAACAGCTTTGCGTTTGGAATATATTGGTAGACTTACCTTTCTTTACATTCTTGATTAAATCTATACTTATAATAAAACTGTAACAGGTCCAATTCTGTACATTGAAGATATTTTGAAAATTTTTTTGGAGGGCATCCTATTATCGATACTCAAGCCAAAACTGTATTTTTTTTCATTCATGTCTGTCTGTCTGTCTGTCTGTCTGTCTGTCTGTCTGTATCGTAAACGCGCATCACGCCGAAACTACTTGATGGATTGAAATGAAACTCGGCATGATTATAGGTCATACTACGAGGAAGGACATAGGATACTTTTTATCCCGGAATTCAGTAAGGTTCTCATGGGAGAGGGAATGAAAATAAAATTCCTTTACCGCGCATCACGCTGAAACTGCTGAATGAGTTGGAATGAAACTCGGGACGATTTGAGTTCATACTACAAGGAAGGACATGGGATACTTTTTATCCCGGAATTCGTTAAGGTTCCCCTGGGAGAGAGGGTGAAAGAAAAATTCTTTAACCACGCATTACGACGGAACTGAATGAATTCGAATGGAACTCGGGACGATTGGACATGGGATACATTTTATCCCGGAATTCAGTTTGGTTCCCCTGGGCTATACGGGTTATCAAAAATTTCTTACTTACTTCTTTCTAAATATTTCTTACATCTGAACGACGCGTGACGCGTCGTTCAGATGCTGTGAGAAATTTTTGATAACCCGTATAGCCCAGGGGAACCAAACTGAATTGAACTGATAAACGCGAAAGTTTTTAAGTATGAATGGATAGATGGATGGATAGATTGATAGATGGATGGATGTTTGTTACTCTTTCACGCAAAAACTGCTGAACGGATCTAGATGAAATTTGGCACAGAGATAGATTATAAGCTGTAAAATCGCGAGTACTCCAAATACTAATCATGCGCAGACGAAGTCGCGGGTATCAGCTAGTGAATAAATAAAACTGCAAAATACACACAGCATCATCTAGCCCCAAGCTAAGCAGAGCTTAAGTTATGAGTAGGTACTAAAATGACTGATAAACTTAAACATAAATTTTCATAGATTGAACTATTTGCGTGATTCTGATAAATTAGACATAAATAGGGCCTTACAGATGTTTTGTCATATCTAAAAATGAATATGTTGATATTGATTGAGTACTTAATGTTTCCAGAATTCAATGTAGGATTATTTCACCTTGGGTGAAACGATCTCGGCGTTTAAACGATATAACTGTTTTTGCAACAGAAGACAGTAACTAAGCCATAATTTCTATCCAGGTTTCTGGTTGTCTCGTAGATTTTTTTTCCCACTTAGACAACCAGTTCTCTAGGTTATCGGCAGGTACCTACCAAGAAATAGAAAAACTTCACTGAAGAGTACCAAACAAAACTAAAACGCCTTAGGTCTATAATGTGTCTCAGTCTTTGAAACAGTCAATAATATGAACTAAATAAATAACAAAAATATCCAACATTTATAACCGGAGACTTCCATAATGCATTTGCATAGGCAGAAAGTCGGAAAGGGGCTTTTTCCAGCTTTATTTCCGTAACTTACAAAAAAGAAACTCAATGTATGAAAACTTTGTCCGTGTAATAATATTTGAGTTTTATATCAGCTGGCAACAAACATCTTTTTGTTGTTTTAACTCCACTTGGGTAACTTGGAAGTTTGAAAGTAAATTTAGATTATCTGATTTTTATGACCAAGGCGCTTGGCAATATTAAACATATTTTTAAATGTGAAAGGCCTACGCCCAGAAATCGATGTAGGCTAGGTATATGTTGTAGGCTTGTGGATGATTATGTAATAGAGAATGCTACTGATGATGATGATGATGATCTGGGTAAGCTGGATGTAGTAGAAGTAGGAAATAAGCTGACGATTATTGAACTTTTTACTAAAAGTTTATGCCACATAAAACAACGGCAGGAAGAGATAATAGAATGAAAAACAAACTCGATTTAACCTATTTATGCAATCTAGGTCGAATTACAGGCACGTAGAGAACTAGCCGGGATTCTTGAAATATAATTAGGTAGGGACGATAGAAGCGAGCACTAATGTAAGTGATATTGTCATATTTATCCCGGTTGTTTAAATACTTTTAAATATCTTTCTATTTAAATCAGTTATATCATTTATCTCGTAACACAAGCTTTACTTTGCGGCAAGCAAGCAGAGCGCTATGGCAGGCAATAGAGATGCCTATGCCCAGCAGTGGACTTTATAGGCTGATGATGATAAAGCTTTGCTTAGCGTGGAGCTAGACGATGGTATTTCAATTGGTCAGAGTTTTTATTCATTGTTGTTAAAGCGTTATAAATAATCCAGCAATGCAATTATAAAACAGCGTTTTTGTGGATCAATTTGAGAAAATATTCCAAACGAATTTAACTCCTACTTAACATTGTTTAGAGCTGAATATCCTTTAGCCAATTGGACCTTACTGAAATAAGTGCATCCAATAAACGACGAAGCTATCAGTACTTCTTCACAAAATGGACTATTATTTCATGTCATTTGAACAAAAAGCTTCTATTGTCATGAACGGGTAAGTGCAATTTTTGTTGCTAATTGAGTTCTATTTCTTCTTATTTCCGGACATTTTATTAAAATAAAATTCAAACGCAGTTTCGCAGTTTAGTTTTTCGTGATTTTTGGTAATGTTTTTTTCAGACGTTTGGGTAAAATATATTGAATGAGTTGCGAGTTGAGCCTACTTATTCAATACTAGCGACCCGCCCCATCTTCGCACGGTATTTATTTTATACGTATAAACCTTCCTCTT
The DNA here is from genome assembly GCA_944547425.1 of Eupithecia centaureata. Lineage (NCBI taxonomy): Eukaryota > Metazoa > Arthropoda > Insecta > Lepidoptera > Geometridae > Eupithecia > Eupithecia centaureata. Next base: position 12,182,568 of record OX155675.1, read on the forward strand.
GAATCACTCTATCTATTAAAAAAAGCCGCCTCAAAATCCGTCAAGTAGTTTTAAAGATTCAGCATTCAAAGGGACATAGGGATACAGGGACATAGGGACAGAGAAAGCGACTTTGTTTTATACTACTGTATATTTGTTTTCAAACGTAAATCGCTCAATTACATTACAACTATTACATGAATATTATAAATGCCAATATTTGGATTTGTGTTACCCCTTCATGCCAAAACTACTGAACGGATCTGGCTGAAATTTTGACGTAGTTCTAGGCCTGGAATAAAACATAAGCTACTCTTAATCCATTTTCACCGCTGTAAAGCCGCGGAGTACAGCTAGTAATAGAATAATGCACAACCAGAGCATTTAAACTCTAAAGGTTCGGTGTCCATGAATCCGTATTCGGTACCGGAAATTGACAGTCAGATTTATAGCTTTGTAAACTGCAAATGGTTACCTATCTAGTACATGCAGACTAAGGCACATAGGAAGAATGAGCCTACGAATAACTCCCTTTCATTTTTGAGCTTTAGAGCTGGCCATGTAATACAGTGTTTTGTTTCGTATTTGTGAACAGAGTGAAACCTATGTTATACGACCTACGACCAATGCGAGCAAAGATCCTTTGTTTTAATTATTAATCAAAACAAATGATGGTGTTTCTTTTAATTTTCTTCGTATTTTACGAGTCTGCTTTTAAGTCTCTTAGGCCTAATTGCACCAAGCCAAGTTAACACTTTTTAATCAGAGTAAGATTTAACTTTGGAGTTTAAAACTTTATTAGGAGTTGACATTATTACAATTTTGAAATAACCTCGAGATTTTTGACTCTAGGTTTTTTCTAATGGTGTAATATCAAATGTGAAAATAAATTTAACCCTGGGTTTCTAAACTTTGAATTTATACTCTCGGTTTCTTTGCAAGTGCTTAGATCATCACCTAATCTATGTTTTCTAACGAATGGCCATGATAGAGTCGTTTGATATCTAAATATTACTACCTCTTTATTGTATAAATCTACTAGCGACCCCCCCGGCTTCGCACGGTTTTATTATACGTATGAACCTTTCTCTTAAATAACTCTATCTATTGAAAAAAACCGCATCAAAATCCGTTGCGTAGTTTTAAAGATTTAAGCATTTAAAGGGATATAGGGACATAGGGACAGAAAAAACAACTTTGTTTTATACTATGTAGTGATTAATAAATAATAATAAAAATGTTGTTAAATACAATAAGTATCAGCTTAAACCCAGTGAGCTACGCGCACGTACTAACCAGGAATTAAACTTGTCCGTAACTCATTAGCTTCTTCAAGCTTTATGAGGTGATAAGCTTTTACGCGAAGTTGTAAAACCAGCTCTGGGTCTGATAATTATTCGGTTCGTTTTTGTAGAACACAAACGAAAAGTGCAACTGAAAATACCAACTGCCGTAGCGTACTCGATACGCAGCTTCCGCATTGCGTTACCTATTTATTATTCATAGGAAAATCTAATATGAGAGATGCGGGAACAAACTTATCTACCAACATGCCAGAATTTGACTGGTATAGGTATCTTACCATCTTATTCATAATCAAACTATGCACACTGGAGTATGAAGATAGCTGATAATCGAAGTTCACAAGCATTGTGACCGTTTCCACCTGACTGAGAGCTGTTAACACAACGATGCGATAGTTCTGTGTTATGCAGCGGCTTTGAAGAGATAAGTCACTGCTATGGTTTGAAAAATCTGCATGTCTTTTGAATACTCCTTAAATGAGAGTTAAAAACCGCCTATGCTACAAAAGTATACGAGTGGTGAGGGGAGGACACAATACAATAAATACTTCTTTGTGACTATACGAAAAGGAAAGCTTATTGATGAAGTATAAACGAAAAAATCACCGGAAGAGATCACTACAAGAGATCACTACTACAGCGATACGAACACCCATCATTGTATTGTACTTGTCTTATGTAATACTTTTTAAGAATGTTTTTTTTTATATTTTTAATAATAATTTTTAAAACTCTTTCGGCCTCGATTCTTACACTCAGTATTTTCACATTTCAGTCGAGAATAATAATTATTAATGGTAAGAATGTAATTAACGTTCTCCGTGCCTCCTTGGCTTTGAAGAGTGATAGCAATTAACGTTTTTAATATTTACTTCTCAAACCGTTACGTTATGTTTAGCGTTTGTCTATTTAATTACAAGCCCAGAGGCATTTCCATTGTTTTTAAAAATTAAAAAAAATAGCATGATAAATCTTGAAATTATCATTTACAAAGATGTTCCTACGTAATAAAAAACGTACGGACTAAGAAAAAAATACTTTACTCCGTTTTGTTTTTGATTTCTTTCTTTATGGGTTACTTGAACTTTTACAAGAAATTTCTTTTCCACTAGGACGTAAATTCCGTCTTCTTCACTATCGATCTATTAAATTAATTTTAATGAAACACCTATTATATATATATATCCATCTAATTTAGAAAAATTTAATCAAAATTTACCATTTTAAAGATTTTACTGTTTGTATATTGACTTAAAAAAACATCATGGAACGAAAATGCGATGGAACACTGGCAACCGCTTAAGTTGAAAACTGTAATATTATTGTAATGCTTTTTATTTTAAACTATGTTTACTGTACCAATTGTTGCGATGCTTTAGAGCCTTAAATTAAATTTACAAGACGCAAAGAAAAAAACTAGTTACAGCGGAAAATTGGTGTGGACATTGATAAATTGTTTCCGCTAGACGCTTAGGTACTTCTGTACACTCGCATCACTCACTCTCTGGTATGTAGAGTCTGTTCGAATAATTCTAGGAGATTTCCACCAAATTATATTGATTTTATTTAGTTGTTGTTGTGTCATGTCGTTACATGAGGTCTTAGTTAAAAAAAAATATAGCCCAAACATGAAACCCGTGGTACAACATAACATAAAAGTAAGTTTTTAATTTGTTTTTTTTTTACTTGTTGATTAGCTTTATAAATATACTAGCGACCCGCCCCGGCTTTGCACGGTTTTATTATACGTATAATCATTCCTCTTGAATCACTCTATCTATTTAAAAAAAACCGCATCAAAATCCGTTCCTTAGTTTTAAAGATTTAAGCGTTCAAACGGACATAATGACATAGGGACATAGTGACAAAGAAAACGACTTTATTTTTTACTATGTAGTGATTATATAATTAATAATTTATAGCAAAGGTAACTGTAATAAAGTTTAACTCCTCTATTATCAAATTTCTCTGTATTTTGATTACTTTTTTTTTTTTTATAACAGTTTGAATCTATTCTTTATTTGCTTATAGCCATGGTGTGTTGCAAATATTACTTTTTGTAATTTTCCCTATGGGACGCATTTAAAAAATGCTACACTTTATTTACTTGTCTGTTTTCACAATATTTTTTTTTTTTTTTTTTATTTATTTACTTTACACTTTACACACTGCCTTAATTAACAAGATAAATTTATAATACTTATGCACTAACATGGTACTTAATGGTACAACAAAGGGTGTGTTTATTACAACACAGTTCTAATAAATGCAACTTTTTTAAAAATGTTAAGTTTTTAAGATAACAAAATTATACAGAATTAAACAATGTCATTTTGTTACTTTTTAACAATGCTTTTACATAGAGGACTAGGTACCTAGTTGTATATTTTATTCTTTAAGTATATTTAACATTTAATTTATTACAACTATAAAAATGAGTAAAAGAATGTTAAATATAACAAGTTAATTATAGCTATTATTTTTTGGTACACATTTTAACTTAACTTAAAGGTGCTATGGACTGACAGTGGTTTGGATTGGGTTGCCCTACCTGCCGAACTAGTTGAGCACTGTATCTCAGCAGATAGTGCTCTCCTCCTCGCTCCTCGTCATTCATACTTCTAAGATTAAATTGATGAAAAAACGGAACTCGTACATTTCAAAGATAATAATTAAATGTGTATTACAGTTATTATAATTTTCACAATATTCAACAAATATTCAAATTTAGAGTAGAAGTGCTATGTAGTTATAAGTAAGTACTTAGTTTATGATATTATTGTTTCTTAATTATGTAACATTTACAGTTTTTTATGTTAGTATTGTAGTTAGTAGTAGTAGTAAGTAAGTTAGTTAATAATAAGATGCCTAACGGACTAAATAATTTATTATGAATATTATAATAGTAAGATTAGATTAGGAACAAAAAAAAAAAAAAAAAACATTTATTTTACTATGGATAATAGATGTTCAGTGTCTTCATAATTTAAAGTTTTCAGAATTTTAGTGACTGTTTTTTTACAAGTGAAATTAGATTGAATTCTTAGATTTTCTTGTTTACTAAGTTTATTATATAGAAAAGGACCAAGAAAAGTCTCAAAACGACGTGAGAAAGTAGTTTTGCGCGCAGGTATAGAGAATACTCTATCCTGTCTACGTTTTATAGGGTTAGCTTCGTTTAATTTTTTGTGTTGTCTCAATGTTATTCCCAAAATAAAAGATTGTCTAACAGAGAGGATACCTGTATCTTTATATAGTTCACTTGTTGGAAAACGGTAGGGTTTCGAGAAGGTGACTTTCAGTAAAGCTCTTTGGGCTCGTTCCAACATGATTAGTGTAGATTTAGGACATCCACCCCATGAATTGATGCAGTATGTGATTACCGACTGTCCAAGGGCAAAATAGGTAGATAATAGTTGCCGCCTGTCACAAATGTTACGTAGGGTTTTAAATACGTATATTAGTTTCCTGACTCGTCCTGCTAATGATTTTACGTTAAATTTCCAATTTAAATTACAATCTATGTGTACTCCCAAATATTTGATTGTAGGAACTGAAGATAGTTCTGGGCAATCGCAATTCTTCATTTCTAGACAATTGTGCGCGATTACTCTAATCGTGCTAGGTGGAGGTTGGCCGTCACTTCGCATACTAAAAGTTATATATTTTGTTTTCGAAACATTGACAGTTAGGAGGTTTTTGTTTAACCAATTCACTACTTTGAGGAATCCTTCGTTAGCATATAGATTGCATTCATTCCAACTTCTCCCATTGATAAGCAAGACTGTGTCATCTGCGAAGGTAATAATAGTTCCTTTATTTAGTTTTAGGTCACATAGTTCATTGATATAGATCAGAAACAGGGTCGGTCCCAATATGCTCCCTTGGGGCACGCCGAATTTCATCGTCTCTTCATCGCTTATATGTTCATTAATTCGTACTGATTGAGTTCTGTTTGAAAGATAGTCCATCAACAGTTTATGCTGTGTTCCTCTGATGCCTATTTTGTATAATTTGTCCAGAAGTAAGGGAACAGAGACGGTATCAAAAGCTTTTGCTAAATCTAGGAAAATTCCAATGCATTTGTTATTGTTATCCATGTTATTTTCAATAGTTGAAGTGAGTTTGTTAACTGCTTCTGATGTAGATATGTTATTTCGGAAACCATATTGGTTAGCGGATAGTAGATCAAATTTGTTAAGGTAGTTCTTAATTCTCTTATTTATCAATTTTTCTAGTATCTTTGACAGTGTCGGAAGTAGTGATATAGGACGATAATTTGAAATGTCGTCTCTGTTCCCCGCCTTATGGATAGGTATTACTATAGATCGTTTTAAAGCTTCCGGAAATATACCATCTTCAAAACATTTATTGCATAACCAGGTTATAGGCGCGGCTAGAGCATATGCACATTTTTTATACAAGATAGATGGAATTTCATCCCACCCCGAACTGTGATTATTTTTAAGACTGTTTATTGTATTTATAACCTCAATTTCATCCGTCTCGATAAGAACAAAGGAATTTAAAGTGTCAGTACAATTAGTGTTAATATTTTGTTTATAATCTGCCATGTTGTTTTTATTTTCTTGAGACTTAATAATATTGCTAGCAAGGTCAGTTCCTATGTTCGAGAAATATTTATTTATGTGGTTAAGTGATTGATCTATTGTAGGCTTTAAATGTAGGAGATATTTTCTGATTTGCTTTTGTCCAAGTGACATACAGTTCTTATGCATTCCCATTGTTTTTTCATATCAAATCTATATTCATTCATTTTTGAACGGAAATAAGCGTTTTTAAGGTTTTTAAGTGTTTTATTGCATGTGTTGCGGTATCTCTGATATATTATTTTATGGATGGTCATATTTGGATTTCTTTTACTTTTTTGATGTAATTTATCTCTGTTATGAATTCATCGCAATAACCCTGGGGTAACCCAGGGCTTAATCGTAATTTTTTTACGGGGTGTAGAAACAACAGTTGTAAATTTGAGCATGGTGTTTCTAATCTTATGTATGAAGACCTTAGTAGCCTCATCTGCCTCATAGTCCTTTAGAAGATAAGACCAATCTATTTCAGACAGTTCATTTGCCACAGCGGTGTAATCTATCTTCTTGCGTAGTTTTGAAACAGGCCTAGATCTTGTCTGTTTTATATTCATTGATAGCACTATAGGCAAATGATCAGTCACCGTCGAATTAACCAGGATTGTCCCTACAGGAGTTTTGGTTTTTACGAAACAATGGTCCAAACAATTATTATCGCGAGTAGGTAGAAGGTGCGATGGAAGAAAACCATGTGACGCAAGCAAGTTCAGATAATCAGTGGATCTAGGATCCTCATTGTCCGGTTTGATATCTATATTTATATCACCAACTATAGCAATTTGCTTGATGTCCTTTATTTCTGTGAGTACCCTGTCAATAGATGAAAGAAACTTATCGATATTGTTGAAAGACGGTGGCCTATAAATACCGACAACCGCATAGTGTCTTAAGTTTGTCACTACTAAGCAATTGACTTCTTCTGCATAATTCGGCTCATAGACATTAATGCTAAGACCTTTTCTAGCATAGAACACAACTCCATCATTCTGATTAATCCGACGTTGGGTTTGGAAAGCTTGGAAATCCTCAAGTGAGGGTAGGTACGGAGCTTTAGAGAGCCAGCATTCTGTTAAGACTATGAGATCCGTTTTGAGCTGTAGTCTATCCAAAAATATTTTAAAGTCATCAAGATTGCGATTTATACTGCGTATATTTTGTGTCACAATGTTAAACGTAGACTTTGACACGGAAATATGTTTTTTACACTGTTCCGGAACATCTAGTAAAAGGGACTGGCCCGGAATTACATCTTCGTCAATGTCAGACAAAATATCCTTAACATTAGGGTTCATATTGCAAAAACTGAGTAACACATAAAAACTGTATATATAATTAGTTAAGAGTTGAATAATTAGAGTTCTAAGTTAGTAAAAAATTAATAACTAGTTTTATCAAAAAGTCTATTTAAACGACAATCTATTTAGGTATATAATATATGTATCTATAAATAAGGTATCTGCATTTACAAAAAGATAACAGAAAAATAACTAATAACTTATAACTAATATCTTATGGGGTTTAGGATTTCTTGGATGCTAGGTTGACTAAATCACTTTCCTTAACAATGCGTATTTGTGGTGAGCCTTCAGTTTCTCGGATAAAGATTTTTCCAAAAGATGTCCAACAGAACTGGTACCCGTTATTCTTCGCGAATTCACGTGCTAGATAGAAAAGCTTCCTATCTTTTTGTGTCAGATTCTCGGACACATAGACTGGAGTACCCGGTCCACTGATATTAAGACTCGTAGTATTAAACTTGTCTTTAGGATTGTCTTTATTGTATCTCTTGAAGGTAGACAGGAACTTGTCCCTTATAAATACAGTCGTGAAGTCTGCAATAATCGGATTTATTCCTGACTTGAGCCTTAGGCGGTAAACGTCTCTAATTTCTGAGCTGTCCAAAGTAATGTTCAATTTTTCAGCCGTTTGTAAGACAAGGTTTTTCGTGTCTTCTTTCGACTCTTTGGGTCCTTGCGGGATGTTTTTAATCTCGATGCTGGTGCCTTTAATGTGACGTTCTAGAACATCGACCCTATTCTCCAAAAACTCTATTCTACCGCAATGTTCCTGTCTTTCCTCTTCCAAGTACTCCAATCTGCCTAAAACTTCGTTGTATTTCTGGCCCATAAGGTCCAAAGAAGTCCGTAGGTCAGTTAAGTTACTAACAATAGTCTCGAATTTAGCGTCTTGATCAGCTTTCAGCGATGCGAAAAGGTCAATTATTTCTGAGCGACTGATCTCGTCACGCTCCTTACGCTTTGCGCTAGATCTCGAGGTTACAGAAGAGAGCGATGAAGCTCCGCTTAACCCTTTGTTTTCCAAGTCCAACGCTAAACCCACTAGGTTAGAGTCCGAGCCATGCAGTATGGGTGTTTTATAAACAGTTGGGGAGTTGGCCTTGGCCTTCGGCGGGGTTCGTTTAAGCGGCATTAGGGGCATTTAGAAGTGCCTTGTGCTTATTATTCTTCTTGAAAAAACAGTCTGAATTTACTCTGTGTCTGCTTATAAAAAACAGAAACAATAAATGCAATCAGCTCAAGCAGCAAAGTACAGATTAGGGAACAATGAAATCGAAAGTAAAGCGCAGCGTAGCAGATAGCTGTTGTAGCGCTTCGCGTCGTCGTCACGTCGTAGCAAGGCTCGTAGCAAAACTCGTAGCACTTACTAGCACTGGTCGTCGTAGCAGTCGTAGCCCGTTGGTTGTGATGTCTGGCGATATTTCGGCTCGATCGCTAATAGCGCTCTTGGTCGAATGGTTAGGGTCCCCGCCTCACACGCCGACGACCTCCAGTTCGAGCCCCAGCAGCCGCTCCACCTCGTCTGAAGACTCCAATGCGCGCAGCACCAAAACAGGGCACACCAGGATGGGGCTCCGATACGGACTTAGACGTTAATTTAATAAAATATTAAATTCCGCGACAAAGCAAGACACGACTATCCGTGACAAGGTCCGCGAGGGAAGAGGATATTGTTACAGTTTGACGGATTTATTTAAATTCTTCAGAGTTATTATCGTATTCTAGAGTTTCACACATTGTGCATAAACGAATTGATCAAAATATTTCAGTAAAAGGCATCATACGTAGCGTAGCGGGCGAACGTCCGTCTGTGATACAGGAGGTGCATGTTCAGTGCCCTTCTCAGGGCAAATTTAGGTCAAGAGTTAGGTCTAGTTTCGTGTATGATTCAAATATCTAACTGTGAATATAATACAGTAGGTTATGTTAGTTATCTTGTACCCATAACACAAACTCTGCATATTTTCAAATGTGTATTGTCATAACAACATTAATTGAGTTCAATATTTACTCGTACACATAACTTTGTGTGAAAACGAAGGCTTTTTGTTCTAAATTAGGGCCCTAGGTCATATTCCCAAAAAGTAACTTGGTATTTAGGCGCTTTAGAGCTACCCTCAGCAAACGATTTTATAGCACAACTATAGAAAAACATAATACTCTTACACAAGTTACAAAATAGGCCGAGTCATAAAAGGCAGGACCCTTATTTCACGCTCTTTGCCTCGTAATTTCATACCCATCAAAACTATCGCATACAATTTGTATAAAAATCTACCAAGTGTATCAATTCTTTGATGGATGAATGAAAACTGTACAACAAAAGCTGCAAATACTAATTGGCAATATTTCCGAACCCATAACCTTTGAACTGCATTGCTGCAATAGCAGTGAATTAGAAAAAGTGAAAATAATGGCAGTTATGGGATTTTCAAGCATTAGAGGCATGCATAGGTTATCCCTCATATATAAGACCCTCATAATTGTAAATGACTTTAATATACTTACTATCATATTAAGTATTAATTTACTATCGATTGATATAAACGGTAAACACTAGTTTACCGTTATATTCATTTCGTAGTGGGGAAAGCGACTTTTTTACAATTCGAACTGCAGTGGCGCGATGCCAAAAAGGCATTGTAATAATAGGTCGGTAACTTATTTACTTTTTAGTTTCTGAAAAAATACTAGTACTAAGTGTAAACGGATGTTCTGGGTATAGTTTAATTGAATTTTTTTTTTATATTACCAAGGTGGCAAACAAGCATGAAGCCTGCCCGATAAAGAGTGGCTACCGCAGCCTATGGACGCAAAACTGCAAAATTAAGGTTTTTTTTACAACCCACACAGCATCATCTAGTTTTTAAAGTAATCCCTCTAATAAATAACTAGTGTTGGAAAATCCACCCAGCATCATTTAGCCCCAGGGTAAGCAGAGTTTGTGTTATGGGTACTAGATGACTGATATACTCGTACTTAATACCTTAGCTTCATCATCATCATCACCAACCTATATTAGTCCACTGCTGGACAAAGAGGCCTCCCCCAATGAGTGCCATAGCGCCCTGTCTTCAGCTTGACGCATCCAGCATCTGCCAGCAGTCTTTCGCAGATCGTCATCCCACCTGGCCGGAGGGCGTTCTACACTACGTTTACCGAGTCGCGGTCTCCACTCAAGAACACGTTTACCCCAACGGTTGTCGGTTCTTTGCGAGATATGGCCGGCCCACTGCCACTTCAGCTTGCTAATTCTTCGAGCTATGTTGATAACTTTGGTCCTCTGTCCGATGTATTCGTTACGAATTCTATCCTTCAGAGAGACCCCTTACCCTTAGCTTAATACAATATTAAACATTACATAGATATTTATTTTAATACATAAAAAATACCCATGACCCCGCAACAAACATTTGCTGATCGTACAAACATTTGATCAGCGGGCGGATCTACGCCCTCGGCGCCACATCGGTTGTCTTATACACACCCTAAAAGCAACCGTGTATTGTATTGAGCATATCTGATATCAAGTGCTCAAAACACAAGTTTGATTGAGCTTGAAACTAGGTAGATAATGCTGTGTGAAATGACAAGTGTGATTTATTTTTACGCTGTCCAAAAAAACCCAAACAGAAAACAAAATACAAATTGCGCCTGCTCAAAGTAATTTACTTAAAGTGTCGCAGCTACATAGCTTTGCTTAGGATCCTATCCTTAAGAGAAACCTTAGCCCTTTCAACATGAGTCTATTCTTGGTTTAACCATGTTTATTACTAGTCACACCCCTAACCTCCCCACCGCCCTTTACATTAACAATGGGAATTTATTTAATTATTGTTTTATTACGGCTACTGGCATTTCGGGTGTCATTACGTTTCATGGCTGTCATGTTCAGAGGGTTCCGTACTCGTAAAAATGAAACAGGAAGTTTTATTTTTTTAAGGCTTCACACTGTTTGGAAGTTTCGGGAACTCCTGAAGGCCTAGAGGTACTCCATCTGTTTGTTTGCACCTTACTGGCTCGTTTCAATATTTCATCATCATCATCAGCGTATATTAGTCCACTGCCAGACATAGGCCTCCCCTAAGGAGCGCTATATCATTGGGGGGGGGGGGGAGGAGGGTGTTTCTTTTTAATCAACTTCAAAAAAAGGTTTTTTTTAGACTTAGTATGTAATTTTGAAATGACGTTAATTACGTTAATTTATTTGATAGTTTGCTATATTTGTAGAATCCCGAGATCGCCTTATTTTTTTAAAATTGTTTGTATTTAACCCAAAGCTATGAAAATTATAAATGAATTAGAAGTCGTAATTAACAATTAAAACATACCATTATAAACCTGAAAGTCCACATGTAAATCACATAATCTTCATGGTTCGAATCACTAGCCTTATTAAGTTGAACATATTTCAAAAAAACACCATCTATGAAATCAAACTCACTCTTTAATCATAAAAAAGTTAGGAGAACGCCGTTCGACAGACCTACAGTATTTCATATTTCCTACAACTTGTATAGAAATTTGACACTTGAAAAGCATTCAGAACTCTAACCCTCGTTTCCATGAATTACTTCGGAAGTGCTATTTGCCGTCGACCTCGAAATCATCATAAATAGGGAAATTAAAATATTAAATTGAGTTTGCTTTGTGTTGACAAAATCTATCAAATGTATTTTATCAAACTTTTATAAGCTTTTATCTCCGCGCACAAAGATAACGTAATTTTTAACTTTACCCGACAAATCTGTTAGAAAGCCCGTTAAAAGCGATAAAAATTAAAGCACGGAAAATGAGAAATCGCTTTTCACGATGGCCCATCTATCTAATAAACCTAATATTGGTTCGATACGCGCTCAAGAGGCGTGAAATGACAGCCCACTCGGCACCCGCCGCGGGAGACGCAATCACCACTCGAGCTTGACCTTCCTTGTTTTTATTTTACTCAACAAGGAATCACCACCCCCATTGACACGGTCGTCTTCGCAGATCTCCTTTCGCTGGTCATACATTTCGCAACACCCTACTCTACATAAAGAACTGATAAAGTGTAAACTTTTTTCAGTGTATTTTAATCGAGTACATTTATTTGTTTTCAAACGTTTTACTGGCCGAAATGAATTTGGTGATGCAGGGTTTGGCACAAGCCGATGGCTGTATGCCAATAAGTCGGATATGATCAACTGCTTGTTCGGAGTGGATCACTTCGAATTGGGAAGGTATATTTTCCAACGCCGGTCAGCGCGACGCCGATACTGTACAGTTACTTTCTCAAATTACGCTTTCCCGTCGCGAGGGTAAACAATTTAAATGTCTTCACGTAGCCGGAGGGGTCCTGCTATTTCTCTGGTCCCTTGCTAAACTATGCGCCTTAAAACGGGTGGTAAGGCAACGCGACGCCTTGATATGTCCCGAACATACTTGTCGCACAAACTATTCAAGGTTTTGTGGGGACTTTAGGTCAGGTATCGATTACTTGTGGTAATTTAGGAAAAGCTTCCCTGTGCTTTGGAATGCAGCGCGTCACTCTCTCAAACTCATGATATACACAAGTACTGTACAATACTATAACTATCGAAAATAAGATTAAGATAAGATATTGATTATTTTTCAAAAAGTTTTAACAAATTTAAGCTCTCTGAAACTGGGTTAAATTTGAAGCCCTTTCTTGCTTCAATAATTTGATTGCTTCCAGAAAACTACGCGGTTCGTTTTGTTTCGTAACAAAGTTTTTGGTTCTGCATAATTGTAACATTGCGATATTCTTTCAAAGTTTTATATATAATTTACCCTTTTGTTTAAACTTTACATTTTATTAATAAAATAGGTAAATAATTAACATGTATTTATATCCAAAATTGGTAATTACAGGTTAACGGAGTAGGTAGGATATCTCTTAATACTTTTAATACAAACTATCACAATTAATTTCCTTTTATGTAAATCTGCTCTCTCTAAACCTGAATGAGGCAAATGCATCGACTCCTTGCTCTAACTGTTAATACATTAATTAAAAGTTAAAGTTCAAAAATGTCCTTTGTTCCAAAGAATTTAATTGAACTTCGAAAATACCAGAATCAAAAGCAAAAGTTTACTAGAAAATTTAACTATCATTATTGATAGGGGTAATATAACGTGCATTACTTTTACCCGCTCAACAGGGAAATAATGGTTTTACCTGTATAATTTTGTGTGAGTTACCAATGCGACCTGTTCTAGTATGATTAATGTTGCCTATAGGACACAGTCGACTATCGCGAATCATTATCGAAACAATGGAGGTATTGACCAAAACACTGCTCTTTATGATAAAATTAGCATCTGCCCGCGGCTTCGCACGCTTTATATCAATGGAAACGTTTCAAGGATTTTTGTATCGTGGGTACTGATTTATGGGATAAAATGTCTATGTGTTATTCCAGGGTTGAAACCACGTCTTTTCTAAATTTCAGCTTCATGCGTTCAGCACTTTTTGCATGACAGAGGTTCAAAAATCTATACATCCATACATTCAAACAAACTTTTTCATTTTGTAATATCAGTAAGAACTAGCTGCACCTCGCAGCTACACGTGAAAAATGTTGAAAATTAGCCTGTTTTGTTCCAGGCCTAGAGTAACGTAACCTGTATTCAAAATTTTAGCACAATCTGTTCTGTTTTGGCAAGAAGAGGAAACTAACATCCATCTATTCAAACTTTCGTATTTATCATTTTATGTTATTAGGAATAAAGAGACATACATTTTGAAAGGTTATATTACTACAAGAAGTTGATCGCTTTTCGATGCCTTCGATCTGTAAGAATATACACACGTACCGACTATTCAAACTTGACTCTCATATTTATGGTTTGCTGGAAGAGAACTCTTTTAAGAGTAAAGCTCGTCTTTGCTATAACTCTAGATGAGCTTTAACGTTTTTAGTTTTCTATATTTATATGTTATAGAAATAATTAGGAATAAAAAAACGTTGAGTAAAATTGCCTTCTATGTTAGGTTTGCTAAGTCGATTAGCAATTTAAAGTATCTTGTTAATTTTAAAAACCACTAGATAGATTTCGGTGTAATTTTACTTGGATCACCTGGGAAGTTAAAACCTTTGAAAAGAAATTTCCTAATCGGTTCAGGCGTCTTCGAGTAACCTACATTCATAAAACATATTCCACGAATGGAAACCTCCTTGTTTGAAGTCTCTTTAAAAACTACTAAAATAAAATATAAATATATATTGTCCTATGTCTATATATGTACAATGTGATTTGTCGAACCTTGATCAAACGAAATGTGCGGATACCGAATTTGTATTAATTATTTATTTTATTAGCTAGGTAAACTATCTGGCTTTCAAATGAGACTACTTTGAATAAAATACGCCAGTAACTAAAAAAGAAACGAAGAAAAACCAGATGAAGTAGTCTTCATTTAAAAAAATATTAAAACTGCTTTGTTTTTGAGATAAATAACATATAATTTTTTGTATCCCGATTTTTATCGATAAATATGTGTCGTGTATCCGCACATTTCGTTTGATCAAGGTTCGACAAATCACGTTGTATAGTCCTATGTTAAATACTTACTATGATCAAAAGTGCGCGGATCAATCGTGGTTGTGGTGACAGGCGTCGTATAATCCTCATCGTCTTCATACGGTTCCGTGGTTGTAGTCGTTCTTTTCTTCTTCCTTTTCCGTTCTGATCGTCGTGGCGGGTAGGTGACCACGGGCCGGCTGGTGGTCACGTTGACTGTGGCCACGTCTGTGCTCTCCGGGTAAGGGCCGGGCTCGGCTAGGGCCAATGCCACCAGTGACACAGTTGTCAGCCGTATCACCAGTGGCACTAAGCGCCCCATGGTGCCTGTGGATAGAAAAAGCTTTGTTAGCAATGTAGGTTCATGGCATATTTTTATTATAAGGATGTCATTTTCTGGAATATACGCTTGGACTGGATCAGCAGCTTCGTCGGTAAACTTTGACGTATTATAATGTACCAGGTATAAATATAATGTTATGTAAGTATAACATAAAGTACGTATTATGTACCATCACTTTTATCAAAAACGTCAATTCAGATGAGATCATAAACATCAAAAAGTACGAGTGAAAAACATCTTGCAACTTTAACGACAAGGAAGTTTAAATTCCAATAAAATCTTATGTAAACTATACTTAATAATAATTAATAATATTGGGAAATCCACACAGCATCATCTACTCCCAAGTTAAGCCGAGCTTATGTTATGGGTGCTAGATGACTGATATACTTAATACAATATATTACATAGACAGATATTTTTTTATGCATAAAAACACCCAGAATCCCGGAACAAATATTTGCAGATCATACAAATATTTGTCCCTAGGCGGGAATCGAAACCGCATCCTCCTGCGTCGCATGCGGGCCTTCACCCGCCGCGCCACCATCGGTCGTCAAATAATTCGTTTGGATTCGTGTCTATAAACTCCGACCAAGTTGAATTTTGAGTTACTTTTTGAAACAAAGATTTGTACCTATATAAAATCCGTTTGGATTAATAGATAACTCGATCAGGAAGCTTGATACTGGTACGCTGCATTATGATCGGATACGTACGCCAAAATGGTAACACAATCTCAATCGAAAATCACAGAATTCCACAGCAAACGCGGTCAAACATCGCAGCAATATGACCAACACAATTCAGGTTCGTCAAACGAATTTGTGGTCGTGTTAGAGACTGGTTGTTTCAGATTTATCCATCTTGTTGCTGGATCTAGGTCATAGGCTTTAACAAGAAAAACCGGGGAAATAATTTTCTGTCAAATGATTTAATTAGAAGTAAAAAGTAAAGTTAAATACAGATAAGTGAAGTCAGGATCTGGATGCATAGCCGAAACCGGAGCTTGTGTTGATCAGAAACGTCGATTTTACCACGGAGCACCTTGTGCATTGTTGCTGTCTGATCGTACGCCCTTTAGTTCTCTAGGGAATTGTACCCAAGATAACCTGTGTAGGAACCTAGTTGGAACAGTTTGTACGTACTTTTGTATGGGCTCTAGACGGAACTGCTTAACTCTAGCTTTCTCCGCACTAGAGTCACGAACAGAAGCCGCACAACACTGTCACTGTGAAAGTCTCGGGCGTTTCTCAGAACAAAGCCTTTGAAAGGACTGCTTGGCGACCGTAGTTTTGAGGTCGTGAAACGTTACTTTGCGGTCAAAACTCGCTCCTAAATCCTTAAATACCGTTACTCTAGAGATAATGTAGCCGAAAATAGAGTAATCAATTCATAACAGATTTTTCTTTTGGCCGAAAGTCATCACAGAGTATTTGGAGGTATTAAATCTGATCTTGTTGTCAAGACACCATTGACAAACCTCTTTAACAACTTGAAGCGCTTTGCGAATCGCTGTGGAATATATGACATGAGAGCTTCAAGTCGACGATGCACAATAGACAGTCCGTGTGCGCAACGTTTACAACGTCCGGTAAGTATTAGTCCGATTTTCATTAAAATATAATGAAACAAAAATTAAATTTGCAATATGTTCTTCTAGTTTTAGAAATGACTGGCAGCTGGCGAAACATCAAGAAAAGCTTGACAGGATGATAGTTGGTTATATTGGTTTTGATCAGCATTGCATTGATTCAGTTTTCTCTAACTTTCAGTTGTTTTAAACTACAAGACAAAATTTGTGTACTTAAACCATCACAGAAAAATAAAATAAATACCAAAATAAACAGAGACCTAGAAATCCAGACAGAATTCAGTCAAATCAGGTGAAGTAATATTCATCATTAGCCCATGATGCTGAGTGGAATTCCAGCGGCCAGGAGGACAATAATCAATGCCTTCCTTGCAAAATTTTTGGCCATGGTGACCAGACTTAATGGAGACGAGAGTTAATAAAACTAGTGTCTTTAATATTAAAGCAGTTGTTTAACTTTAAAGGGCTTACATGTAATTAATAGTCTAGAATATCTACTTGATAAAGAAATGCTACCTTGTATTTAAGCTATCAATCATTAACATTTTTCTCCACGCTATGAGCGAATTTGTGTAGTTTCTAAGTAGCAAGGCGGCTAATGTTCTACGGGTCAGGGAATCACTGTAAATTCTTTATGGCATTCAATCCACCTAGCTCGCCAAATGGAGTTTCCCTGTAAGAAGGCGTCACTCTTGAAAATGTGGTGTAGTAAGAACCCCTAAAATATTAAGCTAATGCTACTGAGGGGAGTATTGGGTGGTTTACTAGCAAGTAATAGGTTTCTGGGTACACGGACGTTTTCAAAGTTATTTAATGTTACAGATGGCGATTTTATTTACAGCTTTGATAATTACTGCACATAGTAAATGAATGCAAAGGACAAATGAGTGTAAAATATTCGAACACGACTACTTCAAGGACAGTTCAAAGTGGAAGGAGATTGAAATTATTAAAAAAAATTAATTCTATCACCATAACTAGTGAGGCAAAATTTGAGAGTGAACGAACGTTCTATGAAATATCAAGGCACTACTTGAATTTAATACAAATTACGTCTGTAGTGCCGTGTGGTGCCGGCTTAGAATTGCACCACCCCAACTCTTCCCATGGGTGTCGTAAGAGGCGACTAAGGGACATACCGGGGGTGGGCAGCAGCGCCCCTGCAGAACAACCCCTTCATCAAAACTGCGATCCCCAACCCGCATGCCCAGCGTGGGGATTATGGGCAATACCCCCAAATGATAGGAAACGCCATACAATGGCCCCCAGTACCCGGCCGCCTCGCTATTCCTGGCCATGGTAGCGGTCACGGTAACGGCGGGGCAGGGGGTGCTAAGAATCACCGGTATTCAGGCTACCACACGCTTACCAAAATGACCCTGGCAACGTTTAACGGACGCACTCTGAGGCTTGACCATCACCTAGCGCAGTTGGAAGTGGAGTTAGAGAACATT
Organism: Eupithecia centaureata; assembly: GCA_944547425.1. Classification (NCBI taxonomy): domain Eukaryota; kingdom Metazoa; phylum Arthropoda; class Insecta; order Lepidoptera; family Geometridae; genus Eupithecia; species Eupithecia centaureata. The sequence goes on from OX155675.1 coordinate 12,200,674, forward strand.
AAATGGCATGTTCTAGGGTTATGTGAAGTCCGTAGAGAGGGGGAGGACACCGTAACCCTAGACTCGGGCCATCTTCTCTACTTTCGCGAGGGTGATAAAACATCCCAAGGTGGCGTAGGCTTCCTCGTCAATAAGGCCCTCTCTAGCAACGTTCAAGAAATCTCCAGTGTGTCGACCAGGGTAGCGTACCTGATCCTTCGGCTGTCCAAGCGGTATAGCATGAAGGTAATTCAGGTTTACGCACCGACCTCGGCACACTCGGATGATGAAGTGGAGGATATGTATGAAGACATATCCAAAGCCTTACACAACACCACTAAGGCTCACTTCAACGTTGTTATGGGGGACTTTAACGGCAAGGTGGGAATCCAAACTGGCAACGAATCCCGAATAGGCCCGCATGGTTATGGAGTTAGGAATCACAGGGGGCAAATGCTTGTCAACTTCCTTGAGAAAGAGGGGTTGTTCTTAATGAACTCCTTCTTTAAGAAGCAGCCCCAAAGGAAGTGGACATGGCGAAGTCCCGACACTGTGACTAAAAATGAGATCGACTTCATCATGACGGATAGCAAGCACATATTCAGAGATGTCTCAGTGATCAACAGGTTCAATACCGGATCTGATCACCGATTGCTCCGAGGCACTCTGAATATCAACTTAAAGCTTGAAAGAAACCGTCTGGTGAAGTCCACGCTCCGACCTAATCCAATCCAAATCATGGCGGGCACCGAGAAGTTTCAGCAGCTTCTCGGGGATAGATTTGTTGCTTTGGAACCCACTGATGACGCTGACGAGAACCTACACAATCTGGTCGAAACGTTGAGGGATGAGGGCATTAAATTCTGCAGAAAACAAGGTACTGGCAGGAAGTCCAAACTCTCGGATGAGACTCTGGATCTGATGACAAGAAGACGGGAAACCACCCAAGTGACTTCGTCAGAGCGGTCAGACCTGAACAAGCGAATCGCGAAGATGGTACGGCGCGACCTTCGGAGCTCCAACACACGCCTCATTGAAGAGGCGATAGAGCGCAACCGAGGGTCCAAAGTATTCACTCAGCAGCTTGGCAGGAGCCACCTGACGAAGCTTAAAACGCACGATGGGAGGACCGTTTTGTCAAAGCCGGAGATCTTGGCCGAGATAGAGGACTTCTATGGCCGTTTGTACACTGCACATGCCCCTCGTTCTCGGCGAGATGACCATGATTCTAGAGCCACCCTGACACGCCACTATACCGACGAACTGCCAGATATCAGTCAAGATGAAATCGTGTTAGCTCTGAGGCAGCTTAAAAATGGAAAAGCCCCGGGTGAGGACGGTATTACTTCAGAGCTTCTGAAGGCAGGAGGAGCCCCCGTTATACAGGAGCTACAGAGCCTCTTTAATACCGTCCTTCACAGTGGGAGAACTCCTAAGGCGTGGAGCGGGGGTTTGGTGGTGCTCTTTTTTAAGAAGGGCGATAAAACCCTTCTTAAAAACTATAGACCCATCACACTCCTGAGCCACGTCTATAAGCTGTTCTCACGAGTGATCACGAATCGTCTCGCCAGGAGACTCGACGAGTTTCAGCCACCGGAACAGGCCGGGTTCCGCGGAGGATATGGCACCATAGACCACATTCACACAGTGCGGCAGATTATGCAGAAGTCCGAAGAGTATAATCAGCCCCTGTGTCTCGCTTTTGTGGACTATGAGAAAGCCTTTGACTCTGTCGAAACCTGGGCTGTTCTGGAATCCTTACAGCGATGCCAAGTAGACTATCGTTATATCGAGGTGCTGAGGTGTCTCTACGATGCCGCCACCATGAGTGTCCAAGTACAGGACCAGCAGTCTAAACCCATCCAATTGCGCAGAGGAGTGAGACAGGGGGATGTCATATCCCCGAAACTGTTCACGAGCGCATTGGAAGATATGTTTAAGACGCTGGACTGGAAAAGTAAGGGCATAAACATAAACGGCAATTACATCTCACACCTACGATTCGCTGATGACATAGTCTTAATGGCGGAGTCGCTAGAGGAGCTGACCCACATGTTGGACGGCCTAGCCTCAGCCTCACGTCGCATCGGTCTTGGCATGAATTTGGATAAAACCAAAATCATGACCAATAACCACATTAATCCAGGACCGGTCGTCGTAGAAGGCCACCTTCTCGAAATTGTTTCCGAGTACACTTACCTTGGGCAGATTGTGCAGTTAGGTAAAAACAATTTTGAGACGGAGGTCAAGAGGAGGATTCAGCTGGGCTGGGCAGCGTTTGGAAAACTACGTCGAGTCTTCTCGTCATCCATACCGCAATGTTTGAAAACGAAAGTTTTCAATCAGTGCGTCCTACCCGTAATGACCTACGGAGCTGAGACGTGGACACTCACGGTAGGGCTGGTCCACCAGTTCAAAGTCGCTCAACGAGCTATGGAAAGAGCAATGCTCGGAGTTTCTCTGAAGGATAGGATTCGTAATGAATACATCCGACAGAGAACCAAAGTTATCGACATAGCTCAAAGAATTAGCAAGCTGAAGTGGCAGTGGGCCGGCCATATCGCGCGAAGAACCGACAACCGTTGGGGTAAACGTGTTCTTGAGTGGAGACCGCGACTCGGCAAACGTAGTGTAGGACGCCCTCCGGCCAGGTGGGATGACGATCTGCGAAGGACTGCTGGCAGATGCTGGATGCGTCAAGCTGAAGACAGGGCGCTATGGCGCTCATTAGGGGAGGCCTATGTCCAGCAGTGGACTAATATAGGCTGATGATGATGATGATGATGATGACGTCTGTAGTTGGTATTAAATTGGTATTATTCTGATCGTAATGTCTTCTATGTAGAAGATATTACGATCTGAATTTGTGCAAACTAACGAGCCTTTTCAAGCGCTTTGCAGCACGCTGCCGCGGGGTTCACTACCTGCAAGCCTGCATACATACTACACATCAAAGCAAATTCCTGACGAATCACTATCAGCTGTTAGAATATAGCTTTAAGGCCACCTATTTGCGTGTGGTCTGACTGAACTTCGTCGGAATTTACCCTAAATAAGGTCTAAAATAGCTCGTTTGCGTCATCCAAGCAAAGGTATAATTTCTTGAAAACTCATTTAGCAATAGATTACACATCAATAACAGTTATTGAAACACTTTGTTTGATATTCTTCCGTCTATCTTCCTTGATTTCACACAGGAAGGAAATTCAGGCAGTTTCTATTCAGAAGCATCCTAAACGAGTTAGATGAAACACTCTCGACGGCTCTGCCGGCACTCCGAAAGCTCGATAAGGGCACTCAATAATGGTTCTTGGATTTCGAGCTTAGGAGACACTTTTATATTTTACAAGTCTCCGCCCAAAGTTGGTGATTATTATCACAAGGTAAACCAATTATTGTAAAAAGATATTTCATCAAGAAGGCCCATTAGACCAATTACTCCATAGACGATGTCATCACTGACGTTAGTGTTTGTAGAAAAAAGTAAGGTAAAAGAAAATCAATGAACGCTTTATTTCTTTTATAATTATTATTTATTTAAAATTTGTCTATGTGCTTATTTTGTAAGTCTAAAGCAATGATCTAATTGAGTTCTGAAACTTTATTGTTATAGTTCAACGATTTCATAATATACAAACGTACGTGAGTTTGACATGGTAGACAATTCAGATTTGGTTGGTTTCAGATCAGATAAATGTACTCAGTCTAGGTTACCGTTAGTCCAACTAACAGTTAACTAAACCTCTAGATTTCAGAATACGATAAAATAATCTATTTTTAATGTCTACTAGTTTTTATAGTGGTCATAATTGTTTGTACCTTATGCTCATTATCTGAACAATGCAGAAGTACCAAAAGTCTTGAAACAAATTATAAGTAATATATACAAAACTCTTCGGTACACATTTACAACCCATAAAGGACCGTTCTACTAGCTCGCTATTTACGAGCAAATAGAACAAGCTGTCCAAAACAAGAAGGTTTTATTTGAGAGAGTGCCAAAAATGTCAACACGCCGCTTATTGTGGGGTTTGCATATTTCCTCACGGATAGGACTGTCCAAAATGCTCCCAAAACAATGAATTTCATATCATATTTTCAGGAGTTTTAGCTCCATTTTTGTGCAATCGTTCTCTATCTTCTTGGCATTTATGCTAGAGATACCTAGCGAGGGAAATTTATTAATACATACTCGTTAAACGCGCTGTTCTGAGAAGAATACATTTTCTTAGGGAAAAAAAGCAATGGGGCCCTACGTTTGTGATTTTCATTCGATTTTTTACTTTACAAAGCCTAGTGACATAATAAGATACACTCAACACATCATGCAGTAGATTTAGCATGGATTGAGTGAATTTTCTTGCTAAGTGCCAATGTGAGCACAAAAACAAGAGAGGACTCAAGATCAAATGTAATAACTGCCCATAATCAATGACGCAATCCATTATCTTAAAACCTATTTTAAAAATTACATCTAAATATATTATCTGATTATAAACTAGACTGTGTTTCGTCATTTTGCGCGAAGCGTGTAATTACGATTGGAAACCGTTTTGCTTCACGAAGAAAGAATACTAATACTTCTAATACTACAAAATAGCTGCTCAGCCATATTGTTTGTTCGAGTCACGTGGAAAGCAGCTTGCTACAATATATATATTTCAAAGCGCGTGGTAAGAATATTTTAGAATACCATAATCTTTAAATGATAGAGATCCGAGAAAGGAAGAAAGCCAAAATCCTTCAGATTCAACAGACGATGAAAACCAAAATTATAAGCGAAATTAAAGTGCATAATCTTTGCTGGCTTTGCCTTGACGTTGAAGAAGTTGATAAAAGACCAATTGGACGCTCGAAGTCCGCACCAGAAGTCATCGTGGATGCTTATAGACTCAGAATTAAACAAGAAACTGGCAGAAAAATGTAAAGGCTGGAACAAATTGGCGGCTTCTTCTATCGGCAGCTAAGACCCACTTCGGTTCACTGAGCCAACGAACTAAGTGCTTTGTTTTCGTGCTAATCTTGGCGACGAGTTGAGCTTTATTCAGACCAGCTGTGGCAACATTTTACATAAGTTCGGAATTCCAAATAGTGATGAAACAAGCTAGACAATATAAGTACCTGGTTTGTTATGGACATTCGGTCAGTTAATAAAAAAAATGAACTCGGTAATACGGTCTCCGAATAGATCACCATTTAAATAAAATATCGCTAATGTATCCAAACCCTTCTTCAAAAGGACGCAAACTGGTGTCCACCGCGGTTTGTCATCCTTTAATTTACAAAAGCGCTTTTGCTTTCGGACTTTGGCATTTGATGGGGGTCCGAGTTTTTATCAAAAGATTCGACCATGTATTTCCGGGAGTATAAAAGTTTCTTGGTACGGGTTCACAAGTACACAAACCTTTTTCTACGCTATGACCGGCGGGTAATCTCCAGCAATTTTAAAAGCTCGTTCTCTAAGATAAGAGCGTGGCCGAGGCTCTATTGTACCAGCATCCGGTTGATCGAGCACCAGCGCGCAGGTGGTCGACAAATGAATTTTCCCAGCTCTAGAAAATTGATTTTCATTCAGTAGGAGAAAATTGGCAGCTTTCCGTCCATTATGTAGGAAGCGACTTTGCACTCAAACCTAGAATCCACTGGCTTGATTAATCAAGGTGTCGAGAAAGCAAACTAAACTCAAGAACCAATTGCTCAAAGAATCAGAGAAATCCTGAAGTAAAACTGAAACGTTAAAACGAGTGGGTTCTAAAAATACACGATACGCCAAAAAGCTTTGGGAGAGACTTGATTAATTTTGTGGTAGTAACTCGTTTGAAACAAAACCAATATTTTCACTTAATTTACTTTCAAAAAAACTCTTTGCTACATTCCTTCCCATTTTTGATATTCAATATTCGGCGGCGGTATTGAATTACCTGCCGAAATAAATTTTATATGGTAGGCTCGATTTGATTAAAAAGTTTCAGTAGATTGCTTTATTTTATTAGGTACTCGACTCTTACTTTGGGCGTTGTCTTTAGCCAAGCTACACAATTCTGATTTTATAATAATAGTAGAATAGACCACCCAAAGTTAACCACGTTCTCACCTGATGTCAGTCCTGGAGCGACGAAACTAGTTTCTATGGCAACAAGCATATTATCCCTTAAGCTGCCTATAAGGGCACGAACCCACAAGTTCGCGTGCCACACACCCCTTCTCTGAATTTATGACGTCATCGTGCTTTTGAATAGGTTTACCATAAAAATAGGCGTTCTGTGGCCAGAAACTTTGGCAATAAAATGCAAATGGATACATTCGTGTCGCTCTTACATTGCGGCTCTAGGTCTAGACGTAAAATTATATGCTCTAGGTAAATGCTGAATTTTAAGTTGTTTTATATTACTTTAAACTTGCTTTATTAATTTTGGGTGTTTTACTTTCGAGCTTTGTTTTGATTGTATTTGAAGATTAATTTCGAGTAAGTAAAATGTCTGCAGGAAAAATACACTTCAAGGTAATAAGTTGTATAAATATTGTCCAAAGACAAGAATCAAACCCGCTACCACGTGCTTTGCAGGCAGACCGCTATTGCGCAACATCGGTCGTCAATGATGATGTCGCAAGCATCGCCTTGCGAATGACAACAATAATGTGTGAATGAATGAATGAATGAATGAAAACTCTTTATTATACTTAAACCTACCACACAAATAAAGAAAATAATATATATACAAACTACAAACTAAGACTAAGTATAAAGGGCGGCCTTATCGCTAAAAGCGATCTCTTCCAGGCAACCTTTGGATGGACTTTGTGTGTATGATGAACAAATGAACTGTGGGATGTGGATATTATTATGGAGGCCTATGACCAACTGTAAACGTCATTCGTCTTAGCTGATGACGATGATGAGCTATTTTATTCTTTGTTATTAATTCTTAGATGCATTATACAAATATAGTTTTATCTTAAGAAAATAATGACAAACTGGGCCAATAAAAACAGAAGTTTTTACTCAAATAGATTATGTAGTGCAGTTATATAAGTAGAGGAGATGGGAATAAATTGTCCTGTTCTTCACCACTGGCTGAATCTAGATAATAATAATAATAATAATAATAATTCCGGACAGTCCACACAGCATCATCTAGCCCCAAGTTAAGCAGAGCTTGTGTTATGGGTACTAGATGACTGATATACTTAATACAATATACTACATAGATAGATATTTTTTATTATACATATTAAACACCCAGACCAACGAAACAAATTTCTGATAGAACTTAGATTTAGATACCTTACCCTTAATTTAGTATTCTTGATACTTTTATTTTTTCTATGGACCATTTTTGTCTGTTAATATAGTTATTTTGATTCGATTAAAACATTTGTTCAACAAAAATTCGGCTGCAAGGGATAGCACGACTGGCAAGCGAAGTTTACAATCAATTTCTTTGAGGGATCCTAATTTTTAGGATTCGAACTAGTATTATTTGCGCCCCTCCCAGATCGTTTTGTCAAATGTATTGTCGAACCTTCGCCGCTCGGCCAAAAAAGTCCGTCGCACACTGTTCATAATGTGTTTTTAGTTCATTTCATTATACTCACACAATGAGTTAAGACAAGGAAACACAAAACTCATAAATCGTGCCTATACCATCTATTTCGAAGTATCTACAGGATGTTACAGTTATTATTACTGTAATTAGCATACCGGGGGAGGCACGGCACTTGGATGCCGTATCGGATTTCCATTCCAAAATATTCTACAGGAAAATGGAGCATTTTAAAGGAAATTGATGCATTCGTAGATTATTTAATGGAATTAATAAGAATGCTAATGTTTATACTTAATCATCATCATCATCAAATTTAGACATTAGATTTTAAAATCCTCTAGTATATTTAGCCAAAAGATGATTTAGATATAAAATATTATTTATAAAATATTTAAACTCGGAAAAATCAATATTGATTCTGGATTAAAATTAAATTTTAATATTTTTCAGTCCAAACTTTATACGTCCAAGTATTTGTTACTACTTTGCGAACTTAATGAAATAAAAAAGGAATGTAATTTTTTTTTCATAAAAATATTTTAACACTTCTGTAAACTAGTCAAAAAAACCAATAGCTGGTCAGTTGTGGGTTATTGAGTTACTGCTGTTTATTTACTATCGTTAATTAGGTTTTACTGTGTTAAAGTATCCAACATCAATTATTTATTACATCATACGATAAATTTAATGTTATATAGTAAATATACATATATTTTCCTAATAAAGTATACAAATGATGTTCTTCACGACTCAATACCAATCTCTCAATATCTTCATAACTCTATGAGTTTCCCCAAATACAAAGTGGGTCTTTTACTGAATCTTTGGTAGGATTTATGTCATAACATATTTTATTATGTAAGCTTATTTTATTATATATCAATGGTACTGTAACTTGATAAATAAATAATTTATAACAGTATCTAAGCCAGACTGTCCGATATCTATTACAATTATACAGGGTTCACAAATGGATGGATCTATTCGAAGTGGCATTCTGCTATCAATCATTTTGCGGATAGATCCAACGAAAAAAACCTCCGTATCGTTCAGATTGTTTTCGCAACATGCTGCATGTATCTTATTACGGTATGGGGCATGATTGATTCGGAGAAAAAATATGTCAAGGTGTTTATTGTTTATAATTTGTTAATTTATAATGGTTTTTACTTTTGTTAAAGGTTCTTCACTTCTTTATAGTACCTTAAAAATATTGAAGTGAATAAAATCAAAGATTTCTTCGATACAGGCTTAGCCTAGTGAAGAAATCACCAGACGAACATAATACTAGGTATATAACGCCGTCTGCAAGGCATAAAATGGTTACTCTTCTCATTAAGTACTATAATGTTCTTAAGTGTTAATTATGACTCTCCCTAGTATAAGCACCCTTAGTGGTAAGAACATTTCTGTTTATATCCAAACTAAGTAAACTAAGAATGTGCAACTTATGTAATTATTTACTTTGTCTTGCTGTAATAAATACATTTTTCATTTTTCAAGTGGTTGCTTTATTTTCTTTATTTATGCACTTTATTACATGTCCCTAGTTTTAATATTTAGACGACCGATGTGGCGCAGGAGGTCGCGGGTTCGGAACAAATTTGTGAACGATCCACATAAATTTGTTCCGTTGGTCTGGATGTTTTCTGTCTATCTATACTTATAATAAAACTGTAACAGGTCCAATTCTGTACATTGAAGATTTTTGAATTTTTTTTTCTATTATCGATACTCAAGCCAAAACTGTATTTTTTTTCATTCATGTCTGTCTGTCTATCTGTTTCGTAAACGCACATCACGCCGAAACTACTTGATGTATTGAAATGAAACTCGGCACGATTATTGGTCAATTGTATATACTAATTGTAATTTTTTCTATTCCTTGATTGTAATTTTCCTTGTCAATAAAGTTATATGGTTGAATGTTGTAAACTTGTAGGCAATGACGCAACGCTTAATCTACTTTATGCTACCTCACTCATGTGACTTTTTATAAGTTGTATTGTTACATATTCAAAGTCTAAATAAATTAATAATTATTAAAAATATTGTTTGCTGCCGGTGGCAAAATAGGTTAATGATAGTTAAATTATGATTTAAATCGGATTTGAAGTCCATGAAAAAGTTTCAAGACTTTTTATTCTAATAATTAAATCGTTCTACGGATTCAAATATACCTCAAACACTTACGACTTTTACTAAACTGGAACCCGCTACCTCTCAGAATGGGAATGCACATGTTGTATATTTTAACCTAAAAATGCTATTTATTTGATTCCAACTTTAAAGAACAGAAAACAAAAAATATTGTAGCATACACCTTATTGCTACGAATTGTGCTACGGAGCTACGAATGCGGAACATCGTAGCAAGTGCTACGGAAATCATACATAGCTGTATAATATGAAGTAGAGAATTCTGTATGAACGTAATTCTTTAAATATTTTTTTTTAATAGAAAGGAGGTTTTCGTTTTCAATGACGAAGGGGCTTACAATTTTAATATGGAGACAGATTACGTCATGTTGTCTCGGTATCGGGACGGATTGCAACTCAATGGATTAGCACATGTAATACATACTGAATAGATAAGATGGACCTTATTTGTGTACTTGGTAAATAACCAATAATAAATGATTGATTGATTGGTTAATAATTGATATGGATTGATTGGTCATTTTATTGGATTTTTTAATTTGATTGGAAATTAGATATATTTTTTTGTAATTGGTTATTTTATTGGTTAAAAATTGATATTGATTGATTGATTGGTTAAAAATTGATTGATTGGTTGATTAAAACTTGCCTTATTATCGAGTAGTGAATAAGAGTTCTGGTTTTCGTTTAACAAAATGACAATTTGAGAAACAACATGTTTTTCTTCGTAATATTTCTTGTAGCTTCTAGGATCATGCTTACTTTCAAGAAAACCCTCTCGCCTCTAGCCTTTTTCCAATAATTTCCAGTAAGATCAATTAGGCTTTAAATGTCAATTCTTCATTAATTTGTTTCTTTAATTGTTTTCTTCTTTGTTAATACAGTACTCATTTTAGAAGATCTTATAACAAAAAGAAGTAAATTTGAAACAGTAAAATCTGGTCGCTTAAATTGCGAACATTTGCAAGATTACATACAAATTAGTAGTAAGTTAATTCAAATATGACAATCTGCATGAATTCGGGAAGTATCTTCAACCTGTTGAAAACTGTTGTCGCTATACAACCATTTTCTCCATTAGCCTCAGGAATATTCCAAAAACATCCTGTATTTTTATAAATAAAGGTTAAAGCATGTTATTCAACTATATCAGCTTATAGAATTCAACGTAATTATATTATTGAAACAGTAATTAATATGTAAATGTAACAGTAATTAATATGAAAATGTATTAAAAATGATAGCGATAGCAAAATAAATCATGCAAAAAGCAAGAAAATCATTAAAAAAGAAACAATTTCGACGCTGACACAAAAACAGCGGAAAAGGTTCGAATTCATTTTCAAAAAAGTACGAGAAAAGAACAAAAGCTTAAATCAATTTCAAAAAAAATATGATTCTAAAAATGATATGTACACGGTGTTCATTATTTTTTTACCTTTATTCGACTTCATCCGTCCCTCTGTTGTTGGCAATCGAATTCTATTTCGGCAGTGTTTTGTTTTATCCAAAAAAATCCTTTCATAAAGTAGAGCTGGAAATAGATTCAAGCCGATTTTACTGTAATCTGACAGTCTATTGTTTATTCATTCTAAGCTCAACAGTATTCAAGCCAAAATAGACCTGAATCTCTGAAAGCTAAGGGTGCAAGTTGCAAGGCACTTGAACTATGCCCTTGTACATTATATTTTGGAAACAGAATAAGATATTAGGACAGCAAAGACCATTTTGCTTTCGAAGGGAATTGCAGGATCGATAACCCTCTCGGAGAACTAAGTCTTTCTTATCATTTGGTGATGCGTAAGTTAAAAAAATAGAAAAATGTTGATGATGATTCTTTATTGATAAAATATAACAACATAATTAACGATAAAATAAACATTATAATTATTAAGCCACAAGTTGAGCAGAACTTGGTTATGGATAACTGATATAACTTGACATTCAACTTAAAAAAATCCTATTAATTCTTTAAAATTGCATTTTTTCTATTATGTGAACAAAAAATAGAAGAACAATTAGAATCAGAATAAAATATCTGCTGATCTTTCCTAGTATTGTTTCGAGGTAGGAATCAAACCCGCAAAATCATGCGTTGCATACGGCGCGTCATCGGCTGCCACGAAGCAGAGATCGTCAAAGGTGATTATTTTCGCAGAATATCATTTTAGATATTATGTTTATATCATAACAGTTTTTACACATGGTTACACACATTCATACAAACAAACTTTTATTTAAATAAAACAAGAGTCTATTGCGATATCCACAGGAGAATAATACCGTTCCCGCTTTTATTTATTATTGGGTACTTACAAATATTTTCTTTTATGAATTTTTTTTGTACAAATTCTTTTCCTCAACATAAAAACTGAAAACATGAAGTAATTAAGCTGAAAGGAGCTCCATGATTTGAGACGTATTCTTCCACAATTCAGATCAATAAGCCACCTGCTGAGCTCGAAAAATGCTTTTGCTTAGTCGGTACACTCACCATAAAAAGACAATTTACTTAAAGAAAGTATTTAGGAATTGTGATTTTTTTCGGAAGGTTGCAGGGTCATGTGATAATTTTTTGGTGGACCCAATATCTCAAATATTACAGTTTTCGAGACGTCATTTTTTAAAAGTATTCCGAAAAAATATTGCCTTTCAATTTATAATTAATCCGTTCAGTTTGTGAATGTACAATGTAACATCAAAAGAACCTTTTTTTTGGCATTTACGCAAATTTTTAATTTATAAAAAAATTAAGTTTATCTCTATATGATGTAGATATGAAAAAATATTTGCACTGTGTTTTCCGAAATACTTTTAATCTGATTTAATTTTATAAGAAAACCTGCACTAAATGTACTAAGTATATAAAACTAAACAAAAATGAAAAATGTTAACCTAGTGCAGTAATAAAATTTCAAAATATGCTTGATACTGCGCGTGAGTAAACGAATTCAGATAAGCAAAGTATGTTCTTTGCAAAAAAAGTCAACTATATCAAACCTAAGAAAATAATAAAAGGTATAATTTATTTATAGAATAATTAGAAATAATTCTTATAAAAAATTAAACACATGAGTGCATAAAGCTTATAATACAGTCATGTAATATTTTTTTAAGGTTAATCCTAATTGATTGTGGTTCCTATTAGATTTACTCATGAAATAAAATCGACATGTAAATAAACAAAATTTTGTAAATTATTTAATTATCATACAGCTTTAAGAAACTCGTGCCTTCTTGGCGGACCGGCATAATTTCAGACTTTTTTAAAATACTAAATGTAAGTGTGTAAAAGATAGCATTTTGCAAGCGATTGTACCCACGTTTCATCTCTGCGGGTAGGTAATTAAGTGAGAGACTTCAAAAGACCCCTCTGAGAATATAACAAGGAATATGAAAAACAGGTAGGACCCACCCAAAGTTAATTAACAACATATTTTTCAATAATTAAAATTTTTAATAAGTCGTATTCTTACATAAAATTGGTTGAAGCCAAGTGGCATCAAGTTTGATGCTTTTATAAATAATACGTCAGCGTCCATACGTGTATGTATAGAGGTATAGATATAATCTATAGCTATCACAACACGTGCTGAGTCGGACGCGTTTTTGTAGCTTTTTAATTAGTAAATAAGTAGGTATTTAGTTAATATTGGTGTAGGTATATTTTTTTTAAATTATTACATATTTTTCTTTTAATCTACTACGTTTTTGAAAGTCAAACGCTATAATTTTGAAACTCCTATTCCCAAGTAAAAATTATACGCAGATTTTAATTTCCCAACTTCGCATTAAAATGTAAAATTTTCAGTTTGTACCACAACAGCGGTACTCATAATGCAATTTTTGGCGAAGTGCAAAATTTTCTGAAGTTACATTTAACTTTCATAAGACACGTTTTTTGACCCAGCAGCGTTTTAAGGTTTAGTCTGAATACCGTTTTAGTTATACTATAGTTTTAATTTATTTATATTCCTTGATCTTAATTTTTATTGTTGATAAGGACTTTATACCGTAGGTGATGACTTATTTATCAAATAAGAAAGCAAAGCTAGGGACTATTTACGCAAAATAGTATCGATAAAAAAAATCTAATTCGTTTTGAATTTGATATATAGGAGGTCCACATGCATCCTTAATAAAAACATTACAATGTTAAGCTGTACACAAGTACTTTACCTGTAGAATGACTAAGTTAGCCTATTAAAATGCCTGAATCAAAAAATACATCATTGATGATTTAACTATTATAGTTCTATATCTTACTTCTTACTGTTATAACAAATGGGAAAGTCTTTTTAAATGTTTGTTATAAGTAATCTCCGTAACTAAGTACTTAAGTTATTTAAATGATATTGTTACGTAGATAGTTTAGGACCTAGAATATCACATAGGCTAATACAATTTGGATTTTTTTACCTTTGAGGGGTTAAATAGGGTGGTAAAGTTTGTATGGAAAATGATTATACCTTGGTTTGATTCGCTCAAAATATAAATCAGTAGAAATAAACTGCAAAGTAAATAATTAAACACGTATTTTTATTTTGACGAAACTAACCCTAGGAGACGTGCAGTAAATTTTTGCAATTTGACAAATAAATTTCCATGCGGACAAAGTCGCGGGGCGCAACTAGTAATAATATAAATTTATAATTTGACTAAAGCGTACTTTTTCCCTTCTGCTGAAGACATACCGATAAAAGTTAAGCAAAACAATTAGTTTGCCAACGTCAAACACCGGAACAAGCAATCCCAGCAAGTTACTTCTGAGTTTCTGATGGTCTTGCTAAGGTTACCTCGAAAAAGGTCCGAAACCGACCCATCTAAGTGTAATTAAGGTCCCAGTGCGTCAACTTTACTGTGATGTGGGTTCAAAAGCAACGAAAACCAACGCACGTAACTCTAATACACTCAAGAACAAGGGAAAGGTAATTAGAGTTATGACTCATAACTTTAAGTTCAAACAGGGAATTCATATGAAGAGTAAAAAATGTTTTTGAGCTTGAACTTTACTTTCAAACTACTTATGCATCACACCAGATAAAACGCTTTTCAAATAGCCCATAGCTATAAACGTTTGTTTTGAAAATAAAATTAATTCTTGATGTTTCCACTAATTATCTCAACAAACAAGTGAAATCCTTTTATGTTTCTGACAGCAGTCAAAAACTTACATAGCAGAGTACAACGATCCTCGTACAACAAAGTTAGATTAACTCTGCCGTTTGTTAGGAAAAAGGCAAAAGGCTGCCGAGTTGATCCTTTCACAAAAACAAACTCACCGTCTTTGACTATAAAAAACTTGTGAATCGAAGCTTCTGCTATCACAAATAGTAAAACGTCAATTGAACTCGAATCTCACAAGAATTACCTTAGAAATTGGAGAAAATTCGCTCCGATGTTGGGGTAAGTTAACCTGATTTGAAAACGTCGGTGGTCGCGACGCGCCGTTGCCACATGTCGTATCGTACAACACGCTAAACGATTACCTATTGGCTCAAATAGAAAAGTCCCTGCATCAACCGACAATCTGAGATCATTCAATAAATTCTCCTACCCTCCATAATTCTGTTTATTAGATCGTTTCCCGGCAAACGTTATTTATATCTAATCGAGAATTTTCTTCGGTGTTTTTATTTACAAGTCTTCACTTTATTTGCGCTTGATTGAACTTGTTCACATTATATTAGAAACAACTGACTGAGCAAACAGATCGTCTTAGAGTGACAAAAATGGTTAATAATATAGACTAAACAATGAGCCTACCCGGGCCCTTATAGAGTTAGATTTGTTTTTAAATCTTTTTCCCTTTTTTGTATTAACCACAATAAAAATATGCGCCGATGAATTCTTGCTCAAAGTAATTGAAGCACGATTATTTTTCAGTTTTCTTTTTAATTGGCAAACATGTGAAGAGAAAACATATATTCATATTACAAAATAAAAATTTACTATTCAAATCTGCGCTTGAATGTATTCAGCTGACTAATTCCGCTTGGGAGAACACGCAGATAATTTTGAATGGAAGTGGAAGTGTGATCCAGATAGCATGTTCAGCGAGCACCAACACACTGTGAATGCATGGCGGTACATACAAACGGAAGGCTTTCCCCATTTTCCTTGGGGCTCCCCATTTTTGTCGGGCATTCGGGCATTCACATGGGACCAGAGTGGAACACGATTTTTAACTTAACTCACAGGTCAGCTCTAATGCATAGCGCTCCGGTGGATCGTTCCTGCTCATAAATTTTGCTGCACTCAAATTCATTAATTAGGGCTGAGTGCACGTTTGCAAGGTCTGTTTAAAATCAAGACATGAATATAACTTTATTTGTAAAGCATTTTGACGAAGGATTTTGTATTCTTGTTGCAATAGAATTGTTTTCTACTTTAGAACCATCCCTTTTTAAGTCGTGTAACGAGTAATTGGAATAGCTTTAGAATATTCGTTAAAATTAAAGCGCTTTTAACTAAAGTAAAAATTTAAAAAAGCTACATCGAGATCAGTCTGTAGAATTCTTTTCAGAAAAAAGTAAACTCCTGCGGTCGAGTCAAGATAGACATTTCTGGAGAGTACTGGTAGTTTTTCAAACAAATTGCAGCAAGGAACATAGTGTTTTCTACCGAAGAGCAAAATTAAGATCGTTTGTAGGCTGAAAACAATTTCATGTGTTCATTTGAAATATTTCTTCTTTTTTGTCGCAAGCTTTACGCTCCGTTCGACACTTTATAAATTTCGGGAAGTTAGAAGGAGGGAAACAATAATGTGGCAATTGTGCACAAACTGCGCTTATTTGGGAAGCCAAAGCGTGGAATTTATACTGGTTGAATTCAGTGAGCAGCTTAATATGCAGGCATGCGTCACTGTGACATGATGCGACACCAACACCGCCGACCGAGCTCATGTTAGAGCTGCTGGCTCAATCAACCCACGAGTTTATTGGGAAAATAGCTTTAGCCACTCTCCTTGACGTAGCTTGAAATTGAAACGCTAAAGCTGAGCTTAAAGTCAGGTGGCATCGAGGAGAGTTGCAACCAAAAGCGCCTTGAATTGAAAAGATAATGAAAGTTCAAAGTGAAAATAATGGATGGACGAAGATACTTCAAATAGTTTTTTCGATACTGCTGAATTACTCAAAGCTCTTGGACCGTGGCGGAGAAGTTAAGTTAATAAATGAATGGAAAAAAACCCAAGCTAACAGTGGTTCCATCAACGGAATATAATTTAGTCCTTGTAGCCTCAACAGCAGACTTGCAAGCACTGCGGTACTTACCTCTCCTAAACAAAGGGTTTTGCCATAAACACCTTAACAGGAGGATTGATAAATTGCAGTAAATGTGTTAAAATACACAAACGTCCATCAAGGAGCCGAGTTCGAAGGGTGTACTATGACGCCGAGTTGCATCAGCATGGCAGTGGGCAATTTAAAATAGTCATACTAAAAGATAAAAATTATAACCGAAACATTATGTATCGATAAGATTAACTGATTGCTGTAAATAAGTTTTCAATTATACGCAAGGGCTCTTCTTTTTCGATATTATGAGTATACGAATTAGTAAAAAGGTTGTTACTTATTGGTACTTTCAAATATAGTTTTGAAGTGACGTAGCCATTCTGCATGTCCTGTTCAGCGATGTCACCACACACGCTCTTGATTGTGGACAGTGAGCGCCTATAATAAGTGTTGCGAGATAAGAGTGTTCCTGTATTTAATTGTCCGGCCAAACTTTGGTCTAAACTACGTTTTAGCAGTCACGGTTATCGCTTTGATAAATTTAGCTCCATTTGCCCTGTTTGCGTTAGTTGAAGTCTAACTTTGTGCCTGGATAAGAGGTAAGTAAATTACGTGTGCGCATCCTTTTTTAAAGACTTGTTTTAATACTGTTTTGCTTCACTGAGTTTTCTACTTTGTGGATAATCCTAGAGATAAAAAGAAACCTTAATAAGTAGATACATAAGACATCTTATCTTAAGTTTGTGTTATGGGATAACTGATATTCTTCATAAAATATAATAAATATATAAAAATCCCTGCTCAATATTGGTTCAAATATGAAAAGACGGTGAACATCATGGATCGGATTGCCCATAAATTTAGTAGGATGGAGCTCATGCTTTATGTAGAGCCATTATAATTTTAAGCATTCATATTCGCGACAGTTGACAACATTAATTACATCATTTAACAGAGACAAATACCTTGGGCCATGTGAAATGATCCGCTTCGAGGAGACAATAGGGCAGAGCAAGGCCTCCATCAATATGACGGGCTTGCGAGGCGCGCGTGCCAAAAACCCTTTAGTCGAATTCATTAATTTACTTAATGAGCTAAACGCATAATGAAGCTTTGTTTCAGCTACTAAGCTGCGGCAAGCCATCCTATTGTGACGAAGAAAATTGCACGCTCTAGTACGTTAAGCTAGTTCTTTATAGAACAAGATAAAATAACACGCTTATACAAGGTTTAAGTGAATTTAAATTATCTCATGCATTATAATGTAGGAAACTATTTCAAGTTGCTTGTTCGTGACCACCGCTGCTAAATAAAATTCCGAAGTTTCTGTTTAAATAGTTGAACGGTGAAGCAACACAATCAACTTTTGAATGTTAAATGCATCGTGAAAGTGAACAAATGATTTCTTTTGCCGTTTGGTTCGCGTCTTATTGAATTATTGTAAGTTGGGACGTGACTTTGCACCCCTTGAGCGGGCCATCGAGTTCTCGGTGTTTGCTCGATTTTCGTACGTGTGTGGCGAACTTTAATCGATTCTTGAATGATTCTTGTCGCTCCGAGGCCGCGCCCGTGCGTGTTCTTCGTCTTACGTTTGTTCTATCAATTATCCGCGCCTTCCAGCCTCGCAAAAACTCCCCCAACCGCCTAAAAACCATTCCCGTTCGTGACGCAAAACATCTGTAGAATTCCACTCGAAATATAAACAGAAAAATGAATTATCTTATGAATTTAATCTTCAGTGTCCTCATTCTTGAGACACAATAAGTAAAAGGGTTCCTTTCAGGCACCTTGGTTCTAAAAAATTGAGGTAATGGAACGTGAATAACAATTCGGCCCTCGGGGGGCAGGATGGGGGGAGGCGGGGGATAGATTGATGGTATCCGTTTGTAGCATCTGTCGTTTAAGTGAACATCGATTATAGTACACCTTGGCATTCTTTGTTTGGTAAGCAACGTTTGGCTCGAGTCATCAGTCACGGTGTGCTCGGGGATTAATTTCGCAATATAAACAAATGACATGCTGATATTCCCCTCACAAGGGGCCGGCGGCGTCTCTCTCAATGAAAAAGTACTCCAGTTCCTATCGGGAGATGCGAGCTTTTATCATTTTGTAAGAGGTTTTGTGAATAATTTGATAAATGAAGAATGACTTTGACGATTGATGTTGTATGCGACTGTATTTCAAAGGAATTGTTCGAAAGGAAAAAGGTTTTCTGAAGAATTTCTACTTTTAAATAACGCGTTTCTCAAATTTCTTACCAGTATTCTCGGTTTTCAGAAAAATGCTTCCTTAACCGTAGTTAACTCAGCAGATAGATACCTTTGTGTAACCTACAATGTTACCAAACATTTTTATGACTCATATGTCAGACATAGGTACCTTTTTTATTTGCCTAATGTTGCTTTCGTATCACTGCGGCTATGAAATATGAAACAGTTACTTTAAACCATGATTGTTTACAAATATTTAAGCAAGTAAATAGATAATTTTATTAACATATGTACCATCATTTCACTTCATCCTTAATCTACTTTTAAAAGCCACGTCGTCGTGTGACGTTCTGTATGTATCTCTGATCAAAGGAACTCCAGGTAGCATTTTCTGAGAAACATATTCCTGAAAACAATAAATACTAGTGATCTCTCAAAAAAATTCTTTGAAAAAACATGCCCTTGAAGTAATAAACGACTCTAGGAAAGTTTTAGCCCCATCTTCCTAAGAAATCTAAAAAACAATATTTCGTTGCATAAGTCAGCCTAACCACATCTCTGAGTCTTAAGTAAAGTAGATTGCACCTGCATTGCTTGTATCCATCTTGTATCCACACAGATGCAAATAGAACCGCGCAGTCATATCCGGGAAAGCATTTGGCGTCGAGTAGACCGCACACTGTGTGAAGCCGTCTGCCCGCGCAACATGGAAGATTTACTGTTCCCCCAGAATTAATTCATTCAAGTACTTTAGATTATTAAAAATTCTTGCTTCCGCTTATTTGATACTTGCCTTTCGACGAGATTACACGAAGGATAAGGGTTTGATAGAAATGTTAAAGATGCGATTTGACGGTAATAACATGGCGGTTTGTTAGGCAAAAAAGGATGGGAGTTGTAAAACAATTCGGATATTCCAAACACAATCCAGAGTATCGACAAATAATAATTATTATTAATGCCAATATCAAGCACGTAGCATTTAATAAAGGCTTTTAAAAACTCGATTTTCTGCAGCAAAATGTTTACTTTTACCGACCAAATGAAAAATACATAAAATTCATTAATAAACGTAATCTTGTTGTTTGCCGTTCATCAGCTTAAAAACAAAGCACGACCAACACGCTCCACAAACAAATTCAAAACCACGATTGCGTACAGTTGCGTTGACAGGGGTCGACTTTTTTTACAAGCTACCGTCGTCGTTGACGCAAACACCTTTTCTAGTTATCTGTAGCTAGAGCACACATATACTGCATACGGTACGTTTTGTGTTTACATGTACCTTTATCAACAAAAGTTGCTGAAAAAGCCAAAAGCCTTGATATGTTGAAAGGTAAAGAACTGAGTTTTAATAATTTATAAAAATATATTGGAGACATATATAATCGATTATTATAACCTTCACCTGCAAAACCACTCAAGTCAAAATCACTCAGCTCTTTGAGGAGTCAAATATGACCAAACCTAAGCTCTTCTGTTTTAAAAAAATGCCATCAAAGCATTACACTGAAGACTGATATAAATTAACTCGGATGAAACTAAACTGCTTTTAATTTAAACAGTAAATAAATAACTTTTTAAATGAGAATTTTTATATATCTACATGTTTTAATTAAATAGAATAGAAGATAATTTATTTATAACAACAACAGATACAACATACTTTTAAATAGTAATATATATATATAATATAATAATAAATGCGTGTATCCGTGCAGCAAATAATGACAGTCTTGCTTATAGCCGGTTAATTGACTAGCTTTAAACTAACTGACAAAACGTGATGTCACTAACTAACGACCTTAATGCGCTAACGGGAGAAAAAGTGGCGCCACCACTTATATTATCATATAATTCCGTTAAACAAAGGAATTATATGACAAAAGATTTCCAAAATTCGCACGTATAGTTTGTTCAACAAATTTTTTTAATGCATCTGTAATAGTTTCATTTTATCTATTTTAGGAAGAGATATGAAAAGTGAATTTGGTGGCCACCAAAGACAACTTCAAAGGAACAGCGATATCCTTAAGTATAATTAGTCTATCAAACTTTGTAAACCTTTCTTTTATGAAAAAAATGTATTATTATTTATCTAAAAAGACTTGGAAGAACCTTCAAGTACCTACTGATATAAGTTTCAATACAAATAGTTATTAGTAGTTTTTTCTTTTTTTTCTGTGATAAAAAAAAGGAAATAAAAACTCTGTCTATTTAGTATCCATTGTAAACGTCCTGCATAGCATGGGTTAGAAGAGCTGTGTAAAATTTGCAGGGTAAAAAAGTTGTTCTTCCTCATATTACAATCACAGTCTTTACAAAATCAATCGATTTGTAGTTTTGTTATTTTATTCCGACACAAATAATGTTGAATATATAAGCGAATGTATTTGCGTTCCTCTGTATAATCCTACAAAAGAATTGTCCCCGTACCTGTTCTGTGCATCTAAAGCAATAATACCAACAAAGCCTTGGGGACGAAAATAGGCTTTATGAGATTATAAGGGACACACGAAACGTGGAGTTAACCCTTGATATGATATTGCAGGAATTGTCGTCTGGCGAGTAAGTTTTGCCAGCTTGAGGATTTCATCGCATTATGCCTAGAGCCGTGTGTTGAAGATTTGGTTGCAAAAATGTTTGTACATTTAAAATTTTATATTATATTGAGATTTGACACAATTTATTAGCTTTCACATCACATCAACAGCCTCTATAAGCTAGTGTAGGATTCAAAGAACTAGTATTTATTCCACAAATATTAAAAGCAGTGAAAATATAAAAGAACTTGAAATTTGTTTTTAGTCTATTCAAAACAACCAAATTATATTTAAAGGCAACTCAATCAGGCCAACCACACTACAGCCAAAACAGAATAATTATATAGAACAAGTATAGTACCGTAACAGTAGTCAAAGTCAATCAACATTTGATTGCTCAGATGAGTCAATGAATATGGAACAGTCAAACGTTTATGCACCGGTATGCTGTTATAATGTACAGATCATCCGATCCTGCTGATATGAAGCCGGTTTATCCACCAATGCAGATTTAGTATATGACTTAGCAAATGGCAGCCTAGTAAACTACTAAAATAACTGATCATTATCCAAAAGCCGTCTATGTATTAATAAAATTGTCGACACATCGCCGTGTGAATAAAGATAATTTATTGCATAGTTTTTTATTTTAAAATTTGTTTGCCATACAAAACGGGTAGTTTGGTTCTTATTCACCTGGAAGGGTTTTTTGAAAAATATTCTTTTCGGAGTTAGAGGGAAAACAAGATCATCTTCATAATCATTTAAATATAAATACATTCACTGTCATGTTGCAACCAAATTAATTCATTTTCTTTAATTTGTCCATCAACATCCGTCCGAGAATCACAGGTTCTATGGACTGGCCGATGATAGAACAAAGAGACCGGATACAAAATCAAGAAGTTATGATTACTGTTGACTATAATTTCATCGTATCACAACGAAGGCTCGCAAGTATGAAATAGAATTAGGCCTGGAAATGCAGCGATCTGCGACATACTTAAATAATTGGTTAAAAAACTAACAAATATTTATGATAGAACCGACGGATCATTTATCATTTATTTGAATATAATAAAAAAAACTATAATTAATATTCCACTTAAACCTAACTCCAAAAAATAGAGTGAATCAGATTAAGCTATAAATTTTGCTATGCGAGTAATATTCATATTAATTTAGTAATTATGATAGTGATTTTGTATTGATTGGTTTTTCTATAACTTTTATGCAACTTTCAGTAAAGAGAGTCAGTATTGTCTTCAGTAGTTAATTACTTAGAAAGAACCGCTGAGACAAAACACCGTGCCTTGGGATACAAGCTGAATCTGAAATCTTAATTTAAGTTAGACCAATTTTGGGTGGATAACCTACAATTTCATTTACTTTAAATGAGGCTAAGTAACTTCAATGTTGAATGCGCTCAAAAATTATGAGCTCTGCAATGATTCTACCCTATAAAATTTAAGTTAATTTGAAAGTCAAGAGTTTTATTTATGAATCTGTTTAGTCGTCGTATACGTCGACCGACATGTTGGGCGAAATATCATTATCAATTATTACCATTGACGTTTGTAATGACAGATTTAACTATCAGTCTGTGCATCTACACTTATTTCATCAGAACATTTCACAACATGTGAGACTAGAAAAGTTTTGAATGAGCAAAAAAACCAAACAAACAAAGGCATTTTATACCGACTCATTTCAACAAATCTTTGTAGTATTGTGTTCTAGGCAAGAATGTGGTATTGACATAATCATAATTATAACTAAAAATTAAAAAACTTAAAGAAGTTTCTTTTTTGATACAATTGGACAGTTAGAAATGCAAAATGCTTTTATTGATGCTTAATCTGCAATTCCTAGAGAGAAACTAAAATATTTCCAACTCAAGTAGCACTCCAATTAAAAGTCAAATGGAATTGCAGAGCAATCCTATCAAATAAAATTCAGTCAGTTGAATACAGTCTAATGAGAACAGCTTGTTCTATATTAGTATTTTTTAAACTAAATAACCGTAGCCCCAATTAACCTTTAAGAGCACCCTTGCTAGGAATTAGCGTCAAGAACGGTCTACATCAGAGATTGAAATGCCGTAACACTACTGGGGCCGAATTCCACTAAATAAAACGCTTCTCCATTTCAATACTATCGTCTGTTAAACTCTATTTTGGTAGCACAAACTTTTTGAGGTTCATTCGTAGCTGTGACGATTACGTTTATAACAATCAATTCGACATTCTAATTATGAAAGTATCATCAAGCGCAAAAAATAGTAAAATACCAAATGCAAAAACGTCATTTTAGCCATCCTGTTTGTATGGCGCTATTGAGACCTCTGTTTTGAAGTTAGTGAAATTTGGCCCCTGGTCTGTGACTCGGCGTGTAGCGTACATAAGGTTATTGTGCTTGTAGTTTTAACAGCAACTACACCATTATCAAACTTACGGTATATACGGTGGATACCTACTTGTAACGTCTTTAAGACACAACTACTGAACGGATAGGCCGATATATCTACTTTACAACAAATAAGTCAATTAGGTCTACCTGGATTATAATTTAGGGTACTTTTAAACTCGCTATGGAGAAACAATGCATTGACAATTAACAAAAAAACTCAAACCATCAATAAATAATAATTATCACGTGATAATAATAATGTGGCCAACGTGTGTGATGATGTTTCATCGTAAAGTACTAGTATATCGTATTGCCAATCGACGACAAAGCTAGTTTGATGATTACTTTGAGATGGGAGATTCGGTTTTAGCTAACTTTGTTCGGTTGCATCGAGCTAGAACGTGTTCAAACAAGTTAGTAAACCTCGGATATGTAAATTTACCCGTGGTTATAATGTCGGCTGCAGGCATCAATAAGATTTAAACCATATTACTAAATGGTATGATTGATTTTACTGAGAGCGTTATAATAATATTGACGTTAGGATAATATTATTTTAAAATAGCCCTTTGGTTTGGTTGAGTTTACATAACTGGTAACAAAGAACGGTTGGCAGTTGACCTTTATACCTACCAATTAGTGAACCCACTAATTTGATTTTTTTTCTAATGATTGAAATGTGTTCAATTGTTATTCGTGCGAAAATTGTTCATTTTCCCTTTTTTATATAAACGATCCAGCTGCATAATTCTGAGCTATGCTTTAGCGCATTTGTGTAAGGTAGGTAAGTAGGTATAACTACCGTTTTATTGGCTATTACGAAACACCTATTCCACCAACGCGTTAAAATATGCGTTAATGCGTTAATGCGTTAATTTTGACAGGTCTGAGCTCGGCCGGGCCTTTGTATTTACTTACTATTCGCTTTTGTACCATAAATGTGGACGTACCTATACCTATCAATAGCGTGTTATTTCTAGGTTTTTGTTTCCTAACTGTATAGCTAAGGTTTGGTAGAGTGTATTTAGGTACCTACTAGTTTATGTATGAATTTGCAAGCGTGACTTTTGTGACAAAAATAAGATTTCAATCCCAAGGGAAGTTGTTCAGGGATCAAAAAACACTGTGTTTTATTTTAATACCAGAACAACGTTTCTAATCTCACATGTAAATTAATTTTACCAATGAATTGTTACTCTGTATCTCTTTGCAAAATTAAAGACTGATCTGTTTAAAATTGAAAAATTACCAATCATTAAGGTAAGCCTAAAAAAAATCAAATTTTTATTTAAACACTGGTATCTGTGTGATAACACCACAGGCAAAACGTTAGGCCATATATGCCACATATATTACAGAATATGCAACTCACCTGAACAGGAATGCATATCCTAGTAATATGTGCATCCACAATATAGTTCAGCGTAAACACACCCAAAACTTCCTTTGAGTTGAGGAGAAAATACTAAAAGCTCTATACATCAACCTCTAAAACACCTAAGTTACGCGCGAAGCTTATGCTATTCTCACGGAGTTTGTACTATAAACCCCCATATTCATAATGGTCTGTTTACTTAAACTTGTTGCTAAGCAGTTTTGTTTTACTCTGAATTATGTTAATAGAAAAAAACAGAGTGAGAAATAATGAAAAAATGCTTTAAGTTAATAGATTATATGTATATGGGGGTAAGACTCACTTCATCTAGCATACAAGATAAGCAGAGGTTGTGTTATGGGCACTAGATTACAGATAATAATAATAATAAATAATAGTAGGTATTCTCTACCTGCTAACCTTTCGCAATTATATTATAAGTGTGATGCGAATGTTTGGATGTTTAGATAAGTATTTGGATACCTATTCGGCTCTTCACGCCAAACCTAATGATTGAATGAATGATCGGTCGGAAACATTTTATACAGGTACCTAGGTTTAGGCTTGGCATAAAACACATACTTAATCCGCTTTTATCCAGGAAATATCGAATTACTGGATATTACTGGATAAAATATCTTTAGTAAGTTATTATTTCTATAGAAAAGTAGAATAGGGTAATAACTGGCTGCTCTATGGGTTTCCATACAAATAACGAGTAAACGCGGGCAGCAGTTATTCATTAATAATATTGTAAGAAATACTTGAGTAACAGCCTTTCAAACGCAATATGTCAAGTTTCTCAAATTATTTATATAGAAATAAGCATGGGCTGTTTGGGTCGGGCACCTGTCACATTTGGGCAATCGAGTCTCCAATATAGAAGATGAGGGTTCTTCTTCTAAAACGAAGGGGTACAAGAGAACCCGAAAGAACCTTTTGATATTGTTGGTCTCAAGTACTTTTTTCAGATAAATGAGGTAAATATTTTCTAAGGTATTTTGATAACAAATACTGGAGTTAAAACCATTTTGTGAATGAATTATTGAACGATGGTAAGTTGCTTTTGACTAGACTTTTCTAGTTTTTGAAACGGGTGCGTGATTAAATGCTTGTAAAGATTATTAGTCTACCTACCTACAAGGTAAATTATATCAAACCCCAAGCACGATATATATAAAACAACACAAAAAAATACTTTAAACTGCTAAGGAGTAGCCAGAAAATAAAACTAGTAAGCTTCTACAGCAACCATTATTTTTAAATCACATCCACGTGATGATGCAAATGGGCATTAAATAAAATGTATGATAAACGCGTGTGTGATAAAAATTTAATAACCATGTTACATATCAGTCCGTAAAATATTTACAA
The DNA here is from genome assembly GCA_944547425.1 of Eupithecia centaureata. Taxonomy (NCBI): domain Eukaryota; kingdom Metazoa; phylum Arthropoda; class Insecta; order Lepidoptera; family Geometridae; genus Eupithecia; species Eupithecia centaureata. Next base: position 12,227,508 of record OX155675.1, read on the forward strand.
AAAACGCAATAACATTGTTTAATTTGCCCCAACAGCACGCGTAGCTCCAATAAGCACCCGCAAGCACGGACGGGCATATAAACTCCGCTATCACAATATTTATCTGTGCCCTTCAAAGGCTTGAGCTTGATCAAATAACAGGGAAATGGCAGTACATCAACATAGACATACATCATAAAGCGAGGATTAATAATCCAGACGAAGTGCGTTCGTTGCACTAAGAGAAATTGCATAGCTACTTACGAGAAGACTTGTAAATATATAACAAGTTAATATTTCCAAGATGGCAGATCCACCTCTTCAAGCTAAGGTAATAAAATTTTAAACTTGTTTCAACGTTCAAAGCTTTTAAAATGCATTTAAAGCATAACAAGTTAGAAGCGAGGTAAGGAAACCTCGGTTGTAAAGTATTAAGTTTAAATGCCTTTCGATTGCGTAATTCTGTTTCCTCGAGACGTCTTCACTAACTCGTCTTACTCATGACAGCGTCTAGTGCATCTCGCTCAGTATTCATATATTCCACCTTCGGTACACATATTACACCTGAGGTTATAGGTTAATTTACAGTTTTGGATCGCTGTCTTGCAAAACCTTTTTGTGTTATTCGAACTTTAAAGGAGAGAGAATTACGCACTGCATCTGATTCGAATCCATGAAAATACGTTCCAAATAAGTCATGGAACTACTTGTATTCTGGTTATGTCCGGTTTCTATCCATCATCGGTGAATTATCAATTCGGAACAGCAGAATGACAGCCTCATGTGAATGGATTAAGACGAATTGAATGCAGTGCGTAACCGCTCGTACAGAGTAAAATAATGAGAAGTTACAGTTGACTTTATCCCAAAACAAATACAATAACGAAAACAGAAAATAATGGGCTAATGATGATGTAACCATTAAACTACGTAACTGCCAAAACCTAGTCGTTATTTTGTTTTGTTACAAAAACAACAGTCGTTAGCGTTAACATTTTGACTTATTAGGCTTGTACACACGCTATATTTGATTCTTATGTGATTTCTTAGCAACCATAGCTTTGTTGACCAAGTACATCTACGCGTGAAACTTACATTATCTAGATTTTGATAATGACATTAGATTTTTGGACACGTCACAAAATTCCAAGTTTACAACTACTTATGAGAAACTAGGATACAAAGTGATGACTTTGGTTTTGGTTCAGTTCAGACTTTTCAACCCATTTACAATCAAATGAAACCAGGCAATGATATTAAATTTTTCAATATTTTTTTTAAGAAAGGTATTTCTTGACGTACTAATTAAGAAAAGGTATATTCTAACACGTAAAGTAAAGAAGCGAACAAGAAACGAAAAGTTTTCCAGTTCGAGTATAACTTAAACCAAGCTTTTTTATGCTTTTTATCTAGATAATCTGATATTTTTTGCCTTTATCAAAGAATAGTTTACACAGTTACTTTGAATTTTATTTACTCAATTGATAAATTTTGCAACTTGGCGTGTCGTTGTAAAAGAGCCCTTTGAAAGGAAAATTAATTAATTAATTAATTTATCATAACAGATATCTTATTAACCTTGTTTAGCCTAGTTATGGACAAAGTTTGTTTTTATTTCTAGTATTTAAATACACGATCCGGCGCGATACGGCTGTGACAGTATTTTAGAATGATCACAAAATGACAGTACGGTGACCGCCGTTCATTTTTCTACTTCGTTTACATCAAGTACGGCTACCGCAGCACATAAATATTTTAATCTATGTTAGACCTTACTGCCTACGCAATAAGGCAGAGAATACGTTGCTGTATTACCGAAAATAAGTTGTATGATGAGTTCTCAATGTGTGTCATGAACACACATAGACAGATCTACTCAAAATGCTAGTACGGCCACAACCGGGTTTTTTCTATGGGATGTCGTAGTTATGTGAAGTTCGTCACGCGAGCAACGGTTAGAGTCGGTGGTTGGCGCGACAACATAAGGAAACAGCCAAAGACACGTCCACACCTGAAGTATCGGAAAAAGACTATTAAAAGGCTATTTACGGTTACGGTCATAGCCGTCTACCGCTTTATTTTCCCTGTTATTGTCAGTACGGTGGTAGCAGTATTTTGATTTTGTATGAAAAAACCTACTGTCTTTTCCTACAATTCTGCCACCTTGTACCGCGCCGGAACGTGTTAACTAGCGACCCGCCTCGGCTTCGCATGGTTTTATTATAAGTATACCTTCCTCTTGAATCACTCTATCGATTAAAAAAAACCGCATCAAAATCCGTTGCGTAGTTTTAAAGATTTAAGCATTCAAAGGGACATAAGGACATAGGGACAGAAAAAGCGACTTTGTTTTATACTATGTAGTGACTAGCGACCAGCCCCAGCTTCGCACTGTTTTATAATACTTATAAACCTTTCTCTTCAATCACTCCATCTATTTAAAAAAAACGCATCAAAATCCGTTGCGTATTTAAAAAGATTTAAGCATTCAAAGGGACATAAGGATATAAGGACATAGGGACAGAAAAAGCGACTTTGTTTTATACTATGTAGGTAGTGAGTAGTGCTATCGCTATTTTAAGAAAACAAATTGATATGCCTACGGGGCGTATAACATGTTTTTATAAATATAATTGACATGTTTGTGTCATTATGTTTAGTCCTTTAAATGTATCACGTTGTGATTATCTCGATAGCTATATTATAGATTGCAGGATCAGTCCTTTTTTCTGTGCTAATGCTGGAAATTTCTACCTATCTGATACTGTATCAGATCATAAAAACAGAGCCTCAGTTTTGCAGTACGCAAGGTTCACCTACGATGCAGGTGGTTGCGGGTTCGATTCTGGCTCGGCATGAATGCATTCTGTAGGCATTAATTCCATATTATATGTTCTGGGTGTTTCTGTGTATATTTGAATATCTTTTTATTACAATATCAGTCATATAGAATTCATAACACAAGCTCTACTTACTTTGGGGCTAGATGCTGTGTGGGTCGTCCAGAACAGGCACTGTACTGACAAATAAGTCTAAATATATTAGTGTCTGCCCATGGTTTCGCACGCGTTGTTTTAATTGAAACGTATCAAGGCTAAAACAATTATAACCCATGAAAACTGATTTAAGGAATGAAAAGTAATCTATGGATTATTTAAACTACAACTATTCAAAAATTTTATCCCGATTCATTCAGTAGTTTTTGCGTGAAAGATTAACAAACTTCCACGTTTATAATATTACTAAGGATAAATGAAAGTAGCGATATTATATTATATGGGTATCTAAATGGGTAGTGTGAAGAAACATTGAAGACCGCAGACCGTAGCAAAATTTGCTATAGATAGTGCGAGCATTTAATGCTCGTACTTTTCGACCGTGTGCTCCAGCCCTTAGCTATAACAATGGACCCAGTTTCTTACTTACCTAATTAGAGGGCACTGAAACTCCGGGTACCCCTAAGGCGGTACACAGTTACCTTAATGGGGCCTACGTACTTGTACACCGTGTTATTTCATAACAGTAACTAAATAAAGGTATATCGTATATAGATGTAGCTGTTGTCTTAATATATTAAAAAAACAAGCGATTATTTGGAGACAATGCCCAGCCCAAACTGCTGAAACGAGAAAGCTGTTATTTTTGAATTAGATACCTTTTAAAACGCCGACAACCGATAAGAAGGTATTTTTGGAAATTTTACTTCTAAGGGGGTGAAAAAGTTCTGAATATTTGTGTAAAACACATAAAAAATATCAGATAAACTGTGATCCACCATGGCACGAGGGGTGTTATTACGAAAACTATATTTGTTTCTTTTAGCAGCTATCAGCGCCTCTACCAGAACGGAACTACTTTAAGAAAAAAATACAGCAATCCAATAGTTTGATACGAACCCTTCTTCTTCGTTGTTTTGTGGCCTATATACCCAGCAGTGAGTGAAGTCGAGCTGCGGATGATGATGATGTATTTGTAAAAAATATCAAATTGCATTAGAAATCAATAGATGGCCTTAGTTGAAACTGTGAACTTGGCGCAATGCAGGGTCATTGACCTAAAATTACAATTTTATATACTTACTAGCTGACCCGCTCGTGATTCCATTCGCGTGAACTTTAGTATACCATTGACCCCATTTTAACAACTTTATAATACAAACATTGTATTTTTATCAAATTTTTAGAAATGGAATGAATACATTAAAAACGAACTGAAATATTGCATTGTGTTTTTAAAGGACCTTTTCCTTTTACATGCAAAATTTCAGCTGCGAAACTCTTGTAGTTTCTGAGATGTCTTGATGAGTCATCCAGTTTTTTTCTACTATAATTAATTAATTTACAAAATAACATTTTTATAAGTACTGCAGGTTTTGTATGATTTATTAGCGATTATTTCATGTTTTAGCAGTACAACTTTGACAGGTGTTAGCAAAAAATCTATTATTGTTTTGACTTGTCCAATACCTACCTACAAGCTACTCGTTGATGATTAAATTGCGAATAATGTTATCAGTGGTACTAAACCGTTTATAGTGTTCTTATATACGAGTAAGTAATTGAAACCATTCAAAGAGCAGCTCTAACGTATATTTTGATTCCAAAACAAGTCATTAAATCTATTCAGTTGTTTTGCGTAAAAAGGGAGTTATAAATGTTATAATTCATACTTGTATCATAACAACTCACGTTCAAGCTTTAAGCTAATATTATAAAAGCTGAACTTACACTGCTTCTGTCTCTAAAAATATATTATAAGACTATGGGCATACTGTCTTGAAGCATAGGCTACATTTTCATATCCTTCAACGCGAGCAAAGTCACGGGTGTTCGTTATACATTAAACCATGTTGCTCAGTAAGTACGTAGTAAATTTTAATTGAGGGAAACCACCTAAATGCCGTACACAATCCCTAAGTAACGTACACATTTATGCAGTGATTCAATGTCTGTAATTACCTGAAAACTGGGTCGCGCTAGTTTGGAGCTTTCGCAAATTTATATAAAATCCGTTAAGTCTTTACGACATGAAATTCTATGGCATAAAACGCTGCTGTATTTTAGTAGTTCCTAGCAATATACGGTATTTAATTTTTTCACTTGTTTTACACAGTGAAAGTTTACGATGAATCGTATATAAGGATACGGGAAAAATTTTCATATTATTTTGTTAATTAATTTTTTGACAAATTTTCTTATCAGATCGGCTGATGAACGATTTTTCAAATGAAAACTCATGAAATTTCAGTTGCTTTTAAGTATAATATAGTTTTTAAACTTTGTGATAATCCAAGAACATTGGAATTTTTAAAACCATTTCAGAAATTAATTAGAGCACCCCGCTTCTACGTATCTGATTTCGTAACCGCCACATCAGCGTTTCTACCAAGGTAATAGCTTTATGAGTTTTCCTCAGCTTTTAGCCGAATACCTTGCCGTAACGAGCGAAATTAAATTATTGTGTCCGCGAACTTCGCAGGTGAGCAAAAATTGAAATGCCTGCAGTTCCGTACCCTCCCCATCTCTTTTTTTATTAAACGCAAGTCTCAGAACAGTATCGCTTCTCGAGTTTTTTTGACAGCTAAATGCGAGGGCGAAAAATTGGATGTCACGAACAGCCAAAGAATTAAAACATTTTAATATGGGGTTGAATAACGTGTTTAAATTTTTTTTGAATTGGGGTAACATTCGACTGTTTTCCGTTCGGGCTAGCGGAACCGTTTCCCTCGGTCCAAATCCTATAAACACACTTAAAAAGCCACAAAGGTACGCAATAACGTTATGTTACCTTACGGTAAACCGAAAACAATTCATTTCTGGGAGTTGCCCCCCTCCCGTCACGTAGTCCCCCCTATCACTCGAGGAGCCGCGAAATGCTAGCCGATCCGTAAAAAGCAATTCTACCCGCGCCGTTTGCCTTTTTCACCGTACATTTAATGTGAGTTTACCAATCTTATAGTTGTTTCTGGCTTTAAAACATTGCTCATTGATACTTTGCAAGCCATCCATCAGCTAAGTTCTAGTTAAGACGAGTTCTAGGATCGACTACTTCTCGATGTACTCTAGGAGACCTGAAAGTAGTAAATTTGAAGGTAAATAATACTCGCGAATACCAAAAATATACGTTATTTGTTGAGATTATTAGAGATTTCACAAATTACAGAACTTGCTTACACGGAGGCAAGAGTACAAGAGAAAGAGCTACAATGTTAGAGCGAGTAAGCCTTACTAGACATTTTGAAGTGACAATTACATCGAATTTGACGTTGACATAATATGTCTATTTCTTTCAACAAAAATAAACTTCGACGCCTTTAAAGCGGTATTACACTACACGATATTCAGGGCCCGGTAGTTAGGGCGATTAGGGAGCAAGGCTTGCCGGGTCCATCTGGTCGCTGCTCTAAATCTTATTACACCTCTCTTAGTTAGGGTAAGGGTCCCTGAATATCGTGTACCTAGTGTAATACCCCTTTTATTTGTTACTGATTACCGATTGTACTTAAAAGTGCTATCAGAATAATTTCTAATTTTCGCAAAAAAAATAACATTACTACTTGGATCCACCGGATATTTTCCTCGATCAGTTTTTGAGTTAATAAGCTGAAATGATCAAACAAACCCTTATTCAAACTGTTACGCTTCTTAAACACGAGAGTGAATGGGGAAACATTATGTGAACACAAATGGAGGTGAATTTTTTGAGCACACTTATTCTTATCAGTAAAAGTCTGTAAGACTATGAATTTAGAGATCAAAAATCTTAATGTGACCGATATTTTATTGTTTCTCATTTGGTAGTTAAATTTAGGATCTTAATCTTAAAAATAAACCTTAATATATCTTATTTATAAGATTTCATTGGTTTCATCAGTTTGCTTGAGTTATAAATAAAAACATAACGAGTGGTCATAAATGCCAAATTTATTACCACCTACGCTTGAGCATGACACAAATGTTGAACACCCAAATTGGAACGTATAGTTTTCACATATAGCTTGGCAAAAAAGAGTAGAAAATAATGGGGGCGCCACTGTAGGTCCTTATGGCAACACCTATAGCGCACCAAGCTAGTCTTGATACTTAGGTGTATATTTCTGTTATACGTACATTCATATCCACACATAGTATACTAGTATCAGTAAATATTGTTTAATTGAGCAAGGTTCTCGTTATCCAAGAATATAAAGAAAAAAAAATAAAGTAAATTAAAATTTAATACATTGCTATTAATACATTGTAAGTTCTCTCTCACAGTATTCCTTTTCTATTTTTATTACGTGCTGGCACGAATTCTTCCAATCCTCCTCCGTAATAGCTTGGAACCGTTCCGTTTTAGCACGCTCAGCTGCTTCCTATAAAGAAGAAACTTTTTATGATACCTTTATCTTACCTTTTTCAGTTTATTATTTAGGCACCTAATTTCTAGACCATTTAAAATACAAACGCTATAGTAAGTTTATTACAAAGAAATAACACAACATTTAAATTATGTAGAAATTTACATATTAGCTAGTCTAGCTCAAGTATCAAATTCTATGCCCGCGCTATAGCAGAGTACGCAGAACAAACGTAAACATAACCTAACTGCCCGATGTTTAGTGTTGAATATTTCACTTGTTCCGTGGAACTTTAATTTAATCCTGCTTTAGGACCATCAAGTTACCTTTGATTCAACTTATAATTACAAAACAAACTCTCACAAACCTGTCATATCAGCGGTTCTTTGAAAAACATTGTTGAGATCTGAAAGAATAGTTCTGGCCTCAAATTCTGCCAGACATCGCCTGTATACCAAACATAACCTCCCTGGCAGCACTTCTAACTGTTTTATTCATTATTTTTCACTTTTCGTCACTTTATCACCACCGCTTGACCGATCCAAGTAAAAAATCCGAGAATTCGTAATCTTTGTTTACAATTTTACATCAAACGTCATTGTTTTAAGAATGTTGCCAATAAACAAAAAAATTAGTTCCGTTTCTAGACTTTTTTGCCAAGCTGTAGGTAGCGTTCTCTGACATATGGACTCATGGAATTTGTTCATCGTCACTTACGAACAATATTTTAAGATATTGGCGATTATACATTTCAAAATATCAATTAATTTTATTTCCATTACAACATTTAAAATTATATCCTTAAATTACCAAAAGTCTAATTAAACTTACTAATTAAACATTATGAATAAAAGGAGGATTTTTCTACTTATTAGGGTTTACCTAGATCTCAGATAAGATTTGAATTGTACAACTTTATTTTTATTATTGATATGAATTAATTGAGTAGCTCTACACTGTTAGCAAACGCCTGCAGTTAGCTAAATTGTTTCAACTATATGTTTTCAATTTTTTTTTCTATTCCCTGATTTTATGATACTTTAATTCATTAAATTCAAATAATAAGAAATACCCATTTCAAAGAAAATCGATTTTCGTGAAAAAACTTTTTCTAATATATTTTTTAAATCATTAAAAATCAACACCTGCAATTAAAGAAAGTAAGGGAAACTCTTGAATTATCTTTTTACGTAAAAACGACTACACTATCTAGTACCTTTTTAATTTTATAAATGGAAACTCCACATTATTAAACAAAAAACAAATGCCAAAACTTGGTCGTTTGTCTTTTATTTTAGTAGCCGCCTACGCGACAAAAAGAGCCGCCTCTAATAATAAAGACGGAGAAGAAAATTATTTTACCAGCATTATTACGTATGAGTTACTGGACTAATGGATCCACGTTCATTTCAACAATTAAGCGTTTATTTGACGTACAATTACAGAAATACAGACTTTACTCATTACTAATCAGTAACTATTATATACTACCTACCTACTGATACATTATGCGACTTTTAAAAAGTTTTTCGTCACATGAATCAAAATGTCGCTTCAAATTGAAAGAGGCGAAATAGGCCCAGTCTCTGTCTTTAATTATTAACAAGTTTCTGCCCGCTGCTTCGCATGCCTTTTTTTCTGTGGAAACCTTGGATGGTTATTTACCATTGGAACATATTATAGGGATGGAAAGTAGGGTACATTCCAGGCTTCTATACTAGCTTTGTCTTTTGAATAGTTAGGGCGTGAAGACTTAAAAAATATCCAAATATTGTTACAAATATCCATCAAAATTTTCGCAGTTACTTATATTATTAGTCCGATATTCCTGAGTTCTCCATACATCTCTCAATCCCACAGTTATGCCTACATTCCGTGGGCATTCAGAAAAAAGTGCCATCATTAAAGGAGAGAGCTTTTTCTTGTATCATTATTTTTATGATTATGCCATTTGCCAGAAGTAAGTCGAGCCACAGATTGGAATTAATAGTTGTGTTTGGTACTTCTGTTATGAAAATGATATTTAGTTAGTTATGAAGATAGTATTTCAGTTTTTACATACTCCAGTGTCTAAACCGACTGTCTCAGTGACTGTCTTAACCGTTGTTAATTGTTTATTTACGTACAAGATTCTTTTTTACCTTTGAAAACTCAATTTATTATTCATCATTATCATCAGCCTATATTAGTGTACATCTGGACATAGGCCTCCCCTAATGATAGTTTACCATTGCTTTAATTTTATTAAGATAAGTTTATACTTTTGGTCAGCAGATATTTATATTTTTATTTGCAATCCCCTACAAACCTCGTCTGTATAAACTTGTAATAAATTGCTAAATATTTATTAACCTAGCGATGTTTAACTTTCTAAACAAAGAATATGCAAAGCCACGCTTTCGTTAAGGTATACTAGAGGGTAAAGCACCGAGGGGCCAAGTTTACTTACCAGAGTATCGCTTTAAAATGAAATACGTATTACCATATCATAAACTTCCGGATTTCAACTTTATGTTAATGTACTTAAGGCAGAAATTAAAAACTGGAAATAATGTTATCTAAAGCATAGAGATACCATCGGGTAGGGACCGAAAATTGAAAACGAAGAAAATATTTATCGAGCAGATTTTATCGTAAGATCGCAATTTTTTATCCAGTCTTCACAACAGTAAGTATTCTGTTTTCTAGTGACGAATTTAAGGAATTCGATACATTGTAAATTCAAGTTTTTATTTGTTGATTTCATAAATCCAAATATTTTGTACAGTCTTTTAATTTGAATGGAATGATTAGGTTTTAATTATTTTAAAAGATAATTGAAGAAATATTGTCATTTTAAATGTGACCTACCCACTTACTTTCACAAATATATGACATAAATATAGATCTAGATAGAGCTCTTTCATTAAAACTTCGAAATTATAAAAGACATTATACATTTAGCTGAACATAAATGAACCCCAATCCTTGGCTCAGCCTTTTATAAACAGGAACAACCACGATATTCACCGCCCGCGAAGAAGGAAAAAGTCGTCTCATTTATTTCCCTCTTGGCGATAAGACCGCTTCCATTGTACCCCTGCCTTCACCTGTCAGAATTCACAACATACGCCGAAACGAGTATAAATTGATTTAATTTCTTTCCCAGCTAAACAAAATACAGAGAAAACTGATCCTCGATGTGACACGACTGGAATTATTTGTGTGCACTGTTAGTTGTAAAACTTTGACCTGGTTTAAATGAGTTTAATTCAAGCAGTTCAGGTGAGGAAAACGTTCGAGAGCAGACCTATCAAGATAAGGAGTACGAAGTAGGGAAACTTACTAGAACAGTCAAATTGTAAATTTTAGGGATTATTTTCCAACCTAACACAGAAAACTTCATTTGATCGATGGATAGAAAGGGTTTGTGATGAACAACGACATAATTTAAAACTAAACCGTTTTTTGATAGAGATAGAGTTTATAGATAAAATAGAAAAATCCAAAATAGATTCAGTCTCAGCCTAATGGTGTTTTACACAGGGGTTGATGGTTATTCGCACAACCTTTTGTCGAACTTGTCTTGCATTTGTCGAGTATTGCTTCACTATGTCATTCAAATCCATTTTAAAATATATATTTTTTTCCCTATTCTTAAAATACTTATTCTTCTATTCTTAAAATCAGTTAAAAACTATTCTATGCCTAAACATACACTGTGTTGTTTCTACGATCACCTTTATTTATTTAACAGAATTCATTAAATAAAGGAGGTTTTTCATTCGACTTTTCCATTTTGTTATGTTTTTTGTTTACTAATTTTCAGTCAACTATCGGCTGATCTCAATAGCTTTTGGTTTTGTATACGGAATCATCTTGATCTATTAAAAACTTTATTCCTCGGAAATATTTTTTTTCTCTTAAATAAACTTTGATCTTAAATAAACTTAATCCTAAAAGTGTAACCAGCCCCGTTATCCGTTAACATAATAAAAAGGGATGGTGTTAGTGAACATTATGTACATAAGATTTAATATTATTAACTATGCATATAAGTTGGTGCAAGAGTGATCAATTACATGCACAAAAGATCACAAAAATAATTGACTTAAGATTATAATGTACACTACGTACATATGTAACACTGCGCAAGGCGAAAAAAAGGGAAAAGTGATTTATTTCTAACGCAGATGATATTTCACTCGCGACCGCACGTCTCTTGGACATTGCCGTAGCCGTCACGGCATTTGTCAGTTATTTCCCGTCCCATACAATAAGTGTGTATGTTTGAAATAGGAACGTCTTCACCATTGAAATCCTTGTTTCTGTTATGTAAGTTCCTATCCACGTTTTTCTTGTGTTTAGCGACTAGTTTTCAAAAGATTTCAAAAAAAGAAATTCCCGTACGACTGTATTTTGCACGTATTCATTTTTAAGTGCCTGATAATACTGACTAAAACTTTTTTTCCATGTGAAGCGATTTCGATGTTATTTTTGAAAGCTGGTGCTTTTCTTGTCCTTTATAATCATCATTTGTTTTTCACAAAAGTACTTCTTTTTTCTTAGTAGGCTTCGCGTTATTGAGTTACAAATAGTTTAAAAACTTTACCCACATTTTACGGACGTATTTTCAGTCCGATCCGTTGATTGGTTTTGGTGTACCCCAAAGACTTCGCAACCAAATAATCTTCATAAACTTTTGCCTGTAGCATTATTTCAGCCATTTTCATCCCACTAGAGTAAATACATTCCTGCCGTAGGTTTTATACAAAGGTAAAATTAATACTACGTTAAGACATAAACTTTATTTGATTTAATAATGTGATCGTTCTAACAAAACTGAATAAAATTATAATAATTCACTCATTTTTAAGAATAACTGAGAAACTACATGTCGGATCTTGATCTTATTTAAATGGGGCCACACGAAAAGCTTAAAATAAAAAAGTATCAAAACCACTCCAGTCAAAAAAAGTAAAAAAACAAATCAAGAAAGACCAGTCAAGCTCAACAAACTCCTCCTTTTCTTGAAGACTGATGACAGTAAGAGCTAATTTAAAAATAACCTTTGAATCGTAAAAGTGTGTGCCTACAATCAGCCATCGCGTGACAACTGCGTCCCTGTATATACAGAAAGATACCTGTAAAATATTTTTATTGCCTTCCTACTGACCATTAGGTAGGGGCAAGTTTATCTATCCTAGTAGCAAGCGAACCATTTTAATTAAAAAGACGTAATGTAGGTAAATATTTTATGCAAACGGTTCCAGTAACGCTATTTTGAATCATAAAAATGCTTTGGGTAGGTTTTTTATGAGTATCAGCTGTGTTGGATTTAATTAATACTTTTGTTTATCTTAACTGGTGTATGGGTTTGTTATTTTAAGTAATTGGTGAGTCATCGCGGTGGGGTAGTAAATAACATCCTATAAATATATAAAAAAAAATTGTTCTTCTTCACCGCAACAGCCCAAGTGTCAGTTTTCTATTCTATTTCTAAAGCATCTATTTATTTCACAGGTATTTGTTATACGAGAGTGCAAAGTTACTTTTTAACCACGTGTTGATGACCGAAAGAGCGAATGTTTTTTAAAATTGAATGACGAGCGTAGCGAATGTTTAAAAATTTGAATCGAAATTTGAGCGTTAGCGAGACAAAAGAGCACGAGTTAAAAAAATTGCATTCGACTGCATCATAACTTTTCATCATACCTCACCAAAAAAAATACTATAAGCTTAAAAATAACATTTATATTCACAAGATACTTTTCGTTCATTTTAAATATTAACGTTCTACTAAATTGAAAAGAAAAAAAAATCCACTAAGAAGGTTCCGAGACTGTTATTAAAAATTTAAAAAACGTTGTATGATAAATTCGGTACCATGGAGGTAGAAGTAAATAGTTTAAATGATTTTAATTCACAAACTTGGAGCACACGATGTTCTTTATTCAATTTACTTTATCCTTTAGCGGATAAAAACGGCTTTTGCACTCAGATATCGAAGAGCAAAAATCTCTTTCCGAGATGGGAGGATGAAAATGTTTTTTTATCCTTACCTTGCAAAAGGGCCTCAAAGACGTGATGTTTGCATCAACGTATAATTATTGTAATTTCTATAGAGCAAGTGAACTTTGTAGGAGTTAGAATATCGGAACAACATTGTCACTATTGCTATATTCCCGACTCCACACAAATAAAGCTCTCTTTGAACCGGAATAAAGAAAACTATAAAATGTTGAAATGAAGTTTCATGCTACCAACCGGCCTGCACGCCTTTTTCTGTCTTTGTTTAATGTATGCTGAAAATACCAAATGTAGTAAGCATTTTAGGCAAAATTTTTATTTGAAATCCATTGAGCACTTTCTCATAGCGCAATTAGATGAAAAACTTAACTTTCTGCTTCTTTTGTGTCTAGAGTATAGCGTCTACTTCTTTTTACCTTTAGTCAGTTGGCAATTCATACAAAAATACCTTCATTTTGTAGTCATTTTCTAAACCCCTGTACAACCTAACAGACGCGCAACTTGTGTAACATATTACATGTATATTTAATACATGTCCTACACAGCGTAACGGTAGCAGGCATCGTATAAATCTTTTACAGCATTCCTGATTGTACTGTTGAATTCTCCTGACAGACATATGTTACATTTTGTTATTCAATTCTTTTTTTCATTCAAAGGCATGTATTTAATAAGCTCTTAGAATAGTCAAGTTAAATATTAAAAATAACAATCATTAGTAAGAATTAACACCGTATTAAATATACATATAATAATATTTCTAATCATCTTTATCTGAACGGATGTCTTATGTAGGTAAATAGAATAGTTATGCTTATTTTTGTAATGTATTTTTTTATTTAGTATCTTTCTCTGACAAGGTCTCATAAAATTTAAAGCTTTTCATCATAAAAAAATGCTGACCTTTGAAAATCTAAAAGATTCATTGTAATAAAGAAAATTACCATCAAAAATTAAAGTAAAAGGTATTGGTATTCAAAATTGAAACCATTGAACTACTTGCAAAAAATCTAGACGAAACTCAACTGATCCGTATAACTGGAGCTTGTGTTATGGGTACTGGATGACTTATAAACTTAACATTTATGAGATATTTTATAATACATAGAAAACACCTAGAACCCCAAATGATAAATGTTTTATAACCCGGAGAGCGTCGGTACCCTTTTGTTATCTTAAAATACCGTTTTGAATGTTTAAGTAGCCTACAGGAAGAAAAACTGTCAGGTCGTGGAACTTTAGTGAGATATTGTTGTTAGTTGCAAGAGATTTTTATAGTTTGAATGAAAACTAAACAAGTGGAGAGATGATAGCTAATAGGTCTTAAAATAAAAAAAACATGAAGTAAAAAGTGCAAAAGAAAATACTGTGCTGATTCTACTTATTTTATATTTCATTTGGCATGGATGTTGATAAGTATGACTAAAAAATAAAACCAGTTGAAGTTTTCCGGACAATCATAATTTTTTTTTATCTCCCATGGGAATTTGATTTTTACGAGTACAAAAGTATAGTAACATCTTTATTAACAACGAAAATTACAAGCAAAGGAATAGAAAAATTACAACTAGTATTTACAATTGAAACCATTGAGCTAACCGCAGACGGTTGCAAACAGTCTAAAGGTAGCTCAATTGATCCATGTCAATACCAGTCGGAAGCGTCCCCAAGACACTGGCTGCATTACCACGCTGTATGGCAATGCTGATGCGCTGAGCCAGATATTCACCAGCTCTCGGGTCACGCGTCGCATCGACCAGACGCTCAGATAATTTTTTAAAAACCCGGAGAGCCTCGGTACCCCACGGACCTAGGGTCTCGAATCCAAGGGGAGCAAATGCGTAGGTTCTGTCGAGACCTGCATATTTACGCCTCTTGAGATCCTCGGCCAGATCTGCCGCCGCACCAGCCCTAGTGGATGTCCTTGAAAGATGGGAAGGTGCAAGTGTGTCGACGCATGTAGCGTCCCACACAATGGGCCTCCCCAACTCCCATGGGACTAGTGTCATACCGTCGGGCCTCTTGCCATCGTCACGGAACAGACCATTCGGTTCGAGAATAGCTGGTACGTTAGCGCTGACAAAGGCCCGCCGGATGATGTCATTAAGGCTGGCATGACGAGATATCCGACCAGCGGCCCTAGTACACGATAATCCGTGATGACCAAGCTGTTCGACTGCAGTACCGCACTGGCATTGATGAGGCGCACAACACCTTGCACCCAACCGAATACATGTTGCGATACGGAAAGTAGCGGGATCCAATAAAGTGCCAGTGTTATAAGAAGGAAGTGCTTGCAGCCAATGTCCTGACTCCCATTTAGAAACGGCTAGGAGACGGGCACGATCTGCCGAGCTGGAGCACGTTTGTAACAAACAATTCCGTGTCAACTCACACAAAGGCCCGTCCCATTGCCGTTGGGACGAAAGAGATTTTGGAGGAGCAGCATCGGGGCAAGCACTATGCCAAGCCGTTCTAGCTTCGTCTAAATATGAAATTTTGAAAGTTTGTGATCGGACCAAATCAGACGTGTTTAAAATTTTTTCAACTAAAGAACTAGTGCTGTAGACGGAAGATAGGAACGCTGGTAGGGCTACACTGGAAATTTTGCGAATACCTAAGCCTCCCAATTTGACAGGTAGGGAGGCCTGCGACCACGCCTTGTCATCCAAATCAATATTCAAAACCGATGATAAAGTATTCTTTATTATGTTGTCTAAGCTATCCAATAGCTCGCTGTGTTTCCACAGGTGACTACATCTTAAAGAATATGTAAATTTAGGTACAAACAGGCAAAACCGAATAATAGTAAAAGCCATATGGCTGTTAATTTTGAGAAGTCTGTCTGAATTTTTGTTGAAATTTTGAATTTTCTCATCTACAAATGGCCGAAAAGACTCATCAAGAATTGGTGAACCTAGGAGTCGAAGTGAACATTTATCTATAACTGTAATGTTAGGGGCCAAACTGTTAAATTTTGCAATGATATTGTTTTTGTCTACACAAGAGTCCGAAATAAAAAGCTCGCACTTTGAAAAATTCAATTCCAAACCTATTTGTCGAAATTCATCTGTGATGATTTTTAAATCACTAAAATCGGTGTCCACTTCTCCACCTAAAGTTCCGTCATCCAAATACCAAACATTGAGCTTGGATTGAAGACGTTGAATTATTGGATGAATGGCAAGGCTAAATATGGCCGGACCAAGAGGGTTGCCCTGCTGACAGCCAACGGCAGACGAAATAATGTTATTCCGGTAAATTAATTTTGAGGGTGAACCATAGCACTGCCAGAGAAAAGGGTAAATTTCAGGAATTTTATTATTAATTTCGTTTAGCAGGGCGCCCCTATCTATATTATCTATCTATCTATCTATAGTAACTAGTTGCCTATGTTACACTCCATCCTTTAAACTAAGTCTATACTAAAAATCAAGTCGATTGGTTGCTTAGTTATGGTGTGAAAGAAGGACAAACAAACATTTTCATATTTTATATTAGTTAGGATAAGGATAGCTGTTTGACGGACGGAAGACGGACAGACAGCGGAAGCTTAGCAATCTGCCGTTGGCTTCCTCTGGGTACGGAACCCTAGACTGAGACTAGAAAATAGACTTTTGTATTTAAAAAGCTAATTCATTTTGTATAGTTTCTAGTTCATTATTATTTCGAGATCTCTATCCGTAGCAAACTCAAGATGAGCTGGACACACCGAATTAGGCTATTCAGGAATAATTAAACTCTCAAGCACGATTTCCCAGGACTGTTCATACTGCGCTCAGGATGAATAGAGCAATCAATAACCCTAGGATTGCCCCAGGAACTTGTGTACAACCGAACACAGAGACACTAGTATGAGTTTTCAAATATTTTCAAAATGACAATCCGTCTAGGTACCATCTTTCTTAAGAAACTATTGGATTGCTGTTATACTATGAAAAAACTCTTTAAGTTTCCGGCTCTGCAATGCCCTAAATAAATGCAAGTTATTTTTTATAGCTATCGTAAACTACGCCCAACCTTATACTAAGGCATTAAATTAGATTTTTTGTGTTTTCAATACATAGGGTAGAAGCTGCTCGTATTTTGTTTGTAACTAAATTGATTTGATCAACCGGTTATTGTAACTAATACTATTCAAATACAAAAAAACGCAGTTTCTGAAAATCGTCTTAATATTTTTGTTAGACTAAAAATAAAGCTTAATTTCGAACCAATCAATAAGTGATGACAATTTTCGAAATTAGTAGATATGTATCACCACTGAGGCGTCTATCCGGACTTTACAGTTACAAAGTATATGAAGAATTTATAAAAATAGGTACACACTTTAGAAAATAATAGGCAATCTAAAAGGCTATGAGAAGCAATCTTTAAGATGGACGGATGAAATGGCGGCTATAGTCGAGATAAGAAACAATAAGTATTTTAATAGAATATCTTTTGTAGTCTAAAATAAACTTATAAAAGTACGTAGTTAGATATAATTAGCCTGTTGATTCGATCATATTAAAATTTTACCAGAACAAGTATCAGATCAATATAGAACGACTGGTGAAAAGTCGTTGATAGAGACTTGTTAATATGTAAAATTCCTTAAAACTTGATTGAATAAGTTTCTTCTGGGAAAGCATGTTCAGAGTTCTGGTGGTTAGGTAAAAAATTTACCTGTCTTTCCTAAATTTAAAAGAAACGAGTTAATCACAACTTTAATAATTCAAAAGTTATTCTGAATGTCTTACTATCTATTTGGAACCTCACGATCAACGTGAGATTCAAGTGGTCGTAGTTAAAATTCGGCTTGGGCATCATCATTAACTTTTCACTCAAAAACGACTGAGGAAAATAAGCAAATTCACAGTGCAACAAATTTTTACTTCTAAAAAAAGGCATGCTTGGGCTTGGGCATAAAGCTCTACATAAAAAAATTGTATCTTTAATAAAACATTATTTGAATTTACGGTGATATTATTTATGATACGAATCTCTGTATTTCGCAATCGACTGTACAACCTATCACTAACTCTATACACAGTTTAACAGAACGGTAATTATCGTTTAGGCGGCAATAACTAGAGCAAGATGGCGTATACTGTAAATTATTATTGCTAGTGTTTTGGGATACGCTCTGTTGGAGCTTCTATGGCATGTGGAATGTCAGGGAGGGATGGCACTTGGATAGTTTGCATGCTTTATGAGGTATCTCATGTTATGGGGTAAGGGTTTCTGTGTCGGGTCATACGAGATTTTAAAATGGTCCAAATAATTGACGGTTTTGACGAAACCCGCACTAAATTAAAATATCAAAATGTGCTTTTGTAACTCTTTAAAAAACATGATAGTTTAGATATTTTTGGGTGTATCTCAAAAGAAAATAGATCAATTTATTTAATATTTATGACCAGAATTAAACTGAAATTGGCTGAACTAGACACTAGATACCAGCTCTTACTGCTGCTTCAAATCTAACTTATGTATCAAGACTAGATAGGGTGTATCTAGTTTCGTTAAGACTTTGTAAAGCAGCAAACATACTACAGTCTATTCTCAGCCAGAACATTCAATTACATTAGCAAATTCTGTTCGTGATAACGTCTGAAAAGTTCGTAATGAATACAATGCTTTTACGGCTTCCAGCTTAAAACATACTTTACTCTTCAAACCTACTGTCTATTAACGAGAGAATAGATGTAATAAACAGATCATATCAAATTGCAGCCGCGCCATAAAGTGTTCATTCGTTGTAAACAAAGTTTTCAACAGTAATTATATAAAACCCTGTGGTGAGATGACGTGTGCTGGATGAGGGTAGACATTAATCATTGCCAAGGAGCGTTATCTCGTGTACACCCGACAACTA
This sequence comes from Eupithecia centaureata, assembly GCA_944547425.1. NCBI lineage: Eukaryota > Metazoa > Arthropoda > Insecta > Lepidoptera > Geometridae > Eupithecia > Eupithecia centaureata. Next base: position 12,246,695 of record OX155675.1, read on the forward strand.
GGGCAGGGATGTGGACTCGACGTGCGACAAATGGAAGGATCGGAGTGGACGAGTCACTCTCGGCTACCGGGCGCAGGTTGTAGCCACCACTTTGCGAATTGAACTTTTTCTCATCAGTGAACTGAAACTGAGCCGTCACGCTTGGATCAATAACACTGGGTCCCATTGTTTCGGTTGCAGTGATCATCTTATATAAGTATAATATTCTAATATAATATAAAATTTTACCTATATCCAGTTAAAAGCTCTTGGAAGAGTGTTTCCACCACAACTAACAGTTCATACGCCACACTAGGTGGTGTAAAAATTGGATGGATTTGATTGGAAAAATTGGAAACGCTACAATCATCTCTGCCCCATCTCATATCATGTAAACTTGAAAGGCGCTTTTGTGGGCATGAATTTACGCTAGTCGTATTTTTGTTTGCCAAAAACCTACTACCGGATAATACAGCCACGAAATTGGATGCCATTTTCTGCCGTATTTCCCATTAAAGCTTCAAAAAACTTCAATTCTCTGTTTCCGAGCTTGCACACTTGTAAGCTTCCAGGACATCCCTTGCCGTACACCCAAAAACATAAGTTATACGTTCTGTCAAAGACGAGGAGGCACTGTCGTCTTGCCTAAGTACCGGGTTTATTTACGTTATTTAACGTGTTTTGAGATCATTATTCTCCAGCTAGAGTATGGCACAGAAATGTTTCAACACTATTTTGCGACTGTTTAATGTTTTCGTTTGATTATCTTGCCTTTGACACTGCGGAACAATGAATTCATTTGGGAAATGATCTGTGAGCTAAATTGTAATGTTGATAAGAAGATGCCTAGAAATTAGATTTAAACCCTACGAAGAAAGAAAAAAGATGAGGCTCACATACATACATGTTTAAACGTAATATTTACAAGCTTAAATTTTTTAGCCTTGCTTATTGTTACATCTGTAGCTATAAAAACGCGCTGTGACTGCGAGCATTCCAAACTTATTTTGTTTAACCAGTGTCTTTTAATTAAGAATAGCTTTAAGTTATAAATAAATACAAAACCAAAAAATGACATGATACTTTTTTGCTGGGGTTTAACGATAACGACACCGCTGTCGTTAAATCAAGGGGTATCGCCCTGAATATGCAAATACAGCGTTCATGCTAACGATTAATGCCGATTTGCTGCGCCGGATAAAAGATTCGAGGGCTTTTACTAGCAAACCTGTTGTTCATACCTGCTTGAATAAACCATTATAATGAATATACATACACAATCTGATCTCTTCAACGTCGCAAATTTTCTTGGAAAAGCCTAAACAACTCTCGGTATACACTTAAATAATTATTTGACGATCACACCAGGGCCGTACCACCACAGAATTTGGGGCATGATATGCTATATTAATTATTTACATTTCCCGTACTTCACACCATCAGTATTCTAAGAACGAGATTTCGAATCGAGGTGATAACGACACGACTTAAGATTCACTTGCCTGGACATTGATGAAAAGCATATGTTTTATTCCAGGCCTTGAACTAAGTCTAAAATTTCAACCCGATCCGTTCAGTAGTTTTAACGTGAAGAGTTTTCAAAAATCCGATAAGAGAAAATCGGCGTTGTTATTACCTTAAAAGTTCTCTTCCATGAATATTTAGAATGACTAAATAAGATCATGCTTATAATGAAAATGTTTCATTAACGTGATTGTATGGTGGAAAATTTTCTTGTAAATATACTAAAAATATAATAAAATCATAATTTTAACGTAATTGTCTATGATTTGACTCTATGAATTATATGATTTTCATACAAACTTCACTATGATTAATTTTGATTACTAAAATATGATACATTTTGATTACTTCCAGGAGGATGCAAGTTCCATTTCCGCCTTGGTTTCTTAAATTTAAGTGTAATTTAAAGTATTTTCTAACCATCTTTCTCTATTATTGTGCTTAGATACTGAAACAAAAATAGTAATTGTAGTAGATATAAAAATTTTAATATGTGGTAACTATGGCACATTAAAATTGCTTGCATGTCTATCGGAAATTGGTATTGATTTCTCAACTAGCTTAGTTGAGAAGCGGAGTTGAAACAACAGGAAACGGCCGACCTACCGTATAGGGCCTCGCAGTTATGGAATCATGGCATACAATGATTCCATTACCGGCTTGACAGGATATATTCTGTGATGAACTTAATTCAACTCAGCTGTGAATAAGAATGGGTAAGAGAACCAGACTATCAAAAACTGGGATCAAATAAGTTTGAGAGATCGGTGCTCTATTAGATGTATGAAAAAATACAACTAGTATATACAATCGAAACCATTGAACTAAATGCAGACGGTTGTTAACAGTCTAAAGGTAGCTCAAATGATCCATGTCAATACCAGTCAGAAGTGTCCACAATACACTGGCTGCATTACCACGCTGTATGGCAATGCTGATGCGCTGAGTCAGATACTCACCAGCTCCCGGGTCACGCGTCGCATCGACTAGACGCTCAGATAATTGTTTTTTGTTCCAAAATATGTGTGGAGAACTAGCCAATCAAAAACTCCGGGATGAAATAAGGTTGAGAAATATGACGGTGCTCACAAGATGCACCGTCGTATCTATCAACCTTATTTCACCCCGCAGTTTTTGACTTGCTTGTTCTCCACATATATTTTGTAACATCAACAAACTATGACTTTAACAAAATATGTGGACTTAGCCGAAAGGGCTTTTGGACCTCGGGTCAGCTTCTAATCTTTGTAATATATCACCATTTTTATATCAACATTTGATCCATCTCAATAGTCAGAGTTTTTATTTGTTTCAAGCGTTCACATTGAAGTACTATGAGAATTCAGAGATTTAAATGTAGTCTGTGCGTTTTATGTAATTTACAACTATTTTATTTACTCAACATAAATAATAATTTTGTATTCTAAAACAAAGTCGTGTACGTGTCGTGTGACAAATATAAAAAAAATGGGATAGAGATCCAGAACTATAGTAAAATAGCAGCCAAACAAGGTATTGAAATGGATCAGTTGAACTACGTCTACACTGTTGTGCAACCGTCTGCAGTTAGTCAATTTAATTTTCTTTTCTATTTTTTTTTCAGTTTTTAATACTAATTTAAATTTGTACCTATTCCTTGATTATTATTTTCGTTTTTAATAAAGCACCTAAACCAACAAGGCTCAACACAAATAAATAATAATTCGCGAACGAAGCCGTGGACACAGTTTCACATAAAAATATAATATAATTTTAAAATATAATTTTTTTATTTATATTAAAAACTGGCTCGGAGGAACCTGAGGGAGAATTTTGTCCAGCTGTGAGACACACCAGACTGATTGATTAAAAAAATACTACTATAATGCAAATACAAACGTTTGTATGTATGTTTATCACTACAAAGTATATATACTCTATGTCCCTTTGTATGCTTAAATCTTTAAAACTATTCAACGGATTATGATGCGTTTTTTTTAATAGATAGAGTTATTCAAGACAAAGGTTCATAAGTATAATATAACCATGCGAAGCCGGGGCGGGTCGCTAGTAAATATATAAACACAGACACTAAAATTGCACTACCTTTGACATTGGCATCCAATTCAAACATGTGCATATAAATACAGATAATTAATTGCACTAACTTTACCATTGAAATACAATAGAAACGTATGTACTCATATGAATACAGATAATTAATTGCACTACCTAACATTGAACTAAAAGCAGTTGGAGCATGATCTGTAAACAGAGCTGGCACGTGACGAGAATTGCTCTAACAAGACATCTTTGTGAATTGCCAATTAGTCACTGCGTCGTAGCTTCGAAGATCTACAGCGTTATATTATAATAACTTATATTATACGTAAAGTTGACTATTAGGGCGCGGGTTGACCCGTTGGTAGTTATTTTAGCTTTGTAACTTTGGATAGATTACGATCAGAAACGTACTTTTGTGTTAAACTAGCTTCAATGGCCGCTCTCATACTGGATATAATGACATGTGATAAGAAAAAAATATATAAACAATCATTTTTCTAAACTTAACGAATTATTTCTTTGGACTCTATGAATGGGTTGATTGAATTGCATTGCCAACCAATCTCATCTACTTCGCAAAGACTACAAAGATCTACAACGTAAACGTTGACAATGGCGGTAAGGGAATAGCGAGTGGATGGTTCAACAATAAAAATAAAAAGTAAAGTAAGTAAGGTACATTTGGCATGAATGAATGAACAATTAATGATTATAACCTTTTTATGCATAAATCTTAAAATTAGACATTAGATTAGATTTATTTAAATGAATAACGTTTTTGGGCAAAGTCAGTGACCACTGACCAAGCCTATGCTTGTTAATAATTCTACCTTTACCAACATGGTCAGAATAATAACTATTTTGAACCTCTACGTAGTACAATATCAGTCCATGATTAAACAAAAGTACGTAAAAGATGTGTCACATCGCACGTTTGCAGCTCATCCTATCACAGTAATAACTGATTGAATAATGCTTATGCAATCCTGTTAGCTCATGCGCTGTTCTGTTAGCCAACGAGGTGCATGATGACAGGCAATTGCATCCTTGCTTCACAAAATATCTGTATCAATATACAGATTCAATAATTGCTAAACAGAAAGTTCACTCTACTAATTTCAAAGAAAACTTGATTTTTTGAGTGAAGTATTAAAATGGTAGGAAAGAAAGTTGTGTTTTGAGATGATGGCTGATTATGTAGTTCTCATTTAAACCGATTCCAAAATGTATTCAGTTGGACCCTGTTACCAATTCTCAATTTTCAGAATATTGTGAATTAACATGAAGAACGAATACATTTTAAACGCTTAGAGGTTTATAAAAGTAGATGATTACATCATCATTAAAGTTGTACTTGACAAACTGTATGTACTATTATGGACGTCTTTATCTTCATTACTTCAAGTCCCATGATATTTGTTTGCGTCTAGGTATAGCTCAAACGAAGGTCTGCTCTGAATTAAATAAATACAGTAACAAATGACTGCAAAACATTGAGACATTTGTAAGGAACTGTACGATGCTTGCTAAGGTAAAGATCATGTATAGAATAGAATAGAAAATAGAATAGAAAACATTTATTTCGATACATACTTAGAGAAATTACAAAAACTAACAATAAATAATTAAATACAATCAAAGTAACACAAATGATACACATAAAATCGAGTATAGCCTCTATGACTCTGTGACGAAATAGGTGTTGGCTCAGCATGTGCTGAACGAGGGCCGCTCAGCGCTGTTTTTCAGCCAAAAACCTTTCCTGTTGACGTTACGGACGCAACGCAACTAACTGTAAAATTCTGGGTGTTTTCCTAGCCTCCCATAAAAAATTGGTAAAAAAAACGTTTTGTGTTCAAAGTTTAATTCCTGAGGAATTCCAGAATTTCTGAGGAATTCCACTGACAAAACAAAGGCCACCGCGCGCGGTTTGACATTTTTTTTTGTATGAAACTTGCTTCAAATTTTCTCTCTCAATTTGGTTTGTAGATCCTTCTTTCAATAATTTGTGATATATCCGCTTAATTGATACCTCAAAAGAAAAAGTAAAAACCAAACATGTTTTTAAAAAGGTTTGAATAAAAAAAACACCGACCGTTTTTTGTTTAAATAACGTTAAAATGGTTTTCGAAAATCGCTGACAATTTTTGTAAGTTTTAAATGTCTGTAAAAAAATAGCTAATGACTCAGATACCTAAAAACATGTTTTGTTAGATTGCTTACACATTAGTTTTACTTAAATTAAACAAAAAAAAATCATTGACATTTTAAACCGGCAATGATTAGCAACTAACTGTAAAATATCGGGTATTTTCCTTGCCACCAATAAAAAATTGGTAAAAAAGAAACAGTCAGACTTCGTCATAGACAAATATGGCTTAAATGGTTCCAAATAGTCCACACTACCTTTGCCCACCAGCTTTGCACCCACCTTCCAATCACCCATATACATATTATTTTGTCATGTCGTATCCGTTCAAAGTAATCCTTCTGAGTATACTGCTGTTCTGTGCTTGATATGTAACGAATACCCCCAATGTGACAGTGCAGACACGCTCGCTTAGGGCGCTTGTACACGCTAAGAAAATTTGCCGTTCCTGCGGCAGAAAAGACAAATTCTTCGTGTAGACGTCAAGAATTTTTTCTGTTCCACACACGTAAACTTTTCGTGTCTTCCGCAGACAAGACCAATCGAAACGTGTACACGACACGAATTTTTTCGTGCAGTCGTCAGTCGGGCGTAGGGCGCGGCGCGCAAGTAATAACATGTGTGATAATCAGTGTGAGTTTCGTTTATTTAATTAATGTTAACTACAAAGCAAAAAAGAATGATAATGAATGAAGCAAGAATGAATTAATGAAATGAACTTTGTTTTGTTTTTTTTGTTTTCTAATGCACACTAGCGACGACGTCCACAAAATACGACGAAATACGACGAACTGAAACTAGCGTCCTTGGCTGTCTATGGTACGATTCCTATCTGTACTAGTACTATATTATTAATCTGGGACTACCTGGCTGGGCTGGGCTGGCTCAACCCTACTACACCGCCCCCCGCCGCTCCGCAACAACGTTCGCCGCGTCGTGTCTAGCGCAGATAAGAATTTTTTCGTGCACCGCTGAGAGCAGTGTACACAGTCATTTTCTTGTTACGACACGAATTCTTGGGTAGGCCCGGCTTTTTTTCTTAGCGTGTACAAGCGCCCTTACACTGTCGCTTTTCACTTGCTAATATAATTATTCTTTACCAGTTTAGTCGAATTATTCACTCGGTGCTTGCAGCTTGTCTACGCAGTTTTATTGGCATCGTTGTGTTTTATGTGTTCATAAAAATGGACTTAGTTCTTTGCATTATCAATTCAATTAGGGAGAAATCTGATTATGCTTGCAGCAGAAACTTTTGTTTATTAACCTTTAATTTAATATATTTTTCTTTGCTTCAGTTCTCTTGTTGATTGTTTTAACCAGATATTTCACTCTCTTTTATTAGGTTCGACACAGTTTGTTTTCTGAATATCAGATGTCAGTTATACGATAAGGAAACAAACAGATAAATTTGAGAGAGACGTGTGTCGGTCAGCTTCAATACGGAACCTCTCTCTAAAAAAAGATACGTGTGCCGGAAATTTGTTCTATGATACAATATCTCTTTCTGCCAAAAAATACACGTGTGCTACGCTTTCCAATCGTGCATCGTAATCACGCCGTTAGATCACCTATCTCGAACGTAAAACCAAGCTTAAAACTTACGACTGTGTAGATTTTTGTAGTAACTGTTCTGTTACATACCTGAAACAAAAAGTTTAATTCATTAGGTTTGGTTCAAAGGACATTTGTGATCATTTTACTATCATATCCGGATGTTGACTCAGTCGAATATTTTTCGTTTCAAAAACAGAACTGTAAAGTAAATTGAATGTTTAATTCCTATAACGCGCTTTTTATTTAAATCGCTTGCTGCGAGAGGAATCATTTAATTTACATTTGTGGGTTGTGCAGTCGCATAATGCAAGGTTTTATCTATTCGTTTTATTTGTGCCATATCGGACAAAAACTCGGATAAGTACCTCTTTATATTAAAACAACTCTTTCACTATGGCTGCATTTTTGTCGTAATGAGAAGAAGCGAAATAGGGAGTGGTTTTTAAAAAGGAACACGTTATTGTTAAAAATATGCAAATAAATTTACTTTTGTAGACATAGGTAGACATAGCCCGGATGGTCGGGAATATTTTTGAGGAAAGTAGTAAGATTGTTTGATATGTTTTTATACATATTACATATTTTTAATTCTTTCACGAAATTTAATTTGTCGATTTAGGTCGTAAGACTTTGTCAGCTTAACCCTAATGTGTAAGAAAAGAGTGGCGCTATCTAAACATATTCCTTGAAATTTGTTAAACAAGCAGAAATGGCACCTACAACAGTGAAACAGCAAAAGATCTTGTTACAAACCCTCTGTAGCAAAAGGGTCGAGCCTTAAGCACTGCCTAATAATTAAAATATACAGAGAACAATGATACGTTTCGTCTTGCTCAATGTTTATAGACGACCTACGGGAACCCTTTGTGTTCCAATTTGCAAGGGGCCCGAGGACTTTGCACGGAGGGTACGGAACCCAAACATAGCAACACAAGTGCTCGCCTTAGTAACCAAACAGCCCCGTTTAACCCATTATTAGCTCTGTAATAAGTAACGAAACGAATTCAATTAGGTAGGTACCTATATCTAAAAGAACTTTTTGACCTTTTCAAAAGTTAGGTACCAACTTGTCATGAATGAAAAAATAATGAATGATGACTTTATTGTACTAAATTAGAAAGTATCATAAACTTAAAAAATCTTTTAACTAGTTAAGAGATAAATATAGCACAAAAGGCGGCTTTATCACTAACAGCGATTTCTTTCTCCTAGTCAACCTTATATATAATTAAAAATTAAATACATTTAAGGTGAACGTGTATTTTTGTCACAAGACATTGCCAATTTATACTCGAGAACGGATTGAGCTGTGAAATGGGTATAAAGCACCCGTTTTCCCGTTTTCAGGAGCTACTAATTACTATACCAGATCAACGATGAAAATCTTCTAAGGGTGTCCTTTAGTAATTCATATGCCTGCGTCTAGAACTTACTTTAAGTTGTTTGTACCCTGTGATTATAATTAAATTTAGATAACTGATCAATGATCAAATCTCTCGTCAACCGGCAACTTTTGGCTTAAAAACTGGACAAAGACTGTTTCCAACTCGCTTTACCGTATCACCACAATAAACAAAAGAATAGAGCAGAAAAGTAGTTTCCCGGGCCAACATTACGGCATATTATTGCCAAATAAATCGCAATAAAGAAAGCCCAAAATGACCGCAACTCTCTAACGTAAGTGACGGTACAATGATCCCTTACGGAATAGTTCCCGGTTCAAATTTCATCTCCCGGGCGATGAGAAATAGCAGTTATGCTGAAAGTTTCCAGAATTGGGCCACCTAGTAAAATCTGAGCGAGCGGAACTGCGGGCTGGAGCTAGTTCCTAATTTATTTTTGGAAAGTTTGAACACTTTCTGTACTCATACTACTCATCAGTGTACTCATCAATTTTGGTGTACATATTTTAACTGAGTTTGTAGACACTAGGAATATTAGGAACTATTTATTTTCAGTGTTTACCCATCTGCATTGTACACAGATCCGAACTTGTATATGCATGATCTATATATACAATTCATATCGATAGGTAGTTTTAGTTATATACGTAGAGACTTCATACCTACTCACAGTCTTCGCGAAAAATAAACTCGAAACCCCCGAACATACTAGTCTAGAAACATTCAAAGACAAAATTCACAACCATACATCCAAACGGCGTCGCTAATCTTCATCAAACATAGCTAAGAACACTTTCGATTAAATCACCTGCCAAACCTAATAAGTTAATCGAAATTGGTCAACCCGTTTGGTACGAAATAACACCTACACTGTTAACCTTAACACCCCTATGATTGCGTCGCGGGTTAAAATACAGAAGGTACCTATGAAACCTAGTATATGTGTAGTATATGTACCCCCAAGTACCTGGATTACAGTGCATTTCACGTGATTCAGTGCCAAAGGGGTTACGTGTTCAAATCCCGAGTGTAGACAAATATTAGCATACGCGGGTGACAAGTAGGTAGTATTTGTTTGGGCGTGTACTTTGTGTTGACACCCAACTGTTTTGTGGGGATGCTCCTTGTAATACTTGATGTCACATTGGTGTAATGGGGTGAATCACTTCTTCTTCATGAATCTTTATGAGAAATTAAAAACCGAATCACCACTGTAATCTTGCACGTTTTTACAGTAGCTTCTGACAGCGGATTTACATGCGTTTTTTAGGTAAGAAAGAAATGTATGTTTTTTCCATGGTCAAATTGAAAGACTTTGGTCTTTTATTTGATGAAGCAAATTTTCCAGTTTTGATGATGAGTGCTGGAAACATATTTTAGTAAGGAAGATAGACGGTTCATATTTAGAAATTGAGCCAAGCTATCTCATTGTGAAGCCAATGGTCTGTTTACAAGCTGGTGCAGTCATCACAAACGCAGTCTTGTTTGGTTTACAAGCCTAGAATAGATAGAATAAGCCCTAGATAGTTATGAATCTCCATAACCACTAAATATACCCACGAAATTCTTTAATTAATTTGACCTAGTCATCATATTGACACAGGGACAGCCCGTCATGTGTTCGTACTGTTTAACTTCAGGCCCTGAACAAGATTTTTCTATAATACTAACCATAATCTCACCAGGAAGATAATTGTTGGATATAAGTATCCGCCAAATATAATAACAGATGTAAATAATACGATATCATTTATATGCGATACGGAGGATAGGCAATCACGTAACACAAAACAAAACATTAAAATGTTGTATGACATTGTCCTAAACGTAACTACACTTTTGGAAACAGAGCTGAATGCCAAAAAAGTCAAATTACCTCGCCAAAATGATTCCTCGTCTCATAGCCCCCGTTCCCCCGCAAATCCAAACAGTACCAGAGTGTAATACAATTTTATCAAAAATTACCTCGGTACACTGCACGTGCTATGGTCGTAAAGGTGTCTGCCTCCACCTGCCCCCTCTACCCCCATTTCCCCCTGTGAGTGACCTTACATTACACGGTAGAGAGGGGAAGCAGTTTGTGAAGACCGGTGTTTTGGAAAGGTGCTTTTTCTGGTATCGTGTTGGCGCGCGAATTAAATGTCCTATTTTTAAACCGCGAAATGCAATTTTAATTTTGCTTCGTAGTTGGTGTATATTTTTCTAAAAATATGGTAATACGATCTTATACGTACATGCCTGCAACGCAGGAAGATGCGGGTACGATTTCCACCTCGGAACATGTTATTACAGATATTATTATAGTGCAGATATTTTTTTCTCGTTTTTTTCTTGTTTTATATGTATCGTCTTTTATACCTTATCCTTTCCAGAGCCATGGTGCAGAAATTTTAGTTCTTTACCTACTCAACTTACTCTCTTATACTTTTATTTCTACAGAGCACCATTGGCTTGTACTCAAAACTATTAGGGTCCAAATTTACTTTATTCAAAAGAAGATAAAGATTTACATTCGGTAGGGAACTCTACAAGGATCCACTTAAAGTGCTTTCTGCTCACCACAAGACTAGGTGGGTATACCTAATGTAGGTAAGCAATGTTTTGTGTTTCTAACGTTGCGCTTTCGTGCGGCTGGACTCACCCTTCATAGCATCCCTACCTCGGCAGACTGTTAGAATATTTAACAGATTTTAATAACAAACCATGTTTACTGGCAACCGAATTCTCGTAAATCAAATTTATTTGGTTAATCTCTAGCCTCTGAGACAAGCGCCGTTATGTTCATTATTTATAGCTAAGTTTCTGTTTTAATTTTAGTATGAGTATTTGTGTTATGTTTTATTTTGCTGAGTCATCAAAATATTGAATATTTTTAACCTACGCGACGAGAGAAAGAAAGGCAAAAGTTTCTGAAGTCAACGTGTTTGTTTTTAAATCATTCAAATGGGAATCATTGTTTATTTGGTAATCTTTTTAATTTTACCATTTAAATAAAACATGTCAAGGTGCGTACAGATAACGCATACACTGTTACGCGTAGTCGGAACGTCATGTCCATACTACACGCGTACACTCTTAGCTCAAAGCGCGAGCCGCTGTCCGCCGGTTTTTTGTTGCACGTCAAAGAGGACGCACACTACCGCTCTATTCGGACGGTAAAATGAATAGAGACGCGCGTTCATTAAGTTTTAATAGTGAAAATCTCGCGGAGCGCTCTGGATCGATGGACCTCGCGTATCGGTTAGCGGCAGTCCGTACAGGAGCTGTACGTACGCGTATCCAATGTACGCGTGGACAGTGTTTCCCAACTACGCGTGACACAGGAACGTGCTATCAGTAAGCACCTTAAAGATTCTTAAGGTGCGTAGGGATAGCGCGATTCCAATTGATTACACTAAGATATAGGTAACTGTAATAGTCATAATCAGTTATGGGTACTCGATGTATGCTCTGCCAAATTAACATTTGCCAAGGTGAGGTACAAAATAATTAACATCTTAGGCCGACTTTGCCTATAATTTTAAAAGCGATGGAAGCTTGCTATCGAAAGATACACAATAAACAAAGATCACTGTACTATTACTTAAACTCTAATGTATTTGATGAGATTGCTCCCTGTGATGCTTTTACAATACAATGTAAGACATCGGAACTCCTTCTTAAGTTTGAAGCCAATTCTTATTACTCAGAACTATTTTACTACGAGAAACTTCTTTGAAATTACGATTATCCTATAAAATGTGTTTTATGCTATGGATAAGTATGATTTAATGTGGCTTTAAGGCTTTAAGTTATTTTGTATTAAATAAAACACATTGGCAATGTATAATTGAAATTTTGGTGCAAAAAATTAAGTTTTTATGTTAAATTCTTAAAATACGATTATTTTAATAAAGAAAATTACAATCAAAACAAAGAAACAAATTTGGAACTGCCTCTCTATTGATGTGTGTGTGTGGTCTTTATTTATTTAGCTGTATAACAGGAGCATTATTTGCCCATCCAATAAAACGAGAACAAAATTCAATGCCTCATTAAGCTTAAACTTGTCTTCAAAAGAAAAGTCCCAGTCAAAACTACGTATTTTAAACAACCGATCGAACGCCATAAACAGCGAAGTTTAAACTCTTAACACGAATTGTAGTAATGCAAACTGCCGTGATTCATAGGAATTCCCAAATGGGAGTTGAAAAAAACGTAAAACAAACGGGTAATTAACAGCGAGGCAGTCAACTAAGCTGGGCATTGTGGACGAAACGGACGACAAAATAAAACAGCGACAGGGATGAAGCGAGAGTGCTGAAGTGCTATTCCGTCATGTCGAACTTTGTTGTCAAAGCAATGGGGCAGTAGGACAAAGAAGAAAAGTCTGGATTCATGCCCCAGGAAATATTGTGCTTCACCATAAAAAAAACAACTTCCGAAAATGGCAATCAAGTTTGGATAGGTTAAATTATACGTTATGTTACGTTCACTATGAGTGAAGTTACCTAGAAAGAATTTTGAAACTATCAATACTTTATGATTATTTTCAGAAGTATGTTATCATATTTACCAGAGAACCAGAAAGTAGTTTTGTGGATCTAAAGAATTCAAGCATGTACAAATCAATCAGAATTTCTGTATCTTTTTTTTCTCTTTTCGTCTCTTGCATTTGCCTATAATCTGGCCCTATTAAACCAAACCTAGAGACGACACTGGTCAGGCTTGGTCAGGCTTTTGTTCGTGACCGAGCCGACGCGAAAGTTCGCGGACAATATTGCAATACAAACGAGACCGTAAAATAAATAAGCATTCTCCTACATAAATCACAAGTTAGCGATGTTTGGGATATAAAGAATAAACCGCTGGTCGTAGGGCACAGCTTCATTTGAATTTTTATTAGGTACAACAGCCGGAACAAATGCTTAGGCAAAGGCTTGCTAGTTAGAAATTTTTTTAATCTTCTATACTGTCTATAGTTGTCCCAATTTAAAATTAATCATAAAACGAAATAACGTACTTACTAACGGAAGAAAGAAACAAGAAACCCTTTAAAGAACTTCCTCTCCGAAGGCTACTTTAAGTACCTACTCACGGAGCTATTGGCTATCAATCCCACTTTACGACTTCGATTTTTCGAACAGACTAATTGAAAAGAGATAGTGCCCAGTTACTCTGATTTAGCACTGTTCGCGTTCATTTTACGATTGCGACGACATTTTTTGGTGCAATCTGCAAACTTCGATCGTAGATCGGTACAGTTTTATTTTATTATCATTTACTCAATGATAAGTAATTTATTTGAATGGTACTATTACGTGTTCATACAGGAGAATGTAGTTATACAGCGGTAAGAAAGCCTTGGGAGAGTTCTTTGCCCACTAGTGAAATCATCGTCTCTTTTATTAGTCCAGTGCTCCCAATTAAATAGGTTAATACCTTAATAAAACGATGCTTAAGAATTTGCCCATTCAAAGAAGGAAAAGCTTCTCAGCCTTTCGATGGATAAGCAATTTGCATATTTCTCCAATGACTACGAAAAACGAAACGTGATTTCAATTTTTGCGAACATTCATCATAACTGGGAAAGGGGCAATTTGAACCACTTGATCCGCATTTGACGCGGGAGCTCCCACGTACCGCCTAAACTGTTGCCACTCTGAATAACCCCATTTGCCTTTGATGAGGCCAAATTCAAGACGATTGCCTTGTTAGATTGTTGGGATTTCCTTTCATAAATACAAAACAATCTCAAAACAAGCATAATGATGAATCTGAAAGTTATTTCTTAAAATAAAGTATCGCGCATTGTTCTCTCGACTGGAATTGTAAATTTTAATTAAAACTATAGCTTTGCATGGAGCTAAGAACAAATGTTAACTAAGCAAAGTTAACGGTGCAAAATAAAGTTTTATGGGTGAAGTTGCGTGGCGAACAATAAATGAACAATGTACTTATAAGTTTGCGATTGTTGCCGCATTATGTCATAGTGAAGCCATAGACAAATCGTCATTGTTTAATCAGTTCTACTTAGCGATAGTTTATAACGTTTTTAGGTCTTGTTGAGGATACGCCGAATCGAATTTCCAATTGTAGTCAATTTTTCTTGAAAATTCGATTGTTGCCATTGTATTATTCGGATAGGAGTGCAGTGACATTTTGGTTGAATATTACTCAAAACAGAACTTAGGCATTGTAATGCCAGATTTGTTATCTAAGTCTATTAGTATCTATTTGTCTTATACTTAGTAATTAAGTTAATGAACCCTGAATAGTAAAGTTGCAACTTGCATGAGTACTTGTACAACAACTTATTAGTCTACGGGACCCAAATTGTGTCATAGCAGTTTAAGCTTATAAAAGCTTCTTAAAAGTTATGTAGTTACCTCATAATATACCGAATCTGTATCATGAAAGCGAGACGGAGGGCTAAGTTGACTAATCTGTCATGGGAAATTGTACAGAATTTTAACAGACTCAACAGCATTAGAGTTGAAATTCATTTGCACAGTTTCGTCGTGCAGACTGCCTGTCGAACCTTTGTCATTTTAATCAGGCTTCCGATCTTTCGAAATAATATTATTGATATATGTTCAATTTCCTACGCACTCTAGTACTGTGGAGGTCTTTATTGCTTTCTGTAGGCAACTATTACGTTGACGATTACAAAACAAAGGTTTTATATTTTTATTTTGTCAAAATCATCTTAAAGTCATTGGGTCGACGAACTCTTTCGCACAGCTGGCTAAGGTCTGCCTGTGACACAGGATAAGGACAAAATAAATATATAAAGAAATAATAATGCTGGATAATCCACACAGTATCATCTAGCCCCAAGATAAGCAGAGTTTGTGTTATGGGTACGAGATGACTGATATAACTAATACAATATACTACATAGTTAGATATTATTTACTATACATAGAGAACACCCAGACAGATCGCCGGAACAAATATTTGCAGATCGTAGGTACAACTATTTGTTCCAAATCGGGAATTGAAAAAGCAACTTCCTGCGTCGCAGGCGGACCTTTGCCCGCCGCGCCACATTCTCGGTCGTCGAATCAATATGCAGATTATTTTGTTCCACAACGGCTACACAGTACTTTTTCAAGCATAGCCAAGAAGAAAGTCGACTAGGTCACATTGGACAACTTGCTTCTTCCTAGTGAAGTGCAAGATTTGAGACGGCGTGCTTTGCGTAGGAATATCTGTCTTGTCCTTGACTTTCAATGCTTGACAAACATTTAAGTTATGCAAAATTGTTTTTCTCTTACAAGATGCGTACCTTGTTTGACACCATTAGTGCGTCCAGTGAGAATAAACGCAGATTTTTTTCTTTCAATGCTTGATAAACACTTACGTTATGCAATATTGGTTTTTTTCTTACAAGATGCGTAGTTTGACACCATTAGTGCGTCCAGTGAGAATAAACGCAGATTTTTTTCTTTCAATGCTTGATAAACACTTACGTTATGCAATATTGGTTTTTCTCTTACAAGATGCGTAGTTTGACACCATTAGTGCGTCCAGTGAGAATAAACGCTGTACTCAAACATTTCGTGGATGTGATTGGGATTCTTTTTTGGGTAAAACTTGCATCACTGCTCTATTCGGAAATTAACGAGCATGCGCTTCTATTCTTTATAACGGAAGTTACGAAGCGAACCAATTTCGGCCCATTGTTGGCGCGTGATCATTCAACGATATTTTACTACGTTGCATCAGCTCTTAGCCGTTTTTCAAGCAGATATTTTGCTTTTGTAACATATATATATGAATAAAAACGCTGGTTTGTACTCGGCATCATCTGGATCCATTGTGAGCAGAGACTATAATTATGATCTATAGTAAACTTGAGAAATAAAACACTCTTGAAACATTCAAACTTGTAAAACATTCATACGTTACACATACTTATGAATGTTTTACACTCTTGAAACATTCAAACTTGTAAAACATTCATACGTTACACATACTTATGAATGTTTTACACTCTTGAAACATTCAAACTTGTAAAACATTCATATTACACTTTATATCCCACGGCTGGAATAGAACAACAACATGCTGTGTCCCAGGAACGTTTTTGGCCAAAAAATTATTATAACAAATAATTTATAGTACAGAAGTCATAAGGTATAAAATAGTACACTTATTAGTACACTAATTATTCTAATTTCCTAAACTCTAAGCGTTCCAGAAGGCAGATTGCGCAGGATGCTGGCAGAATTGCTCCAACAACATGTTTGATACCTCTTAGTGTCCAGCAGTATACAATTTAGGTCTTGTAGTAACTATAAATACTATAAGATACTACAGAACCTTAAATAAAAGCAGGTAACGCGCTAAATAACCTCGAATCTTGTTATAAAAACATTGAGACGAATAACAACAGCCTTTCAGAATCACGAATTATTGTGATGACCACGACTGCTTTAACAAGAATGTTACGAAGAAGATGGTTAAAATCATTCGATCGTAGATTTCTACTAAGACCACCCTGGATACACCCCTGTGGTATGGGGGAAAGATATTTGTGATCCAACCAAGTATTTCATTAGTTTGAGTGATCTTGAGTAATGGAATGTGCTGTCATATAGAATGATAATATTAAAGTCTTCATATTATATAAACTGACTTAACGACAAGGATCTAAAACTAGATTTCTTTTAATTAGAGAGTATTTTAAAATATGATTTAATAACGTTATTGTGGTTATGTCTGGAGAATTTATTAATTGCTATACCTATTCCCAAAACAATTAATGAATTACTTTGTTGGAAACCTTAAATTAGGCAGTTGGTACTTACTTATTTACTTACCTAGTCGAGTTTTTGTCGTAATAATACTTCTTCATGTCGATAAAATAAATAAGAAAAGTGAAGTTCGCCTTTGATAAAAACGTTTTAAAGGTTGCCTGAAAATATCTGTGAAAATATCACTCTTAACGATTAGACCACCCCTTGAACATTATCTGTATTTTTTGATTATTTGTACTATACAGGATAATTGGATTTTATTGTACGCAGCAGTACCTAAGTTATGAAAATCACTCGTACTGGCTCTTTCCAAAAATTACTACTCCGAAAAAGAACTCCCGAAACTTTTTATAAGCAATTACAGGATTCTAATATTGCTCATACTTTTGGGTAATAAAAATACCTCCCGTCAAATCTGTTCGACGATTATTCATTCGAAATGCCATTGGTACGCTTTTGCCGGGCTCTCCCCTAATACGTAATCGTGCCATGCAAATTTAGAACCATTGAATTATAGGCAATCTATATTATCGAGTTTCGATTTATTTACGGCTTTGTACTTTACCTACAGATTTTGCTGAGAAATCGTACACGCTTCAACGAGAAAGAAAATGGGATTAATTAATGAACTTTTTCTCGACTGGTAGAATTTAGGATACGTAACGAAATTGACAGAGTTTGTTCATAAATAGCCGTACGCAATATTGCAGGCAATTTCATTGATGTTCTTTTTAACTATCGTACTTTATTGATAACTTTACTAACAACGAAAATTACAATCAAGGAAAAGAAAAAAATACAACTAGTAGGTATATACAATTCAAACCATTGGGCTAACTGCAGATGGTTGCAAACAGTCGGTAGCTCAATTGATCCATGGCTGACATTGGTATTCTTAATTTAATTTTATCATTATGTTATAAAAATTATATTAAACTATTAACACTTTCTTTCCTCCATACCAAACCTGATTTATCCGGCCAGATGCCTCCCCATATACCTCTAGGTAGCTAAAGTAGGTATGACGCAATAACACAACATTTTAGGCACAAGTCCTTTGCTTAATTTAATTGGAATTCCGATTGCAGGTGGATATTAAAAGGGCTGCCAGTTTAGATTACGGTAGGGTGGGGAAAAGTCACGTTTTGGTACAGAACATTGAGAATTTACCAAATTAACTATTAATTTTGCTTTAAAAATGTCGTGAGGCAATGGTCGTAAGAAATAATGAATGAGGAAATGTATTGTCTTCAACCCAATAAAGAAGTAGCAAAAATCAAAACAGAGGTTGGTAAAAGTAGCCTCATTAGGATTCGTTCACCCGATAAGTCAACAAAAGTTATCACTGGTTGAACCTCCTCACTAAATAAATGAAAAGTAAAAGTTAGATAAACAGAGAGGTTACTTCGGCTTATATAATTTTAGTAAGGATTGTGAAAACGATTTATACGAGTATCACGTATATTAAGGCATTTATGTTGCGAGTCTTTCATATTGGAAATTACAGTAGACACCCAAATACAAGAGCTCAATTTTGATACAAACAGATTGACAAACAAATAGAGAAAAAAATTCCGTAGGAAATAAGTTTGGAAGTTTGCATTTTGACTTGATTTCGCATAAAGGTATTTGAAACTGCATTTTTAAAAGTTATCCTATATAAATAAGGAACAAACATTTGTTCACGTATCATCATCATCATCATCATCACCAGCCTATAATAGTCCACTGCTGGACATAGGCCTCTCCTAATGAGCGCCATATATGGCATCATTATGTGTTCACGTATAAGAAACATGAAATACTATAGTCGTTTTTATTGGTCTTATTTTACTGTTTTCATATTACAAAATCACGTCACATCTAAGACGTCTGTTCAGCCAAAATTCAGCCATACGTTTATCGAGCATAGGAGGTAAAATTATTCAGTAGAATTTGCATCACCTCGCGTGTTTTTAGACGTTCAACCCGGGAACCGAATGCCATGTCACGTCAAGCCGAATGTCAAGCCTACTGTCAAGTTGTCACGCTACCACGAGCAGCCCAATATTTTAGAGCTGGCTTCCTATAAAATTCATTGTTTTCCTCCATGTGAATATTGTAAATGTTTATATTTTGTGTTGTAAAGGTTTTACAGGTCTTTTTATGCGCCGTGGGAATTCTTTGTTTCAAGATGTTGGGAATAATTTATGTTTGCTTTCTTATAACGTCTCAAAACCACGTCTTTTCGTTTCTATCATGACAAAACCTACAAGCTTTCGTAAGTACTGAAATAAGATGGTTCTGATTGATTTTATACAAAAACCGCTCGGAAATAGCTAAACGGCAAAGTAAAAAAATGCCTTTGTAAACCACTTCATAAAACGCGGTTTCCAAACTGCACATTTCAACTAAGTGCTACATTGAAATGCCATAAAACCAGCCACAGGCATGGATATGACATTTTTATCTTTATGACCAAATCCCTAGAGCATTTATTTGAAAGTCGTAATGTATGAAAGTTCTCGATCATACTTCCTTGAGGTACTTATTTGATAGACTGGATGGAAAAGGCTTTTAGAAATCCGCTTATTACACCGTAAATTATTTTATGACTTATAAAAAAGTTTCATTAATTATTCGGAATATATATGAAATCATTTTATTTTAGTATAACCGATTTATTGAGAAGTATATATTTTTTTAGATTATTATGTCTATAATGAAATTAAATTGAATTGTATTCAGACGAGGAACTAACGTCAAAAGAAAATGATGCAAATAATTAAAAACCAAGATCTTTTTAAATTATACTCAAGCCATGAGTTGACTTTTACTTTACTTTAAAAGTTATGAAGTTTTTTTCCTTTAAACCAATTTAAATTTTTTTCAATGTCACTATATCACGCTCCAAGCTAAGCAACAATCCACACAACATCATATAGCCCAAAGTGAATATCTGCATTCTACGCTGGAGGTTGCTGGTTCGATTCCCTTAGGACAATGCTATTGCAGGGATTTGAATGAAACAATTAATAGAAAAAAGTAAGTAAACTAAGTAAACTAAGTCTACTCAATACACAGACACACGGAAATTACAAGAAATTACATTTAATCTAATCTATAACCCTTAATTAGGGTATCTGTGTTCTGGGGGTTGCTGTAGTGACTGAAGTGAATTGGGCTTTACCGATGAAAAAGCTATATTAGCGAAATGCGTTTGGGCCTCGTAATCACTACATAGTATAAAACAAAGTCGCTTTCTCTGTCCCTATGTATACTTGAATCTTTAAAACATCGCAACGGATTTCGATAACTTTAATAGATGATTGATTTTAATAGATAGAGTGATTCAAGAGGAAGGTTTATACGTATAATAAAACCGTGCGAAGCCGGGGCGGGTCGCTAGTTAGGGTATATGTGTTCTGAGGCAGGTTGCTGTAGTGACTGAAGTGAATTGGGCTTTACCGATAAAAAAGCTGAATTAGCGAAATGCGTTTTGGCCCCGTAGTCACAAAATAGTATAAAATAAAGTCGCTCTCCCTGTCCCTATATCCCTATGTCCCTATATTCCTATGTATGCTTAAATCTTTAAAACTACGCAAGGGATTTTGATGCGGTTTTTTAAATAGATAGAGTGAAAATTGATAAATTCAAGAGGAAGATTTATACTTATATTAAAACCGTGCGAAGCCGGGGCGGGTCGCTAGTATAAGCTAAACTGTGTCACTACACCATGTTTAACTAAGTTCAAAAGGATAGTAGTAATCAAGAAAGCATCACACGCGTACTTAGTTGAGGTCTGGATTTTGATGACTGAATTGTCCAGAATTATTCGATTTGATCTTCTGTATAATTGTCTCTAGTTCCAGTAATAGGATCTAATATTATTCGCTAGGACTTAGAACCGAAAAAATATGTTTTAAAAAAGTGATCGAAAGCACGCTAATAGATTTTCATGTCGCATGCGATAAAATTACGTCGTTGTATAAAATTATTTTATAGGTAGAGCGATTGGGTATTTCCTAATTTGCATTTTGAATACTATCAAATTGACATGCAACGATTACGATGGCCGTGCGTGTTATTTCACGATAAAATGCTGGTTTCCAATTTGAGAGCGTATAGTTATCGTAGAGTTATTGCGTTTAAAATAATTGTTGGTAGCAAAGTTATATGAACCAGTTATGCGTTATGTTAGCTGGTTATCTACGTGTTACTAGCTTGTGAGATACTAGCTTGTGATGGAAGAAGGACCCTTTTGAAGTTTTGGAAAATAAAAAATACTTAAGTTATTTTTTCTTGACTCAAGGAATAATAATTTTCAATAGAAACTTGAATACCTTTTTAAATCCCCTCAGTGTTTAATTTATCAGAATATGATAAACCCATGTGTTATTATAGATCCTAAACTATCTATACCAAATAACATAAAACTTACGGAAATACATTGTAACAAACACTCACACAGACTTTCACGTTTATTTTATTAGTAGGATAAAATATAAAATCAGTCTTTTAGATTTCATTGTTAAAGGCATAGGTTTCGTGGTCTTAACTATATTTCATGTATATTATTTAAAAGTCTATTGCTATAGTTTACCTCATTAAAATAAAATAAAGTAGCTTCTCAACATAATAAAATATGTGTCTTTACAAGGCTCTAGATAAATTGCAAACTACTTATAATAGATAGAGTATGGCGCATAGATATGCTCAACGGAACCAAGATTAAACATAATTATATACAGGGTTATAGGTGTTTAATGATTAACCTCTAAAAGACGACTTGGGTAAATCAAGACTATCAACTTTTGTTCTACGATTTTTGACAATTCAATGATTTTTTACCATACAAAAAAAAAATCATAAGCTAATTTCCAGTTCTAACCTTCTTAGCTCTGACTAGGGGTCACAGATTGAGTCGGTTCGGCACATGACCTATATATCATATCTAGCAAAGAAAGAAAGGGGTTGCGGTGAGGCGAGCGGGGATGATAGAAATGGCCGCCAAAACTAAAACAATTAAACTGTAGGTAGAGGTATAACGTTTTGGCAAAAGTCATAGAACAAAAGTTGTTAGTCTTGATTCACCAGGTTAATCATTATATACCTGTAACAAGTATTTACAGTAAGGTATCACAAACTCCAAATGTAGCCGTCACCGAAGGCAGAGTGCCCAGAATTCTGGAAGCATTCAGCAGAATACGTTGAACGGCAATGCTAATTCGTTGACCGAAATAGCATTCCGATCACCTGTGGAGTCTATGAGAATTAGTCGTGTTGTTTCAATTTATTTTCTTTGTAAACTAACTCACTAATACTTTATTAAATAAATTGATATAAACTTAAATCTCAATATTACGAGTAAGGTTTTGTTAACAAGGTTCTGTTTATTTCGGAAGTATTAGAAAGCTTAGCTTGATCCCAGGACCGGAAATTGCGTTGTGCACGGCACAATGTCTCCTTCGGATTACTGTCAATTCAACACGTCATTTCCGCTTCGCCAAAACATCCGGTAATTCTGATATTGTCAAATGTTCGAACATGGAACGAATTACCAGTAGCGTTTCCATGGAGATTTTTGTACGATAACCTCCGTGCAAAAATCTTGTTCTTTAAAAAGACTATTGAACTTAAAATTATAATAGTTTTTGACTAAAATTTCATTGCTAATTTCTTACAGTTAGTAGAAGCCCTATGGCATGTGCTTGATTCCAATGTAAACTACTTAAAAGTCTATTGATGGATATTTGATTCTGCGTTGCATTCCACTTTAATCCGTGGTCCAAAGGGATTGGTATTCAATTGTATTTTTCTATTCCACCGTGTCGTTAATTTATTCCAAGAACAGAAGGTAATTTCTTCATAAAAGTTTTGAGTATTTATATGTTATAAAAGTTGTGTATTGATGTAATATTTTTATAATATTTTACAGTAAAATATTATTTGACTGTCATCTAGTACCGATAACACAAGCTCTCCTTAACTTGATGTGTGAATTATCTAGCATTATTTATTTTATATATTTGAGAGACCAACGAAACTTAGGTTAAATAAATAAAATTATAAAGACTTGAAAATTTTCTACGTATTTGATTTTGCACCTTCTCTTCAGTATTTTCAAACTCAGAGTGAAGAAGTGGCAAATAAACTTTTAGCTTGTTAGTCGCTAGCTTTCAAGTTGGAGTAAAACCCGCCTCAAATTTATATCTTCTAGAAAATTTGATATGTATATGAAATAGGTACCTTCTGACGTGTAGTTGGCTGAGTTGTCATTTTTCTTTTTTAGTTTTTCATTTTTTGCAATTCGAAAAAAAAAGAATGTTAGAGGGGAGTTTGCCATGCACTAAGATTCAATTTCAAATTACCAAATATAAATTTTCGAAAAAGTTGCTTTTTTAGATCTAACAGGATTCGAGGACAAAACAGAAGATACCCAATGCCTATAATAAAAAATACCTATACTATTCTACTGCTGAACATAGGCCTCCCTTAATGAGCGCCAAAGCACCCTGTTGTTTGTTACCATAGCAGCTTGCCACATCTAGCGTCTGCCTTTAGTGTCTCACAGTCTCCATTCAAGAGCACGTTTACCTGAGCGGGTGTCGTTTTTTGTAGATTTGGCTGAAATAATTAATATCTAATGATTGACGATCCTTCATTTAATTTCAATTCAATAAACAAAGCATGTGTTTTCCGCAAAGCATGTACCTAAACTAGCGCCCCACGGCTTCACCACCGTGAAATTTGATTAAAAAGGCAGCCTGTATTTTATTCCAGAGGCCTAGAAATACGTTTATTCAAAATTTTAGCGTTTTGTAGTTTTAGTGTGAAGAGGTAACAAAAACTCAAAATTTCATTTATTTTGAATTTATAGTTGAAATTTATAATTAATGTTTTCACAGAAAAACGTGTAAAGCCGCGGGCGCAACCTTGTAGGTAATATGAATTCTGAGTGGCACACAGTCTTATGTCAACCAGGTACCTACAGTGATAAGACATAAATTGATAATGCCAGACACGTCTTATCATCGTAATAGTTTACTGAAGTTTCATGAGAGTTTGTTCTTACTCGCTACGGCTTCTTCGCTGGGTTCCGTAAGTGTAATAAGAAGAGGCTTCTGTCACAGAACCCTAAAATCCCGCCCATTTAATCGACACACGAAGAAATTTTCCTGCATAAGCGTTTAAAGATTAAGGTGTATTTGTAGGTACGATATCTTATTCATCTAGTACCCATAACCCAAGCTCTGCTTAGCTTGGGGCTTGATGATGGTGTGTGAACTGTCCGGAATTATTATTATTATATATAAACACCTCGAAGTAACTAGTGGAAAAAAGATTGAAGCGAACTGAAAATCAATTATCACTTTATTTCTTACATTATTTTGATAATTATGTAATATATGTACATCTATACATATAATAAAATTGTAGAGGTCAAATTTCTGTACAATGAAAAAAAATGCCATAAACCGAGTCAGGGAGATGTAAGAAGTATAATAAAACTCATTTGGTGTAATTTAAATTTTTTTGTTTCTCTGTTTGTCTGTTTGTCGGTTTGTCTGTTTGTCTGTTTGTACGGGATAAACACCGAAACTACTGGACCGATTGTTATGAAATTTTGTATGGTGGTAGCTTATATCCCTGGTCAACATATAGGATATTTTATCCCGATAAATTAAAGAGTTCCCGTGGGATAGCTAAAAAACTTTAATTGCGTAAGTACTGAATACTGATACTGCCATTATCATGTTATTTAATATTAACTTCTTTTTGCTAATCGCATATGAAAGTATACATACGGTAGGTACCTATAGGTACCAAGAGTGCTCAGTTCGGCGCTGAATATCACAAAGGCTGCCTGTCGCGCGGGCTCAGAACGCGCGAGCGGATGGTCATGCATGACTCAAAGATATTAAAAAATAATTTGTATTCTATCAGTAAAAGCAATATTTTCTGTTGAATTCATCATCATCATCAGCCTATATTAGTCCACAGCTGGACATAGGCCTCCCCTAATGAGCACCATAGCGCCCTGTCTTCAGCTTGCCAAATCCAGCATTTGCCAGCAGTCTTTCGCAGATCGTCATCCCACCTGGCCGGAGAGCGTCCTTCACTACGTTTGCCAAGTCGCGGTTTCCACTCAAAAACACGTTTACCCCAACGGTTGTCGGTTTCTTCGCGAGATATGGCCGGCCCACTGCACTTCAGCTTGCTTATTCTTTGAGCTATGTCGATAATTTTAGTTCTCTGTCGGATGTATTCATTACGAATCTTATCGTTCAGAGAAACTTCGAGCATAGCTCTTTCCATAGCTCGCTGAGGGACTTTGAACTGGTGGACCAGCCCTACCGTGAGAGTAAGATATGTATTACCAATCCAACAGGCCTACGGAGCTGAGACGTGGACAACGTCTCAGCTCCGTAGGCCATTAGATTACATATATTACATATCTTAAATTTAAATTATTTTCTTACGTTTTCTTTATTTTTGTAGGTAAAAATAAAAAAAATCTTTGTTTAACAACGTAAGGTACACCATGCCTAGAAAAAGGTCGAGTCGCTGTCAGTACTCAAGAGAAGCTTAAAATTAAGGATGATTAGATCCCAAGAATCTAATGAATATCGTGGGACATGACTCTCTGCGGCTCGAAACGCGAGGCTACTACCTGCAGTATGGAAAGTCCTTCTCAACGATAAGCCTAACTAACAGCTCATCTTGAACGCCATACGTTGTCTCGCAAAGTAGTGGGGTAAGGATTACGCGATTGAGCGCTGACCGTGAGAGCTGTCTCGAGTCTCTGAAACATTCACTAGAAGAGAGGCCCAATTGAGCTCTCAGCGTAGCCACACAGCTGCATCTCACCATCATCAAAATCATCATCAACAACCTTAGTCCACAGCTGAACATAGGCCTCCCTTAATGAGCGTCATAGTCTTCAGCTAGCCGCATCCAATATATGCCAACAGTATTTCGCAGATCGTTCCCACATGGCCGGGGGCGTCATACGTTACGTTTGCCGAGTTGCGGTCTCCACTCAAACACATTTACTCCAACGGATGTCGGTTCTTCGCTAGATATGGCCGGCCCACTGCCACTTTATCTTTATCACTGCTACTTCTTTGAGCTCCGTCGGATGTATTCGTTACGAATCCTGTCATTCAAAGAAACTGCGAGCATAGCTCTTTCCATAGCTCGCTGAGTGACTTTGAAATGGTGGACCAGCCCTACCGTGAGTGACCACGGCTCAGGTCATTACGGGAAGGACGCTCTATTGAAAACTTTAGTTTTCAAACATTCCGGTATAGATGACGGGAAAACCTTACGTAGTTTACCAAATGCAGCCTAGCTGGATCTTCCTTTTGTCCTCCTCCTCAAAATTGTTTTTACCTAACTGCACAATCTGCCCAAGGTAAGTGTACTCGGAAACAATTTCAAGAAGGTGGCCATCTACGACGGTCGGTACTGCAACTATTTTGGGCATTGATCATGACTTCGGTTTTATCCAAATTCAAACTAAGACCGATGCATTGCGAGGCTGAGACTAGGCCGTTCAGCATGTGGGTCAGGTCCTCTAGCGACTCCACCATTACGACTATATCATCAGCGAATCGGAGCTGCGTCTCGATCTCTTGAAACCAGCCAAGAAAGAACTGTACGTACGGCTTACAGGTGATTGAGAATGCCATAAGTTGTCATAAGTCTTAAAGACCTTACTGACAGACAGTCTCGCTTGAGCTCTCAGCGTAGCAGATCGGCTGCGTATCGATCCCTTGAAACCAGCCATGAAAAGGATGCACGGGTTACAGCTCATCGAGAACACCATAATTATGTTGTCACGAGTCTCAGAGACCTTTACTGAAAGAGAGTCTCGCTTGAGCTCTCAGCGTAGCCGCACGGCTGCGTCTCGATTGCTGAAAACCAGCCAAGAAAGAGAAACATGAATTACAGCTGATCGTGAGAGTCATTAATATCTTACGCCTCACACATTTTATTCCAGCGTGAGGAGAAAAGACCTGATGATCGACACCAGCAACGATAAGATTTAGCCAGGGATGGCTATGAACGCATACATCAGGAATGTGAGTATTTATTACTAAGAGAAAGGGAGAGAGTAAATAAAATACGACTGCAAGAAATCGAAGAACAACGCTGCTCGATACTTGCTCAATAGAATGTCGGTTTTATCTGAAGATTCAGATTATTTACAAATACCCTGGATTGATAAAGAAAAAAGTGCGTTTAAGTACATATTATTCACTAAGGATTGACTATGCGTCATTTTCATTTAGGTATACTTTTTGTGGAGATCTATGTTGGTTTCTCCCGTGTAAGACGGCTAACCGTTTTATGTCGAATGTTGTCTTTAAGGAAGCATTATAAGGTATTTCAATCTACAATTATTATAATTGAAGGAATAAATAATACCACGCGGACGACGTCGCGGGCAACAGCTAGTACAGTATTAAATTTGACTTGTCTGTCTAATGACTTATTTTGTGTGTAAGCCTAAAGAAATAAAGATATTGATTTACTGATTTACTAACATTAGGGGATTATTATATCTACTCGTATATATGCAGCGAGGGTATTACAAATAAACAACGGGTGCATGCTTGATACTCCTAATGTTAATAAAAGATCGATTCAAATGTATTACAGCATGCTGAGACAGCATGTACAAATAAAGAAACTTGAATCTATATGAACTTTTTAATGTGTCCCAGAGTCCTATAAGGTTTAAAGGAGATTAAGCTCTTTGACTTAGCTTAGAGAAGAAAAACGTATTGTTTGGTGCATCTCTAGTACCCACATACACTGCTTAGTTTGATGCTAGTTGATGTTGTGAGAATTGTTCAGCATTACCCCTATGCTAATCAAGCCTGACTCCAAATTGCCAATTAGTGCAAAATGGCCAACAGCAATTATCGACCGTAGCCAAACATGGGCTGTTATAAGTATCTACCTACTTATTATACTTAGTTCAATTCCTTATTTATTTATTACTAATACTGATAATAACATGAGAAAATTATAAATGTTCTCAATAATTTGTGTGTATTGTGTATCTTCTGTTGGTAGTTCTAAATAAATAATAAAAGCGAAGTAACAGCTTAAAACAAAAACTTCAACAACTTAGAGTTATGCGTGCACCCAAAAAGGTGCAAACTCGTGTTCGAAAATGGAAGAGACACGAATCCTAACCTAACCTAATCCTCCTACGTATAAATGCGAAACGATGACTTTGGACGGATGGAAGAATGGGTGGATGGATATTTGTTACCTCTTCACGCCAAATCTACCAAATGGATCGGTTAGAAAGTTTGAATATTTCTAGGTCGGGAACAAAACATAGGTTACTTTTGGTTCATTTATCCGCGGCTGAAGCCACCGCTCTTTGTATAAAATGATTGTCGTATTTCTCATTTTACAACGCGTACCTGACGCGTTGTAAAACATTTCATAGAATAACATAAATTCGCTTCCCGATGTCTGTCTCTATGTATGCTTAGATCTTTGAAACTACGCAACGTATTTTGATCCGGTTGTATAATGTATAATACACCCGTGCGAAGCCGGAAAGGATCGCTAGTTATTGATACATTCTAAAACGCATCAGTTCTAAACTGCTTATCTAATCTATAGTTTCCATTACACTGCGACTTCATACTCAGCCGGTGCCAACCGGTTTTAAGCAGAAAGCTCAAACATTATAGCTTTAATTTTCGACACTGTTCGCAACAGAGCGCTGGAAACATTGGCTGGTGAACTTTCATGGAATAAGTTACGAACAGCTATCAAAATTTTGGAAGTTAATACAATAAAAATATGCAGATTGCAATTTCGACTCGCGCTCAAGATTTTCACTGTTCGTACTATAGGAAAAATTATGGTACCTACCTACTTTAATTAAACTTGTAATAATAAGATACTTATGCTAATGTTTATCAATTTGTTTCGGGGTTCTGGGTATTAATATGTACATATGTTTTATTAAAAATAAGCTGTATACTATGTTGTTTTTTATAGTATATCTTTCATTTAACAACCATAAAACTTACTTTGCTAAACTTGGGAAGTATTATTATTATAATTATAACTTAATGATTTAGGTAAATCAAAGCGAATAAAATAGGATACTATATGCCTATTTACTCTAAAAATCAAGGAAAAACATAAACAATCAACCTAAAACTTCTTTCGCTTTTATTCTAGAGTAGTAATTAAGTAAATCAAGGGGGTGGAAATTGACCCATTTTTAAAAGGTTACTCTATACTAAAAATCGATTAAATTGTAGAACACGGTGGTGACTCACCATGACATAGGTGATTCCTTGCCCCAAGCTTGTGACGTCACAATGTGTTGTAAATACGATTTTGTCCGATTCCACGCCTCGATCTTTTCTTAGGTGTGTAAACGCTTGGATTGATCATAGTGAATCAGCACCCAGGGCCAATTGCTGTTTCACCATGTAATGGATGCTTGAGGACTTATTGTTTAATAATAAACTTACTGCTTATAAATTTGGAGAAAATTATGGGCATGCCCTAAGGATAGTCCCGCTAGACAGGGCAAGTCCGTAGAGCACTATAAGATAATTTGAAAAGTAATCCGCAAATTTCTATTGGCTATATCGATCAATTTATTTGAATAATCTGAAGGAACAGGAAAGCCTTAGTGATTTGTAGAAGTATATCATAAATTGAACCCGTTTAAAAATAATTTTCATTACGTTATTAAATTTATTATTACAATTTTTATTATTTCTTCCATCTCACACCTACTACACCACCTACTGTTTATTTTATGCTGATAGAAATAAGTTTGAGTTGAAATAAAATAAAATAAATAAATAAAATAAATAAACCTCATAAAAGATTAAAAAAAAATATATCTCGTTATTTTTTTATATTAAAATTTGTTAAAAGTCCAAACTAAGCATTTTAAGATTATTACTTATTAAATTCTAAGTATTAATATGTCATGTATCTTTAAACAAATAAATATATTATTCTTAATTCTATTCTATTAAATTTTTATTTCCACACTCTTGTATAAAACCATAAAAAAACAGTTTATTTGCTTTAACTTAATCTATACTATATCTAATAACTACTTTGGAAGCCTCCTTTTAAGTATAGTGTTAGGGGGTTTCGCTCTTGCCTTCTGAGTCACTTATAGACTAAGTAGGTCTACATTAAACACCTTTAAAAAACAGTAACAATAAGTTTTAAGCTTTATCAAATTGACAAAAGATAAGAATGTAGAAAGTGACCTGGCTGTATTATAAGACTGTACAAGGGCGATGGAGTCCCACTTGGCAGGAATTCAGAGCTGCCGTGCTAATAAATGGGCAGCCGTGCTACCTAATTGTGCTTCCAGACAAGTATAATAAAATTGTACTATTTACTTAATAAAATAGTACTTAGTACTAATTCTTATTAGTGCACAGCACGTGTTGTAAAGAGAGACACTTGTTTAGAGATAAGGCAGCTAGAGTCCCTGTTCTATTTTCAAAAGAACCTACTCATTTTTGAAGTAATCAATTATTAAAGATTATTAAATTATAGTGTGTAAGCCTTCGCACTCAGAAAATATCTAAGAAATAAAATAACATCCCAATTTTTTTTTGTGTTTTTTGTCCAACTGGATTTGAAAAATTTTGCGATTTTAATTCATTTCGTAATCAATTAATGATAGTTGATGTAACCTTGAAAGAATTAGGTACCAATGAAATTGAGCACACACAAGCCACGAGCGTCATCTGTTTCAATTCCTGCCTTTCCATGACGTCATATAAAACCTTACACGTGTAAGTCAAGTCCTAGCTTATTAGAGCTGTAAAATTTTCATAGTCTTTCTTCAAATATGAGCAAATAAAAACTAAAATCAATCAATGACACTTATACTAAAATCAATCAATGACACAAAATTAATGACTGCTGTTTGGATATTTGTAAATGATTTTTCGCACCAAACCTAGTATGCTTAATCTAGTTCTTGAAATGGAAAAATTAAAGCTACTCTCCAGAAAAACTTAGAGCTAAGCCATGGGCAGAAGCTTGTTCAATAATTCTAATTTAAAGAGGATAATTATGTTATATGGTCAACTAGTAACCCGCCCTGGTTTAGCACGGGTATTTTAACATATAAACTTTCCTCTTGAATCACTCTGTCTACTAAAATAAACCGCATCAAAAATCCGTTGCGTAGTTTTAAACACACAAACAGGGACAGACAGACTGTAGGAATCGACTTTGTTTTATACTATGAATGTAGTGATGTGATGAGAGCTCCGTAGATCAGAGGTGCCTCCTCATAGCATACCTATATGCCACTAAGTACTGCATTTTATACAGCAAAATTCCCGGTCACTAATATTCAAAATCGTAACCCACTTTATCACACATCAACCTACTTTAGCAGGACATAAATCTGGTTGCAAGTCTGTTTTCCCAATTAGTTTTAAACACCTAATCCCACTGAGATTATATAACATTCAGCGCAATATTACGATGATATTTTAATGGATTTTAAACGAAGTCTCTAGTTAATTTTCTTGGTTGCATTAAGAGGGACTACGAAGTTTTCAACTTCATCTCGCACATTATCTGATTTTAACTCAAAAGTCCTCATCAATTTAACTTTAGCTTAAGTGGTAGGATTTGGACACATCAAACACCATTCTTAAAATTGATAATCTCTCTTATTTCTTTAGCTTTCTAAGTAATTTATTTTAATAAGCTCTGCATGCTTTGGTTATAATATCGTGAGAAATGCCCCTAGTTACATTATTTATAATTAAGCTAGGATTCTTAAAAGCTCAGTTCACCAAGTACCTAAAACTGACTGCTAAATCCATTAGCTTTTTACGGTTTTACTCTAGCTAACTAATAATTATTATTAAGTAGGTAGCTCAAATAGTTTCTTGTAGTTTGTCGTGAATTTCGTGATTTAGTACCTCGGTGTCTGAAATTTACGAAGTTTGTATGGCATGGTGGTTTGTGTAGGGGTGCCAAATACTGATAAACCTGGGAATTTGCAGAGAACTTGCTAAGCTTGAGCAACTATTCGGTATATAAGTATATTCAAATAACAAGCAGTAAAGCAGATGATACTTAGCGTTTCACGCTAGACCTGGTCTAGAAAACAATAACATACGATATCAACATAGTTCAAACCTGAATTAATTTACTGCTAGTAGTCCCCATATTTTTATTTCATACCCAGGATCAAAATGAAATAGTTTTAGTTATCGGTATCAGTAACATGCAAAAGTTTTTTGAACTTTTTGCAATAATATCCGTCGGACTATTTCTATTTGAGCGGGCATTCGCCTACACTTAATATTGCGAGAGCGTCAGAGTTTTTTTTCAATGAGTTTGTCTTTTTCATGTCCCACTCGTTTCAATTCACTTTAAGCTAGCATTGCTTATATCATGGTTCAATAAATAGAGTCCAAAGACAAATTTCTCGCCGGCGTATAGAAAAGCTCACCAAACGAAGTCCAATATCGCTTCGAGATGTAATCTTGTTCACAAGCTTTGACCAAGTATCAGTTAATTTTCTGGCCCAATAAGTAGGATACGTGACATGTTACTTATATTGGTACTATTGGAAGGAAATGCAGTAGAAAGCGCACTACCCGTTGATGGCATAGTGAGTTGTTCCAATGCTCTACTGAGCTACGTACTCGTAAACGATTTCAATCTACAGCATAGCATCTCCATTGGTACGACAAAGCACATCCCATTGTTGTTTTAAAAACGTATTTGATATCATGTTATCTTATACTTCTTTATATAGGGGACTGAACATAGATGTGCCGACTGTGACTGAATATTGATTGTTCTAGTGGACTAGGCATACATAGATTTGCAGTATTGATTGTATCTGTAAAATTTGTCATGGAGTTCCTTTGTGCAAAAATGTTTATTTAACTAAAATAACATAGCGAGAGGCTTTGACGTAGGTTTGATCAATGCCAACCTCCATGAAATATTTTTATTCCTTGTATTTTTAGGAAACGCAAAAAACTTTTACTAAACGATAACGAAAACAGCGTTTGGAAAAGTTAAATGTTATTTTCCCATCAAAAAAATTTGCAAATCCCATTTTTTTATTTACATTTTTAATTTTGCTGATAATTCATTTTCCTCAAAAGATATAAAGATATAAGTTTATAATTTTTCCAGTTGAAGTAAAAACCATCTGGTTTGAATGAAAGCAACAAATTAGTTAAGTAGAACAAAATAAATTAGAAGAAACCTAGATCAAAAGAAAGGCCAGAGGTTGTGCTATTCTCGCCACTCTGCACCATCGACGACGACGACTTTATCACATTACCTTCAATAACGGCATTTCCTATGATGATGCGAAGTGCAGGGACCCTGCATCTGCCCTCCGCTTTATGATTGAATCACGACCACTCAACGTTCCTAATGCAATATGGAAGTGGACCTTTATTAATAGGAAATAGGGACCTTAAGATGCAAAGGAAAATTTGTAGCAGCCGCTTGTGTAGCTACTTGAGTGGCACGCGATAGTGTCATTCTATATAGGTACTAGAATTACTGTTATTAGAAATCTTTTACATAGTATATTAAAGAATATCAAAGAATTAGCAAGCTTATGTGGCAGTGGGCCGGCCATATCTAGCGAAGAACCGACAACTTTAGTGTAGGACGCCCTGCTGGCAGATGCTGGATGCGTCAAGCTGAAGACTGGGCGCTATGGCGCTCATAAGGGGAGGCCTATGTCCAGCAGTGGACTAATATGGGATATGATGATGAACATAGTATATAAATAACTTTAAAGGAACAAGCAATTTTTTTGGAGTCAACACCCAGCCCAAACCACTGAAGATGGAAAGCTGATATTTGTAGGGTTGGTATCTGTTACTGACACCCGAATTAAAGGTATTTTTGGAAATTCAATTTAATTCAGAATTCAACTAAATAAAAATTACTGATATACTTTACCGTAAATTCAGATATGTATCTCTTAGGCAGGAATTAAAAAAAATATAAATGGGTTTAATAAGTGATGGCGTTATTGAGATCTTTGAGGTATTCCTTAAAACCTTTGAACTTAAACAGTAGGTAGTTTCTATAAGATTGAAGATTAGGACAAATCGCGTAGTAAATAAAAGTAATATCAAAAATCCACTAGGTTATCTATAAATATAAAAAGTTTAACTTTCCAAATTTATTATTGAAATTCGAGTGAAAATCAAAAGAAATAGGAAAGGTACAAAATGTTTTTTAAAGGGAGACACAGAAGCCCATGTCATTCGCAGAATATAAGCTTCGTTCTTTAATGTACAAACATAAATTCGAATTAAAAACGAAAGAGGGACCGGCTAAATAATGTTTGCCCGTTTTTCAGTGGTCTTAGTCTCTGTTTCTTTATACGATGCTTTTATTTCTTTTATTTAAAATACTGGTAATTATGAACAGGTAGACTCAAAGTTGAATCTGGATTTTATATTACGTCTTTTTGCAAAGTGAATTCGGATTGACTTTCTGTGTCTCAAACTACACGCGATATAACAGAAAAAAGCGCAATTTTTACACGAATGCTCAAAATGAGATGAAATGTTTTCAGGGCTCGTTTACAATTAAAAAAAAAATTCAGTGTATTAACTAAACTGATTTTGATGAGGAAAGCTATTATTGGAGTTATAATATTCGCAATCTGCAAAAATTTTCTCAGGGTTTTTGTTATTTCTATGTTTAATAAAATATCTATTTATGCACCTAATGTTTATTGTACAAACAATATCTGGTTTCATGCGGGATGATTGTAACAAAAATAAATAAATTATGCTGTGTGGATTCTCCAGCATTATTTATTTATTTGTGTTACAATCATCCCGCATGAAACCAGAATAGTTTTTTTAGAATCATGTTCTTGGTTTGGTATCAACTAGTATTAAATTTGCTTATCATTTGATTTAAAAATATTTTTTATTGATCTGTTTATTTATTGGTCTATTTGAACCCAATCTCTAATCCCATGCGCCAGCGTGGGGTAAAAGCATGACAAATTAAAAAAACTATTTTACTTTTTAAATTATTGTTATTGCTAAGTCGTCAACTTAACTTACTTTGTTTAAGCAGTTTTACTAATAAGTTTATATTAATATGTTACTTTTAATTAATCTAGTTTTCTGTTAATTTTTTTTTAAGTTAAAATTAATACCCTTTACTTTCTGTAAATTCACACACAGATACAGATCTCAAGTTGCTGCTTTAATTTATTATTAGTGGAAACTTTTAATTGGCCTTATTTTAAAAATTCTTTGTATCTACTCATTGTCCAGCTGTAAGTTTTCCTATGATTGTAAAAATAAAATAAAATTAAATAAATTAATTATAAGAGGTATTCAGGAGGAATCAAGTAGGGATTAAATTAAGATCTATTAATTAAGGATCAGGGGAGACATACGTCCAGCAGTAGGCTATAATGTGTATGGTTGATTAGTTGATGTAGATAGTTATTTACTTGCTTAATTATGTTAAAATGTGTAAAGTTTGTTGATGCCAGCATTTGCCAATACGCTAATGAATTGTTTGATGAAACGCTTTAGGCATTTTCGATAATTTGCATGCTGTAATTCGTGGCTTATTTTGGTTTACCAAACAAAAACTAATGATCAAAGAGCGATTAGTTAGTAAAAAACCATTAAGGTACCAAATAATGAGCTTTTAATCTTAACATCGAAAATAATAATAAAAGCTTGTGTAGTGTACACATTCAACTACATAGATAGATATATTTATTTGAATAGATAATACTCAGAATATCCTGAAATAATTTCTACATCGCGTACAAATATTTCATTTGGTCTAGATTCGGGAATCGAACGTCCTATTATAGATGAATTTTATGTTTCAGTTATTTAGTAAATTTAATCCGTTACCCATTACATAAGCTCTTGCTTACATTGGGTCTAGACGACGCGATATCTTCTTCTTCTTCTTCCGGACCTTATCCCACGCTAAGTGGGGTAAGGTCCGATAAGCGATATATCTAACGTTAAAATATCTATGTAACTTTTCGTACGCTAGGTAATTTTTAGAAAAAAGAGAATGATTTTCCTTAAAAATAAATGAAAGTGTTCTTCAGTGGAGATTGAACTCGGTAAACGTAGAGTCCGCCCTCCGGCCAGGTGGGATGACGATCAGCGAAAGACTGCTGACAGATGCTGGATGCGGCATGCTGAAGACAGGGCGCTATGACGCTCATTAGGTCTATGTCCGTCAAGCTGTGGACTAGAATAGGTGGATGATGATGCATGATAAATGTATGCATACATTTTAAGCATGAAAATTAACATCCATTCGAGTCACTTTTACATTTTCAGTTGATTTATGGTAAGTAATTTATACTTCGGTAATGCTTGTTTGTGAGTCAATTGAGAGAAAAACATCAACAAAATGAATATGCCACATAACCGAATTGAATAATAATCAGATTTTGGTGTATGTGGTCGAAACAACCTAACCGCATTCCTTTATGAACAGAGCGAGTGTAAGGATCTGAGGGAGACATTATTATTTCGTAGAATAAGTCTTAGGTACAAAATAATGAAGGGGATCTAAGGGAAGAGGCCGAAATTCTACCAAACTTTTTTAATCCTTTTTTTATATCCCATGCGGAGCTGGGACCTGCCACTAGTTTCTAATATTTCCATAATGTAAAATTTACTTTCCCTGAGTGACATTATGTTACCTACAGGTTACATATTTATGTTTGATCCAGGTAACATTTTGTCAATGAAGCCCCACCAAACCCACAAAATTAAGGAAAATTCTTGTTACGTAATATGATTAAAAGAAGTTCTTGGATAAATACGTAGTGGTTATATGTAGATCCCGAGTAGGTTGAAAAAATACCTAAGTGTTTGCTTTTACTGATACATTAATTCGTTGTATTTTTTAATTGCTGTATGTATACCCATCCGAAATGGATAAGATTACTGATACGAAATTTATTTAAAGACCTTTCATATGGAGGTTCTACAAAATCACTACATAATCACTACATAGTATAAAATAAAGTCGCTTTCTCTGTCCCAATGTCATTGTGTGCCTTTGAACGCTTAAATCTTTTAAACTACGCAACGGATTTTGATGCGGTTTTTTTTAATAGATAGAGTGATTCAAGAGGAAGGTTTTTAAGTATAATAAAACCGTGCGAAGCCGGGGCGGGTCGCTAGTTAACAATAAATGTTTTCTTTTTCAACCTAGCCTAAAAGATTCACTACAAAAATCAGAAGCTATGTCAATCCGGGAATTTCCAACTTTGTATGGAAGGCAGGATTTTATTTTATATGGTAGGTGTTGAATAAGTGTGCTGATTTCACTGACAGTGGGTAGGTTCTTTACAATACAGGCTGCATTATAGGAAATGGGTAACAGAAATAAGAATATTGCCGCTCCGATGTCGGGTACAGTAGCGGAAAAAATCCTTAACACACGTTAAAAATATCAAAGTTTGTCAGTTGAACTGATAAATTTATGAATCACACGCGGTTACGTTAACTGCTAGAGATAAATAGCTTGGTAGATATTTTTTTTAGTTATAGACAACGACAAATTATAGAAAGAGAGTTTTCCTATTGAAGATCAAGGCAGATGCACATAATTAACTTATTAATAATTATAATTTATTAATATTTATTACTCTTGCCGTACAGAACTTGAAAAGATTTTTTTTATAATTATGATGATTAATGAATGTTGACAACTAAGCTTTTATCCTCAGATGCGAAATGCATACATAAGCTATAAATTACCAAACCATAAATCTTAGGTAACTTTCCACACTTGACACTTACGCCTATGGAGAACGGAAATAAATAGTTAAATAAAAAATGGTCCAGTATTATTCATTTATTTATTAACGTAACACCCAGAACCCTAGAACAAATACTTGCAGATCGTACAAACTTTTGTCTCAAGGCGAGAATCGAACCCACAATCTTTTGCGTTGCAGGCTGACCTTCCTACCGAGCTAGATCGATCGTCAAGTTACTTTATACGAAACATCGATGACACACATTTTGACGTAAACATATCATTTTATTTCCGCGACAGTACACACAGGCCAGACTGGCTTTTTGAATATAGATATAAGATTGTGTAGGTAGGTATGTGCGGACATTATGCGGATATGTTTGTAGATGCCAGGAGGTTCTATTGATCTACGCTCCAAACCGTAACGGGATTTTTATGACTTGAAGTGAATTTGATTTAGAATTAAAGTTATTAAGGCTCTTAGCATTAATAAATCAAGGTATCCGGCGTCTTATTTGAGTTATTGTAACAATACTACATAAAATGATGTAAATTTTTGGCCAGATGTCGCTCAGTTTCACAGCTACAGTAGTATTTATTATTTATAAAACAAACATTGTACCTATTAGACACATAATTATACACGTGCTAGTGATTTATTATTCGCTTCTTCCACTAGTGGACAAAAGATTGAAGCGAAGAAAAAAACAATTATCACTTTATTTCTTATATCTATTTTGATAATTATGTACCCAAAGTTTAAAATTTGAATTTTCTGAGTGCTTATTTTGTAAGCCTAGAGAATAATGATATTAATTTACTGAGTATAAAAATCTGTCCGCGCCTTCACATGGGTTGTTTTTTTTAATGACTTTATATCTCATGGGAATTGATTTATAATATGAAAAGCTGCCCATGTTTTATTCCAGGGCTAGTACTACGTCTATTATATTTCATACTAGGGACCCGCCCCTGCCTCGCACGTTTTTATCATAAGTACCTATATATCTTCCAATTGAATCACTCTATCTATTAAAAAAAACCTCATCAAAATCCGTTGCGTAGTTTTAAAGATTTAAGCATACATAGGGATTGCAGATTGCAGATTGATTGGACAGAGAAAGCGACTTTGTTTTATACTATGTAGTAATAGTATAAAATACAAATACAATTTATACCCAGTCCGTTCATTTGTTTTTGTTTGGTGTATGTACCTTCTCTACAACTTTCTCTATTTTTTCAAAAGAACAAAATACAATTCATTGTTCACGCAAGCCCTGCCGGGCTTTTAAATACCTTATTGCATGAGGATTAGTATGCAGCTTCCCATTTGTGCACGTTCAAATATCATACGCTCAATAGGTACGTATTTCCTTTGTAAGCTGTCTGAAAAGACCATTTTTAATATCTCTGTGCTGTTGCGAGGAAAGCTCTATGATGCTGTGATGCAAAACGTTGTAACTTGCGACGAATGACTCAAATAAGCAAGGTATTGCGGTTTCACGAGTTTTTAATGAAAGGCATTTAGGAATTAATATAGGGGGTGATAGTGAGAAAAAGACCGTCCAAATGCAAGTCGGAGTCGCGCTTGAAAAGTTCCGTACGGTACTTATATAAAATATATATCATGTGTGATGGGAGCCCCCTTAAATATTTATTTTATTGTAGCGGCAATATATAACATAAAAACAGCATCTGCTAAAATTTTAACTGTCTATCTCTGAAGGATAAGATTCCATCACCCAAAGTTATCGACATAGAGTGGCAGTGGGCCGGTCATATCTCGCGAAGAACCGACAACCGTTGGGGTAAACGTGTTTTTGAGTGGAGCCCGCGACTCGGTAAACGTAGTGTTGGACGACCTTCGGCCAGGTGGGTACGATCTGTGAAATACTGCAGGCAAATGATGGATGCGCAAGCTGACAGAGGTAAGACAGGGCGGTATGGCGCTCATTTGAGGAGGCCCATGTACTACTTTGATGGTGCAATAAAGTCTATCTATCTATCTATCTATCTACCGAGCTATAAGTTGATGATGATTTGCATCTTTAAGCATTTGCGGCTAGAATACAACTATACCGCACGAAAATATAATACTAATTCAAGTTCAAAGTGTTTTATTTCCTTAAGACCTTAGGGGCCAAATTCCACTAATGTCAAAACAATGGTCTCGTACTATCAAGATGGCTAAAATAACGTTAGCATTTAGTATTCTACTATTTTTTGCGCTTGAAGAGACTTTCTTAATTAAAATTTCTAATTGGTAGCTATAAACGTAATTGTCACAGCTATGAATGGACCTCAAATAGTTTGTGTTAGTAGAATACCAAAAAGAGTTTAACACTGTCATTTTGACACTATACTATTGTAATGGTGAAGCGATTTATTTAGTGGGATTCGGGCCCAGGAGTCTTGGACACGTCATAAATACAAGTTGTACATTTTTTTTAGTGTATTTTAATGTAGATTTAGCATTGCCTTAGGGTGTAAGAAAGAAACCAGTTATGATTTTATGATTAACTAGCAACGCCTCGCGGTTTTTCCAGCGTAATTCCCGTTCCCGTGGGAATTCAGGGATAAAATAGCCTATGTGTTATTCCAGACTATAATCTATCTCTGTGCCAAATTTTATCCATATCCGTTCAGTAGTTTTGGCGTGAAAGAGTAACAAACATTCGTACTTACAAACTTTCGCTTTTATAATAATAGTAGGATAAATATATACTTAAATAAGAATAAATGTTTATCACTTCTATCTTTTTAAGGTAATGTTAGCCCATTACGTTACCTAAAAATGTTTGTTGTTGAAATGATGAGAAAACTGTCTTCTTCTTACGTGAATATAAAGCCGCGTACAGATTGCTGTAACGTAACATGCAATGTAACATGAAAGGAGCATTTCATAAGTGTGGACGCAGCGCGCGCACGAACTGAGCAGGTACGTGTTCGCATCTTTTCCGGCATGCGCGCGGCGAACATAGCTCAGTCTGCCGAAAACACGCGGAGAGAATTTATTATACAATTATTACTGGCTACGATGATTGTCGATGCTTCTATGATTATCATCAATCATGTGAAAAAAAACGTAACGTAAACGGCTCTGCTGTAGCTGTGTTTTCTTCCATTCTTTCAACGTTCGCGCGCGTTCCGCAGTACATCCCGTCCACACTGGCGCTCCGAGCACACTGCGCGCCCCTTTGTGTTCGGCGAAAAAACCGACAAATGGCGGATCGCGGCGAGCACGAGTTGAAATGCTCTGTTCGCGCTCGTAGTGTGCTCGGTTCGTGCGCGCGAGGCGTCCACACTATGTGAATTCTGTTACATTGCATGATACATTGCGACAGTGTGGACGGCAAATTCTTTCATTGCGTGATACATTGCATGTTACGTTACAGCAATCTGTACGCGGCTTATCATTTTGATGTGGAAATTGTTAGGTACAAAAAGGAATAGGAAAAGCCGGTACTGAATAGATCCTTATAATCTCGATGTGAAAATTCTAAGAATTTCATCTAAGGAATAAATCATCCAGAAAATTTCTGTCTTACTTTAGAATATTACTTACTATAAAAATTGTTGCTTATAGTTGGCACAAAGTCAATGAAAAAATAAACCTCGAGAATCAGAGAATTCTTTGAATTCCTCGCCGCAAATAATGAATGAGTTTTTCTCATTTGCGTCCGTATTTTGATAAATAAACATATAAACACGATACTTTTGAATTATGGATCTCTACGTAAAAAAAAAAAAAATTTAACTTATAATGCTTGAATAACGTCTGTATTTATTTGTATTTGTTTATTTATCAGCTATCTCACTTATTCACTACTTCAATATAGAGAAGAAAGATAAAACCAAATAACGGATTTTTGTTAGAAAATAGTTCGAGCTAAAATGTCTTGAGATGTTTACATAACAGTGGCCACTTTTTGTTTATTAATTGTCTTAGAGCTTATTTTGTATTGTAAGGGAAATAAGCATCGCCATACAGCGTGGTAATGCAGCCAGTATGTTGGGGAAGCTTCCGACTGGTATTGACATGGATCAATTGACCTTTAGACTGTTTGCAACCGTCTGTAGTTAGCTCAATGGTTTTAATTGTATATACCAGTTGTAATTTTTTCTAATCCTTGATTGTAATTTTCGTTGTTAATAGGGAATTAAAAGTGATTTGCTGATTACCTCACTAATCTAAACTATATTAATCTAAACTGGGTTTTAGGCTACAAATATAAGTACCTTCTCGGAACTTATTATTTTTACTACAACTTGGAACTATGCGTATCAACAAAATAATAATATAGGAACTAAGCTCAATAATAAAATAAAGAAACCTTTGTGAATCAAAACATTATTCAATCAATTTACCCGAAAGGGTATCGGGGTGAAATCA
This sequence comes from Eupithecia centaureata, assembly GCA_944547425.1. Classification (NCBI taxonomy): domain Eukaryota; kingdom Metazoa; phylum Arthropoda; class Insecta; order Lepidoptera; family Geometridae; genus Eupithecia; species Eupithecia centaureata. Next base: position 12,289,274 of record OX155675.1, read on the forward strand.
CGCAGATAAGCTGAGTTGAGGGGTCGGAGGGATCCCTAGTTACTTAAAATCGCATGTATAATTTAATACGAGGTTCTTGTGAATTTTATACACATCCGGCTTTATATCCCTTCAAAATGACAATCAGCAAAACATTTAACAGGAAAAAACCTATACTTCATATGCATTTACTTCTTTATGATTAAAACATGCGATCAGAACAAAGCTTTGGAAAAAAGTGATGATTAGGAAAATCCGAAGAATGTTGTTTTCGTTTTTCAACTGACCTCAAAGGAGGGTTGTCTATGTGACTGTTCTTTTAATTTGTTATTACGTAATTTTTTTGGCGACCGAATTTGATGTTTGCTTTTTTAATTTAAACCTGGTGATTTTTGAATTAATTTGATCAAAATATGAACATTTTTAAGTTATCCTTAATAATCAATCATCAATGCTTAAAATTTGAATTCGGGTTTAATTAAAATGTCAATATTTAATAGTAAGTATTTACTTGTATTTCGTGAAAAATCACTCCAACCGTGTTTTTGGTTGTTGTTTGTAGTTTTTTGTAGCGTGTATGTACGTGCGTGGTATATTATTAATTTTACAGGTACAACGGAAGACCAGCGCTGGCTTGTTCTCCTATGAACCTCAGCCCAGCATTATTCAGAGTAAGAACCCTTTAAAAAAACTTTTTATGTTTATTAAAATTTTTTCTTTCTTAACAGTTTGTATTGTTGTTATGAATACATTTATTCTATTCGAAATAATAACAAAATTGGAGAACAAAAGATGACACAAATGCAATAACTGCACAACTTACGGGCGATACGGAATGTATTGAACCGTCTCTAGCAAGAGTCTTGTTAAAAGAAAGCACCTACTTGAGATAAGGAATGAATGGATATGCACTCGTATGAACTTGACCAGAGATTGAAGAAATAATGATGCAACTAGGCTTGGAAAAACTCTTCGGTGGTTGTAAACTTTCAACAATGAGACATCTCTACATTCTTATACTTACCTACTTTTCCGGCAAAACAACTGCAAGTCGAGTAAATAGGTATGAGGCAAGACTTGCTAGAAAAAAGATTAACTTTCTCTGAAAAAATCTCTGAAAATATATACTTACATAAAAGTTAGATGAGAAGCTTTATTGTCCTCAACGACCATAATAGAGATATTAAATAAACCTAAAAACTTTAGTAAATTATTCTGTATGTTATCGAAATGGCCGCCATACTCTGTCCGGCTTTTATACTTTCAAAATGTTCAGAAAAATCACAATACCGATAACATCTCTCGCAACCCTACCCTTACCTCACCTCATTCACGTTTGGCCGCTTCTAAGCACGGTGTCACGTACCCGATAACAGCGGTAATAGAATTGGTTTTATCGCGTTTTTGTGATTGATATTCCTTAGTTCCTTTAGGAAAGTACTAGTACAGTGTATCTATTAGTCAAGTTCCATTAGATTTATGGAGAACTAGCATCTGCCTCTGAGTGGCTTCGCGCACGTCGTTTTATTAGAAATGTCGCAAGGCTATTTCTATCTGATTTATGGGACGTTAAGAAGCCTGTATTATTTCCAGAGCTAGAACCACGTCTATTCAAATTTTCAACCCGATCCATTCTGTTGTTTTGGCGTGCAGAGGTAACAAACATTCATCTATCCATCCATACAAACTTTCACCTTTATACGTATAAATTATATTGGTATTTTTAAACAGCAATTGAAACTTCAATTAGGGTTATATTTTCTTAATGAAAATCCTTAAAAATTGTAAAGCACATTATTAATCAATATAACATATGTATTATATGATAATGAGAATTTGGTTATATGTTTACAATGTATAATGTTCAAACCTACACAAATGGCTTACAAAAAATTTCGTTATTTATTTATAACTTGTTCTGTTTTCCGTAATAACTGTCACAAACCGCGTTTCTTATACTAGATAACATCAAATATAACAAAACAAACAGCCACCGTTCCTTCCTTTTAATGTTAAACAGAATAATTAACAAAAGGATCAGAGGAAGGCTCCTGCGGCGACGGTTGCAGGACCATGATCAAAGCGGAAGTAAAAGCTTTGTGAGAATTAAAAGCGTGCAAATGACCGGAAATGTTCTATGACAGTTTGCCGATAGGTAAAGTTAAAAGGAAGTGGTAGTTATAAGTTCAACCTTTGTACGAGGCAGTGGATGGTGTATTTGCTCCACCCGTTTCGTACAGCAGACACGTTATTGGAAAACTTAAACGAGTTATAGCGGCTTTTTGTATTACTCGCTAATAATGTTATGTATCGTGCCCGTAGAAAATGCGTAAAGGTCTAAAAAGACATTATATTGACTGTCTGAACTCATGAGAACGAATTTTCTTTAGAACATTTAATTCAAAGTATAAACGTTATTTCCATTAGACCTCACAGAACTCTTTGACACCTCTGTAAAAGAATACACCAGAAAAACTTGGAATTAAAAAATATTTTATTGTAACGTTTAAGTAGTTAAAAAGTGAACAAGAAACCGTTCTTTTTAATTAGATAAAAAAAAAACTTGTGTTTATAATTTTTTGCTATATTCATAGAGGGTAAACGCAACGAAAAATAATCAGTATTTACGTAAAATTCGGTATTTTTGGGAATTTCATATTTATGTGTAAAAAGTAGATGCTTGATTAATTCTATAAATCTATAAAAAGAAGTTACTCAAATTACCTTAATTTTATGAGGAAATAAGGATTTTCTAGAAAGTTTTTCCATTTTACAGTAGAGTGAGTGGGGGGAAGATGAAAAAAGGGGTAAGACAAAAAGTCTTCCATAACACCAGATTTATAGTACTTATTGCAGTGCTGGCTACATCGTTAGGGCCACAAATTCAATACGTTACACACCTCAGTCAGCGGTTGCCGATGAGAACGCCTGGTTGTGTGTAAAGTGCAATTTTCTACCACAGTGTTTTTTTCAGAAGCCACTCAAGTGATTTCATCTTGCCCCGTGTCTTGTAAATTGTATTACAAGGCAGGTACGAGTGTTTAATTGAAACATCTGCCTATTATTTTTTGTAGACATTTATGTAATTACTTCTAAATCTATCTATTTCTCGTATTTTAGAATTTATTTCAACTTTTTATCTTTCCCCATTTACATTTAACGGGGTAAGACCAACATATTTAAGTTTTCTTCTTGACCCTTTTTCAGGTTTCATACTAAAAGCCAGAGGTCCTCAAACTGTATCTTTGTGTAGGTTTCAGTAAGAAAAATAAGAAATAAGAAAAAAATGCTGAAAGTAGTAAAACAAAAAAAAACAAGAATAGGTAGGTATGCTAAGAAATGTGAAATAAAAATAGAAATCCAATAGAAAAAGAAAATACGTGAAAAATTACAAAAGTAAAAAATAAACAATTATTTTATGGTGATGAAAAAGAATATTCATATAGGTTTCATGCGAAATAAAAAAAGTGTTCAGTTTTTATTTGATTTTTTATTACAAGATAATATTTTTTTCTTTAGTCAAATCTTATGCAAATTGGCTGCAAAGTTTGAGAATCTCTGCTTCAATCTTCCCCCAGTGGGGTAAGTTCGGAATATATATTTGTTTAAATTTTCTATAACTTTGTAAAAAATAGGTATTTTGGCACTACAGTCAGTTACAACTTTTTAAATTACTTAACACTATAGACTAAGGACCATAAACTTTGCCTAAGACCTGCCTAAGAAACGTTTTAACGATTTTAGATTTTAATTCGATCTTACCCCGTCACCTTTTCATCTTCCCCCTGTTTCAATTAAGTAAAAATGATATTTTAAATTATAGTTTTCTACTTTTTGGACAGCTTTATCAGGATGTTATTGACATATTATAAAAATCTAGTCTTTACCCTTTAATTATGTTTAATCTATTTTTAGCTAAAGTTAATATCTATTCTTCTACAAGGATTCAAAAACAACACTGACCATCTCATCAAAAAACCGTTCGATCTTGCCCCCACTCACTCTATAAAATTAATATCGAAAATTTTAGCATCTGATTTTAATTTGGTGAATTTAGCGTATAGGCACATTTAATCTTTTTAGGTTTACCTAACATTAACATTCCTATTGTTTTACATAATTTTCATCACATAAAAATAATAACATCTAAAGGGTATTATTTATATATAGGTATAGTATAAGTTAGTTTATTGCGCCATAATTATTCAATGTACACAATGTACAATTTCATAAAAATTTATCGTGATATTGTACATGGAATTTACTGAATTGATTTTCCTTACTCGGACTATATTGGTCCGAACCGAACGCAGTGGGACGAATGCGGAGTAACTCGATTTAAACAGCAAATCTGTCATGGTCATCTAACTTCACAAGTGGGTAGCTTGCCAAGGTTGTGTCGACTGCACGCTGCCCACTACATGTCTTTGGGAACTACTTACTCAATTCTGTTATCTACTATTTATAGTGCTTTTGCCGATGCTAGCGGTATTTGGACAAAAACTTGGATCATCTATGCTCTCTACCTTAATTTTTACCTTGGTTTGTTCATTCATCATCATCATCATCATCATCATAAACCTATATTAGTCCACTGCTGGACATAGGCCTCCCCCAATGAGCGCCATAGCCATAGGTTTGTTCATTATTAAGATAAAATTTAAATAAAATAAAATGATTAGATATCACAGCCTCATTTAGCCCCAAGCTTTGTAGAGTTTACGTTATGGGTACTAGTAGATGATTGATATGTATAAAGAATATTTTTACGTGGAAGTAGGTAGGTATTACTTATTCAAGAATTTTTATTTTATGAGGAGTTACGAAGTTCCCAAACTCTGTTTTCTTATCTCTTCTTGTAATAGACAGAATAAAACTACTACAGATGCATTAAAATAAAACTTACAAGAAACTGAACGTTTGATTTTTTGAAATTCCTTTGTTTACGTAATACCTAATATGATAATTACAATAAGTGACGGCAAAAATGTACCTCTAATCAGTATGTGGTTTTTTTAAAACCCGTAACTGTTTTTGTAATAGGAATAATTGAAATTCCAATTTCGAAATTGCGTTTTGCTATAGTGGTTTTGATATTACATTTTCTACTCCCGTCTTTCAGAGAGAACGGCTAAAGGACACCTCTTCAATAAAGCCAATAAGCAAGATTTAAGTTCGGGTAATTGTCTGACCACCATCGCCGCGCCGTCCTATCTTTGATTATCATTCGAGATATTGGATATTGGCTATTGAGACAAGAGCATTGTTAATATAATCAATATAATATATATCATATAGCAGAGCTTGTGTTATAAAAACTGACTAAAGAAGCATGATTTTTGTTTTTTGTAAAATACATGGTACTGATAGCATTGGGTGTGCCTATTAAAAGAGCTTGTTGTAAATAAATAAAAGTTCGATGCTTTTTACCGAAGGAAATTGCTTTCTAGCCGTCACCGTCAATCTCCCACTGTAGGTAACTTCATCAGCAATTCAGGCTTGGCTTCTCCAAAATCAAATTCCAATAGCCGGTCCATCTGTATGCAGATAGTTTAAAATTCATACACAGTGCACGCTGGCCTGCCGAATGGAGCGACCTCTTTCCTGCGCATTTTACATTTTTATTCACTTTGATCTCTTTGCTAGAGGAAGACAGAATGGCTGCATAATGGACTCTAATCAGTTTTGTTTTTTGTGACATTTATGGATACGAATGTGTATACGAATTTATATATTCGTATCCTACTAATTTCCTTATAATTTATGCCAGTAGTAAATCCTACTACTATGTGTATATATGTTTTACAAAATCCACGGCCCTTTAATACAGATAATTGTCAAAACTTACGGCCAAAAAAAATCGTACTATTAAAACCTACTTACATATTCTGCTAACAAATCCTGCTGAAAATATATTTGCTACAAATATATTCTACTAATCATTACTAATATTAGTAATGCGAAAGTTTGAATGTCTGTTACTCTTTCACGTAAAAACAGATGAACGGATCAGGATGTTTTTTTTAAAAACATACTTTAACTAACCATCGGTGAATATGCACTGGTATCCAGGCAGATTCTTAAATTTTTACCTGTAAAAATGTAAGACAATGCATAAATCTAACTGTAAGATTAAAAAAAATTACGGTTTCAACTGAAAATTCACCGATTCTGAACTGTAACTTCACTGATGTGTGTGCATTGGCTTTTATTGGGCAGTAGTAACTAATTAGCCATCCTCAATCGCAGAAGGTGATAAGAAAATAAAAGTTAGTTTTAACGTAAAATTTTATAAAAATCTTGGTGCAAAAGTATTTCAATAAGAGCCGTGTAATAGTGGTTTTCTGAATTTCTAGTGAAAGATAAAAGAGGGCTCGGTTCAAAGGAATGCAGACTCGATTTTTAAGGTTGCTGCTACTTTCAAAGAAAATTTTCTACATTTTACGGTGAATTGCTATGAGTGGTTCGAATGCAGAAATGGTAATTTAGAACTCAACTGCAAGGTAAATCATGTAAACGAACCCATTGTTTCTCGAACTCTGAAACTCGAATATTCTAACTAATCATTCATGCCACTAGGTGATTTAGGGCAGAGGGATTTGGAATGTTTGAGTAGCCAGCTGTAATTTTAGCACTACAATTTTATTGATTTGAAAAACCTAACAACCTGCTTCTTATTCCCTAAACTTACTATTATAATAAATGGGAAAGTCTGTGTAAATATTTGTTATAAGTAATCTGTAATTAATTAAGTTATTTAAATGATTTTTTTATGGATTTGAAAAACCTAACAACCTGCTTCTTATTCCCTAATCTTACTATTATAATAAGAAAGTCTGTATGAATGTCTGTTTAAAGTAAACTTTGTAACTAATTAAGTTATTTATATGAAATTTTGTATGTAAATATATATATAAGGCTATAAAAAATTGGAAATGTTGACCTCTGAGGGGGTTAAATAGTGGTAAAGTTGGGGTACGTAAGTTGGGGTGATAAAGTTTTTATGGATTTTTTTTTACTTGGTTTGATTCACTCAAAACTCGGTATTAATAAACTATGGAGTGAATAATTAAAAATGTATTTTTTTACATAATAACCAGTGCAATACGTTTCTGAAATTTGTACGAAAAGAAAACTCTGGTTTGCGGGCGAAGCCGCGGAGCGCATCTAGTACTTACTACAAATGTTACTATTTTCTGTAAGTTTTACGGAATATGGGTTAAAAGCTCATCTTGAAATCATCGTACAATAGAAAAATTTTTATTAAAATCACAAACTATTTAAAATTGGTTTTATTTTATCAAATTTATTCCTTAAAATCATGGAATAGTAGGATGTTCTTGCACTAAGCAATACCAAACGCGCACTAATGGTAGTCTCAAAACATTATGTGCGAAGTATTGTAAAACTAAGTCCTTACAAAATCGCCTCAATGTCAATTTAAAACTTCCTAGCTCCCAATTCAATAAATTGCTTTGTAATCAAAAACCAATATGGCGTACCTATAGACTACACAATGCATCATGGAGTTTTTGTCGGTGACTATACTGTTTGTAGAGGGCTTTACTAAATCGACTAGCCACTAGCCACAAGCAAATATGTAAAAATCTACCAAAAAGCTGTCCCCAGTTTTAGGCATCAACAACACGAATGTAAAATGGGGGTAAGAGGGGTGGTAGGGGGGGGGAATGAATGAATGAATATACTTTATTGCCTAAAGTTGTTCATGGCAACTATGCTATGAACAACTAAGGCACTGGCCTCTGACCGATAACCTTTAAAGTAATGAGCATTGAAATGTAATTTTTGGAATTATGCATTCTTCATGACCGATGACCGAAGCTCATGATGACTAGACCCTTAGATTAAGGTATCTTGTAAGCTGGCTTGGGGCTGTTCAAAATTCAAAGAGATTTATTTATTCTTTCAGACCTACAGGGCTCTCGGACACGTATTATAACAACTAATGTGATGCTAAACAAAATCATCCTGCATATTATTAAAATGTAAATAAGTAATAGTAATTAAAATATCATCAATCTTTATATCAAAGTAGTCAAAGTAAATCAAATACGTATTATTAAGGACACCTCAAAATTATTAATCAGATATCGATCTAATGTATGTAGGACTTACTAAGGAAGCACCAGCTATCAAATAACAAACGAATCATCATCGGTTCACCTAAAAACACTATCGAATGGAAAACATTTGCGTCGGATGAAATTCATTAAATATAAATTAACTGAGCTGTATCCGTGATGTAGTGATGTGTTGCTAATCCTAGCGTAATCGTTTACACCTTTTAGACGTTTCCGGACGTCCATTAAAAGCTTTGGCGGATTAACCAGTACTAAAACTACAGGTCTTACGTTTCGTTTTTGCACTCAAACGTATTACACTATCGGCTTACTTAACGTTTGCGTTTCGTTACCGGCGGTCGCATAACACCATTTATTTGATGTGGTGATCACAGTTTGTATTCCAACCTAATTCTTTTACGTAGAGTTCAGTTAATTATTTGAATAAAAGGTTATCGGTGATAAAAACAAAGGGTGCGAAATAAAAGCTTATTAGACCTTTAAGTAGTCTTTAGAAGGATCAACTGTTTAGTGTAGGTTCGTAGAGATTTTCGTAGAGAGTTAAACAGATATTATGCAAAAATAAAAAGATAATAAAAAATATTTCGTATTTCGCTCAGACTAATTTATTTAAGAAATACGCTGGCTGCAAAACCTGTTTCAACCTATTTTCTAGTATAGCAAAACAAGTATCATACCATGAAGCTACACACATATGCTTGGTAACTTGGGCCGGCGGAAACACCTATCCAATTCGCGCGATGTATTGTTTTTTTTGGTGAGAGCAAATATCGAAATCGATCACACGGTCAATTTGAGCTAGATTTGTTTACGAACAAATTCGACTGTGAACTGCATCGGTACCTACGTGTCAATATTTTGATTAAAACAGTTATTGTTAGTTATTTTAGTACGTTAGTTATTGTAAGTACGTAGTTGTAGAATTAATAATAATAAATAATGCTACCTCTATATAATCCACTCAGCATCACTTAGCCCCAAGCTAAGATGTGCTTATTACTGGGCAGGTAGTAACCGACTGATATAGTATAAAAAGTTTCATGGAACAGATATTTTTTATACATAGAAAAAACCCAGAAGCCCGGAACAAATATTTGAAAAACGTATAAACTTTGTGCCACGGCCAGAAGCAAACTTTCAACCTCCTGCGTCGCAGGCGGACCTTCGCTTGGTGCACCACATTGGTCGTCAATTAGTTATGGAAATATTAGTTAAAAGGTCTCTACACACTGAAGCCGGAGGCGGCGGCGCGGAGGCGAAGGTGTACGAGTTGTATTCTATGAAAGCCTACACACACACCGCAGGCGGTGGCGCGGCGCCATAGGAAAAACCGCCACGCCTTCGCCTCCGCTCCTCTAAAACTCTTCAGTGTGTGAAGAGTTTTAGGGTGTAGGTATGAGTATCACGAGGTTACTTGATACCAATCCCATGGGACGGTGACCTACATGACGCGGCGTATAGAGAGTGTGCTTGTGTTTGCGCGGACACTTAAGGGGCCGGAGATGGCTGCACAAAACTCAAATTAGAGACGTTCCGGTGTTAATAATACCGAAAATTATGACTGAAAACTTTTTTAGTTTCAGACAAAGTGTTGTTAATTTATAACTAGACAATATAATCTATGTTGAAAAGTAGTTTTCTTGTAATTTAATTTAATTTTTTTGTCAAAAAAGTACTCAGAGCATATAGATACTACTACTCAATTTTTTTTTAATCAACAATAGACCTTCGTTTGACCACAATCTCACCTGATGGTAAGTGACCTGATGGTAAATACAAAAAAACACTTAAATTTTGTGGTCATATGCTTGACTTACAAATCATTTCGGTCTCCCGTTTGTATGGGGAGTTCTTCATCCGCTGGCCCCTTAAGCACTGTTATATATCCTGCATCCCCGTCACGATAGACGAGGCCGAAATTCGGCTTATAATTCCATTATGTATTCCAGTGACAGAAAAAATAATTATTTTCTGCATTTATCATTTCATTCTAACGATTATTTATCGGGTATTTATCATTTACCAGTAATCATTATAATGTTAAAATAGGCGAAAGTAAAATAATATTGATAATTTTTTTTGTCAAAGTATTTTTAAAACTAATGACCCGCTTTTAGTAACATATTAATATAATAATAACAGATATGTTAAATACTGACGATGGAATTTTTACCATACTACTTGTGATAATTATTAAACAGAACTTATAGAAAAAATCACAATCATAACTATTATAATCGGGCCTATCATTTTTATAGTTTTATGGATAGAACCCCAGTAATCTATTTTATACGATAAAGTTGAAAAAAAAATCACAAAAATTTAATGTAATGTTTGTTATAAACAACCGCGAAGAATCCGCGTGTCAGCCAAAAGTGACCATATTGCTAACATATTCGCTCTCACGCGCCGCCGTTATCTCCATCCCACACTGGGGGTGGCGTGCCTTCTCCCGCAACCTGATATTGTTTATAAAGGTTCAACTTTGAATGTAGGTACCTACTGGCAAATAAAATGGCTCTTCTTTGTTATTCTTGGCACGTTCTATCAATGCACGGTGTAAAATTGAAGCTTAGATACACTGGCTAAGGAAAAGACTACGCGCAGTGAAGTACTCTATAGTAAGTTTGAAAATTTTGGTTTATTTATTGTGTATACTTTTTCATAACTTTTTCATAATTCATTAGTTTTAAAACAAGTTTACTTACAATTTAGACTGAAACTTCGAGAGTTTCAAGAGTTAGATATGAGAGTAACAAAATATCCATACTAGGTATGCAAAAATGTGAAGTAGGTCAAATCTTGAAGTATACTTACCTAACGTAATTTTTATTTTTATTAATTTGATTTACGGATTTGGTATTATTCTATTCTCTCGTCGATAGTCCGCTAAAGGGTTATTCAAGTAAAGTGTTTTATTAGAGGGGTTTTAGTGAGGAATGTTCTGGAAAGCGATTATGGGATACCTAGCTCACTTAATCGAAGTTGTTCTTGTAATATCACCCAAATATTTACGAGCAGCAATGAAATTGGGGCTTGGAACTGACTTTTAATGAGGCCCAGTCATTAGACTGTAAAATTGAATCGTACCGTCACGGGTTGAATGGTCGATTGATAGCATTTGTGCCAATATTTTAGTGCTATTAAATATATAACTCTGGCATTTGAGGTAACTTTTGATGGCTTGGTCAAGATGTGAATAAATATTCCTTTTATATTTTATTTTTATTTGTTCTTCCAGCTACGAAGTTCAAACGAAGTGAGTGTGCGGAGATTCAATCTGCATCGGATACTCAATTATCATTCTGCGGTTTGAGTTAAAAGTCTTTTATTTTAAGATGTTGTCCATAATTTTTGAAAAGTGTAAAAAGCCGCACATTTCGGGACATTCATCTCATGGACAGTACCGAATCATTATCATCCTCCACGATTTCTCCCACCAGGGGCCCTAATGAAAATAGCTGAATGATGATGATTATCAAAAATTTGTATAACGATAACATAAGAACAAAAAACAACTGTGCCTTTAACTTTTTTTAATAATTCTCTTGCAACCGAAACCATTCACCCTCTGAATATAAATAAGATCGTTGTAACGAATTGAAATCTTATCTCTATTTACACAGCGTCAGCAATTCATTACCCTCCATAGTTTTTGTTTCTGTGTGCCTTAGAGTCGCCCCAGTGGATGTGGCCCCGATATCTTACAAAGTTACAGAATAGGGTATTACACCATTTTTTAAAAACTGTTTTAAATTAATCCTGGGATCGTAATGAACTAGTAGAAATTTTGTAAATTTTTTTTAAACCGAAAATCGCCCTAAAATCTGTTCTTTATTTATGATTTTGAATTTTCGCGCGGAAACGCTAGCCGCCATGCTTTTTCATCTCGTGACGTCACTCGGTTAGTAAACAATACGACTGCGAAAGACCAAGTAATAAGATTCGTGAAAATAATGAGTTATCATTGGTGTCTTGTGCCTGAATGCAAAAATACAAGTGTAAAAACGCCACAAAAATTATGGATTCAAGTGCCAAGTGATGTAAAAATGAGAAATTCGCAAAAAATTTCGCCACCATTAAAGTATTAACCATTGGCAGATTTGTACTTTCTGCTTTCACAAAACCGTCTTCCATAGTGAAATAAAGGCTAGAAGTCTACAAACGTGTTAATAACTCGTAAATTTATCAAAATAACAGCGCACAACTTATTTTCAGTAGATTGTTTGCTATCGGAATGACGTCACGGCGGGATCCAATATGGCGAATGGCGTTTTAGACATTTGAAAAACAGATTAGAAAAGACGATTTTTAAAATGGAATTATAAAATTAAAATTGCAATTTTATGAATAAATATCGACGTTTCTTGTTTACTTTTTTCGAAATCTATTATGAACAAACATTTTTATATTTTTCCTTACATAGTGTAAAATACCCTATTGTGGAAAAAAAGTAAATATTACTGCGAACTAGTTTTGAATTAGGTATTGTTAGTAAAAGTTTTTTTTTACTAAGCAAGTTCCAGTACACATCAAACAAGACCTGGGACTATGGCCAATCAACACACCAAAAACAAGATAGAGGCATGGAATCGGACAAAATCGTATTTAGAACACATTATGACGTCACATGTTTTGGGCGTGGAATCTCCTATGTCATAGTGAACCACCCCCCAGTTTTCAAGAAAAGTAAAGGGTAGTAGGTAAACAAGCACTATTTGTCCTATTATCACTGAACGAAGTGTTTTTTTAAGTGATACGTAATTTATATTTGTAATGGATGGTAGATATAATTTAGATTTATGAAACCGACATAAACTAACAAATCTGGATCAATAATACCGCTTGGTATAAAAAGTAGCCTTTGTTTTATTACAGGCCTACAACAAAGTCTATTCAAAATTTCATGCCAATCCATGCAATCGTTTTGGGGTGAAGAGGTAACAAACTTCCATCCATCTATCCATCCAAACATTTATAATATTAGTGTGATTTTGATGGCCTTAAAACTCTTGTGCTTCGTAAGAGTATTTTCGCACAAAATAAAAAAAACTGAATAGGGTATTTTACACTATGTAAGGAAAAATATAAAAATGTTTGTTCATAATAGATTTCGAAAAAAGTAAACAAGAAACGTCGATATTTATTCATAAAATTGCAATTTTAATTTTATAATTCCATTTTAAAAATCGTCTTTTCTAATCTGTTTTTCAAATGTCTAAAACGCCATTCGCCATATTGGATCCCGCCGTGACGTCATTCCGATAGCAAACAATCTACTGAAAATAAGTTGTGCGCTGTTATTTTGATAAATTTACGAGTTATTAACACGTTTGTAGACTTCTAGCCTTTATTTCACTATGGAAGACGGTTTTGTGAAAGCAGAAAGTACAAATCTGCCAATGGTTAATACTTTAATGGTGGCGAAATTTTTTGCGAATTTCTCATTTTTACATCACTTGGCACTTGAATCCATAATTTTTGTGGCGTTTTTACACTTGTATTTTTGCATTCAGGCACAAGACACCAATGATAACTCATTATTTTCACGAATCTTATTACTTGGTCTTTCGCAGTCGTATTGTTTACTAACCGAGTGACGTCACGAGATGAAAAAGCATGGCGGCTAGCGTTTCCGCGCGAAAATTCAAAATCATAAATAAAGAACAGATTTTAGGGCGATTTTCGGTTTTAAAAAAAATTTACAAAATTTCTACTAGTTCATTACGATCCCAGGATTAATTTAAAACAGTTTTTAAAAAATGGTGTAATACCCTATTGAAAAGCTGATAGCTTAGCTTTTTTATTCTTCTACTTGATTAGATAGAATGTCTTACAACGTTCAACTAGAAGAACATAGGTACCTAATAGTTTTTGCAATGCTTTGGGACTATGTTTTTGATGAAAAGAAGACTTAAAAACGATCAAGTCTATATAATACCGCTCATTTAGCAGATTAGATGGTACTTCTGTGCAGAGCTTGCTTAAGTCTTTTGAATGTCCCTACAGCTCACCTCTACCTCTATATTGCTAATCCTATTAAATCTACTTATTACTTAAATATATGACATATATAACGTATTTTCAACTTCCTTTGAATTGCTTTACAAAACTGAATTACGTAAATCAGCCTGTGCGCGAGGAAGCACTTAGCCACTCGTCGCTGTTATGCATCGTAGCTTCTATCTAGCCCTCATTTAATCCGCAGGATGGTATTAAAAAGTATACAATCGTTTATATAACATGAATCACGAATAGTCAAATTGAGAAACTTTTCTTTTTGAATTCTTATGGTACGTTCACACATGTTGATCGATATACCTATGGGTGCGTACTGACCAACGTTACGAGGTGTAATGTAACATATTACAAAGCGAGCATTCGTGCAGTCTGTACGTCGTGTTACGGCAAACGTAGTATTGCATAGTATTGTATCTGTGTGACACAAAGATTCTAGCAATACCACGTTTGCCGTAACACGACGTACTGACTGCACGAATGCTCGCTTTGTAATATGTTACATTACACCTCGTGACGTTGGTCAGTACGCACCCTATGACAAACTTCGTTTGCTTTGTTTGATGTAATTTTATAGATTGTACTACATATAATTTTTCTACAAACAACCAAAAACCAGATACAATTATATTTCATTTTTATTGAGATAGCTAGTATCGCACAACCAGTTATAGGACACTGTATACTAAATAGTAAGATGTACAATGTACATGTTTATGAATAATCCAAATTATATGTGTATTGTAAAAAAATTGACTTCAAATGTAAATCACAATCTTTTCTATGTATAATAAAACACAGGCCCCAGTAGATGAACTACCTGGTGCTATAACCACCATAAACGAAGACTTGTGCCGTATCCTTGACTGGAGCAAACATTTTGGTATTAAGGTCAATCCGTCAAAAACACAAGTGATAACTGTAGGGAGTTCGCGAATGGTAGCTCGAATAAACTGGAGTAGTCTGCCGACCGTGATCTTTGATGGGACTCCTGTTAGGCAAACTGATACGGTGAAAAATTTAGGTGTCCTCATTGATAGAACCCTGTCGTGGGGACCTCAACTCGCTGAAATCAGCCGCAGGATGTTTGCTTCAGCTGGTTCCCTTCGAAGATTACGAAATTTTCTTCCTATTGCTACTAAAATTTCTCTTGCTCAATCTCTTCTCCTCCCTATTCTTGATTACGCTGATTCTTCTTTTCTAGATCTAACTGAGCAACAACTAGATAAACTGGAGCGCCTGCAGAACGTCGGGATAAGGTTTATATTTGGCTTGCGCAAATATGACCATGTCTCGGAGTTCCGCAGGAAGCTAAAGTGGCTACCTATACGGCTGAGAAGAAATTATCATATTCTTACTCTTCTTTATAATATATTATTTCTATCTTCTGCACCCCCTTATCTCAAAGCACGTTTCATTTTTCTTCATCTCTCTCATTCTCGTACTCTCCGCTCTTCTGAAACTCTTTTACTCCAAATGCCAAAACACTCTACTTCGTTCTACGGCAACTCATTTACGGTTCGGGCTGTCCAGCTTTGGAACGCTTTACCAGTCACTGTAAGATGTGCTAAGTCACTGCCAATTTTCAAAGGTATGGTTAAGGAACACTATTTGTCATACTGTCACTGAAAAAATCTTTGTTTCCTTGCTGTATATAAGTAGATATAAGTATATATAGTTTATAATTTTATATAGTACGTATAAAATGTATTTTATTGTTTACATTTTTGTATTATAATAACTTAATTTTTAGTATTATCTAATTATATTTAATTATTTTTTTTTTATATTATTTTAATTTGTATTTGTATTAGACGCACACACATCTTACCCCATGTACAATCCGACGATCCTATCCATACCAGGTTGTCTGGCAGAGATCGCTCTTGAGCGATAAGACCGCCAATTGTAGCTTAAGTTTGTATAAATTGTTTCTGTGAATTGTTTCTTAGTTTTAAGTGTGCAATAAAGAATTTTCTATCTATCTAAAAAATATCTATCTATGTATTGTATTACGTATATCAGTATATCAGTTGTCTAGTACCCATAACACAAGTTCTGCTTAGCTTGCGGCTAGATGATGCTGTGTTGACTGTCCAATCTGTGTCTACGCGACTTTATATTAAATTTTATAAAACAGCTATGAAAATACTGCGGCTAAGCGACATCAGTGATTTTGTACTCTTTCATTATACATCAAGCCTTATGAAAAAGGGTAGGCAGGATTACAAGCGTAATAATTAAAACTGTTTACTGGGAACAGTAATTAACCTGGGTTTCAGGCGGGTTTTTATAACATTTTTGTTATTTACACATTTTCTTCGTTTATTGGAAACAATATTATGTACCTAGCTTCTGTTATTCTGACCATATTAAATATCTTTTGATGCTTTGTGAAGATAGCGCGTTACTGTTTAAATTTTCATTTCTGTTAGTTCTTCCTATGGTTGGTATGGTATCTCTGAGCAATTCATAATATGTTGTCTATGTTGAGCTCCTAGTTTGTTTATACAGTCTTGATTTGGTTAATATATTTCTACAAAAAGTACGGTGACAAATCCCTTTGATTTTTCCCTTCTATCCTACACTCTCTACGAAGTTGGTAAAAACGCAATTGGTGTGTTTTCACCATAAACCGACGAAACATGCAAAAATTAAAACATCATCAATGAAATTGTAGTCAGTTAAGGATATCACTACATAGCATAAAACAAAGTCGCTTTTTCTGTCCCTATTTCCCTTTGACTACTTAAATCTTCAAAACTACGCAACGGATTTCGATGCGGTTTTTTTAATAGATATAGTGATTCAAGAGGAGAAAAGTTCGCGATCTTGATCTAATATCCGGGACCTTCTAATGTGGTCCCACATCAGAAGGACCAGTTTTTGAATAAAAATTAATCACAATCAATTTAGTACACCTACAAAAAAGGACTGGGTGTGTTCCACACATAAAAAAAACATTCGAATTGAAAAGCTCTTTTTTCAGACTTGTTGAAAAATTCCTTAATTAAATTCAAAAATACCTTTTAATAGACACTTGTTCCTAGAACTCTACAGCTTCAAGATAAAAAACTCCATTTCCTTTTCAAACTTACTCGAAAAGACTCTGGATTCTATTAGTACTTTAAATAGTTCTGACTCAGTTCCAGATTGTTTGACTTTGATGAAGGCTTACGTAGAGTGATGAAGTTACACATGCAAGTTAGGTGAAACTTAATGCAAGTACTTTATTAAATACAAGTCGAGACTTGGTTCGTGAACGATTAAGGAAAGTTCAATAAAAGTTAAGATCGGGATCGTATCCGTTTTAGAAAACTTTTGCAGAAAATGAAATGTGGTATATTTCATTTAGAAATTTTTGTGAAAAGACATTGCATTGAGATCCCATAAAATTGAAATACGAACACTGTCGCAGCGAATGTTACACACATGAGTTCGCGTGTTCGATTTCTGCCTTGATACAAAAGTTTATAAAATCAGCAATAATATCCGTTTTATCTACGTTTTGTAAAAAGTATATGTATTTATAGTTATCGGTTAATATAACAGAGGCTCTTTATTGGATCCCACAACTTTCCGTAGATATCGAAACCTGCTTCGGTTGGGTGCGGTGCTATCGAACTGCTCGATCATCACAAATTAACGGGTACTAGGCCCACCTGTCGGATATCGCATCAGCCTAAACGACATTATCCGGCGGGCCTTTGTAACCGCTAACGTAATGTTAAACTTGTAACATCTGTTCCGTGACAATGGTAAGAGGCCTGACGGTATTATACTAGTCCCATAGGAGTTGGGGAGGGCCATTGTGTGGGACGCTACATGCATCAACACACTTCCCATCTTCCATGGGCATCCACGAGGGCTGGTGCGGTGGCAGATTTCGCTGAACCTACGCATTTGCTCCCCTTGGAGTCAAGATCCTAGGGTCTCGAGTCCAAGGGGTGCGTGGGGTACCGAGGCTTTGCGAGTTTAAAAAAAATCTAAGCCTCTGATTGATACGATGCCGGATGGCCGAGAGCTGGTGAGTTTCTGGTGCAGTGCATTAGCATTGTGCACACAGTGTGGTAATGCAGCCAGCGTATTGGGGACCCTTCCGAATGGTATTGATATGGTTTAGTAGAACTGCCTCTAGACTATTTGAAACCACCTACGTTTAACCCAACAGTTTCATTTGTAAACTAATCTCCGTTTGTTTCTATTCCTTGATTGTAGTTTTCTTTGTTAATAAAGAGATGTATCTGGTACCTAAATATGAGCTCTAATTTGCCTGGTGCTAGATGACTTTGTGTGAATTGTGCATCATTATATTTATTGAGTAGGCTACGAACACAAAGCAATGGAACGCCTATGCCATTATGCTATTGAACGCTTTGAACTTTAGAATGTTTAGATTAAAAAGTCAACCCATACTACTCTGTAACGTGTCTGTGCTTAGTTTCCAACACATCGGATGTCGCTACCTGTGAGCAAAGTTTTGTAGTTTTAAACTAACATAAATAAAAGTTGGACCACTGCGGTGGCGGTGCGATGCTGGCGTTCATCGTTTAGCTAGCTCGCAGCGCGAAACTGAAGTAGTTACATATTTTTTTACATATTTGGTAAACTTAACAAAAAATTCTTTACAGTAAATTTTTGAACAGTATATTTTACATTTAACGTTATTATTCGGACTGTGTGTTAAGAAAGATTCATTACAATAATTTAGGAAGTCGCACTGTAACCACCTAGTCTGCTAAACGAAGGTTTACATAACAGCAGTAACATTTAGAAAGACACATCTACTAGATATCCTAATGAGATGGCTCGATTTATGTTTATGTATATAATAATTGAACAAAAGTAAGAGTATTTTGCGAGTAAAATTCCTTAAATTAGGTTGAATTCCATTGATAAAATCCATAACGAATTTGTTTCCGTGGAACATTAATATCCGTTGGTTCGTGCATTTTCGGTGTGCGGCTATCTCACATTTACCAAGTTACCTACACGAAAAATTGTTCGATATTGTACGGTTATTTTATGGAAGCCGCGCTTGATGCATTTTTAATGATTATGAATTGTTGGATCTCTATCTCCATTCACGTGTAAAAATATTACGATGACTGGATCAGCAGTACCTACTGGGAAAAGATTTTAATATTGAACTTTATAATATTTTACTTAAATAATATTTGAAAAGTTAGCAACATTGCTTGTTAGCAACATTGCTTGTTATTGTGTACTTTTCAAATCATCTTAATTAACGAAGACGTATTTTTAAGTACGCTTTTTGAATTCGCTCTAGCTGTCCTAAGCTAGTGTTTTAGGCCCCATGGGAAAAATCCTTTAAGATTCTTTTGCTAAGTCTCCATGCGTTCGAATTCATAGTAAAATGAAAAGTGAAGACTTAAGTTTACTAGTGTGAAAAAGCTTTAGTTTGGTGAAAATGTTTGAAGCGCTCGCCGCTCGATCTAACGCGTTTACGTTCATTTGACGGGAAAGTCCGAAATGTTTCCGTTTTTCGTATGTTGCCGCGCCATAGTGTAGCTTGAAAATGGGAGATTGAAATATTGACTGAAATTTTAGATTTTTTGTATGTGTAGAAATATAGTACTCACATCTTTTTTCTTTCATTATGGTTTGGGTTGTTTGATACCAATGAGAAAGCCATGGAGAAACCAGAGCACAGATCACTTTCTCAATTTTTTGTAGCTTCTAATATCTTTATTCTTGAATTATTACTTGACAAGTTTGGTTTGGAATGTTTGGTTGCTTAATGAATGACTTCATCTAATTGATATTAATATCTCATATACTAAAAGTTCTTTTGGACTAGGTACATTATTATGGACTTTAGTTGACTTGGTTCAAGCGTTTCCAAGCCAAAATTCATCAAATAGAAATGGTGTTTTCGCAACCACACTGAACCATGTTTATTTTAGTACGACATAATAAAAATATCTCTAGCTTCCATACTAAGCACCGGCGGAACTCTGACAGGATACGACCGCAATGTAAAGCGCGTACCCAAAAGGTAAATGGGTCATAAAAAGTCATATCAATATTGACCGAGGGGCGTGCATCATTTCGCTATACCCGCCATATCTCTGCAGACACGGTTCGATAGAAAGCTGGTTGACGCTGATTCAGCTAAGCCAAGGCGTTCTAGAGCACGACAGATGAAAACTTTGACATAACATGACGGCCTCAAGAGGCGCGGTTACTGGTTACTGGTTTGATTCTCGCTTAGGCAGAAATGTATATATAAGATGTGCAAAATGTGTTCCGGGATTCTGGGTATTTTCTATCTATAATATATAGATACCTTTTATGTATTATATTGTTTATATCAGTATTATGTCATTATTAGGGGACATAACGCAAGCTCGGCATAGCTTGAGGCTTGATGACGTTGTGTGCATAGTCATTAGTCATATAACATGGCTAGTTAGTATAAGAAGTCAAACTAGTGTAAAAATTTTAAAAATGAAATCAGAATTATAGTAAATTTTATGATGATAAAGGTGTGACTGCAGCCTATACCGAGGCCACTAATTTATGTATCGAATTTTTATTTTAAACCCTTTTCCGAAATCTGATGTTTTGGTAAGAGCTGGATGAATGGTTCGAACGTTCCGAATGATTTGTTCAATATTTTTTCAGGAATAATGACTGGAATAAGTAAGTCAGACTGTTACATAGACATTGATGATTGTTATTGTATAGTAAGATATTCGTATGGAGTGATTTTTGTTCGGTTACTGTTAAATATTGCTGGGAATTTGCCTCTTGTGGGCTTTCCTTATAGACCATCTTATAAATTATTTATAGTACTCTACATTCTCTAGGTTAGTCTAGATTGTTTGTATGGAGAGTTTCTGGATAATACAAATAATAATAATAATAGTGATATAATGCTGGACAATGCAAACAGCATCATCTAGACCCAAGCTAAGCAGAGCTTGTATTATGGGTTCTAAATGATATAGGTACTTAAAACAATATATTACATAGATATATAATGTTAATTATACATTAAAATACACAGAACCCTGAAACAATTTTCGCAGATCATATAAACATTTGTCCTAAGGCGGGATTCGAACCCGCAACCTCCTGCGCTACGTTGCAGGCGTACTTTAGACCGCCGAGCCTCACTGGTCGAAATATCGGATTAGAAAAGTGAGGGACCTTGCAGAATAAGTAGTGCACCTGTGTTTGTAGTGTGCATACACTAATTGTGTTTAATGTGTTCCACGCACGTGGCTAATCGCCGTCTTTCGCAGAAATACGAATGGGGTGACATTATCATTTATTAGAATTCATTGTATTTCTGATACAGAACTTACTTTTTTAACAAATTTAAACTTACCCATAGACGATCGAAACACTTGTGCTAACTGCAGACGGTTTCAAACTGTCTAGAAGTAGTTTAAGATATCAAAATCAGTCAGAAGCGTACCAAGACGCTGACTGCATTAGCACGCTGCCTGTATAGCAATGCTGATGCGCTGCGCCAGATACTCACAAGCTCTCGGGTTCGCATCGTATGGACTAGCTAGATGCTCAGATTGGTATTTAAAATCCGGAGAAGCTTTACTTGTAAAAATGACTTTCATTCGTTTTTATACATTGAAACTTTTTGTTTTACTTTATTCTGAAGTATATGTATGTACTTTTTGTTAAATAAGGTTCTGTTAACAATTAGCGCAAGTTAGTTTAGAACATCTTGAGGTGAGGCCAAAGTTTTAAGAGGTTTTAATGTACACTGAAAAAAATAGGCTCCAATCAAGTGGCTTTTTAACTTGATTGGCGAATTCTTGATCACAGTAATCACAACATAATTGTTTTCACCAAGTAGCACTTGTTTACACCAATCAAATTTAAATGATTAACCTCTCAAACAAGTTTCTTAGTTAACCTTAACAAGGGCATATTGTTACAGCAAACAATCTTGAAAAATGTTTAAAACAAACAACATAGTTGTTCACTTCAATCAAACATTCCTTGTTACTGCAATAAAGATTATGCAAACTTGATTAGGCTTACTAAGTTTAAACAACTTGTTAGAGTCAATCATTTTACTTGATTGTTTTAATAACCAAGCTTGTTCAAAATTATCACACAACTTGATGGCAGCTATCAAATGCATTGCGGTTCACAGAGTACCTACGTATACCTACTTACTATTAGTATATATAGATACTTCTAACACATAACTTGATTACATTTATCACACTACTTTATTACATCAATCAAATAACTTTATAGCAGCTATCAAGTGCATTGCGGTTGAGAGAGCTATAAGCTAGTGTCGGCAACTCAATTTCGTAAAAGCATATTTTCGGAAAAACAGCAACAAAAAAACAAAATTTAAAATAAAAAAAAATTGGATACTTAGCCAATTTAAAATGGCGAGATAAAAGAAATTTCCAACGTTATTAATAAAATTCAATTTTACGTTCCATATTTCTATTTATTTTAATATAAGTATAAAAGTTCCAATTATTAAAGTTATTTTTTGTGGCATATATATAGGTAAGTAAATATATTTTTTTAACTTATTTTTCATTTGCGTTCCTTCGTCGCGAATTTCGTTCGTTTTTCGATTCCGAAGCGAAATTTCGAATCTCTGATTGTATGTGGCATGGTGGCATCCCTAATCTGCAGTCACTACTGGCAACATGGCCGAATCTGTTTTCTTTTGGGTTTTGGCGTCGATGGCGAGTGTTCAGTGTTGTATTGTGCTGGAATATGAAAAATTTTTGAGGCGGACAAAACAAAAGGTAACTAATAACCTACATTTTATTAGAAGAAGTCATGTAAGTTGTTTAAACTTTGTGGAATGGTTGGATTACTTGGTATTTGTTCGGTTTACAGTGGATGCATGTTCGATTTGGTTACACGCTCACGCTTATTATTCTAACAATGGACGAAGTAGCTGAGTTTCTAACCGCGTCTCTGCGAGCTAATCGGGACATTTACAGGTAGTTTTAAAATACCAAATTACAATGTTGAAATGAATGCTCAATCTTTTTGATGTTTCCCTGTGACGACGCCGCCGGCGGCGCGTGTTGGCGTCTCCGCCATGCCGAGCCGGCGCCGGCTCACACATCACGTAACATGACACGGCAAACTCAAATAGTTATAGTTACCTAGATAGATCAAGACTCGAGAATAAGATGAACTAGAGCCCAGAATTATGTTCTCCAAAATACGGAATGGCCACCTAAAATTGACCAACTTTTTCATAACCTTATAACTTTCTAAAAGTAGGTGCCTAGCTTATGTACTTAGTAGTTTATAATAATAATTTTACGCTTGCAGATAACGCTATTTTGTTGAGGCATTAGCCTCCCTTACACCCGAAGATATTAAGGAACTTACTCCCAAAGTTGGGCTTAGGATTCTTTTTCTCTGTTCTTGGAGATAATGGAGAAACAGCCAACAGAATTGGAAACAAGTAGTTTGTTGGTAAGTTCCATCACTATCTTTTATTAAGTACCTATAGGTTAAATCTTTGGTTAAGGTGTAAGTTTTGAGTAGATAAAGTTTGAATTGATTGATCTAAGTTGACGACCTAGGTGGCTCAGCTGGCGAAGGTCCGCCTGCGACACGCTGGAAGTCCGCGGGTTAAATTCCCGCCTCGGGACCAATATTTTTAGTTAGTTTAGTTTGTATTATCTGCAAATATATGATCAGGGTGTTCTGAATGTTATCCGTGTATAATAAAAAATGTATTCTATTATATTAAATATATCAGTCATCTAGTAACCAAAACAAGAGCTCTGCTAAGCTTCGGGCTAGATGATGTTGTGTGAATTGTCCAGCATTGTTAATATGATTTTATTATTAGGTAATAAGTACCTACCAAGGTTTTAGAGTGAGAATGATATTGATTTACCTTAGTTTCTGTGTTAAAATTTGCTTGTTGTGTTTCTAATATGTGCAAAAATGTATAACCATGAACAATTCCCCAGTCTAGTTTTGTCTGTTCTTTCAGAACATTGATCTCTCAGCCACAGCGTTGGAGGTTTTTGATGAACAGGATGGAAGAAGTTTTGATGTTAATGAGGGAGGAAGGAAGAATATACAACCTCGTACCTACCGGTGCAATCACAGCCAGACAGTGCAGCAGCTCAGTCAGAAAGTGCACCAGCTCAGTCAGTAAGTCACCTGGCTAATTTATTTAGATTTGTTTCTATCACCGGAGGAATGCAAACTATGGTATTCCCAATAAATCATATGATTCGTTGGTGGTTGCATCTGATCACAAATAATTTTCCAATAAATCTCGGATTAATTGCAAACAATAAAAAGTTCAAAAGAATTCCATGGACACGTTTGTTAATTTGAAAGTGCTGCCTTACCTATTGGTTTTTAGTTAAGTGACAACATCTTGTTGTTTGGCTTGGCAAGTTGGCCCTGATTTCAAAAAATATAATCTTACCCATAGACTTAGATTTTTTAATTTTTTTCAAAAACAACTTAGCTTAATATTATCTAGAATCACTGTTTTACGGGTTATAATCCATGTTATGAAGCTCTCTGTATATGTCATCTACCTGTCACATGGATCTGTAATGGTAAGAGAGAGCAAACTATTTCTAATATTTCAACCTAATGCTGATAGTGTTGTACTTTTTCTTTGCAGTTGGAGTTAGATTTTAAAGCAGCCTATCCAGAACACACAGAAAAGTTGTATCGAAACTTCCCACAGACAAATCTTCAAAAATCAATTTGTCAAGCACATAGTTGAGCTTGCTGATTGTAAGTAAATAATAATCATCATACACTAATATTATGAATCAATGAAAGAATGAAAGTTTGTCAGTGTGTTTGTTACTTCTATACGCTAAAACGGCTGAATGGATTCGGCTGAAACTTGGAATATACATAGTCTATGACCTGGACTACTTTTTATCCCCAATAAAATTAATTTTGCCATGGAATAGCATGTTAAATTATTACCTGCGTTTATATTTTTTTAGAAAGATTTTATTTGGCTTAACTTGTTTAATAATAGTATATTATTATGTTTCATTCAATCTCATCTCACTAAGATTAAAAATGCGAAAGTTAGATGTATGGATGTTTGTTAATTTTTCACCCCTTAAAACCCTTCAGTTTTGAAGGAGGCTCTGTCAAACAGTTAGTACCTATGGTTTATAAGATTTTATTTTTTTCTTTTTCAGCTCCCAATGAAGAAGTCACAAATATCGTAGCCTTTATGGCTATACCGCTCCTTCTTCGGTCAACTGTGAGTCAAACTGATAAAAAGAAGCTAGCTGGAAGCCAATTAAAGTGGAGTCATGCGACGCGTTCATAACCCATATAAGGAGTAACACGGAAATTCATGCAATAATGATTGGAAAAATAAAACATGATCGTATGCAGTATATTTTTTTTAATTTTGAGATGTCCCTTGTTTTTGTGAACAATATTGTCATTACCTAATGGAATAGTTAGTATACCTAGTAACTTTAATCAAGTAGCTTGTTTGCCCTAATATACTTAGTAACTTTAATCAAGTAGCTTGTTTGCCTAATAAAGTATACATAGTAACTTTAATCAAGTAGCTTGTTTGCCCATATTGTCATGTCTTTGTTGTGAAAAATACCAAATAATGGAGAAAGCCTATGTGATTTGAGAATATTTCCATTAATGACAAAATAAATGGGCAAACAAGCTACTTGATTAAAGTTACTATGTATACTTTATTAGGGTAAACAAGCTACTTGATTAAAGTTACTAAGTAAACTTTATTAGGGCAAACAAGCTACTTGATTAAAGTTACTAGGTATACTTTATTAGGGCAAACAAGCTACTTGATTAAAGTTACTAAGTATACTTTATTAGGGCAAACAAGCTACTTGATTTAAGTTACTAGGTAAACTTTATTAGGGCAAACAAGCTACTTGATTAAAGTTACTATGTATACTTTATTAGGGTAAACAAGCTACTTGATTAAAGTTACTAAGTAAACTTTATTAGGGCAAACAAGCTACTTGATTAAAGTTACAAAGTAAACTTTATTAGGGCAAACAAGCTACTTGATTAAAGTTACTAGGTAAACTTTATTAGGGCAAACAAGCTACTTGATTAAAGTTACTAGGTAAACTTTATTAGGGCAAACAAGCTACTTGATTAAAGTTACTAGGTAAACTTTATTAGGGCAAACAAGCTACTTGTTTAACCCAAACAAGGAACTTTATAAAACTCATCACATAATCTTGTTTATGGTAATCAAATTATTGTGCATGTGTGTGTATTTATGAAATGCACCATCTTGTTTGGAGCAACTAAGTTGAGACTTGATGGGCACAAACAAGTTTTGTGATTGATGCAATAAAGTTCCCGTTATCAAATAAGGTTTGTTGCTGCAATCATTGTGCTTGATAGGCTCTGGTGCAAACAAGTTACATGTTTACCTTTAACAAGATCTTGTTTGCCACAATCACTTTTTTTTTTCAGTGTACTTTTTACATTTTCCCTGAGTTTCTAGAAGAACTTTTTGCTTTGCTGATTGTTACCGCTTGTTTTAAACGTAGCTAGTCTTTTCGAGAATAAGTTTTAGCTTTACCTTCTGTGCTATTGAAAGATTTATTGTTAAGCTTACATAGAAAGCTAGGATCGGCTTAGGTTTTCATATTATCATCACATTTCATATTAAACAATATACGCTTTACTTTCATAACAAAAAAAATCAGCAGTTATTGCCTAACTAATTCAAATTTTTGTTTTCGTTAAATAGGTACCGTTATTACTCTACATTACATCCATCACACAACTCCAAAAACAGAAGTCTTGAGAACTAGTCACATCTGTAGCTATTCCTCAACGTTCAAGATTGCTTTCATATCATAAACCAATAGGTTATGTGGGCTAGCCTATTGGTTAATGATATGATAGCAATAATTACATTACCTATAGACCAGATAAATTTAACGTGTAAATTTAAAACAGAAGTTTTCAGAACTAGCTCTTAGATGTTGCCAATATTTCCTAATTCAACTTTTGGGCCATAGACTATTGCTTTATATTATGAAAGCAATAGATAGGTACATTACGTAAGGCGAATACGTACAAATGAATAGCGGTCTCCCGGAGAGCAGTGTTCGTACCCAAAAACAGCGGTAAATGGTTTTCATTGAATAAATGTCACGGCAACCGAATTGGGGTGTTTTACTAAGATCAGAACGGCCCCAAGCGAAGGTGTCTACTCATAAAATAAATTGAAATGGTCCGTCGATCAAGACGGCAGCAGTCCCAACGCTCGACAATAAATCAACTCCAAGCTTTTATATAAAAAGGAAAGAGCGGAAAGTCGTTTATTTGTTTCCAAACTATACTTTAACGGTTGCTGAGCTTCCGATACTTTAATAAAAATCTTACTGGAATTGAAATTTCACATTCCGTACCGGTCCACGCGGTGGGCAAATGAGAGACGCAAAAACGGGTAACTGTAAAAGTTTTTCCCTTTTGTTTTTCATTCGGACATTAAGGGGTGGTACATACAGATGGACTATTTGCGGTAGCGGCCGCTTGTACCATTTTGAGTTAAGTACCTGCCATCGGAAATGATGACGACGTGGACGCAATGAGCCATCAGCAGTAATCAGCACATTATAACAGCCTCGGTCCATCTGCGTATCCTAGTGATGTATTCAAATACCTACAAAAATACTTGTTTTTACACAAACAAAAATACGATACAAAAGTAAAAAGGGCGGCTTTATCTCTTACAAGCAATCCATTCTAACAAAATAAATTTAATTTCCCTCCTAAAATTTAGCTAACAGCTTATTAATTATTAATTAAAAGCGGCGGTGTCACCCGCGTACCTTATGTTTTTTTTTCAGGCCTAGAACTACGCCTTTTCAAAAACTTAGGCCTGAGGAGGTAACAAAAATCCACCCATTCATCTATCCATTCATCAAAACTAAAGTTCTTTATTTCCTTTAGACCTTACAGGACTGTTGGACGTGCCAAAAATACAGGTTAAAAAAATAATTGAAATAATGAAATAAAGTGCTCACTTTGATATTTGTTTACTTCAGTCTTTAAGGTAAAGTAAAGAAGCGAACAAGAAACCTTTACCTTGTTAGATTATTAGTTTTAGAGTTGGAGCAAAGTATCTATCCACCCAGCCATCTATCCATCAACCTATTCATCTATCCAACTGAATTTTCGTATTTATAATATTCGTATAAGTATTTAAGAGTTTTTAAGTTTTTTATTTATAAAACAATGAAAAGATTAATTGGATTTGATGACGATGGTTATTTTTTTATGATTCAAGTGTGATCAGTCTGCACTAAGCCTTATATGAAAATAGTGTCAGAAAAGATTAAAAACTAAATGTTAATTGACGAGGGTCCGTTTAATTAGTTAGATCCTGGATTCGAGAACCCAGTTCATTTGCTCTAAGTAGAAGAAATCAGATAGAAGTTTTCTTCAAAACAAACGCAAAGTCAAATTAGCTCATTTGCTTCCCGGAAATTCACGCAGCGTGGGATATTAGATAATAACATCGGGTTTTTCCGATTCTAAATTTAGATTCCTACTTAAGTCAACAAGCCTCGGTTGAACTTGGATGAGCCTATCACATGATCAAAAAAGGCACGAGATCAAAGACGCTGAATAAGAGGCCTGAATAAGGCCTTTCAAGATCTTGTAAAACTTAGCTGACTTTGATTTTAGAATACCTTGTACTTAATTAATTGGTGACACCCTATAGCCCATTTCCTAAGATGAATGTTGGTTTCACCCCTTTTTAACTTTAGAAAGATTGCAAAGAAAAATGCCCAAAGTTTTTTTTGTACCCCGTTATAATTGGCACCGCTTAGACATAAGATTAATTCCTTACCTTTCTATCTGTCGGGGTCCTGACCCCTTGTTCTTTCGTCCATTCGAAAATAATTTATCGAGATTAAAATTTATGAAAATGAAATTTTACTTTGTGGTAATAACAGTGAGGCTTTGTTCACAAAGTAAAAGAAAAAATGGATTGTGTAAATCTAAACATTCCGGAAGATTAAATGAGTACCTTTTAAAAGGTGCTTCGCTTTAACGGGGGAGAGAGAAATGTTTTTTTTTGTATCAAAGAAATGTACAGTTTTGTTCAGATAAAAAAATCTTTGACAATTTTATGACATTATATAAGTACTCGATTTTTGCTGTCTCAATGTAATTTGTTTGTAATTGTATAATGAAATCAGATCCCCAAATACAATCCTATCTAGCCTCTGTTATCTGGTAGAGATCCTTCTTGATATCGCTTATTGCCACATTTTTAGTAATAGTTTGTAATTTTATTTTTGTTTAGTGTTCAATAAATAATTACCTATTCATTAAAGGATAAATTTATATTTAATTGTTACTTGGTAAACTAAAAAAGGAAGCAGCAAATACTTAGAGAAATGAGTAAGTAGAAAAGATGTAAGTGAATTCATTTTCTCTTACGTCTTATCTCATTCGACCCATGAAGCCTTTGGAAGGCGTCCCATAACTGAGGCCTTATGCCTGCATCCAAGAAGTTTGTCTCAAACTTTGTCGGGTGCTTTCTAGTTTACCTCCAAGGTATGTTTTAATGTGCGCCTTCACTCTCGAGGTCATAAAAGCTTCTGTTTTTGAGGCTTATATTTGTTTGTCACTTTTAAAACCTTCTTAAAACTCAATTAGAGTTTTCAAGATGAATGAAAAATGCGTCTTAAACATCTCTACGTCTTTAATTTAAATCTAATCGATTCAGTTAATCAATAACTTGTTTACTCTTTAAAATAAGCACTTGGACAAAAAACTTAAACTATGCATGATTAATTTGATTATTTAGGTATCAACTATCTAACAAGTTTATACTAGTTGTAATTTTTTCTATTCGTTGATTGTAACTTTTGTTGTTAATAAAGTATATCAACTATCCCTATCTTATAAATAAATTATAATATTTATTTAACGTAATTTTTTTAAGTTTAGAAGTTGCCTTTGATGGCCCCTAAACTCTGTTTTCGTATCTCTTCCTAAAATAGACAAAATGAAACTTCTACAGATGTATTAAAAAAATTCTTATAATAGGTTTTTTTTTACGGAATTATATGATAAAATAAGTGGGGGCGCCACTTTAGGTGCTGGTTGCGTCTTAAACAAAAGTACAACATCCCGGTGAGCTACAAAACGATAGTAAATGTCAGCTAATCTCGAGATTGAATTGCAAGTACAAGCACTAAGGCGAAACACAAGGCTTAACAGCCTTGCCAATTTCCTTACGGTTTTAATTAACATGGCATGCCAAGATGTTTTGAATTGGATTGATTATTCATGTGTATATGTGCAAGTTATTAATTGAATCTTATATAAAAGCTGACTTGGTCTACGGTTTTGCACTTTTTCACGATAAAAATTATCAAAATCCCACAATTACATAAACTATTTACACTTTACAAAGGTTCAGACGAGTTTTTTAGTTTTTTTTAGTTTGAGTAGTTCAGTAATTTTATATCTCATCTCGTCTTCTTAGCCGTTTCATCTCAAAGTCTTGTAAGCCGTTTGGATGTCAAGCTAGTATAAACAGATATACACTTAAAAAAGCTTGAAAACATATCCTTCCACGCTGGGTTACAAAATATTGATTTACTTAAAAACCATTTTTTATTATTATATTATATTGTTTATTTTATATTATATTGTTTATATTACATTGTTTATTATTATAGAAAAATATATATAAGTTCTGATTTAACAGTATTAAATTTAAATTTAATACTGTTTTACTTTTATTAATGTTTTTTCATTAATTTTATAAACAATCAATGGTTAATTTATGTCCATGAATATAGACGTTCATTCAGATTTTAATTCTAAGTTTTCTTAATTCCTAATTGTTATACCAGAGGTGTCTGGGGAGAATAATGCGAACCTATCTTAAATAATTACTGCTTTTCCGGTTTAAGGTAAGCAGTTCTACAAAATTGTATCAATATCTCATTTTCTCAATTTGAATTGCTGATTCTGAAGTTGGAGAGATTTCGCTAATTGAATTTTGATTTGGCTTTATCAAGGGGAAGATACAATCTGCTTTACTGGCTCGAGACATACTTGTATTTAGCCTTACAGTGTGAAAAAGGAACAAGTTAATGCTGTATTTTACGTTCCATTGTAAAGGCACATATTTAAAAAACGAGCCTGTATCTAACTGGTTCACTTGTAAATACTATAAGATATAATATTTAAAACGGAAAATATTTTAAGCGCCATAAAATTAGATTAAGTGAGTTTTAATAACCAGTTGTCATGACACCAGTGAAAAAGAAACAAGGGGCATCTTTTTATTTTATAAGATTTTGAATTATTATTACCTGGATATTTAAAATATTTATTATCACTGTGAAAATCACTATTTTACAGACTCTTAAATACAATTAGATATTCACAAGAGAAGTTGATTTTTAAAAAAAATTAAACTCGTGTATCAATATAATTAGTTTTCAATAAGTTTCCATCATCAATGGCTAAACACACGAAATAATTTGTGTAATTGTTTTATGGATTCATGAACGGCTTCAAATCATAGGATTGAGAAAGTAAGGTTTGAAAATCATATTTTGTGTTTACAAAATTGTCTTATCTTGCTTTTATTCATAATATTTGAATTTTGACTTTCTCAAGTTACCGAATTTTATTAACAGACAATTTTTTTTAAATACTGTAAATATTTTTTTAATTTTGCTTTTTAAAATAATATTTATAAAAGGAAACTAAAAAACGTGTTTTTTCGTGTATTCCAGATTATGTATTTGGTCTTTTTTAAATTAATAATTATTTTGTTCAGGAAAATAATGTTTTAGGCTCTTTCGTCTCAAGTAAAGAAAAAGTATATGTAGAATTTTTTTTTTAACTAAAAAGTGTTGATAACCTGAAAATTCCAATGTAGGGTTAATTTAAAAAAAACAATGTCACGATTCACATAAAACAATCGAAATCCCGGCGAAAATTCCAACGTTGTAACAGCATAACCAATTAACCAGGTTTTCAGCAAGAAAAAAAAAACAACCTGTATAACAAAACGAAAACGAAGACGGCAGCCAAAAATCCGCCAACCTCCTCCGCATACAGAAAACCTGAAAAACCGCATCCACTCACCTTCTTAATTCAGCAAAGCACCGAGCACAGCACCGAGCACAGCACGAAAGTCATGATCATATTAAAAAAAGCACCATTGTTCGCAGTCACACCGTATAAACTGTTAGTGGCAAGCGTACCAGTCGTCCTTACTTCAGGACCGGGGACTGGGGGACCGGAGGGTACTAGAGCCACGTCTGCCGGTTCCAGGCGCGGATCTGAGCTCTCTCTGGGCTTGCAGCTCCATTTATACGGGAGGGGTGGAATGTGGGTGGAACGGGGGTGAAAACGCGCACGCGTCCAGCACCCTGTTGCTTCGTAGTGAGGGGAAAATGTCGATTATTGTTTTTATTACAATTCGAAAGTTTGATATTACCTATCTGCAGATCCATTCAGGCTTATTCGTGAGTACTTAATACTCATACTTTCTTACCCGCCTATTGCCATTTTCACTAAAAATAAAAGAAAAAACTTTTTAACTTTTCATTTTGTGTAAATAGCATGCACCATGATCACGGAATAGCTGATGTTGTTATGGCTATACATTGTTTAAAGTCATCATGACTTTAAATACAGTTAGTATACGCCTTTTACACACAAAAACATAATTGAACTAACTTAACCTTAACTTAAGGGTAATGGATAATTCAATTTTTTCCGACTCTACCACGGCAGGGCAAATTGATCTTTAGTAAATTCTCATATATGGCGCTCATTAGGAGAGGCCTATGTCCAGCAGTGGACTATTATAGGCTGGTGATGATGATGATGATGAAATTCTCATATTCTGTTAACCAACATTTTTTCTTATTACTCAAAGAAAAACAAATGTTAGGTCTTGTTTATTACTAATTTAACAAGAACAAAATACAAAATTTATAATTGATTTTGACGTTTTTAAGTTCCCAATTAAGTCTTGTTGAATCATTCGTAGTTCAAAATGTAAACGGTTTTATTTTTTCTGGAAAGTTTTAACCGGTAAAGTGATTCCCTGTCCATTTTGTAACTTTCACTATGTACGTACTGTACGAAAAAAGCTTTTTCTCTGTGCTCAACTATTAACTTTATTCGTATTTGAAAAATCGTAAAATTAATACCCTTTTTTCCGAATAAAGCTTACATCCAGCTAATAATACAACATCTGGTAAAATAACTAAAACATGCCTTAAGTCAAATATAAAATAATAATTCAAAAATTTGGCGATGTCGATGGTTACACGCATCACTAAAGCCCCTCTATACACCACCCTACCAACCTGTAAAAACCCCGCCCGCCCGTCGTTTAAGCACTGACTTATCAAAAAACTTATGTTTGAGTAAGATACTCTTTCAAGTTTTGCCACAGGGAGACCCGATTGTAAACGGTTAAAGGTCCTCTTTATCAAATAGGCACACTGAATACCTAAAGTCAAAATTATCCGCTTAGATTATTTTAAGTTTGTCAGTTTTTTTCAGTTTTCATAATCTGATTTAATGATAATGCAGGTTAAGACCGTAGGAATATTAATTTCCCGTACATTTGTTGGAAACCCTTTGTGAAAAATCATTTATGCAAATTATTGAGCCGGTCCCCGGGAGGGTTATTATCGACGTTGCTTTGTTTGAATTATCTGTTTTTATTTTTAAATTTGACGATGGTAGCTTCTCTAAGCGTTCAAAAAAGATGCGGAGTACAAAAGGCTTATATTTATTCTTTATTCAGATGCAAAGAAGCCTTCGGCTTTGATTCAGGCAGAATACCCGTGAAATTGTCTATGCCAGCGTCATAACCGTGCCTAAGCTTTATTGACGGAGAGCCTTTGTTGATGGCATAATAGTGTACTCTGTTTTAGTAAACATTTTAGGAAAACTTGCTTTTTCTAATAGCTTTGGAGAGAAATTTAACAATGGCGTGTTGGTGGATGGTGGTGAGAGAGTGAAAAACTACCCACTCACTGGGCGCTTTTTTATTTAGGTCTTTCCTACGAACAACAAGCGTGAAATTGTTAAATGTAACGATTTGTTCACAAGACAACACCGTCATTTCTGTACGGGCTTCTAGATTTTTTTACCCATGATGATTTCGATCTGGAAATTTTACGGTGGTTTATTAAAATACATTTTTTTTATCACCAAAACATGTGCGCGGCTTCGTGCACACGCTAGTACACCACAATTTGTATTTTTTGACTTCTACTAAAGAAACTTCCTCGTGTGTCTGACTGTTTCTGACGTTACTGATTCTGTTAGAGCTGTTCCCACTTGTCGTCTGTCGGATCCGTATATTATTCGGATGACGGATCTTCAGATCACATTAACGGTTAATAATCGGTGGTGCCAATTTTAATCACTCTACGCGAGGTGACTCTACATGATGGACGTCGGTGAAGTTGTTGTTGTGATAAAACAAATTTGTGAGAAAGTGAACAAATTTGTGTACGATCTGCAGAAATTTGTTCCGTTGGTCTGGGTGTTTTCTATGTATAGTAAAAAATATCTATCTATGTAATGTATTGTTTTAAGTATATCAGTCATCTAGTACCCATAACACAAGCTCTGCTTAGCTTGGGGCTAGATGATGTTGTGTGGACTGTCCGGAATTATTTATTTATGTATATTATTATTTATATACAAAGGGTTTTCGGCCCCGACATCCGGCCAATGTGAACAGCTTTTTACTTTCTCATAGGCGAGTAGAATCCGACAAGGTTTTTTTTCGACTGATTAAATAACCGACATTTGATGTCATATCAAGTGTTAATAGCTTCATATAAAATATTCTGCCACTTAATCATCCGATTAAAACTCGCCGACAGACTTCAACGATCGAGCTCTTACTGACATCCAAACCCGTCGTAGGCATCATAGGTAAATGATCCATACAATCGTAGGCATAATCAACATGGAGATCACTATACACGCCCTATTAGGCTGGAATAATTACCTAGCCAATAAGTTATTGACCTCACAATGTTACAATAGTGAATAGGATTTCAATCAGGATTCTCATTAGGGTCATGAAACATTGATGTTTGAGAATATCTCTATACCGATATTTGAACTATCAACGTTCAACAATATAGCTTAAAGTCGCATAGCCATCTCGTCAACAATTAAAACAATACAAAAAATCAAACAAATGAGAAACAAGCTGATTCTGCAACTCAGCGCGCGACGACTTGTACGCATAGCACGCCCTAGTGAAGTCTAGAGTTTATCGAATAAGGTACTTTACTAGATATCTCAATGCTAGTGATGCGGAAAATATTCTGCTTCACATGTTTTCCAGAGCTGTACACCCAGTGAATTCCAAAGTAGCTAAGGACTGGACAACAATAAAGATGACTGAAACACGCTTCGTTTATTTGCTCTTCCTTTTGAGAAATCAGCCCAAATAATTTTTTTGTCTACTTTTAAACTAAAATCTGTTTATTTTCTAGGACTAAGCTTCTAATTTTATTAAACCATACAAAATAGGGCTCTGAGAAATCAATTTAAAACTCAGCCCGTGCATCTCTTCGGTAGACGAACTTTTATAACATATTGAAAATTTTCCGTGCAAATATTCTGCATACAGCGTTGAACATTATGCAGATAGTTGGCTGAGCGGATATTTTTATGACGAATCTGACGATTCCTATCGTACACCCAGTGTTATTTGATCGTCGATACCTTAAAGAAATAAGCTAAATAAATAATAATAGTTCGCGGCTTGTGATCCACCGTTTTGATATATTTTTTAACAGTAGAATAGTTTTATAAAATGCTTAAAACATGTGTTATAACGGGAATAAAAACAAATAAAGTTTCATTATAATGTTCTAGTATCCACTCAGCATCATCTAAATAATAATCAAGTATTAGATTTACTTCTCACTACATTCTTAATTACAACCTTTTGCTGATATAAATATATTTTTGTCTTCTCCGTATTCCAGACTCCAGACATAATTACCTACCTTCGAGAAAGTAAGGGACAAGCTTTGTAATAACCTTCTCTTTTGAATCGATAGTCTGACAGCGTTGTTTCATTGTTTGAATAAAGAGAACTTTTTTCTGATCTCAATTAATGGTCTAAGGGGATAAACAGGCCACAATGCAGCTGTATAATAATGCAAAAATGAAAGTTGGCTAATATGGATACATTAGAATGAAACCCAACATGGAGGCAAATATTAAAAGGTATTTTGCGTAACCTGAATATGAAAATTACTTCTCCACCTCGTAGGTGTAATAAGCCTCCTTTATAAGTAAATCAATGATTTGCCATTTTTGCTAGAAATCTTACCGTAACTAAAAACTTCACTGTAATAAAACTATCACTAAAAACGGTCATCGACTCATGTTGATGACATTTTTTTTGCCAATAAGCAATGAAGTACTTTAATAGTTACTTAAGTAACCCTATAGGTAGGTATATTAATTTGATAATCACTACAAAGTATAAAACAAAGTCGCTTTCTCTGTCTCAGATAAAATCGTTAAAACTACGCAACGGATTTTGATGCGGTTTTTTTTAACAGAAAGAGTGATTCAAGAGGATAGGTTGTTTATACGTATAATAAAAACGTGCAAAGCCGGGGCGTGTCGCTAGTTGTTAGATAAACTTAAAACCAACTTCAAACTCTTTAATTATCTCCATTAATTATACTCGTACTCGTTTCTATACATGATCTTTTAGTTTTTTTGGGAGAAATAGTAATAAAATCGAACAACAATTGGCTAGAAAATCGTGTACTTATCTTACGTAAGAAATGTAACATGTTATCAAGGGCCATTATGTCTCATCATCAATATCACATAGTTGAAAAAAAGCTAGATTTAGAGCCTTCTTTTTTGAAAGTCAGTCGGTGAAAAGTAGCAACCTACGCTGGGTGCGTCGTAAGATCGAATTCTTGACCGAATTCCTAGCCAGCTACTAAAGTTCAGTTTATTTCTGCACGATTTGCCACTGATTAGGTATCAGCACGCCCCTCACCGATTGAATTCCGGGAGGCGAAAAGGAAAGTCAACTTTTTTAATGTTTCTCGATGCTTGCACTCTCTGGCGAGGTATTTTTAAGGGTTTAGGATCAATATGGTGAAAAAAAACTTATTAAGGAGCCTTTTTTATCATTCGGTCAGTGCCTGTTTAGTTTTTGAACTCCATATTACTACTTAAGTAATGTTATTATAATTATCTTCTTCTTATCAGAATTATTTAAAAATCCGATCTCACAATATTACAATTTAGTTACTTACTGTGGTACCTAGGTCCTAATGGCAATGACCTATCTTCCTGAGTTCTACTGGTAGGTATATCTATCTAACTTTATATTTCTCGACACGTTATTTTTAAGGGTTCCGTTCCGAATCAATATGGTAAAAAGAACTCATTAAGGAGCTTTGCTGGTCACAGTCGGTAGCTGGCTGTCGGGCTCCATATTACCTTAATTAAAATTATGCTCTCTTGTTTCAACAGTGGTCTGAAGAGGAAGTAGATTTTTGATAATTTTTAGATAAAAATCGTTAGCTAGCTATTTTTATAGCTAGCTTCTACTGCCGATATCCAATCTGCGAATCTTCCTGACTTCTTCAGGTAGTTTTCTCCTTACCATTCCTTGATTCAATGAAACGAATAGTGGATTCTGGACTCTATACTAGGTTTATTGGGTTTATTACTTCTTACTTCTAGGCTTTTGTCGCTGTTTTTGAAAAAACAATCAAAAGCTAGGTTAAAATTATTATCATCTTACAAATACCTACAACTTTTTTTTTTTTTTGAAAGAAGTAAACTACTTTATTAACAACGAAAATTACAAGCAAAGAAATAAAAAAATTACAACTAGTATTTACAATTGAAACCATTGAGCTAACTGCAGACGGTTGCAAACAGTCTAAAGGTAGCTCAATTGATCCATGTCAATACCAGTCGGAAGCGTCCCCAAGACACTGGCTGCATTACCACGCTGTATGGCAATGCTGATGCGCTGAGCCAGAAATTCACCAGCTCCACAACTTGAGTGATCTTATAAAATACAACTTGAGAAAAGTAATACTTTAAAACAGTTATTTGTTACAAAAAAACTACCTATATTTAATTATTGCCTATGTTCAAGTAATAACATGTTAACATTAATCATAGCATATCTTGAGGCTTTTACTAGTATCTGGTTAATTTAATTATAAAAAAAATAGGCTAACGACCTCTCCAAAAGTTTTAGAGCCATTTATGAAATCGCGACGGCGGCGCACACTGTATTTTATTTTATCTTACGCCTATATATTTAATACTAATGTACATCTACTCATTCTAAGTGTACTTGTTTGTTCTTTATTGAGTATAAAGAATTTTTTATAGAACTAAAAATAAAAGCATTCTCAGAATCACAATACTTTTAACACATAGTGAATA
This sequence comes from Eupithecia centaureata, assembly GCA_944547425.1. Taxonomy (NCBI): domain Eukaryota; kingdom Metazoa; phylum Arthropoda; class Insecta; order Lepidoptera; family Geometridae; genus Eupithecia; species Eupithecia centaureata. The sequence goes on from OX155675.1 coordinate 12,327,850, forward strand.
CTTACTATGGCTATGGCGCTCATTGGGGGAGGCCTATGTCCAGCAGTGGACTAATATAGGTTGATGATGATGATGATGATGAATACTTACTTAAGTTTTTCTTTTCTAATCCTCATTCTGAGTCGAACTAAAATATATTTAAAAACATACTTTATTTTTAATTACCTACCTAATCTAGAATGAATATCTAAGTACAACACAGTTTATCAATTTGACTTGCCAGTGTTATTTTGGTGTAACAAAATGGTGAATAAATAATATACTGAAATATACCCCAGCAACAATCAAATACCTACGGAAAAAAACAAAGACCTTCTGCAAAAATAGGCACAGGAAAAATAACACATTTCACAAGCTAGCAGGCATTGTTTCTTTCCCCGTAGCAGTGTATTTTTGTTCCCCTGCGAACGGAGTCAATACTTATTAATATTTTATTGAATAATAAACAGGGTCGAAGTGCCGATAAATGTATCTGACGTTGATATTAGGAAAATGGTTGAGTAATAGTTAAAGTGCCTTGATAAATATGTGATCACATTATCTAACCATTTAACGCTGACAAGACAGTATTTTGTAAGATATTTTTTTTGAAGTTGAAGTGGAAAAAAGTGTGGACGTCACGATAATTCTTCAAAACTATAATTGTTTCAGTTTTAACTTGTTTTATTCTTTGTTTGTTTTTTTTTCGTCAATAAGAGGAAAATTAATGTGTTATTTAATACCTTAATCAGGAAACATTTTCTTTGATAGTTTCATTCTAAATTACTGTTCTATAAGACAGGTTATGCCAGAGGAGTATCTACAACGATAACCCTAATCCTATAATGCAGATTAGTATGCAAAGGGGTGGAGTTTAATTTCCGCCTTACAATATTTCGCAATAAACTTTAAAAATATCTGATAGTGTCGTATAAAAAATGATTTATATAATAATGGGTATAAAATAATTCAATAATAAAATCTTGTGTGAGAAAGACTCGCACGCGTTTTTCGAAATTTCGGTTATTATAATAATACTCACAATTGTGGGCCGGCAATGTCGCGCGAAGAACCAGCAACCGTTGGGGTAAACGTGTTCTTGAGTTGAGATCGCGACTCGGCAAACGTAGTGTAGGAAGCCCTCCGATCAGTTGGGGTGACGATCTGCGAATGACTGCTGGCAGATGCTGGATGCGTCAAGCTCAAGACTGGGCGCTATGGCGGTCATTAGGGGAGGCCTGTGTCCAGCAGTGGACTAATATTATTAAAGGTTGATAATTATAATTATCTTAATATAATAATAACTACTATATGTACCAGGTAGAGACTTCGCTATCTGATGGATCGTTCTAGAAACTTCGGATGCTATGTCAATTTATCGCCTTTTTTCAGTGTACTTCAAAAACTATGAAGCTCGGATTTTTTTATACATTTCCTTTTACTTATCAAACAAAAAGACACTGCAGCTATAATACCCCCTTTGAAAATTAGATTTTTTTATAGAGACGAGTCAGGCTCACTGAAACAGTGGTTATTGTCTTTCGCAGTGAATGCAGCCGAGCTATTTCGCAAAAACGACCCATCCAATAACTGACATTTGTAGGCCATTTCATGGTCTTTGTACTTGTTATTGTATGGATAGGACTTTCGAACGCCATGGAAATGGCTATCCAATGTTAGTTTTAGGATGGATGGTTTTTGTCTAATCGCTTGGCTGTACATCCTTTTTATTAATCTTGTAACACGCCTATTTATTTATGTGGATCGTATTGTTTGAAGTTAGACGCTACGGAATGTCCGTAAGAAGACGAAAAACAGTTTAACCTAGACATGCTATTAAAAAGAGCATGCTTGTTTACTACTAAATAGTATGCACTTTTAAAGCAGTCTCCTGGTGCGGTAACATATGCATTTTAGCAAGTAGCATGGTCGCAGAGAACGCGTTAAATTTCGCGTACGAGTGATATTAAACATGAAAAAAGTCGGGTTTACCATATGGTAGCATGTTTTTTCAGAAGCATGCTCTTTTCATACAGATGTGCTATTTGTATGCTACCAGCAACTACTCGAAAGAAACATGCTTTTGTGCTACTAAGTAGCATGTTTACCTATTCGAATCTCGAAGTTCTGATACTAGCAAGTTATAGAAATCACTCGCGGATCTATCTCTATCATAAGTCTTACCCAATTTACTCACAAGACAAATATCTCTCCTCCGTTAAATAAATAAATAATAAAACGATGTTACTCGTACATTCACTATTGCCCTCAGCTGCAAGCAATATGTTTTCGGCTATGAGATTACACGGGAGATTAAAGTATCGGTCATAGTGTTGGCTCAATGGCATTTATTATACGGAACATTTGTACCTATTGCACCCTAGTGAGGGGGACGTTTTATCGCGATAAGTTCATACGGAATTGAATAACGAGTTCTTTTGTTCGAATTCGCAATAAAATATTAAAGCGATATGATTAGTTTGGTTAAAGGGAGAAGAAGGAATAAAAAACTAAGCCGTGGTTACAACTTTTAAAGACTTTCAAAAACATCTAGGCCATCAATAAATTGTAATTTCATGATAAAACTTTGATTAATGGACTATACATACAGCATTATATAATGCGCTTATTCGCAATTTTCTAGGTTTTTATTTTACATGTGAACAGACTTAGGGGTAAAAAGTAGCCTGTTTTATTGCAGGCAAGTATCTCTACTTGCTTTTGGAGAGTTTTGAGGACACCCAGCGTGAACACCTTGAACGCTGCATAGTCTGCTGCAATGGTCTCCAGTGTAGTCGGTGAAGTGGACCTCACCAAGGCTCCCTCAAACTGAGTCATCCGGCCATGGGGGGACTGAGTTGCTTCAGACAAAGACTGTTGACTGTCCATAGTGGTGTGCAGTGTTGTCTTGTTTTCTCCAGTAGTGTTTTAGTTTATTTTATGTAATTTTGAATGTGGCTGGTGGAGAACTAAGGTACGTGATTAATTTATTGCATTAATTTATTTACACTAGTGTTTTATTTTTAATCTATAAATATTCGACAGAGCAAAATTGGACAATGTTTTCACACATACCTAGGCAAAAAAAAGTAGTTTTATCCTATTACTATACTTTGGTCAATTTTCACAATCTCTCAGCGCAGATATTTAATAATAATAGTAGTTTTTTGTAACATTTCTATGAGTACTTTACAAGGTTTCACGCTGTCACTAACTAAATTATTTCTAAACAAATTTGAACAACAATGTTAACAAAACTTGGTGATTTGTACATAATTTCAAAATTTTGTATTGTTTAACTACCATGAAGCACAAGTTAACCTGTAGAATTATTTTCTTGCGATCAGTTAAAAACTTTGGTCATGTTACGGTGAAATATTCTTATTTTGCTTCATTCAATTTGAAAGTTTCAAGCCTATTCATAAGATGACTGGTAATTTTTGCCCGCGTCTTTACCCGTGTTGTTTGTGAAAAGATTTAAAAAGTTTATATACCATGCTAACGAACGACTTATGTAAAAAGCAGCCTTTTTTTCCAGGTCTAGAAATACCTGTGTAAAAATTTCAGTCCGATTGCTCAGTAAACCTATATAAACAAAGAAAATTAAAATTATGTAAAATAACAATTTACAACGAGAACATACAATTGTTCAGTATTTTAGGAATTGTAAAAAACATCCAAACTTTCACATTTATTAAGTGTATATATGTACATTTTTCGTATATAAAGGTTTTGTTTATTCCAAACTTGAAACCAAGTACAACAACAAGTTAGTTTCGCAACACAAAAGTAAGATTTCTTATAAAATTTTCCAAAGGAAGAAGAAGCCATACAAAGTAACCTGATGAATTGGTTTGTTCAAGTTGAAAACGTTGGTCACGTTGTGGTAAAATAAAACAGGTGAATAAGCTCTAATAATATTAGTTTGTACGGAATCTTTAAATTGCTTTTTAATTAGAGATTACTGATGATGACGTCTTCCTTGTAGATTTCGGCTACGGTGACGCCATTTCTGGATTCATTTATATGTTTATTTATTACTAGCGAACCTCCCCGGCTTCGCACGGTCTATTACCTATAAACCTTCCTCTTGAATCACTCTATCTATTAAAAAAACGAATACAAATCTGTTGTGTAGTTTTAAAGATTTAATTTAAGCATACATAGGGACATAGAGACAGGGAAAGCGACTTTGTTTTATACTGTGTAGTGATTATTTGGCCTTGCAGTGCCAGTACTAGATAAAGAGGAACACATTTTTGTAGTTTGGTAAAGTTTCATGGGTATATTCGCGTCTCGTGTCCTGTCATTTTGGAGTAAACAACTAGATCACTCGCATTTCGTGTCTTTTTTAAAATGACGTAAAAAGTACCTACTCAAAAGGTCGCATTTCGTGTCCCAAATTTATAAGATTCGGGAAAAATAGATTACTATACTTCTCAATTGTAGAGCGATAGAGCTATAAAACTCTAAGACATGTCACTTCTGCAAAATTGAATTGGTTTTAAGGTTTGAGTTATAAAAACAACTTCATAAATGTTAGCATAAATACTGATTTATTAAGGAACATTAGTCAGTGCTAGAGCAGAGAACAATGAGAAAAGAAAACTAACAATCTTATTTTAATCTACGCAACTACATTAACATAAAAAACTGTTCATAGATTTTAAAACATATTGAGAACACATTTCTTTGAATTACATATAATAAAAACACAAAAAACAGTCTTACATTAAAAAATTATAATATTTCTCTTGACATTATCTAGGCATAATCATTTAGAATGTTTATTGTTATCTAACTGAGAATAACTTTGCAATATAATAATAATGATAGGTAACTGAAGAATTTACCTGTATTAGACAAAAAGAATACAGTTTTGAAGTTAAAGTACTAAGTAGAATCAACGAGTTAGGTAAAACATTTGTATCCAAAAAATTACGATAGATCTGTAATAAAATTATAACTCATTAGATTACAAAAAATTTAGAAATTCAACAATCAAAACTGAAAAAAAATTAAAACTCTATGATAACGATGCCAAGGATCCACCAACGAAACTGGATGCGGCATGTTAATATTTTCATAGATTGTTTATTTTGTTGCTGTAGTTAGACTATACTCTTATGTCTAACTAAACCCATCCGATTGCGCAGAGGAGTGAGACAGAGGGATGTCATATCCCCGAAACTGTTCACAAGCGCATTGGAAGATATGTTTAAGACGCTGGACTGGAAAGGAAATGTAAGGGCATACACACACATAAACGACAATTACATTTCACACCTGCGATTCCCTGATAACATAGTTTTAATGGCGGAGTCGCTAGAGGAGCTGACCCACATGCTGGACGGCCTAGCCTCAGCCTCAGGACGCAACGGTCTTGGCATGAATTTGGATAAAACCAAAGTCATGAACAATGAACATGCGTATGCGTCCTACCTGTAATGACCTACGGTGCTGAGACATGGACACTCACGGTAGGGCTGGTCAGCCAGTTTAAAGTCGCCCTGCGAGCTACGGAAAGAGCTATGCTCGGAGTTTCTCCGAAGGATAGGATTCGCAATGAATACATCCGACAAAGAACCAAAGTTATCGTCGTAGCTCAAAGAATTAGCAAGCTGAAGAGGCAGTGGGCCAGCCATATCTCGCGAAGAACCGACAATCGGTGGGGTAGACGTGTTCTTAAGTGGAGACCGCGACTTGGCAAACGTAGTGTAGGACGACCTCCGGCCAGGTGTGATGACGACCTGCGACAGACTGCTGGCAGATGCTGGATGCGTCAAGCTGAAGACAGGGCGCTATGGCGCTCATTAGGCGAGGCCTATGTCCAGCAGTGGACTAATATAGACTGATGATAGTGATGATGAATTTCCAACGGTAGCTCATGTTTTTTATAATATTAGCAAGTGGATAACTTTGCGAGATATTTAATTATACTATTCGTATGTTAGAGGTTTTTATAGAAGTCTTTAAATAAATAAATAAATACGTTGGACAAAAAGCTTTAAAAAAGGGTTAGCTAGACCTAAATCCCTCAACAAAATACACTATGGCGGAGTATATTTCATACCTGTTCAGATTTGAGGTTTATACTCAGTAGTTAGTGATTGTAGATTACTACAAGGGCTATTTGATGTTGATGATGACTATATCCCTCGAAAACCATTGTCCGAAAATGATTTGGCGTACTAAAATCTAAATTCTGTGTTACTTGTTCAAAAATGTCCTACAATAACCTTATTTAATTTGCACTATGGTTAAAATTTAATTCGATCATTTTACTTATGTTTAAAAAGTCTGTTACTTTTGGATGTACCATTTTGCTTCAAACACAATAATAAAATACTTGGTTAATTTAACATGTTTTATCATTAAAAAATATTGTGGTTAAGTAATTTTTACTTGTTTGTGATTTTTTAAACTATTGAGAAAATTCATATTTTTTAAATTAAATGCCAGTACATAAAGCTTGTAAACTGCATTTAAAATTCGTTGGAATCGAGTACCTGTGATAGGCGATTCTTGGCGAATTATTTTCCAAAAAAAAAACTTTACAATGCTCTGGTGTAAACTTGCCAACGTGTCACTAGGTAATTATTACCTTTCAAGCGTCGATATGCTGCTGTTGCCGTGTTTACTTGTGGAAAAATATCGTAAAACCTATTTTTTTTATAAAATTTTTGCCAGTGTAGCAGCATTCTTAGCTCTATGGCACTTCTCATAAATTTATTCAAAAGGACACGAAATGAGACCGTTCGAGTAGGTAGTTATTACGTCACTTTAAAAAAGACACGAAATGCGAGTGATCTAGTTGTTTGCTCCAAAATGACAGGACACGAGACGCGAATATACCGTTTCATGTACGTAGGCTTCTAGGATTACCACAACACAAGCTTAACTTAGGATTAGATCACACTGTGGATTTTCCAGCATTATTTATGTTTCATAATAATCGGTTTTAGTTATCAAATGGTTTTGAGATATTTAACGGTGGCAATTTTTCTAGAATACTAGTGCAGACCAGTGCTTTGCTTTTTTTTTATCGCCATGGTAATTCGGTAGGCTCCAATTTTTAATTTGAATAAACTAGTTTTATTTATTGTTACTCTTATCTGTACTCTTTATTGTTTATTGTTTCCTATTATAAAATATTGTTTTTTATAATAGAAAACAGAGTCGGGTACTTATACCAACATAAAAAAGCGGGCGAAGCCGAGGGCGCGGTTTAGTTACTTTTAAAAATTAAAACATTTACCTACATACTCTTAGATAAAAACTCATATAAATAAAATACGCATAATAAGGAAACAAAGACTGTGAAAGTATGACTGAGTGAAAGCAGGAAAAATAATAAATAGGAAACAAAATATAGGACGATTTTAGAGAAACTAGATTGTAGAATTGACCGCTTTCTAAAAACATCAAACAATGTTACAGATGTTTTACCGTTCGTGGATACGAACTACTCGGATCGTAGAATAAGTTTCTATCCTCCCCTGATCTTTGTTAAAAGATATTTTCTGACTTTTCTTTGAAGATATTTCGTTAAACACTTAGAAAGCCATAGACTTTCAAAGCCTATATGATTTCACAATATACCATTTGAACAGGAGTATAAAATGTGATTTCCTGCAACCTCCGTTTAAAGAGTTATTACGTTTCGATACTCAGAAGTGTTATAAGCTTTAGTTGAAACCTTAGAAGTAATTAGAATAAAAAATGTTGTAGGTACTACTCAATTACTCTTCTTCTCGCTTTCATTCTGTTAGATTCATACAAACCATTTTTACTGGTGGAAACACTTTATGTAAGTTACACACACACTAAGTAACACTGTATGTAAAATTTTTGTGAGATTTTTGTTTGTTTTAGGTACTACATTGTTTTAGTGTGGTTTTGTTGGATTTTGTGAATGTGAGCATAAAAGCGCCTAATGTGTGGTTTATGTACGTAGATACCTCCCCTCAAAAACCCCTGAAGACCGCTCTTTGACTTTCTAGTCGAAGAGCGGTTTTCAGGGCAGTAAATCAGCAAATATGAATACAATACAGCACAATACAATTTTACTACCAATACTTTATTTCTTAAGGTTTACCAAATAACCACAATTTAAACTTTTCATAATTATCAAAATAATGTATATAAGAAAGTAAGTGGTAATCGATTTCCTTTTCATTTCAATCTCATGAACTTATTTTTTTGCAATGTATGTAGAGTAGTTCCTAAAACTAATACCTACTTTGCAACACCTTAATTTAACAATTATATTCCACTATGACCAAAACGGAAAAGATTTAGAGAATATCACATTTTATACCGCTAACTTCTCAAAAAAGTTATAGGACACAATCGGTTTTTCTTCGCGGATCAGTTCGTCTCAGTATCTGACCGGGGCGCTGCAAGGCTCTAAATGAATAGTTATAATGAAACGTAAATTTATATAGTTTTCATGACTCAGATGATACAACCCGTAATAAGGAGTTTTCTGCTTGCTGATCAGCCACAGATAATTTAAATGAGACTTAATTGGTACACTGTGACACTTCTAAGATCAGTGCGTCTCTGTATCCGACAGGGACGCCACAAGGTGCTAAATGAATGGAATGAAACGAAAACTTATACAGTTTTCTTGACCCTGACGATACAACCCGTATTATGAACTCTGCTGGTCTGTAAGGTCTGTAAAGTCTCACATTTGGTTGTTTTTGCAATAAAACGAGGTGAGCTGTGCATTCTCCCCATTCTCTTCATGCTTGCAACGACACCCCTGTTACTCGATTCAATTATTGAAATGCCCCTAGTCGGTGCATCGCTTAATGTTTTATTTTGCAATAAAATCGAGGAGCGCAGCTGTGAAGCATTAGATATGCTATGTTTAGTTGTATGTTTGGTTTTGCTGGGTTTATCAATAAACCTAGTGCTTTTTAATTGGTCTCCATTTTAGTAAACAAGTATAAAAATAAAGCTGCACAGAGTTGGTTCTATGACTACTAAATTACTGATAATAGATAGGTAGGTTACAAAAAATACATTACATAGATTACATTAGAATACATTTTAATTATTTATAGAAAACACCCAGAACCCTGGAAAAAATATTCGCAGTTTGTTCAAACATGAGTCTGATGGCAGGAAATGCTTATTTATATTATTATGACATTTAAATTAGAGTACTTTACTAATAGATTTTCTTCGGTATAGTGTTTTGTATTTACATTTAACCTTTCTCTAAATATTGCAGTTAATTTAAATGATGTCTGGTGTTATTGAACTATTTAGATTTAAAGATATTTTATTCTCAAGAAAGACATGGTCACTTACATGAGAATAGTATTTATTGTAAATAAAGGATAAAAATAAGTTAGGAAATATCGTTCGGAATATCGTTCGGTTTGTAGGTACTGATTTGATTACACATACGTTAACAAATTAAAAAAATGTGAGGTGATTTTACAAATTAATTAGAATTTATGATACTGCCAATTTTCCATTACAAAGCTAGCCAGTTTAGTTTTGAATTTAAGAATCGTATTTTAATTTTTTTAAGTTCCATGTAGTTTGTTTTGTAATTGTGCCTTTAAAAGTTTTTTTTTTTTTTTGCCGTAATTCGTTCTGACTTTGAGCAAAACCAAGATAACTAGCTCGACGAGTGTTTCGTTTTGTCACTTGCTTTGATTTAATGAACGATAATGTTAGAATGAATAAAATTTTTGGTGATTTTGTGAACTAGAATGCAGTAACTATAGATGTACATTTGTTGATAGTCATTATATTGGTTTCTTTGTAAATGGTTTTAGTAGATGTAAGGTAGTGATAGTTAAAAAGGAGTTTTATTATTTTAGTAGAACTTGCAAGACAGCTAGTTAAGTTTTTGCGGCTTTACCCAAATTTCAATAAAGTAAAGCAGATGTGGTTTAACAAGCGAGTTATATATAGCGCGTATGTAGTCATCTAGCAACCATACTAGAGCTCTGCTTAGCTTTATGATACTTAACTCATGTTGTTTAAACTGTGTAGCATATTTATTTTTATTTCACCTATCACTTGCCTGCCACGTAGGAGCGCATTATTTTTATTTATTTACGTTACTTTATTTCGATCCGAATTTGCGTAGTAATTTACATCGAGACGATTACTTCAAAATTTAAAGAGAAGAGAAGAGGCATTTAACGTTGCTTTTAAAACTGGTGCTTCTTCATTTTCCATTTAATTTCAAACATTCAATCAGAAATATGCTATAAAGAATATTAAGTCGATTTTTTAAACACGCCGAATTGAACTTACCCCGAAATAAAAGTACTTACATGAAAGATTATTATAAAAATAGCCCAATAATTATGTCAGCCACCGACAAGGGCTGCCATCAATGGATTTCAAAAGAACCCTTCGGTCACCCTCAACGGGTCTTATTCAATCGAATAATAGATATAACTACCTATTGTGTCACCACAAGTGTTTAGCTATACACTTATCCACCTGTCCAGTGTTCCAACTTGGCCAAATGTTAGATTGTCAAGTATATGTAAACCAATCTCTCCGGATTAAAAAAAAATCTGATCGTCTGGTCTATGCGACGCGTGACCCGAGAGCGTGAATATCTGGTCCAGCGCTTCAGCATTGCCATACAGCGTGGTAATGCAGCCAGTGTCTTGAGGATGATTCCGAATGGTAGTGACATGGATCAGTTGAACTACCTTTAGATTGTTTGCAACTGTCTGCAGTTAGCTCAATTTTTTCAATTGTAAATATTAGTTTTAATTTTTTATATTCCTTGTTTGAAATTTTTAATGTAAACTAATTATGCACTATATATATTTTTTTTTTTCCTAATATTTAATACTTTATTAACAACGAAAATTACAAGCAAAGGAATAGACAAATTACAACTAGAGTTACAATTGAAACCATTGAGCTAACTGCAGACGGTTGCAAACAGTCTAAAGGTAGCTCAATTGATCCATGTCAATACCAGTCGGAAGCGTCCCCAAGACACTGGCTGCATTACCACGCTGTATGGCAATACTGATGGGCTGAGCCAGATATTCACCAGATCTCGGGTCACGCGTCGCATCGACCAGACGCTCAGATAATTTTTTAAAAACCCGGAGAGCCTCGGTACCCTACGGACGTCTCGAATCCAAGGGGAGCAAATTTGTAGGTTCTGTCGAGACCTGCATATTTGCGCCTCTTGAGATCCTCGGCCAGATCTGCCGCCGCACCAGCCCTAGTGGATGTCCTTGAAAGATGCACTATATTAATATTTTATTTTTAAAAATATAAAGTCTGAGAACACTTTGGTTTCAAATATTTGTCATTGATACAATCTATATCATCATCAAATTAAATTTTCAAAAAAGATTGCTTTTATCCAACTGAAAATTACTAGAAATGCTTACTTCCAAACTATGATTATAAACGGGAAAGATTACTTAGATGTATGGAAAGATGTTAATACCTCTTTCAAGCAAAACTACTAAACTGATCGGGCTGAAATTTATAATTGGTTCTAGCCCTACAATGATAAAAGGCTTCTTTTCATGCCATAAATCGCAAGGTGTACAAATAGCCTTAAACGACCATAGAAACAAGGCTTCTTTTCATCCCTTAAATCGCGAGGTGTACAAATAGCCTTAAGGCGCAAACTAGAGCCGATGCCCTTGAGAGAATGGGCGCGGCTATCATTTCGCCCCGCACCTTCCCCACATTCCGGGCAGCGCCAGACCAGACCCGCTGTCGTCGCGCTGAGAAATAGTCTTCGCGCATAAACCGAAAAAAGGAAAATATTCGTGACAGCGCGGGTGCGGCGGGCGGCGTGGTAAACGAATGGCAGGACGCAAGAAATGCGTATTCGATTCCCACTCCTAGATATTTTTTTACAATATCTGCAAATATTTGTTTCTAGTCTTCTAGTCTAGTCTTGTCTTGTCCTAGTCTTCGGGTTTATTGGTATCACGAACCACGATGGTAAGTAACCTAATCTGGGAACAGAACTCGCTATACTTAGGTATAGTTATGTAATGTGACTCTTGGGTTGATGGTGTTAGTAGCTGCTATCCCCGTTGTAGCTAGATATACCTCCATCAAAAGTAGTCTGTAGACTACCTAACTACTTGAAATTTTCATTCACCACTAAAATTAGTTGATGTGGATAATATATAATAAGTGGAATATTCCAATCATTCAATAGTTTGTTCAAATCTATTTAGTAGTTACGAAGATAATGATAGATAGATTACCTACCTACGTGGTAAAGCCAGGGTAAAGGTAACAAACATTCACACAAACTTCTCTTATCTAAAATGAATGTTAGTAGGATATCAACGAATAGGTAGGTACTCATAATTCGGGTAGAATGATTTGATCCAATAAATTTCTGATCTACAGGAGAAAGGGCATAATGGAACAAGACAAAAAAATTACGAAAATTAGTAAATAATATCTTTATTTGTTTAGGTTTACAAAATAAGCACTAAGACAAGTCTTTATATTCTCTATTTACCTACTACATATCATTTATTTACATTACATTACAAATTTACAAGTCAATATATGGAGGATCGTTATCGACATAAAATTTTGACCTGCACATTTTGCATCGCATTGTAAATTTGGATCGTAATCCTATCTGTTTTTACCAAGTACCTAACTCGATATCTACAAGATGACAAAAAAGGCGATGTACCGTTACTCAGTTTCCTTTACATTTCGAACCCCATTCCCATTTCATTTCAGAAAGTACACGTTCACGTAAGAAACTATTACAGAATTCACATATCCATACTCTATCGATGTGAGATTGAGTGTGAACTTTTTTTGAACTTAGCTGCAGGCAGCGCAGTTCCTAAATATTCTTGGATCGGATCGGAGTAAAATGAGTGGTGTACCTACTGTCTAAAGGATTCGATCCTGAATCACGAGATCCCGGGATCCTGGTCGATTTTCGATCCCAAAAATTTCGGGATTAATTTTCAAATCCCGGGATTGTTTGGATTATTTTTTACAAATCCCGGGATTTTCGGGATTGAGATTTTTTTTAAAAATAACAAAAAATTAGGCGTGTAAATGTAATGATCATAAATTATAAAATTAAAATTATACCAAGTTCTTTAAAAATAACAAAAAGGAACATCTGATCATTTTGGTAAACATCGGTTTAGTTTTCTTTTTAAATTATGATTGTAATGATTGTAACTGTAATGATTATTCCTAGATTTTTTTTATCAGTAAAAGCTCTTTTTATTACCAAATAATACAATTTATAAAACCATGTACCAGTATACAAAAAAGCACTCTTTTAATAGGTACTCAACCGCCTCTACTGTCACGTCGTGGTAAAATTTACGTAAAATTATTTTTTTTCAACAATCATGACATGCCTTTTTTATTGAAATAATACGTTTAACCGTCATTTAATTTTGTTTTTATTGACTGATAAATTAGTGATCGGATATTTTTCAAATCCCAAAGTTGGGGCGAAGACATGTAGGAGCTTTTAAAACCAACTTTTACAGGAATCCGAAGGAGCACGAATTATAAAATTCAAGCAATTTCTATAAAAAAAAATATATGTCACTTTAATCTGTTGTGTATTTTGTTAGTAATTTTTTTTTTGTGGAAATATCGATTTTAGTGAAAAACGAGTAAATAAAAAAACGATAAATGTGTTTTATATTTGATGTATAAATAAGATTACAACGAAATAAATAACATTCTAGAACATTTTGGAATTCTTCGGAATTTATATGAATTCCCGAATATTCATGTTGTGTCGTATAAAAGAACGTGTCGTTGTAAGTTCATATAAAAGAAAAGCTGCAATACGTGGTGGCTCTTTGATTTTAGTAAAAAATAGTCTTAAATGTAAAGAAAGAAAAGATATTGTAAAACTCACTATTGAGAGGACTATTGAACTTTCTTGTGAGGAACTGGAGCGACATATCATTGTGTGTGTATACCGCCCTCCTGACGCAGATCAGGTTGCTTTTGAATGTACTATGGAAGAAGTTTTGCTGAAGTATTTACTTGTAGGAAGGATCTTATTGTTTGTGGCGACTTTAATATAGATATTTTAGCAAATCCCCTCGCCGACAGATTGCTTAACTTATTCAAGTGCTTTAGTTTACAAAATCTTTTTAATGATCCCACTAGGGTAACCCAAACATCTGCCACCTGTTTAGATAATATTTACTGCAGTCAAACTCCAACCAGCAAAGCAGTAATTAGGCATTTCCAATCAGACCCTTATGGTCAAAGTGTTAATTTTAGCTATGATGATAAAAATATTGTAGAAAAATATACCTGCAGGCCAATAACAGAGAACCGTATCAAGAATTTTCAAAGTAGAGTGGAACTAACAGTATCAAATATACCTTGTTCTGATGACCCCAATGAATTATTTTCCAAACTTTTGAATGTAATACACAAGGAACACAGTGAAGTATTCAAACTTAAAACATGCACAGTGAGAGAAAGGGTCGAGTTTATTGATTGGGCCACTCCGGGTATTTATAGAAGTAGGAATATACTATATGACCTTTATGCTTCTCGAGAAACTATGTTACTTGATCCTGCGTTTCTATTGTATTGTATGTAACCAACTATTCTAAAACATTTAAGAAAGTCTGCAACACAGCAAAATGCCTGTTTTTAAAGAATATTATAATAAAATCATCTAATAAAGTAAAAGCAACATGGAGACTAATAAATAACGAAACAGGTAAATCAAAGCCACGTTATAAGGAAATAAGGTTAAAAATTAATAATTCAATTCTTATACATGATAAAGATATTGCCAATGCTTTTGATGCATTCTTTTCTACTATTCCTAAAGTTGTTACCCAGTCTCTAAAATCATCAGCATCAATGGCTGTTAAATTTTTAGAACCTTCAGTTGCTAAATGTAATGAGAGCTTTAACTTTAGTTATGTAAATGCTGATTATGTAGTGAAAACCTTTAAATCAATTAACATTAAAAATAATGAGTATCTCTGGGGTTTATCCACCTAAGTATTAAGTTCAATTATTAAGGAAATGGCTCCTTGTTTGGCCTATATTTTCAATAACTGTGTCGACGCAGGAATTTTTCCTGATCTCATGAAATATAGTAAGTTAGTTCCTCTTTATAAATCTGGTAGCCACACCGATCCGGCCAATTACAGACCGATTTCAATACTTCCTGCAATGAGTAAAGTTTTTGAAAAAAATATTCTTACCCAGTTAACCTCTCACTTCAATCTTAATAGGTTATTTCATGAAAACCAATTTGGCTTCTCCAAGGGTAGATCGGCAACGGATGCTGGTACAGTTCTATTAAGGCATATATTGAAGGCCTGGGATAAAGCCAAAAACGCTATTGGTGTATTCTGTGACCTAAGGCTTTTGACTGTGTTGATCATAGTACATTAATTGAGAAATTAAAACATAAAGAAATTAAGAAAAAGGCTCTGGATCTTATGAAATCATATTTATCTGATAGAGTTCATAAAGTAGATGTTGGTAAAGAAAGATCTACGGGCTCAAATATTGAATTAGGCGTACCCCAAGGTTCAATATTAGGTCCCTTTTTATTTTTCCCCTTTCTAGCAAAAGATCTTTGTGATATAGTCTTATTTGTTGATGATACATCACTAATTTTTAGAGTAGACAGAAATAAATATAATTATGACGATGTAAATAATTCGCTTTCACAAATACTAAATTGGTTTACCGCCAATAACCTCTTACTTAATGCTAAAAAAACAAAATGTATAAAATTCATGTTACCAAATGTTAGAGAAATCCCAACTCAAATCATCCATCTGGAGCAACTGAACTTTCTATTCGTAGGTTTAAACAGTACATAAAACTAAATCTTATCAAGAAGGCTTTACTCCATAAATGATTACATCAATGACGTTAGTGCTTGGCCAGATGTGGCTCAGTTCCACATCGACAATAGTATTGAATTATTTATAAGGCAAACATGTATTAGACACATAAGTTATACACATGCTAGTGGTTTCTATTTCGCCTCCTCCACTAGTGGACAAAAAAGTGAGGCGAACTGAAAATCAATTATCACATTATTTTTTGTATTATTTTGATAATTATGTACATATAGTATTAAATTTTACTTGTCTAAGTGCTTATTTTGTAAGCCTAAAGAAATAAAGATATTGATTTCTGATTTCTGTCGTCACTCAAAGTTTAGGTAAATAAACGCCTGAATATCCGATCACTGCTGATGACGTTACCATTATGTGGTTATTTAAATTAGTATTTTATATCATCTACCGTAAAAAAGTAGAATAAAAAAAAATTATATTATATTATTAATTATTTGAAAAAAGAAGTAATTGTGGTTTTAATTGATTTTTACTTTGTTTTTGAAAGTAAATAAAAGTTGATTTTCATATATTACTTCGATTTTATTTACCTGTCTACGGATCCCGGGATCGCCTTTCACAAATCCCAAAATCCCGGGATTGAAAATAAAGACCGGGATCGAATCCTCTACTAGTGTCTCACTTCGGAGAGACATAAATCGTTGTGACTAAGTATCTACAGGTATTTACTTATTAGCTTTCAGTCTGCTCGGCTGCCTTTTCACGAAGTGTAGGTACCATACTAGAATTCTGATGAAATTCATGAACATAATTGTTATACTTACATATTTTATTACATCACAGCATACTACTAATATTAGCTAGGTCCTAAGTACTGGATATTTTACCTCTAGCATTCTTGGCATTTCCTCTTCAGTTTCAAGTTGCTCAGTCACTGTACATCTGTAAATGAATAATAGTATAAGATATGTAATAAATGAGTAGTAGATAAATAAGAAGTAGGTATTTAGGTAGATACCTACTTACATCTTCGTTCATTTATTTTTACCTGGTACTACGCTGGACGATGGAAAGCGGACACCATAGACTTCCAATATACTATTATAAACTTTGTAGTTCCTTACTTGACATCATTTTCACCGTCCATTGTCTGAATATTTTCTTTCTGATGGATTAGCCTTTTCTTCGATCTCCTATAAAAATACATGATAAATCTAATATTGCTAATAGTAGCAATTGCACAAAATTAGGGAAATAAAATAAACGTAGGTAGGAAGGAAGTAGTTAGGTATACTTACATTATTTCCACCAACTTTTGGGCTTTCAGAGCTCTGGTCTTCTTGAGCTTACTGATTTTCTTTATAATTCACCTACACGTACACACAACAACACTGAGCAGTCAAAGTATATTTAGGGCGAGGGTATTATAAAAGTAACTTAGCACTAAAAGCGTCCTTGCGCGATAAAAATAAATATTTATGTACAGGTGATGTACAGCTTATGTACAGTCGGTTTTCTTATATTTTTACAAACTATTTAAACTAAATAAATAAATAAATATAATGCTGGACAATCCACACAGCACCATCTAGCCCCAAAGTAAGCTACTCAAAGCTTGTGTTATGGGTACTAGATAACTAATATATTTTTAATACAATAATAAATAAATAATAAATAATTCCGGACAGTCTACACAGCATCATCTAGCCCCAAGCTAAGCAGAGCTTGTGTTATGGGTACTAGATGACTGATATACTTAATACAATATACTACATAGATAGATATTTTTTATTATACATACTAAACACCCAGACCAACGAAACAAATTTCTGCAGATCGTGCACAAATTTGTTCCGAGGCGGGAATCGAACCCGCAACCTCCTGCGTCGCAGGCGGACCTTCGCCCACCGCGCCACATCGGTCGACAATATATACATAGATAGATATATTTTTTTAGTATACATATTAAACACCCAGACCAACGAAACAAATTCCTACAGATCGTGCACAAATTTGTTCCGAGGCGGGAATCGAACCCGCAACCTCCTGCGTCGCAGGCGGACCTTCGCCCACCGCGCCACATGGGTCGTCTAAAGCGTCTATGCGCGCACAACTTAGAACAAATAAAATCAATTATTAAAAACATAAATTCGACGAGTAAGGTGTGCGAGCACTAGGCAGACAAGCACAACCTCCCCGTACAACAGCCAGCGAGGCACTGCCGCCCGTCGCCCGCGCGACCACTTACGCCCACTAATCCTACGGAAAACTAGAAAAATAATATTTACAAGGTGAAAAACCGTCGCATCGCAAAATCGTACGTACCAATTGAAGACAAAGTTCTTGCCGACATTTAGGTGAAAAAAAAAGTACAAAATTCTAAGTCGTTTAGAAGTAGATACAAATTTAAAGTCGGAAACAGCTGAACTTTGTAATTTTTTTTCACAGGGAAAATGAAAACGTAGAACATTTTTGTACGTTCCATTTATAGATAAAATGTCAATTAAAGTCATATATTTTTTTCAGCTCATAAAGTTGACTCCTCTATGAGTAGATAGCCTCCAAAAATGACCATTCAGCTACTGTTTGCGCCTTAAACGACCATAGAAACAACGCGTCCATAGAAAGAACGCGTGCGAAGCCGCGGGCATATTCTAGTTTTATACAGGGTGTTAGTGTGAACACCGTTGTCCTTGAAACCAGAGGTTCAGCATCATGAGTAGAATCCAAAACCGATGAGAAAAATGATTCTATTTTTTACTCATTTTTTAAAGAAAATTTTCATAAACACTAAACGTTTGCTCACAAACACGTGACACAAGTACTTCGACCAGGCGACACGTGGCATGTGCACCTCAGTGTCGGATCACCTTCTGTGCGAATATCCCGTCTTTTGAAGGGCACAAGTAATGAAGTTACGATCCAAGTAAGGCGCGGGTATAAGTACTTACGTAGGTAGGAACTTAAAGTATGTAGAGTGACTATGGCATTGTGTACGATAGCGAAGACATGAAATATCAAAATCTTGCAAAACTAAAATAGGTGTGAAGCTTTTCTCATCGGTTTTGGATTCTACTCATGATGCTGAACCTCTGGTTTCAAGGAGAACGCTGTTTACACTAACACCCTGTATAATTTAATCCCAAAGTTATATTTATTATATATCTCTGCTATTAAATATGAACCTACTTTCTAAGCTAACTGTCTTTTATTTACTTAGTTTACTATTGTTAATGATTATTCACACTTTTATGTACCTACACACATATGTAGAGTAACTAGACATATTCTAAGCCTACACACTTATCTATTATTCATCTTATTCGTGAAAACCTTTTGATATCCTTCTGTTTCTACTTTTTTATTTAAAAAATTCTGTAAGTGATGAGCTTTTTAACAATTTATTTAAAAAGAAACCAGCAGTAACGTATTAAACTAACGGTAATTGTAAATATTGAAATAAACTGTTTTGCTATTCTTTGATGTTGGAAGTAAGCTAAAAAACTGTTATCTCAATGTTTGTAAAAAGTTATCAACTAAAAATTGATCAACAAGTTAGATACCTACTTTAATTTGGCAGTTGGCAGCACGAGCGATATGTGGCCGACAACGACATGTCCTGCTAACGACCGCGCCGCAGATCAGCCACCCGGGAAATCAGCAGGCTATGTCGGCCTGGACAAGTACCTGGGCCATAGCAAAATCAGGACCACTGGTACAAAAATGTACAAATGCCGCGTAAACAAAACTTTAACTTCAAATAATAAGTCCGACGCGGTGCAGATAAGTCTGAAGGTGCGTTTGGATAGCGCATTCCTGGGTTACGCGTACATTGTATACGCGTAACCCGCTCGCGCTGCGAGCTAGCTCGCGGGTTACTCATTCTCCAAGAGTGTACGCGTAGCTGCAGGTATGGACATGACGTTCCAGATACGAGTATACTGACTACGCGTACAAGTTTACGCGCAATCCGTACGCACCTTGAGATTTCAACTATCGCCGTACGAATTCTTTTATCGAGTACGTTTTTTGTTTGTTGTTTTTGTAGTTTAATTTTGGCGTTCTAGTTAGCAGGACCTAAATGATTCCATCATCATCAGCCTATATTAGTCGACAACTGGACTAAAGCCTCCCCTAATGAGCTAAATAAATGATACCAAGCTTATAAGTAATTGTGTTCGAAACGGTTATCAGTTGAAGCGGTTATTGGATTTATCGGTGTACTAATATCGGTTATGGCGTTGATTTCGGTATGAGATACCAGTTAAGTGAATAAGAACTGCTTGTTTCTCAGTAGTATTAAAATAACGGTAAGGAATAAGGATTCCTATATAAGAAACTAGCGACCCGCCCCGGCTTCGCACGGTTTTATTATAGGTACGTATAAACCTTCCTCTTGAATCACTCTATATATTAAAAAAACCGCATCAAAATCCGTTGCGTAGTTTTAAAGATTAAAGCAGTCAAAGGAACATAAGGATATAGGGACATAGGGACAGAAAAAGCGACTTTATTTTATACTATGTAGTGATGAACGAAGTCTCAGTTAAAATGCCTGACCAGGCACACAGTCGCCGTAGCCGAAATTGGCTTGGAGGTCATCATCATCAAAATTACGGTATTTAAAATGTTGAAGTAATAGGTTTTGCTGCTGTTTGATGTTAAAAAAGTTGTTTGAAGGTAAAAAAGTGTTGCTATAATGTTGTTGTTATTTTTTTGTGTTTGGCTGATATTATTTTATAACGCAAATCACAGCTAGTTTAAATAAGCTATTTTAGTCGCCACAATAAGTTTTGAGCCCTTGGGGAATATAATACTAATGTATGTACCTATTTAAAAAAAATGAACGCTGTTGTATTTTTTAATGATTAGAATTTTGTTTGGCAATATACAACTATGTTGTGGTTCAAATAAGATCTAATAAATACGATACTTGATCATACGACATAACTCGGACTAGAAAATTTTCAACTACCTACCACCTTACTTATAAAATTACTTTCTGCAATTTACACATTATATTGGAAACTTGGAAACTAAAGTTACAATATAATGGCATGAAACTTACCATCGGAGTTCCTTAAATTAAAGTAGGGAAACTTTATTTAAAAAAAGACTATGTATTTAGCTTACTTTAATTTCTTAACTTTTCCTAAAAAGAAAAGGAAAGTAAATGAGGTTCAAGGTCAAATTGGTCTTTGAGGAATTTCATATTTTTGGTAATCATTGCCTAGAAATCTACTAGGCACGTACTACTAGAAACTTGACTACTAGGCAGACAGCGGATGTCTAGTGGTAGCGTACCGTGGAGCTAAACTAGCGCGACCACTTATTGAATGATATTATAATTACGTTAAACAAAGGAATTTCCCAAATTCACTCGTCCAGTTTGTTGTCCCAATCATATGCTTTTGTTTTAATGCAACTGCAGTAGTTTCATTTTGTCTATTTTAGGAAGCTTATGATAGGTTTGTTTGTGCCTTAAGTACAGAGTGCAGAGTCTGCTACGAAGCCCTAAAATTGATATTTAATTTTTATGGTATGCTGGATAAGTAAGAACCTACCTAAAAGTTCTGGATCGAGAGCTTTTCATTTCCTATATGCGTCAATGGCTTACAAAGAAATAGAAACCAAAGGGTTCACTGTATCCCAAAGCTAAGTTTACACAGTGCCTTTTTTTGTTCATTAGCAAGGGTATGTGTCATAGCACAGTCAACAGCGCATGTGTGGCATGCCCTTAGCGCATGCACGATGAGAGTTGACAGCGAAGCGCGTGTTGTGATTCACGTTTTCCGGCTTCGAGTGGATTTCTATGCCTTATAGTGTTCAACAACAAGAAAGAGGGAATTAATTTCACAAGTCGATCGAAATTTCTTTCGAACATGCGTATAAAATTCTAAAAAGTTTTTTTATTCTTCTTGCAGTTTACTTATAATCACGTTACTCAGATTATTATAACAACCTTGTACTCAAAACATTCTCTTGGTTCTTTTTGATTTGATCTAGTTAATATTGTTTTAATTTAGCATTTAATAAATTGGACCACAATACTTGTAAACATGAATTATACGAGAAACATTTGGTGATAATATGTTTTATTACAGACACATAGCCACTTTCCGGCTTCATCATCGGATTTATGTATCTAGGTCATCATAATATTTCATGAAACCGCCTGTAAAATATTTGGTATTTTCATGAAACTTTCACGAGTTTCTTGTAATACCTTGAATACGTTTTTACAGTCATCTAAGAACAATTTTTCATGCCTCAATTTAAACTCTAAGACAAGAAAATTAAAAAAAAAACACTTTACATTTAATGTTTACAAGTCGATTTTATTTGTATTGCATTCTTCGTACTTCTAAAAGTAAATAACAAACTTAATAGTATCTAAATGATTCTAGACAATTCACACAGCATCATCTACATATATTCGAGCCAAATGGGATTAATTCTCAAACTTTTCCATAGAACGCGTTCGAAGCCTCGGGAAAAAATTGTAGGTATATAATAAAAAGACCCATATGCAACTCCTATTACGATTATTTTATGAAATTCTTATGTAGAACTGTTATTGTGAGTGACATTATACATTAATCTGCTTTGACCACAAGAAGTAAAGATTCCACTTCATGCATCAACATAAATGTTGACGTGACCACTGACCGAGCTCAGTTTAACAAAAATGCAGACCTAACATAGTGCCTTACCTTACGGAGGCAGCTCCTTCAATATCAATTAATTATATAAGATTCCTCTTCTGACCCTGTGCATATAAATAAAGAATTCTCTTGTAAACTTCCAAGGCAGCATCATTACTCCAAAGATAATCAATATGAGAAAAACTCTTTTTCTGAATTTGATAAGACAAGTAAATATTCCGCAAATGCGATGACAATACTAGTATACTCTCTTTCGTGCACAACCAGTCGTTAACTGAGCTGAAGAGAATAATAGGGGTTGTTACATTATCGAGGTTGTATAAGGGTGGTGTTTGTGAGGTGTTTCCATATTTCTCGGAATTAAGGACGCCACCATAGTCAAACTTTTGAAAACACCCGCTATTTATCAGCTGGATGTAATGCATTATGGTTTTCATGGAAGCTCCTGCAGGCATGTGTCCCAATACATTGCCACGAACATACTGATTCTTAATTGACTTACCTCCATTTGCAATCAGTAAAAAAGAACTATCGCAGAGCTTGTGATCATCCAGGCAATACTTCTTGACCACATCCGGGGGAAACTGCTCGTTTGGCAGAAACTCATTAACACCAAGGAAATCAAGCGAGTTACCAGCATACTCCCGGTGGAAGTCCGCCAACAGTTTCAACGGTCCATTAATGTGGTGCATAAACACGAGTGGGGCTAATAAAGTTGCCGATCTCACAATACTATTGTATTGCGGCAGCAATGACAGTAGTATTAGAAGCGCGGCTGCTCCCATCGAGTAAGCGATGACTTCGATTGAACTAGCGTGAGATTCATTTTGTACATAATCGATGACTGCTCGCAGGTCATAAATTCCGATTTCGTGAAATGTAAAGTTCCAAAACTCCTCAGAATCCTCATCGAAGTCTGCGTGAAGTTTTGAATACTTGCTGCCCCGGGCGTTTGCCAGCCAGACGTCATAGCCTGCGTCGGAGAGTAAATACGGAAGTGCGTCTTTAGCTCCGAGGAGCAACCAGTCGTCGGAGCTTCCCATCAAACCATGCAGGAGGATGACTATTTTATTTTCATCTGTAGTGCAGTTGACACAGCATGTGCGCATAACTCTATGCAATCCTAGGAAGTAACCGTCTCGGGTCTGCACTGTATGGACTTCCCCTTTATATCCATGGTTAACGATTATTTCAGATGCAGACTTGTTATAAATGTGTGGATCGAAATGTTTATAATCACCCAGTTTTCGCCGTTTTTGTTGTTGCACAGAACATTTTTTACCGTAAAATGCTTCTCCGAAATAAGCATCGAGAGCTTTCCTTATAGTCTGCTGCTCTTTGTCATATTTATTTAATTTATTGGCATCCTGAGTGAACAAAATTTCATTTTTTAAAGGATTTTCCTTGTTTTTTACCATGGGTAGCGTTTCAAGCAGTTGTTTCTCGGGCTTTTTCTCAAGCTTTTTTACATCTATTAATGGTCTATATAAAATATTGACAACTGTATCAAAGATTTTTACCCCTATGTTTCGTGTCTTTCGAACTTCAGTTACTTCTTCACAAGTGAACAAACATAAAGTTAAGCAGATTAATAAAAATTGAGCTATCATTATAGGCGTGTCAAAGTTGTTACAGTTTTAGTTAAACTGACATGAAATGCTCTGATGCAACCGCCCCAGATATAATGCACCATAAAAATACGAGTAGGTATAATAACAGTTTCAAAATATTATTGATTAAAGAAAAAACTCTACCATATTATGCCAATCAATGGTGTTTAAATTGATTTGTAATACATTGTCATATCGTGCGAATGTTCGGTTCAAGCCACAATTTTTTCCCAGTGTTGGGAACGTTCGTCTATTATTATTAAAATTAGCATTAAGGCGCAAACAGCAACTAAAGTGGCGCCCTCACTTATTTATTATATTTAACGAATTTCCAAAATTTACACGAACAGTTTGTTAAACCTATACGAAGAGATACGAAATGGATACGAAGTTGCCTTTAGTGGCCACCAAACTCTATTTTCGTATCTTTTTCTAAAACAGACAAAATGAAAGTACTACAGATGCATTAAAAAAAAGTTTAACAAACTATACGTGTAAACTGAACGTGTGTCCTATAAAGATGTTCAGAAAAGACACATGAGGAGATGCAGTAAAGAACCCTCTAGTTGGGAGTCCCATGCTGAGAGACGGCCAGAATGGAGACGACATGTGCAGGACAAAGTATACGCTTTTGAGGATGAAAGACGGCGAGAACTAGACCTTTAACGAGACCTACTAAATGCAAGACCGCCCTCCAACATACACTACAACTATATGAACAATACCCTAAGGTGTACTATCCGTGGCCGCACGTTCACGGCAAAAATTAGGTATGTTAGTCACATAAGGGCGAAACACCCAAGTCCCTACAATACATTTTACAATTTTGAGTCCAAAGTCTAAGTCACTGTAGCCGAAATCGGCTAGGTGAGGTATATGTACCTACTTGTGAATTTCGGAAATCCTTTCGTTTAACGGAATTATATGAGAAAATAAGTGGGGGCGCCACTTTAGGTGCTGTTTGCGCCCTAACTAGTGAATTTCAAAATCTTTACATATGACATGACAACCGCCCCTTACATACTCGCCAGTTCTTGTACATCTATTAGGAAATTCAATGTTTTTTTTGTTTTTTCATATGAAAAAAAGAGGATCGGCCCGAAAGTTCAGATTTGTTGGTGGTTTAAGCACCATACTTAGTTTTATGCCGATTGGTCGAATGAGAAAAAAACCAACTCTTACACTACCTAATTTTTTGATTATTTCTGGATTATCTAGGTTAACTAGATAATCCAGAAATAATTTTCATCTTAGATAATTGTGATTTTTTAATATGTTGCCTAATAGTATTAGGGAAATTATTAAAAAAATCTTATTTTTCTAGGAAATGGTGGCCTAAAGGCCCTTACATAGGGGGTTGATAATAATATGCATTCCTAAAAGTAAAACAAAAACATAGTGAAATCAATTTTTATTTATCAAATTAGCTAGGTATTAACATAAAAAAATGGTTTCTTAATCCTCAATACGGTTTGCAGAAGAAACAATGTTTAGGGTGTAAATTTATGGCTACTTCCCATAACATCCAAAAAGATTTCCAATAACATCCACGCTCCTTTTTAATGAATCCTACTATCAGAAGGTTCTCGCGGTGACTGTACATCAACTTTGCATGGATGTGAGTGGGAGTTATTGTATAAACGAAAATATTTTTAAAATTGTTTTTAAATGGTCGTTGGATGTGGTTGGGAACGAATGTATGAAAGTTTAATTTTTCGAGAACAATGGCTTTTGATGTAATGGGAAGTATTCCCATTCAATTTTTTTGCAAATAAAATTGTAAACTTTTTATTTTTCATAATTTGCACCTTAGCTGCGATGCTCTGTATTCTACCAGATGATTCGTTCCGTCATATCGAGATACTTCCTGATGTAATCTAGAAGAACGAACAAAGCCTCTCCTACCTCTTCCTCTTGCTGAAGCTCTTCAAAAACCAAGAAGATCGTACGGTCCTCCACCTCGTTTGTACAGCTGATGCGTTTTGTACAGTTTCTATACAGTCATATCTAGACGGACAGACAAGCATGAGCAAACTAGTTTATGTTCCGGTTTATTAGATTTTTGTACTGATAGGTACCTCTGTCTGTCTTTCTGAAGTCCTAGTTTGTCAGGAGTGAATGCAAAGGTGGTATCTAAATTTCTCGGATCATGCTCATCTTTCGTTGCTAAATTACTTTAGTTTCTCGCAACTGTTTTCTGAATGAAACTCGGACCAACTCAAACTTAACAGTTTCAGAAGAAGCAGCTGTTGATGTCCACTAATTCGATACTATCAGTAGTGCAGTGTCTGGATTGTGCGGAATTATTTATTTATTTATAAATAAACACCCACAGCAAATCAGCACAGATATGATGATTATATTACAGAATTCACAGGGCACGCGTGCACCGGCTCTGAAATGCAGCAATCCGAATATAA
Organism: Eupithecia centaureata; assembly: GCA_944547425.1. NCBI lineage: Eukaryota > Metazoa > Arthropoda > Insecta > Lepidoptera > Geometridae > Eupithecia > Eupithecia centaureata. The sequence goes on from OX155675.1 coordinate 12,354,351, forward strand.
TATCGCAATCCAAAACGTGCCCTCCCCATCAAAGAATAAAACGTATTATTCTCAGTCTTTGACATCCATATTGTTCTCCATTTGACTAAATAAATTTATGCGCGGGCGAAGCTGCAAGGCGCAGCTGGTAATATATAATAATAATAATAAAAAAAATATATAATTTACCTTAATTTCACCTATAAGGTATCAACCAAAAATTATGTTACTATGAGCATGTATGGGTTGATTCTTAGTAATACCTAGTAATATCATCATTCATATACTCAACCTTGTACAAATGTTTGCTTAATAAGTAATATCATCATCATCAACCACAGCTGGGCATATGCCTCCCCTAATGAACTCCAATATATAATATATGTTGTGTATATAATAAGCATTTTAAAACGGATGGACGGCCTCTTTGAGGCCGTTTTGTTATATCTAGATGACTAACCTAACCTAACAAATCAGTCCCATACATACAAATATTAGCTTACGTGTATGAATGGGAACCATAACCTTACCTAACAAACCTAGTTTCTCATACATAATTTAACATAATATTATCACATGATTAAATTGAGATTCTATCTTGATAATTTGAGTTTTCAATTCCTTATAAATAGAAAGTCCCTCCCTCCCATAGCTATTTTTAAACAGGTACTTATAATGTAAGTACACTATTGTACACATAGCTCAGGCTGATCTACCTTTTTAATTTCTGAACGTAATGATTCCAAATGTTTGGTATTGCAGACGCTAGTAAAATTTTGTTTCAGGATTTCTTTAAACTATATCGTCAGCAAATCTCAGATTGGACAGAAACAGGCCGACTACTTTAATTCCTAGATGTTCCCAACTAAAAGGGGTATTACACTACACGTTATTCAGGGCCCTAAATACCGGGCCCTGAATATCGTCCGGGTCCGGGGTCGTCCCTAAGGACCCTAAATTTTATTACACCACTCTTAGTTAGGGTTAGGGTCCCTAAATACCGTGTAGTGTAATACCCCTTTAAGTCTTCTGAATATTGATTCCAGAACTGCAGAAAATCGTTTTGGTGATAGAGTTCCGTTTTGAAATCGGCGCTTTTCTTTTCGATCGAGTTGAATTCTTGCTGGCTGTGCTGTGCCTGTATGTTTCTTAATAGTCTGATGTCTTTCTACTCAATACCTTGTTCTTGTAGTGCCTCCCATATCCTTTCATGTATTAGAGAATCAAATACTTTATTAAAGTCGATGATGATATGCCATTCAGTATGAAAGTTGATATTCATTACATTTCTCTCAGACTTCACGCACTACGTAGATATGGTCGATTACCGAATAATCTTTGCGGAAACCTGCTTGCTCGATCGGTTGGTGTTCAACTAGGTTTTTTTCAATCCTTTTTAAAATGATTGGCCAAAAATCTTGTGACCGTTGGACATAAGGCTGATAGGACGATAATTACCTATGTCGTATTTATCCCCTTTCTTATACAATAGAATGATGTTGACCTCAGTCCATTATTGAGGAATAGTACCTATAATATATTAATATAATTATGTCATCGAAGATATCTGTGAAGACTGGTATCAAGATTTCTTTGCTATGTCTTAGAATTTCGTTGCTGTTGCTGGTCCGGTTGTCGGTTGTCCGGTTGCTTTTTCTTCTTTTTGAGATTTGCTGACGATATAGTGCTAGTGGCAAAAACATCAGAAGACTTAAACACAATGATAACATGATGACCTTGCGACAGAAAGTAGGAGAATTGGACTGACACTGAATCCGGAGAAAGCTAGTGATGATAAATGGTAACCAACATACAATAGAAGTAGCGAACACAATAATTGACTACACGGACGAGTACATCTATTTGGGACAAGTATTACCGCCGGCGACCACGCGTGTGCCTTAGTATAATAATAATGTGATATGTATTTTAGCTCTAAGGTATATATTGATATGGACCGTAGAATAAGTTATATAAGATCTGTCTACTTGTTCTAATGTTGTCCGAAATAAATGAATTTATTATTATTATTATTACTCAAAAAGAACCTAGACAAAAAGATGTCGAGAGAAGAATTGTAAGAGATTCTGGAGCATGTGAGAAGCCATAAAAGACAAAACGCTTCATATAAACCTAAAAAATTTAATTGTTCAACTTTGTGAATAAAAAAAAAATACGAAGAGGTACCTTGTAAATTTCTAAATAGGTTTTATTTATAACTTGAACCGAATGAAACTCTTTGCTAGTATGTTTTATCTACCTGGTCATTAGGGAAAAAAACGACAGATGTAACACTAAACGCCAAGACTTAAATGGAGATGGGCTGGCCAGCCACGTAATAGGAGGGCACGACAAGTGGAGCAACAGAGTGACACAATGGTACCCCAGATACGATAAAAGAAAGAGAGGCAGACTGCATTAAAAGGTGAGATGATGACATTAAACATGTTGCAGGAGTCATATAGGACAAGAAAGGAAAGAATGGAAAAGGCCTTTGCCGACAGGCAAACAGATCTAGGGAAAATAACAAAACAACAGATATTAGCATAAATAGTTTATAAGTCCAGTGTTCGTTTTAAGTTAAAATTGGAGATCTGAAAAAAGGCTAAATTATACGACCGACGACGTGGCGGGGCGGACGAAGGTCCGCCTGCGACGGAGGTTTGATTCCCGCCTTGGGACAATAGTAACTGTTTGTACGATCTCTCAATATTTATAATCCCGGAGCTGAGTGTTATTATGTCTAATAAACATATAAATAAATATATCTTAGAGGGAAAACAGGACCATTTTCATAATTATCTCCATAAAACTGGATCACAAAGTATCAATGTAGTTTTGTCAGGAAAGCGCACTCAAGGGGTTACTCGCTATACCAATCTTGCCTGGGCTAATGCAGTGCACGAGCGCATACAATAACAAAGCGTTGCTACGATAATCATGCGATTCAACTCAGAATAATAATTTAGAAAATCCAAGAGATGTTCACGGTCATGTCGCAACCAAAGTAATTGCTTTCTTTTTTATGACATTTGTCCATCAACAGTTTGTTGGAGAGACCGGATACATAACCAAGAATTTATCATTCCTGTTGACTATGAAATGCATGGTACCACAAGGAAGGCTCCCAAGTACAAAATGCAGCGATCTGCGACAAATATATATTATATGGTAGTAATAGATATTGTATTAAGTCATCTAGTATCCATTTCACACACAAGCTCTGCTTAGCTTGGCGATAAATGATGCTGTGTGGATTGTCCGGCAATATTTATATTTATTTAGAAAATTATCATTCTTCTCAAATTCCATAAAATCTTGGTTAATTACGATATTTACCACCGACAATAGTAATTGTACCACAATATAATTTAGCCGCGTACAGACTGCTGTAACGTAACATGCAATGTAACATGAAAGGAGCATTTCACAAGTGTGGACGCAGCGCGCGCGCGAACTGAGCACGTACGTGTTCGCATCTTTTCCGGCATGCGCGCGGCGAACATAGCTCAGTCTGCCGAGAACACGCGGGGAGAATTTATTATACAACTATTACTGGCTACGATGACTGTCGATGCTTCAATGATTATCATCAATCATGTGAAAAAAACGTAACATAAACGGCTCTGCTGTAGCTGTGTTTTCTTCCATTCTTCCAACGTTCGCGCGCGTTCGAGTAAACAACCCGTCCACACTGGCGCTCCGCGCACACTGCTCGCTCCTTTGTGTTCGGCGAAAAAACCGACAAATGGCGGATCGCGGCGCGCACGAGTTGAAATGCTCTGTTCGTGCGCGTAGTGTGCGCGGTTTGTGCGCGCGAGGCGTCCACACTGTGTGATTTCTGTTACATTGCGACAGTGTGGACGGCAAATTCTTTCATTGCGTGATACATTGCATGTTCCGTTACGCGGCTATAAGCCGCGTACAGATTGCTGTAACGTAACCAATAGCTTACAAATCTTATGCAAATTCATAGTTTTGTTAACTATGTAAAACTCAAGAGTCCCACCTAAGCTAAGGGAGCGAAAATAAAATCATAACATTGTGGAATTCAAGTACTATCTTTTTATTAAGTTTCATGTTATTTTATACAGCTAAAGCAAGTAAATAACCATGATAGTGCCTAGGTACTATAATGTACTTACATTTTCAAAAACATACTACCTAACAGACAAGATTAGGTACATAATTATATTGATTGTTCTATCTTAAGAAGTTTTTGGTGGTACTATATCAAGTTATTTACATATTCGTAGACATTTTAGAACAGATAATATATTGACCTAAATGTTGTGCGTTGTAAAATAGTTCTTGCTATAAAGACAAGATTACATATAGAAGTTTCTGTAGTACAACTTATAAATTCAATTACATTTTCGAAAACATACCCAAACAGACAAGATCGTGACCAATAAGCTATTCGTTATAAAATTGTTTCTAGAAGTACTATATCACTTCATTTTCATGCATCATGTTCCACATTACACCTTTTTCTAAATATTCTACTGTCTTATAAAATACCAGAGTTGATACATCTTCGTTCCACAAAAAATCTGTATGAGAGACATTTTTATTGTTTATCACGAGATGATCGATAGGATTTTGGATAGTGTAATAAATTTTTTGGACATCGTGTACTGCAGCCAGCCAGTCATTGCTCGAAGAGATCAAGGCCAATGGCACCGTAAAGTTGTTAATACTGTATTCCAAAGAATCATTTTCGTATCTATGGAGTTTCCCACTTCTACACAGTTGAATGTAATGTAATATTGTTTTGATAGAACCACCGCTCGGTACATGATTTCTTATACGAGCTAATAATTTGGCATCAATTTCCTTTTGAGAAAACCCAGTCAAAAAAAACAACGGGTTTTTACACATTACAGCTGGACCTCTACAGTATTTCCGAGCTAGCCAACTAGGCACCTTGCGATTCGGTAAAAACTCTCCTTCTCCCATAGATTTGATTATTCCATCTGGAACTCTTTTGAGAGTATTCAAAGGACCGTTTATATTATTCATAAAGGCAAGTGGTGCGATCAGAATACCCACTCTTATAAATTTTCTGTGATATTTCACCGAAGATAGAAATATCAAAAACGCCGTCGTGCCCATGGAGTGACCTACAAAATCGATAGGCACTGCAACGTTCTTTTGTTTTCTCATGTAGTCAACAACAGCCGGTATATCAATAATTCCCATTTCATCTAAGCTGAAATCCCAAAACTCGGGCATCGATGTTGTCAGCGTTGCATGACCCCTCGAGTAATAATTGCCCCTCGCGTTCATGAGCCACACGTCGTAGCCCGCATCCGATAAGATGTATGGCAGCACAGTCTTCGACTCAGGGCCAAGCAGAATCCAGTCCATAGAGCTTCCTAATAGTCCGTGATGAAGTAACACAGTTCGTTTGCGTAAATTTGGTACCGCAGCCAGCCTGTGCGCGGTCAAAAAATATCCATCTCTTGTTTGTATAACATGCGTCTCCATTTTGCGGCCATGCCATTGGGCTAGGATCGGCACCGTCATCTGGACAAGGTTGACCGACATGGCGATGCTCTCAGTGGTAGTTTCTCCGGAGGACCATGCTTTATGCACATAGTTCGTGAACTTACCGCGAGGGTCTTCCGGACCCTGCGATCCGACGCGAGCAACTAGTTTTTTACTAGAGAGTTTTTGACTTAAATAACTTTGTAACTTTTCACCGAATTTGATTAAATAATTTTTAAAACTTTTGAAGGACTTTTTTAAGTCTCTTATTAGAAATTCAAATTTATAAGCACATTTAACTTGGAAAAAAAGTGTCGTAAACAGTAGAAAGCATAAAATATGTTTCATGTTTCAGGTATCTCTTACTGCAGATTGGAACAGACTGTCTGCTCACATTTATTTAAATAATCCAAGAAAACTGTGCCAATGTGACCCATAACGAAACAATGGATGTTTTATGTGCATGTGATGAATACAATTATAACATTTTCTTCATGTGAATATTAATTCCTTAGACACAATTACCTACCCACTTTGTCAGACATAAGCATACGCACTAGTAAATAAAATTGTCTCATGAAATGACAATACAATGGTCTCATGAAATAGAGTTCATTTATTAGTGGTGTATAAAAATATAACAAATGTTTTGTAAAACTCACAACGCGACGGATTTTTGGTAAACAAAATTGGCATAAATCCTCCAACTGAGATCTAGGAATTGAAAACTGGGATAATTATTATGTAGTCAAAAATATGGATTACTGGGTTAATTTTTGTGACGTGTGTATATCTGTATGTATGTCTTCAAATCTCAGAAACTACGAAGGAACTACAATCTATAGGTACAGTATCAGAATATCCAGTAATACCTATGTATTAATTAATGAGCTAGTAGGTACTTTGTAATTTGTTTCTATTGTTCAATTGTAATTTTCTTTGATATTAAAGAAGTATCAGTGTTGACGATGGTCATCATATAAGTTACTACATTCTCATAAAAATAATGGAAGTAAATTTTAAATGAAAACAGAGAACTGGTCCGTTCCAGTCTTATAAACCGCATTTAACAGTTCAATGGGCGCAAACAGCGTTGTTCTTGGTGGCCACCAAACTGTGTTGTATCTCTCCCTAAATTAGATAAAATAAAAATACTACAGATACAATAAAAAAGGCTCATATGTATTTGGTACAACAAACTGAACGTGTGAATTATTGAAAATCCTTTGTTTAAAGGAATTAAGTATATGATGCTAGTGTACCTACCTCCTGATTGCGCCTTAAGCCTGATGCGCCACGATGAGCACTTTATTGGCTCTTATAATAAAGGTTAAGCCATAATGGCCATGCTGGGCATCCCTGTGTTAAGAACCGAAGTTTGGTGTACCTACGTTTCTCAGTGAAACTACTGTTCGTTGGGAAACGCTACAATAAATATTATGTATTCATTGTCATAATATGTAATATTTATTACCACACAATTATCAGCAAAACAAAAATATTTTCACATAACACACTGTAAGAAGAAAAATTACAATGGGTAGAGCGGAACGTTTGCGCCGCGAGAGTTCACAGGGGATGCAATGGTGGTTCAGTGAAATTAGCCATAATACGTTGAAGTTTTACAATGTACGACTTTAGTTCGTTTCTAACCACATTCTTTTTTTCAATCACCTGATCGTGCTCTACCATGTTCCAGCTTAAACGTCTTTCTAAATATTTCATCGTTTTATGGAATACTATCGCTGATATTGTTTTGTCCCACAAAAAATCTATGTGAGACACATTTTTATCCTTTATTAAAAAGTGATCAATAGGATTTCGAATTAAATAATAAATTTTTCGGACATCCTGCGCCGTGGCCAAGTAGTCATCACTAGAACTTATAATAGCCAACGGTAAGTTGATATTTTGAAGATCGTATTCATAGGATTCATCATTAAATTTGTGGAATTTTCCAGTTTTTGTTAGTTGAATGTAATGTAATATTGTATTGAACGATCCTCCGGCTGGTACATTATCCAGGAGACGAGCTATAAAACTAACATTCCACTTATTTTTATCAGACACGTGGGTTAAAAAGAAAAAGGGGTTTCTACAAATAACTGTTGGTCCATTACAGTACTTCAGCGCTAGCCAGCTTGGCACTTTCCGTTTAGGCAAAAACTCGCCGCCGATGTTAATTGATTTCAATATTTCGTTTGGAAGTTTCGATAATAGGCTCAGAGGGGCGCTGGCGTGATTCATAAATGCTAGTGGTGCGATCAGAATTCCCACTCTAAAATATTTCTTATAATATGGCAACGAAGACAAAAACACCAAAAACGCCGTACATCCCATTGAATGGCCCACGAAATCCATAGGCAAAAAAACATTTTTTTGTTTCCCTATGTAATCGACAATATTGGGTAAATCAATCAGTCCCATTTCATCAAAACTGAAATTCCAAAAGTCGGGCATTACTTCTCCCAGTCTTGTGTGCCCTCTGGAATAATAATTGCCCCTCGCGTTCAAGAGCCAAACGTCGTAGCCTGCATCGGCTAATATGTATGGCAACACTGTTCCAGGACCAGGACCGAGCAGAATCCAGTCAATCGAACTTCCTAGTAATCCGTGGTGAAGCAGTACGGTTAGTTTTGTCGGATTTGTTTTTGGAGCTATCCGGTGCGCCGTCAAGTAATAACCATCCTTGGTTAGAATTACATGCGTTTCCATGTTTCGACCATGCCATTGTGCTAGTAAAGGTGTTGACAATTTATTCGAATCAAAGATTTTCTGTTCTTTTAGTCTAGTCACATTTTTGGCCACCTGCTTTTCGTATTCGCTGTATTTGTCATTTACTTGGTTGTTAAAACTTATTTCCGGATACATTTGTCCGAACAATCCCCCCACGGCACGTGACATTTTTTCAAAAAACTTTTGGATTCCTTTCATAGACTTTTTAAGACCACTCGAAAAATATTCAGATTTATAATCACATTTAATACAGTAAAAAACTATCACAAACAATAGACATGAAAATAAGGCTCTCATATTTGATGTAACTGGTTCTATAGTTTGTCTTGTTCTGTCTGGTTGCGTAATTAGTAAGGACAAAGGAAGGTAGTCATTACATCCAAAAACAATAGATCTATTGTTATTTTTTGCTGAAACACAAATATTATACAACAAACAGTATACAAAGTTTGAAAATATTTTATGAGTGTCGAGCGTCGAGAGAGATAAATATTTTACTATATTAAGTCGCAGATTGGTGAATTACTAGGCTTCGATTTTATTTACATGCGTGCCATTGCTGTAATACAATTTAGTGGCATAGTCCAGTAATGACAACATCTTTATTATGTATCTTTCAATAGTCTTTCTGTCTCTATCTGTCTCGCGGTGACTCAATAGGAGTAGTTATTTGGAATGGCATACCGGTAAATACTAGACAACTAGACTTAGATGTCTTTATAGAGAAGTGTCAATAAAGAAAACTTTCATCTTTTTTGTAATAGGTACGTCTACATATGCAATATCTTCTATATTATGATTTTGAGTTTAATCCCATTTTTTTGTATTTATATGCGCTCATGCACTGTATTTGCACTATAAGATTGTTGTAACGAATATCATCTTGAGTACTCGTACTTTTCATATAAAACCACATTGATTCGGTGACCTGTTTTTGTGAAGATGATCACGACGATGATCCTGTTTCTCACTTTCGCCAACAAATAGACTGTGTTAAATAATTTTCTCTGAAGTAAAAATAAAAGTGTACCTACATCTGATCAGTAGGCAAAGCACTTTTGTCTATTGTAGAATAGAGAAACTTTAAATCACATTGTCATCGAATGTGCAATATATTTCAAATTCAGTTATTCGATTTCGTTGCGATGTTATATTTGTCTATTCTACCCTAGACATCAAACCCTATGCTGGGCCTTCAATAACAAAATTAGATTATGTATCAAGTGGGCTAGAAATATAAAAAAGGGTCTCCAAGATAAACACAATTTTTTAAAGTGACGAATTATAGAAGACGTTTAAGAAGACGAAGCGCAAGCAAACCGACTAGTGGTATGTTTGCTTACACGTCGTCCTCCTAATCTAACTGACCTACGAGTTACTCTTAAAATATTTCCCTCGTTTTTTGTCCGGATATCTCCGCCTGAGCTTGATTGTAAGAGTAAACCCGAAAAGACTTTATCTATCAAAAAACCGCGTCTTAAGACAATCTGAATAACTTTGGAAATAGGTACTCAAACGTAACTCAGATATAAAAAAATCCCAAGTTCAGAGGTCCTGAGACATGAAAATCTGTCAACAAATTATTTACATTAAGCGTGCTAAATTTTCATGATGTGTATCTCATTAATATGTTAATATTATATTAAAACACTAGGTACTTCACAAAAATAAGGTACTACAATTGTCGGATTATGTAGACATGACGACGTGTATAACATAACAGAGGCTCTGATAAAGATTTTACGGATGTATATACGGCTAAGCTTTCGCTTTCAAAATATAACGCTTGCAGTCGTTGTTGGATTTTAAAACAGGGGTGAATATCGTAATTATTAGTAGGGCCCGTAATTGGATCAACGGGAGCGTCTAAATTACTTAGTAAAATATGCATAACATTATTACCCGGGCCGCTGTATTTGATGAGGTATTACTATATTTTTTTTTATTATTGATGTTGCTTTATAATGGGTTCAACTTAGGGGTTCAAATTTTTTACTTAGTTATAGAAAAAAAGAGCGATGACTGCGCAGGTTGTTTTAGGTGAATAGAGTCAAAATGAGGATAAGAAATTACATTTTATATCCGAATTTGGACTCTATTTGGTCCATTATGCCTTGATTTAGCGAGATAGCCAGCTCTACTCCATCCAAGTGCAATATATACACAGGCTTCGTGGAGTGACCTTGCCAAATTGAGGATTTCTGTTTGATGTGCTGTTAGTCTCTTGCATTCCAGGTCTTAGAAGACGGTGTTATGTCATCGCTGAGACATCCTCGTCGCTCCGAAGGTGAACAGGTGTTTATTTAGTGAGCAGTCTTCTTTTAGTGTTAGCGTTGTTCGTGAGTTTCTTTGTTAAATTATAATAGTAGGTAGGGTAGGTACCTCAATATTTAGAACACAGTCAGCAATAGCACGACTATGCATGCTTTATTTGAAAGAAATCGTGTAGGTAATTTTATAAGTCTTTCCAGTTTTATAACATTATTATGCATTGTTCTAGCCCCATTAGTTCAATGGGTTGGCCCCATAAGTTCAGTGGGCACGATTATAGGCAAAAGTCGATACAATTGTGTAATTCTTCTTTCTTAGAATTTTATCTACAATTGGTGCTACAAAGACTACAAAAACGTATGATTCTGATTCAAGAGTAAGTGAAACCCTGACTCCCCTCGGATTATTATCTTTATTATTTCAAATAACCACAAACAAACAGAGGGGCTGCATCGAGCGGTCTTTTTAATAAAACTAGCCCTTCTTACCTACGATACAGTGCTCGGGTGTTTTACTGACGCATTGTGGATATAGAGTAAGACAAAAAAGCCTAAAATGTTTGAACAAAAAAGAGGTAGAACAAAAGAAATTAAACGAAATTTGTTTTTTATTCTGTTCTATGTCCTATGTTCAAACAAGATGATTTAAATGACGTTTGTGCATTTGGTTTTCTACTATTTTTGCACTGGAAGAGACTTTCATAATGAGAATGTCAAATTGGCAGTTATAAAGGTGATCCTCACAGCTATGAATGAACCTCTAAAAGTTTGTGGTAGTAGAATACCAAAAAGAGTTTAACGCTGTCATCTTGACACGATACTATTTTAAACAGTACTCTTTTTGGTATTCTACTACCACAAAGTTTTAGAGACTCATTCATGGCTGTGACGATTACGTTTATGACTACCAATTTGACATTCTAATTATGACAGTCTCTTCAAGCGCCAAAAATAGTAGAATGCCAAATGCGCAAACGTCATTTTAATCATCTTGATTGAATAGCACTATTGAGACCTTTGTTTTAAATTTAATGGAATTCGGCCCCATATATTTTGTTTTATTTTAAAAAGTCGTCAAATTATTATTTTTTTTCGTTTTTAAATAGATTTATTTATCTTGTAAAACTTATAATTTTTAGCCTGCAGTCAATATGCGCTATTGAAAAACACAAAAATCAAAATTTTTACGTGTTTTTTTTTTTAATCCAGCTATGGTCACCCCAAACAATCAAAAACTGAAATTATTGTTATTTGTCCCTATAAATATAAATAAGAGAGTAAAATTAAGGAAATAAACTATTCGTATATTACTGCATAACATTATATTTGTAAACATATTTGTTGAATCCTATGAGAAATGTTCTCACTTCGTCGGAATCTTTTTGTAAATATAGTGGTAAGTCAGAAAATACATTCATTTAATGTCGACCTCACCTTTAGTGTGGGGTAAAGACTGGAAGACAATAATGATGTGAAAGTCTAGACTTTAAATTGAAAAAGATTTATTTTGGGAAATAATTTTACATCTTATGGCATATTTTGTTCATCCAATAGTAGACAGAGTCGTAGAATGAAACGACAAAAGACATGCCCCATGTCTTTTGTTGTTTTTGTTAAAGATTAAAGACTAGCAGTGCCTCTTGGTTTCACTCGCGTTAATTCCCGTTCTCTTGGGAATTCCGGGATAAAGACTATGTGTTATTTTAGAATGCAGGCTATAATCTATCTCTTTGCCAAATTTCATCCACAACCATTCAGTAGTTTTTGCGTGAAAGAATAACAAACATCCATCCATCCATGCATACTAACAAACTTTCACGTTTATAATATTATACTAGGATAAATGATTGTTAGCGTGATAGCTTAATAAGAAGTTTTTGATGTAAACGTGCCAATGCAAATAGTTGGCAGTGCAAAGGGGAGAAAAAGTAGTTATTTATTGGATGAAATAATATATTTTACAGGATCAATGCAACAAATAAGGGAGATCCGAGACATGGCTTATAAAAAGATAAATCTTTTTGCATTAATTTTTTTTTAATCTTATTTATTGGTAGCGGCTTCGATTCTTGACTCAGGACAAGCGTGTGTACGGTCTGCAGATATTTGTTCTGGATGTTTTCTATGCAAAAAAAGAAATATCCATTATATTTGCTTTTGTTATGTATAGTAAATAATATATAAAGGGACAGGAGGGTCTCTATCCGGGCTGTCTCTCATCTGCGAGCGTGTTCTTTTATTCTTGTTTTTCGGCTTCGACATTGTGAATAAAATATCGAATCGGTATTTTGCTCGCCGAGATTATTCACTAGCAAAGAAAGGTATTGTTTCACAACAGATCACTCGTTCGTACAAATAAACAACATTTATCAACGAAATACACAATCAACAGGTAATTAGAAAAACACGTTCCGTCGCAATTTGCATGGTACGGCTCGCGTCCATTTTTCTTCTCGCAATGGCCGCCGCCGCTACCCTGCTACCGACGTTCCGTGAGAGTGTTCAAAAATGGCCAGCCCGTTTTTATGTCAGGCCACTAGTTCACCCTTTTTCTATACAGATGGCGCACTCGGCTGTCAATGCGCCGTCACGGCCGGACTGACATACGACCGTCCACGGGCGTTAATCTTCTATTGTTTTCCTAGAACAAAGGAGACCATATTGTCGTCACTTGTTCCGCTCGTCCATCCACTGACCGGGAGGAGAACTTTCTATAAGAACATTCACTACTCAACCCAAGTAGGTATCACACCCGAAAACTGCGAGACTCTATGTATCCCTTCGACCATCACTCCGGACCGGATGACATATTACTTCCGAGCAAAACACATGGACCGGACGTGTGTGTCCCTTCAACCAGCCACACAGGCGACCGGACGCCACAGTCCCTTCGACCAATACAAACACCAATGTGGACTGGACGAGTGTGTCCTTTCGACCAGCCCAACGGCCATGGACCGGACGGCACTGTCCTTGCGAACCACAACCACCATGTGGACCGGACGGGTGTGTCCTTTCGACCAGTCGACATGGACCGGACGACACTGTCCTTTCGAACCACAACCCACATGGACCGGACGGGTGTGTCCTTTCGACCAGCCCCACGCGCGTGGACCGGACGACACTGTCCTTTCGACCACAACGTGGACCGGACGGGTGTATCCTCTCAACCAACCCACGGAATTGGGTTTGGCCCGGATGACCACTGTCCTTTCGACCACAACCTGGACCGGGCGGGTGTATCCTCTCAACCAACCCACAGAAATGGGTTTGGCCCGGATGACACTGCCCCTTCGACCACAGACCATCCGTGAACAAATCATTAAGACTCTCGTTCTGTAGTGTGAACTTCGACCTCAAGTTGTACGTCTAAAGTATCCGGATAACAGACACTAAGAGATCTGATCCAGCAGTGAGACTTTCAGAATCCGAATAAGCGGTGGTGGCACTTGGAGCTTTGTTATCAATAGTCCAGTTTGTACTATGTTCTTCATTGCTACTGTTCGATTTTGGCTCATCATCATTTTCCGACGCCGTCACGGTCTTGACCTCAATAACACTATCGGACACAGTGTGAAAAAGGAAGTCTACCGACATGTCACCGATTTTTAACCTACTTAAGATTTGCTTTGTGCAATCAAGATCATCGCCCTAATGCCAGTGAGGTACACAAGACTATTACGCTCAGTGCCAGGAAACATACGTAAGTAATTACCTATTTTTTTACAAGGGAGCAAGAGGATCCGCTGTTAAACAGAAAAGGAATTTGCTCACCGGATGATGTCTCTAAAGTAACTCTTGATGGACGGTGCACGCATAGGTTAATTTCTTTGGGTGCAGCTCCACCACCGCTTTTCTTTTCGGGACACGTCAGCGCCACATGTCCTTGCTTGCCGCAATAATAGCAAGATACATCTGTATACTTATCTTGGTTACGAGATGAATACGAAGTGTCCTGTGTCCTTGACGAAGTAGGCTTTGGTTATTCTCTGCGCTTCTTACACTCACTCTGCCTATGTCCGTGATTGCCACAATAATGTTTCAGTTTCTGTTGTACGAGGGTGCTTAGCATCATGCTCTAGTTGGCTTTCATTGACATCCAGTTGCCGTTTCAGGGAAATGCATTAAGAATCCGGAATAGTTGAATCCTCGTAGTTACAATATAAGCTATCAGTTCTCTGCGTATCAAATTATCATTCTGACTTAGCAATGACATCACAAATCCAGTAATAGCTTCTTCTGATAGCTCGGTTTTAGGTATATTCTCAATCATATTCCACAGGCGCATTGCCGCTTCAGTCGTAGATTCTTTATTTCTAATTTGGAATTTAATAATTTCATCAAAGTGATCCTATATCATTTTAGGTCTAGAAAATTTGGCATGTAAAGTTTGTTTTACAGAGTCCCATGTCAGATTGTTAATATTCAGTTTGGTCAAACATGTTGCAGCACGGCCTTTCAGCGCACTCATAAGGGCCATCAGAAAATCGGCACCTTCATGTCCTTTCTTCTTGACCACAACCCCTACGACTTTACACCATGCCTCTACGTCTGCTTCTTGGTCATCAGGATCGAAATGAATGAGCTGACAAGTAGTACTCACAGGAGCCTGCGGTTGTGACATTGATAGTACTCTCGTAACGTCAGTAACGCCTCCATGTTCGTCAAAACATTTGAAGAGGCGGCTTCATCAGTCAGTGGTGCAGGTGTCCTGAGATAATCTTGTTGTTCAGTACCCACTTCTGATAAAGGGACAGGAGGGTCTCTATCCGGGCTGTCTCTCATCTGCGAGCGTGTTCTTTTATTCTTGTTTTTCGGCTTCGACATTGTGAATAAAATATCGAATCGGTATTTTGCTCGCCGAGATTATTCACTAGCAAAGAAAGGTATTGTTTCACAACAGATCACTCGTTCGTACAAATAAACAACATTTATCAACGAAATACACAATCAACAGGTAATTAGAAAAACACGTTCCGTCGCAATTTGCATGGTACGGCTCGCGTCCATTTTTCTTCTCGCAATGGCCGCCGCCGCTACCCTGCTACCGACGTTCCGTGAGAGTGTTCAAAAATGGCCAGCCCGTTTTTATGTCAGGCCACTAGTTCACCCTTTTTCTATACAGATGGCGCACTCGGCTGTCAATGCGCCGTCATATATATAGTATATTATAAATAACAAATATTAAATACGTATACTGCATTAGGTAGATATATCAGTTATCTTTTTTACTACCTAACACAAGTATATACATAACAAAAGCATGGCTTTAGAAAGAAGATATAATGAGATAGACTTTTTTAACATAACATTCCTTTTGACCTTTTTTAACTGTATAAAAATTGTGTTTAAAAAAACAATTAGCCATAAATATTTATTTCTGTCAGTGACAGACATCAAACGTCATTTTATGCAAAGAGAATACAACAATTTAAACAAAAATATAACTATTTTATCTTTAAATTTTTGAAAATCCATATTGTACTTATTTATTTTGTAATAACTTATTTTTGATGAAATATATCTTTTCTACATATTTACAAGAATAACAACTAAATCTTGATTTTTAATTTTTTTAATAGAAAAATGCAGTTCGACGGAAGAGTGGCACTTGGTGATACCAAAAATACTATGTCTATACGAAAGAAAATGAAGGGTTTACCTTCTGATATGCTTAGTGCAACTGGGCTTTTGTACCATGACTGGACTGCTTTGAATCCTTGCCAGAGGGAATGTAACCTAAGGATGGCAAAGACTATACAGATAGAAGAAGAGTCGTACTTAAGTCAACATCCAGAGGTATGTTTGATCAGTCTAGAAACAATTTAGTAAACAATTTATATTTATTCATCATCATCATCAGCCCATATTAGTCCACGGCTGGACATAGGCCCTCCCCTAATGAGCGCCATAGCGCCCTGTCTTCAGCTTGACGCATCCAGCATCTGCCAGCAGTCTTTCGCAGATCGTCATCCCACTTGGCCGGAGGGCGTCCAAAACTATGTTTGCCAAGTCGCGGTGTCCACTCAAGTACACGTCTACCCCAACGCTTGTAAATTCTTTGCGAGATATGGCTGGCCCATTGCCACTTCAGCTTACTAGCTTATTTTTTATTTATCTTATTTTTAACTTCTGTGGGTAGTCCGTTGATTTGAAACAGAATTATATTATGGTAAGTTTTTTGGCCGCAGATAAAAATATCTAAGTTTGAGTTTATCAAGGAATGAGGACAGAAAAGCGCGTTGAAGTCTTTTTTATACTATTTCGCCCGGCGCGTATCATCGTTGCTTGCTCTGCGAATCCTCTACACAAATCCATATTTCTGTAAGACGAAATGTTGAAAATATATTTTTACTTCTGTGTTATTTCTGTGCAAATATGACAACTTGTGCAGGGTTGATAGGGGATTTTTCCAAGATTTTTGTAAGGTGTAAGGTAACGGCAACTCAGATTAGGCAAATTTGATGAATATTATTATTATTATTGAAAAGAGCACCCATTTATTTATTACATAAAAATTATCCAATCTAATTGAGAATTGAGGCTTTTGCCATGTTTTAACATGGCATAACTAATAATACAATACAAAAATACTGGACAAATCCACACCTCATCATCTAGCCCCAAGCTAAGCAGAGCTTGTTTGATTGGTACTAGATAACTGAAGTATACAAGGTATAACATATTACCCCTGCTAAGCCGAAGGGGGAGGTTTCAGACCCCAATGGTGATCAGTTGTGGGGGGGAGGAAATTAAAAATTCCTATTTTCAGTTTCCCATACATAAAATAATAATTTCCTAGTGCCAAAATAACGTGACAACCCTATTCAAGTCAAGCAACCTAAACCTACCTACTACTTCTGCAGGTAGGTAGGTAGGTATTTATCTTCGTAGATTTCAGCTATGGCGGGAGATTACTAGACGATCTAATAAATGCGTGATAATAATAAGATGCTAAGTAGTAGGTATGTGTTTCAATCACAGACATGTAAAGCACTCACTTCAGCACTAGACCATACAGTCTCAGCGCAGTCAGCGCAGCCAGGTCGTGATTTTAGCTGCACCCACTTGTAATAATCAGAATTCACCATTGTTCATAAGTCTTACTGATTTAATTTAGACATGAATAATAAAACTAGTAAGCCACTCACTACCACTGTTTTTATTTATTATTATGACACTACACCCGTCAACAAAGTCATTCTTTTGATTTTACCATAAATATTTTTAGGGTTCATTTTCAATTTTAATAAATCCAAAGGTGGCAACATGAGTTAAGGTAGGTATTAGGATCACAGTCGTGAAATAATAGGTATAGCTGGTAGAAAATTGTATGGTCTTATTTTACATAGGTATTTCAAAATGTAGGTTCCTGCTACACACACATACACTTTGCGTGAATTCAGATAACTGAATTCAAAATCGTGCTTTTTTGAGGGTGACACATGTTTCATTAAAAAAATATTTCCTAGTAGGTTACCTTGTTACTTATGTAACTTTAGTAGGATCGGACGGTAGGTAGGTACGTGTGATAAGATTCGCTTTAGTCGGGTGTCTCACTACACTTCACAAATTTACTTATTTAGTATCTGTTAAACAAGTAGAAAACGAAAGGATTTAATCTATGCTTTTGAACAAACAAATTTCAAAAAATTTGTTTAAATAAATTACGGAACCCGTAAAAAAATATTTCGGCGCACTTGGACAAAGACAGCGCTGAAAGACCTCTTCTGTCGAAATCATAGACATAGAATTTTTTCACTACATTTCGTTCATTGACATCCTAAGTATAAGGTCGAAATACAAGTGTCAAAGAATAATGTAAACAAGAAACAGCTGGCTTTAAGGTTGTCACTTCGTAAAAAATCAGATGTTCATGTTGAAACTTTGTTGCAGTTTTTTTCAGAGAAACTAATCGAAATTCGAAAAGTCGTTGAATAAAAGTTGTTCCCCGGGGGGCTGGAAATACGCACCCTTTCGCTTAACACATGTATATTGTTACACCGTGTATACAATTTATTTCATAGAAAGATAATATTTTTTACTATACATAGAAAGCACCCAGAACCCATTAGATCGTATAAACGTTTGTCCCAAGGCGGAAATCGAACCCGCAACCTCTTGTGTCGCAGGCGGACCCACATCGGTCGTCTGACCGGATGCGGCAATTATCTCTTGCCATCACGCATTATCGGTTTCTGTTATGTTGCGCCGGCGTTATCGAGTTGATAGTACCAAAATCTAAATTTAGATGACGTACCTAATTTTCTTTCTAACAGTAAAAAAAGTATGTACAATTAAAAAGTCCTCGATCGTGACAGGACTCGAACCTGCAATCTTCGGATCCGAAGTCCGACGCCTTATCCATTAGGCCACACGATCACTGCGATATCTATTAAAAATAACAAACTGTTTCGGTATGCGCTAACTAATGATCATGGCAAAACCTTCCTTGTTTGGTTAAGGCATGTCCAACCGTGGACCTATATGCTATCGCTAGTGGATTCACATGGACTTTTCAAAACATTCGAAGTATAGATAATGGTGAGACATAAATAAAAACATAAAGCGCCCTGTCTTCAGCTTGCCGCATCCAGTATCTGCCAGCAGTCTTTTGAAGATCTGACCGGAGGGCGTCCTACACGTTTTCCCGATCTCGTTTACCACTCAAGAACACATTTCGGTGGTCCGTTCTTCGCGCGATATGGCCAGCCCACTGCCACTTCACCTTCCTAATTCTTTGAGTTATGTCAACTTGGATCAAAAATACCCTAGATTCAACTTTCCATAATAACATAACGCACAATAACGGTTTGAGTTTACTACACCTTTTTACCAATTGAGATATACAATACAATAAGTACTTCTTATAAAAAACATTATAAAATAAACAAAGCTATTCAAATTTTGAATCATAATCAACCTTGTTGCATTAATCTAAGGTTTAGTATTCTACAATTACCTAACGACCTTATGACGTTTTTAACCGAATAAAATTAAAAAAAAAATGTTTGATGTCCACTGTGTCATCTACTGAACTTAAACTTTATCTTCATAACTCTAACGTGCTAAATTCCTTATGGAAAAACAGTGTTTATTATGAATATAAGCACTGTTTCGTTTGGGTACTTTTGGCGTGCCTACTCTGAATCTAGGGTATATTTCATCAAAGTATGTTCAATAGTTATGGTTCTCTGACGGATATATTTGTTACGAATCAAATCCTTCAGAGAATGTATCTAATAAATGATTTTGTATTTAATTGCAGATAAAAGCGACACTTGAATTATTCATAAGCACCATGACAAAGTCAGCTAAACGAAAGGATATTCTAAAAGCGGCTTGTAATTTTTATATGAGGCCTGCCGACGAACTGGACGAAGAAATAAGAAAACTAATGCAAATTCCTCCGGACCAAAGTACATACCTCAATCCTGAAGTAAGACATGCGACAGCGACGACTATCTCAGTGGTGTAGCAGGCATAGGTCTGCCTACTCTGCAGGTGGCGGGTTCAATTCTCGCCTTTGAACAAATGTTGACGACCGATGTGGTGCGGTGGGCGAAAGTTCGCCTGCGACGCAGGAGGTTGCGGGTTCGATTCCCGCCTCGGAACAAATTTGTGTACGATCTGTAGAAATTTGTTCCGTTGGTCTGGGTATTTTCTATGTATATTAAAAATATCTACCTATGTAATGTATTGTATTAAGTACCTTCATCAGTCATTTAGTACTCATAACACAAGCTCTGCTTAGCTTGGGGCTAGATGACGCTGTGTGGACTGTCCGGAATTATTTATTTATTTATTTATCTGCAATTATTTGTACCGGGGTTCTGGGTGTTCAAGTTAGTCTACGCAGCCTAAGCCTAACCCTAGCTACATGGGTCATTGTATGTACTTTACTGAATGAAAAACGTTTGGAGGGGCCCAAATAAGGCATTTTTGTCAGAATCACCATACGCAGTAAAGGTGTTAAAAAGTGAGAAAAGTTCCTAGAGACCGCGACGCGCGACCGCGACCGGGTTTGTAAAGCCACGTACAGATTGCTGTAACGTAACATGCAATGTAACATGAAAGGAGCATTTCATAAGTGTGGACGCAGCGCGCGCACGAACTGAGCAGGTACGTGTTCGCATCTTTTCCGGCATGCGCGCGGCGAACATAGCTCAGTCTGCCGAGAACATGCGGAGAGAATTTATTATACAATTATTACTGGCTACGATGATTGTCGATGCTTTAATGATTATCATCAATCATGTGAAAAAAAACGTAACGTATACGGCTCTGCTGTAGCTGTGTTTTCTTCCATTCTTCCAACGTTCGCGCGCGTTCGAGTAAACAACCCGTCCACACTGGCGCTCCGCGCACACTGCGCGCCCCTTTGTGTTCGGCGAAAAAACCGACAAATGGCGGATCGCGGCGCGCACGAGTTGAAATGCTCTGTTCGTGCGCGTTGTGTGCGCGGTTCGTGCGCGCGAGGCGTCCACACTGTGTGATTTCTGTTACATTGCATGATACATTGCGACAGTGTGGACGTCAAATTCTTTCATTGCGTGATACATTGCATGTTACGTTACAGCAATCTGTACGCGGCTTTAGAATTTACATGAAGCCACGCCCACCGGTCGCGCGACCGCGGTCGCACCATGTGTTTAGGGCTCCATAAAAATTTATACAAAGCAGTGGGTCGCGCGTCGCGGTCACTAGGAACGGAAGGCTACCTTTAGTCGCACTTGACGTTGGAGATTGTCAACCAAATGTCGAAGCACACTCGACGTGCCGGTAATCAGACGGCGCACTGCTTGAAGTGACGTGGTGAAATTCGGCGTGAAAGGGACGATTCGCTCTTGCAACATCGAAGAGCTAAGCTCGAGTAAAAAGTAAAATAGAGACTTTTTTAAATAAATCTTTATTGCACACACAAGATAATTCATTAAAGGTTAATAAATAATGGAAATGTACAAAGGCGACCTTAACCCTGAAAGAGTTTTCTTACCGAAAACCATGAAAAGTTATAGAGGTTTATTAAAAATTAGTTTGTACTGATCATTTGTACACAAAACAATATATATATTACCTTTTGAAAAATATCATTAATATATTTATTTTGTTTTAATAGACTAAGGAATTTTACAAAAGCAAAGACTGGAACGTGGAAATGGATTTGAGGAACATCACGGCGAAGCATTACCCCCCGCCCCCCTGGGATATTCCCCCACCATGCTTGAGTACACCTAACACCACATCATCTTCGTTCCTCTCCATACGGAGTTCTGATACCACCTTGCCAACACCAGGTACAGTTCTTTACTACATACATAGTGTAAAACAAAGTCGCTTTCTCTGTCCCTATGTCCCTTTGTATGTCTAAATCTTTAAAACTACGCAACGGATTTTGATGCGGTTTTTTTTATAGATAGTGATTCAAAAGGAAGGTTTATACGTATAACAAAACCGTGCGAAGCCGGGGCGGGTCGCTAGTATTCTTATAAATTGAAATAATAACAAAAAGACAAATTTTAGCTAGTGTTTGCAATTATAACAAACTCCTACGGCAATTGTTTCCGAGTATACTTACCTTGGGCAGATTGTACAGCTAGGTAAAAACAATTTTGAGAAGGAGGCCAAGAGGAGGATCCAGCTGGGCTGGGCAGCATTTGGGAAACTAAGTCAAGTCTTCTCGTCATCCATACCGCAATGTTTGAAAACGAAAGTTTTCAATCAGTGCGTCCTACCCGTAATGACCTACGGAGCAGAGACGTCGACACTCACGGTAGGGCTGGTCCACCAGTTCAAAGTCGCCCAGCGAGCTATGGAAAGAGCTATGCTCGGAGACTCTCTGAAGGATAGAATTAGTAACGAATACATCCGACAGAGAACCAAAGTTATCGACATAGCTCAAAGAATTAGCAAGCTGAAGTAGCAATGGGCCGGCCATATCTCGCGAAGAACCGACAACCGTTGGGGTAAACGTGTTCTTGAGTGGAGACCGCGACTCGGTAAACGTAGCGTAGGACGCCCTCCGGCCAGGTGGGATGACGATCTGCGAAAGACTTTCATTGCTGGCAGATGGTGGATGCGTCAAGCTGAAGACAGGGCGCTATGGCGCTCATTGGGGGAGGCCTATGTCCAGCCGTGGACTAATATAGGTTGATGATGATGATGATGATGATGTTAAGTATACCTACCTAAATACGTTCTAACCTAAAATTTTAGTCCATATAGCCGCCGCCGTGGGAATTTCTTACCATTTCAACGCATCGATATCGATTGATGTAGTGTGATTGACGACCTCAGTGGCACAGGGGCTAAGAGTCCACCTGCGACCCAAGAGGTTGCGGGTTCGATTCCCACTTCGAAACAAATTTATGTATGACCTGCAGTTTGTTCCGCTGGCTGGGTGATTTCTATGTATAAAAATATCTACATAATGCATATAATGTTTGAAATATATCAGTTATCTAGCACCAATAACACAAGCTTTGAGTAGCTTACTTTGGAGCTAGTGCTTTGTGGATTGTCCTGCATTATTTATTTATGTAGACTTTGTGTAAGCCAAATAACGATAAAAAAACATTCCAAACAGAGCCAGAAGTACCCCCTGAGCTGACTATATCTCAAATATTCTACGACACCATATCTAAGACTGTCGATAAGGCGATCTACTCCCGCGTAGACGAAAAATTACTGCTATACGACACTGCGTATGTGGAGCTATCAAAATGCGTAGAAGAGGCAATGGAAATACCAGTTATTTTGATCAGACAGGATATCGCCGAGATTCTCTTCAATGCTTATTACATGTTTGAACTCGATATTAAGGCGAAGGAACGCATTGGTAAGCATTATACAAATAATATATGTTAAATATGAAAAGGAATCCCTATCCCTTGGTCACGCCATCACGCGTGAACGGCTGGACTGATTTCACTAATTCTTTTTTGTTGTGTTTATTATTGTCAGGAAATTCATATTAAATTTTCATAATTAAGATAGGAAAACATCGGAAGTGTCAAAAATATCATTGAAATTCAAAATTTAGTTTCACACTTCAGGTATATTACAATGCACTATCACTAATATCACTAATATAAGTATGTCTGTCTGTCTGTTCTTATGTATGGTTAGATTTATTATTTTGATGCCATGTTTTTTTAAAAGAGTTATTGAAGAGGAAGGTTTGTGTGTACTATAATACACCCGTGCGAAGCCGGGGTTGGATCGTAGGTATTTTATAAAAATACAAATGTAAAAAACTAAGCTCAAGATGCTTTTTGCATCAAGCATTTTTTAAGAGACTGTCTGAATCAGACGATTAGACAGACAAAAAATTATATTGACAACCTCAGCAGAATAGCGGGCCATGGTCCGCCTGCGAGGTTGCTGGTTCGATTCCCTCCTTGGGTTATATGAATGTTTGTCCGATCTGCAGATTAGTTCTTGGTATGTCCATACCAAGAACTAATCTGATAATAATACCTATTACAGATCTGTTAAATAAAAATAGAAAATCCTTACTTTTTTTTACTATTTTTATAATGAACGTGAAAGTTTGTATGTATGGATGTTAGTTACTCCTGCACACAAAAAGTACTGAACGAAAATGGCTCTAATTTTCAACATATAGGTACATTTGCACGGCTGGAAACCAAGAAATTAAGGAATAATAACTACATATGAAAATACGAACATAAATACATAAAAAATACGATTATATTATTTATAGTATATTCCTAAAATACGAATGAGACGGTCTTGAATCCACAGCTATTCACCTAGCTAAACATTCAAAATGCTTCGAGACTTTCTACATCTTCCTTAAAACTTTTTTACATGACATGAAAACCTGAGAATTCAGTTAATTAAGAATTTATATAACTTAGTTTTATTCTACAATAATCACATGGTTTATTAATTTTAGCCGCGGAGCTTGCATGGGATAGACGGATGAGGAAGAAATTGAAGAGAAGCCTTCGACGTATGAACAATTTCCGAGGTAAAATATTACAAAAATTTAATAAAAAAAATTTTGAGCCACATTTCGATATTTGCATTAGCTACACGACTTGACACTATATTTTTTATACAACTTGATAAAAATAATAGAACTTGACTGTATTTCACTGTATTTTCATTCATGTTTGATGTTTCTTTTCATTTGAAAGCTGGTACTTACGTGATCGTATATCAATTTAATCAAGATAATGACTATAGTTATTTTTGAGTTGATCTAATTAAAGCGTATTTTATAGACTAAATTATTATACCGCATATATTATTTATTACTCTGCGACTGCATATATTTTTTTCTAATTTTTGCTTTAAGGCGAAAACAGGATCTCAAGTAGCGCCACTACTTATTTTATCATAAAATTCCACTAAACTAAGGAATTTCCAAAATTCACACGTACAGTTTGTTAAACCTATCCTAAGCTTTTTTTAACGCATCTGTAGTAGTTTTATTTTGTCAAGCTTAGAGCGTTTTCTCATTATCCGATCCGATATCGGTGTCGGACGACGATAGCCGACATCCGATAGCCGACACCATGTGCTATTTTCACATATTTCCGACAAAATCGTTCCGATACGGCCATTTGCTCCATAGCTTAGTGCGGGCAGGTCATCATGGCAGACTATAATAGAGTACTTTATTTGCTGTATCTATTATATTTGAGACGCAAAAAAAGATCTGTCCACAGACAGTATTGGATACATCCCATTGTGGAAGCTACATATTCAGAGGGAGCATTTTATACTCTTTTTAGAAAGCTACAAAACGCACCTAGTAAGTTTTTTAACTACTTTCGTATGAGTGAATCCACATTCAATTATTTGCTAATTCATCTCACAAACAGTATCAAGAAACAAGACACACATTTTCGAATGGCTGTGGGGCCTAAAGAAATGCTGGCTGGCGCATCAGGCTCTACGCACACAGAGACAATTTAGATACACGTACAGTACACATACAAACATTATCGTCCGACGGCTCACGGGCGTCCGATGGTGCCGCCAGCGTATCGGTGTCGGCTCCGATATCCGATATCGGGCCGGACAATATGAAAGACAGGTACATATTTCATACATTTTGCTTGCCCCGATATCGTGTCGGCGTCCGACACCGATATCGGATCGGATAGTGTGAAAACGCTCTTAGGAAGAGATACAAAGTTGCCTTTGGTGGCCACTGAAATCTGTTTTCGTATGACTGTCTATTTTACGGACGGAGGAAGAGATACGAAAACAGAGTTTGGTGCTGGTTCTGGTTTGGCGCTGCTGTAGCTCTTGTTTGCGCCTTAAGGAACTTGATGTTGGTTTAAAGTATTAAAAAAAATGCTTAGCTATATAATTGAATTTATGTTGGATTGTCCATCTCGTCTGTTGATAAAAATAGTTATAAATAGCTGGCTCAACCGTTTCAATTGTTGAAATATAAATTCGTTTTTTTTATAAATATAAATAAATAATTATTTAATTGTGTCTGACACTAGTGTGTAATATTAAAAAATTGTAACACAAGCATGAAATAGAAAATATTTCGAAAAACTATGACAAAAAGGCATTCTTAAAAAAGTAATTTCAAAAGTTAAAATCCACAGGGTACGAGACGCCACCAACACCGAAAAGTGTGGTTTCTTCACACGAGAGTTACCGACTTCCACCACAGCGGCCTTGTGTATGCCAAATACCGGTTCACTACAATCGATATCCTAAGGTAAGTCATTTTTTTCATTCATCAATGTGTGTAAAAATTAAAGACGTTTTTCTATTCAATGGCCATTCCCCTTTATTTTTTCTTAATTCCGATAAAAAAAAACTGATATTAATTTTCTAACGACTAAAAGGTCTGTGATTTTATATTCCATGAATATTTAAAAAATACATTTATATGTTTTGTCAGTTTTGACAAAACTGTGCACTCAATGCAAAAAGCATATCGACCCTGCCAGGATTCGAACCTGGAATCTTCTGATCCGTAGTCAGACGCGTTATCCATTGCGCCACAGGGCCGCTAGTAATTAGGTTGAATTTATGAAACTGTTGAAACTTTACCGTTTCGCAAGCATAGTATTTGTGTAGCATAGTGAAACAATGAGCTTAAATTGTTTTCTAAAACGTTTTCTACGGTGTGGGTCAGTTTGTCTATGAAATGAAACACCTATTTACCCATTTTCTCTAAATTAGCATGGCTCTGAAACTCTTATTATTGGTGATGATGGTGCATATATTTAATATGTATGTACATAATGAACAGGACATAATAGGTCATTTACTATTCTATATATCAGACGACTAGCCCGAGCGTGTCTTCATCTCTATTGTATTTTACCAGATAAAAGTAACTTAAAACCAAGGTCAGTTTACAAACTATCCCAGTTCAGCCTCCTGTGCCAGCCGCCACCATTGATACCCCGCTGTTGGTAGGTAATAGGTAGCTACCAGATATTAGCTACTAGGTCGTCGACCTTGCAACAAGTTGCCCGAAACTCTTGCAACTAGTCGCCCAACGCTTCTTTAGCTGTTCTTAACCACAAATCGGTCGGCGCTACGTTTCTTTTGCCTATTCTTGGCCACCGATTTGTCGCTCGACGCTTCTTTTGCCTGTTCTTGACCTCCAATTGGTTGCATGATGCTTCTTTTGCCTAGTAGTGGCCATCAATTGGTTGTTCCTTTGCTCCACAAACAAAAAATTCGCCTTGTCATGTAAAACACACTGTTGAATTGAATAACGTACTAAATCATTAAATTTGCCCTGTCATACCCATTTAGTTTTAACTTCAAAAAAGCGAGGAGGGTCTATGTTCGGTGTATTAGCATATTTTTTTTTGTCAATGGACTGAGATGATTCGGATGATGGTCTGTAAAATGAACGGTTTTAAAAATTTTCAAATCAATTCAAATATCATACATAGAACTGTTTCAGATTATTATTTTTACATTAATATTCTTACACAATCTCTTACAGGATCGTTTCGGTATCTACCTTCCTTTGCCGACAGACTTCAGTGAAAATAACGTAACGGCAACCCCTGTACTGTCTGTAGAGCAACTCCCCGTTGCTGAAGAAGAGGAGAACGTTTCTGAAAAACCGTTTTCGAAGTAGAATCAACATTTACGAAAGATTATAATTGTTTTGTATTTGTAACTCAACATACCTACCTAAGGACTCCCACACAAAACTACGAACTCGCATCGCATCGCAAATATCTGCGAACTCGCACGATAACGTCCGATCTCATTTGTATCGCGCATTCCTGCCAGATTACGTCATATTTAGTGACCCCCCTTTTAGTCCGCTCTGAGATAACTTTAGAGAAAGACGCGCGGCGCCTAAGCCGCCTTCTTTGTGTTGTAAAAAAAAAATATCTGCTTCAGTTCTCAACCCATAGTACTTTCGAGTAAAGTTCGTTAAGTCGAGTAAGTTCCCTTCAGAGATCATAATCGTAATAAATGGATGAACCCAGAATCTTCTTTATCTTTTATATATATTTAACAATAACAGCAGTGCAATTATCTTTTTGCAATCCATCTTACGCTTCCTAAAAACACGTCCAATACGGCTGACTAAACTTGAAGGTATGGTTACCCTACCAAACGGTTCGCCGCACAAAATCGCATCGCAGAAATTCGCATCTCAAGTTCGTGTGACATCGCATCACATCGCATCGCATCGCATCGCATCGTATCAAATCGCAGTTTTGTGTGGGAGCCCTAAAATAGGAGAGTGTCGTTATTTCACTAGATGGTTAAATAAACCGTTAACAAGATTCCACAACGATAACGATATGCCACCATTCAATAACTATCTATAAACTCCTTAACGATCTTCACGCACGACGACGATAACGAATTTCAACGAAACGGCGACGTGCGTGCACCGCAACGTTCGCGAAGACGCTAAACGGATCGTGAAATCAAAACCAGTGAAATAGCGAGTGAGTGAATATAAGCTATCGTTATATTTTGGTTTGTGAGCGAATGAGTGAGTGAACCGAAAACGTGAATTTAGTTTAGTTTGTAAACCACTGTTAATTAGTTGAGCGACTTTAAATTTGATTGTTGAGTGAAAAATAAATACCTGCCTAAAAATATAAAAACAATGTTGTACAATAGGTGGCCTTATCGCTATGAGCGATTTCTTCCAGGCAACCTTTGGATGGACATGGAGTGGAAGCGTAAAGTGAATGTTAACGTTAGTTTATCGTCAAAATCTCGTTTTATAAAGTTTTTTAACGTTGCCTTAACGTCAACATTCACACGTTCAGCTACATCTCTCGTGAAATTCTCAACGTCCTAGTTTTTAACGATTCTTAACGATAGATTGTTATTTTAACGGTTATCGTTGACCATTAGATAGTTTCGTTAAGTGAATGGAATATCTGTTAACGACCCACTCCTACCCTAAAAGGCTGAACCGCACTGCGTTGTACTGTAGCGGAAAGCTTCTACAACAAAACTCTGAGTGAGTTGCAAAAATTATCGGTAAATAAATTCAAACAAATTGCCAAAATTATTCTTTGTAAAAAAGCTAACTATAAAATATCAGATTCTATAAAGGATAAAATTAAATATGCTTGGGACGAGTTTTGCTCCAACTCTACAACTAACAACCTAAAGCCTCATTTACATGATACCATTTTCTTGCCTGTTGCATATAATTAAATTGAAGCAATAAATGACTTGCATGGTCTAAACAATTAATTGTATAATAATATAAACAAAATTATTGCTTTCAATTAATTGCATTCAATTATTGCTCTTGAATATACAAGAGAATGGCATCATGTAAATGAGCCTTAAACCTAACAAGGTTAAGGTTTCTTGTTCGCTTCTTTACTTTACCATAAAAATATTGAAGTGAACAAAAATCAAATAGCATTTTATTTCATAATAACTACAATTATTTTTTAACCTGTATTTTATAACGTGTTCAATGAGACCTGTAAGGTTTAAAGAAAATAAAGCACGCAGTATTCTGATTTGGATTTTTCAAGGGTTTTTTTATTAGATATGGACGAGCGTTTTGCCACTATCTCAGGTTAGTGAAGATTTGGCCTAAAATGGAGCACGATTGTTTTTTTTTCGAATGGTCTATAATGCTATTGACCGCAGATGGCCATGACAGCGTTTCCGGACTATATTGGCAGGCGCTGAGGGCGCCGCACCGGTAAAGTTACGATGGGGCAACACCACTTAGGTGCGAACCCTGGCTTGGGCTGTTGCCAGATGCTATAAGAGGGCAAGGAGGGTTTCACCTAGGTGCACGAATGCACCTATGGGTGGAAGCGGGGATTCTTCGACCCCGCATCCGGCGGGGTCGGCTTTTGGTAGATTGAATAGTGTGCGGAAGCGAATGGGTTGCCGTCACCTCCGGGTAAGCGGCAGTGATTGGGTCATCGGGGTCGCCGAGGACGTGTCGGCCTACGGAGGAGAGATGGAGTACGTTTTCCCAGAAGGAATTTATTTGAACTTATTTTCCGGTAGGCAATTGTGCCGCGCATAGTCGTGCCGCTGCAGTGCCGTGGGGCTATTAAATTGTGACGTTTCTATATGACGTTTCTAAGAAATAGTAGAAATAATATTTTATCACGCGTCTCCGCTGCAGAGCAGTGCATTGAGGTTAAGCCTATGCGGTCGCGGTTAGTCTGATTTGTACGTTTGTGGAGACCCCGAAAACGAAGAAAGAGAGCAAAAGCTTTAAGACGGAAACATACTTCTAACACGTGTCGCGACGCCACAGCACCCGACTCATGTCAGTACTTATCAATTCTATATGTTGGATTTTACGGCGTGTTGTCACATGGCGTGTTGTCTATGTGCTTCTGACCGTATTAAATATATGGAATTGATAAGTACTGACATGCGTTGGGTGGTGTGGCGTCGCGACACGTGTTAGTAGTATGTTTCCGTCTTTAACCTCTACCATCGCTATCTACCAGCGTGATAATTTATTATCGCAACTCTTTTATGAAACATTCTCAAACAGTGTAATTTTTCCATTGTTTCATTTCTCTTACAGAACTTACTTACTTTACTACATAGTATAAAACAAAGTCACTTTCGTCGCTTTCTCGGTCCCTATGTATGTAGTATATTATAAACGCGATAGTTACTTCTATGATCGCTATCTACCAGCGTTATTAAATGATTGTGCCAACACTATCCCTTATAATATAAACGATTTCAAAGTTCACCACTGTTTCATTTATTTTGTAGTTATGTATTAAACGTCTGTTTAAATAAGTCGTTTAGACAATACGTGTGTTTATTCACTACGAACTACACTTATTTGGCAAACGGCTAATTATTAACGCTGCGTTTACACCGAACGCGTGCCCACAGCCCGCCGCCTGCATCTCTCGTCCCGCAGAGAAGCCGACACCGGTCACACTGGCTACTTCCCGACAACGTGACTACGCTTCTGCAGCGGCCAGCAACCTTGCAGCCCCTCAAACTATGGGGAAGAAGCGGAGCTGTGAACCAATTCACAGCGCTGCGACCGTTAGGGCTCCACGGAAGGGACCCTGTGACGCAGAGGGCTTTACCGAGGTGATAAGGAAGAAACGGAAGCCCTCTTGCCGGAACCAGTGTGGTACTGTTCTAAGACCTAGCGACCAGCACTTTCGAGCGGAGGTACCTACTACGCAGATCTACGTGTCCCGCGTTCATTACGATGTGAAGCCCATAGAGATAGCGGAGTACATCGTAAAGAAAGCCGGAGTTAAATTGAGGGTTGAGAAGCTGGACTCTCGTCATAATGTAAGCTTCAGCTCATTTATGGTGAGGGTCCCGACGGAGATGTTAAAGACCTTCTTGAGCCCTGACTTCTGGCCGAAAGGGGTGAAGTTCCGGCGGTTCAAGGGCCGCCTATCATGTGATCCCCCGCGCCGAGACACGCCTGCGACCACGCGTGTGCCTTAGTATAATAAATATATTGTGATATGTATTTTAGCTCTAAGGTATATATTAATATGGACCGTAGAATAAGTTATATAAGATCTGTCTACTTGTTCTAATGTTGTCCGAAATAAATGAATTTATTATTATTATTAAAATAGGTGTCAAGATTAATTTAATTTAATGCAAACAATTTGAACAAAGATCCATAGACAAGATTAGTGAAACATTAGTTAGCCATATCGTCGTAAATTAAGTTTGAAGGAAATTAATTTTAAACATTTACACTTTCACTTTCGATGTGACATAATTTAGCTCTATTCTACCCTAATATAATCGTTGTGCTTAGACTAGTGGTTTAAAATGCGTAAGACGAAGGTCTCGCTATTATATTGATGAGGCTTTCTCATCCTGGCTGACAAGAATTACAAGAAAATCAATTTCGGTTGTTCTAGATTGGAATGCTGCTTTTTTCCGGTAGGTCCCATTTGTTATATGGAACATGACGTAATATAACAAGTTGAGAAAAAATTGTCCCTATTTGTACTACAGAACATACTAGCTTTTGCTCCAGTTTTTTGTTTACGTTTATTTTTGACAATTCTTAAGTGTGTACAATCCCTGACATGTCCCTAAGCATTTTTTTTTATAAAAAATAAGTTCAAAAATATTCTAAACATTTATCATTGAAGTTCAAAGATATATTCTAATACAAACAGTCATTGATTTAAACAAGGACATCTCCCACTGTTTTGCTTTTTCGATCTGTTATTTTGCAAGCAGGTTCAATTTTATCCGCGTCTGAGGCCAGCAACTCCTTGAAGCTGAAGGGCCGGAATGGATACCCACCTCCGTGATAGAACTTGCTCATAAACTCGACCCTATAAAAAAACATGAACCCAACTTACTTATGGCACAAACAGGAGGTATACTAGCGCCAGCACTTACTTTATCATAATTATAATTACGTTAAATAAAATTTTCTACAATCAAACGTTCAGTTTGATAGCCATAAGCTTTTTTTAAGTGCATAGGTAGTAATTTTACATTGTCTATATAAGGAAGAGAAACGAAGTTTCTTTTAATGGCCACCAAACTCTGTTTTCGTATCTCTTCCTATAATAGACAGTAAGAAAAGCAGATAAGTAAAATATATTTAATAACATTATACGTGAATAGCTATTTTTTTATTGTAAATATTTTCTTACCAATGCAAGCGCAATGTATGAAGAAATGCTGATAATCCTTCCATCAGCACAAGAATTGATAAGGTGAACGCCGCCCAAATCGAAAATATAACGAAGAGCTTTGGGACGCCCACTAGTGAACGATCTTGAAGAGCCAGCTTTGAGAGAATCATACTCCACAACATCTCCGACAATTCTGTAGGTTAAAATACTGTCTTTATAATAATTAAAACAAGTCAACAGTAGGTAAGGAGTGGAAATACCTGCTCAACCTGGAAAATCTAATTCCAGCTTGAGCAGGTACTTCAGCAAAGCAAAAGTGTTGATAGAAATTTGCATGAATGCCCGGCTTCAAGGGGTTTAGGGCTCCCACACAAAACTGCGATTTGATGCGATGCGATGCGATGTGATGCGATGTCACACAAACTTGAGATGCGAATTTCTGAATGCGATTTTGTGCGGCGAACTGTTTGGTAGGGTAACCATACCTTAAAGTTTAGTCAGCCGTATTGGACGTATTTTTAGGAAGCGTAAGATGGATCGCAAAAAGATTATTGCATTGCTGTTATTGTTAAATAGATATAAAATGAAAAAGAAGATTCTGGGTTCATCCATCTATTACGATTATGAACTCTGAAGGACTATTTTACTCGAAAGTACTATGGGTTGAGAACTGAAGAAGATATGTTTTTTTACAACACAAAGAAGGCGGCTTAGGCGCCGCGCCTGAGCCGCCTTTTTTCTCTAAAGTTGTCTCAGAGCGGACTAAAAGGGGGTTCACTAAGTATGACGTAAAATGGCAGGAATGCGCGATGCAAATGAGATCGGACGTTATCGTGCGAGTTCGCAGATATTTGCGTTGCGATGCGAGTTCGCAGTTTTCCTTCAGGCCCGGAATGTTGAATTTGCCAAAATGTTGTATTCTTATAATGTTGAATATACCAAAACGTTGAGTCCTAAAATGTTGACATGGCAAAAAAGTTGAGTCCCAAAACGTTGAATTCTCATAACGTTAAATATAACCAAACGTTGAATCCTAAAATGTTGACATGGCAAAATGTTTCAATATGTTTCAGTACTCAGAGGAAAGTACCCACGCTAGAGTTTCAGTTTCCTGAGTACTATTTCCACGAAACCTCTTTAGTTAAGAATATAATACCTAAGATACTCTTTTCGATATAAAATATAAACTCTTTTGAATCGTCTGAATAAACAGAAAATCACTCCACTGTAAATTCTTAAAAAAGATAGTGTACATAAGACTTAAGTTAGGCTTTTAAGATAATTTAACGATAGGTAGTTAGATAATTTTTAAGAAGTTGAATAAAAATTTAAGTTTGGTTTAGTATTATTTTGTTTTCACTTATGTAATGCGATGATAGGTAGCTCATTGGTGTGACAGTGACGTCGACTTCCGATCCGTGAGTCGTGGACCATGCATACAGACATACTGTGGTTGGTAGGCTGTTTTCTATAGACATGATGATGGTAGCTTTCTGCTTCATTAATAAATATCGTCTCACTGAGCTCAACTTTACAACATTATGAAAATTCAACAATTTGGGACTCAACATTTTGGAAATTCAACATTAAAGGAATTGTAACTTCAACATTATGAGAATTCAACGTTTTGGGACTCAACTTTTTTGCCATGTCAACATTTTAGGACTCAACGTTTTGGTATATTCAACATTATAAGAATACAACATTTTGGCAAATTCAACATTCCGGGCCTGAAGGGCAGTTTTGTGTGGGAGCCCCTACCCCGATCTTCATCATATCATTGGTCCATCTAATGCCCAGGGCATTGCTAAAACTATGTTTTTTTTTGTATTTAGTATATAAAGGGTGTTCATGGCTACCCTTGTGTACTTTGCGTTCAAAAATGAAATCAGCAATAACTAAGGGGCCGAATTCCTCTAAATAAATTGCTTCACCGTTATTATAGTATCGTGTCAAAATGACAGTGTTAAATTCGAATACACTATATTCTACTAGCACAATTTTATTGTGGTTATTCATAGTTGTGACGATTACGTTTATTACCACAAATTTGACAGTTTTCGTATTCTATGAATAAAATTTTCTTCAATTGGTCGGCCTTACTCAATAGCGATGTCATTTAAGTCTTATTCCATTATAAAAATAAGAGAAATAATAATTCCGGCCACAGAATTTTTTTTTGGCCACGTTGGCAAACTTCTCATTTAATAACTAAGCATCGAGAAATTGACATAGCCTCTAATAAACTAATTCATCTTCTTTACAACGCCAACTAAAATTTTTAAAGAAAGCGTCAAGTCAATATCTACAATTATTCTAACTTGTCCTTCTGATTATACATTGCCCACTAATTTATTAAGTCGGCCACAGAATTTGCAACTCATCACCATTTTACGTTTTAAAGCTTCAATACAAGCTCCTCAAATATTATATATTCAAGCTTCAATAGACAACATCATATAATTATTGGTACTTAACATGTAAAATAATACTTCATATTCTTATAACGTGAAAATAGCCTCTGTACGATTTGGCGCGAGTTAGCGACATGACAACAACCGGCCATTTACACCAATCAGAGAGCGCCATTCGATTCTTTTACCGACCCGCCCGTGTTTGTTTATTGTGTTTGTTCGTGCGTTCGTATTGCAATAGTTTCATCTGTATTTCATTTATATTTGTTTATGACATCGTGAAGAGAATCACTAGGGGTCCAACTTTGGTTCAGGTGATTGACCCCAAAGTTAAATAACCTCAGCGTTAGAGGTCAATGAACTCAAAAAAAACCTGAAGAATTACCCCGATTCAGAGCATTCCGATATGAGTTGATTAGGTTCAATTCGAGTGACGGATCCGACACAGAGTACCCCGACTCCACGTGGTCTTGTGCGTGGCGCCCCTAGAGTGTATTAAATAAGCCGGAGGCGTGAAGGGAGTGCAGCCTCCGCCAGCCGTAACAAGGGACAGGCACCGCGCGTGCCGTAGCGGCTGAGGCTGGTCGCCGAAGGCGACCAAAAAGCCGAAGCTGCGTAGGTGAGCAGTGGTGCCTGACCCTTGTTACGCAATGGCGGAGAGGCTGCACTTCCCGAAGCGCCGGAGCTATGGCGAATCGCGATGGAACCAAAAAAACATGAAAAACTACCTCGGGGTAGTTTTTCATGTTTTTTTGGTTCCATCGAAATTCGCCATAGCTTTGCATATGCGTTGGCGCATAGAATTCAACTATCGGGCATCGACTCCAGCTAAAACTAAAGTTTTTACAAAAAAGGTCTGTGACCATGACCTCAAAGGTCACTGACCTAATGATCGAAAATGATTAATTTAACTTTTCGGCATCGGCTCTAGCAAAAACCAACGTTTTCACAAAAAAAGGTAAGAGACCTTGAGTATAATGACCTCAAGGTCACTTTTGTTAAGGTCATTGAACTTTAGGTCAAAGGTCAATGACATTGACCAAAAAAAACTATAAAACAATAGTTCATTATGTAATAATAGTGGCTTTAATATTTTATGTGATGACAATTTTAGGTAAATTTATCCATCGATAAATGTAGGATGACTTACATTTTAAACATACTAAATTATAAAATTAGAAGCTAATAGAAAGACTATTTTGGTGTCATATATTAATACTTTAGAAGTTTGCTATTTGAATGCATGCCACAAATTAAGATGCTAAAAAATAACCACCGTGCTGAGTTATATTTACAGTGGCTTACATAGAAGATAACTAGTGGCTGAGATACTATTATTCAGACGCGCGTTGGTTGTGGCCGACTTAGTAATTTAGAAGGTAACTTATATTTTCTGAGGCTAATAATGCTATTAAAAAGAAGCTTGTTTAATTAGTAGCCTAAAAATAATAGTGAATACCAATTACGCAAACATTTCACCCATCTTGATAATATGGCGCTATTGAGACTTTTGTTTTGAAATTAGTGGTATTTGGCACCTGGTGTGTTGTCTATAAGAAACAAAGTTTAGTATATTGAAACAGATTTTTAGGAATAATAATCCTAAAAATATGACTCAAAGTACACATAAAATTTTGCAAAACTATCATAGAAACAGACGCAATACCGTCTCCCAACTCCCATCACGGGACTTTACGTCAAATGATTTTAACAGGGTTATCATAGACCTCATGAGTTGCTCAGATGACAGATGGAGCCGTGATCAGGCTGGTCCTCCCTGATCACGGCTCCGTCTGTCATCTGAGCGCAATCGCGATGGACTGATGGCATAAGAACTGTAGCTGGCCGACAGTGGGTTCGTGAAACCAGAGACAGAGGAAAATGAAGCATATTAGTGGGGCATACATCCCTTACTTAAGCTATATACGCTAACAATGATCAGGACAATAAGTGAATACATACGAGCATGAGCCAAGGACAGCGCCCAAAGTCTCAAATAGGAAGCTGTATGCGATATCGTGCTAAGCACGAACTCGATGGTATGCACAGCCTGGTGTATCATCAGATCGCTGAACGTGGCTTCATTTTCCATTTGCTGCTCCTCTTGGACCTCTATTTGAGACTTCTCTCGGGACTCATTATGCCTTAAACGCCGCAATGAGCTAGACTGCCTTCCCTTTTTCATCCAAAAAATATTATTTATTTTAGCTTAAAATTACTTCTTATCTATTAAACAGGGTTATTGATTTCACTTGCAGGTCGACTTGTCAACTTAAGGCGCAAACAGCACCTAAAGTGGCGCCCCCACTTATTTTACCATAACAATTCCCATAGACAAAGGAAAAATCAAATCAAAATCATAAAATCAAAATTTACTCGCACAAGAAGAACACAAGCTTATGATAGGTTTAACAAACTGTACGAGTGAATTTTGAAAATTCCTTTGTTTAATGGAATTATATGAGAAAATAAGTGGGGGCGCCACTTTAAGTGCTGTTTGCGCCTTAATCACGCCTTAAAAAAGTGGAATCGCGTTGTGGTCTTTTCTATGCTACGCGGCTACATCGCAGCTTCGTAATTTGTGCTATGAAGGTCTACGAAATAAAAATTATTTTTCTACTAACTAGGAAGAAAGGGTGAGGCGTAGGTTATTAAAAAGGGCCTGAAAATATCATACTGGAAAACTAAACTCGTTAGGTCTACAAGTAGGTATATGAGCTAGGAGGAATAAAAAGTATTGTAAAGAAGTGGGGTCGCGTTGAAGTCTTTTGTAAGCCATGTTTCACGGTATGGGGGAGGAGGTCAAAGGGGTAGGTAGAGATTAGTTATATCACAAACAAGAAAGTAAAATTTTCTAAACTATGGTGAAAATCTACTAAAATCTCTACGACTGTTTCAAGAGCTAAAACGAGTTTTCTAATTGTTGACGAAAGTGTCCAAATTTTTGCGCAAATTTTTTTCGCTATTATTTCCTGCCGAATACCAAGATGGCGCGTCTTTTCTCATCCCTATGGTTAACGGATTTCACGTCTCCCACGATATGCCACAAGAAGAGTTTGACTTTGGTCTTTGAGCGTTTGGTCTTTGAATATCTTATAGCTATAGGAAAGCTCGTAAAAAAGTAAGATGTAGCATATTATACACTTTCACACACGCACACACCAAATCTTTAAGATCATTGTTCTCCTGTTGGCCAAAATCTACCACTCGGAAGAGCATCATCAATGCTGGAAATATGTACCTATTAACTCACCTTTGTTATTTACCCCGTACTTTACCCGTACAGGTTTTTCATAAACCTTTATCAGGCACCACTCTATCGCATCACAGGTTGAGACATTGTAGCTAAGTACTTACCTACGTATAAACTTTTCTACCTATAAGCTAGGTACCTAGTATAAAAACCTATCACCTAAGCATTTTTCTTTACCTTTGTGAGAGAAATAAATGTTTTTATTAAGTTTCAAAAAAGCTCACCAATTGTGACTGTTGTTCACGTTTCTGCATATTCAGCCTGTTGACATAAAAAGGGGTCCCGAGTAGGAGAACCGGTACACATGAGAGGCCACAGGCCACCAGTATCATTTGCAAAGACCTCTGGCTTTTAAAAAAGTAGGCCTCACAATCTTCATACTCGGATTCTGTCTTCTTGAAGAGCACCATATCGATGAAGAGGATCAAAATTTGCGGGGCGCAACCGGGCTGGTGATTCACGTCCGCTGCAATCATCATTAGCATTACTAATAAATACCTACTAGTGACGACCTCTGAAGCGCAGTGGGTGTTGGTCTGACAGCGACGCAGTAAGTTGCGGTTTCCATTCCCGCCGCTTGATTATGCACGTTTTTTTGTCAGCTGTTTGTTTTCCGAATGTTCTGATTCCATCTATGTTCTGTGTATATTATAATATTTATCAATTAAGAATAGTAAGGTAATTTGGAAAATTTTGGTTTTGGAAGAGTCAAGTTTCCTAACACATGTCTTTTACTTTTAAAGGATTTTTCAAACACTGGTAAACTATACCTATACCTATATAACTATACCATACAATTAAAGTAAGAATTATATTTTTATATTCTTTTCTCTGTAGCGCAAAGGGCATTATTGGTCTGATATCAAGCAGAAAGTTGCAGGTAACATTTACGCCACGCGATTATACAGGGCGCCCCAACACTATGCGACTATGCGGAACTGGACTATTAATTTTATTTCAAAAGTAAAAACTAAGTTACTTAAGGGTGCTTATTATATTAATCCCTAGATTTAATGTAAACACGTTTATAAGCTTTCTTTTGATTAACATCATAAAAATGCGAGGTTTTTATCATTTTTTAAATATGTTTTGTATTCTTTTTTAAAACTTTGACACACAAACATATCTTCTGCTAAGCTTGGGGCTAGATGATACTGTGTGGATTTTCCAGCATTATTTATTTAATATTTTACTCATTGTTTTAAGTTTGGTTTGGTTCTATGTATTTATTGTTTCTTCGTTTTAGCCACCACTTTATATTTTGTGGAAGCCAAATGAACTTTTTCTTATTTTTACTTACGTTTATGACCACCGTACATAAACCACTTGTAGTATATCATTATAACGAGCCACAAGAAAAGGCAGCATAGAAACACGATCTCAGGTATAAATTGTAAAATAATGAGGTAGTATTTTCCAGAATGTCTGAAAGGAAAATGTCATATAAAATACAATGTAATTTTTCGAGCGGAATACATAACTTCACACTCAAAGACGCTTCAAAACTAATTGTATTGCAGGACAGATGTCGTTCATACAGTGCTTTGTATACGGACACCTTATACGTAGAGATGTCCATTGTCATGTCCATTTTATTCTACGACGAATATTTCGTCTTGTTAGCCATGCACTTTCCCATTGAAATCTTGAGAGCACTCTCTATTACTGGGTCTCGTTCGCAATGTTCAAGTCACTATACCTAGTATTTATTTTCACATTCGTTGTCTGAAGGGTCACTTTTTTGTTCTTTCTCGCATAATCCTTTCTTATCTTACAAAATTATAAACACGAAAGTTTGAATGGATGGTTGTTTGTTCATCTTTTACGCAAAAACTACTGAACGAATATTCCTATAGGATAGAAATAGCATTGACACGTTTTCATAAAAACAACGCGTGTAAAACCGCGGGCGGATACTAGTTAATTAATATAAGCCCGATTTTATTTCAAATAATTAAATAATCATTTACGGTAAGATATGATTTTCGTCTTTGTATAATGCGTAAGACAAAACAAAAGCGTACTTTTCTAGAATGGTTCCTATGTCTTCCTATTTCATCAATATTTTTAACTGCTTGTTGTAGATAACACTTTATATTTTGTGAAAAATTTACTTACATGTGGTTAAAAAGACTCAGAACGATTCCAAATATCATATGAATAATTCCAATGATTATAGACATTTTCATTTTTACCATATTCTCAATCATTATCTTATTCGAAGACAGCTGTAAAACAGTAAGCACATTATAACGGGCTAAATAGATAGTGAATATAAATGAAAGAAATAGTGCAACTAAACATCCTTATGTATTTGGTCAGATCCATTGACCCAGGAATTGAACAGTCACCATCCACTTCAATCAGATAGGCAATATCTTGCTACAGTATTTCATCCATTTATTTTGATGTTTTATTTCTGTAGCAGCTTTTTGCGATGAAACAAATGATATCATCAGCATACTTGCGTTTGCTTAAAACTTCAAAATGCTGAGATAGGGACCGATCTTACCTTTTTTAGTTGTAAAATTGACAATTATTATTGACATTTTGATGGTTAAGAGTTATTTTCTAAGTTTAATTGTTCCTGTTTGTACAACTGTTTGTTCTTCAAAGAATCCAAAATAAAATATGATAATTACGTTTCTTTTTTATTATTGGATGCACCTTATTCTATTTTTCTTACTGTTCTTGGATCTTTTGGGTAAATTGAATTAAATTATCACTGCTCAAAATGCTTCCCCAAACGATTTTGTACAGTTACAATGTTATAAATATACAGAGGGAGAGTTGCCGTTCTTTTGGTAGGTTCTTATTAGGCTCTTACATCAATGGAGTTGAAAGAATAATTGCAACTCGTGACCAACGCGACGACCACTGATATGACGTTAGCTAAGTACTATTAACTTTTTAACACACATCTCTTAACTTAGCTTATTAAGCGTTACCTAAAATACTTATACTTTTTCTAACTTTATCATCGACCTATATTACTCCGCAGCTGGGCGTAGGCCTCCCTTCAGTCTTCAGTTTGCTGCATCCAGCATCTGCCTGCACGCAAATCGTCATCCCATCCGGCTGCTTTCCTTACTTGTAGCAACAGAAACAAGATATCACCAAGATTACCCGCATTTGGCGGATCTTGTTTCTGTTCCTACAAGTTAGGAGAGCTGACTTGCAATCCGAGATTTTCGAACTTTAATCATCTTGTTTGAATTTGAATCCTATCCTACTAATATTATAAACGCGAAAGTTTGTAAGTACGGATGGATGGATGTTTGTTACTCTTTCACGCAAAAACTATAAACGGATATAGATGAAATTTGGCACAGACAGATAGATTATAGTCTAGAATAACACTTATGCTATACTATTTTATCTCGGAATTCTCACGGGAACGGTAATTACTGCGGGTGAAACCGCGAGGTGCTGCTAATGATACAAAACTAAGACAATTTTTTTCATGTAATATAAAAAGACACACTTTCAGACACATTTTGTTTGTAGATCTCTAACTTCCCTGATAATGAAAAAAAAATATGAATGATGTTTTACTACTTTTTCTAAAATATTTCTTAGCAATAGCATGAATTTTGGAAAATGATAGCAAGTAGCAGCTTATAAAAGCAAGGTGGTAAATTTGATTATCATTAGAGCAGTTAAATGGGGTATATTTTCAAAGCATACCCCCCAAATAGGATCCATCCCGAATATGTAGGTCGGATTTGATTCATGAGCTGGATCAAGTGATGTATATTCTGCGTCCATAATAATCTGTTTAGAAGTCTCCACATTCATAAAATAAGAGGGTCTGAATGCTACATGAAGACTGAAGAAATCGTTGTAGATAAAACCAGTGTATAAGCTGAATAGGCCAAGCATCAAGATGATGTAGCGTCCTGAAAGATACAAAACAATTTGAGGTTATTTGAAGTTTATTGACAACCTTTGTTGCACAACGAGGGAAGGTCTACGATGCTGCTCCCACCGCGGTTGTTAGTACAATCTGTAAATATTTTGTTCCGGGTTCTCTGGCATAATACAAAATACATATTATGTAGGGGAGAGTATGCCAGAGGTATTAAATCGGTCTCGATATAGTGCCAAAGCTTACTTTTTAATATTTCCTTAAATTCTCAGGTGTTTTCTTGTTAACAAGACTATAGGTAGGAACACATAACACAAACTTGCTTGGGACTAGATTTTTGGAGTTACCTGTTTAGAGTACTCTACTAACTGACTAACAATCAACAACAACCTGTTTAAAATATTGAAATTATCTAGCTTACCTCCAAAGAATATTGTCCAAATCTCATTATCCGATTTCTGGGACATAAACTTCTTCTCATTTTTTAACATCCAAACACCAAAAGATATAAGAATAAAAGAATGTCCAACATCTCCAAACATGAGAGCAAACAAAAAGGGAAATGTTATAATTGTGTACAGTCCTGGAAATGAAAATAATGCAATGGTTGGTAAGGCGATTACGTCACCGGTATCTAGTGGTGGGTGTGTATTTTCGACTATTTTGTGTCAGTCAGTTAATGAGTAAAAACGAAACCTTACTCTG
This sequence comes from Eupithecia centaureata, assembly GCA_944547425.1. Classification (NCBI taxonomy): domain Eukaryota; kingdom Metazoa; phylum Arthropoda; class Insecta; order Lepidoptera; family Geometridae; genus Eupithecia; species Eupithecia centaureata. Next base: position 12,397,154 of record OX155675.1, read on the forward strand.
TAAAAGGTTTGCAAAACCAGTTGACGTCATTAACTGATGGTAGTATTTATGCTGAAACCTAAGACCAAGTAGGTACCTTACGTTCCGTAAGGTAGACGGAGCATATGGTCACTGTCATCCTATAAGGCGATGTAGCCGATTTGATATTGTTTTGGTTTTGTTTGATACCGTACGGTGACAAGTGAATGTCAGATTGAGAAAATGAAAATTTGTGTTTATGTTTTATTTGTAATTTTGTGTTTTATATATAATATTTAATCGAGAACTTAGTATATAATGACTTGTGTAGCTGTGGGTTGTAAAAGCCGTTTGGGATCTTTATGTGAAGATAAACGCAAGATATCTTTTCATCGGTAAGTCTATAATCGTGATAGACGCGGATATTACGCGGATATTACATGTATTTTCTTTGCAATATGTTGAATAGTTTTTTGTACATAGAATATAATAACTGTTTTACTACGTTATTTACAGCTCATTAGCAGTATAATTCTATAATTCACTAATATTAAAGTACAATACGAAAAACTGACATCTGATGTACCATTTTGATGCCACCTAGTGAAGTACTGGTAGTTGTCGATAATTTATTGTCGATGAATGTCTAATACTGGTTGACAAAATGATGATTCAAAAGTAAATTGTCGTAGTTTGAGAATTATACCTACCTACCGAGATAGTGCTACGGTACCTACATGGACCGACTAAGTTGGAGTTAGAAATCAAAACTTGATTATGGTGTCGCTAGTAAGATCTAGGAGACTAAAGATTGCAATGTAGCTAGAAGTTCACAACTTATTCTTATCTTTCACTTCTAGATATACAAAATATCCAATAACAAAAGAAAAATGGAAACAAAACTTGAGAAGACATGTCTGGGAGCCATCATAGAATTCTCGTTGGTGTTTTTTACATTTCCATGTTTCGTGCCACAGAATTGGATATCAAAGGACTTACAAAAAAACTTTGAAAATAAAGGTTAAATGATAGCATCCAAGTGGTATCTAAGCACAAAATATTTCAGTTAAGTATAGTAGTATACGAAGTGAAAATACTTTAAAAATAATTTCGTTTATGTTAATGTAACTAAGTACCTACCTAAGTTTTCTCACTGCTCATATCCTAAATAACGACAGCAAACAACCATCACCGCTTAACCCCATCTATACTTATAATAAAACTGTAACAGGTCCAAATCTGTACATTGAAGATATTTTGAAAATTTTTTTTTGGGGGCACTCTAATATCGGTACTCAAGCCAAAACTGTAATTTTTTCCATTCATGTCTGTCTGTCTGTCTGTCTGTCTGTCTGTCTGTCTGTCTGTCTGTCTGTATCGTAAACGCGCATCACGCCGAAACTACTTGATGGATTGAAATGAAACTCGGCATGATTATAGGTCATACTACGAGGAAGGACATAGGATACTTTTTATCCCGGAATTCAGTAAGGTTCCCATGGGAGAGGGTATGAAAGTAAAAATCCTTTACCGCGCATCACGCCAAAACTGCTGAATGACTTGGAATGAAACTTGGGACGATTTGAGTTCATACTACAAGGAAGGACATGGGATACTTTTTATCCCGGAATTCGGTAAGGTTCCCCTGGGAGAGAGAGTGAAAGAAAAATTCTTTAACCACGCATCACGAGGGAAGTGAATGAATTCGAATGGAACTCGGGACGATTGGACATGGGATACATTTTATCCCGGAATTCAGTTTGGTTCCCCTGGGCTATACGGGTTTTCAAAATTTCTCACAGCATTTGAACGACGCGGCGTCGTTCAAATGCTGTGAGAAATTTTGAAAACCCGTATAGCCCAGGGGAACCAAACTGAATTGAACTGATAAACGCGTAAGTTTGTAAGTATGAATGGATAGATGGATGGATAGATTGATAGATGGATGGACGTTTGTTACTCTTTCACGCAAAAACTGCTGAACGGATCTGGATGAAATTTGGCACAGAGATAGATTATAAGCTGGAATAACACATAGGCTTTATTTTATCCCGAAAATCCCACGAGAAAGGAATTACGCAAGTAAAATAGCGAGTACTCGAAACACTAATCATGCGCAGACGAAGTCGCAGGCACCAGCTAGTTTTAAATAAAAACATAATTATTATCAAGAAGATTTATCAAGTTTATGTAAGTTTTAACAAAATAACCTTAGTAGGTCTTTATTTATATACCTACAGGGTCAGGTACCGGTTAACTCGATCTAGATCCTTGAGGGGGTTGTAGTTTCAATCATTACCAGCTGATTGATTTAATCATTATTGACTCACATACTCCAAACTTAATATAAAACCCCACAAACACCAAAAAAATATAGGTGATTAATGAATATTGGTATATCTTTTCAAGTAAAATTACAGCTTGCGGATTTTAAACATAACTGAATTTATTATACTCTTTTATAATAATATTATAATAATGCTGGACAATCCACAAAGCACCATCTAGCCCCAAAGTAAGCTACTCAAAGCTCGTGGTATGGGTACTAGATAACTGATTTATTAAATACATTATTATGCATAGATATACATTTTTTATAGTACATTTATACCCAGACCAACGGAACATAGGTATATCTGCAGATCGTTCACAAATTTGTTCTGAGGGGTTTGATTCCCGAACCCGTAACCTCCTGCGTTGCAGGCGCACCTTTGCCCACCGCGCTACATCGGTCGTCATGATCAACATACAATGCAGCGGTTACAACAAACCTGCTTACTGAAATCATAATTTAATCGATAAGTACAGAATTTCACATCACTATTCTCACATTTCAGTAGAATGTCAGACAAGAATCAGATTGACCACATACGTATTTGAATGTAACTGAAACTGAACTGAAAAATTATATCTATCTTTTTTTTTCATATGGCATACTCCCAAAGAGCAAGAAGTCAAAACAGTGTCCAATGTTCGTTTTTATAATGTTACATCTAGTTACTATAATATAATCTTTGGCTGAAACGTAGGTAAACTATTAGTAGAAATGACTGTGCGTTAAACTACCAACTATATAGATGTAGTTATTCGTCTAAAATATAAATATTTTCTACTTTTATTGTTTGAGTGAGCAAGTGAAGAAAATCTGCATTGGGTACTAGTCTTGCGTTAAAAAAATTTCGCTCGTTAATTGTAGAAAAACTGTTAAAAACACGGAACGTTCATTCAACGCTCACTAGCTACATGTATCACCCAGGAGTAAATGCAAATCTTGAGGTCTACGTATTTAAAAGTAATCGTTTTTAATGTCAAAATAATAACTTTTGACTAAATACAAAGATAGCATTTTTTTTTAATTTTTGCTGTCTGATATTTTTAAGGAAACACCGAAATATATTTTTGACAGTACCTCAGTACCAGTACCTCATACTCTCACCAGCAGGCTTCTTTCACAATTACGATTTCTTAAAAGAGACCTACGTTTTTTAGTTTGCAGTATCATAAGTATTCCCAAAAGGACTTCTTTTAGAAACCTGGATTAATGATCATAAAAATGAAGCTGTCTTTCTGTTTTTAGTCCCATAAAAGTTTGACCATAACGTGGTTATGTGTAGTCATTTGTAAACCTACAAAATTAAATAGGTAATGAAAGCCCACCTGGATTGAGTTCCCCGTATTGCGAGTCACCGTAGGCATTTATCAGAGCTTGGAAGGCGTGCGTAAATTTATTCGTTCGATGAAAAGTCGGAGCCACCATATCTTTCGTTCCAGTTTTAGACATGAATGACTGCACATTCGTACCGATCTCATTCTGTAATCATTGAATCTCTGTTTATAAATGTTGGGTACATACAATCTAGATTTACATAAACAAAACGTCTTTTATAATGTCCTTCATTTGTTATTTGATGAGTGTGCCAATAAATTACAAATTCAGAAGACTAGGTACATGCTAATAAAATTAACAAAAGTGATAGTTTTTAAACCAATCAGGAATTTGTTGACATTAGAAAAGAGATTTTTCAATTTTCAAAGTACAACTGCCACCATCCACAGTCACACTTACTTGATGTTATATACATAACGGACTAATATAGGTTGATGATGATGATGATGATGATGATGACATAAAGTTATCACCACTTACATCTATCTATGCAATAAGCTATAAAGTTATCACGTTATTGCATACAACAATAAAAAATAGTTAAAAAAAGTTTATGAAATTCAAGGTAAGAAAAAGGTTAAAAAACAGGTCTATCATTTAGATACCTATATCTTAAAATGATAGACCTGTTCTTTATCATAAATAACACATTTAAAAGATATCTGCTCAAATCACATTCATCAAACACACTTTCAAAAATTAAATACTTTATTCCTCACTTATACCTTTCAGTTGAATAATATATTAAGAGGGGTACTCTTAATATAAGCACACAGAATTCTAAGTCTAAGCTGTCTGACTCACAAAGTTAAATAGACGTGAAGCTTCGCTCAATTTTCTTAGATTTTCTTACGTTCTAAATTCTTCAATGCATCAGAAATCATAAAAATATGAATGAAACAGGTAACTTCGATCTCAAGTTATAGCGGCGTGACCAAGGTAAACAGTGATTCAATTATTGTAGTCTGCTTTAAATCAGATTTTCTAACCATTTTTTTCTATACAAACTAAGAGGAACACTCTCACTCAATTAAAATTCAGTGACTTGGGATTTCTTCAGTTATGAGTTTAATGAATTTTTTAATAATAGTTTCCCATTTTGACATTACGTTTTCTGAATATAGTTAAAACTTAAACTTTTAAAAAATAGACACCTAAAGCGCCGGGATAATTACAGGAAATGCTATTACAATGTATTATTTATTTATAAGGGGAACGTGCATGTTAATATTTAATGGTCTACTACTTACGATTCCCGAAATACAAAGTTTTTTATGATAATAAACATAGTCTTTATTAACAACAAAAATCACAATCAAGGAATAGAAAAAAATACAACTAGTAGTATACCAGTTGTAATTTTTTTTTTTAACTAATGTCTTAAACAAAAAGCTAAACTTGTATATACTATTGAAACCATTGAGGTAACTGCAGTCTAAAGGTAGCTCAATTGATCCAAAGCTTTTTGTTTAATGCCCCTTATTAGAAGCCTTAGCTAGCAAATTATCAAAAAAAAATATTGCTCCTCTATACTCTAAAAGGTATAAACACGCCAAAATTTAAAATGTACTACGTTGTCTGCTACTTTATGCTGTTACAGTAAAATAAATAGATTATGATAGGGTTCTTATAAGTGAAGGTACATGTTTGTGCTGTAAGATAGTGGTTCGATCCAAGTGTGCTACAACCTTTAAGTGTGTTTTCACCCATTGGTAGTCAGCACAAACAGAGCCGTTATCATTATCACTTCATTGTTTAAAACAAAGTCACTACCTGCTGGCTGTCTGTTTGTCCCTACGTATGCTTAGGCTGTGTCCCCAGTAGGCACACAGTGAGCAGCCGACAGAGTTTGCGGCGTATCAGTTCAGTACGCACTTCCATATATTTTAAATTGAGTATCCACAGTTTGCTAGTTTGCGCTCACTGTACGCAGTTTGCACGCATTTTGCAGCGATACGTGCGCCGAATGTCTCAATTAGCGGCCGACTCGCAGATTCCAGTGCTTGCTATACGCACGCAAACTGATCTGAGTTTGTAGCTGTTCGCCACAAATTTGCGGCTCACTCAGTCGGCCGCTCACAGTTTCAGAAATCAGAAATCAAAGATTTTGATGCGGTTTTAGAGTCATTCAAAAGGAAGTTTTATATGTATAATACACCCATGTAAAGGCGGCGGGTCGCTAGTAAAATCATAAAAAGCTCACGGAACAGGTTTTAAGCGTCTCTTGAATAATTTTGAGATCCTTGTCAGGCACCCAGCACTGGCCTATCAGGCAATTCTTAGTGATGTCCAGGGTGAAAAGGTTCATGGTATGGTAGACGGCTTTAGACTTGCGTACTCGTATCATCCATGAAGCCCACTCGTGGCCCACCGATCGCAGAGCCCTGCAGCGGTGGTATGTTGTAGTATTTAGTACCTGAAATGTCAGTGTCAAATCTTCTAAAGCAATGTAAAAAATTTGGTTTTACTTACTCATTTATACGCCATAAGAGCACTTGATCAATTTGCAATATAATAAAATAAAAGGAGCTTCAATTGAGAATAAGACATAAAACAGACGTAGACTAGAAAACGATTAAGGAAATAAGGCATATAATTAAAAGAATAGGTAAATTAATAATACCTATATCAGTTGTAAAAGGTTTCGTTAAATTTCCCTTAATAAAAATTATAAACTACCTACTTAATTGTAATTAGTAATATTACAGTGTATTAAGCAACTTTACATTTCAACAGCGACTAATAATGCATAGTAATGCATTAAAAAAGGCATTAATTGTAACTAAGGATACTATATATCCATCACAAACAGATCGTTCTAATTGTTAAGGATTAAAGTAAGAATTCGTTATTTTGACCCATGTTAAGAAAGCTTTAACCTTACCAAACTTTAAGGACTAAAAATTAAACTCTTGTCTTCTTCTCCCGGAAATTATACGACGCTAAATGGGGTCGGCGCAATTCCTCTGTTATCCGTCATCTCCGTATTCACACCTTTGTTAAACATATCCTCTTTCGCACAATCCATTCATGTTTTCTCCGGTCTTACTCTCCCTTTATATACATTCCATGAGGCAATCATGTCACATGACCTTCCTCTCTCCGCATAACATGCCCGTACAATGCTAGTCTAACTCCTTATCATTTCCGTCTGGCACTACTTTCTAACTTACTCTGATGTACTCGTTCCTTATCTTATCCATCCTTGTCACTCCACACATCAATCACAAAATTCGCATTTCTGCTAAACGCTTACGTACCTTCTCCAAATCAATAATGCTAGTGTGAATATTCTGAATCTTCTTGTTTCTTTCCTCGGCGGTTTGAGGACACGGGTAGTTTTCAACCCGAAATCCACTAAACACTTTTTCCATACGAATGGACAGCTGTTCACCTTGACAAACAGCTAGAAATGCCACCTTTCGAACTTCTTGTCCCTGTTAAAATAATTATCATCACTTTTTACGTTGTAGGGCTTCACTAAATATTTATCATAGTAATGTTGGAAAATCTACACATTATCTAGTTATCTTACCATAATGCGATCAGAACACTTTATTTTAAATATCTACGAGTAGGTATTTATCGCGTTTGTTTACCTAGTAGTTGCGCCCCGCGGCTTCGCCCGCGTGGAAATTTATTTGTCAAATTTTAGAAATTTATTGCACGCCTCCTAGGGTAGTTTCGTTAAAATAAAATATATATGGTGTAATTATTTACTTTGTAGTTTGTTTATACCGAGTTCTGAGTAAATTGAACCAAGGATTGATATTTTTCCATACAAACTTTACCACCCTATTTAACCCCTTCAGAGGTTAAAATTTCCAATTATTAATAGCCTATTCTAGGTTGTAAACTATCTGCGTATTAAATTTTATTTAAATAACTTATGTAGTTACGGAGATTACCTATAACAAACATTCACACAGACTTTCCCATTTATTATAATAGTAAGATTTTTCCCCATGTTTCAACAGGTTTACACTTGTTGTGGTCACGGGATGACCCGGAAAAATAAGTAAATAAACGCGATAAATACCCTTAAATAGATGGATTTAAATAAAACTAAGTTTCTTAGTTTAAAAAGTCAAAGTTTTTGTAAATCTAAATAGCTTAATTTTTTTTAATTTGATTAAGATTCAATTTAAGACTACTTCTTAAACACAACTCTGTTCCCTTTCACTAGTGTAGACAACCTACACACGTTTTTGTCAAGGCTAGAATTACTAAACTTAAAAGCAGTAACTTTTCCTTAACCGTACCTACCTTTAACAACCAGACTCCATATCAGTTGTACACCAGCGCCCGAACAAATTAGTCATATAAAACCGACGTAGGCGATTAAATGTTGGTAAAGATTACATGGAAAACCATTTTAAGAAAAGCCTTGATGCCTGGCTTTTCAATGTATGACAAAATATCGAGGCAAAGCCTTCAAAAAGATTAGACGCGTTTTTTGATACCTTGCTTATCAAAACCGATAAATATGTTTAGATGGTTTGAGATAAATATTAACCACATGAGTTTCTAGCAAATCAACTCGCACAAGCCGGTAACAATTTTACATTATACGAAAATTATTTAGTATATTGGAAATCGCAATTTATCAAACGTTTACAAATTCGTTAACCATTAGATGTCTATTCTATTTTATACAAGATTTAAAAGTACGGGGTAGTAGGACTTGAAACCGACAAAATAGACAAGTGCCTAAGGTCAAAAAGGTGGTTCTGTGATAATAAATACACAGGTACTCCTCAATTTCACATTCCTCCTTTCCTTTATACTGTGATCTACTACTGTCTTGGCCGGTGTAAGATATATGAATACATTTCATGCAAGTCTGTTTCCCTACATCATTATTTTCACGTTTCGCTGCTTTTATCACACAAAGGTGTTTGCTCAGTGTTTCTTGTGTTTTTATAGAATTTATCTGAAATGTTTTCCTTGTTTACTCTTGAATATTTAGTTTTTAATTCCGTTCTCCAACCACTGTTGGTCGAAGGTCTCTCGTTGAAAGAATCTTGCTCATAGAATATGTACTAAAACGAAACTTAATTTCAAGCACGTCACAACTCATAACTTTTTGTCTATTTATTTAAGGGAAACCATCATCACACTACATAAATTTGTATCACACAATAGACATTGATGGGCTTTTGACAGAAATTCACTGATAGATAGATTAGATACATAATAATGTAACTACTATAAGCTAACATAATAATGAATAATGAAACTACTGATCACTAATAACATACTATGTACCTATATAATACGTACTGAGTAAGTTATTACATCAATTCAACAACATCATCATCATCATCAACCTATATTAGTCCACTGCTGGACATAGGCCTCCCCCAATGAGCGCCATAGCGTCAACAACATCACAACAACATCACAACAACATAACAAAACAAAAGGTAAGAAATACATCACATTCACAAAGACCTACAAAGAGGTCAGATTTTACTGAAAATGAGTACCCATTGGGTGTTCGGGGTTCTAAACTAGACGTTAACATTACCAGAATTATAGTATCAAATTACTTACCGTGTAAGGATGTACAAAAATTTTGTCAACGCTAGCCTGGCGATAGTAAATATTCCCTCTAGATATTCTAAAAAGCATTGTTTCGAAGTGGAAGCATTTGCTTCGTCTAACCACTCCAGTCTTGACGAAAAGTCGACCACCTGGTCCGATGTCACCTCTGGCAGACATGTTCCTGTGTTCAAATACTACAGTGATTCATCATTGAAAAGACCTTCTGGCATCAAGGATGAAGAATGAGAATGATGATGGTTAAATCAGCAGATTTTTCGGGACATCGCTAGGTAATTTCCAAAGTTTGCTCCCATTTACCACAACATTTGTTTCTTTTGTAACCGTTACAATATTTCCAAGCTACGCTTTATTATTTAATTTGTTTAAATGGTGCAAAATTAATACTAAAATCATCACGTTAATTTGTCGTCGTAAGGGCGCTTGTACACGCTAAGAAAATTTGCCGTTCCTGCGGCAGAAAAGACAAATTCTTCGTGTAGACGACAAGAATTTTTTCTGTTCCACACACGTAAACTTTTCGTGTCTTCCTCAGACAAGACCAATTGAAACGTGTACACGACACGAATTTTTTCGTGCAGTCGTCAGTCGGGCGTAGGGCGCTCAAGTAATAACAAGTGTGATAATCAGTGTGAGTTTCCTTTATTTATATAAATGTTAACTACAAAGCAAAAAAGAATGATAATGAATGAAGCAAGAATGAATTAATGAAATGAACTTTGTTTTTTTTTTTCTAATGCGCACTAGCGACGTCCACAAAATACGACGAACTGAAACTAGCATTCGTGGCTGTCTATGGTCCGATTCCTATCTGTACTAGTACTATATTATTAATCTGGGACTACCTGGCTGCGCTGGGCTGGCTCAACCCTACTACACCGCCCCCCGCCGCTCCGCAACAACGTTCGCCGCGTCGTGTCTAGCGCAGATAAGATTTTTTTCGTGCACCGCTGAGAGCAGTGTACACAGTTATTTCCTTGTTACGACACGAATTCTTGGGTAGGCCCGGCTTTTTTTCTTAGCGTGTACAAGCGCCCTAATACGAGCCAAATCTAATGAATCTAAGTTTTGACATCATGGTTAACAAACAATTGGTTTCTTTGGAAATAATACTTTTGGATTTCAGAATCGGGAGTTAGGATCATTTTAGTTTAGCTGGACTATTGAACCTGATTACTATTTTGATCGTAGAAAACTGCAATAAAAATTAGTATCTTCATGAAAGATGGAGGGGGGATGAAAAGAATAATATCATTTCATAAAAAAACAGGGCAACTTTTTTTCTCATTGGCATTAAAGTGAATTCACCTAATTCTGCAATTCACTACAATCTTAAGTTCCTGGGGCATCAGGAGCTTAGTGCTTCTTCGCGCAAATTCCTACGAGTAAAATTCCCACTCGCGCAAATTTCCCTATGATTATGTATCCCGCGCAGCAATATGTCGCGAAATTGTTAACTTACGTATTGAAATCTTCTAATAGTTCAGCATCACCGAGCAATGGTCCGATTTGATTCAGTACATAATACATCTCCTGAAGCTCCGTGTGGCTTTTCAGTAGGTCTGCTTGGTTGTCTGCCATCTCACCTATGTTTTCCTCCCATGTCTCCAATGTATTCTTAAAAAATATATCAAAAAAGTTACCTATTTGAGCCGTTTGGGGTAGAAAGCGTTGGTCCTTGGGGTCTTGGGGCACACTCAATTTATTACCAAACTTAGAGTCCACAGGTGATCGGATTGCGGGCTTCTATTTCGGTCAGCGAATAAGAATGCCATTCAACGTGTAATGCTGCCAGCATTCTAGGCACTCTGCCTTCTGGTGACGGCTTAAATTTTAAGGAGTTAATTTTTTTTTTATTATAAATACTAGCTGTAATTATGTAATGTGAAAGTTTGTACATGACATACTTTTTACCTAAGCTATCCAAAGCTACTAACATATCAATGATTAGTTTCGATTAGACAGACTGTTGCAACAATCTGGAGGTATCTCAACTGATCCAAGACGCTACAGTACTGGCAACATTGGCCTCTTATATAGATAAAAATAAAATGAATATCTTTATCATCACACAACCTGTACATATATAGGTAAAGACAGAAATTTGTTATAATTTTCATATAAAAGCAATAAAAAGGTAGATCTCCAAGTTGTGAAAATGCCATTTTACCACTACATCGTACGCCTAAAGCGTATTTTTGTATGATACCAAAACCAAAAGTACCTCAAACTGTGCCATCTGATGCTGGTCCATAGTATTGGGTTCAACGACCGGGTATGGCATAGGAATTTGGTCCTTCACCATTTCAGACTCTATGAATCGGAGCTTCCTCTCCATTTCAGCGCATCGGCATACCTCGGGAATGTACCTCTTTTGGAAAGCTGTGAGATCTGGGTTCATCTGAAACATGTTTGAATGGTATTAATTATCTCCCATAGATACATAGTAGATTAGTACCACAAGCGCTACCACTAATTGTTTCATTAGGTCAGGTAAATAACTGCTATAGGCTTATTCAATGTTTATTTTTATGTTCCAATGACGCATTGGGAACGTTCACTAATACTCAACTGAAGCACTGTAAAATAATCCATTCGATTTTGATAATGCCTACCGAACACACCCCAGTTAAGCCTCGTAAAATAGTTATATAATCCCCTTTTCAGAGAAAATGTATTCAACATTTCACGCATATGTTTTGATTCAAAGCCTTATATAGGTTTAAGCTTAGAACCACGTAAACATGATGCAAAATTTCATGGTCTTCCTTTTATTTAAGACTAGCAGCGCCTCGCGGTTTCACCCGCGTAATTCCCGTTCCCGTGGGAATACCGGAAAAATAACCTATTTGTTATTCCAGGCTACAATCTATCTCTGTGCCAAATTTCATCCATATTCGTTTAGTAGTTTTTGTATGAAAGAGTAACAAACATCCATCCATCCATCTATCCATACTTACAAACTTTCGCGTTTAGGCAGGTACTTATAATATTTCATTTATTCAATGTAGACAAAATACCCTAGTTACTCTTCCTAATTAAAACGGCGATTATCCGTCATCCAATTATTGGTTTTAGGTGCAAATCGGGGTTTCAGAGGTTAATTAATTCCATATAGATTTCGATGAAATTATTATTTAGTAACGCAAATGAAAATATTTGCGTAACTGATTTGGATTAGATAAATATTATGAAGTTAATTTTATTTTGTTACCTAAACTTTGCCTAGTCAGAATATTGTTTAGCTAGTTTTACTCTTTGTAAGTTAAGTATTTTTATATTTTACATCAACCTTTTTTAATATACATAATACTGTTAAATTAAATGCCATAATCATAATAAGTAAGTAATTACCCTAGATACTTACCTACTAATATTATAAACGCGAAAGTTTGTAAGTAGGTATGGATGCATGGATGGATAGATGGATGGATGTTTGTAACTCTTTCACGCTAAAACTACTGAACGGATCTTGATGAAATTTGGTTTCCTATGGGAACGGGAACTAAGCGGGTGAAACCGTGAGGCGCTGCTACGCAAAAACTACTGAACTGATCTGGCTGAAATTTGGAACAGACATATATTATAGTCTGGAATAACACATAGGCTATATTTTATCCCGACATTCTCACGGGATTACGTGTGAACCCCCGAGTATACTCGAAATACTAATCCTGCGCAGACGAAGTCGCGGGCACCAGCTAGTTTTATATAATAATTAGCACGCCTGATACACAAGACAAAATTAGAATTTCATAACTTGAGAAATCAGAATCCCTCTTTTGTCTTTATTAGTAATCGTAAAAACATTGTATTTATTAAATAGTTAATATTTTTAAAATTAATTAATAGATATTTGTATAAATATATTTATAAGCATCATCGTGGCCAGATAAAAAACTTTATTATTATTCAAGAGCCGCTGTCTTAATGTTCTTTCATATCTAGTCAATATTTAGGTTGTCTGGAAGAGATCGCTCATAGAGAGAAGATTTATACTTATATTATTATCATTTCTGTCTGTTTTGTTTTCAATCTTTGTGTTATTGAATAATGTATTTTCCCATCCGATAGATCCTAATAACGTAAAATAAAATTGACTTAAATAATAAATAAATTAATAAAAATCGATAGGTATTGGTTCCAAATAAACCAGCCTAGTGCGAGTCGGACTATCGCACAAAGAGTTCCGTATCATAAACTCCAAAAACTTCAAAAGAAACATATGTTGTTTGACCGTTTAATATTTTTTTAATAGTTTTTTAGTTTAAGTTGTTTAAGCATCAACAGAAATAAGTCATCTGTAATTTCAACTGTGTAACTATCACGGTTCATGAAACAGCCTGGTGACGGAAAGATCGGAGTCTTAAAGTCTCCACACACTGAAGCCGGAGGCGGAGCGGAGGCGAAGGCGTGCCGGTTTTTCCTATGACACCGCGCCGCCACCGCCTGCGGTGTGTGTGTAGGCTTTCATATGATTCAATAGAATACAACTCGCACGCCTTCGTCTCCGCTCCGCCTCCGGCTTCAGTGTGTGGAGACCTTTATAATAGGGTGCCGTTTTACTCTTTGGGTATGGAACCCTAAAATTATTCATAGGTTCTCCATTGTCGTCATAAAAAAAACCTTTTTGTGTATCTAGAACTGCACTCACCTCGAAGAACTCCTTACCACGTCGGTGTTCATACGACAAAAACTAGTTTCTTATGTTACCTATAATCTTCATCATCATCATCGGCCAATATTAGTCCACTGCTGGATATAGGCTTCCTCCAATGAGCGCCATAGCGCCCTGTCTTCAGCTTGACGTATTATACCCTTAGCCAGGCCGAGGAAACATTTGTGGCGGGCGCACTTTGTAGCACTTTGTGCGTGCTCACGTACAAATGTATGGGGGAGTTAAATGTGTCGCGTTTCAAATGTGGCGCTACAATTATATAGCTACAAATGTATGTCTGGTGTGCGGCCTGGCTTAGGGGCATAAAAAAACAACTTTATAAAACTTGACTTACGTCTGTAAATTGAACGCAGCTCATCTCACCGAGCCGGGATAGTATCTCAAACGCTGTCTCAGGCTGGAGATACATATCGCAGTAGGTCATGGGGTCGCTCCTTAGCATATCCCCCATGGCTGGAAAATAAACAAAATAAACTATGTGGCGTAGTGGATGAAAGTCAACCTGCGTCGCAGGAGCTTGCGTGTTCGATTCCGCCTCGGGACTTAGTTTGTACGATCTGCAAGCTAGTTTTGGACATTTCGTTGAATAATTTAAATAGGTAGATGGTTTTTTAGAAAAAGTAAAAACGTACTACAAAGTTCACGCATTATTAAAACTAGTTTCTGCCCGCGGCTTCACACGCTTTGTTTCTATGGAAACGTTTACTTACAGGTTATTTTTTACCCATGGAAACTGATATATGGGATTAAAAGTAGTCAATGTTTCATTCTAGGCTAAGCCTTTTTAAAAGTTTTGCCCGATTCGAAACTCAAAAACTAGATACTTACTGGTAAAAAAACATATGTAACTATTACAAATTTAATAGGGACCACACGAGAAACACCAGCTTTAATATAAAAAGAATCCTCAAAATCGGTTTACCTTAAAAAAACTTGAACAAAAAAAATTCGCCTTTAAAACATCCTGCTTTTGAACTCGCTTGAAAAAAACATGATGAAGTTTGGATAAACTCAGTTACCTAGTGCCCTTATCACAAGTCTACTTAGGTTTGAGCTGGATGATACTGGGTAAAATATCGAGCATTACTTTTAATTCTTATTTAAACAAAAAAAGGAACCCTAAAAAAGGCTGTGTTAAACATATAAAAAACTAGCTGACCTGCTCGCGTTTTTATTCGTGTGTTTTAGTACGAGTAAATACCCCATTGACCCCATTTTAACTACCTTTTACCACAAATTTCCAAAAAATTCGTTCTTAGCTGGTGCCCACGTCCTAAAAGGAATCCTAAGCAAAATACTAGCTTCATTGGTCATGTAATCTTCTCTAAATATAAAAATGAATTCCTATTTCGCTTAGTAACACCATCACGCCTGAAAGGCTGGATCGATATCGTTCTTTTTTTTTGTTATTGTCAGGAAAAGGTTCTTATGACAGAAAATAACAAAAAAATAAAATTAATCGAGATTCGAACTAAACTTTCATAATTAAGACGGGAGATCGTCTGTTGGGTCAGCTAGCTACAGATAAATATAATGAGTCAACCAGTTCTGGTTTTATAGATAAACTAGCTGGTGCCCGCGACTTCGTCTGCGCATGATTAGTATTTCGAGTACTCGCGATTTTACTTGCGTAATTCCCTTTCCCGTGGGATTTTCGGGATAAATAAAGCCTATGTGTTATTCCAGCTTATAATCTATCTCTGTGCTAAATTTAATCCAGATCCGTTCAGCAGTTTTTGCGTGAATGAGTAACAAACATCCATCTATCTATCAATCTATCCATCCATCTATCCATTCATACTTACAAACATTCGCGTTAATCAGTTCAATTCAGAGAAATTTTTGAAAACCCGTATAGCCCAGGGGAACCAAACTGAATTCCGGGATAAAATGTTTCCCTTGTCCAATCGTCCCGAGTTCCATTCGAATTCATTCACTTCCGTCGTGATGCCTGGTTAAAGAATTATTCTTTCACCCTCTCTCCCAGGGGAACCTTACCGAATTCCGGGATAAAATGTATCCCATGTCCAATCGTCCCGAGTTCCATTCGAATTCATTTACTTCCGTCGTGCAGCGTGGTTAAAGAATTTTTCTTTCACCCTCTTTCCCAGGGGAACCTTACCGAATTCCGGGATAAAAAGTATCCCATGTCCTTCCTTGTAGTATGAACTCAAATCGTCCCGAGTTTCACTCCAACTCATTCAGCAGTTTCGGCGTCATGCGTGGTTAAAGAATTTTTCTTTCACCCTCTCTCCCAGGGGAACCTTACCGAATTCCGGGATAAAAAGCATCCCATGTCCTTTCTTGTAGTATGAACTCAAATCGTCCCGAGTTTCATTTCAACTCATTCAGCAGTTTTGGCGTCATGCGTGGTTAAAGAATTTTTCTTTCACCCTCTCTCCCAGGGGAACCTTACTGAATTCCGGGATAAAAAGTATCCTATGTCCTTCCTCGTATTATGACCTATAATCATGCCGAGTTTCATTTCAATCCATCAAGTAGTTTCGGCGTGATGCGCGTTTACGATACAGACAGACAGACAGACAGACAGACAGACAGACAGACAGACAGACAGACATGAATGAAAAAAATTACAGTTTTGGCTTGAGTATCGATAAAAGAGAGCCCTCCAAAAAAAAATTTCAAAATATCTTCAATGTACAGAATTTGACCTGTTACAGTTTTATTATAAGTATAGATATAATGCACAATTAGTGGCTGTATCTCCCCTTACGAGTGCTAGATTCCTTGCTTTGTTCACTCACACAATAAAGGCATCATATGAACTAGGTTACGACCCTGCTGCTCTTCACTATCACAACATAGTATAAAATAAAGTCGCTTTCTCTGTCCCTATGTATGTATCTTTAAAACTACGCAACGGATTTTGATGCAGTTTTTATATAGTAGATAGTGATTCAAGAGGAAGGTTTATATGTATAACTAGCGACCCGCCCCGGCTTCGCACGGTTTTATTATAAGTACCGAACGGGATAAAAAGTATCCTATGTCCTTCTCCTGGCTCTAAACTACCTCCCTGCCAATTTTCAGCTAAATCGGTTCAGCCGTCCTTTAGTTATAAGTGAAGTAACTAACACGACTTTCTTTTATATATATAGATATAACCGTGCGAAGCCGGGGCGGGCCGTTATTTAAAAAATAAGTCTCTAATATGAATTTATTGGTATTTGCTCTTCATTCGGCCTTATACCACGAATTCTATCTCTAATAAATCAAATAGAGTAATTTTCTTCAGACATCATTAGAAAAGTAGGTACAGGTAATAAAAACTGATTCTAAGTCAAACGTCATACGTCAATTTACGTCGTTTACATGTATCAGAAGTAAGTTGTAAATACCACAACCAAATTCCTCTAAGACTACAACGACCGAAAATATTTGCTTGTTGTATCGATATGGTTAAGTTAAACGCAATTCTTCTATCAAAAATCTGTGCAAAATTTTCGGGGTTAAAAAAGTATTTTTTGAAGTTTGAACCCATCATTGTTAGTATGAATCCGAAATTTAAGTAAAATGGATAAAAAACTACCAAATGTGGGTCGGACTCGTGAACGAAGAATTCCGTAATATTTTCTAAAAAAACATTATTATGTTTTGTACATATAGCCAGAAATGTTAATTTTATTCTGTCTAAATAACAGTATTCATGAGATAAAGCTTAGTGACAGACAAGCACAGACGCACGGAAAGCGGAGTCTTAATAATACTCACGGAAACCTAAAAACGGCCTATTGATTGCTCCATATTCTTATAGAACTGACAAATTTGGTCGCATAGAGCAAAAATGCTCAAAATTAATATTGTTGACGGATGATTCCAGTACAATTCCGATTAAAATAGGATAGTAGAGATAGTACCGGATGGTTGATATTATTTGCCTTAGTAGACATTTTATTAAAAGAAAAAAATAGATTAGGATTCTTTTGATTCTTGATTGGTTGGTGGAGACAATTTCTGTATTGCAATCGTTAAAACTAACCCTATTTTGAACGCCATACAATATCAACATGATGTTGACACTGCGTGCCCTGTAAGTACTTATCTGTAATGCGACTCATTTTAAGTAACTCAAAAATCCATGAAATATTCTCCTTTGGTCTAAATATCTAGTTCTTTATCACAAAACTTTTCTCTAATCATAATTAATTGGTCGACACCTGATTGTCAGTCTTTGAATCGGTACCTATTTTCATTTTCTATCAATAGCTCCTGGATGTTTACTGATAGCATTTTCCTGCGGATGCTTTATTTTTTGCTTTTTTTTAGCAGGATGTAATCAGCCAGCTAGAAACAGGATCTCAGAGAATTAGCTCTAATTTTATCATTTTATCGTTGGATATATAAAGAAGACTGGCGAAGTTCTTTGAACCCCAGCCCCACTATTTTATGTCGCGTTCATGAACGAAATCAATCAACATTCGTACACCTTAGCAAGACAAACATAATGATACTAGAATTTACCTCCTTAAAGTTGGGATTAAAAAAATATTATATGAACAATGAACGAAGTTAGGTTATAATTAATATAGGTAACGAGTTATTGTCATTTCCTACAATAAACAACAAAAAACTATTTTGTGACCATTATCTTGACTCCCGAAGACTTTTCATTAAAGCATGACCCTACAGTTATCTAAAATCGGTAATAAAATCAATTACTTTTGCTTTTAATGAAAAAGTGGTACCTTCCTTGTACCTTCCTACTATTTTTGACTAGGTAGGTACCTTTGATTATAACAAGTATATAATCAAAGGTAGGTACTTACTTTGTAAAGCTGTACCGGCTGTACCTACCTATTTTTAACTAATTGACATTTTTATCTAAAAATATAAATGCTGTGCAAATTCGATCAAGTAATAAACTACACTTTACACATCTGAGACTCATTTTATCAAGATCCAATTGAAATAGATAACAAAATCAACATATATTTATCATCTTTTAGAGTCATCGCCTTAGCATGTCATCGCTTTGAAGTTTGAATTTTGAGTTCCTGTCCCATTTTAAGGCCCACGCCGCACGGGAGCTTTTTTAACGTCCGTTTAAAAAGCGTACAAATAGAAAAAATGCTTGTCCAAGTACGTGTTCATACGACAGCGTTTTAAAACGCGACGCTTTTTTATCGAGCAGTGTTCCATTTTGAGCGCTGCGTGTTGGGCGTTAAAGGGAATAGATATATCATAATTTATGAAACTTCATTAATTATTTTACTTATCTCAATGCCAGTCGTTGTACAGTATAGGTGATATCGCAAACGCAGTAATTTAGCAGTAGGTATAACCACTTCGACGGCGTCGTACGGAAGCGTGAGAGGAAACATAACTAAGTTATTTAAAAAAGCCCGTATGAAAAATAATTTCGAGAACGTTATAAAAGCGCCAACGTTGGGATTGAACGCAAAGCTTTTTATGCTCTCATGCGAATGAGGCCTTAGATTATTCGAAAACAAAATTCAAAGTCAAAACGTTGCACGCATGTCAACTGACTTTGCCATTTGACACGTAGTTTGACGTTTGGACGTTCCATTAATGGCACTTATTTTATTTCTCTTGCTTTTTGTATCATTGATATCGTTTCGTTATTACATTTTTGAAAATATTAAAACGTTTATAACTTACGATTCCCAACTTTAAAAATTATGAGATTTTCTGATTAAAAGCCCTATAATCAAAGGAATGAATGTTCCAATTTCTGACCATGTACGTTACCTCAAATTTTTGGGTCCATTTTCGCCATTCTTCTTTAACATTGGCAGTAGTTTCTTACCCATTATTACGTTATTTAGATATAAGTATCAACTATAATGAGTGAATAAAATACCTACTTACACATTATTATCATCACCACCAACATATATTAGTCCACTGCTGGACATAGACCTCTCCAAATCACCTGGTCAAGTCTCCCGGTTTTCGGTAGGAATTCGAACCCTCTATATGCGTTGCAGGCTTATTTAGGCGAGCTGTTTAGGTTGTCATCTTATACGTATTCTTAGGTTAGTCTCTTACTTAAATTATAAATGCAAAAGTTTGTTTGTATGGATGAGTGTTTGTTACTCTTTCATGCAAAACTACGGATCGGGCTGAATTTTGAATAGATGTAGCCCTAGCCCTGGAATAGACCATAGGCTACTTTTCATTCCTAAATCAGTCCACATGGGATAGAAATAGCCTTGACGTTTCCATGGATACAGCGCGTGCGAAGCAGCGGGCAGATACTAATCACTACATAGTATAAAACAAAGTCGCTTTTTCTGTCCCTATGTCCTTATGTCCCTTTGAATGCTTAAATCTAAACTACGCAACGAATTTTGATGCGGTTTTCTTAATAGATAGAGTGATTCAAGAGGAAGGTTTATATACTTATAATACAACCGTGCGAAGCCGGGGCGGGTAGCTAGTATTTCATAAAATTATTCCCAAATCCGACCCACATCAAACAAACAAAAGTTCTATAAAGTTTAGTTCAGAGGTAATAAATAGAGTAGGTAGGGATATATAAAATTAAAATTGGACCTGTTCTCATACGCATACAGAAAAAGAATATGTATTTATAAAGAGTCAGATTTAAATTCGACAGGTACCTATGTAACGTTCATTTTCCAAAGTAAAAGTGCAAAGAAATCTTACTTTTCAACACTGCATTAAAAATACAAAATTGTATGCGACGTCTCGCAGGCTGAGATTGATGCCCTACGTTAATTATTTAATAGAGCTACACACAATAAGTTCATCTTACTATTATAATAAATGAGAAACTCTATATAAATGTTTGTTTTAAGTAACCTCCGTAACTACTCAAGTTATTTAAATAGAATTTGGTAAGTAGGTAAATAGTTAAGGAACCTAGAATAATACATCGGATATTAAAATTTGGAAATTTTAATCTCTGAGAGGCTTAAATAGAGTGATAAAGTTTGCATGGAAAATTATTATTCCTTGGTTTGATCCACTCAAAACTATTTATAAATAAACTTCAAAGTAAATAATTCACAACACGTATTTTTTAAATTTTACAAAACTAATCTGCACGCTGTAAATTTCCAAAATTTGAGAAATAACATTCCATGCGGGCGAAGCCGCGGGGCGCAACTAGTTTGATATAAATGTATCCGCGACTGGCTAATAAAGTGGAAGGAACATTGTTTGCTCCAAACACCCGTAAAGATCTGTACAATGGCATTTAATAAAATGTCCTATGTACATTACCTAAAACGTTTTAAAGGTAATCTTTTAGATAGACGCTAAAGGTGGGTACTGACCAACGTTACGATGTATAATGTAACATTCGCATCGAGCGTGTTATACTGTGTTCTAAAATCCGCGTAACATGCTCGTCTAAACTCTGTGCTCCGGTCGTAACAGTCAAAGGATTCGCCAAAAAACCGACAGCCGGGTGGAGCACTCAAAGCAAGCAACGAGCGGCTCGCTGCTCGCTGATTTCCCCGTAACACGACGTACTGACTGCACGAATGCTCGCTGTGTAATATGTTACATTACACCTCGTAACGTTGGTCAGTACCCACCTTAAGATTATCCTTATATTGGTGTCTAAATTAAGTAATGCTGTAGAATACAATTTACAAAGGTAAATGATTATGACAAACCTCGTAATGCAACGTCAAGTTAAAGGAATTATTGAGTCGCGATTGCGTGAAGTTACCTGTTAGGAATGAGAATTATTCTCTGGATTAGACAAGCTGTAGGATGGCTCTGGGTTTATTAGATCAAAATATGTTGGACTTAGTATCTGACCGCTGATTCACACCCGTGTTTCTATGGAAACGTTCGAAGGCAACAGGCTATGTCTATCCCATCGGAACTTCAGCCTGAACCGTTCATTAGGACCACTTAGATCAAAGCTCAGATCAGCTAGGTACTACTAAACTTACAAGAAATGCGAGAAATTATTTCAGGTCAACGGGCTTACCAAGAATCTTGATTGTATTGGAAAACCTGTTTTAGGTAAATTAAGATTTCACAACGTAGTATAAACCAAAAAAAACTTACCTCTTTATTTATTTACACAACTCGTAGATATAAGCAAGACCAATTAGTAATTTGATAATTGAATACAAAATAATATTATGTTTTCATCAAAACATCACATACAAATGAAAACTTCTAAAATTCTGTGCTGGTTGTCAAGATGCTCAAAATATTCTGTCACATAGTAATACAAGGAGTTTTAAATATAAAATGTAACTCTAGCTTGGGACTTTTTTGATATAAAGGCCTATTCCATTACACGATATTCAGGGACCATAACCCTAACTAAGAGTGGTGTAATAAGATTAAGGGTCCCTAAGGGACGGACCCGGCAAACCTTGCTCCCTAATCGCACTAATTACAGGGCCCTTAATATCGTGTAGTGTATACCTCTTATAGGGTCAAAAAACTCACAGAAACTTGTCTCTCTTGGAAAGCGTAACAACAAATTAAGGATTCCTATCTATCTTCTATACTTATAATAAAACTGTAACAGGTCCAATTCTTTACATTGAAGATTTTTTGAAAATTTTTTTTGGAGGGCACTCTATTATCGATACTCAAGCCAAAAGTGTAATTTTTTTCATTCATGTCTGTCTGTTTGTCTGTCTGTCTGTCTGTATCGTAAACGCGCATCACGCCGAAACTACTTGATGGATTGAAATGAAACTCGGCATGATTATAGGTCATACTACGAGGAAGGACATAGGATACTTTTTATCCCGGAATTCAGTAAGGTTCCCCTGGGAGAGAGGGTGAAAGAAAAATTCTTTAACCACGCATCACGCCGAAACTGCTGAATGAGTTGGAATGAAACTCGGGACGATTTGAGTTCATAGTACATGGAAGGACATGGGATACTTTTTATCCCGGAATTCGGTAAGGTTACCCTGGGAGAGAGGGTGAAAAAAAATTCTTTAACCACGCATCACGACGGAATTCAATGAATTCGAATGGAACTCGGGTCGATTGGACATGGGATACATTTTATCCCGGAATTCAGTTTGGTTCCCCTGGGCTATACGGGTTTTCACAAATTTCTCACAGCATCTGAACGACGCGTGTGTACGCGTCGTTGAGATACTGTGAGAAATTTTTGAAAACCCGTATAGCCCAGGTTTGTAAGTATGTATGAATGTTTGTAAGTATGTATGAATGGATAGATGGATGGATGTTTGTTACTCTTTCACGCAAAAACTGCTGAACGGATCTGGATGAAATTTGGCACAGAGATAGATAGAGATGGAATAAGAAATAGGCTTTATTTTATCCCGAAAATCCCACGGGAAAGGGAATTACGCAAGTAAAATCGCGAGTACTCCAAATACTAATCATGCGCAGACGAAGTCGCGGGCACCAGCTAGTAAAATAATATGAGCATTCCGTCGTCGAACGCTTGCCAAGCAACGAATATTTTGGCCATTTCTTGCCCACGGAGGGAAGTAAAAGGTTCCTGCACTAGTACTTTTGTAACTTCCGTCTTTGAATTAAATTTCTTTTTTATGATAGAATTTACGTTCAGAAGGTACTATCTAGTGGTTTCACAGATCAAAGATATTCCATGGGAAATCTTGGCTCGTTGTTCCGTTATACCTAGTAACGGATTTGCCTTCTCCATAAAATTTCCTTTAAATTTACCGAGAAAATGGCCTCATTTGTCCATATACGAACGTACACAACATGACTGCTGCCAAACAACAATATTTATAACAGGCCGTTTTGCTACATCTCCCTCGGAACATTCCATGTTAGTATGATCTGCAGACATTAACTAATTCCGGGTGATCTGACTGTACCTATACCTAATAATAAAATGTATATGTCTATGTTTGTAGGTTAGGTAGTTACTCCTTGCTCAGAGAGGAGAACAAAAGATCCTCGCTCTTCCATCTAAAATACTCATATTTATGTTAAAATTTGCGTGGAGTATCTATTTGTTCCACTGATCACAGATACTCCATGGATTACCGTGCCTCGTTCTTCTGTTATTCTTTACCCCTCGAGAATCAGAGTGGAATAATTTACTGTTATCAAAGTAAGTTTTGAGGTGGGCTTGATGGTCTCAAGGGACCAGACCTGGTTCCTTTACGTTATAGTCGATTGCTAACGTTATTTTGGTAGCTTTATGGGGCGTGAAATGTAGACGTGTTTCTTTCTCAATAATAACAAATAAATACACGTACTACTTATAGCGCCGGACGATTAAGTTTCATACAACTCACCTAGACTTAAGTAAAGACAACAGCATGACCTAGACTAAAATAAAGACTACAGCATCACCTAGACTAAAGTAAAGACTAATGCAACACCTACATTAAAGTAAAGACTACAGCATCACCTAAGCTAAACTAAAGATTATAACATCACCTAGAGTAATGTAAAGACTAACGCAACACCTACACTAAAGACTACAGCATCACCTAGACTAAAGTAAAGACTAATGCAACACCTACATTAAAGTAAAGACTACAGCATCACCTAAGCTAAACTAAAGATTATAACATCACCTATGTAAAGACTAACGCAACACCTACACTAAAGACTACAGCATCACCTAGACTAAAGTAAAGACTAATGCAACACCTACATTAAAGTAAAGACTACAGCATCACCTAAGCTAAACTAAAGATTATAACATCACCTAGAGTAATGTAAAGACTAATGCAACACCTACACTAAAGACTAATGCAACACCTACACTAAAGACTACAGCATCACCTAGACTAAATTAAAGACTATCAACATCACCTAGACTAATTATTTAATAACTTCCGTCTTTGAATTAAATTTCTTTTTTATGATAGAATTTGCGTTCAGAAGGTACTATCTAGCAGTTTCACAGATCAAAGATATTCCATAGCATAACAGAAGTAAAGATTATAGCATCACCTCTAGAGTTATGAAAAGACTATTGCAACGCCTACATTAGAGACTATAGCATCACCAAGACAGTAATACAAAGCATAGACCATTATTACCTATTTCGGATGGAAAAAACCCTTGGTCCTTGGGTTCCTCGGACACACTCAATGATCAAGAGATCGTAGAGTGTGTCTGATCGTTAAGTGATATTTATATACATATACTTACTAATATTATAAACGTAAAAGTTTGTAAGGATGTATGAATGTGTGGATGTTTGTTCCTATTTCACGCAAATATTACTGATTAGAACGGCCTGATATTTTGAATATACGTAGTTCTAGCCCGGGTCAGCTATTACGCTAAAACCGCCCATCCAAATTGATATTCTTGAGCCATTTCAATAGCCATCGCGCGCGTCCTTTCCTTACAATTTCAAATTACGAAAGCCATTAAAAGGGATTTCATATGTCAGTTTTGTTTCTTATGTCAGTTTTTTTCAAAACTGACATAAGAAACCCCTTTTAATGGCCTTCGTAATTTGAAATTGTATGGAAAGGACGCGCGCGATGGCCATTGAAATGGCGCAAGAATATCAATTTGGATGGGTGGTTTTAGCGTAATCGCACAGCTGGTAGGAAGAGTATGTAATAATAGACGGCGAGTGTGATATAAACGTATACAAATAGTGATAGCTAGGTATATAAATAGTTAAATATTTATTAATTGAAATAATTTAAATTCCAAGATTTTACTAAATTTAAATTATAATAAATGGGAAAGTCTGTATGAATGTTTGTTATAAGTATTATCCTTAATTACTTAAGTTATTTAGATGAAATTTGATACGTAGATAGTTTAGGACCTAGAATAAGATGTAGGCTACTTAAATTTTCAAAAATAAACCTCTGAGGGGGTTAAATAGGGTGGTAAAGTTTGTATGGAAAATTATTTTTCCTTGGTTCGATTTATTCAAAACTCGTGTAAATAAAGTATGAAAATAATAATGGAACACATATTTTTTATTTTTACAAAATATCTCCTATAGACCAGGGTAGAAGCCTTTCAAAATGATGAAAAAAGAAATAAAATCAGAGGAATGATCCCTGGTCTACTAGGGGTTGAGTAATCTATTTCTGAAATTTGTTATGAAAAAAAAAACCTGTGGTTCGCGGGCATAGCTGTGGGGCGCATCTAGTATAAAATAAGGCACATAAAGATAGTAGAAGTAGAAACTCTAGTACATCTATATACATATATAAAAGAAAGTTGAGTTTGTTACAACACTTATAACTCGAGAACGGCTGGACCGAATTTATGATTTTTGTGTTTTTGGATTTGTCTTCGTCGGGAATAGCATATTATGTATAAAAATATGATATTTGACAAATAATTTCCCCGCGGGCGACGCTGCGGGGCGCAGCTAGTTTTGAGTACATTTTTACTAGTGTATAAACTTTTCGAATGATTTCGTAACTTTATTCAATAATAATCAAAGTCATTCTAGTGCCTCAGGTGTGATGTTGATCTACGTATCGCAATATAGGTGAAGTATAATTGTATAAAGCCGATCTTTCGCTATCCAAGCGCGTTCGATAAACACAAGCTTGTAAACTTATAATCCTACCTCGTATCTCCTTTGTTTGCGTGAGCAGTAGACTAGACATCCCACTTGGATAACAAGGTAGAAATTCTCTTTAATGACAAAGAAAGTCACACCTAAATTAAAACTGCTTAGCTTGAGGATGTGCTGTCCAGAATATAAAATAAAAGCGACGCATAACCCGAAAGCTGAGGAGTATCTGGCGCAGCCCATCAGCATTACCATACGGCGCAGTAATGCAACCAGTTTAGGGGAGTATTCCGACTGGTATTGATATGGATTAGTTGAGCTACCTGTAGACTGTTGCACACAGTCTGCAGTTAGCTCAATTTTTTCAATCTATTTTAATAAAAAAAGTTTAATTTTTGTTTCTGTTCCTTGATTATATTTTTCCAAGTTAATAAATGCGAAAGTTCGGATGGATGGATAGATGGATGTTTGTTATATTGTTCACGCCAAAAATACTGAAGTTATCTGGAGCTGAAATTACGAATTTTTTGTTCTAGGCCTGTATTTAAACATATATAATCACGCGGTTGAAGCCACGTAAAAGATAAATAATGCAGGATTAGTCACACAGCGTAAGC
Source organism: Eupithecia centaureata (assembly GCA_944547425.1). Lineage (NCBI taxonomy): Eukaryota > Metazoa > Arthropoda > Insecta > Lepidoptera > Geometridae > Eupithecia > Eupithecia centaureata. The sequence goes on from OX155675.1 coordinate 12,424,084, forward strand.
GTAGCTTCAAGCGAGAACTTGTATATAGGTAATAGATGACTGATATACCTAATCAATACAATATTTTAAATATATACTTTTATAAAACACCCAGTACCCTGACTAAATACACTCGAGAGCAATGAATCCGGGTCACTCAATGAATCCAAAAAATCTCGGAAAGTAAGAATGCTAGGTTAATGCAATAAATTGTATTTAATAGACAATTTAATACTCCTTAAATGAAAGTTAAAAAAATATGAGTCACCATACATTTTATTTAGACAAAATTACATAAAGAAAAAAAACTGCTGATCTCTCCTTAAAACAAAAATAGGAAACATGAAATTTTTGAACTTTATGACGATTTTCTTGAATTTCAATACTTCGTATTACCTCCTCGTGCTTCCATTACTGCGTTTACGCGGTTTGGCATGCTGTACACCAAGTTCCTTATACGATTTTGGGGAATATTCTCCCATTCCTCTGTGAGAGCAATTTTGAGCTCAGGAAGCGTGATTGGGGGAGGGTTTCGTTGTTTTACGCATCTCCCTAGCTCGTCCCAAGCATGTTCGATCGGGTTGATATCCGGGCTGCGCGCTGGCCACTCCATACAAGTAATGTTAAACTCTTGAAGGTAGTCATTCGCAATCCTACCTGTATGAGGTCGGGCATTGTCATGCATAAATATAGCATCCTCATCCAAATTGACCATAAATGGACCAACGTGTTCGTTGAGGATTTCTTCCACATATCTTACGCTAGTTAAAGAGCCGTTTTCTATGATCACCAGCTCTGTGCGACTTTCAGAGGAAATTCCGGCCCACACAAGTACAGACCCACCACCGTAGGCTACTTTTTCTTCGATGCATGCTTGCTTGAATCTTTCCCCTGGTCTTCTATACACTCTGTGTCTTCCATCGTGCTTGTAGAGCATAAATTTTGATTCGTCGGAGAACATAACTTTCGACCAATCTTCAATACTCCAATTTACGTGGTTCTGGGCATATCTTAGTCTTGAAATACGATGGCCACGCTCCAGTTTAGGGCCGTTTGCAGGTCTAAGGGGTTTTAAGTTAGATTCAGCAAGCCGACGTCTTACTGTCCATGCACTTGGGTTACTTCCTCCGAGGCGTCGAAACTGATTTGTGAGTTCAGTTCCTGTGAGAAAGCGATTTCGAAGCATGGTGTTCACCAAGTATCGGTCTTCTCGTGCTGTGGTACACCTAGTTCTGCCCGTTCCTGGTCTGCGTAGGTTAGAACCAGTTTCTTCGTAACGTCGGAGAACTCTTTGTACTGTTGACAGCGACACACCGACAGTCCTGGCTGTATCGCGCTGACTCCGGCCGGTTTCCACCTATGTAAGTATTCTGGTGCATTCTTCAAGTGTAAGCGACATGATTTCAGCTTGAATAATGAATATTGAGCACTATCAACCTGGTTTATGTACCAACATAAATGACAGATTACAAACAAAAGCAAAAACAAATCCTGTGATTTCGTAGTTCCATCTTCAACAGTGTTCCCTTTTCAAATTTGATTTTTTTATGATATAACTTTACAATAACTAAGAAGTTTTAATAGACAATTTAATACTCCTTAAGAGTATTAAATTGTCTATTAAATACAATTTATTGCATTAACCTAGCATTCTTACTTTCCGAGATTTTTTGGATTCTTTGAGTGACTCGGATTCATCGCTCTCGAGTGTATATGCAAGATCGTACAAACATTTTCCATAAGGCAGAACTCGAACCCACAACTACGAGTATAAAGGGCGTTGCCTAAATATCATATAAATAGAATATCATATTAGATTGCCAAGTGAATGATTGGCTCTATGGAAAATGTATAGGAAAATGTCTTAAATGAGTCTAGTCTTATATCTCCAAATATTTGAACTTTTAATTTGCCTTTTCATAAAGTATTTAATCAATTTTGTTTGGAGAACTATAAAAGCTTTTGTCAATTTTAAATTGACTTGAAATATAAGAAGGCTTACTTAGTCTTCGAATCATGTATTAAAATATAGTAACGATGCCTTATAAAAGAGGCACTTAAGTTAAGTACTTCAGTTAGTTTAGATAGTTATGTTAGGTCGGAGTTTGACTTAGTAATACCTGATTTACACTTTTAGTCCGGTCAATTTAGACATTCGAAGTTACAGTCCCAATAAAATGAAAATCAGTGAAATTGTTCAAAACATAATTATAAACAATGTCTAGAAGTTCCCCATCATTCCCGTGTATGGTTTTTTTTTTCAAAAGTCAAGTAAACGAGTTTTCGCGATTTTCAGCAGAACGGTAAGTTTTATCATAAAAATACCTTAGACAAGATAGTAGATCATAAAATTGTCTAAAAAAAATGTCTCAATATTTATTTCCTACCACCTACCGTTTTTGAGATATAACGATTCAAAAAGTTGTAAAAGTTTTTTGAGACCATTTTAATTACACTCTCTTACACAGCTTGTTGGGACTTTATGTAACTTAACTCTCATTTTTCGGTCTAAATTGACCGGTCTATTTGTAAGTATCAAGTGCAAGTGACACCTGAGTCTTGTATGTACGATTTCTAGACGCGACGCCAAAAAACTGAGCATGTCCACAATATTCATTTCAGACTTCGATATCTGGGATCTTTATTAACAACGTAAATTACAAGGAAGGAATAGAAAAATTACAACTAGTATTTACAATTGACACCATTGAGCTAACTGTAGACGGTTGCAAACAGTCTAAAGGTAGCTCAATTGATCCATGTCAATACCAGTCGGAAGCGTCCCCAAGACACTGGCTGCATTACCACGCTGTATGGCAATGCCGATGCGCTCGATATCTTAATTTCTTTACTAGGAGTTATTTGGCTCACAAAAAGGGAATAATTTATTTAGTAACAACGAAAAGAACAAGGAAAAGATACATATTAAAACTAGTGTACATTTTTACACTGTAATGTAATGGACATTAATTAATTAATATTATTATTTTTTAAGATTCTTATATTAGGTACATTTGATTATTATTTTATAACTTATTTATAATTTTATTTATAATTTTGTACCAATTTTAATGTGAAATGACTTATAAATGATGTTACCAATAAAATGACTATCTGACTATATTATACAATTGAAATAATTGTGACAACTGCAGACGGTTGCAAACAGTCTAGAAGTACCACTACTGTTCCATATCAATACCTGTCGGAAGCTTCCCCAAGATACTGGCTGCATTTACCACGTGCTGTATGGCAATGCTAATGCTCTGCGAGAAATAAGCACTTAGACATGTGTAATCTAAAAATAAAATATTGACACCTTAATTTTTTTTCGGCTAGTGGAGGAACCCAATTAACCTCTTGCACGTTTATGTTTAAATTATGTATAAATCATTTTTTTTATTAATTATTACACATACAATTGTTGCTGTGGAACTGAGCGACATCTTGCCAAGCATTAACGTCACTATGAAATAATTTATAGAGCAATACTTAATACATATAAACACTAAAAGGGGTATTTCACTACACGATATTCAGGGACCCTAACCCTAAATAAGAGTGGTATACTAAGATTTAGGGTCCCTAAGGGACGGACCCGGCAAGCCTTGCTCCCTAATCGCCCTAACTACCGGGCCCTGAATAACGTGTAGTGTAATACCGCTTTAAATCACATCAACTGTTTCTCTTTGGGCAGTGTCACCGACATTGATGTGAAAGTTCATGCTTTCATAATGTTTCTAATAGTTTAATTGTAATGTTAGTGACTACTTTATACAAAGAGCTCTGTATACATCAATTGTTGAAAAGAAAGTTTTCAAACAGAGCGTACCCGTAAAGAGCACAGAGCTTAGACGCGGACTGGACTCTCACGGTAGGACTGGTCCACCAGTTCAAAGTCGCTCAGCGAGCTATGACAAAGGCTATGCTCGGACTCCGGGCATAGCTCCGAGCATAGCTGTTCCTTACGTGTGGAGTGTTGCATGCCTTGTTTAGATGTACTACGCAAGTAAGTGTAGCTAATTGGGGCTCAGGGGCCGAATTCCACTAATATCATAACAAAGGTCTCAATAGCGTCATACTATCGAGATGGCTAAAATGACGTATTTGCATTTGGTATCCTACTATTTTTTGCACTTGAAGATACTTTCACAATTCGAATGTCAAATTGGTAGTCATAAACGTAATCGTCACAGCTATGGATGAACCTCAAAAAGTTTGTGCCTGTCAGTTTGACTATTGGAATGGTGAAGCGATTTATTTAGTGGAATTCGGGCCCAGGTCAAGTCTACCTTAGTAGGGCAAAATCCAGTAGAAAGTTCAATTTTAAGGAGTTTCTCATTATTAACTATGTTATTTATTGTTGTTGCTATCCTACACGTATTTTTTAAGGCGATATTGTAAAGTAATGTTAAATTACAGCAAGTAAATTGTTAAACAAAATAGCAGAGTACGTAGAGCTCAGATAAAACTTACATAGGCTTTAGGGCTGCTTTATGCTGCTGATTTATGTAATAAATTAGATGGATAGGAAATTATTTATTGTATATTATAGGTAGCTTATAAAACCAATGTACGAAATAAAAAAAATACCATCGTTTAAGTCACACACATTTTATTGGAATGATCTATCAGTCTATTACAATGACGGCTTTGTAAGAAACGAACATAACGTAGATTTAGGTTGATCTAGTTGTACCGAATAATTATTATTACCTATTATTAAGGGCGTGAATGTCGCTTCTACTGTATTAGATTTCTCTGTCTTTAACAATGTGTAAGCCCAGTGGATGTTTGATCAGTTTTAGTAACAGGTAAAATCAAATATTTCCAAATATATGAGGCTTGCATACTTAATTTAAGTTCATATTTAACACAGCACTCTGAGAATATTGCTGAAATATACCGAAAGTTTTCTATTTATCAATACAATCATAATCCATAATTTGATGTATTTAATAAATTAATTATAGTATTATAGTTTATAAAAAATACAGTCTAAAAAAAAATTTGAAATTTTTAGAAGGCGACTTAAAAACATTAAATTATTGAAAAACACAGAATTAGAGAAATCATGAGAAGTTAAAAGTCTTTTTACCTACATAATTCAAATATACAGTTACTAATTTCTTCCCATGTGGCTTTGTAGCCTTAGAGGAATTATTCTAAGTTTGTATCCATAATCTGACTGAATTAAGATAATATTCTGAAAATATTATTACATAAGACCTGTATAGGTACTACTAATACTTTAAGATGAAGCTGCGCAGTACAGAAACAAACTGAATTATAATCAAGGAATAGAAACACATTGAAGCTAGTACATATTTATATTCAATTGAAACAATATTGTGCTAACTGGAGACGTAGCAAACAGTCTAGAGGTGGCTAAACAGATCCATATCAATACCAGTCGAAAGAGTCCCCAAAATGCAGGCTGTATTACCACGTTTTATGGAAATGCTGATGCGCTACTTATTAGTTCTGATAAGTTAAGACGTAGATGATACCGTGTGAGTTGTCCATCATTATTTATTATTCAACCCTGAGCGACCTCATTCTCTTTCTGGGTCATTCTGTCTATTTTCCGATCAAACAGCTGTTCATACCACAACGGTAATTTATGCTCGGAAATCCGCAAGTTCCACATAGCTTTTCCGACAAGGAAATGATTCGGAACAAAAGTCAGTATATTTCTGAGTTGCTCACGGTTAAACATAGTCTCGCCCACGCTGCTCCGGCGCAAGTCCGCGCCTCGACTCGGCCAGTCCCATCCGCTTTCTCGGCGCCTATACACGCTCCAGGTTAGTCCTATCTTATAAAAAATAATTCTCATCGCTGCGAATTTCGTGAAAAGCTGTGCGACGAAGTTTACTCATAATCAAGTGCATTGTTTGTGTCCTATCCTCAAATGGGTGCAAAAGTGGATCCACCTCAAATTAATTATCGAGTAGTAACAGATAGTGTTGCGTTCGGATTCCGAATGCCTCATTATTTTTAGCTGTGCCTTGTACATTCGCATGCATAATACAATACCACGAGTCAGACAAAACCGGGTTTTCGATAGGTACTATTAATAACCCCATATCGAATTTGCGAATTCTATTTCGGATATTGTCTTTGTAGTAATGTATGTCACGTAGATGAATGGAACTCAGGTATTTGGCGTCGATTCGAATGAGTAATTGAATTGTAATGTATAAACATTTAATAAACTAGATCGGGCATTGATATGAGGAACAAGGTTGGTTTATAGTCGCAGGGTAAGGTTAGGTTATTTGTGATGATATATATTATGTGATAACTTTGAATTTAGAATTCTGTGTTTTTCAGTCGATATTTACGTATTGTCAATTTACATAAAGTAAATCAATAAATCAGTATATTGAGTTTCTCATGGCAAAACATAGACTATTCGGAACCGTCTGCAGTTAGATTGTTTTAATTGTAAATACTAGTTTTATTTGTTTTGATTACTGGATCGTAATTTTCTTTACTATTGAAGTTTTTCTTTAACGTTAAATTATTGACTAATTAATTAAAACACCTGTACGTTTCGTGACAAATTGCAGTAAAGAAATATTTAAAAAAAACATAAACGCAACCATGTCACCGCATATATCCATTTTAATGAATAAAAACACGATCTGATGTTTTTTTATAGCAATACTCAACTTCAAATATCTGAATATTTATACAGTTTTATAGTTTAACGTAATCTCTTACAAAATATTTACCACCAAATCGGGATTATTTTTAGGTAAACAATAAACATCAAAATCGATTAATCCATATTGGACAACTGTAGCTCTGAGTTGCGTCGCTCAAGGTGGCAACCACATCTGAATTGAAAGCTCCATGGCCACTGACTTGCCTTGTCTGTTTGTAAAAAGCTATACGTCTATCTATCCCTTTCTTTGAGTTTGAATTCATATCCTATTAAATCCCGAAACATTTTACAATTCTTCTCAAAATATGTTCTTTATTAAAACATTTACGAAACAATTTATTTGAAAATTTAATTCACGTATTCTAATCGTTAAAATAACATTACAGATTATAATAACCTAATACGTTATTTATCAAACACAGAACTCACGTTTTAAAATTCAAATAACTTTTAAATCTTTTCAAACTCTCAAATAAACAATTTAGTTCTTATAAACTTTATTTACCTACTTCAATAGGAACGCCAACAATGTATCTACAAGGCATTCGTAAGCGTAAACTTCTGTATACTGTTCATATGTATTATATAATGTATCAGGTATATATATTATCAGTTATCTAGTACCCATAACACAAGCTTTGAGTTCTTACTTACTTCGGGGCTAGATGGTGCTGTGTGGATTGTCAAGCATTATTTATTATTATTTGAAAGCTATCAGAGGCAAACAAACTAAAAACCACTTTTATAATAAAAAATCTACATCAACCATATTTTTAAATTTATTGATTTTCTCTGTCTGGAATCCTTCCTACTAATAATATAAACGCGAAAGTTTGTAAGCATTGATGGATGGACAGATGGATGGATGGATGTTGCTCTTTCACGCAAAAACTACTGAACGGATATGGATAAATTTGGCACAGAGATAGATTATAGTCTGGAATAACACAGGTTATATCCCGAAATTCCCACGGGAACGGGAATTACGTGCGTGATAACAAAATAATTTTAAAAATATTAGATAGGGTAGGGTAGGGTATTAAAACAATAGGATCATAAAATAACATACTACTAAAAATCATAGAATATAAAAAAACATCAGATCTCGAGTTATAAGTAGTGGTACTATCTTGATTTTGTTAAAAATTTATGTATAGATTCGTCTCATACTCCAACTCGTTTCTAGATGCAGCATCGCACATTCAGTTACACATTTGACAACATAAGTCTGATCACAATGTCGCTCGTCTACGCTCTCCAATCTCCAACAAAACAGATGTTCGCGTGTAAACCAGGAATTACGTCAAGACATCGTTTGGTTGGCTACACGTCTTGTTAAATTCAACTGTGCTGCCTCTATTTTTGTCTTTGTTCGAGTTCATTATGTAGAACAAGCTTGTGAACGGGTTTATACGAAGGTATTGTTTGTTTTACCGGTTAATATTATGAAGTTTATGATATGATCTGCGCCCGGAGATTCAGAAGAAAATTGATGAACAAAACCTTGTTTTATTTCAGACCTAGAAATAAGTCTTACAAAATATCAGCCTTTAATCATTTAATAAGTACTCCGTTTGATTATTCCTAATGTTTCATGAAAAGCTTTCCCAAAGTCTCGCGAAAGTCAAAGGGTCTTAGTTTACAATCTATGTAATCTATAAATTAATTACCTTTGTAAGGGTGACTCGAAATAACATAGCAAATTCAGTAGTTTAGGTCTAGTAAGGTACAAACATCCATCCATCCATCCAACTTTTTGCATTAAAAATGTTATTTGTTATGTTTTCAATAATTCTACCGTATTACATTTATACATTACAATTGACTCAATTTTTTTATCGGCTTGAAGATACTTACTTTAAAGTATTATTAATTTACTAAACTTTACTAGTTTTTGGAAGCACTGCTAGGTTTTGTATGCTAAAATTTAAATTGTTTCCTATATCATCATCATGGTATTGGAATCATATTATTATGATAGTACCTACAATATTAGCGTGTAATACTAATACAAAAAAAATACCACAAAGCTAACAAACAGTTAAGTATTTTTTGAAAAACTTTAAAATTAAAAACGACCGACCGAAGTGGCGCGGTGGGCGAAGGTCCGCCTGCGGCGCAAAAGGTTGCAGGCTCGATTCCCGCCTCGGAACAAATTTGTGTACGATCTGCAGATTTTTTTTCCGTTGGTCTGGGTGTTTTCTATGTATAATAAAAAATATCTATCTTTGTAATGTATTCTACCTCTATTAAGTATATCAGTCATCTAGTACCCATCACACAAGCTCTGCTTAGCTTGGGGCTAGATGGTGCTGTGTGGATTGTCCAGCATTATTTATTTATTTTTATTTATTTATAAAAACAAAAACGTTATTAATTTTATTTGGTCAAAATACATAGTTATTTATTTGAAATATATTTCCGTTATAATCCAATTCAAAGTTCTTTTACAATACAATGTAACAATAAAAAATCTACCGAGGTGATTGAGTACGGGAGTTTTCGAAATCTCGGTCAAGATTTAGTTTGACGTCACGCTGGCATGAGTACTGAAGCTGAAATTCGGGTGTTCATAGTATAGTTTATTGCCTGGCACTATGCTATATCGAGGTAAATTACTATAACGAGGTAAATTACGGAACCAACTGCCTTGCCCATAGATAATCCTTACTAATATTATAAACGCGAAAGTTTATGGATGGACGTTTGTTGATTTTTTACGCAAAAACTAGAATAATAGACGTAGTTCTAGCCCTTTCATCCCACAAATCAGTTCCCATTGGATAGAAAAAGCCTTGAAACGTTTCCATAGAAACATCGCATGCGAAGCCGCGGGCATTATATTAGTGAGTAATATTTGCTGCTGTAGAATGCCTTTTTACGGGATACAGTAAAAAAGCTTATACCTATGTTAAACCAAGTCTCGAAGTACATCTTTGCATAATTTCAGCCTGGATCGTTCAGTATTTTTGACGTGAAGAAGTAACAAAACTTAAATTTACCTCCTTTTTCACATTATTCAACTGAATTAAGACCATGTCGTTTCTCACTCGGTCTTCTTTTATTGGCCTAATTCAGAGTGAGACATAACATTAACTCCTATTTTGAGTTAAGAGAACGTCAAGTCGTTATTAGTTATTGTCATTTCTTGCAATAAAGCAACAAGTTAAGTTGTTCCAATAAAGGCACAAATTACAACTAGTATTTTTCCTTATATCAATTTCTTTAAAATCTGACTCATTCTTATAAGGTAATATAATGGAACATGTCATAAGAACTTTTCCCTGCCGCCTTCGATGAAGTATATTTGATCGAAGCTTGCCGCAGCACGCTTCAGCCGTTGTAAAGACCAAAGAACTTTATATCACATCCGTGGCAAAGATTCTAGCATGACAACGTTCCTCCGTGGTAAAGACATAGATTCAAAATACGTTTGTCTTTTGTTCCAGAACCTAAAACCAGTCAAGAATGAGTCGACTAGGCCGTACCAGGCGCACTCGCGTCTACGATTGCAACTACAACAAAGGGGAGAGCTACTACAGGCCGGTGCTGGACCGTCTCGATGGCAAGACGCCGCTGGTTAAGGAGCCAGAGCGAGATGGCATCAGGGGTGAGGTAAGATCTTGCAGCTTCAAAACTCTTTAATGATCCGAGAGCTGGTGAGTATCTTGCGCAGCTCATCATCCTTATCAGCCTAAATTAGTTTACGGCTAGACATAGGCCTCAACTAATGACCGCCATAGCAACTTGTCTTCAGTTTGCCGCATCCAGCATCTGCAGAGTCTTCTACAGATTGCCATCCCACCTTCCCGGAGGACGACTTACACTACATTTGCCAAGTTACGGTCTCCACTCAAGAACACGTTTACCCCAACGATTCCAGCATTGCCATACAGTGTGGTAATGCATCCAGCGTCTTGGGGACGCGACGACTGATTATTGATATGGATCAGTTGAGCTACCTCTTGACTGTTTGCCGTCTGCTGTTAGCTCAATTGTTGCAATAGTATATACTTTTTTTAATTTGTGTCATTCTTTATTGTAATTTATTTGTTAAAAAGTAAATATTAAAACAAATGAGCTAGCCCGTCGCTATATCTACTAAACAAATTCTTAAAATGTTATTTCTTTGTTAAACATGTTATTACAGTCAGTACCCATAACACAAGCACTGCTTAGCTTGGGGCTAGATGATGCTGTGTGGACTGTCCGGAAATATTTATTTATTTATGCTTATGTTATCAGGTCGAGAGCAGAATCAAAAGCGCTCTAGATGAAGCCGAAAACGGTCAAGATACGTTCTTCGATTCGAGGGGAGCGCGGGCTCAGCGAAGCAGGCCACTGTCTGCTGCTTTCGAAGACGACGAGTTTTCTGATGATGTAAGTCGATCATGCAACGTTTGATCCATTTACTTTAACCATAGCTTACCTTTATTTCGAGTAACCAACGTTATTACTAATCATTCGTAAATTTTACGACGATTAAGCGATATACATCTCCTATTTGCACGCCAGTAGTGGCATATAATATATGTAGGTCATAATCCATATATTATAACACAATTGTTATATACATGCTCGCACCATGTTGATACGCATGTTTTATGCAAATAAAACGAGCTTATTCTAATTGAAAACTAGTACTTTGCAGATGTATTCTACTAGTAGTATGCATCCGCAAATGTAGATCACTAAAACGAAGCGTACTAGGAAGGTTAAAAAGGGGTGGTAAGAAAAAATTTGTTACTTGTTTTTCTGTTACTCATGTTTAAACTTTCGTAGGCGTGCTACGGCGTAGCAAGGTCGTAGTGTGCGTACTCAAAGTGCAATAATTTATTTCAAGCAGTAGGTACAGCTCATACGACGAAAATTTACACATAAAGAATCTTACACCTTACTTTAAGCTTTGACAAGGTTCCATCACATACTTATCGAGTTACTGTAATCTGTACCAGTTATAAACGGCTACCAAATTAATTAATGAATACTGTAATCGATATCCGTTTTCTGGCAGCCAGCCTTCTATCTTCAAATTATACTAAACTAGCTGTGCTCGCGACTTTGTGCGCGTGGGATAGTGACTTTGGGCAGTCACATAAACCTTATAATAATATATTTCGGTACAAACTTTCATCTCCTATTTTTATTCTTAAGGTGAATTTTCTATAAACTTTGAATGTCATACAAATCAAAAGCCTCAAAATTAAGTTCTAACGTTTCCAACTTCAAAAATGATGAAACCTCCAGACAAACTTTCATCTCATTTTTATTTAAATCGGTTCAGTAGATTTGGCGTGAAAACGAAACAGACACACATAGTTACTTTTGAATTTATGTAATACTAGCTGTTGCCCGCGACGTCGTCCGCGTGGTATTATTTATTCCTTCAATTATAATAATTGTAGATTGAAATACCTTATAATGCTTCCTTAAAGACAACATTCGACATAAAACGGTTAGCCGTCTTACACGGGAGAAACCAACATAGATCTCCACAAAAAGTATACCTAAATGAAAATGACGCATAGTCAATCCTTAGTGAATAATATGTACTTAAACGCACTTTTTTCTTTATCAATCCAGGGTATTTGTAAATAATCTGAATCTTCAGATAAAACCGACATTCTATTGAGCAAGTATCGAGCAGCGTTGTTCTTCGATTTCTTGCAGTCGTATTTTATTTACTCTCTCCCTTTCTCTTAGTAATAAATACTCACATTCCTGATGTATGCGTTCATAGCCATCCCTGGCTAAATCTTATCGTTGCTGGTGTCGATCATCAGGTCTTTTCTCCTCACGCTGGAATAAAATGTGTGAGGCGTAAGATATTAATGACTCTCACGATCAGCTGTAATTCATGTTTCTCTTTCTTGGCTGGTTTTCAGCAATCGAGACGCAGCCGTGCGGCTACGCTGAGAGCTCAAGCGAGACTCTCTTTCAGTAAAGGTCTCTGAGACTCGTGACAACATAATTATGGTGTTCTCGATGAGCTGTAACCCGTGCATCCCTTTCATGGCTGGTTTCAAGGGATCGATACGCAGCCGATCTGCTACGCTGAGAGCTCAAGCGAGACTGTCTGTCAGTAAGGTCTTTAAGACTTATGACAACTTATGGCATTCTCAATCACCTGTAAGCCGTACGTACAGTTCTTTCTTGGCTGGTTTCAAGAGATCGAGACGCAGCTCCGATTCGCTGATGATATAGTCGTAATGGTGGAGTCGCTAGAGGAGCTGACCCACATGCTGAACGGCCTAGTCTCAGCCCCGCAATGCATCGGTCTTAGTTTGAATTTGGATAAAACCGAAGTCATGATCAATGCCCAAAATAGTTGCAGTACCGACCGTCGTAGATGGCCACCTTCTTGAAATTGTTTCCGAGTACACTTACCTTGGGCAGATTGTGCAGTTAGGTAAAAACAATTTTGAGGAGGAGGACAAAAGGAAGATCCAGCTAGGCTGCATTTGGTAACCTACGTAAGGTTTTCCCGTCATCTATACCGGAATGTTTGAAAACTAAAGTTTTCAATAGAGCGTCCTTCCCGTAATGACCTGAGCCGTGGTCACTCACGGTAGGGCTGGTCCACCATTTCAAAGTCACTCAGCGAGCTATGGAAAGAGCTATGCTCGCAGTTTCTTTGAATGACAGGATTCGTAACGAATACATCCGACGGAGCTCAAAGAAGTAGCAGTGATAAAGATAAAGTGGCAGTGGGCCGGCCATATCTAGCGAAGAACCGACATCCGTTGGAGTAAATGTGTTTGAGTGGAGACCGCAACTCGGCAAACGTAACGTATGACGCCCCCGGCCATGTAGGAACGATCTGCGAAATACTGTTGGCATATATTGGATGCGGCTAGCTGAAGACTATGACGCTCATTAAGGGAGGCCTATGTTCAGCTGTGGACTAAGGTTGTTGATGATGATTTTGATGATGGTGAGATGCAGCTGTGTGGCTACGCTGAGAGCTCAATTGGGCCTCTCTTCTAGTGAATGTTTCAGAGACTCGAGACAGCTCTCACGGTCAGCGCTCAATCGCGTAATCCTTACCCCACTACTTTGCGAGACAACGTATGGCGTTCAAGATGAGCTGTTAGTTAGGCTTATCGTTGAGAAGGACTTTCCATACTGCAGGTAGTAGCCTCGCGTTTCGAGCCGCAGAGAGTCATGTCCCACGATATTCATTAGATTCTTGGGATCTAATCATCCTTAATTTTAAGCTTCTCTTGAGTACTGACAGCGACTCGACCTTTTTCTAGGCATGGTGTACCTTACGTTGTTAAACAAAGATTTTTTTTATTTTTACCTACAAAAATAAAGAAAACGTAAGAAAATAATTTAAATTTAAGATATGTAATATATGTAATCTAATGGCCTACGGAGCTGAGACGTTGTCCACGTCTCAGCTCCGTAGGCCTGTTGGATTGGTAATACATATCTTACTCTCACGGTAGGGCTGGTCCACCAGTTCAAAGTCCCTCAGCGAGCTATGGAAAGAGCTATGCTCGAAGTTTCTCTGAACGATAAGATTCGTAATGAATACATCCGACAGAGAACTAAAATTATCGACATAGCTCAAAGAATAAGCAAGCTGAAGTGCAGTGGGCCGGCCATATCTCGCGAAGAAACCGACAACCGTTGGGGTAAACGTGTTTTTGAGTGGAAACCGCGACTTGGCAAACGTAGTGAAGGACGCTCTCCGGCCAGGTGGGATGACGATCTGCGAAAGACTGCTGGCAAATGCTGGATTTGGCAAGCTGAAGACAGGGCGCTATGGTGCTCATTAGGGGAGGCCTATGTCCAGCTGTGGACTAATATAGGCTGATGATGATGATGAATTCAACAGAAAATATTGCTTTTACTGATAGAATACAAATTATTTTTTAATATCTTTGAGTCATGCATGACCATCCGCTCGCGCGTTCTGAGCCCGCGCGACAGGCAGCCTTTGTGATATTCAGCGCCGAACTGAGCACTCTTGGTACCTATAGGTACCTACCGTATGTATACTTTCATATGCGATTAGCAAAAAGAAGTTAATATTAAATAACATGATAATGGCAGTATCAGTATTCAGTACTTACTCAATTAAAGTTTTTTAGCTATCCCACGGGAACTCTTTAATTTATCGGGATAAAAAGTATCCTATATGTTGACCAGGGATATAAGCTACCACCATACAAAATTTCATAACAATCGGTCCAGTAGTTTCGGTGTTTATCCCGTACAAACAGACAAACAGACAAACCGACAAACAGACAAACAGAGAAACAAAAAAATTTAAATTACACCAAATGAGTTTTATTATACTTCTTACATCTCCCTGACTCGGTTTATGGCATTTTTTTTCATTGTACAGAAATTTGACCTCTACAATTTTATTATATGTATAGATTAGTAAGAATTGATTAATAAAGTCAACTAGAAAAATCGCTTTAAATTCTGTCAGCTTTATTATAATCATTCTGACATTTATTATTTTGAGGTCCTAATTTGGTACGGAATTTCAGATTGGTATTTTCATTTTAAAATGTTTTATCAAACATTCATCTTAGATATAATTCATTGCAATTTTATCCACTATAATTTCTCAAATTTAAGACTTAATTTTTCGTCGTACCTATTATTTTTACTTACAGACATAATTAATCAAAGGTCTTTATTTGAGACAGTGGAATTTAATTATTCTTTCAGTAAAATAACTTTATTTATTTTTATGTATGATCTCTGTTATTGAGTAATTCTATATTACATACGGAAACATTCGGAATATTTGCGAAGTTGGTAACATCAGTCTGCTATCGCATTCGAGCTAGAGTTGGAAATTGCTCAGGCTCATGCCACATTAACTGCAGAATTCCATAACATATAACAATGTTGCAAAGTTTTCCATGTAAAATTTGACCAATATGCACGCTGTATTTTTTTGAAGCTAGCTTCTGCAAGCGATTTCATCCATTTTTTTAAAATAACTACCAAACCGCTCATAAATTTATATTTAAGTAGGTATAAGGTAAATTTTAACTCTTGTATTTTTTATGAGTCCGTGTGAAAGAAAGTTTTTTTATTTGTACTGGGCTTCTGAGGACTCTTCAGAGCTTTGGCAACAGGAGCAACCACGATTTTTGTGTGTAATATGAGTTATTATCTGGTAAATTCAGGTATAACCTCTGTATCATCATACATACTACAATCATATTCAGTACATTTCAGTACAATGACTTATGAATAAATATTATGGCGTAGATTATAACAATTATTGGAAATCGATGATGTCCGAATTATTGCTCTAAAATTGAAAATGTTTTAACTCTTGCCTCTAAATGTATGAGCGAACCAATTTGTATAATCAGTGTACCAGAATAGCTAACACATGCCACTCAAATCACGCTGTAATAATAGATATAGCATCACTGCAATTATAATTGGATGAGCATTGGACGAATGTTGAAAATAGAATTTGATATAAACACGGTCATGTCAGCCGGCCCTACTGGGAGTGAGTGACACACTCCCGAAGTTTCGAGCTTAAAGTGATTTTGTCGACCCAAATGTGATGTGTTCACACTGTTTTGCGGTATAAATATTAATAGCATGGTTTTTTCATGGGACTAAATCAGGATAGTTTCGAAAATATCAAAACGGTGGACCCCTTTTTAAAAAACTTTAGTACTGAAAATAACCATGTCTGGAGCGAAGGAAACATTCATTTAAAACGGGATATTTACTAAGTTGAAAAAACATGAATAATATCCAGTGTACACAAAAAATACTTTGGTGTTTATCTATACATATAATAAAATTGTAGAGGTCAAATTTCTGTACAATGAAAAAAAATGCCATAAACCGAGTCAGGGAGATGTAAGAAGTATAATAAAACTCATTTGGTGTAATTTAAATTTTTTTGTTTCTCTGTTTGTCTGTTTGTCGGTTTGTCTGTTTGTCTGTTTGTACGGGATAAACACCGAAACTACTGGACCGATTGTTATGAAATTTTGTATGGTGGTAGCTTATATCCCTGGTCAACATATAGGATACTTTTTATCCCGATAAATTAAAGAGTTCCCGTGGGATAGCTAAAAAACTTTAATTGAGTAAGTACTGAATACTGATACTGCCATTATCATGTTATTTAATATTAACTTCTTTTTGCTAATCGCATATGAAAGTATACATACGGTAGGTACCTATAGGTACCAAGAGTGCTCAGTTCGGCGCTGAATATCACAAAGGCTGCCTGTCGCGCGGGCTCAGAACGCGCGAGCGGATGGTCATGCATGACTCAAAGATATTAAAAAATAATTTGTATTCTATCAGTAAAAGCAATATTTTCTGTTGAATTCATCATCATCATCAGCCTATATTAGTCCACAGCTGGACATAGGCCTCCCCTAATGAGCACCATAGCGCCCTGTCTTCAGCTTGCCAAATCCAGCATTTGCCAGCAGTCTTTCGCAGATCGTCATCCCACCTGGCCGGAGAGCGTCCTTCACTACGTTTGCCAAGTCGCGGTTTCCACTCAAAAACACGTTTACCCCAACGGTTGTCGGTTTCTTCGCGAGATATGGCCGGCCCACTGCACTTCAGCTTGCTTATTCTTTGAGCTATGTCGATAATTTTAGTTCTCTGTCGGATGTATTCATTACGAATCTTATCGTTCAGAGAAACTTCGAGCATAGCTCTTTCCATAGCTCGCTGAGGGACTTTGAACTGGTGGACCAGCCCTACCGTGAGAGTAAGATATGTATTACCAATCCAACAGGCCTACGGAGCTGAGACGTGGACAACGTCTCAGCTCCGTAGGCCATTAGATTACATATATTACATATCTTAAATTTAAATTATTTTCTTACGTTTTCTTTATTTTTGTAGGTAAAAATAAAAAAAATCTTTGTTTAACAACGTAAGGTACACCATGCCTAGAAAAAGGTCGAGTCGCTGTCAGTACTCAAGAGAAGCTTAAAATTAAGGATGATTAGATCCCAAGAATCTAATGAATATCGTGGGACATGACTCTCTGCGGCTCGAAACGCGAGGCTACTACCTGCAGTATGGAAAGTCCTTCTCAACGATAAGCCTAACTAACAGCTCATCTTGAACGCCATACGTTGTCTCGCAAAGTAGTGGGGTAAGGATTACGCGATTGAGCGCTGACCGTGAGAGCTGTCTCGAGTCTCTGAAACATTCACTAGAAGAGAGGCCCAATTGAGCTCTCAGCGTAGCCACACAGCTGCATCTCACCATCATCAAAATCATCATCAACAACCTTAGTCCACAGCTGAACATAGGCCTCCCTTAATGAGCGTCATAGTCTTCAGCTAGCCGCATCCAATATATGCCAACAGTATTTCGCAGATCGTTCCTACATGGCCGGGGGCGTCATACGTTACGTTTGCCGAGTTGCGGTCTCCACTCAAACACATTTACTCCAACGGATGTCGGTTCTTCGCTAGATATGGCCGGCCCACTGCCACTTTATCTTTATCACTGCTACTTCTTTGAGCTCCGTCGGATGTATTCGTTACGAATCCTGTCATTCAAAGAAACTGCGAGCATAGCTCTTTCCATAGCTCGCTGAGTGACTTTGAAATGGTGGACCAGCCCTACCGTGAGTGACCACGGCTCAGGTCATTACGGGAAGGACGCTCTATTGAAAACTTTAGTTTTCAAACATTCCGGTATAGATGACGGGAAAACCTTACGTAGGTTACCAAATGCAGCCTAGCTGGATCTTCCTTTTGTCCTCCTCCTCAAAATTGTTTTTACCTAACTGCACAATCTGCCCAAGGTAAGTGTACTCGGAAACAATTTCAAGAAGGTGGCCATCTACGACGGTCGGTACTGCAACTATTTTGGGCATTGATCATGACTTCGGTTTTATCCAAATTCAAACTAAGACCGATGCATTGCGGGGCTGAGACTAGGCCGTTCAGCATGTGGGTCAGCTCCTCTAGCGACTCCACCATTACGACTATATCATCAGCGAATCGGAGCTGCGTCTCGATCTCTTGAAACCAGCCAAGAAAGAACTGTACGTACGGCTTACAGGTGATTGAGAATGCCATAAGTTGTCATAAGTCTTAAAGACCTTACTGACAGACAGTCTCGCTTGAGCTCTCAGCGTAGCAGATCGGCTGCGTATCGATCCCTTGAAACCAGCCATGAAAGGGATGCACGGGTTACAGCTCATCGAGAACACCATAATTATGTTGTCACGAGTCTCAGAGACCTTTACTGAAAGAGAGTCTCGCTTGAGCTCTCAGCGTAGCCGCACGGCTGCGTCTCGATTGCTGAAAACCAGCCAAGAAAGAGAAACATGAATTACAGCTGATCGTGAGAGTCATTAATATCTTACGCCTCACACATTTTATTCCAGCGTGAGGAGAAAAGACCTGATGATCGACACCAGCAACGATAAGATTTAGCCAGGGATGGCTATGAACGCATACATCAGGAATGTGAGTATTTATTACTAAGAGAAAGGGAGAGAGTAAATAAAATACGACTGCAAGAAATCGAAGAACAACGCTGCTCGATACTTGCTCAATAGAATGTCGGTTTTATCTGAAGATTCAGATTATTTACAAATACCCTGGATTGATAAAGAAAAAAGTGCGTTTAAGTACATATTATTCACTAAGGATTGACTATGCGTCATTTTCATTTAGGTATACTTTTTGTGGAGATCTATGTTGGTTTCTCCCGTGTAAGACGGCTAACCGTTTTATGTCGAATGTTGTCTTTAAGGAAGCATTATAAGGTATTTCAAT
The DNA here is from genome assembly GCA_944547425.1 of Eupithecia centaureata. Taxonomy (NCBI): domain Eukaryota; kingdom Metazoa; phylum Arthropoda; class Insecta; order Lepidoptera; family Geometridae; genus Eupithecia; species Eupithecia centaureata. The sequence goes on from OX155675.1 coordinate 12,443,500, forward strand.
CTACAATTATTATAATTGAAGGAATAAATAATACCACGCGGACGACGTCGCGGGCAACAGCTAGTTTATTAATAAACTTGCAAGATCCATTCTTAGTAGAAATACTAGTGTATAATTGTACTCATAACAAAAACTCTGCTATATTTGGGCTAGATGGAGTTGTGTAGAAAATATGGCTAATGATCTCTTGCCATTATTCCATGGCAGAAGATTTCTGAAACTTTATTAAACCAATCCATTAAAACAAAATAGGTACCTAATAATAAAATGAGGGTGAATCTAATCATGCCCGTTTCCAACTGTCTAGCTCGATTTTCATTTATGCATTTGTTAGGACATTCATTAGCACACCTTGCCCACCAATATTGGTTTTAGGAAATATCAAAACAGTTCATTCTACCTCCCCTGGCACGGCATAGCATCCAATTTGTAGATTTGGCATGAAAACAGAATGATGTGGGTGTAGGTATACCGTGGCCAATGTGTTTATTACATTTTCGTTAGTGATTTCATTCATGAATACTTGATCACGTTTTTGTTTATGACTGTTTCAAAGTCATAGGATATGGGTATTTTTATCGACAAAGAAAGGCCAGTTTCTAACAAAGCGGAGTGTCAAAATAAAGTCACCTGACCTTTTAGTTTAATGGTTGTACCTTCTTTACTAAAGAAGAGTTTTTTTGCCTGACCTAGTAGCCTCACGGCTTGACAAAAGGTTCCCTACAAACTCCTTCTAAGAACCCTTAAGAATCGCGTTTGTGAGCTAGGCTCCACCGAATAGATTTATTTGGAATGCATCAATATCGTCTCCTAAGTCTGCTTCGGTGACGTCACCCTTCTTCAGGCACCCAATTTGTGACGAGACCTTCTGTCTAGATGTACGAGTATGTGGCTCACGTGCCCCGCCTATTTAGGTCTAATAGCCTTATAGCTTGGTGTTCCAGGTACGATCGATCGATCTCTTTACTCAAAGCACGATACACTGCATTGTCAATACGTTCCTAACCCCACAAACAAATAGTGGGAGTATGACCAGCTTTCATAAAATATGCTTCGCCATAGACTTTACTTGAGTAACGATAATGCTATAGAAATTCATGATAAAGCTTCCATAATACGGCCTAAGAACACTAAACCGCAATTCTGATTGAAACACATCTCTAGTGAATTAGTGATAGAGATTTTCAGTGACAAACACATTTTTTTTACTGTTGCGATCGCAATTTCAAACTAGCTTTATTCTGAGTTGCGTTTGAGTAGATAAGTAAAATATAGGTACTAAAAAGATTCTCCGTCGTAAAATTTTACTCTGTTTGATGTTCTTTGGTCGTCTCGTCGTTTTTCCCATTGTACGAGAATGACGCGGTCTGAACTTTTTTCGCCTCAGCACGTAACCAACCCGAAGACGTTTAATTGAAATCGTATATTACCGGGTTTTTTACTTCTACTCTGCTTTGGTGGCAATTAACCCTAAGAAACGTTTTTTGCCAAAATATTCCAGACGATCAAAGCTTTACTTTGTCTTAGCTTTAATTAGATCGTTGTTTACGTCACATCGAATGTTTACTTTCAAATAACATTGAATTATGTTATTATGTGTCTTGCTTATTCGTGCTTTTTTTGTGCTTTGAATACGTCTACAAGATCGACCTTTTCGAAATAAATCATAATAATGCCATAATTGTAATTTTACTTTGTTATAACTTACTAAATTATAAATTATAAGATCTATAAACAACGGTGTCGCTACCATTATGCCGTGTATAACTGGCCTCATAACAAAAGGATACCTACGTTTCGTGTATTGGTACAAAAGCAGGAATTGATTGAATATGCGTGAAAATCAGGTTATATAACTCTGAATTTGAATTTTGCATTCAAATTTACTCTCATTATTGCAGGAAAGCAATGGTGGAATATCATATTTAATGGTTTGTCTGGACTGACGAAATAATTTACTGTATATTCAGTTTGCTTTATAAATACCCATTTATTATAATTAAAATGGGAATGAAGATATTTTGGTGCATGCAACTTTAGACATGACTTACCAACGTAAGTATAGAAAACTAACCGGGTAAAGGTTTCTTGTTCGCTTCTTTATAGTCAAAATCAAAGACATCTCTGTATTTCCTTCCAAATAAATACACTGACTAGGACTAATAACTACGACTATGACCTGTATTACTTATTTCATAATTTATTAAAATAAATTTATCAATTTTTTTCTTAATCTCAACTTAACATTACCTTAAACTTAACTTAAACTGAATTTGTTGTTACTCTGTTAACCTACTATTTAGCATGCAGTGTCCACCTATAACTGGTTGTGCAATTAGCTTTAGTTATTAAGAATGAACCTATATTATTTGTAAGAATGATTGTAACACCCACTGGTAGACCAAATGAATAAATAAATATCGATTTTTGTCTATGCTATTGCGTCAATGTAATTGATTATTTAGTGCAGGGTCCTTCAATTCAATCATACTTCACTTTGGAAATTGCATTCAACGTTATTGTAGATGTAGAACCTGCCAAATAATGTTTCATCTACAACCTTTGCTGGTCCACTGCTGGACGCAGGTCTTCCCATGATAAGCGCCTCATTGGCACTCATAAATAATGTTTACAACAACATAAAAAAGAATTTTTCATTTGGTATATTTTGATTTACCGACAGTACTATTGACCTGAAAGCTACCATGAATTCTAGTAAAAATTACTAGTTATTTATAGCTTATTTGCTAGTCGTAATTATTACGATAACTGTATTCAGTCATGTTATAAATGTTAAACATTATATTATACAAAGCAAAGCCCACCGCAATGCGCTGACATCTTCTTTTAATTATCCGGTCCATCCAACCAGATACCACACTATTATCCGGTCCAGAAAGAACAAACACACAACAAGTCTTACATGTAGCAAGACCATCTAAGACTAGCCAGCAACTTCACATAATGTTTTCCGGGATAAAAATATTTTATGTTATTGCAGGTTTCAAAGTCTTTAGATTGTGAGCCAAATCCGTTCAACAGTTTTGGCGTGAAAGTCCGTCTGGCGTGAAGATGGATTTGAGCTAGAATTGATGTATTTAATTATTTATACTTTTGCATATAATATATTTATAATTAAGTAAGTAGGTCGTTTTTGTTCATCCCATAAAAAAAGTGGAGAATTTCGATGCGATATGTAATTACCTAATGTGCCCAAATATGTGCTCTCATTTGTGATGTCCGAATTATGTTCACGTCGGAAGCAAATTACACCTTAAAAAAAATATCAATATACTCAAATTATGACGAAAGCATCGGTGGTGCAACGGGAGATGTTGCGGGTTGGATTCTAGTCTCGGGACAAATGATTTTACTATCTGCAGATATTTGTGTTCTGGGTACTTCCTATGTTTATTAAAAAATAGGTATATCTACTATTTTGCCTGTTTGTTGTAATTTAAAAAAAATATGTTTTAAAATACAGATGAGCAATTACAGAGAATTTTAATAAAATTTTATACATATATTAAATTCAAAAGATATCAATCAAGGGTCAAATCAAAATCAAGGGAATTTATATAATTCTTGTTGAATTTTTGGCTGCATTGCCGCGCAGTATGGCAATGCTGATGCGCTGCGTTAGATTATTATTACACTTTTCTACAAATATGTGCCTTGAAGATGAAAGCATCTAGATGGGATGATTCTGTTCGAAATCACAAATAAATCAATATTGCAGAACTATTCAAAACAAATAGTTCTGTAGTAATAAGAGCTAGTTTCCTGCATGCCTGAAACGGGTTTAATTGCATACTAAACTTCCAGAATTCATACAACAAGATAGACAATATCTGTACGTCTAGTATCAGTTTGCAAAGTGCTCGAACTGAAAGAATTTTTGAAAACGTTACATTTTACAATTGCTAACTTGTCAAAGTTATGGCGCTAGGTGTTTTTTATTTTGTCTATTTTAGGAAGAGATGCAAACTGGCTCTTGGTGGCCACCAAACTCTGTTTTCGTAGGTATCTCTTCCTAAAATAGACAAAAAAAACTAATACAGATACATTAAAAGCTTTAAAGGTATTACAAACTGTACGTTTGTTTTTTGAGATTCCTTTGTTAAACGTAATCACTACATAGTATAAAACGAAGTCGCTTTCTCTGTCCGATATCCCTATGTCCCTTTGTACCTATGCTTAAATCTTTAAAACTACGCAACGGATTTGGATGCGGTTTTTTTTAATGAATAGAGTGATTCAAGAGGAAGGTTTATACGTATAATAAATCGTGCAAAGCCGGGGCGGGTCGCTAGTAATAGAATAAAATAAGTGGTGGCGCTAGTGTACCTTATAATACGACGAAATAGAGGAAGCACATTGTAAATTTGTTTTACACCGGTCCTGTTTTATTATATTTTAATGTGATATAAAGAGTTTTTGCTTTGTATTTACATGACATAAAATCGGACTCTCTTTCTCTAGATAGTATAGCTGTTCCCCAAGGCTCAATAATGGGTAACAACCTATTTTTGATCCTAATTAACGATCTAACGGTAGCCTCCGACCTTGCGGAATATGTCATGTATGCGGACGACGGATGCCTCATAATATCTGCTGAATCCCATAGCCTTCTTAACGCAAAGGTCAATCTTGTGATCGAGAAAGTAGCGTCCTGGTTCTCTGTGAATAGAATGGCATTAAATGTAGAAAAAACAAATATTGTTCACTTTTATCTGGGCTCAGACAAAAACAAAGGACAACTGGATGTAATTTGTAACGGACTTAAGGTTCCCATGGTTGACTCTGTTAAGTACCTAGGATTTACTCTTGACCAAAAACTGACTTGGGAACCCCATATAGATATAACTAGTAAAAAGCTATCGTCTGCGTGCTTTGCACTATCCCGCCTTAATGGAAGCCTTGACCTAGACAACAAACAAATGGCGTATCATGGGTATTTTCACTCTGTATTGTCGTACGGCGTGGAATTTTTCGGCCAAGCAGCAGAACGACTAAGACCGTTTCGTCTACAAAAACGAGCCATTAGAATCCTGTGCGGTGTGGAGTGGGACCATCCTGCCCGGGAACTCTTTAGGGAGACTAAGATACTGACGTTACCAAGCGAACTGATACTACAAGCGGCTAAATACGTCAGAAGTCACCTTAATGAGTTTCCGACGTGGGCTGATGGTCACAACTACCCCACTAGACACCGACATCGGTTAAAACTACCCAAAATAAGATTAAACATGACAAAATACAAAATTGACTACGTAGGTGTAAACATTTACAATAATCTCCCAAACTTTATAATTAGCGCAGCTTCAACGCCACTATTTATAAATAGTCTTAAGAAAATCCTAGTGGACAGAGCATACTACAACCTAGACGAGTTCTTTGTTGACAAATTTGATGATGCCGATGTCGTTGATCCACACTTATAACTATTAACACACTTATAACTATTAATATACTTACTCTTGGTAAGATATACAAAAGGAAATTCTATGTATTGTATAATTTCATTTTAAATATGTTATGTTATGATTTATTTTTATGTATGTGTGATACATTTCGTATTTTTGTGACGTGTATGTTTATTCATATCAATAAATAACTGAAACTGAAACTGAATTGTATTATACACACTGAAAGAAACGCAAATTTTGCCAGAGTTTAAGCAGTCACTTCGCGCGCTCGGTCAATAACAACTCATATTACCATCAACACGTCGACATCTTACCGAAATAGTCTCAGTGACCTACTGCATCGTCAACACTGCCATGTGTTAACGATTGCGTGTGCCATATGCAACGCAATACTTTTATTTTTTGGGTTCCGTACCCATAGGATGAACGGAAACGGGATTCCATAACTAAGACCACGAACTGTGAAGCATGATAATTGAAATTTTCACTGATGATGTATTTCTGTTTCTGCTATAATAACAAGTAGTTATACTAAATAAAATAAATATTTAAGGTAATCCAATTCAACAGACATGATTAATTGAATACTCATAAATGCAGGTAAATTAAGAATAATGCCTTTTCAAAGAAGTTGATTGTATCGTAGGTTATCATAATGAATTCTTGAAAGTGGGCCTCTTGGTGCAAGTCGTTGGTTTTAGGAAAAGATGCGTTTCACCTGACCGAGAATACCTTATCTGTTTTAAAATAAAGTTCAAGATTGATTCTTGATTCGAGAAGATATTAAATAATTCGCGCCGTCAATTGCAGTAAACTAAATTGACAGCACTTCCAGTTGCGGTGGCGGTAAGGCAATCAGTTCAACGGAGGTTCAACAATTTAGAGAAACTAAGCTAGTCCTGACTACCTCGAATGAAATGAAATGGTTTTTATTATTGGAATCCAGGCTTATAGATTTTGTTTGTATAAATCTTGTTTATCACCACTTTAATCTTGCTGGTTACGTAAAACACCACAGCCTAGTTACGTAAAACTATACAGTGTAGTTCACTTAGATGAGAAACATAAAGTTTTACTTAAACTTGTAGGTATGTACTTAAAATTATATTTTACACGAGTGTGTTTACCTGTATTAACATAATGTGTGTAGTTATTTTATTTTAAACATTACATCCTTTAAAATTTGAAAATTATTATTCCTGGGTTTGATTCACTCAAAAGTCGGTATAAATAAACTGCAAAGTAAATAATCAAACGCGTGTTTTTAGTTTCGTGCAATAAATTTCTTAAATTTGACAAATAAATTTCCATGCGGGTGAACCTCTGGGCTCTTCTACTGTAGAATAATTGAACTGAGGTATAAAAAATCATACATAATTTACGCATACATAGGGACAGACAGCCTTAATGAATAATCATGTTTGAATTTGCTTATTTATGTGCCATGCGGTACATTACTACAATATATTACGATATATTACTACGATTATAGTATATTGCTTGCGATGTATGTGCTAAGTCCTCAAAGTTATTAGTTTTAACTACCACATCACAATCAAATGCTCAAACCTTTCTATAACCTCCATCTATACTTCAAAACATACAATCTACAGCTGGTAGGCTACTAGAATCTTTGAATCTGCGATTGCCACGATATTGGATTTGTGGCTTAAGCAGTTGTAAATTGAAAAGACTTATTCGTTTATCAGGCCTCAGTAGAGTTGAACTGATGTACTTAATATATTATTAGAAAATTTAATAAATACCGCTTTATGGCCCAAGATTGCAGCTTCTAAAGCAGCGCATGGGCAAAAAAAAAGTATAATTGCATTGCTCCGCTGTATGACAGTACAGCGGAGCAATGCAGTAAGCATCATAGGGATACTTTACGTAGGTACCTAATGATTTAGATCATTTGAGTGACTTCTAGATGGTATCCAATGTCTCCAGATAGCACAAATGTTTCATGTATATTTTGTAAATCCTACCAATTAGCTTAAAACTATTTTTTACAAAACATTGTGTTTGTATTTGCTCACGCTCGTTAGATGCCTTCAATAATTACCTAATTTGATTCGACAAGTAAATTTTTCCGTCTCGGTGAAAATATGATCAGATAAGTAGACAGACATTTAAACTGATGCAATGTAATACAATCCGAGTAAAACTAAAAAATAATGCGTATGTTTTCAACGATTTTGTGAACTTTATAAAGTTGATTACTCGCAAATATGCAAATATTCGTTGTTTCGTGATATTCTTGGTACAAATCTAGTTGGTACGTTTAACTGAGAGCAAACTCAATTACGAACTTCGAGGACTGAAAAGAGCTATGAGATCTAAAATGCTCGTTTAAGAAAATATGCAATTTGTCCCGAGGTCTGAGTTTCTAGCTCTGAGTCCACCTTTCCGTATTTTTATAGTAGCAACAGGTTATTACAATTTTATGGTACTAACTGAGGCACATTATTTGGTTAGAGCTTTGAACTGTATTATTTATTTTTCTTTACAAATATTTTAGTTATCCTTGTTGTGTCCTGTGTTTTTGATAGTTGATCATAGGTCGTATAAGTAACAATTCGTGGAATATTATAAAAAGCAAATTATAAATAGGGCGGAAACAAATGATTTGATACAAAAAGTCTACTAGCAGTATTCCACAAGCACGGGAAACTTATTGAATTTTCAGCTACTGAAGATGCGCTACAAAATTAGCATATCCTTTGGATTATCATCATTAGGTATCGCGCAGTGATCCAACTGCATCTTGGCCTCTGAGAGGAGATAGCCAGTTGTCCCGATTTATTAATAAACATCTTAAGGGCTGTATTTTCTATTTCAGATCACAGAGTCACTGAAACGCCTGCGCGCCAGCAAGAAGTCTTCCCGCTTCGCCGAAGATATCGACTTCGAGAACAGCGTAGCCAACCTCGAGAACCGCATGAGGATCTCTGACAAGATACTTGAGTCCGTTGGAATCGGACAAGCCAGCGGCGTCAGAAGAGCTCTCCAGGAGAACGAGGAACGCACGGAGAAAAGAATAACACGTAGGCAGAACGATGAAGGCAGCCTCACAAAATGGACTGCACTGGGGAAGAGCGATGATGAAAGTGCCGCTGCTCAGAGAGCCAAAGTCTCCAGAGCTCGTCTGACTGATCTTGAGGACGAAATGAACGAGATCAATGAGAGGAATGCGTTGAGAGAGAAGAGGGCAGCCCGTTTGAGGGCTTTGGTGGCTGATTCTGAATCCGAAACAAATGTACAGTCCACCAAAGTGACCATGCGTTCGGAGAAGGAAAAGAAACAAGTCACTTTCTAGTTAGTTTCCTAATCGCTCGGTGCTGTAGCTTCATTCTCTTAACATAACTTCTTATGACTTTTTTGAATGTTTTATTTGTTCACGTCTTCGACCAGGTTTGAGTAATGGTGCTGCAGCCAGAAGTGTTATTGTTCTGTGGTGTGCAGGACTAAATGTTATCTTATTTCACTAAGTCAGTAACTAAAGGATACCCTAAAATCAAGTTATGAGAATGAAGTCACAGAGGTCGCTCTGGCGCTCCTTGCTCTAAGCATAGTTCAGAGCAAACGAAGTTTCCATGAGATGGAAGCAGGTACTCCTGCACATGTAATCTTTTTATACTTGGATAGAATTAAAACTTCCCTTGTTTTTATTTATTCGTTTTTAATAAATATTATACTTCTTATGTGAGATGTTATTTTTCCCATTTGTTCAGTAAACGTCTAAAAGCAAACCTCCAGTATAAAGGGTCAATTTAAAATTGTATATTTATAGTTGCACCCGTGGCTTTTTCCGCATGGAAATTTATGTGTCAAATAGAGAGAGAGGCGCTATCTTTCTATAAATTTCATTTTATAGCAAGCGATTTCCTCATTCCCAAGAACAATAGAAATTAATTGCACACCTCCAGGGGTTTATGGCAAAATATAAATACGTGATATATTTTTTACATATAGTTTATTTATAAAGTTTTAAGTGAATAGAACTTTAAAATAATATTTTACCATACTACATTTTACCACTCTTCTTATTTTAAACCTTGATACTAAATCGGATCTTTTCGATCATTACTGAAGGACCTACTTGTGGGTGATTCCAGCGGTGTAAAATGATGATTTTCAAGGAAAATCTACATTTTAGAGACGTAGCACCTGGCCTTGCTATGGCCTTGATCCAGACCACTCCTGGGGGCTGATTCACTATGACCAATTCGATGAATCGGACGTCGTGACATGACACGGTCGGGGCAAGGAATCTCCTATGTCACAGTGAATAAAAAAACCGAGCCAAGATAACAGTTATTGATAATAAGTTGACCCGACAGACGTCCTGTCTTAAATAATAATATTATGAAAGTCATAGACCTCCAGTTTTAAGAATAAAAAAGCTACCTATTTGCTTAATCGCGCGAACTGTCCACGTCGTAAAGTTAAAATAATCGTGTCTTAGTATAAAAGTAAGGTCGCCTAAAAATAAAGAAAACTTTGGTTCGGTTCAAACCAACTTTATCAAAAATATAGGAAAAACCGAGAATATTTCAGATTTATTCAGATTTTGGTGATTATAACCCTAAAAGGCTTGTTTTTGATCGTACGTTTTTAGCTAGTCTTTAAAATAATCTAAATTAGGTAGTAAATAGGTAGTTATCCTACAATATAAATAGGATTGTCTCTTTAGACCTATTAGGTTCTAATGTGAAAAGTTAAATTACTGGGTAATTCCTGAAGTTATCCTATTTTAAGTGCAATTTGCTATACTTTTTTTTCAGTAAGAACAGTCTCAAAAGTATTAGAAAATTGAGCAAGTAAGAAAAACACTTTTTTTATACTTCTTCAAGTTATAATAGGCATTAATTTATTTACATGAAGATAAATAATAGACGATCAACCAATCCTAATAATTCACTATCAGTGACCTCTACATGAAACTCACGAAACTAAACTAAATTTCTAGAGAAACGGATATTGACTGAATGTAAAGCGCAAGCGCTTTTCGTAAAAGCTTCGTCGTGTTTCTGTTTCCACAAACTAGATGGCAGTGCTATCTCAAAGATAAATGGCGCCCATGTTTGACCGGTATTTGGCGCTCAAAGCCCTACAAAGATCGTTCTTCGTACAAAATGAAGAAAATTTTCAAAAAGATAAAAAAAAGTCATTAAAACATGCAATACTTTTATAAGCCTTAATTTAGATCATTGAGGTTAGATTTGTTTGCTTATAGGCTGTTGATTTTTTTAAACTAAAATAATAATAAGAATGTAAACAAAAAAACTGTGTACAGAAATAAATGAAAACTAATATTAACAATTGATCTAACTGCAGACTGCTACAATCAATCTAGAGGTAGCTCAACTGATTAATATCAATACGAGACGTCGCATTTCAAAGACGCTGGCTGAATTGTCCCACTATCATTTTATATATTATTATTTATTGTCTCTGATTTCCATGATCTTGGGCCATAAGTGGCGCCGAAGCCAAAAGCACTGAGGGGTTCCCTTATGAAAGTCAATCTAAAGGTGAGCAAGCGATAATATCATCCTCTGATGCACAATATGATACACCTAACTATCACATCTACCAGATGGATGTGTAATCACTACATAGTATAAAACAAAGTCGCTTTTTCTGTCCCTATGTCATTATGTCCCTTTGAGTGCTTAAATCTTTAAAACTACACAACGGATTTTGATGCGGTTTTTTTAATAGATAGTGTTATTCAAGAGGAAGGTTTATATGTATAATAAAACCGTGCGAAGCCGAGGCGGGTCGCTAGTCAGTAATAAATTAAAGGGATAAAAAACAAGGTAATTGTGTTGGGAGATGGCTTGTGTAATCCAGCTATAAGTGAAATTGTGGACAACTGCCATAAACATAGTCTCAAAACTGTTAAATGGTGGCTTACCGATGATTCTGATTGGGTTTTTTAAACTGCTGGAAAAAATGCCAGAGAGGAACAACATAGACGCAAACGGTTGCAGGGAAATTGAAAATGACTTGAATTTGCTGACGTGTCAAAGAGTCCTGATAGGTCTAAAAGAAATGTAGAACCTACTTTGAGTTTTTTTATTATAATATCACTATCATAAATCGCTATAATTTATACTACTATCAATATTATATAATAAGATGAGCTCGTGACCCGAGAGCTGCTGATACTCGCCAGTTCTCGGGTCACGCGTCGCTGTGTAAAAATAGTAGAAAATACATTTATTTATACCTTCCCACTAGAAAATTAGATACGTTACCAATACACTATTTATGCCCATCATCCCAATCAAGGTGATGAACTAATTATAATTGGGAACGTATTCTCTAAGTTGTTTGAGAATGTAAACTCGGAGAGCGATCTTAACCGTTTACGTTACTTAAACTTTATTCCTTATGACAGCAGAAATTTATTTTTGATCGTGTGCTCTAAATTATTTAATTAGCTACGAAATAAATTAGGAATTAATGAATATTAATGATCAAAACCTACATTAAGTAAGTAAGCTAACTTCGAACCTAGCTTGTATTGGAAGAACAACAACGTTTCATCGACTTCTTCAGGAAGAGTGCGGTTAAAGACAAGAAAAAATAATGAGACCTGTATTTAATAAACAATAGTTGACCTAGCTGAACTCGATACAATTAGGTAGCGTTACTAATTCCAAATATGATTATTTATCCTGCGGGACAAGTTTTAATAATTTTTAAAGAAAACGTTTGGAATAAATAACTAGCGGCATTGACGTAAGTAACTACTATAGCAATGTCAGGCGATAGCTGTCATAACTAATGGTCTTTTTTCATCATAAGTACAGGCATACCATGACCAGAAGAGACGAAATGATGTAGCGAATACCATCCCTTGACTTGTTTACCTGCGCTAATTCTAGCGTGACGGACATGTCAATCAAATCAGGTGATCACGGTGATCAAAACACCTTCGATTCTATTTCAATCAGGTATTCTTTACCATTAATTGAAAATTATTTATTAGTTCAAATGAAATACAGCTTTGGAACTATGTGATAAAGTCTATTGTTGTTTAATTTGCTGCTTTATCTATTATGTCTTGTGTCAACGACTAGTAATTTACACTTGGCATTGGCTTCTAAATTGATGTTATTTTGTTATGTTGGCAATATTTTTTGCGCAAAGCTCATCTTAATATTATTATTCGCTTTAAATGAATAACATAATAAAAAGAATGACTGCTTTCTCTACTGGGTTGAAACATCACTCACACATAGGTACATAGTATAAAACAAAGTCACTTTCTCTGTCCCTGTCCCTATATCCCTATGCTTAAATCATTAAAACTACGCAACGGATTTTCATGCGGTTTCTTTTAATAGATAGAATAATTTAAGAGGAAGGTTTATACGTATGCGAAGCCGGGGCGGGTCGCTTGTAAGAAATAAATTATATAGCCTCATTCCACAACCCTGGTTTTAGGAAACATGTTATTAGTTCTTCAAGTCTACGAGTAAGTAACAGATTTATAATAATACTAGGCTTCTCCCCGAGGCTTCATCCTCCTGAAAATTGTCGCCTTTAAAAAGTTACCTATGTTTTTTTCTTGGCCCACGTCTATTCTAAATTTCAGTCTGTTCCATTTAGTAGTATACGGCGTGAAATAGTATCAAACATCAAAACTTTCGCATTTATAATATACTAGCGACCCGCCCCGGCTTCGCACGGTTTTATTAAACATATAAACCTTCCTTTATTAAAAAAACCGCATCAAAATCCGTTGCGTAGTCTTAAAGTCTTAAGCGTTCAAAGGGATATAGGGATATAGGGACATGGGGACAGAAAAAGCGACTTTTTATACTATGTAGTGAAGTGTAATAGGAATAACTTTTAAAAATACTCACTCATCCATTTTACATCACCAAATTGCCGTCTGTAATAGTTTGTATTTGTATTGTATTGAGTATATCAGTCACAACCCATAACACAAGCTCTGCTCAGTTTGGGGCTAGATGATAGTGTGGATTGATAAACTACAAATCCCATCTAAAGATCAACGTCGGTCTGACACCTCGGTAAAAATTATAATAAATCTGTATATATAAAAATGAATCCCTATTTCCCTTGGTCACGCCATCACGCATGAACGGCTGGATCAATTTCGTTAATTCTTTTCTTGTTGTGTTCATAATTATTGTCAGGAGAAGGTTCTTATGACAGAAAAATAATCGATATCCGAACTCAATAATAATAATTAAGGCAGGACAACGTCTGTCGGTTCAGATAGTCTACAGATAATATACTAGTACCACTTACGAGTTGACCTGCCGTTCGCTTAGTCATGACAATGTGAGGTCAAAGAAAAAAGACTGCCACACACTTATGATTATTAAAAGTGTTATAGTACAAAATAAACTGAGACCGAAGTAACAATAGTATGAATGATAAAGGAAGAATAGGAGAGGAACTGGAGTCCAGACTAGAGTATCTACAATGATGTAGGTGCCTAGGTAGTCCCAAGTATATTTTTATGATTTTCGTAACAAATTCTTGAACGTTGTATACACACGTTAGTGGGCCATTATACATATTATATTCGATATATCGGAACATAGATTTTATAATTATGTGCAACACAAAGTGTACTGTTACTTGTATTTAAGGTACACATACGTATTATATATAACTTTTCATTAATACTTAAGAGAGACAGGTGTAGCGAGCGCTACGTGATTCGTAGGCCTCTACGCCACGTCTACGCAGATTCCAAAACAAACTTCCACCATTACAATTTAACTCAAATTACGTCTCTTTTGACACACAGCTATAAACAAATGCTCAACACGTAATTTATTCGAAACATCACGATAACATCACATCTACACCCATTACTATTTCCTGCTGTCACATATATTTGCTGTAAAATGAGTTTATTTTTTTACGCATGCTATTTGGCACAACAATTAAAAAGTAGGAATTCGCCGATAGAATGCACGGCCGAAGTATTGACAGAGCATCATTGGCAATCGCACGAGTGCTTGCGACAGCCAGGTAGGGTCAAAGGTAGATATATTGGGAGGCTGCGAGCCACGCTCGGGGAAACACTCGACAGTCGTAAGCGAACGATCACTCGATACACACGTTCTTCTTCCTTTCCCAGTTAGGTTCGTACTCATTACTACTACATCATTTCTAGTAGTTTCTAATATTTCATATTTACATTGTGCCGGGTTGTGTTGTGATACGTTTATAAAGTGATAAAGTTTAAGCGAATAAAACTGTGATTTTTGACCGCAGAGCACCCCTTTGCGAGATGTGGGACGACGCTGACATTGAGGAGAGTGTGGCGGAGCAGCCCGCGGCAGAAGCGGCGCCCGCTGATGAGGCGGCTGCTGAAGCCACTGAAGGCGACATCCCAGCTACCGACGCCCCTGTCTTAGGATTCGACCCCAAAAAACTGATCTGCAGACATTGGATCAGGTGAGAGAAATACACAACAATAGAGGTTAAGGTTTGATCGCGCTTCAAATGGTACATCAACATGCTGACTACAATGTCTCAGACTAGTTCTCTCACTAACAATAACTTGACTTTAGGTATCAAAGTTCATAGGTACCTAACAATATTATTTTTGCATTTCAGGCCTCGGTCAAAAAATTACAGATACATATACGACTACCGAACAAATTACTACGACGACGTGATTAACTACTTGGACTGCCGCAACCGGGGCCTGGCGGTGGAGACGCCGCGTGCCCAGACCTGGGCTGAGCGCACCCTCAGGACGTACATTGCCAACTGCCCTCGCAGCCAGGCCGACTCCAACCGCGACCACCTTCTCCTCAGACATATCTCGACGGGCGCCCGCTTCCACCGCTACCACACCAAGTCTTTGATCTCTAGGAAGTATTCTACTCTCGGGTTTAACATCGTCAGCGTGTAGCTTTGGCTCTAACACCCGCTTGTTGGCTTGACGGACTCGCTCCGGTCGTCGCGTGACCTTCCTCTCGTGTTACAGGCTTTCCCTGCAGTAGCGGTTGCGTCCACTCCCATAGTTGAGACACTACCATGTTTCCTTAGAGACATCACCTTGTCTCCGCGTCAACTTGATCGGAAACCGTCAGCATTCCTACTATAATATCTGTTTCGTTTGGTAAGACAATAAACTTTAAAGTGAATAGTGAGTTTGATTTGTTACCCATTTAGAAAGCTGGCGTTGATTATTTTAAGAATCTTGGCACGTACACACCCAGTAGTCTTTTTTATTAATTAATATTTATGAGAAACCATTGCGATGCGATATTTAATTAAGAGGGCACCATAGCCGATTTATTAATCAAACTAGGCTTAGATTTTAGCACTCATAAAACCTCCAGGGTAAAAAAATCAATCACATAAAATTCAACTTTATTTATTTGGTTCATAACACGCTTGAGAAACAAAGACTATACCTACTACTATAAAAATCATGAAAGTGAGTTTCGCATTTCGTTTGTTCTATATCTCAGGAACAGTGCTATATGTTTTAAAGTAACTTGTGTTTTGATTCGTAGGTTTTCACTAATTAATTGGTTTGAATAACTGATTCAAAGTTGAGTTTAGGTTTCTTGTGTTGAACAAGAATTTGAACTTTTATGCTTACGTCTTTCCAAAAATGAATTGTTCATTCGCGTTCAAAGAAGTGGATACGGGTTCAACTCCATTGAACGCGAAATCCTATTCCTGTCCTATTTGTACAATAGGCTGCAATGCGCCCTCTTAACTACCTATCATTATGTATATCTACATATGCATTGCGAAAAAAGGTTTTCTACAACAACATTCTGTATATAAAGGAGGTTATTAAAAAAAGTACTTCAAACAAAATTCAGATTTTAGAACTTAGTAGTTTTTAGAAGATGCTGCTCCTCGTGGATTCACCCAATTTAAAATAGATAAAAGTATTGCCGAGCCTATATTTTATTGTAGGCTCAGAACTACATTCTTTCAAGATTTCAGCCCGTTCGGTTCAGCAGTTTTGGCGTAACAAACATCCATCCATCATCTATCCAATCTATCGCATTTATAAAATTAGAGTGGTAGTCAAACAAATAATGATATAAAATCAAAACATCATATCATACATGGTAAATTACTTCTGAGAATCGTTTACCGTTTTTCCAGCGTAAATCCTCTTTGGTTGGATTTTACATATAAATAAACATTTTTTATCGAGCCGAACGTTAATTACGCAACGTAGATTATTTTAAACGAAGTAATATCAGTAATATCAATAATCAGGGCCCAAAAGAATTGCGTCCGCTCATTATGTGGAGCACATTTCTTAGACCCCTGCAAACCACTTTTCAAAAAATATCGAATTCTACCTCTACCATGCCTCTACATAAAACAAGCGGCAGAGCTCGTAAAGCAGCACCCAGAGCTATTCAAAACAAAAGGGGACGTTAGATCAAGAACATTAAGAGAAATGTGCAACAACAGATTGCACAAACCACAATATAAATTAACAATGACGCAAAAGCAATCCTATTATATGACAATAAAAATATTTAATAATTTACCAGAGGACTTACGGAATTTATCAGGAAATTTATTTAATGTACATTTGAAAAAATGGCTTCTAAGTAAGTGTTATTATTCAATTAATCAATATTTTAATTATAGGGACATAAATGACTTTGAGTATTTTCATTAAAATTACATTATAAAACGATAAGTTAAAATTCTAAATAATTAAATATAATTCCAAAATTGACTTAAAATTTGCATGCCTAGGATAAGGTAGAATATAACTGGACATATTTTAATTTTAAGACCAAATTGTACTTGTATTCTTGCAAATAAACACATTTCATTTCATTTCATTTCATTTCAATAAACTAATTGGAGTCTGAGAAGTTCTTAATTAATGCAACTGTGAGCTATTTTCGGCGGAAATGAAATATTGCATCGCAGTGATTTCAACACACATTCCTTTAATCGTTTCTTTTACGCGTCTATTTGTAAAATTTCTTAATTAATCCTAATAAGTCACGAAAAACTTGCTTATTAACATGGTCTTTTCTTTGACTTCTAGTCTTTCTCTCTTTTTTTACAAAAACAAATATATTTTAGAAATAGAAATAAAGTAAAACTTGCATTTGAATTTAATAAAATCGAGTTAAATGCAGACGGTTGCAAATAGTCTAGAGGTAGCTTAGCTGATCTATAGCAATACCAGTAGAAAGTGTCCCTATGACGCTACCTGCATTACCACGCTGTAAGTACTAATGCGCCGCGTCAGGTACTCACCATGCCCTCGGGTCATTGACCAGATGCTCAAATGATTATCAAAAAACCCAGAGAGCCTCGGTACCTCACGGACTGAGGGTCTTGATTCCAAGGGGAGCAAATGCGTAGGTTCTGTCAAGACCTGCATATTTGGGCCTCTTGAGATCCTCAGCCAAATCTGCAACCCGTAACTATACATTGTTATCCGGCTTACTGATACTGTGTGAACTGCAGATTCTGCTAAGCATCATGAAAATGTTCATGAAGATGTCAGGTCTTTTTAGATAGAGAAGTAATAATAGTAGTAGATTCCTAAATTCAATTCAATATTCATCATTTGAGGGTCATTAAAATTAAAAGGTAAGCTGAATCAGAGCGTTATTTTTTATTCTGTGGTAAAAAAGGTAAAAATCTGTATTACTGGTGTTACATACATTAAAAAGTATAAAAGGTGCAATAAAACGGGATCGTTGAGCGATTTATTACCTGCCATTTAAGTTTTTTATTTAATAAGACTGTAAAGTGATCGGCACTTTCTTCAATTTTCATCAAACCCTTTCCTTTCCGTTATATTTCTATAACAAAATAAAATCGAACAGAAAAGTTTCAAATCAAATAAACTCAATTTATTGACAAATAAACCATCATCGTTATCAGGATTTCTTCAAAACTTGATAAACTTACACGAAATTTTACTGACAAGATACAATAAGCAAACTTATAACAGCAGTCACAACATTTTCAGGGAAATTCTTCGATATGATTTTAAATAAGATTTTGAACTTACGGACAAAAATTGGAGTAAGTAAATTTGGTGCATCTGAAATCATTTTGTAAAGGAAATCACACGTATGTAAATAGTTGCATTGTAACTGAATTATTATCGAAGGTATTCAACTAGAAAAGGTACTATCAAACTTAAAGACGAAAGTAAATAGTATGTTTATTTTTAGTGTAAATAACAGATCGTCTGTCTTACAAAGAGCGGTAGGCATGCTACCTGTCCCTAATTAATAACAAACGCAAAATAATTAACTTTCAGATAAGATTAATTGCCAGATAAACGATCTCTATTAGCCTCGCTTTGAATAATAAATCTTAATAAGTAAAGATAATTTACGACATTATAACTAGACTTAATATAGTTATTGTCTTCTGAAGCACTGCCAAAGAATAAATAACGGCCTAAATCGAGTTACACTTTATTCTTAAAAGTATAAGCTTTATTCAATCATGTTTAGATAAAAGAAAAATTCACGACATGTCAATCACATTTTATGTTGTAATAAATGATGTTTAAACTGAAAATAACATTAGAGCTAGAGTTACGATTTTTAGTGCGCTTTTGATTTACATATTTTAGACTAGTATTTTTTATACGTGAGCTATCCACGAGATCATTCCGTCAGCCAAGCCAGTGTGACACATCTACTCAACGCGGTTCAAAATTTCAATGTCGCATCTAAAATAACTTATGTTTGACAGTTTAGTGAATGTAATCGCTTGGGAGGCGGCCAAAGCGGGGCTACCTCGCAGGTAAAGTAGGCAGATAGCCAAATTGAACATAATTAAATGTTCCAATGACCAAGAGGGCCCAGACATCGATTAGATACCTACTACTCGGTCAAGAATAGATTGGCGTGACGTGCACTCTTAATTAGACATATATTATTGTAAATTGACGATTAAGAGGATTTCTGTGGTGGTCAACAGCCTCAGCCTTGGGTTTAGTTAAAAATAAATTCAGTAAAAAAATTCGTGTACTTGTTACCGAGGCGAAAATTCTATTTTTTTATCCTAGTAGTATTTTTTTGTAGAGACAAAGACTGATAAGATTTGCCTTTCTAGCATATAAAACAGGTTTAGTATAAACCGCATAATGACCAGGCCAGAAAGAAACATTAGAGTCACGCTCAAAATGCATGGAAGTAGGAAGTATAGAGTAGGTAGGATGCTGTCTAGCATCCTACTTTCAGGAAACTTCCTTCAACGTCAACGATAAAAGCTCACCGGATGTTTGCCATTACTAGCTAATTATTGCACGGTTACTTGAGTTAAAGTCTGCAACTGCGTTTTTAGTTTTCATATGACAAAAGTAGTAGTAAAAGAGAGTTTCAAAAGCTTCAGAAATCATCACTGTACAAACAAATAATTTTTTTAATAAATTTTATGTATAACTAGCGAACCGCCCCGGCTTTGCACGGTTTTATTATACGTATAAACCTTCCTCTTCAATCATTAACAAAACCGCATAAAAATCCGTTGCGTAGTTTTAAAGATTTAAGCATACAAAGGAACATAGGGATATAGGAAGATAGGGACAGAGAAAGCGACTTTGTTTTATACTATGTAGTGATAGAAACGTCGGTCACGTAAACCGAGTTCCCTACACCATGTATCAACCTCGTGGCAATATATGACTTCGATCTTTCATTCACCCTGCACAAATTACCAAATAATTGATCGCTCTGGCAGGAGCGTAGTGATCGCTTAAGATCATAGATGTAAAAAAACTTGATGTGCCATAAAAGTGTGTGTTCGACAACCGATGTGGCGCGGTGGGCGAAGGTCCGCTTGTGACGCAGGAGGGTTGCGGGTTCGATTTCCGTGGTGGAACAAATTTGTGTACGATCTGCAGAAATTTGTTCCACTGGTTTGGATGTTTTCTATGTATTATAAAAAATATCAATCAATACCACAATTCAAAAACATAGACATTTTTTATAAACAAATGAGGTACAAAATCAAAGGAATATTGTTGGAACATACTTTACGACGCAGGTATCATCAGACCAAGCTGCAGGAGCTTCAAACAGTTCGTGGTTTTGATAGTTTTCATTCATCATTTCATTGGTCTTTTAGTAGTTTTCGAACCCGAACTTGCATCTTTTCGGTGTTCTTGAGAAATTATGCGTTGTTGAAGATTTTGTTTTTGCTTCTAGTTGTTAGCTTGATGTTACCCTGCTATTTTCTGTTATTACTATCAGTTTATGTTAAGTTTTCGTTCATAAAATCTTGCTCTCCAATTTGAAAGTAGTGTATTTCACTCAGGCCCAAATTATTACTTTACGTATTAGATGATATCTTATGTGTCAATTTAAAAATAAACTTTATGAATCATTATGAGCAAAAAAAATCGCGCAAAATGTTTTGAGCTAGGTATAAGTCGCGTTCAACAAAATTCTCTATAATCCTAACGTTAACGTATGAAAAAAAAATGAGGCTCATTTGGGTACCATCTAAATAAAACCCAAATTTACAAGCCGCATCTAGTCTAGTGTACATGAGTGTCTATGAGCGATCGTAGAACTATTAATGTGTGATGATACCAGATGAATCTCGCCTTTATGCCTTATCAGATTGGCAAAGGAAGAAACTATTGGTATGACTATTGATTGCTCTACCTATAGGACTATTTTTCGTTTATCCCTGTGGCATTTATTCTAGTAACTATTAGTGTCAGGAGTTTTATCCTTGACTCTACCAATTTTGGTTGGAAGATAGTAAAGCTACCTATCCAATCTTCTGATAATATGATAAAGGTTAATGTGAAGGTAAGTAAAGTTGTAAGATATTTGGGTAATATAATTAAACGAATGGTCCTGTTGTGTTGAAATTTTGCAAAGATCTGGATTTACATAAGTGGCCAATACTTTGAAGAAACTAAATGACAGAATCTTGTTAAAATTAAAAAAAAATACTATCATAGAAAATTATAATCATGGAATAATAACAAATTAAAACTATTATATATTAAATTAAGTTGAAACATTTTAACTTTCTGCTGACTGTTGCGAACAGTCAAGAGAATGTTCAACTGATCAATATCAATACCAGTCGGAAGCATCCTCAAGAGTCAAGACGCTGCATTACACGCTGTATGGCAATGCTGATGCGCTGTGCCAAATACTCACCAGCTTTCTGGTCGCGCGTCCCTTGGACCAGATGCTGAGATATTTTTCAAAATCCCGGAGCGCCTCCCTAATCAACAACATCATTTAAGAAAATAAGCGTGTCTGCTTGAACTCGGTTAAAATCGGCTTTTCCGATGATTGACGAAGCTACAGATAGACCTAGACAGGTTTTAAGATACGATGATAATTTTGTTCGTCGTGGATTTTTGAATATAAGGGGATTTCCTCCAAAAAAGGAATACATCCGCTTTCTGAGATCAGATTTTATTACTATAACACGGTCTCAAATAATATATCTTCGTAACTTCTTACGAAGATATTCTACGTACTAATGATCAAAACAGCTTTTCAAAATTGTGCATTTTAATTACTTCAAATAATATATAATTAAATAGTATATAGGTACATAATTTACTTCAATGTTTTGAGAAATTATTTGCTCACCATTACAACGAAACAAACGGACGGACCAGCGGAGTCTAGGGTCCCATTTTACGCTTTGGGTACGGAAACCTCAAAATCAGAGATAAATCTATCTCTGAAAACGAGAACTAAAACTACTTCTTATAATTAACGATGTCTACAGTTCTCGGAAACGATCTCCTGTTCGAACCAAAAAAACACATGGGTTATAGATACGTCAGCAAGATATATTAATAATACTCTGAGCTAGTGCTTGAAAGGCTATTTTTGTAACTACTCCCAGGAAAACAATTGTATGTATCTTTCGCCAATTGGAAAGCGTTTTCAGACGGGACAGTTACAAATGATGGACATAAATATTGTTACAGCGAAGCCGTAATGAATCGCAATAGGGAAGCAGATACACGGAAGGTATTAATGCTTTGTCAAGAATCTTTTTAGATATAAATTACTAGTATGGGTTTGCAATAGCAAACGACAAAGTTTTTAATTACGTTAAATAGTTTGGTACGTAACAATAATAATGCTGGTAAAACTACAGAGCATAAGCTAGCCCCAAGCTAATCAGAGCTTGTGTTATGGGTACTAGATGACTGATATACTTAATACAATAAATAGACAGATACAAAAAAAAATAGTAATGCTGAAAAATCCACACAGCATCATCTATCCCCAAGCTAATCAGAGCTTGTGTTATTCTTGCTAGATGACTGGTATGCTCAATACATTTCAATAAGACTTTATTTTCAACGAAAATTACAATCAAGGAATAGAAAAAATTACAACAAGCATATACAATTGAAACCATTGAGCTAACTGCAGATGGTTGCAAACAGTCTAAAAGTAGCTCAATTAAAATGCAATACATTTCATAGATCTTTTTACTAAACATGCAACAACCAGAACTCCAAAACAAATACCTGCAAATCGTACAAACATTTTTCTCCAGGGGGAATCGAACCCTCCATCGCAGGAGGACCTTCGCCCGCGCCGCTACATGGGTCGTGATTGATTGTAATAGTTGGCAAAGAAAGTAGAACTTGTCCTATGGGTAGTAACTAAATACACTAAACACTTTCTCATGGATTTTTTACTATTTTGTCTATGTACATGGCAAACACTAACTCATATTTATAGATTGCACAAACATTCGCTTCGAGGCGGGAATTGAACCCACAACGCGGCTTGGTAACTGTGTGATGTGACCATGTACATCAATTTGAGCAAAATTATAATTTTAGGGACTAGGGTGTGTCTAGACTGTTTGCAACTGTCTGTAGCTAGTTCAACTGTGTCAATCTTACAATCGTACTATTATAATAAATGGGAAAGTCTGTGTGAATGTTTGTTGTAAGTAATCTTTGTAACTACTTAAGTTATTTAAATGAAATTTGGTATGTCAATAGTTTAAGACCTAGAATAGGACATAGGCTATTAAAAATTGAAAATTTTAACCTCTGAGGGGGTTAAAACTCGGTATAAATAAAATTTGGAGTAAATAATTAAACAAGTATTTTATTTTTACACGATAAATCCTTTAAATTTCTGAAATTTATATGAAAAAATCTCTGGTTCGCGGGCGAAGCCGCGTGGTGCATCTAGTTGTAAATATAGGCGTAAATGGATTGTTAATTTCCTGTGTTAATTATAGACATTATAGAATAATGTATGGTGTCATTACAGATAATTATTTCTTTCTTTCTATTTGATCCGCAAGACCTTATTTTATTTCACACATCCATAAA
Organism: Eupithecia centaureata; assembly: GCA_944547425.1. Lineage (NCBI taxonomy): Eukaryota > Metazoa > Arthropoda > Insecta > Lepidoptera > Geometridae > Eupithecia > Eupithecia centaureata. Next base: position 12,467,260 of record OX155675.1, read on the forward strand.
CATGATCCTTTAAACCAATTCTAAAAAATATAACTTTCATAGAACCAAGTTTTCGGACGAGATGTACCCTAACCCATTTCTCCAACCAGTTTACATGCCTACATAAATGTCAAAACACTTCAAATATGTAGTAGGTACACGAACTTAAATCTCCGTTCCTATTCCACTTAAAAATCAATAACAATAAAACACAAAAAATAAATCTAACAGTTATTGCATTATAAAACAGTCTAACATCATAAATTATCAACTTTGACACTGTTCCAAGTCCGTTCCGTTAAAAGGTGAACAATAATTCTTGCGTTTCAAAGCGAAACAATGGTTTTACTATTATATAAATTCACTATTTTTAGTGTCTTTCCAATCTGTATTTTAGAAAATATTTGGCAAAGAACAGCAGCTGCTGAGGTTGATGAGAACAAGTCAGACGGTGCACAGTTTATAGAAAAAGTCGTCAATGGAGCAAAGAGTAAGTATTTTCTTGACTATTAATATATTATTATGTGTACCAATAGCCTTAATTATGTCTACCAATAGCCTTGAGAGAGAAGATTTAAGAATTAGGTTTCTTTTTCGGGTACGTCAGACAAATATTCCAGAGAAAACTATGAAAAAACAAAAAAAAAGACATGCGCAGACTATCTCGTCCATTTACTATGCTAGTAGATGGTGTAGCTAGAAAGGTATAAATGAACAAATTACTAAACATTAATCGTTTTCTCATAATATTTTTTCTGAAAAGGTGTTGTATTTTAGCCATGTTTGAGAGACCCGAATACCTATTGTTCACTGCACCATATAAAATATGTGAAGGAGAATGCTCAAATAATGAAGATAACTTCGTTATGGAATTTCCTCTGTACATTGGAAAAAAAGGCATTGCCAAATATGCCGATTTGTATAGAAGAGATCACAAAAATGTTCATTCAGGGAGGCCAAATGCACCTCTAAAGAAAAGGCCTACAAAGAAGTTGTTTACACTCTGCCCCATTATGGTGACTACCTCAACCACGACAACCGAGAAAATAGAAGAACCTACAACGCAGCAGAATGATACTGTACCAGAAGAAGCATCGTCTTCAACGAATGGAACAAGTGATGAAAGTCAGTTTAATAACCTACAAATTTACCTTGTTACTAATCATTGGTTTACTCTACAGAATTGAAAGCTGAACAAAAGCTTAATGCTCAAAATACAGCAAAAGCACGAGTGCAGTTAGGTACGCAAATGAGACGTGCATAATATCATATCCAATTGTCCCTCATATTACAAAAATAACCAACCGTTCTTGGTTATTCGATCACTTGGTAATAAAATTGAATTTTCCTTGTTCTCCATATGTTTCATTGTTATCCAGAGTAATAAAATGTCCTTAGAAGCTCAAGTCAAGCGAACAATGTAATTTATTTTTTACTTTATGCTTTTTACATAAAACACGTATTTTTTAGATAGAAGAGAATGCAATAGCTGATACAGAACATAATACCGAACCAGAACACGAATCTTCAATACAGACAGAAATACTTTCAACATCTGATTCTGAAACAGAATGTGTTTATCAAGCAAATAAAAAAGTAGTTGAAAGTTACACTGAATCCGAGGTTTTAGAAACCAAATTAAAAAATTGCCTTAAAATGCTTCAAGACAAACCAACCGTAATCGAAACCAAAACGCTAACAGAACCTACAAATATAGAACTTACCATTGAAATGTCTAATAATGAAACAACGCCCAAAAATTTTAATGTAAGCGGAGAAATGGATCCTGACCCACCTCGAGCCGAAGAACAGCAATTTGAAATAGAATTTAACACTCAAAGTGATAATACATCAGATTATAACGACATACAAGAACAAACTCATATATTGGAGGAATTCGAAAAAACGGGGGAATTAGAGCGTAGGGATGACAAAACAAATACAAAAGAGAACACAGAAATAGAAGGAAACATAGTAATGCCAGGTGAAAAACTAAACGGAAACGAATCAGTAAATTCAAAAGATAGCATACAAATAGAGGACGACATGGAATTAGTAGATGGAATACAATATGGAACAGAGTCAATTAATTCAAGAGAAGACACTATAATAGAGGAAATCTCTAATATGACAGGAGCTAAACAAAATATATACGAATTAGTAGATGGAATACAATATGGAACAGAGTCAATTAATTCAAGAGAAGACACCATAATAGAGGACATCTCTAATATGACAGGAACTAAACAATATATATACGAATTAGTAGATGGAATACAATATGGAACAGAGTCAATTAATTCAAGAGAAGACACCATAATAGAGGATATCTCTAATATGACAGGAACTAAACAATATATATACGAATTAGTAGATGGAATACAATATGGTACAGAGTCAACTAATTCAATAGAAGACACCATAATAGAGGACATCTCTAATATGACAGGAACTAAACAAAATGGAGATGAGTCCTTAAACTCGACAGAAAAAAATCAAACAAATGATAATATAGATGTTTCAGAAGGTGAACATGCAGATGAGTTAATAACTTTACCAAATAACGTGGAATATAATGATCGGGATAATGATGATCCTAATAATCCTAATGACCTTTCTGGGCTAGATGATGCTTACCAAAATCTTAATTATAACATAGAGAAAACACACCCTTCAGATCGCGATGACTATAATAAACTACCACTATTTAGACCAATGTATACTGCTTTTACAAATGCAATGGGAAAAGTGTGTCCTTTTTACGTCTGTAATAAAAAGGTTAAACCTGACACAGACCTGAACAAAAAAACTGAGCTGGTTACAGAGACCACAAGCCATTCTTATGGCGATGGCATCGATCAAGATGTTAAAGCAAACCGTAAATATTCTTATACAAGACAAGTTTGGCAGAATGATGAAATAGAGGAGGACTCAAAATCAGAACATCATAGAGCAAATATAAAGGCACATTTAAACCAAAGGACAGATCAAATGAATGAGTCTGACGATTTTCCACCTTACAGCGATGATAATGACGAAAATACCAATTCTAAAAAAATGGGTTATAAGTCAAATGAGGAGAATGAATTTGAATCATACAGTGACACTCACGAAGATTAGCTTGTGATTATTTGACTAATGTTAATTTAAAACCTAAAATGATTTAAACAATATAACCAAATAAAAATGTTTGCATAGAGTATAATAGAGTTTAGAGTAAAAAGCATAGAGTTTAAAGAAGCATAACAATTGCGTGAAAGAAGCCTAGATTCATAATATTTTATTAAAAGCGTTTAGTTACCTCGTATAAGACACTAAGAATTAATAAAATTATCACTTAAAATAAAACCCATTCTTTTTTGAACCTTAGTGATACATTTTATGTTTTGGGTACGACTGCGTTCGTATTCTATTATCTTATCTTTTAATCAAATAGTGAAAATTACAATCAAGGAATAGAACATTTTTAACAGTACATACAATTGAAACCATTGAGCTAACTACAAACGGTAGTATAGAGGTCAATTGGTCAATAAGTACCAATAAAATAAATAAATAATTAAACAAATAATTCCGGACAGTAGTCACACACAGCATCATCTAGCCCCAAGCTAAGCAGAGCTTGTGTTATGGGTACTGACTGATATACTTAATACAATACAATACATAGATAGATATTTTTTATTATGAGGTATATATTAAACACCCAGTCCAACGGAACAAATTTCTGCAGATCATGCACAAATATGTTACAAAGCGGGAATCGAACCCGCAACCTCCTGCTTCGCAGGCGGACCTTCGCCCACCGCGCCACATCGGTCGTCGCCCGTTTTGGAAGCGTCCTTATGCGCTGAGCCAGATACTTACTTACTTACCAGCTCGCGGCTCTATATCGCATCGACAAATTAGTCCAATTTAGACATAGGTACTTCAATGGTTTTAGACTAGATTGCTAGATGTGAACACTGCCTCGCACGTGATGATGTGTAAAGCCGCGTACAGATTGCTGTAACGTAACATGCAATGTATCACGCAATGAAAGAATTTGCCGTCCACACTGTCGCAATGTATCATGCAATGTAACAGAATTCACATTGTGTGGACGCCTCGCGCGCACGAACCGAGCACACTACGAGCGCGAACAGAGCATTTCAACTCGTGCTCGCCGCGATCCGCCATTTGTCGGTTTTTTCGCCGAACACAAAGGGGCGCGCAGTGTGCTCGGAGCGCCAGTGTGGACGGGATGTACTGCGGAACGCGCGCGAACGTTGAAAGAATGGAAGAAAACACAGCTACAGCAGAGCCGTTTACGTTACGTTTTTTTTCACATGATTGATGATAATCATAGAAGCATCGACAATCATCGTAGCCAGTAATAATTGTATAATAAATTCTCTCCGCGTGTTTTCGGCAGACTGAGCTATGTTCGCCGCGCGCATGCCGGAAAAGATGCGAACACGTACCTGCTCAGTTCGTGCGCGCGCTGCGTCCACACTTATGAAATGCTCCTTTCATGTTACATTGCATGTTACGTTGCAGCAATCTGTACGCGGCTTAATGTTTGTGCGCTTACGGCTATTCAATTATTCTGCTATTCAGGAACGAGATGAATCCAACAAAACTGAGATCTTTAAATGTGACATTTTTCCATCGACTGTCTTTACGAGAGGAACTTTGTTCTAAAATATATAAATATTATATTTTTTATAACTTTATACAGCATAAAAACTTGGTAACTAGGAAAAGAACTTTAAAGAACATTTGAAGTAGAAAAATTGTGCTAAACTGTATCAGAATTAAGAGTCTCTCCGGAAATCTCAGATTTAAGCAGCGGCAAAGATAGACATGAATGTCGTACTAAAGATGACTTGCCGAGACGGCATAGGTATATTCAAAATGGAGGAGGGCATTTTGTATATGATGAACATAAAACTTCATTGTACTACAAATTACCTATAAACTTATTGACAATTCTATCCTACTAATATCATAAACGCAAATGTTTGTAAGTATGGATGGATGGATGGAAATTTGTTACTCTTTCACGCAAAAACTACTGAACGGATATGGATGAAATTTGTCACAGAGATAGATTATAGTCTGGAATAACTCATAGGCATGTTTTATCCCGGAATTCCAACGGGAACGGGAATTACCGCGAGTGAAACCGCGAGGCGCTGCTAGTATTAAAATATATGTTTGTGGCTGGTATAAGTATAAAGAAAAATGCTTGATAATAAGGCATCATAAAAAGGTTCTGGCATTCAGACGGTTGTTAGTTCTAAGTCCAATCTAGAAGAATTTCAATTTCCTGTAAACTAAGCTTGTTAATTTCGTATTTGGTAGATTTATATGCTGCTTATGCTGATTACAATTGCGCGTGGATCTGGAAACCTGGCCTGGAGTAGATGGCATTGGACCTTTCCTAATGAACAACAAACCGGAGACTTCAGGAGGTCTAATTCGGAACCCATCAAAACAAATGCAAGCCCCTGTCGTTGTCCACCGAGCAAAGGTAGGTTGAAACCACCTTGGTTCAAGCTTCAAGCGCATCCTTCTAAACCATGGGTTCTTTCTTAACCTTTTTTAACTTTTGTCTTGGCACGGACGGAAAATTTTTCATTCTAATTTCGTTAAATTCTGAGGTAAAGTGACCTTAAATGGAGCTCTGGCCTAAATTAAGTAGAAAATACCTCATAGGTATTAGAACGTAGAATTCATTCCTAACCCAGCATCCAGCATTCATGCTAAGCAACATCGCCTGTTATTTGCAACGACGGTTAAGTAAACCAAACCAAATATTATTTAGAAGATCAACTGAACGAGTCAGTTAAAAACCATCCATCCATCCATCCAAAACCGTCTAAAACCGTACCCATGGCCCTCGCGGCGTAGGAGACCCCACAAACTCGATCGAGGTACCTAGTTCATCAGCTTACTTCTATGATTGTTAACATCTTTACTGCGATCTCTCATTCATATACCAAGCGTGGAATAGGGAATGGTTTAGGGGAGGCTCAAACAGCGGTGCAAACGATTTTTTTTGTTTTTTGTTAGATTTTTGTGCAATTTCTTTGCAGAGGTTGGTGACGTTGCGTATCAGGCTTTGTTTTTACAGAAGACTTATGTAATGTTGCCGATAATAGCATACAAAAGCTTGCCTCAACTCGTTGATTGACTTCTTGCTCACAGCAATATAGCTTCAAGCGAGAGATTTTGCGAGCCACTCGCTTGAAGGTATTTGAATAATCAAACATTGCTTGCTACTGCTTAGCATGGACAGCAAGCGGTCAACACGATTTATATTAAGGCGCAAAATTTGTTTAATCATATCAGAAAGGTATTTTAGATATACCTGAGGCATGCGGAAAAGGTACGGCGTCTGTATAAATTCACTATTAATAATTCGAATTTCGAATGTTTATCTACGTGGGTGCGTACGTATGAAATACGGAAAATATTTATACGCAGATAAAGAAAATTAAGTTATGAAACGAATATCCGATCAACAAAATGAAATGAGTTATTTGACTGAAAACATTTCTGTAAATTGGAAATGTAATAATATTTGTATTGGTAGTCAACCTTTTGAGAGTTTATATAAATAACTATTAAATTTAGCTGATATTTTGTATAAAAAATTATTTTATTGATCATGTTTCTGTCTTATTAACATTTATTATTGATTAGTACATTTATATTTTTAGTGTTATCTTTTAGTTTTAAGGAAATTGTGCTACTGGTTCCTATCAAAAAAAGAAAAAAAACCAAGACTAATAACTTTCTACGTTAGAAAGAGATACAAAGTTGCTCTTGGTGGCCATCAAACTCTGTTTTCGTATATCTTCCTAAAATAGACAAAATAAAACTACAGATGCATTAAAAAATCACATGATAGATTTAACAAACTGTTCGTGTGATGTTTGGAAATTCCTTTGTTTAACGTAATCATACGATAAAATATTCTCTCTCCAACTCGAAAACTAACAACCTAACAATGTAAAGGTTTCTTCTTTGCTTCTTTATTTTACTTTAAAAAGATCGAAGTGAACAAAAATCAAAGTGAGCACTTTATATCCCAGATTTTAATTATTTATACAATGAATTTTATGACGTGTCCAAGTGTCTTAAGGAAATAAAGTATTTTGACTATTGACTATTTTGACTAATAAGTGGTTACCCTTGTGTACATCTAGTTAACAACGCTTAATAGGGTACATCTTTATTAACAACGAAAATTACAAGCAAAGAATAGAAAAAATACAACTAGTATTTACAATTGAAACCATTGAGCTAACTGCAGACGGTTGCAAACTGTCTAAAGGTAGCTCAATTGATCCATGTCAATACCAGTCGGAAGCGTCCCCAAGACACTGCAGCCACCGTTACCACGCTGTATGGCAATGCTGATGAATAGGTAAGGTTATAATTTTCGACTGGTTCCAGAATGCGAAATAGAGTTCAAGCCAAACGACGCCGCGGTTGAATTTCTAAAGCTTCGTGGAGTTTTGGATGACGAACAGGTAATGGATATAAAAGAGGACTTTGAGATTCAGAATATGACCACACCGGTGACAAGGCCAGCTAGAAGAGCCGGTGACGATGACGATGAATGCTGTTGCCCACCCAGGACTGTTATGATGCCCACCTTCATAGCAAGCAAAGAGTTTGATGAGAACGTTAAAGCTTTTCAAGATAATAAAAAGTAATTTTATTTGATCGTATATGTTTTAATTTTTTTTCTTTACTAGCGATCCGCCCCGGCTTCGCACGGTTATTATACGTATAAACCTTCCTCTTGAATCACTCTATCTATTTAAAAAAATCGCATCAAAATCCGTTGCGTAGTTTTAAAGATTTAAGCATTCAAAGGGACATAGGGAGAGAAAAAGCGACTTTGTTTTATACTGTAGTGATTGCACACACACAAGATAATACACAAGCTTACAAATAATCGACACTAAAAGAGTTTTCTTACAGCAAACCATGAAAAAGTATAGAGAAAATTAATAAATCAAAAAAAATTTTTTTTTTTTACGAAAATCTATTTTGCGCAAAGGGAAAGAATCCTATATAATCTCTTAGAATAGGAATAAAACCTACTGAATGAAACGCACCAAAACGGGTGCGCTATGTGGAAGTACTTTGGTGCGCTTCATCTGGGCGCGCTACGAGTAATAACCTCATTTTAGTAGTTTGGAAATTTTTGAAGTTTTAAATTTAACTGAATTGATTTTAATTTTGAAATATTTATTTTATGAGCTTATAGAATTCAGTTTTTGATTTCTGCTTTGTTAAAAAATATATTTTTATTAGGCCTACAAAAATGAATTTGTTTAAATAATATGTAAAAATATTTTAATTAATTAATTATTTTTCAATCTGAAAATGATTATTTTATGAGTATTTAAATTGTTGTGCTAACTGCAGACGGTTGAAAACAGTCCAAATTAATTGGTTTCAATTGTATACAGAGTGTTAGTGTGAACAGCGTTATCCTTGAAACCAGAGGTTCAGCATCATGAGTAGAGTCCAAAACCGATAAAAAATAATTATTATATTTTTAATTTATTTTTGAAACAAAAATATTCCATACACCTTCTAAGTGGTAAAACTACAACACGAGTACATTGACGGGGCCGCGCAGGTGTCGACCTGTTTTGATCAAACGAGCCGCCCGCCATGCAAGTGTTCATTGCCGCGCCCCGCACGCACCTCACCGCGCCGCACGCGCCGCCCGCCTGCTCTGCTAGCGCAGGCGCGCCTCGTCCGATCGCTCCTCAGTGACAGACCGCCAAGCTTACGGAGAGCACGTCGTCGCGTCGTTGACACAGATTTACGCGCGTCAATCGTTTTCAGTAAGAACGAATTACAAAGTCTTACAAAAATGTTAATAAAAGTGGACTGAAATAGTGCGGCCTTATGCCATCGCTCTGGTGAACTTGGCTCGTACGATGTACGCAGAGCTCAGCTGTTTCCATTCCAGGATAACGTGTGCCAAGCTAGGAAACTATCCCAAAGACACAAAGGCCACGTACGTACGTACATATGGCCAGTTCACCATGCCCAGTTATGCAAAATGTAAGTGTTCGTAAGGTGTTTAATAAGCTGACAAATTAGGTACTAATTTGTGTTTTCTCGAGTGTGTAGTAATACCTAATCTACGAGTAAACGTGCGGAGGTTTCGTGATGGTGAAGTGTTATTTTGGTAAGTAAAACTGATTGATGATAAACTTTAACCCTAGATTCATTAACATTCGTCTCACACCGCGCGAAACGTAAAAATGATTCAAAGTTGTAAATCGAATCAGATACACCTTTTAAGCACCTTCGTAAGTCATACAACCAAATACATCGCAAGTGTATTTTACTCGCAATGACGTTTCATTGAGCAGATAGAGAGTTTTATTCGTCTGAGGGACGAACATTTATGAATAGAATAAGAACTGGCCTGGAAGAATTGGCCTGGCCTGAACTGGTTGAGTCCGCCAAAAATACCTGCCTGCCAAGGTACTTTGGTCTATTGAATTTTTTGATTATTCTGTGAATTTAGACTTGTTTTAAAACAGTTTATCTTGCCTAGAAACAAACCTGGAAACTTGCCTGGTTCTAGGGTGACCATAATATCGCGTACAATATCTAAGACATAAAATATCAAAATACTGCGAAACTAAAAGAGGCATTAACCTTATCTCATAGGTTTTTGACTCTACTCATGATACTGAACCTCTGGTTTCAAGGATAACGCTGTTCACACTAACACCCTGTATACTAGTTGTAATTTTTCTATTCCTTGCTTGTAATTTTCATTGTTAATAAAGATTTAATAAAAATATAAAAATGTATTGATTTATAATAATTTGAATACTCATCAAATAATCATGCATCATATAAAAATAATTAGATTCAGATAATTATAAATTAAGATAAATCTTGGCGATGATAAGATGTAATTTTCTCCATTTTCCTCTTTACATGGTCTCTTTTACTTCGTTAATAAGTTAATAAAATTAAAATGTCAAAAGTACGTTCGGGATGAAAAAAAATGATTTGGATAAAGAAACGATAATGACTCGGTCTTTCTCAATTTTAGTTTTCCTGCTCTACCTTACCTTTCCAACTTCTAAACTTACATAAAACTAGCCATTGATCGGGACTTATTAAATAAATTATTCTGGACAATCCAAAATAGCCCCAAGATAAGCAGAGTTTGTTTTATGGTTACTAGATAAACGATATATACATGGATGTATATTTTTTATTAAATATAGAAAACACCAAGATACCTAGAATAAATCGAATGCAGATCGAACAAACATTTGACGACCGATGTGGCGCGGTGGACGAAGGTCCGCCTACAACGCAGGAGATTGCGGGTTCGATTCCCGCCTCCGGTCAAAGTTGTGTACGATCTGCAGAAATTTATTCCGTTGGTCTGGGTATTTTCTATGTATAATAAAAAATCTATCACGTAGTCACTGTAGTCGTCAATAAATATTAACAGCGTTCACGTTGGTTAAACCAACGTTGTTTTATTTTACCTAGGTTGGTATTTTATTATCACGGTAAATTTTCCTTAGTACATGTAGCTTCTGAAATGGTATTTTTTATTAGGTTTCTGTTTATTTCTTTATTAGTTGTAATATCTGAAGAGACTAGTTCAATGAAATGTGAAGGTAAGTAAAAACAAATAAATTTTTACCAAATATTTCTACATTATAGTAACTATAGAAATACATATAGTATTCATGACAGGTGATACCTTGATAATACAATAGATTTCATAGATGTTGTTTGAATAAACGTAGAAAACATGCAAAACACCCCTTCGCCCGCGACTACAGCATGGTCGTCTTTTTACATCGTCTAGTAGTTGGGATAACTATAATCATATGAATACTTACTTCATCAAAGTATTTTGTATAATCTTTCTCGTATCGCCGCTTTCGGCGATTCGACGGCCTCCTTTGAATGCCACACTCTTTTAGTTTGTGCTCTGGCAGGTTATAATTTTTAGGTTTCCGTACCCAAAGGCTAAATTGGGACCTAAATAAATACTAAGACTCCACTGTCCGTCCGTATGTCTGTCTATCACCATGTTGTATCTCATGAACCTAGATAGTTACTTGAAATTTTCAGAAATGATGTATTTCTATTGCCGCTATAGCAAATACTAAAACACAGATTTATAATATTATTTATGTGACTCCCATACAAATAGACAAGATTTTTTTCGTTTTTTTTTTAAATATTACAGAACTTTCGTGCGCGAGACAATTGGCACTTTGCCGGTTTTATTTTCTTATATATAAAAATGAATCCCTATTTCCCTTGGTCACGGCATCACGCCTGAACGGCTGGACCGATTTCGCTAATTCTTTTTTTGTTCTGTTTGTTATTATCAGGAAAAGGGTCTTACGAAAGAAAAAATTAGGAAATTGCGCGGGAAATTTTAATTTAATTTTCATAATTCAGATAGGACAATGTCTGTCGGGTCAGCTAGTTTTCTTATAAATCATTCGATTCTTATTTCCTTTGATTCAGGTTCTGGTTGTGTGGATAGACCACCAGTGGTCATCGTGCCTGTGTTCATAAAGTTGTTTCGATACCCGAAAATGCCTGCTATAATTGAAGAAACAGAATCAGCGATGAGAAATAATACCTAGCAAAACCATTTGTAAAAAAATAAATTATCTTACAAATGTAACCGTAGGTGTGTGTGTATTTGAATAATTGAATTTAGAATTATAACGATGATGATTTTACTCTTTGTATCATTCAAAAATCAATAACCTCAATTGGAAAGAAAATTAATAGTGTACTTAAAAAAGTATTGCAATAAACATTTTTAATTTTTGTTTTCCATACTCATTCCACGATTTTATTTTCGTTTTGGGAGATCGACTGATAACCCAATAGTCAATGTTTTGTGGATTTGACTAATTACTACAAATTTTGCTTTGAGGAAATTGTGGTCGATTTTGGTATTTTATGCAGGGCGCATGCCTTGAATGATCCGAAGTGATCGAGGTGACGCGATTGAGTCTATATACATAATATATCTGTGGACCGTCTTAGAACTGAAAATCTAATATTCGCTTTATTTTTGCGCAAACAGTATCTATATATCACCTAAATAGTTATTTGGTGATATACTACGAATATGTTTTGTGTGAAAAAGTATCAAAAACTTTGATTTAAGTTTTCCGCGTAGGTCCGCGTCTCCTAATTTACTTTATTTCATAATCAGATCATTCAATAGAATAGAATAGTATGTTTGTTGTTTTATTTGCCACAACCCACGCATTACACGCGTTTGACGTGAGAAAAGGTAAGATAAATTGAGTTACTGTGATAGATTATAAGTTTGTATGCCGTTTTCAATACTTATTCATGGAAAAATTATCTTGAATAATCTCTGTTACGAATTAATAAGCTTATTGAAAAAAAACTTTTCTTTATAAAGTCTGGAAAGGTTTCGGAAATGACAGATTCGCATCTCTGTGTCAAAAGTAACCGTTATATCTCATCCCTGTGTATTCATTCACTCACCTGCCGTCAATAAAGAAAGGTCATAGTCGTGCAAGTATCAAAAAGAATGCAATACTTGGTTTCAGTAGGTACTCAGAATGAATGAATGAATGAAAACTCTTTATTATACTTAAAACTACCACACATAGAAAGAATATAATACATAAAATACTGCAAACGAAGACTAAGTATAAAGGGCGGCCTTATCGCTAAAAGCGATCTCTTCCAGGCAACCTTTGGATGGACTGGATATAAAAGAACAATATAGACGGAGTACAATACATAATAATTTAAACCCTTCTGAAGCTCTCCGTGAATTTCAAAGTTCATGATTTAATAAAATTTACAACTAGGCATAACACATAAGTAATAAGGTTTATATTGTATCAATCAACCATACCTTAAGCTTGGTAGAAAAAGAACCTAAGTTACATAATGTTGTAAAAGAATGCTGATATTCTGCATTATCTCACGCATAACAGCGAACAAAGTTACATGAACGCCCAGGTGGTTCAAAACAAAGACTATTGTCATTGACAAGGCAGTAGGTACCTACCCGTGGAACAATACGATAAAAAGGTGCTCATAAAGTGGCATTGAGAAACAAGTGTCAAGGAATGATGAAAAATCTACTGCGCGTGAGTGCTTTGCGCTAATCTATTGTTTCAACACGTCTTACTTCGAGACTTATAACACATACCTACTCATGTGTTAGACGTGTTATTTACCTACTCATGTGCTAATAATATACTCTAGCCTGAAAGTCTCACATCTTTAAAGTTGTAATCTTAAACGATAAAGCAGTTAAATTTAAAATAACTAACGTTTTGTAGCAAATTTCATAAGTTTTCTTGGAAACTATACTAAACAATACATTTGTAACATTTTTAATTTATAAATGTTAAATGAAATAAATATATTCACATATATTCACAAACTATTTGAGGTTCATTCATAGCTGTGACGATAACGTTTATGACTAGCAATTTTACATTCTAATTATTAGTCTCTTCAAACGCAAAAAATAGTAGTATACCAAATACAGCAACGTGATTTTACCCATCTTGATAATATGACGCTATTGAGACCTTTCTTTTGAAATTAGTGGAATTTGGCCCCAGGATCCTAACCCAATTGCCTTAGATTAGCTAGGAAGTTTATTGAAAATACAATAACATGTAAAACTTACTTATAAAATAGGTATTAAGTTTTTGGACACTATGTCAAAATAGACTATTTTATTGTATTATCTTTTTTAAGTTTAAAATATAACCAAGTAAGGCGGATTTATTAACAACGAAAATTACAAGCAAGGAATAGAAAAATTACAACTAGTATTTACAATTGAAACTATTGAGCTGCAGACGGTTGCAAACAGTCTAGCTAAAGTAATGTTTATAAATTCTAAGAAAGTTGAATTTGTTACAAAACGTTTTTTTATTTAAAATCTCTCACTTTGATAGTCTAAATAATGGAAAATTACTTAGTTTTTCAGGCCAGTGTAACTTGTAGTTACATTCACTTGTAGTTTCATAACTAACTTTAGCTCACGCCTTCGCTCATGGGCTACCCTGATAAAGCACAGCATATTATGTCACACAGGACTGTTCTTTCCAGAGATTAACCCACATACACAAAGACACAATTTTTTCATCTTACATATTAGAAATAAAATATATAAATGAAAGCAAAAATATTTTTATTATTAATAAATGATGAACTGATGACATAATAATCGACGAAAAGAACATAAAATCGAAAACTACTGACCGGATCTGGTTGAAATTTTGAATACTTAGACGTATTTTAAGCCCATATGTGTAATAATGTGTATTACCTACATTAGTACGCAAGGAACTCAACATGATAAAACTAATTCACCTTACAAATTATTGGATTTTCATCTTCATAATCATCATCAGCCTATAATAGTCCACTGCTGGACATAGGCCTACAAAATTATTGGATGCTGGTATGAAAATATGAAAGCGGAAAAACAGATTATAGCATGTGTAGGGAATTAGTTTTGTGGGAATATTTTTACCAAATGTATTTACGTGAACGAGTAAACACTTATCTCATTTACGTGAACGAGTAGGCACCTTAATCTATCTCACTCACTCTGTAAATACTAGTTGTAATTTTTCTATTCCTTGCTTGTAATTTTGTTTGTTAATAAAGTTTATTTATCTCACTCATATGTGAAAGTTTGTTTGGGTAGTAACCTAATAATAAATAAATAGAGCTGGAAAATTAACACAACATCATCTAGTTCCAAGCCAAGCAGAGCTTGTGTTATGGTTAAAGAGTCATTTCATAGGGCATCAAACAACTGATAATAACATGGTTTGCGTCCTTATGCAATGCAAGTTTGTCTAAAAAATATTTAACGTCCACTTTAACGAGTAACGGTCGACTTTTCAAATCGCATTATCGCTCACTCAAGAAGACTATATTAGAGACCTTATAATAATATATTATAATAATATAAAACTTAATAAATCTTAGAACTTACAACAATTGCATATAACAAAACTAGCAGTCTAGACTAGTTTAGAGAACTACAAAACTAGACTAGGGGACTAGTATAGGTTGATGATGATTACAAAACTAGCAGAACCCTGTGACTTCGTCGGTGTAAAATTTAAACTTAAATGTGTAAAAAAATAGAAATGGGTAGGTAAAAAAAGGTTCATATTAGAGTCCTGTTTTTTTCAGAAAACGCTAAAACTTCTGCTTGTTTATTTAATAAGTTGAACAAGCATGTACAATTTTGACGGTCTACTACTCGTATTATCAATTTCTCAAACAGAGCATTTTTGTTTCTCATTAATTCCCTTCTTTATCACTGGATGCGAATAAAGAAACATGTTCTCAAAAATATCAAGTCAAATACAAATTTCAAGTCCAGCGGTCTATGTTGCCCACTGTCGGACAGTTACTCTAATCAGTTATTGATAATTAATATTCCAGGTAAAATGGCAGCTCTTATTGATATTGCTTCTGGAATTCAAGCCATCATTGCATTCGATCGCCGGTGTCACATACATGGACGACTTTGATTTCGAGGAGCGATATGCAAACGTGAACGAGTGTGATCCCTTTTACTGGCATCCTCTACACCTCCCGGAATATTGCGCGAACATGTTTGAACGGCTCATAAGGTCCAGAATGGGCCAGCATGGATCTGCCAGAATAGTCAAACCCCGACCTGATAAAAAATGCAAGCGAAAGAAGCATAAAAAACGAAAGGATAAACATGACGTATACTCACTCCACGTTCCGGATATTCACCTTAAATACCCTACAACTAGCGAAGAAGAAGATAACGAATTTGATCCAGACGAGTCGTCTCATCCAGAATTTGAATGGAATGAAAGTATGGAGGTTGTAAAACAAACTCCATCGCCTTATGAGAAGATGATCAACCTTCTACGACGGGATCTTGCGAGCCATCCTTCAGTTCCAACTATCGGATACGTGCCGAACATAGGTCAGGTTGCAGTCTACCACCAGCCGATATCCAAATCAAGCAAGAAAATGATCAAAGCATTGACAAAAGCGTATACAAAATCCAGCCATAAGTCACGTAAATCTGAAACTAATAAGATTGTAATAAATCCGACTAATTTAAAGAAGATTAAAAAGAAAAAACATCATGGGCATAATCGAAAGAATAAAACTAAGACATAAGGTAAGCAATCAATAATATAATTTATCAGAAGTTACCTTATTTCCACCAAAAGGTGCAAATTAAAACAAAAGTAATACGAAAAAATTCATACATGAATAATAATCTGCCCTGGTTTACGTATATGACTTATAGTGGAAACGCAGCCTAAGCCTTTTCATTTGTACAAAAAGAATAATTACCAAAGAGTGTTTTCAAAACATCTGCATTGTGTCAAGGTATACTTTTCTCATGATATCCCTCGTGATTTTTCTAGTACAGCTTCGAAATTTGAGCGCTTTAAGCTAGTTTAGTGCTTATCTGGTGAACAGAAATAATGAAGTTCTCGTTTGAGGTAAGCATCATAGTGGGTGGGCATTTGAACCCAATGCTCCTAAGAATAGGGTCATAACTTTAGCTGGATATTATTTAAGAATGGGCAACTAGTTTCTCGTTAAAGTCACCTCACTCTTTATCGATAATTTTCTTTATTTTTCGATGAAAACCAGTGCAAGGTGTTCTAATGTCATGATAGTTAAACTTCATACCGTATTCATATATACACTCGAGAGCAATGAATCCGGGTCACTCAAAGAATCCAAAAAATCTCGGAAAGTAAGAATGCTAGGTTAATGCAATAAATTGTATTTAATAGACAATTTAATACTCCTTAAATGAAAGTATTAAAACTTCTTAGTTATTGTAAAGTTATATCATAAAAAAATCAAATTTGAAAAGGGAACACTGTCGAAGATGTAACTACGAAATTACAGGATTTGTTTTTGCTTTTGTTTGTAATCTGTCATTTATGTTGGTACATAAACCAGGTTGATAGTGCTCAATATTCATTATTCAAAATGCTGAAATCATGTCGCTTACACTTGAAGAATGCACCAGAATACTTACATTGGTGGAAACCGGCCGAAGTCAGCGCGATACAGCCAGGACTGTCGGTGTGTCACTGTCAACAGTACAAAGAGTTCTCCGACGTTACGAAGAAACTGGTTCTAACCTACGCAGACCAGGAACGGGCAGAACTAGGTGTACCACAGCACAAGAAGACCGATACTTGGTGAACACCATGCTTCGAAATCGCTTTCTCACAGGAACTGAACTCACAAATCAGTTTCGACGCCTCGGAGGAAGTAACCCAAGTGCATGGACAGTAAGACGTCGGCTTGCTGAATCTAACTTAAAACCCCTTAGACCTGCAAACGGCCCTAAACTGGAGCGTGGCCATCGTATTTCAAGACTAAGATATGCCCAGAACCACGTAAATTGGAGTATTGAAGATTGGTCGAAAGTTATGTTCTCCGACGAATCAAAATTTATGCTCTACAAGCACGATGGAAGACACAGAGTGTATAGAAGACCAGGGGAAAGATTCAAGCAAGCATGCATCGAAGAAAAAGTAGCCTACGGTGGTGGGTCTGTACTTTTGTGGGCCGGAATTTCCTCTGAAAGTCGCACAGAGCTGGTGATCATAGAAAACGGCTCTTTAACTAGCGTAAGATATGTGGAAGAAATCCTCAACGAACACGTTGGTCCATTTATGGTCAATTTGGGTGAGGATGCTATATTTATGCATGACAATGCCCGACCTCATACAGGTAGGATTGTGAATGACTACCTTCAAGAGATGAACATTACTTGTATGGAGTGGCCAGCGCGCAGCCCGGATATCAACCTGATCGAGCATGCTTGGGACGAGCTAGGGAGATGCGTAAAACAACGAAACCCTCCCCCAATCACGCTTCCTGAGCTCAAAATTGCTCTCACAGAGGAATGGGAGAATATTCCCCAAAATCGTATAAGGAACTTGGTGTACAGCATGCCAAACCGCGTAAACGCAGTAATGGAAGCACGAGGAGGTAATACGAAGTATTGAAATTCAAGAAAATCGTCATAAAGTTCAAAAATTTCATGTTTCCTATTTTTGTTTTAAGGAGAGATCAGCAGTTTTTTTTCTTTATGTTATTTTGTGTAAATAAAATGTATGGTGACTCATATTTTTTTAACTTTCATTTAAGGAGTATTAAATTGTCTATTAAATACAATTTATTGCATTAACCTAGCATTCTTACTTTCCGAGATTTTTTGGATTCTTTGAGTGACCCGGATTCATTGCTCTCGAGTGTAGGTGTTTTTTATTTTCTTTTTAATTATGAATTGTAAAATCATCTCGTTTGTACAACTACAAATACTCACGTGTCTTTCCAGATCTTCTTAACAATATCATCAGTATCATGGATAGCTGAGTCAGCGACCAACTTTATCTATATGGATCCAATGAACAGGAGGTACCAGAAGCCGTCAACGGGTTCAAACCTCTGCAACCCACTGTACTGGTACCCACGATCTATTCCGAGCTACTGCTACAAGAGCAATGTGGTGAAACCATCTCCAAAACCTTTACCGCCACCATTACCATTTCCCCCGATCCCAATGCCAATCCCAATGCCGATGCCGATGCCTTACTCCGTCCCGTCTGTACCAGCTTATCCCCCGCTGGTGTATTCAGCTGTACCGCAATACGTGCCTCCACCTCCTCTCATGTTACCATTACCAGCACAGATGCCTTTTGGAATGCCTTCACCTGGTTTCGGAATGCCGCCTGCCCAGTCATACTATCCTCCTGCATTCCCCCCCGCTTTCCCCCCACCACAGCAAGCTGGTTTAGTCCCAGGCGTGCCAGGTATAGTCTCCCCAGATGGAGGTATAAACATTCTTCCGTTCTCAGACGTTTATTCGGATATGCTCGAAAAGCACAAACAAAAACAGATAAGAAAAAGATTGGAGAAGGTTTTAGATGAGTATGACAATTACCCGAAAAAAAAGCAGAACTACAGAAGGTATAGAATTGGAGTTAAAAACTATAAATAAGCTCTGTGTTGTTTTGGGATATGTTACTAAAAGCTATTGAAAAACAATATAGTGCTATAAACTTTATTCCATTGTAATTTTTAAAACATACAAAACACTGTCAATGTTAAGATGTAGAAAATTTTCATGTAAGTATAAAGATAGTGTGTTATGGATTGAAATCTATACTAACGTCTTTAGGGCTATTACACTTTTTAAGATTTTTAAACATCTTATTTATACATATTTTGAAACGATGATACAGACATCATCATAACAACTAAGAGGCTCTAAAAAAGCACAGAATACAAGTAGTTTTAAGTACGAACACATTTATCAAATCGGATTTAACCTATTCATACACTATATTCTTATAACTTCATAACTCGTTAATATTTTTCTAACTAAACTATTAACTACATAACTTACAAATAAATTCATGTTGTTATGAATAATATTTACTTATCTATGGACGGATTTTTCTGAAGGTTTCATATATTTACAGATACACCTTATACCTAGAATAATTATGAAATAAACAAGTATATTTATTATTAGTTTATTTTTCTATATAATTAAGTTAACGTTGCCGCTGGAGTAACTTTAGAAAATTACACTTATAATGTAGTGTGATGTAGATAAACTTTAACGATAATGGTACACAAATTCGTTATAACTTTTAGGTACCTACTTGTCTGAATTCTTGAATAAATTAGCTTTGATTATAAGATTTGATGCTCTTTAGGTTTCTCAATGGATTGGTTCTCATTTTATGTACCTATAACCGAGAGAAACCTTTAAATAATTTCTGCCTTTGAAAGATTAAGTCGGTCGCATAAATGACATGACTTGATTTCCCATCCAGCCAAGCATCTTCCAGTAGTGACAATTTATTTTATGTTGTATTTAAAATATCACAAAAAAAACGAGCAAAAAATGTGCTATAAACACATCAAGTGTGCAAATTATTGGAAAAGAATCTCATTTTTTTGTTTTTGTTTCTATTATATTTCACATTAAACGTTTATCAATTATCACCTTTTAACTACCCCACTATACCCACCTTTCTTAAAATTAATTAAAATATTTTAAATCTATATTGGAATGATTTTGTATGGACGGTTCTCATAAACATAATAATAATTTTCCTTAATTTTAATTATACCTATAATATTTTATACCATTTCAATCGTTAAAAGATACCACCTAAGACAAGCTTTATGATTATCGGTCTATTAAGGTCAAAACGAAAAAATCACGAATCTATGTACAGGCTAGATTTTCTGATATATTCAATAAAATTTTGTGCTAGGTAGATCAATAGATAACGAAGAATTTTTGTAACTAATTGTGATGTATTGAGTGACATCTCTTTTGAAATATTTTAAAATATTTTGCAAGACATACACAGAAAAAACGATGATATATGTTCAATGGTGAAATACGGCTTTAACATTTAATTGTTTTATGGATATTGTGGTAAAGTTTGTTTCCAAAAATGTATGTATATCGTCTATACGGGGTGTTTTGTTTTCCTCGACTTTCGGGATAAATGTGAAAAATAAACTTTAATTAATATTAAGTATATTTTTTTATTTTGGATAATAAGTGTGCCATCCTGCAGAATTTATTCGACATGAATTTACACAAGAATACAGAATTTACACAACTGCTTGCACCTTCAGCCGAGACTAAACCAATCGGATAACTAACATGGCAGTAGAAATACATCACGAAATTTTAACAGTTCTGCAAAGAATTCGTATTCGTGATCGAATAATTCTCGCTATCGTCAATGAAGCCGCTCATTGCCTGCCTTTTGACAGCGAAAATAAACAAAAGGAAATTTACTAATGGTTGGCGAAAACTGTATGAATGATACGGTGATGAATTCATCGGAAGTAACCAGCGGGATTTTATCAAGCCACAAACGGCAAAAAGAAACCAGGCTGACTGAAGTCGTTTGAAATGTCTAGCCGTCCGCAACAGGATTATTTATTATCCACTATCACTTTGAATAAAATATTAATATCTCAAAATATCAGTAACATTTAGAGGTTTTCTGTAAGCTCTTGAATAGTGCGAATTAACGTCCCACTCCCTTCGCCGTCCACCCCTATTAATTCCTGTCTACGGCCCTGAACAGAGTACGTGAACACAAATATTCCAGTAATACATAACAAATACTGAAACCGATCGATCGATGACGAGATCTTAGCCACAACTATGTTCATTAATTAATTATCTCGTCGATAGTGGTATTCATGATTAAATTTCATGTCTGAAGACAATTTACTGGAATTTGGATTGTTTGAACATATAATATGTTTTGGAAAATAACATATTATGTTTTTTTACAAAACAGGTATTTTATAAGTAAATGGTTCGTGGAGAGTTCAGATCAACCGCAATATATAAACACAAATGAAATGGCTTAAAATGGAAGATTTATAATAATATGTGTATTGTTTATATTTTACTAATAACTTTTTAGTTATATTGAAAAAAAAACAACGTAGCCTACCTACTTCATATACACACAGAATAGAATATAGAATTAGAATTAGAACACATAATAATTGAAACTACACAGACACTGTTCAAGTTAAGATTCAAAAGACTTAATAATAAAATAGAAGGCGAAATACTTCAAACGTAGTTAAGTGATTGCTACTTAACTATAAAAGTTATCTACTTTAAAGAAAGCAACAACGTAATATAATATAAAATACTTAATAAAATAACGATCCAGCCTTGCTGACGCATTTATTTCAACCCGAGTTGAACTCGACAAAGTTATTTTAAAAGATTTCACACTCAAAGCTCAAAAAAGGTATTTTAAACGTCATGTTACCCTAACCGAAACGAAGTGATTTAATATAAATCGAATGTGTTCTCTCATTGCGAGTCTCCTTAGTCAAAACTTACATTATATTTTACCAAATTTAGAACCAAATTTAACCAAATTCAAAACTAATTACTCCCTTTGGAAAAACGAGATTGAAATGAAATATCAAAATATGTGCATTTGTTTAACAAGGGCATCTGTATAACTAAAAATGGTATTCAGAAGGCAAAAACGAATTAATACTATTTTCTAGCAGAAAGTGTGAACGAACAGTAGAGGTTTCTCCGTATGCATAAAGCTTTCTTGGCCTTGGGCTTGGTTAAAAACCTCTCGCAGTCAGAATTCTAGAATTCTAGTAGTTCTCTCGCTTTGCTTGTGATTTATAATAGAATCTTGAATTACGCTCAGTATTCAATAGCGCCCATTATGAAAAGACTGCTTTTTACCCTCGGTGCATAATCTACTATTACAAAAGCTAAACCAACAAAATTTTTGCTTATTTTTAAGGTTTCTCGAACCAGAACTTTTAAAAACAATAATCTTTTTACGAGAGTAATTTCAATTAATCTGCATTGAGTGCGTGAGCTAGCCAGCTCCTGTGGTAAGGCATTTATTTCCCTTATTTCTTTAAGATGGATTATATGAACAAGGCCTATGTCCAGCAGTGGACTATTATAGGCTGGTGATGATGATGATGATATGAACAAGAATGGTTGAAATTAAAATCTAATTAGAACACTCTCAAAATAATATGCTTGAAACGTTGCATGATTTAAGTACGACCTTTATGCCTTAGAAGAATTAAACGTCGAAGGATACCTAACCACTGAAGATAGTGAGTGTGTGACCTCGATTAAATAAATATGTCTTCTAAATTCAAATAATGTCACGGAACACTCATCAACAACAAAACACGCGGATATGAGCAGTATGTTTATAAATAAGTAGCTTAGATAGGTATGCATAACACGTACTCGGCATCGCTTTAGGATTAACTGGATAGATAAATATACAGATTTAGAAGATATTTATACAGGGTGAGCTTTTCTACGAAAACGAAACGGAAAGCCTAGGGCTTCCGCTCTGAATGAAAGAAAATTGAATGTTTTTATTGGAAAAAAGCGTAAACCCTGATCGTAAACACCTTAATGATTTAGACCGGCAGAGTTAAGCACAAGCGGGATATTTATACGAAATATATTTTAATTGTTCGAATAGTTAGGCAGTTTAGGATGGGTGCTTTAAGATCTAGCTAAGTTTACTTAATAAAGCTTTTTGTCTAAGGCCTAACAAAAAATATTATTGGCATCAGTCTTACCTTTTACAGAATTGTATTGAAATTTGTTTTTGAAAGTTCTGATAGGATCATAATCGGTACCATAATTTAAATCTATTTCTATAATTTATTCAAAATTTAAATTTATTTTTATTTCATTTCCACATTGTAACCTAAAGCCGTGATAGCGATGTCGACTGTGTTTATTTTAGTATCCATTATATTAAATAGTATTTTTCCTAATGTAAACGGCCTCAATTTTAATTCGAATGATGTAGATTTGACCGATCTTGAAATACAGCATAAAGAAGTGTACTCAAATGACTCCGCTATAAAAGAATTTAAATAATAAAATTGTAAATACATAGACGAATAATAAAAGATACTTGCTAGATATACTTGGTTTAACATTTTATGGAAAACTCGAGATTATTGATTATAATTATACAATTAAATCCTACACGAATGTTTTAAAACAAATTAAGAAATACTAACACTAAAGATTCAATAACAAGCTCAATAAAAATATCAAATGACTCAACATTAACTGAGTTAAGTTTTGTAAAATTAATACATATAGCCTATGAATGCAGAGTTTTAGGCAAAATACTGACCACACATTACGAATATAATGTGCCCTTTATTTTCCCAAAAACCTGTTTAATTTCCGAATTTCGATGGACGGAATATAACAAAGTACTAGTTAATTACAATCTCAATAAAATAAAAGCTGTTCTCCGGAAGGTTCTTAATCTCTGTTACTGAGAATATTACCTTTAGTTTAATAATAAATGTTAAAGTATTATTAAAATACTTTAACATTTACCACGCACCTACAATGTAGAGATTCAACCTTCGTTTACCTCGAAATAATTAATAAACCCTTTTGTAAAAAGAGAGAAATTCGATCGCAAGGGTTTCGTCACTTCTGAAAACAAAAGAGTAGCGATATTTACACATTATTTCAACAGATTTTCTGTTCCTCCTTTGATTTGCAGAGCTAATCACAATTTACACAAAAACCGATTCCTTTTCCGATGTTTTAATAGATTTTTAAGATATTCTAAAAGTTAACTTAGTTCCGGAGTAGAATATGTTTCAGATTCTATATATCTTACAGTTTCATATCCGAAACTGACTTTTGGCCCTCAGAATTTGTGACTAGAAGTGGTGTTTTCCGGTGGGGTGACATTCATCCCCATATTATCGTAGGAAAAGTCTAGAGTTGTGTCTTCGGCTGGATGTCGGTTGCTGAGAGCAGTGCTCATGGTCTTAGGAGTGGTCGCTCCTTGGCTTTTCTCTGTTTGAGAGGTCCTTGTGTCTAGATCTCGAACGTTTAGAGGCTGCGGGGCTCGTTTGGGGGGTTCAGGGTTCCGTAGCTCCAGTTTGAGCTCAGGTCTTGTCTTCGGCATCTCTGCATGTGGGTTGTGGTGGGTAAGGTCACCGGGGTACTGGTTCACACGGTTCTGGAAAACACATTCATTTTATTACACATAAAAATACTAATCGCTCTACTGTTATAAAGGAGAGTTAAAAGCAAGTCGAAAATCAATTATTCTTCCGATTCTGTGAGCAATAACTATCAAGTCAGATTTTAATGTAAGTGTATTACTAATTTATCCAATTTTTTTTTATATAAAAAAGGTTATTCGACGACGACGGCTGTCAGAGATTTCCAATTTAAAGTCTTTTAAATGTTAGTAGGGAGTATAAGACAGGGCTCTATGGCGCTCATTAGGGGAGGCCTATGTCCAGCAGTGGACTAATATGGGCTGATGATGATGATAAAATGTTAGTACGTGATGTTATAGAGTTGCCATTGACATCATACAAGAATAAAAAGAATTAATCCCTACTTTCATGAACTGTATCTATTTTTTTTAAAGTTAGTTAATAATACAACAGCAATGCGTTGAAAAGGGAAATTCCCGCAAAATCCCGTCTATATTTTATTCCTGCTAGCGCAGCGTGCATGTTTTTTTAGTTACTTATACAATCCCTTACGGTGCTTCCTTTTTCAAATATCTTCTTGTATTTATCTGATGGATGCTTTGAATACACATATCATGTGATCATAACTTTAACATCATGGGCTACGTGTACAATTGAATAAATATTGAACGAATAAGTATAGTAATCTTAAAAAGGAATAACATGACACAAGCTCTGATTAGCTTAGGGTTAGGTAAAACAGCACGCCCCCTTTATGTGTCTTGGTCTTACAAACAGAAGGCGAACGAAAAAAATTACAATTTCTAAATCCAAAATAACTGTCTTTTTTGAATCGCGTATACTAGTCATAGATCGAAATCGTCGATTGTGAAGGTTACGAAGTAGTGACATTAATTTTAAAATAAATAACACAGCCGCCGTGAGCTGCTTGCAACTTGCGCACTCGCTGCATTTATCTTACTTCATTATTACTTATTTCATTATTACGAAAGTTAAGTGCCGGTGTGAGGAAGGCTAAAGATGCCAAAACTACTAATAACACACTCAGAAATTTGCACGCATATCTAGACGTGTAAAAACATTCCAGGCTACTTTTTTCCGGAAAAATGCGAGGCCGCGAGCAGCAGCTAGAGTGACTCAAGGCGCAAACAGGAGCTAAACAAGCGTTACCACTTATTTTATCATATAACTAGCGACCCGCCCCGGCTTCGCACGGTTTTATTATACGTATAAACCTTCCTATCTATTTAAAAAAACCGCTTCAAAATCCGTTGCGTAGTTTTAAAGATTTATGCAGTCAAAGGGAAATAGGGACAGAAATAGCGACTTTGTTTTATACTATGTAGTGATTATGTTAGGCTGTGTCCCCAGTAGGCAAACGGTGAGCAGCCGACTGAGTTTGCGGCGTATCAGTTCAGTACGCCCTTCCATTATATTTTAAATTGAGTGTTCACAGTTTGCTAGTTTGCGCTCACTGTACGCAGTTTGCACGCAGTTTGCAGCGATACGTGCGCCGACTGTCTCAGTTAGCGGCCGACTCGCAGGTTCCAATGCTTGCGATACGCACGCAAAGTGATCTGAGTTTGTAGCCGTTCGCCACAAATTTGCGGCTCACTCAGTCGGCCACTCACAGTTTGCCTACTGGGGACACAGCCTAATATTTCCAAAAGTTTTGGTGGTCACAAACAGGGTGTCAAGAGAAACACTCCTGTGGCATCTAGGTAGAAGCAGGGGCCATAAGCAGCTTACCGTCATGTGAGCCTATTGTATTTATTTCCGAGGGAATGGAGTGCAATAGTATTGATACTGCGAAATCGATTTCCGAGCAACGTGTGCATTCATACACGATCTGTGATCGGTTTTGTGGACAATGGAGAATGGCGTCTTTGTGAGATTTCTTACATGATTTTAAACTACTTTGTTGTTGCATCGATTGTTTGCTTTTAAGTTTATTCTAAAACAGAATCTTGAAAAGTTTGCGTTAAGAAGCGAAAATATGTATGTTGATATATTTATAACAAAATTAAATGTACCATAGACATACACAGGGATTATGTCAAGTGTTGATTTCAATAATTTATTACAGAAGTTGTATTTTTTGGTTGGGATTTGGAGGGATTTATCTCCACTAAAGGCGACTATTTGAACCTAACTCAATACATGATAGATTTTTAGATGTGTGTAGATAATAATAGTAATAGTCTAAAACAAAGTCGCTTTCTCTGTCCCTATGTCCCTTTGTATGCTTAAATCTTTAAAACTACGCAACGGATTTTGATGCGGTTTCTTTTAATAGATTGAGTGATTCAAGAGGAATGTTTATACGTATAATAAAACCGTGCAAAGCCGGGGCGGGTCACTTAATACACTACCTATACATCAGCCAAACTCGATGTAGAATGTTTGTAAACAAACCGCCCATACTTAACCTAAAATACACTCTGTTCTGTTGCCTTTTTATACACAATTTACATTACTTGTCGATTTAAGATCCTTCCTTCACTAAATATTTCGTACACTCATATCTAAAATTCGACGCCAAGCAAGTGAATTTTAGTTTTTTGTGTCGTGGTTTGTTTACAAACATTCTACATCGAGTTTGGCTAGTGTATAGATTGATATGTTTTATCATACCTATAGATAGAAAACACCCAGAAACCTGGAACAAATATTTGCACATCGTAAAAAAAATTGTCCCAAAGCGGGAATCGAACCCGTAACGCATCGCAGACATCTGAGGTAGTTCATTATTTACAAGAAATGTTCTACAATCACAATCAGAAGACGACGGATGTGGCTCGGCGGGCGAACGTCCGCCTGCGACGCAGAAGGTTGCGGGTTCGATTCCCGCTTCGAAACAAATTTGAGTACGATCTGCAGAAATTCGTTCCGTTGGTGTTCTAGGTGTTCTCTATGTATAATAAAAAATATATATCTATGTATTAAATATATATAGTACCCATAACGCAAGCTTTGAGTAGCTTACTTTGGGGCTAGGTGCTGTGAGGATAAAGAAAAAAAACAACTATTGTTGGAAGCTAAATGAGACAAGGTTACCTTTACCTTCGCCGGCTGAAACTTCTGCTTGATATACCTCCAGGAGACTTTTCCTCGGCACAGCACGACCAGGATTAGAACCAACACCGCCAGCGCTACTCCACTCACGATCAGCGAGGTCGTCGCCTGCCGCTGGACACCTGAAGATAAATGTCCACATTGCTTTTATACATCAGGCCGTCACCGTTTACATTGGGCGGCTATCTAGCCCCCAGTAGGGGATAACTGGGTCTGAATTCCACTAGATAAATCGCATCACCATTACAATAATATCATGTCAAAATGACAGTGTTAACTCAGTGTTGACTCTTTTTGGTTTTCTACTTACACAAACTTTTTGAGGTTCATTCATAGCTGTGACGATTACGTTTATGACTACTGATTTGACATTCGAATAATGAGTCTCTTCAAGCGCAAAAAATAGTAGAATATTAAATGCACAGACGTCATTTTAGCCATCTTGATAGAATGACGCTATTGAGACCTTTGTTTTGAAATTAGTGGAATTCGGCCCCTGATGTCTATCGTAGAGCAAAATCTAACGTGGAACGAACTGAGTGCAAACTCTTGAGGCATTTCATCTCCTTACTCATATTATATACGCTAAACTTTGTATGGATGTATGATTTTTTTTCCTCTTTCATGCTAAAACTACTGAACGGAACAACGGGCTGTTATTTTTAAAAGATTTATTTCTAACCCTGGAAAAATTCATACTTTTCATCACATACATCAGTTTCTATGGGATAAAAAGGATAAGAAGTTTCCTTAGAAACAATGCATGCGAAGCCGCTTGCAGAATTGCAGATATTTTATAATTGCACCCTGATCAATTTGCAAACTAACATGCAGTTTATGTGAATAAAGAGCTCTACATAAAAATTTGCCCGCATTTTTCCATCAAATCATCCAAACTTGGCCTGAATTTTTATAATAAAATCATCATATTATAGTACAAGATAGTTTAAACAATCGCTATAGCTGATTTACAGAAGTATCATGTTCGTCGAAATAGAGTTAGAAAAAGAGATTTTTTGTTGTTTCCGCAAAGGTAATCGCAACTTATTGAATATTAATTCGCGAAGCAATTTGGCTGAAAACAGGCCTCATGTAAAAATCAGAGTAATTCTCCTAATAAAATAATCTTAAGAAACCAAATATGAAGGAAACGTTCATTCGTTCTTAGGAAAGTAGAACTTTTTTATTTCGCTTACGAACTGTTATTTTGGCAGGACCCTACATTATTAAAATAAGTTTAAATAACTTCGATTTCTCTCTCTCTCTCTCTCTCTAATCTCTTACTTAATTTACCCTCGTCTAAATTAATTTAAGTTTGTTCAATAGAAGAGTAGAACCTCTATGCAAATACAAATTATCTAGGTCTTAGACTAATCGAGCTCGATATGTACCTAATTTTGATCATGGAATTAGGTTGAAACTCAAGAAACAAATATATCAAATATATCTATCTCGTTTCTAACATTCAATACAAGCTAATCGAATAAGAATGAATCCAAGTCTGCACTATTGTCTAAGTTTCTCCGTGGTCTATATTTTCATGAAATAGAGACAGTGCGAAGCTAGGACTTTATTCAAAGGGGCAAAGAAGTATTATAATTTCGAGATTCTTTAAAAACTGTTTAAAACTTCACCCTTTCTTAACCTGATTTTCCTGTACCATTTATGAGAAAACTCACCATAGAAAGAACTCTTACGGTTTTCTGTCGACATGAGCCGCGTAACCATTACTACAAACGCAATATAAAGAGCCTCTCCGTGCTACGGTTTACAAAGTCAAAGAAAAATCATCGCGATTATGTTGCAGCGAAGAAAATTTCCGACTCTCTTCACTCGTCTGTATGGTGTCGTTCGTAAAGATTTTTCTTTTTCTTTGTCCAACCGTGATTATTTCAACCACAGCAATGCTCTGGTATAAAGGAAAGTACACTACAGTTTACACTACACGCCTTTCGAGGTGTTGCGGTGATTCCTTTAGCTGCTGTTGTTGTGTTTTGAATGCATGGAATTGTTTCCTTCAGAAATAATTGGCAAAAAAACTATTTTTTTATTTTTTCTACTTTATTGACAACGAAAATTACAATCAAGGAATAGAAAAAATAAAAAAAGTATGTACAATTGAAACTATTGAGCTAACTGTAGAAGGTTGTAAACAGTCTAAAGGTAGCACAAAATATGTTTATTTCATGTACATACAAACAACTAGACCAAAATGAATGTTGAATACAACCACAGACAAACGCCCCTGTGAAGTCAAGTAAAGAGCCTTTGGCCGTATCTGGCTATACCTTTGCGATAATATTTTATTCGATTCTGTACCTAATAGCTTGAAGTTTTTCGCTTCAGAAAGCTTCTAGAGGTTCGAAGACTTATATTGAATTTATCTCAAGTATAAAATAGGAATATTTTAAACAATTAAACTACACTATATTTCCGACTGAATAAATGCAACGTTTTCATGTTATTTGAAATTTCTGTCGGAACTCTTGACTCTTGAATATTACTTATTAATTTAACATTCATTTGGAACGTAATCACAATAAAAAAATGGGCTTCTTTTTACTTGCGAAAAACTGAGACCGAACGGTAGTAGATTGTGAAATAATGAAATCAAACAAAATTGGTCAAGTACGAGTGACGCTTGCGTGCTGTTGGTTACGCAACATCTTATCAATTACATCAATACTACATACCTAACAGTTACTGACTTCGCTAAAGTATATAAAAACAGTATTAAGTACATAGAATTCAGATGTTATGTTCTGCAAACTTCGGAGATATGGCAATTTTTTTCAAGTCTCTTTAAAATAGTTATTCTAAAAAGTATGAAATCGAGAAAATTCTGTGAAAATGCTTTTTTGAAGTGTATATTTAAATATTTTAGAATTTATAAAACTAACACATGTTTACAATTTATATCCTCATTGACCTTGTTGGTTGCTTTTAAAATATCAACCTTACAATTATTTATTATAAAATTATATTTTTTTATTTTTTGGCTTAATTTTAATTTTAATACTTAAATAATTGCTTCAGCTGTTGCTGATTTATTCTGGAGGGAAAAACGTACGGCCTTTTTCCATATAGAAATGAGAAACTATAAGGATTTCATTCTCTTACGAAACCCTAAAAAGAAAATCTAAATGCCAAGCAGAAGCTAAATTATATATTAAATCGCTGAGCCACTAGTAAACCTCAGTATAGGTAATAGGTCCCATCTGCAATTCTTAACCGACAGTAAACAAAATAAATGTAATTCGCAATTGCAAATACAATATGATACTGCAATGCAATATAAGCACTCACTATTTTTTATTACTTACTAGTATCTGCCCGTGGCTTCGCATGCTTTGTTTCTATAGAAACTTCTAAAGGCTATTATATCCCAAGGGACTTTGTTTATGGGATGGAAGCGAAGAGACTTTTTACTGATTTTAGCTCCTGATATTTATTGTTATTTTGAACTACTTACGAAAATTACAATCAAGGAAGAGTTACCAATTAAAACTAGTACTTATATACAATTGATATTATATTGTTTGTGTAATATAATTATTTATTGAGCTACCTTTAGACTGTTTGCAACCGTCTGCGGTTAGCTCAATGGTTTCAATTGTAAATACTAGTTGTAATTTTTCTATTCATTTGCTTGTAATTTTCGTTGTTAATAAATTTTTTTATTATCATTTATCATATAAAAAAAAAAAAATATTTATTCGCTTTTAGTATAATTAAAGTTACGTACCACTCAAATCTGCAGTAGCAGGAGCCTCGTCAGATCGCCGCATGTACCTCAGGTCCAGTAGGTAGTCTGAAAGGAAATAAAAACATTTAGAACTGAATCTTTTTTTGTTATTTGATCTTTAATAACAAATAAAAGAATAATCAAAGAATAAAAACTATTATCAACAATTGACTGAACTAACTGCAGACGGTTGCTAACATTAGGTAGGGGCAATCAGAAGCAAGGTTCTGGCTGCATTGCCCCGCTGTATGGCAATTCTCGGGTTACCCGTCGCGTCGTCGTCCGACGCTCAGTATTTTCGAAAGAAATCGGTTTTAAATCTTTGAAATAAAAATATTTATAAAGTATCCAAGGACAATTGAACAATTTATAAAGGAAAACGTTGAATTTACAATAAAAAAGTGGAATTCTATATGGTTCTATATAGTTTATGAATATACTATTACTTGTTTAACTTTAAATTCCATGTGTTGATTAATTGATTAAATTACAGATATTATTCAGAGGATACAATAAATCGACTCACTCTGGGTAGAGTGTGGGTCGATTGGTGGTATGAAGATAATGATTCTAAGCATTGTTTATTTACAAAAAAATGATAATAGAATAAAGGAAATAGGTGAGCTAACTGTAGATTTCTGCTAAAAATCTAGTATGAGCTCTCACTGTTTATAAATATCCTTATTGGATTTGTAACAAGATAATGTGAAAAGGACTGTTTTAGTACCATTGATTATTAATTTATAAAAATTAAATCATTTATTTTGAAAACACTTAGAAAAAAATTGACCCAAAAAATTTGTGTTACTTTTATCCTTCCGGACCATTATGTTGGATTCCCATTAAGTTGATTTCCTCGAAACTTTAATTCCCATTAAGTTGCATTCCCATTAAATTGGATTAACATTAAGTTGGTTATATCGTCTCAGGTAGATCCCATATGATATCTACCTGCTCTTTGAAATGTAGAGTTCACAAAAGGGTTGACGGAGGTTGTTGATAAAACGTGAGACGTACAGGTGGTAGTTATAACAAGGGGCGTCAAATTTTTTGTCCTCGTAGTAACCGTCGGATTTTAAACCATTCTTATCCTTACTAACATAAACGCGAATTTTTGTATAGATGTATGGATGGATGCAAAAACTACCAAATAGATTGAAATTTATAAAGGACGTAGCTCTAGGCCCGAAATAACACAAAGCATACTTTTCATTTCATAAATTAGTTCACAAGGGATAGAAATAGCTCTAAAACTTTTCCATATAAACAACGCTAATGAAGCCGCAGTCCTGTCTTATATATTTATATCGTCAGTACCAGCCTTAGATATTCATGTCCCTTTTTTACTATTATACAAAAACTGTTCGGCCCTTATTATTTTTCTTTTAATTATAAACTTTTATTATATTTCAGATCTATTGTTTTGCAAACTTTGGAGATAAAGGATGGTAATTTTTTTGTATTTTTTCCAATATTTAAAAAATCTAGAAAAAAGTCTAGAAAAAAATCGTATATCTTAAATAAACTGTTTTTAGATTTACAAACGAATGCCTTAATTCATTTTATACCTCGTTTGACCTTGAGTCCTCGGTTGAGTCTCTCTTTTAATAACAACCCAATGAAAAAGCTTTTGTTATTATTTGTTAATAAATTACAAGCGTTTTCAAATATCAATTCAAGAGAGTTTGGTATTTGCTGAGACATTCAAGAGCAAGAGAAGACAGAGAAAGACCAAAGAGTTTCGAAACTGATCAAAACACAAAAACTAAGCTAGATACTAAACCAATCCCCATACAGATAAAGCAGCCATACTGGGTTTATTTTCGTAAAGGTTGTAATAATTGGTTGATGCATCGACTGCATTGAATGCCTGGTTCCAAGTTCAAGTAAGTTGCTATGTTTGAAAAAATTAAAGTTAGTGTGACAGTGAGATAGAAAAAAAACAAAGAATAATTCCTATAATATAATTTTGTTTATTCAACTTAGGGCCGATTTTTCAATCCTCAGTTAAGTCGTCGAATAGCTACCTAGCCTATAAAATTATCCGTCTGTTTATCGGGCGAATAAATATTTTCAATTTTTCAATCGTTTAATATCTAGAGAATAAATAACTATTAGTGGTTTATCCTAGCCAACTTCACACCATCTGTGTGCAAGCGAGATGCACAGATACTGTATTCAACGTGTTAGAGAAGAATAGCAACAAAAATGTATTTGACATTTGACGTTGATTGCAATACAAAACATAACCTGTTGTCTGTCGCTTGCTTGTTTACAGTTCAGTCAGTTCAAACCACGGATTACCCGTGGTTCAAACCGTGGTTTATTTATCTTTCTAACAATATCATTATTCGATTTGTGTTCTTTTGTGAATTAATAATGAATCAGAAAATGGAATCCAAGAAAAGTGAACGTGCTACAAATTTTAGTAGTTCGGAAGTACGTTTACTGACCGAATTAGTAACCAAATATCGGTCAGTAATCGAAAATAAGAAATCCGACGCCGTGAAAAAACGAACGAAACTGCCAATCTTAACCTAAACGTCAAACTTATCGCGGAGATAAAACCTTATCTGGCCCTTCAAGTAGCAGGTAACTTTATTCTTCTGTTAGGGACCTTATTCGACAGTTAACTACTATCTGACCATTGAAAAACCATGAATACTGCTATTCGACGAATAAAGGCTATCTGGTTGTTTATCTGACGATTGAAAAATCGGCCCTTAGTGACAGGTTTTTTATACAAAACCAATTCAGGGACAAATGTTTCCCTGAACAAGCCATCGCATATTGACGATGCATCGTCATGAATGAATACACGCTAATATGGTTTGACCCACTCATTATGTCATGATAGTGCTAGTTCAAAAATACCTAACAACTTTACCAATCTATCTATCTATACTTATAATAAAACTGTAACAGGTCAAATTCTGTACATTGAAGATATTTTGAAAATTTTTTTTGGAGGGCACTCTATTATCGATACTCAAGCCAAAACTGTAATTTTTTTCATTCATGTCTGTCTGTCTGTCTGTCTGTCTGTCTGTCTGTCTGTATCGTAAACGCGCATCACGCCGAAACTACTTGATGGATTGAAATGAAACTCGGCATGATTATAGATCATACTACGAGGAAGGACATAGGATACTTTTTATCCCGGAATTCAGTAAGGTTCCCCTGGGAGAGAGGGTGAAAGAAAAATTTTTAACCACGCATCACGCCGAAACTACTGAATGAGTTGGAATGAAACTCGGGACGATTTGAGTTCATAGTACAAGGAAGGACATGGGATACTTTTTATCCCGGAATTCAGTAAGGTTCCCCTGGGAGAGAGGGTGAAAGAAAAATTCTTTAACCACGCATCACGACGGAATTGAATGAATTCGAATGGAACTCGGGACGATTGGACATGGGAGACATTTTATCCCGGAATTCAGTTTGGTTCCCCTGGACTATACGGGTTTTCAAAAATTTCTCACAGCATCTGAACGACGCGTTGCACACGCGTCGTTCAGATGATGTGAGAAATTTTTCTAATCAAACTGAATTGAACTGATAAACGCGAAAGTTTTTAAGTATGAATGGATAGATGGATGGATGTTTGTTACTCTTTCACGCAAAACCTGCTGAACGGATTTGGATGAAATGTCACAGAGATAGATTATAAGCTGGAATAAGAATTAGGCTTTATTTTATCTCGAAAATCCCACGGGAAAGGGAATTACGCAAGTAAAATCGCGAGTACTCCAAATACTAATCATGCGCAGACGAAGTCGCGGGTACCAGCTAGTACTTATAATAAAACTGTAACAGGTCCAATTCTGTACATTGAAGATATTTTGAATTTTTTTTATGGAGGGCACTTTATTATCGATACTCAAACCAAAACTGTAATTTTTTTCATTCATGTCTGTCTGTCTGTCTGTCTGTCTGTATCGTAAACGCGCATCACGCCGAAACTACTAGATGGATTTAAATGAAACTCGGCATGATTATAGGTCATACTACGAGGAAGGACATAGGATACTTTTTATCCCGGAATTCATTAAGGTCCTCATGAGAGAGGGTGTGAAAGTAAAATTCCTTTACCGCGCATCACGCCGAAACTGCTGAATGAGTTGGAATGAAACTCGGGACGATTTGAGTTCATACTACAAGGAAGGACATGGGATACTTTTTATCCCGGAATTCGGTAAGGTTCTCCTGGGAGAGAGGGTGAAAGAAAAATTCTTTAACCACGCATCACGACGGAAGTGAACGAATTCGAATGGAACTCGGAACGATTGGACATGGGATACATTTTATCCCGGAATTCAGTTTGGTTCCCCTGGGCTATACGGGTTTTAAAAATTTCTCACAGCATCTGAACGACGAGTGTGTACGCGTGAATTGAACTGATAAACGCGAAAGTATGTAAGTATGAATGGATAGATGGATGGATATTTTGATAGTTAGATGGATGTTTGTTACTCTTTCACGCAAAAACTGCATAACGGATCTGGATGAATTTGGCACAGAGATAGATTATAAGCTGGAATAACACATAGGCTTTATTTTATCCCGAAAATTCCACGGGAAAGGGAATTACGCAAGTAAAATCGCGAGTACTCGAAATACTAATCATGCGCAGACGAAGTCGCGGGCACCAGCTAGTTTATTAATAATTGTATAGTATGTAGATAAAATATGGGACTGGCATAGTCTAATAAAGACCCAAAGTCCCTAAATATAATAACAATAAAAAAGCGTAAAGCTTGTTTTTATTCAATTAGGTACCTACAAAATAAATAAGTACCTTTAACTTAGTGTTCAACTTTTACTCATAAGACTTATGTGAGAAACTAATAAATATACAATAAAATATTGAAGGATGAGGTAATACCTACTCTATTATTAACTGCGTGTAAATGAAGTCCAGGAAATCTCATCATGCCTTCTAATTTCGTCATGTAAATTAAATCAGGTAATATTTAATAAAACAACCCAGTATGATTTGGCATTCTCGCAATGGATGCCTTTAAAATAACCCGGCTAGAATTTTCATTAAACAGAGAATGAAACAATGCGCAATGATAGGCAGGTATTTGGTTTGCAGTGATATGAATTGAATCTGCAAAAGCAATGTTTACTCTGCAAATAGCACAGTAAACTGGAACAGGAATTTAATTTAGCAAGATGAGTTCATATCACGTTAGATTAGTATGAAATTCATTATTATGAAAAGCTGTCTCCATCTTGCAAAGCACAAACATTTGTAGACGAGAGGTGATTACACTTCAACATTTTCTAAACAAAGATCCACCTGTGATCCTACTAAGGGTCGCTGACTCGGTAACTTGTGGACGCCAATATTGCAACATTGTGAAAACGTTTTTATATATCTATATTAATCCGCCTATATAATTAAACAACTAAATAATGCTAGACAATCCACATAGCATCATCTTCCCCCAAGATAAGCAGAGCATGTGTTATGGTTAATATATCACATTTATTATTATGGACTGATAACAGTGAAAATACTAGACATAAATCTGAAAATAGAAACATGAGTTAGTTTCCTACATTTTATAGGTTAGTAATAAAACGTGTAAAATAATTGCTACATGGTTTATATAAATATTTTTCAAAATAATACTAGAAATAAGGTGATAGTTGACTTTTTCTTTGCTTCAATTTTTTCATTTGTTGATATATAATATATTATAATAATATAATGATTTATAATAATCTATATAATAGATATATATTATTATACGATTTGAATTTAAAGAAGTAAGTAAAGGAGTGTAGAGTGCACCTGTGCGCTCACATTTGTACACTACCTATTATAATGAAAGAAGCATTTGTCATTTGCAATCACTATGGAGAACTTGAGACTAGAGAACGACGTGACGTCGACATATATTAAGGCTGACGTAGTCGTAATTTTATTTATTATGACATCATCATTGACAGACAGAGTCTGGCTTGAAAATTGCTAAGTTAGTATCTACGCTATTGTAAAGGGAGTTTCTGGACATTCGATAAAATGTCCAGAAACTTCATGTGAACCGTGAGTGCTTGAAAAAGCTGACACGACGGTGGCCCTCAAATCTGTCAGCGATAATAGTTGTGTCGTTTTTTACAGTTTAAAAAGACATAAAAACTGCAAAATGGTAAAAACAAAGAAAAAATGGTGATTTTTTGACAGCAATAAAATTATTATTTGAAATTATTGTCTACGACTCAGATGGTGCAGTGATTAGGTTTGCGACATATTTTTATGATGAACCAGTGAGTTAATTACATTGTTTGGTAAAATCTCTGACTCAGGAGGAAAAGATAAGATAACGATGATACATCACAAATGGCTTAGATCTTTTTTTAATTACTGATATCAGTCATTTCGGTAGGATCCTAGCTAATGAACAGTTCATAAACCTCAAAATTTAACCTGTTGAATATACAGAGTGGATTTTTAAGGCAGGATACTGAGGACAGGCACATTAACCGTTATAATAATAACCGAAAAACGTTCCTAGGAGACCGTCCAATTTTGAGATATTCTGAACCGCAATTACAGATTTTGGAAAAATGCAAAGACAGCGAGAAAATTGTAATATCATAAAACTTTTTTATCGATTAAATCGATCTTGTTTCTCTTTCAGTTTTAATCCACAGCTGGACATAGGCCTCCCCTAATGAGCGCCATAGTTTCCTGTCTTCAGCTCGCCGCATCCAGCAGCTGCCAGCAGTATTTCGGAAGGCGTCCTTCACTACGTTTGCCAAGTTGCGGTCTCCACTCACGAACACGTTCACCCCAACGGTTGTTCTTCGAGAGATATTGAGATATTTTATATTTTCAATTTAATACTAGGAAACGCTGACGGAAACGCCTAACACGCGTGTTGTCCAGTAATATTTGCTCCGTGCATCCCCAACGGCTTACTGCTCACAGGTGCATGCCGTGTGTATGTGTGCGTGGTGCATGGTGTGTCTGTGTGTGTGTGTACCTGTCGTCGCGGCCATCGGAGCGGAGCGTGACTATAGACATTGTTACTGTTACATCCGTGATATAGGCACTCATGTGTACAATGAGTATCGCTAATATCAGCTAAATAAAGGTCTCGAGATACTCTGATCTGCTGATCATTACAATCAGATACAATGATGAATTAGATAGATATATATACATTTATATACTAGCAGCGCCTCACAGTTACACCCGCGTAATTCCCGTTCCCGTGGGAATTCCGGGATAAAATATAGCCTATGTGTTATCCCAGACTATAATATATCTCTAGGCCAAATTTCATCCTTATCCGTTCAGTAGTTTTTGCGTGAAAGAGTAGGTAACAAACTTCCGTCGATACTTACCTACAAACTTTCGCTAAATAATTATTAGCAGGATAATCCAATAAAATTAATAATCTGATGTGATAGTTATAATTATCGTATAAGCTTGTATTTTCGTTTCTATCTTATGCATTGTTAACGGTTCAGAAGACAATAACAAAATAAACTGATGCTGAGAACTGTCTAGAGGAAACTGCTCAACAGTTATTAGCATGAACCGTTGAGTTAAAACGCTAAAAAAATATTCAATTTTACGATCACTAGGTAACAACATAATATCAAACTTAGTCGCTTCACGCTGTCTGTCTGTCCCATCTATGCTTTAATCGTTAAAACTAAGCTACATATTTAACAGCTGAATATAGAGTTCAAGAGAAAAGTTTAAATGTGGTATAAACCCGTGCGAAGCCAAAACCGGATGGATCGAATAATCATAGTAGCCCAGCTATATACTATTAGAATTTTTAACAAATATTTTTAATAGAGTTATTTCATTAATTTGCCAGTCACGTTAGATACGTGATCTTCGATACATTCTTGGTTAGGTATAGGTTTATCGATCATGCCTATACAGTCATAAATGAGCCGACAAAGGTCTTTGAGATCACGCAGTAAAACACAGTTTGTTGTTATAAAATGGTAGTAGATTTGCATTCAAATATTTAGTATGAAGTATTTAGAATACATATACGTAGATAAGGTAAAATAAACCTATGGATCATAGTATAAAAACGGTCGTTGACAAATTGAGTCAAACCAGATGCGGAACCATAGTTAAGAAATTGAAGTTGATGATTGTTCAAACATTTGTAAGAAACTAGCTGTGCCCACGGCTTTGCCCGCGAAGAGTTTCGTTTTTGCGCGGATCAAACATCTTTGAAGTCAGTCCAGCACTCATGAAAGGCGTCTTAAGTTATAAATGGTTTAACGGTAGTCAGAGGGTTTAATTTGATCGACTTTATTTTAGGTACCTTAAAAAGCACGTAGACGGTGTGCGTGTATAACATTAAATCATTCAATAATCATTAAATCTTAAATGAAGGCATAGGTAACAAAAATAAAGTCTCGGATAACACACTCCCTTAAAATCAGGGATTGGACATTCCCTGTTAAGTACCAAAGTTCACCTAAAAGTAAAGATCAGACTAATAATAGCGATCAGAAGTACATGTATGTAACTTTATTTTTAAAGATCTGACGAAACTTCTCATAGAGTCCACAGGAGATAAGAATGCTGGCTTCTATTTTGGTCAACGAATTAGCATTGCCATTCAACGTGGCAATGCTGCCAGCATTCTGGGTACTTTGCCTTCTGGTGACGGCTTAGATTTTTAAGAGTTTGTTATAATTGTATATACTAGTGAGCTATGTGATCTAATTATGTATCAGAAGTACCTACCTAGGTATTCCTAGAAAACGAAGGGTAGGTAATCTTTGATTCATCGGTACCTATTTCTAAGCCGTTTCAATCTACAAAAACTTTAGTGATTAGACTATACTATATTGGTTGTAGGAGTGGCTTAAAATACCTTCGGATGTATTCTTCTTGTGAAAATCCTTGATGTATCAACATAGTATGACTAATAATGCAAAATAATAATAGACTCCAACAGCCAAGTATTCAATTATGAACCTTTAACGAACACTTTAAAGCAGCTTATCGTTTAAAGCCGATAACCCGTGAAACCAGTTTCGTG
Organism: Eupithecia centaureata; assembly: GCA_944547425.1. Lineage (NCBI taxonomy): Eukaryota > Metazoa > Arthropoda > Insecta > Lepidoptera > Geometridae > Eupithecia > Eupithecia centaureata. The sequence continues at coordinate 12,507,736 of OX155675.1, forward strand.
ACCGCAAGACGCGGAATGTGTCTGATCTCTTTTAAACGTGTTGTTTTCTCTTTTCTACCTATGCGCTGGGTGGAAGGTTTCAGGTCAAGAATCTCTGGAGGTTTCACTGTCGAAGTCAAACTAGTTATAAATTATTAAGTCCTCTGGCTAACATTCGCTACTTTATAGATTGGGAGAACATTTATGGATTAAATAGTTACGTAAGTATCTAGTCTACCTATTTAAATATTTCTGGTAAAATTGGGATAAATTGAATAATCATCACTTTTTGAGTGCTCAGGTACATGCCTTAATAAACCTATCAATAGCCTAAAGTAGTTTTTGCTTTCTTCTGATATAAGTGAAGGGAGATTTTTTAACTAAATATCGACTTATATTTTCTGTATATTTACGGATTACCTCAACCTCAAAAGAATAATCAAAATTGTTCCACAATAATTGACGATAACATCGCAAAACAACTTTTAAAAACATACAGGCGAAAATACAACCATAGCCATATTAACTAGCTAGCGACCCGCCCCGGCTTCGCACGGTTTTATTATACGTATAAACCTTCCTCTTGAATCACTCTATCTATTAAAAAAAATCGCATCAAAATTCGTTCGTGGTTTTAAAGATTTAAGCATGCATAGGGACATAGGGACAGAGAAAGCGACTTTATTTTATACTATGTAGTGACTTAGTTTTGTTAAACATAATAATAATTGACATTTTTTAAAAGAGATATGTAGATACTATAGCCAGACTCTACTAAGACTATAACTACATCGCTCGATTATTCGTTTCCTACCTCTGCTATAAAATTTACGTTTTCTTTTCAGTAACCTCTGAAGATTACACATACACATACAACATACATTGCGTTTTTATTTCAGTCTATTATTAACTCTCGGTATCTAGTTATTATTGTAGCTAAATAGATAAATTTTATTACCCTACTAACCATCACAGAGATCTAAGGTAACGATCGTTACCAATGAAATGTTTAAGGTCATTTAATTTATATAATAATTACCAAGAATAAAAAAAGTGGTCATACAGTTCAGTTAGCGCGTCTTGGGGACGCGTCAGCTGATGTTGATATTAGTTCAGTATCAGTTGAATTACCTCTAGATTGTTTACAACACACTGCAGTTACCTCAATTGTTTCAATTAAATATAGTTTTCCTTAGTTTTTATCCTTTGACTGTAATTTTCTGTCTTAATTAGGATTTTCAACCATTTCAAAAGCACCTGGTAAGTCTGTTTATTTTTTAAACCGACTGAACGTAGCCACGAAAACGAAAAAATAATTTTGTTAGAGGAAGCCACGTTCAGCCGTGGACGTAAGCATGCTAATGTGGAAGAAAGAGAGGGATATAGATAGAACATTTAGGACTCACTTTGACACTCATTGATACAAAGTCCCCCATCGTAAGCATGCTAATGTAGAAGAAAGAGAGGTATATACAACATTTAAGACTCACTTTGACACTCCTTGATACAAAGTCCCCCATCGTAAGCATGCTAATGTGGAAGAAAGACAGGGATATAGAACATTTAGGACTCACTTTGACACTCCTTGATACAGTCCCCCATCGTCAAAGTCCCCCATCGTGAGCATGCTAATGTGGAAGAAAGAGAGGTATATACAACATTTAGGACTCACTTTGACACTCCTTGATACAAAGTCCCCCATCGTAGTTGTGGTGCGTCTTGTTACAGACGGTACTGCATGGGGCACATCGGTTGGTCTCCGGGGAGCAGTACTCCTCGAGGGCGCAGGTTAGCTGACCGCAGCGGATGCCGTCCAGCGTCAGCTGAGCGGAGGCACCAGCAGCTAACGCTAACAGGCACGCCAGTGCTGACATCTTCACCCTGAAGAGAGATAGAGAAACTTATAGTGTCACCTGATTTATTTAGACTTTTTTCATGTAGTGCGTGAAAGACCTTCCAAAGACGTAGGGTTGAATTGATCTGAGAATTATTATTATACTGGGATGGAAGTTTTGAAAATATCACGGCTGTTATTAAATATTTTGTTAAGATTGTAGGTATAATGCACGTACTATCAGTGAAGAATGGAGCTAGTTCGTAGTGATAGAAAAGTGATCGAACATTTGCTTTGACTAGGTTCCGTCATTTTGATGCAACTGCATGAATCATTATCGTATGCGCACGATGCGCAGCGCATCAGCATTACCATAACAGCGTGGCTATGCAGCCAGCGTCTTGGGGACGCTGCCGACTCTAGACCGTCAGGAGTCAGCTCAATTTTTGTAATTGTAAATAAACAACAGGTTGTTTATATACATTTAAAAAATTATTTCACGTTAAGCATGTAAGTAGGTTTAAATAGGCGCCCTAGATATGAAGCTATACCTAACGCATTGGATAACTCTATAATGTTAGGTCTGGTTCATAATGACTTTTATGAATAAATCTTCTTCACCTTACTATGCAGGGCATTTTGTCGTGACGACCTTTATGGTGTGTGGGCGAAGGTCCGCTTGCAACGAAGGAGGCTGCCGGTACGATTCCCGCCTCGGGAAAATATTTGTACGGTTAGCAGATATTTTCAGGGTGTTTTGGTTGTTTTCTCTTTGTATTTTAGGAATGTATTTCTATGTATTCATTAATAAAGCAGTTATGTAGAACACATAACGTAAGTTCTGCTTAGATTGGGGCTAGATGATGTTGTGTGAATTACCCAGCGTTATTTATTTAATAATTATGACCAAATGTGGCGAACAGTGTCTAATTTTGGATACTCACCTACCTATCACTAACATTTTGGTTAGGAATAATGTATTTTACTAAAATTTGGTAAACATACATTATTAAGTAATTAAGCACTATTTTCAAAGAAAAATATTTATTTATTCGCTACTATTAACTAATAAAATTGGCCTTCATAAGTTATTATTTCAAAGGTGAGTAATGTTTGAATACAAATTGGTATCGAAACCTCAGACTGAATGTAAACTATATGTATATTGTAACCTCAGAATATCTTTAGGAAACTTTTATGATAGTGTGAGACTGGAGATTCAAAGTAAAAAAACTCATGAAATGTTTCGTAATTAATGTTTTAAGACGTTATTGATTGAAAATTAAGTATCACTAAACACGTTTAACCTACCTTGCAAAAAGGGTTTTGCGTTGAAGTAAAAGTGCCCGAAATTTTACGATTTACCTATCATTTCTAAAAAACAAACGGTTTTAGTTTTGTGGTTTCGGTTCTGACATCGAAGCCTTAATTTCGGTTTCGGTTTTGGCTGAAAATACAGTTTCCGGACACTGATGCTAAACAACTTGTCTAAAACTGGATTCTCAATGACTTAAGTATTTTAAAACTATTAACTCAGACATCTTGTTTGTAGTGGTGACTCATTATTAGTAAATAGTTATAACAGATATAATAACATGTAAATATGATGTTATGTCATAAATATAACAGGTTTGAAAAAAATATTGGATGCTAAAATGTTTTAGCTGTCAAAATTAACAACATTTTTCTAATGATAATTTAGAATTTTGCAAACAGTATGGATGTATTTGAAAACTATGCGTTAAACCGTTGAACAATACGATTATTTAACAACTTTCGCTGCCCGTGGTGACTCATTACACGGCCGACTGTCTTACCCAATCCATTCTACATTATTTAATGGCTTCTCGTAACGACCATCATAGAGACAATTAATATTGAAAATCATCATCATTATCACCGATCTACAAAAAAGTGCAAGTGAAAAAAAATATAGGTATATTGACTTATTAAAAGAGGAGATACTTGGTTTGGTTAGGTTAGTAGTACCTACCAAGATGAAATAAAACATACAATATTAAAATACTTATTAATATTAGTACTTATCTACTAAAATTTTACATTACTTTGTGATAAAATATAAGGACTATCCAATTTAAAGTTTATTTTATTCCACTTTAAATTAATTTTATGTTATACCGATTATAACTCAGTGGAAAAATTCTCTAATAAATCAAAAATTAGGTCAATATTAGTCATCACATGCTTTACTTTGTTTACTCCTTGGGTTTGGGCACTGCATCTAAATTATAAATGAACACTCTTTATAAAACTCTGAATTATAATAACAAATATCATCACAGTATAATAATATTTATAATTTTCACGGAGGGAATGTATTTTCTAATATTTTTGACCAGAATAAAGTCATGTTACTCGTGTATCGGGGTGTGTGAACTGGTTGAGTTTTAGCCTGGTTGCCATGGTAACGCTTTTCAGTGACTGAAAACAGTTGAAACTGGTTGTAAACCATAGGTTTGTGTGTTGATATGATAGTTATTCTCGAAAATGTAGGTATATCTTTAAAAGGATGGGTCTCAAAATATTTATTGATGATAAACGCGGCTTAAAACACCTTGTTTCTATAGAAACCTTTTAAGGCTATTTTTATCCCATGGGAACTGATTTATGGGGTGATATTAAGCCTGTGTTTTATTCCAGGGCTAGAAATAAGTCTATTAAAAATTTCAGGCCAACTCATTCAGTCGTTTTTTTTGCGTGAAAGATGAACAAACTTCCATACATATTTCGTATTAAAGAAAGGAGTAAGGATTTTAATTGTGGCTCAGTACTTTTTGACTTTCGTGAGACGTTGGCACTAGGGGCGTTGTCGTGAGACGATAGAAATAATATTTTTGATGAGACGTTAAATGAGCAAGTCTCACGCGAGACTTTGGGAATAGCACGTTCTACACACGTAGGCTTACTGAGTGGGAGGGAAGAATTAATAGAATCACTTTATCTATAAAAAAAAACCGCATCAAAATCCGTTGCGTAGTTTTAAAGATTTAAGCATACAAAGGGACATAGGGATATAGGGACATATGGACAGAGAAAGCGACTTTGTTTTATACTAGTAGTGATTCTTAGTATGGGTTAAACTCGCATTTACTTTGTTTTTCAATATTGTAAAAAAAATCTTTATAACAAAAAATGTATCTTTATAAAAGCATAAGTTTCAGTCCAAGCCGAAACTGTTAATTTAAAGATTTTGTCAGAGAACTAAAATCTCTCTTATGATCGATCGGTCGAGATTTTTAGATGACCTATGCTCATTATGAATTTAAAAAAAAAATTGAAATAATAGAACCAAAAGAAAACTAGTATTTACAATAATTGAAACTTACAAATGAGCTAACTGCAGACTGCTGCAAACAACTAATTATTTATCTTTAAATATTTACCTAAACTAGAGTGCAGAAATGAAAAGGAACCTCTAGCTATTTAGATTAGACTAGTAGTTTAAGGAATTTGGCTCTACGTGACATACAGTGATCGAACTTCTTGCTCACCTTGACGAGGCCTGATTGATCATCAGCTGTAGAATAGATTCAAGATTCTTTATTGCTACATGCTGTAGTACATTTATAGGTCTTAAATTATTATATATACATAGTTTGCATATGAAACTGCCTTCTATGTTCAAGATTGACTGTAATACCACATGAAACTGCCTTCTGTTTTCAAGATTGACTTTAATACGATATGAAACTGCCTTCTGTGTTTAAGATTGACTGTAATAACATATGAAACTGCCTTCTGTGTTCAAGATTGACTGTAATACCATATGAAACTGTCTTCTGTGTTCAAGATTGACTGTAATACCACATGAAACTGCCTTCTGTTTTCAAGATTGACTTTAATACGATATGAAACTGCCTTCTGTGTTCAAGATTGACTGTAATACCACATGAAACTGCCTTCTGTGTTCAAGATTGACTGTAATACCATGACCCTCTTAATTTCTTCAAGTAATAAATAACGACGTGATGTAGGACGCTCTCCCCCCCCCCGCCAGGTGGGATGATGATCTGCGAAAGACTTCTGGCAGATGCTGGATAAGGCGATTTTTGCGTGAAAGAAGGACAAACATCCAGACATTCATATATCCATACAAACTTTGACATTTATAATATTAGTAAAAACTAATATCTTTTTTCTGAACATGGAATACTTATTTTTATATCTCATATGATTTTATAAAAGCGTGGCGTCTGCTGGAATAGGTAGCCTTAACATGTATGATTCATACCGACAAGGCAACAGTTTTGGTCAGTCAGAGGAAAGTTTCAATAAAAATGTCAGTCACATACCACTTCATTATTTGTATTGTTTCCCTTTCATTGGTATGCATGTACAGTGTCCTTTAGTGACGCTTGCATCCATCAACAAATTTGAACACTTAGACTATTAGAGTAAGGCTCAAATTGCTGTGGATATAACTGTTTTGGGTTTTTAATGCGTACAGCAAAGTCTGCTAGGATGAGCCAATGATTTTGTGAATATGATGATTAGGAACTTTTGAAGCATTCAGTCCTAGTTAAATGTATTCCGGATTTATAATTTGGTTAGTCTGCAGACACCCGAAATCTCAGGGTGTATGTCATTTTAAAGTATAAGACAAAGTCGCTTCCCGCTCTGCGGATTTTGATGATAGGTTTTTTTAATAGGTACCTAGACAGGATTCAAGAAGAAGGTAAAGTACACCCGTGAGAAGCCGGGTCGCTAGTATACTATATATCTAACGCTTCGATACGCTTTTGAATTAGGGATAATTCATCCGAATCTAAAACCAATGTTTGGGATTTTGACGAGTTATTTTGATTAGGTTAATCCAAAACTGAAGTGGTCAACTCGTCCGCGGACGAGTTTCAGTCGGAAGAGATGTAGAAGACATGGCTTAAAAACGTGCCAGATCTTAAGGTTGTATAATTTCGAGGACATTATTCACACTAGAAATATACTATGAGCACTTTTTATATAAAATTTACAAAATTGACTACCTACTTGAGTACCTATATCTAGTATGGACCTTATTATTACTTTGTTTTTCCCAAACTTTACCCAGGTATCTACTTATTCAAGCTAAATTATGTCCATAGTACCTTCGTTATAAAGTTATACAATGTTGCCACTTTTGTTGGATAGTGACAATACGGGAAATTAATTTTCGGTAACTTATGGAAATAGTTGGACCCATATTATAGATCAGAAGACAAAGAGCCATTATTTATCTTCGAAATATTTTAACGTGATTGGTAGCAATACAAAAACCTTGCTGTAGCCTTGGTGTTTCATAAATAATTCATGCAATGTTGTGGTAGGATCATTTAATGGCGCTTCATAATCGTTAAGGTAATGTAAGTTTTGCCTTTGAAGATGCGCAATAGGGTCTCTACATTTTAAAATGATAGTCATTTCAATAGCTAATTTTGAAAAAAGTTTCCAGAATGGTTTTAAATACTCCCATCTCAAAATCTTGTATGTTGAAACTTTAGGTTAATTTTTATTTATTACCTACACAGATCCCCTTGTGTGATTCAAATTCAAACCAAAGATGTCTGGTTGAGATTGCTTTTGAACAACAAGGCGACCATTTGCACTTTGTGGTATGTTGTAAGTTGTTGTTCAAATAAAATTCATCTGCGTTCATATGGAAAAATACAAACTAGTTTACTTATATTTCGATCGCGTTGTTCGATCATCACGGGATGTTAGATAGATGATAAGAAAACAATATATTAAAAAAGATGATCTTGTTTTTTAGGTGCCTAGCTCCCGCACTAGCGCTGAAAACTGAACTTCAACAGGAAATGATTGGGAGGCGGTGTTTGGCAACGGATATTACAGGCACCTATCTTCTCTATGGCCTTAGAAACTTAGATAAACTCTATAGATACATTCACCATAAATAATACTAGAAAGAATTATGAAACAAGGGGATACTTAGGCGATATTTTTTGGAGACAACGTCCAGCCCATACCGCTGAACCTAGAAAGCTGTAATTTGGAGGGTATGTAGCAAACTCGTATTAAATGCTAAACGGATTAAATGCAAAACGGCCTACAAAAATTACTGATACAGATAATTTTATTGCTACCTAAGTAGGTATTTAAGAATTAAGTTCTTCTTCGCAAAAAAATGCATGGATGAATGTTTTTTTATGGTGGTCGTATTAGAACTCAATTACGGGTGAGAATCAAGTAGCAGAAAAGATTTAAGGAGTTTTGACACTTATCTCAATATTTTGAAACTGTAAACCGACCGGCTAAGATTTCTTAAGTATTTGAGTTATTTAGTACGAATTATGTAAGAATGGTAAATACCTTAATCAGATAAATCTTATCAAACTCTTTCCATCCGAAGAGCATTGCTATTTAGCATTCTGTTTTTCCAGGAAGTAACGTTCTGTTGTACTCGTATTATTAAAATAATTCTATAGATCGGTTGGCTTTATGCCCAATCATGACATTTAAAAACCTAACTTGCAACTAGGAGATATGTTTGTAGCCTTGTGCGTGTCTGGTTAACATTGCAACCTATTAGATACCTACTTACGTATGTAAATACCTACTACCTAAGTTTTTCAGTTATCTAGTAAGTACCTAGGTACCTTCATAGAAGAAACATTAGGAATCAGGGTATAAATAGAGTTTTTTTATTGCGCTTACTAGCGCTTATTAACTCTATAATTATGGAGTGTGTGACAAATGGCGATCTCTACCAGACAACCGCCGTGGATGGATAGGAACGGTGGATGTATGTACATGGGGATCCGTGTACATTATGTTTAATGAAGAATAATATTATACAATTACCTACTTATTCTATTTCGCCTCTTCCACTAGTGGACAAAAAAGTGAGGCGAACTGAAAATTAAACTGAAGATAATTAGGTATGTACCTATAGTATTAAATTTGACTTGTCTAAGTGCTTATTTTTTAAGCCTAAAGAAATAATGATATTGATTTCTGATTTCTATTACCTACACAAATAAAATGGACTCATACGTAAATATTTTATTTATTTTTTGTAAAAAAATCTTTATTTACAACGAAAATTATAATCAAGGATTTTTATTTATCAAACGGTTTCAAAACATAACAAGATGGTTGTTCGCAATTAGATTTTTTTTAATTTTCGTAATAAGGCAGAAAACATTTGTTGCTATTTATGCACCAAACTAGGCCGATAATAAAGCTTTTATAAAAGAAATTCAAATCTAGATAAACAAACTAGGTAGGTACTCCAAATATTGTTAGCGTCCCGTACGTAATGACGGAAATATAGAAGATGGCATCAGTTTTAGCCTGGTCAATTGTTTTAAGTTTTGGCAACATCTGATTTAATTTTGAGACCATTGAAGATCAAGTCAGAGTTTAAAATAATCACCTTGACTATCCAAACTGTTTTGAATCTCACGGTTAAGCAAACCGATTGTCTTTCTTATAATCAAAAGTAGGTAATCACAATATTTCGTCCTATAACTTCCATTGTCAAACGTCCCAAACATTGTAAGCATCCTGTAGGTACTCTACACTACAAAACCACCAATGTAACGATATATTTTCTTACTAGCGACCTGCCCCGGCTTTGCACGGTTTTATTATACGTATAAACCTTCTTGAATCACTCTATCTATTAAAAAAAACCGCATCAAAATCCGTTGCGTTGTTTTAAACATTGAAGCATATATAGGGACAGAAGATAGGATATAGGGACAGGAACAGCGACTTTTTTTTTGTACTATATACCTATTGATTAAAGCTTTTAATGGGTGTAATAATGATTACCACCGGTGGTTCAGCGAGCGAAGACCCGCTCATGTAGAAGGTATCGGGTTCGATTTCCGCCTCGGGCCATGAATAAAATAAATAAATAATACGGGAAAATCTACCCAGTAACATTTAGCCCCAAGCTAAGCAAAGCTTGCATTTTGGGTACTAAGGTAGATAACTGATAAACTTAATAAATTATTCTACATAGGTACATATTTTTATTATTCATAGAAAACACACAGAATCTGAGAACAAATATTTGCAGATGGTATAAACAATTGTTCCAAGGCGGGAATCCAATTCGCAACCTCCTGCGTCACAGGCGTACCTTCGCCCACCGCGCCATATCGGTCGTCGAAGCCGGGAACGACGATGACACGGACTAGGTACATATATGTATACAAAAACATAAAAGCACCCCTCAAAACAGACTTAAAAATACCTAGTACATACTTATATAAGGCAAAAACAAATTGCTCAACCGGGATTTGAACTCACGACCCTTTTCACATTGCAGAGTTTATCCCTTTAGAATGTAGGTTAGCCGCGAATAGGAATCCTCTTGGGTTTGTAAGTAGTTTAAGACGAAGACTCAGCCTGAGTAGCTTTAGAACTATAGGTAAGTACATTTAAAATACCTGAAAAATTTATAATGAAATTAACTTCTTGACCATATTTTATGTCGAATTAGATAGGTTGTAAAATATTGGTTAATTACACGTCAATGCTTCAAATGCTTTAAATATACTGGAAGCAGTCTTCAAATAAAGTGGATGAACGAACATGTACCTACCTGTTTATTTCAATACTATTTGCCCGCAGCTTCGCTTTCTGTACTAATATCTAATGAAATAAGTTCCTATCAGCCATCTTATACCCATAACACAAGCTCTACTTAGCTTACGGTTAGATGATGCTGTGTAGATTGGCCAGCATCACTACATAGTATAAAACAAAGTCGGTTTTTCTGTTCCTATTTCCCTTTGACTGCTTAAATCTTTAAGACTACCCAACGGATTTTGATGCGGTTTTTAATACATAGAATGATTCAAGAGGAAGGTTTATATGTCTAATAAAACCTTGCGAAGCCGGGGCGGGTCGCTAGTTATTTATAATTTAGCTACACCTGACTCTATGTCTATATCAGTAAATCATTATAACTTTATTTTTTAGGCTTACAAAATGAGCACTTATGTACACAAGTTAAATTTTAAACTATTAATAATCACGACAAAGTCTCTTTTTCTATCCCTATGTCCCTATACTTAGTCCATTTGAATGCTTAAATCTTTAAAACTACGCAACGGATTTTGAGGCGGTTTTTTTTAATAGATAGAGTGATTCAAGAGGAAGGTTTATACGTATAATAAAACCGTGCGAAGCCGGGGCGGGTCGCTAGTAATTAATATAAGAAATAAGATATTCATTGATTTTCTCTTCGCTTTATTCTTTTGTCCTGTTTTATAAGACAGAAGACCTATCAAATTTTGTTCAGCCTCTATCACCTTCGTTTTCTGCGTTAAGACGAACTATTAGGTACTTAACTAATACGCACCACACAACTCATTGTAGACAATCAACCCATTAAAATTCAATTAGGTAAAACGAGAAGGTAACTACCTGGTGTCATATTTTACACGCCACACCTGACTCTCCTATATCTGACTGTAGGCGCTACCATATGCAATTTTAGGTGCTTATTGTTAATGCTGTTTTGAAAATGTTTGGCCGACGTGAACCACAAAGTACCGAATAGATCGAACTGAAATTTCACATACAGCCTATTCGGAAATAATAACAATAAATAATGCTGGAATAACATGTAGGTGGTAATCTATTTTATTCCAGAAAACTGTATAATTTAATGGAAACTTAGCTGGTTTATGAATTATTTAAGTACTTATGTTTTTGTTTAGTTAATTATTATAACTGTTTGTTTCCCAAATAAATAAAAATAAAACGCATGTGAAAGCTGCCAGGAGCTGGTTTAGGTAGTTACGGTAGGTATACTAATTAAAAGAAAGTGTTTTTTTTTCTTTATTTAAATCTGTTCGAAGTGCCGTCATCGCATCCTTTAGATTGGACAGGCCTTGAACAAAGCGATTAGCCACCAATGCCAACCATTAGAACAAAGTTATCTTTTTAGAATAATAAGTTTAAATTTTATATAGGATTTAAGAAGGGTATATATCTTTAAAGGATGTAAGTACCTACCTATTTCCAAGAATAGATTGAGTCATCGCACAAGAATGTTCAGAAAAAATAAGATACTTACTGTTTACTACGTTCATCACGAGTCTGAGGGTTTTCTGGTCACGTGTTAGAGCAAACTACGTCAAGTAGGCTTTAGAGGCCTCTCTATAAGAATGTCTATCTAGATGTATCTACTCTATGTGATAAAACTATGTAGGCATTATTTCAACGTAGATGCATAGAACTCTAGAACTCCACAAAGTTATGATTCAAAACCCGATAAGGAAATGAGCCTTACCTAAATCAGCCTTTAATCAAACACAGCATCTAACTTTTGTGTGTTTTCCAGGACGTTACTTAAACTACAAAAAAATATAAAAATACTTACGTTTTTCACAGCACCGTTGACATTGTCACCAAAGCAAACACTGACACAAGACTTGACTTTCTAAATTCGAAAAGGCTCGATGGAGGTTCGACGACCAATGGCGACGTCGCGGGACGGAATGCGACTCACGCGCAGGTATTGCTGAGCGATACTCACCTGTGTGCTGTATGTAGCAAGTAAGTCGTTAGTGTGGCGATACAATGTCTTTGTATGTGTGCAGGCAAGTATCAATATTGACAGTTAAAACTTGAGAGCGGCAGGAATGTATACGTCTGTTTCGTATAGGGTGGGACGGTTCACGGCTATGTAACTTCGAACTATGATATCAAAATCAGAATCATTTCATACTATGAAAACATAGCGATTAATTATTTTATTACTGAGGTATGGAATAAAATTAGGTTATTAAAAAACTATGTTTGAAAATTTCATTTATAGCAAAAATAGGAGACAATCGAACGCTTTTCTACCAACGCGGATAGTCACACTTACGGAAAAAGGTTTAACTAATTAATAATAATAGATTTAATGCACTAGCAAAACAGATGATGCCTTAGGTTTATAATAACGACCCTGCCCCTGCCCGGCTGCGCACGGTTTTATTATACGTATAAACCTTCGTCTTGAATAACTCTATCTATTAAAAAACGCATCAAAATCCGTTTCGTAGTTTTAAAGATATAAGCATACCTACCTACGGACATTTATACTATGTAGCGACATTTATACTATGTATGCAATTTTAAACAAGTTATGTAAAATAAAAATAAGCTATAACTTACATTTTTTGGTTCAAAATGTTGTTTATACCTTTTTTTTTTTTTTAACTTATATCTTTATTAACAACGAAAATTACAAGCAAAGGAATAGAAAAATTACAACTAGTATTTACAATTGAAACCATTGAGCTAACTGCAGACGGTTGCAAACAGTCTAACTAAAGGTAGCTCAATTGATCCATGTCAATACCAGTCGGAAGCGTCCCCAAGACACTGGCTGCATTACCACGCTGTATGGCAATGCTGATGCGCTGAGCCAGATATTCACCAGCTCTCGGGTCACGCGTCGCATCGACCAGACGCTCAGATAATTTTTTATAATTTTTTTTTGTTTATACCTAGCTAATATACTCAATCGTGGTCACTTAACATTTAAATGAAGACGCCTACCATCTATTTCACTACTTAACTAATATAATAATAATACTCTTGAGCGATTATATTACTTAACTAAAAGTAGTAGACGTTGTAGTAAATACCTACCTAATTTAATTTTAGACTTAGTTTGAATTCGATTGTTAATTGTTACCTAAAGCAAATTAGCTGATTTACTATCTTTATATGACTACATACGAGTAAGTACATTTTGTTCTGTTCTATTTGGGTGTTTTCTAAAATAACTATGAAATGTATTGTATTAAGTATATGAGTACAGTACCCATAACGCAGCTCTGCTAAGCTTGGGACTAGATAATGTATGGATTGGCCAGCAAAATTTGAACATATAACTTAGATTTTTTTCAATATATACCTGCTACTTACCTACTTGCTTTATTTCCACCTTCTTTATTGTATTATCTCAATTTATAAGGATTTTTATTAAGTTTCAAAGGTTTAAGACGGTAGAAGAAAGGGTTGTATACATTTTTGGCTAAATAAAAAGGCAATTGTGAGATGAAATCCAACATTTAATTCAAATAAACTTTATATGACAAATACTAACAAAATCTTAAGCCTACAAACTGCCATTAGCAGATTAACTTAACTTAAACATTAAATAAACTTAAAATCGAAAAACTATGAATAATTAACATACAGTATAATTTTAAATGATAAACGAAAACTGCTATAAACAGAATGTTCACAAAAATTGTAAAACACATTCGTAATAAAAATAGCTAAAGTTACTTTTAAATCAACATCGTAAAACATTTAAACTCTTTAACAAAAATTAAAGGAATGTGCATTATAAGCAACAATATAAATCTATACTTATAATAAAACTGTAACAGGTCCAATTCTGTACATTGAAGATATTTTGAAAATTTTTTTTGGAGGGCACTCTATTATCGATACTCAAGCCAAAACTGTAATTTTTTTCATTCATGTCTGTCTGTCTGTCTGTCTGTCTGTCTGTCTGTCTGTCTGTATCGTAAACGCGCATCACGCCGAAACTACTTGATGGATTGAAATGAAACTCGGCATGATTATAGGTCATACTACGAGGAAGGACATAGGATACTTTTTATCCCGGAATTCAGTAAGGTTCCCCTGGGAGAGAGGGTGAAAGAAAAATTTTTAACCACGCATCACGCCGAAACTGCTGAATGAGTTGGAATGAAACTCGGGACGATTTGAGTTCATAGTACAAGGAAGGACATGGGATACTTTTTATCCCGGAATTCAGTAAGGTTCCCCTGGGAGAGAGGGTGAAAGAAAAATTCTTTAACCACGCATCACGACGGAATTGAATGAATTCGAATGGAACTCGGGACGATTGGACATGGGAGACATTTTATCCCGGAATTCAGTTTGGTTCCCCTGGGCTATACGGGTTTTCAAAAATTTCTCACATCGCGCATCACGCGTCGTTCAGATGCTGTGAGAAATTTTTGAAAACCCGTATAGCCCAGGGGAATCAAACTGAATTGAACTGATAAACGCGAAAGTTTGTAAGTATGAATGGATAGATGGATGGATAGATTGATTGATGGATGGATGTTTGTTAATTCTTCACGCAAAAACTGCTGAACGGATCTGGATGAAATTTGGCACAGAGATAGATTATAAGCTGGAATAAGAAATAGGCTTTATTTTATCCCGAAAATCCCACGGAAAAGGGAATTACGCAAGTAAAATCGCGAGTACTCCAAATACTAATCATGCGCAGACGAAGTCGCGGGCACCAGCTAGTGTTTAATAAAATAGTTAATTGAAATAGAATAAAATAAAACGTAGAAACATACAATAACTTGTAACTATAAGGTCTAATATCTTGATACTGTTTGTAGATTCGTTTTAAATTACTTGGTTTTAATATAAATAATTATTTAAAACAAAAAAGTAATAAAATCAAAATGAAATACAAATTTTTAACACATATTTCATCACATGTTTTATGATGCTTATAAATGGATTTATAAACAATGAATAAATTAGCTAAAGTACCTAAAGTACTTGAAAATAAGATCTCTATTCCAAGAGAAGGATTTATATTTCTTCACTTTTGGCTTTACATTGATAGGGCAGTAATATTATTATTTATGTTTATATCTTGATATCTAGTGCTAATAGAATTGTAATACAATGACTTTGAGATAGTTTGAATTCTGAAAAAAAAACGTTATACTTGATGGGTAAATGTTAACACCTAAATGTACTGTATTTTTTTGAAATTAACATGCACATGAAAAATTCCATAACTATTCATACTTCATTACAAAAGCTCAGAAAACAAACTATAACTGTGTAAGTATAATAAATCAGTTAAAAATAATACCAAGAACTAAAGATTTTTCAAAGTTATCTGAAAAAAAGCTCAGTGAAATAATATAAGAATTTACTTTCTATCATTTGGTACTTTCTTATATAATTAAAACAAACGGAATTTCAAGTCCATGTTTATACGACTTGAATTTAAATTTTTTGTAAATATATATATATTCTGGCCATAAGAAAACTATTGAATAGGAACTATGGCAAAATTAATTTATATGGCTAAATAGACTAACCCACATGTTATCACAGCATAGTCTAGCCTGTAAGACGTACTTTGAGATACGTTTACAAATTAAATAACGAAAACTTAAATTTTATCAAGGCTCTCAATCAAAGCAGAATATACTATCCATTCTAAGAGTTAGGTTTTTGTACGTATACGGCTTCTTAAGAAATATTGTAAAATATTAAGAGAAAAATTATTAATACTATAAACTGCTGTTTGTTTTCTTAAATGAATTTTAACTTAGTTTAATGATAACCTTCAGCGAGAACATATCAAGTTAAAGTTTTCTTTTAGTGAAAGATGCTTCTTAAGGTTCTTATAACTACTTCTACCTAACGACAATGAAACAGCAAAACAACTTTCCAACTTAAACAGATACGATAGGTTAGTTTCCTAAATAAATCGAATAACTTAGAGCGTCAGTTAATTTTTCGAAAACGATACGTATTTTTATTTTGTAAATTATTTTTTTACGTAGGAAACTACCCTATTTTCTTAATTGTAATAAAACTGTACAAGACACACCTGCCTAAACTTGTAGGTAGTACTAAGATGTCCTTAAGAATAAATCTTAACTGTAGAGATACTAAGAATAAAAACAAAGAGACTACACCAACGATACATGTTAAGATAATTTCAAATGCAAATCAAGTTTATTCTTTTTTTGACAAAATGATTTTGAAATAAGGCTCTGAATGTTCTTAAACCTAACTCTAAATTAACTGTACACTGCAGCAAAAATACATCTACTTTCGTCCTAAACTGTGACACAGTCTTGGTTAATAATGTATTGACAATATTAAACTTAATCTAGACTCATACCTGTATTATTGAGAAAGACCAGTGAGGAAATATTCTTAACTATTGAGATACTTACCAAAATATTATGAAGAGACTAATATCACAAATCTTGATAGAATTAAAGATGTTTAAGTGCACTCACTCAGTGGCCGATCTCAATGAATACGTTTTAATGGGCAAGTTATACAATTCAACTCACTTTAAATTATATAGGTAGAGAAAATTAAACAGAAATAAAATATAGAAAAAAGGAATATACTTAAATGAAATATGTAAATTAATTATTCTACAATTGTGTACGTATGTTTTTTTAAAGAATTTCCCGACATCACTTAGTCAATCCCGTAGTGAAAAATTACATTTTCTTTACATGAGACAAAAAAATCCGTCTTATTATCAAGAAAATAAATTAACTAGAGCACGAATAAAAATACAAAAAATACGTTCAAAGAGTAAAAAGCATCTAGGCCTCGTCAGACAGCGTGGCAGCCTAAATGCAATGATCATCTCAAACTACGTACCTATCGTATCCACTTATGTGTTAGTTCGTTTTTTTGTTGTTATTAGTTTTTTTAAATACATAAGATTTTTATAATATCCAAAATTTATCAAATTTGAATAACCGTAAGGATAGAAAAATCAAATCCAAATGTAGGTTATCGCAAACTAAGTTTCTTATCATTTTCAATATATATACATCCCTATAAGAAAAAAAAAATGAGAAAAAAGTCACGGATGCTGACAAGCAAAAATCTATTTTTATTTTATTTTAATTCCGAAATTTCCGCCTTATTATATTTAATTGCTGTTTGCCCATGTTATAAAAATCCAGACACATTTGGCCACACAAAAACCCGATTTTATTTCCTTTGCCTGGCATATTCGACAATTTAGAACCCAATTCCAAAGAGAATAAATCAAGAAATCACTTCGTTGAACCCAATTCTGCTACCAACCCCATCTTCTACACAAGAAAGAAGAAAGAAAAAGGCGAGCCAACTCAGCGACCTTGATCGCTTGCTCTATGGCCAAAACACTGTAATTGGAGACAACTTTTTGGAGCCCTAGGCGCTTGGAAAGAAAATTTTTTGACAAGTGACATTTTATGTTTATTTATATTTTTGTGTGCTGTGTTCTGATTTTTCTTATTTATAAGTTCAATGTATCGACTAGCCGCCACCAGTCCATGGCTTTAGTGAACCTTTCTATGGATCTGGCCTCCCAAAATGTTAGTACTAACAATAGTGTGATGTCGTGTGAAAACTTGGTCCCATGTAACCAATGTTCCCAAAAAAGATATTTCAAGGGGCTTCGGGGACTTAAAATTCATGAAAGTAGAATTCATAAAGATGTCCTCACTGCATCCAATTCGGTCAATAATCAAAATTCAATTTTAATCCCGGACTCTACATCGTTTTGGCAAACTTTATCAAAATGTAAACAAAATTTTCAAATAGTCAAACGCATCCCCCGAGGTGCCAGATTGTCTGTTGCGCAGTCCTTGGCTAAAGATATAAAAAATGCAGTTTCGGAAAATTCAAGGACTGCTTGGGAACATTTGTTAACTTTCCCTTACAGGATACTGCATGCTGAAAGAGACAATAAAAATACATCTCTCACAGCCAAAATAAAGCAAAATTGTACTAAAAATTCTAATTCACCACCAACAAATTTTGATTCCAACACCCTTACAAAAATATTTGGACAAAGATCAAACTCTGATGTTGCCTATCGATTGGTTGAAAATCGTGTCAGTGATGGTGATATCAGAGGTGCAGCAAGACTATTGTTCTCTAACGACACACTAGCTTCAAATTCTAGTGAAACCCTTTCGGCGCTCGCTTCAAAACATCCACCTGCTGCGCCTGATCTATGCCTTCCAGCACCACCAGATAGTTCCTGCACTTTCCTGTCAGTGCTTCCCGACGACGTAATCTCTAGTATAAACTCTTTTCAGAGTGGCTCCGCTGGTGGCCTAGACGGCCTTTCACCACAACACCTCAAAGATTTAACATGTGCTGGTTGTGGTGAAACGGGCGAAGGCCTCATCGTAGCTATTACGTCGTTGGTGAACAAAATGTTATCTGGACAAGTCAGTGCAGAAATCATCGATATTTTGTATGGTGCAAACCTATGTGCGCTTAAAAAAAAAGATGCGAGGCATCAGACCAATCGCAGTTGGTACGACTTACCGCCGGCTTACAGCTAAAATTTGCTGCAGAATAAAAAGCTCAGATCTGAGATCGGAATTTCAACCCACCCAGCTGGGCTTTGGATCACGCGGTGGTTGTGAGGCGGCGGTACACTCGCTTCGATCGTTTATGTCGTACCACAAAAACGATCTGTTATTGAAAGTGGATGTTAAAAATGCATTCAATTCGGTAGACAGGGGCGCCCTCCTGACACAAATAAAAGATAAGCTACCTGATATTTACCCCTTTCTTTGGCAATGTTATGGCACACCTTCTAAATTAGTATATAAAGACAAGTTATTGTCCTCTGAGGTCGGTTGTCAGCAGGGTGATCCGTTAGGACCGGCTATTTTCAGTCTCGCAATACATCCAATTATAAAACGTTTGGAGTCAAAATTTAATGTTTGGTACTTAGATGATGGCACTTTAGGAGGCGAAGTCGACACGATATTAAAAGATCTAAGTGTTTTGATAGACGAATTCAAACAAATAGGTTTGGAGCTAAACTTTTCGAAATGTGAGTTATATATTCCCGAAACCGAAACAGCTTCTAACGTGTTAAGTATAAAGAGTCAGTTTGAAAGTTTAGCCCCAAACGTTAGGTTGATAGATAAGTCTTCACTTTGCCTCCTAGGATCTCCAATTATGGATGAGTCTTTGCCTAATTTTATTAATGAAAAAATTCTAAATTTCGTTTCATTTTCCGATAAATTGCAAAATGTTAATGTTCACGTAGCTTTTGTTATTTTACGTTTCTGCCTTTTTGTTCCTAAATTTACCTATTATCTACGATGCTCCCAACTCTGGAAATTTCCCAATCTTACACAGCAGTTGGACAGCATCATGCGCGACACTTTAATCAAAATTTTCAATATTCCTTTGGATGACCGAGCATGGCACCAGGCCACTCTTCCTATTAGATTGGGTGGTTTAGGTGTTCGAGAAATTTCTAGTGTTTCACTGCCAGGTTTTTTATCATCAGTTCATGGTACTAAAGATCTTATTCATAAAATTTTGGCAAAATGTTCTCAAAATTTTGAAATTACAGGTTACAACGAAGCACTAGGCTTATGGAAAATAGCCTGTCCTGACACCAATCTTCCAAAAGTCCTGTCTTCTCAGAGGCTATGGGATGAGCCACTTTGTGAGCTGGTACGGAAAAATCTTATTAATACGTCTACCAGCTCAATAGAACGTGCCCGTCTACTCGCCGTTTCTGAGTGGGAATCAGGACTTTGGTTACATGTTCTGCCTTCTAAAAATCTAGGTACCCTTTTAGACAACAACTCATTTCGGGTGGCCACCTCCTTGCGTTTAGGTTCCCCTTGCCTAGTTGCACACCGTTGCCAGTGTGGTGAAACCGTGGACAAGCTTGGTCACCATGCATTGGCATGTGTATCTAGTGCAGGACGTGTGTCCCGCCATAATTCAATTAACGATATCATCCGTCGGGCCTTTACCAGCGTCAGTGTAGCAGCTACACTTGAACCACGTGGCCTTATGCGAGATGATGGTAAAAGACCTGACGGTATGACTCTGATTCCCTGGAAGATGGGTCGGCCTTTAGTTTGGGATGCCACGTGTGTAGATACTCTAGCGCCTTCACATCTGGCAGGGACATCAGCAAGGGCTGGCTCCGCAGCTTCATCAGCGGAGTCCCTCAAACGGCGAAAATATGCTAATCTTGACCGAGGTTACCTATTTGAGCCATTTGGGGTGGAAACCCTTGGTCCTTGGGGTCCTGGGGCACACACAATTTTTAAAGATCTGACGAAACTTCTCATAGAGTCCACAGGAGATAAGAATGCTGGCTTCTATTTTGGTCAACGAATTAGCATTGCCATTCAACGTGGCAATGCTGCCAGCATTCTGGGTACTTTGCCTTCTGGTGACGGCTTAGATTTTTAAGAGTTTGTTATAATTGTATATACTAGTGAGCTATGTGATCTTATTATGTTTCTACATACATATAATAGACACACCAAGAGATCGATTACATTACATGCTAAATTTACATACCTATATTTATTTACCTATTATATTCCAATCTGGTTCTTAAAAACTCATAAAGAGTAATAAAAGAACAATAAAATACCAGATTTTTTTTTAATTTTTATAACCCTCGAAATGACCAAGCATTTCAAAAGTAAGGTCATTACAAACAATGTTTTCTATCCACTTTTATACGCATTTTCCCTCGTTTTTTATTTCCTATATAAACTTCCATAAAGAAAAGCTACCATAATTACCAAATTGTATCGAATTTTAAATACCCTAAGAATAGGCCAAGCTAAATCCTAAGTTAGGTATCGCAAACTAAGTAACATATCCATTTTTTTTTCCTTTTTTATTTTCATAATTCTTTTCTCCGTACAATCAGGTCTTCAAAACTCATTAAAAACTATCAAAATATCTCAAATATTTATTAATTTCAATGACCCTTGCATTTGTATATGGGTTTACTTTTTCATTCACTATACAAATACAATATCTAAATTTAAATTTTTCGTCTTACCATGTTTTGTTATCAAAAACTATACAAGACACATTATTGGCGAATCAAACAATTTTGTCGACTAGACCAGAAAATTTTGATCTTTGCTGAGTAAGCAACGTGTAATCTATCTGGTATTAAATATTATTTTAACACTAAATAAATCAGGTGAAGATATGTACAAAATGTGTACAAATTGAAGATAAAATCTGTTTTCGTGGAATTTAAAAACAAATTGAAATTAAACGGATTTTAATGTCTTCTTTTGAGCGGAAAAACTACACAATAGTACCATCAAACTACACAAATCAAATCATTAAACGAAAAATATCCTCTCTCGAGAATGGTACATTATTTCAGAACTTGTGACGTCGTAAACTTTGAGAAGAACAAACTTGTACACTTAAATTTACTAAAAACCACACACAATAAAGTAGGATATTGGCTTCATATACCAAAGATACTGATTCGATGATGCTTAGTTAAGAATTATTAACAGAAGGCATTTATACCAAAATTCATATCGAATAATTGTAATTGTCAGCTACAAATACCAAGACACAGTCTTGATGACGATAACCACTCAAAGAAGTCATAAAATTGAAGACAGACATTACAAAAAAGCACTAAAACTACACAATACCTGTATATACACGTGCGAAGGCGATGTTCACTTAAAGATCAGACAATTCAGAATCATAGGCACTGCTTGTGAGCTGCGAGTGGCCCTTTTTGGGGCTCCTCGCTCCGGAGTGGGCATGGTAAGACACCTCTGTGTCACCGGGGGGCGGGAGAGGCGCGTCCTCTTGGTAGATCCAGCTAAGTTTGCTGTAATCGCGTTTGTGCTTAGCAATCTGTGAACAAAAGTTGTGGGTTACGGCTCGTCTATACTGTAAGAAACAGTTGCATTTTAACTGACGTCTTGACAACTGTTACTCCTTTGTGATCTATATAATGAGAGTCATAGCTGCAGCGCCCTGTCTACAGCTTGCCGCACATCGCATCCGTATTGGGTCTATTTCAGATAAACAGAATCAAAACTCTACATCAAAGTTAACCGATGAACCAGCGAATAGTCTGATAATCTTAGAGAGAACGCAACAATTAGTGTTAGTGATGTTTTTCTAAATCTAAAAGATACGTGTCAAATACTGTTGAGCCTAGATAATCCGTATTCAAGCTAATTTCTTCATTTAAAATTGGAACTGCGGCTACTAAGCTTCATTTTCTAGCCGTGAACGCTTATCTTGTTTGCGTCCACATTCCGTGTTCACCCTACTTACACTTACTGCTCTACTTGTGCGCTTACTACTCGAGTTCAGTCTTTTGCGTAACCTTGGGTTTACAGCAGAAACCATCAATAAGCGAAGAAGAGAATTGCTTATAGTGATAAATGAAGATGAAATCATATTAAATAACGAGACCTCTATTCTATAATATCATGTAACGTATCTATTAAAAAGGTAAATACCATCCAGAAAATTCATTTTTCTGGATATTGTAAATGACATTAAATTATTTGGTTGACTATTATTCTGCTCCAAATATAAAGAAATCTTGACATTACTATATCAGCTCTGAACACTAATTGTCTTGTTAATGAAAAAGATTATGCTGCGTAACATGAGCTTTTTGTCAATAAATAGGACCCACCAAACTAAATTAGATGAGTTGGTGAATAAGTAACTTCTGCTGTTTACATTTCAAATTCGTTTCGTTGTTGAAAAAAGTACTTACCTATGTACTTTATAAAGTCAATAATCATATTATTTAATAGATGTTTTTTTCCTAACATATTTTTATTCCTTACGCTCCGTGACCTTGAACTGGGTTGATTTATGTAAGTGCGGATTATTGAGCCTCTGTATGTTGTCCAATGTTCAGACAAATCTAAAATGTCTGAAGAGGTCTGAAATGGACCGCTAAAAGCGAAAATCACAGTCCTTTTTTGAACTTTGATAAAGTTATGATGACATGATAACTTTTTTCTGGGTGACCGATTTTGATCATTGTTTTTTATTTAAAATTTGGTGGTTCTCGTGTGGTCCAATATAAATAATTTCTGATCAAGGTCTGACCAGTACTTCTTAGTCTCTTAGTGTGAAATTTGAGGTGAGGTGTTAGTTTGTGTGTAAATAACCACAGATTGGACATGCGATTCCCAGGATTTCTTTGAAAAGCATAACTATACACTAGCCAAACTCGATGTAGAATGTTTGTAAACAAACCACGACACAAAAAACTAAAATTCACTTGCTTGGCGTCGAATTTTAGATATGAGTGTACGAAATATTTAGTGAAGGAAGGATCTTAAATCGACAATTAATGTAAATTGCGTATAAAAAGGTGCGGTAACAGAGTGTATTTTAGGTTAAGTATGGGCGGTTTGTTTATATTCTACATCGAGTTTGGCTGATGTATAGTTAAAACAATAAGTTTAACACCATTATGGCATGATCTCTTGATGGTTCGTGCATGATTATGCCAAAAACAAGTGGATATTTAATGAGCCGTGTTCAGCATTAGCTGTCTGTGTGGTGATGACGATGGAGTATCCATTACCTTGGGTTTTGATGCCTTACAGCTCTCTCTGCCAGAACTGCTTGAGCTTGTCATTCCATTCTCTAGCGTCAGGCGGGTATCGGCTCCTTCCAAACGTAAGTCCGCGTACAGTTGACTCAGTTGGTTATTTACCATTAGAGGCTGTGAATTTTTAATGCTGTTAGATTTATATATTAACTAGCGAGCCGCCCCGGCTTCGCACGGTTTAATTATACGTATAAAACTTCCTCTTGAATCACTCTATCTATTAAAAAAAACCGCATCAAAATCCGTTGCGTAGTTTTAAAGATATAAGCGTTCAAAGGGACATAATGACATAGGGACAGAGAAAGCGACTTTATTTTATACTATGTAGTGAAGATTTAGATATTAAATAACCAACTGTCCTAGGGTTGCCCAGGATAGTTGGTTATTTAAGAAGACAGATCGTTATCTGACACCAAACAACGAAGAGCTTATGGATACTACAAAACCTAACTGATATTTAAACTAATTCCTTAAAAATCTAAGAGTCACCGGAAGCCAGAGTGCCCAGAATGCTGGCAGCATTGCCACGTTGAATAACAATGCTGATTCGTTGAACAAATTAGTTGTTATCATTCCGACCACCTGTGAAATCATGAGAAGTTGGCAAGATCTTTGATATTAATAATTTTGGTAAGATCTTTACGAAGTGCACCTCAAGGATCAAGGTTTCCGTTAATGGCTCAAATAGGTAACCTCGATCAAGATTGGCGTATTTTGTTTCAGTGTCCTTTATAAATGACTAGCGACCCGCCCCGGCTTCGCACGGTTATTATACGTATAAACCTTCCTCTTGAATCACTCTATCTATTAAAAAACCGCATCAAAATCCGTTGCGTAGTTTTAAAGATTTAAGCATTCAAAGGGACATAGGGATATAGGGACATAGGGACAGATAAAGCGACTTTGTTTTATACTATGTTAAACATAGTAAAAAGTTAAACATAAAAAGTTTAACATAGTAAAAGTTTAATATGAATACAACAAAGTATTTTAAACTTTTAAAACTGTGTAAGAACTTTGTTTTAATTCTTTATGTACTTTTATTAGGAGGTAAGATATTTCCTGCAAAATATATTATTTGGACCAACCTGTTTCATCAGCATCATTTTCTCCACATGTTCTTTGATAATTTCAGCTTTGCTCCTAACTGGAACTTGGTACTTGTAAACGTGTTCCCTTGTCAGGTTAACCTGTAATAACGTTATGTACTTTTAATTGAATAAATAAAATAAATGTTGCATAAATAAAAATACGACTGTTTACAATAAACATATTGGACTGAAAAAAAACGACCTACATGCAATAAAAACCTCCAACTTACCCCGTGGATGTCACAACAGCCGATTATGAGTATCTAGAAGGCTAGATGGCTAGACGGATAGAGATCTTTTTATTGCTCACTTTGAAATAAATTACAAAAAGTGAAACATATAACAGAATATGTGAAAACTCAACGTAGCCGCACAGTTGCGACTCATCATCATCATCATCAACCTATATTAGTCCACAGCTGGACATAGGCCTTCCCTAATGAGCGCCCTAGTGCCCCGTCTTTAGCTTGCCGTATCCAGCATCTGCCACCAGTCTTTCGCAGATCGTCTTTCAACCTGGCCGGAGGGCATCCTACGCTACGTTCGCCGAGTCGCGGTGACCTCTCAAGGACACGTTGAAGAACTGACAACCGTTGGACGGTTGGCCGGCCCACTGCCACTTTAGCTTGCTAATTCTTTGAGCTATGTGATGTATGCGTTACGAATCTTGTCCTTCAGAGAAACTCCGAGCATAGCTCTTTCCATAGCTCGCTGAGCGACTTCTCAAGACAGTTTTTACCTAACTGCACAATCTGCCTAAGGTAAGTGTACTCGGAAACAATATCAAGAAGGTGACCTTTTACGACGATCGGACCTGGAACAATGTGGCCAAAGATTATGACTTTGGTTTTATCCAAATTCATGACAAGACAGATGCATTGCGAGGCGGAGGCTAGGCCGTTCAGCATTTAGGTGAGCTTCTCTAGCGACTTTGACGTTACGACTATATCATCAACTAATGGCAGCTGCGTCTAGATCGCTAGAAACCAGTGAAGAAAGGGCTGTGCGGCTTACAGCTGATCGAGAATGCCATACGTTGTCACCAGTCTCGATCGCTGGAAACCAGCCAAGAAAGGGATGTACAGCTTACAGCTGCTCGAGAACGCCATACGTTGTCACGAGTCTCGATCGCTGGAAACCAGCCAAGAAAGGGATGTACAGCTTACAGCTGCTCGAGAACGCCATACGTTGTCACGAGTCTCAATCGCTGGAAACCAGCCAAGAAAGGGATGTACAGCTTACAGCTGCTTGAGAACGCCATACGTTGTCACGAGTCTCGATCGCTGGAAACCAGCCAAGAAAGGGATGTACAGCTTACAGCTGCTCGAGAACGCCATACGTTGTCACGAGTCTCGATCGCTGGAAACCAGCCAAGAAAGGGATGTACGTACAGCTTACAGCTGCTCGAGAACGCCATACGTTGTCAGGAGTCACGAGAGACCTTTACTGAAAGAGAGTCTCGCTCTCGCTTGAGCTCTCAGCGTAGCCGCACGGCTAAGTCTCGATCACTTGAAACCTGGCGAGAAAGGGATTACTGCATTGTAAGGTTTACAGCTGATCAAGAACGCCAAATGTTGTCACGAGTCTCAGAGACCTTTAATGAAAGAGAGTCTCGCTTGAGCGCTCAGCGTAGCCGCACGGTTGCGTTTCGATCGCTGGAAACCAGCCAAGAAAGAGAAGCACAACTTACACCTGATCGTGAGAGTCATTCATTATCTTACGCCTCACAAACTTTAACTCAGCGTGAGTGGCATTTACGTAACTCTCAAAATACTGATAGAGCTTAAGAAAGTGATGATCGACACCAGCAACTGTTAGATTTATCCAGGGATGGATATGAATGCATGCATCAGGAATGTGAGCATGTTATTACTAAGAGAAAGGTAGAGAGTACCTAAATGAAATACTACAGCAAGAAACCGAAGAACAACACCAAGCTCGGTTGGAATCTGATCGACTTTGATACTCGATCAATAGAATTTCGTTTTCATCTGAAGATTTAGATGCTTTCAAAACCCCTGGATGGAGAACGAAAAAGAAGCATTATAAGGTATTTCAATGTACAAATTATTACATTACAAGTAATAAAAAATACCACACGAACGAAGTCGCGGCACTAGTGAAGAATAAATCCTTACTTACTAAAAATATAAACGCGAAAGTTTGTATGGATGGATGAATGTTTTGTTCCTCCTTCGCGCATAAACTACTTGAACGTATTAGGTTAAAATTGTGAATAGAATTTGTTCTAGCTCGCTTTTCATCCCGTAAACAGTTCGCATGATATATAAATAGCCTTGAGACGATGAATGAATGAATGAACACTTTATTTGTACTCAAGAAAACATTTAAAGAGCTTATATCTAATTTAAAAATAATAAACAGTACAAAAAGGCGGCCTTATCGCTGAGAGCGATTTCTCCCAGGCAACCTTTTATTTAGAGAAGCATAGATACAAGAATTGGGTAGGTAGTGCAGTGCACAGATAGAAAATAATAATAATAATAATAAAATTTACAGATACATTAAAAACATACAATACATAACCTTCCGACGATTTCATAGAAAAAAGAGATTTCGGTACTAAATAAATATGATGCTAGTACTAAATACCAACTTATACATCTATCTATACTTATAATAAAACTGTAACAGGTCAAATTCTGTACATTGAAGATATTTTGAAAATTTTTTTTGGAGGGCTTTCTATTATCGATACTCAAGCCAAAACTGTAATTTTTTTCATTCATGTCTGTCTGTCTGTCTGTCTGTCTGTCTGTCTGTCTGTCTGTCTGTCTGTATCGTAAACGCGCATCACGCCGAAACTACTTGATGGATTGAAATGAAACTCGGCATGATTATAGGTCATAATACGAGGAAGGACATAGGATACTTTTTATCCCGGAATTCAGTAAGGTTCCCCTGGGAGAGAGGGTGAAAGAAAAATTCTTTAACCACGCATGACGCCGAAACTGCTGAATGAGTTGGAATGAAACTCGGGACGATTTGAGTTCATAGTACAAGGAAGGACATGGAATACTTTTTATCCCGGAATTCTGTAAGGTTCCCCTGGGAGAGAGGGTGAAAGAAAATTATTTAACTACGCATCACGACGGAATTGAATTAATTCGAATGGAACTCGGGACGATTGGACATGGGTTACATTTTATCCCGGAATTCAGTTTGGTTCCCCTGGGCTATACGGGTTTTCAAAAATTTCTCACAGCATCTGAACGACGCGTACACCAGCATCTGAACGACGCGTACACACGCGTCGTTCAGTGATGCTGTGAGAAATTTTTGAAGACCCGTATAGCCCAGGGGAACCTAACTGAATTGAACTGATAAACGCGAAAGTTCGTAAGTATGAATGGATAGATTGGATGGATGTTTGTTACTCTTTCACGCTAAAACTGCTGAACGGATCTGAATGAAATTTGGCACAGAGATAGATTGTAAGCTGGAATAACACATAGGCTTTATTTTATCCCGAAAATCCCACGGGAAAGGGAATTACGGAAGTAAAATCGCAAGTACTCGAAATACTAATCATGCGCAGACGAAGTCGCGGGCACCAGCTAGTACTATTATATAAATAAAAATACATACATACTTATCTACTTTTTATAATGGGAAACTAGAGTGTGTTCAGAGGCAGCAGGACAAATAGTGTCACCATACCCTTGAATATTGGAAGTGATTTTGCACACCTTACTGAGACCGGCTATGTTTTCCAGAGTTTAACAGCTCGGTTAGTAAATTTAGTTATCGTAGAAGAAAGAAGAGTGTTTAAGGACTTTAAGTACAAGAGTTTCAGATTAGCCCAGAGAAAGAGCGTGAGAATGATAGAGAAAAGTGAAACGTGCTTGAGATAGCGGGGGTCAGAAGCGAGAAATAACACATTAAAAGAGAGACAGGATGTGGCTATTAGGGTATATCTGAACGTGTAACCATTTGACCTTTCTGCGAAATTTCAAGACGATCATATTTGTGAAAGCCTTATAAACCTTATCTCTATTTGTAGAGGTGCTCAGTTAGGTCAAGAAAGGAGGAATCATCACAATCAAGAACTGGAAGGACAAGAGACTATGCAAGAAAAACTTTAGTGGCGTTAGGGAGAAAGTTATGTAGTCTTCAAAGGAAACCAGCTGAAGCAAACATCCTACGGCTAATTTCAGAAACCCGAAGTCCCCAAGATAGATTTCTGTCAATGAGGACACCTTAATTTTTCACCGTTTCTCTTAGCTTTATAAGAGTCCCATAAAAGACCATTTCCTAATCTGACCTACACCTACGTTTTTGGTAGATGCAAAGGGAGACCAGCAATTACGCATTGAGGAGAAGCTAGTCTATCATAAAGAAAAAAAACAGTCCTTCTCCAAAGCTGATCGGGAAACCAGCTTTAAAAAACCTGTTATTATACAAGCCATTGACTCACTTCATTCAACCATGGAGGATCCAGTTGGATTTTCTTAGCTTTCTCAGGCTTGTTTGTGTTTACCGGCGCTTCTTCCTGTAAATCACAATTTAAACTATTTAGACGCACAAAGGCACCGCTCTTTCACCGGGCTTATTTCTATGAGTAGGATGTGTGAGCGATCATTATCATCTTGATATAAAAAGGAATTTGATATTTTTAGTAGAGACGATAGCACGGGTGTTTCTAGCACACGCTGACTCGCCGTTACCATGGCCGTTACGACACAAGTTAAATGCTTAAGTCCCTGAACGGACCAAAACCAAAATATTACATAATTTTAACTATGACAATCTTGATTTCCTGTACCCTTTGCGAAATCCATTCTTCCGCTTAGACTTGTAGAGCGTAACAAAGATACCTTTTACATCCGAACATTATACTCTCGAAGAACATAACCTTACGCATTCGGGCAAAAATTCAAGCAAAGTTAGTTTGTGAAAACTTACACAGTTTGGGACTTCCAGGGAAGATTTCTTAGTATTGTTACTGTTGCTGGCAGATTCAGAGTTCAGGTAGTTAGAGTAGAAGGAGGAATAAGTGCTGGAATCACCGCTTCCTTCATTGTAGGACGCGCTCGTGGGTATCTGTGCCCCTTCCTGGGTATCTGGCTTAGGCGGCCCCGTTTCCACGAACTGAGGAAAACTGAACGTTATGATACGAAATGGAAGGTCGATTTTGAATTGATTCGTTTTTGGAAGGTCTCTTTGACTTGCTACTCACGATTAAGCGTTATACCGTCAATGTTTTAATAAGTTATTTTGATCAGTGAATTCTAAAATCCTAAGCCGGCTAGTTAGTTTTAAGTGATTGAGAAATAACACTACTAAGAAATTTTCAATAAATAATCACCCCTGCCCTAATAAAATAGTCGAAATATGAAACTCGTTTTTCTATCACTCACCTAATAAATACCTCGATAAGTACCTACAGAACTTGATAACTTGAAGTTATGAAGCAGTACAGGCCGCCCCTTTACTGTACCTGTACTATTTTTTGATGGTATAACACAAATAATCATGGAAATTAATCAATTGCAGTTCAATTAATCAAATACCTTACATATTTTATCATAATCATCGTCTACCTATATCAGCCCACTGCTGGACATAAACCTATCCTAATAAGCGCCATAATAGATATTTTATAGAAGCCGCGAGGAGCACCTAGTTTTTCACAATAAGATCAAAATGCGTTTTCATGAGTGATCTTAAAAGACTAGCTAGTTGATGTAGGTATATCATCATCATCCTCAGCCTATATTAGTTTACTACTGGACATAGGCCTCCCCTACCGCATAGGTTTAGTTTACGACTGGACAAAGGCCTCCCCTACCGCATAGGTATACATAGGTAGGTATAACTTCAATTCAAATACCTCTATGATGATCTTAGGCGTCTGCCTCACCGGGTTGACTTCCTACAAAGAATTGAAACTGTAGTGCTAGATGGGTAAAGTAATCATAAAACTGATACATAAAACAGAACCTAAAACCTTTCATCACCATGTACGTAACAGGCTGTCTGTATCATCATCATCGTATATTAGCCTTCTGCTGGTCATAGGTTTCCCTTGAGAGGGCGTCAATGTTTGCAGAGTTGTGTTCTCCACTCAACTATGGTGTAATATTTTTGGATATTTCCAAACTTGTGGAAGTAAAAATTTCATGAGGTTAACTTTAGTACCTAATACTAAAACAAAGTATGTACAAATGTATGTATGTATAAAAGTATGTACATCTGTACACCAGCCATTAAATTTTACTTAGATTTTCAAAAAATATTTTTTTTTATTTATGCTTGCGATCTTTGAAGTCACAAGATAACATTTTAAGTCTTGGACTTCATGTTTGTAAAATCTGCAAATATTTCTTCCGGGTTCTGGCTGATTTCTATGTACCTAATAATAAAAGATATCTATGTAATGTTATTGTATTAAGTCTATCAGTATCTAGTGCCCATAACACAACCTCTGCTTAGCTTCGGGCTAGATGATGCTGTGTGGATAGTTTAGCATTATTTATTTATTAATTGACCCTTACAAGTCCTAAACCACATTTAAAGTAAAACCTACCGTGGGATTGTTGCTAGGCGCCGCTGTCTGTTCCATCGGAGTGGCGGATTGAGTCGATTCCTTGAACTTGTTGACATTACGGACCCGAGACATAATTTCCACATGTTTTTTCAAAATGTCCGACATAGGCGCCGAGTACATGAAATAGCTCTCATGCAGTAATTTGGGGAAGTACCAGGACACTGGAAGAAGATGACTTAATAAGTATATGGCGGGTGGTCAATACGTAGATATCTTGGAAATTTTTGCTTGCTATAACCATTGAGGCGACTATCCGTGCACTAACCAACCAACAGGTATGATATGGCAAGGCGATCATTATAAAAAGTATTGTTAATTCATACTAGTACATAGTGTAACCCTGAGGATATAGGCTGCCTTATATTATGTCTCAAAAGTTTATCTAAAACAGGTTGAATAGCGAATGGAATTTTATTTAGTTGTAGCGACATCTATATCCAATAGAAAAAAAATAAAAACAAGTAAGGGCTGTAAAAACCTCTAGGAAAACCGGCTAGATGGCGCTAGATCTGTGTGGTAAAAAGTATAGTTACGGCTTTAGCACACTTAAGCGTTCGTATGCGGCTGCAAATAAAACGAAAAAACTGAAACGCTATGTCTCTCTCTGGCACATGGCTAAATGAAATAGTTGCGTCCTTGTCGGTATTTTTTTACGCAAGGAACTGCAAAATTACGCAGAAGTTTCGCTTACGAACGCGTAGGTGTGCAAAATTCTACCACGTGAGCTAAACCCCGGGCAAATATTTAGAAATGCGACAATGCTAAAAGTATAAAACAAATAAGGCTCAAATTTGCACGCATGCAAGTTCTGCCCTGGACCATTTTATCTTGGAAAAACCGGAAAACTGAGGGTGGGAAATAGTAAACAGCTAGAATTTTTAAAACACGACGTGTCCCCACTCGTTAGATAGAGACATATCAGTCATCTAGTACCCATAACACTAGCTTGGGGCTAGATAGAGATGATGCTGTGTGGATCGTCCATTGAAAAAAAAAACTCTATCATTAATGATCTTCCTCAAAGAAGTACGAATTAGGGATTCGATCACTCATAATCAATCCTTACAAAATTATATGATGTTTAGGTAAAGACAACACAATCCGGAGACAGGTTTAGTGGCGTTCGTAATGAGAGGCATATTTCCAGCAGTGTGTAGTGAAGGCATTTGTTTAACTTACTTTCTTTCGACTCGTTTAGCTGGCCCTCAGCTTCCTTGTAGGGCGGTGGATTCATTTGGGGCCAATCCGGGACCAATCCAAGGGAGGTTCGGTACATCGGTGGTGATTGACCTGAAAAACACAATGTATTTTTAGGTCGCAGCTTAAAATCAACTGCTCCATTTCATCTTAGCTTGTTAATTTCGCGATAGCCGACTAAGTCGCTATTCATATTGCCGCGTAATGGACTGAAAATGAATTTCCGCAACGAAATTTTATAACTATGGCATAATAAACTTTATGTCAACACAAACAAAACAAACTATACGAGGAATAGCTTCTCGAGAATGCGCGTGGATTCTCAGAAAGACGCGCGTCCTCTTTTATGTCTTGCATTAAGTTTGATTGTTTTACAATACAATACACAAAAAGTACCTTATGCTATGTACAATTTCGTTGCAAAAATTAGCTTCCAATCCAGAAATTTTACCTAAGTCGACTCTTACGACATTCACGAGATGGAAGGTCGATTTTAAGCCGCCTCTAGATATTATATTGTATTTTGGTTTACTTTATCGTGTCTTGATGAGGATATCCGCTAATGAAGCAATAAGCTGACAAATTTTCACATATTATTAATTTTTAATGAAGAAGTCAATTTTGGTGGTCAATTCTATATCATTTTTCATTGATTAATTTTATTGTTTGTCAAAAATATTGTATAGTCATTATAGGTCATTTTACTGGATTTTTTATGTTTTAGGTACTTTATTCAAACGGTTTATATGTATATTATTTTTTGTATGTATTGTGTTAGTGTACGCGACGCGTTGGTTTGGTTCCGACGGAAGATCAGCGTTGTGATAGCTATGCACAATGGCTATTACAACATAAAGCTGAGTCGGACGCCATTTTATAGCATTTAAGTTTTTTTATTAATTAGTACCTAACTACTTATGTAATTCATGGTGTTGGGTAATTTAAGAAATTAGGTAATTAACTTAGTAGTAAGTAATTTGTAAATGCTTTAAATAAAGATTTTCTTATTCTTATTCTTAGTGTAGGTGCTGAACAATCTGAACATGGTGATGTTTGATGTATAATGACTGATGTATAAACTGGTTAATGTTATCGTAATGCATCTGCTGCGGTCATGTCTTACAACTGTTTAGCTAGGAACGTTCCAGCCAAGGTGTTATAGTCAAACTGTGATACTGGATGCGGCTTAAGGGTAAGCAGTGGGCCAGTAAAGGTGGGTGCTTAACTTACTTCGGTAGGAGTTAGGGCGGTTGATCTCAGGATAAGGGCTGTTTATCTGAGGGAAAGGCCTGTTCAACTGAGGGTAATGGCTTTTCATCTGAGGGTAAGGGCCGTTCCTATGAGTGTGAGTTTGGCTCGTCTGGGACTTAGGACCGCTCGTTTGAGACTTAGGGTTTTTTGGGAGGAAGTGGGCGGAGGCGGTAGGTTGCGGCGCTTCTGGTAGGGAGTAATTCATCGATACTAGGGTCTCTGAAAATACAATAGAATTTATTACAACGGAATATAAAACATTTATTAAAGTAAATTACAAGTTCTATTTTCAATTGAAATTAATGGCTAACCGCAGACTGTTGCATCAAGTCTAGAGGTATACATGTCAAGACCAGTCGGAAGCGTCCTCAAGACGCCCCAGGACATTCTAAGAAATACAAAGAAAATAAACGTAATCTGACTGTAAAATATCAGTGTTTGTGTATGTCAAAGTTCAGATAGATCGGACTGAAATAGTAAAGAATAGGTATTTCTAAGCCCGGGATAAATTTAGGTTACGTTTGATCCCTAAAATCGCGTGCAAAGCCGGGTGCATAAGTTAGAACACATTCTAACAAATAATAATCTTACTATTATTATAAATGGAAAAGTCTGTGTGAATGTTTGTTATGAGTAATCTCCGTAATTACATAAGTTATTTAGATGAAATTTGGTACGTAGATATTTTAGGACCTAGAATAAGACATAGGCTATTAAAATTTGGAAACTTTAACCTCTGAGGGGGTTAAATAGGGTGGTAAAGTTTGTATAGAAAATATTTTTTTCTTGGTTCGATTCACTCAAAACTTGGTATAAATAAACTATGCAGTGAATAATCTATAAGTTTTTTATTTTTACACAATAACCTCTAGGGGTGCATAATATTTCTGTACGAAAAAAAATCTTTGGTTCGCGGGCGGAGCCGCGGGGCGCATCTAGTAACAAATAATTCGGCAGTCCATACAACATCATCTAGCCCCAAGCTAAGCAGAACTTGTGTTATGGGTACTACTAGATGACATATATATTTAATACAATATATTACACATCCGTACGCCAACTTTTTTGGCGCAGCGGACGAAGATCAACTTGTGACGCAGAGTGGGAGGTTGCGGATTCGATTTCCGCCTCGGGACAAATGTCTGTACGATCTGCAGATATTTGTTCAGGGTTTTCTGGTTGTTTCCTATGTAAGTATAATAAAATATCATTCATGTGTAGTGTAATTAGTGAATATTAGGATTTTTTTGGACATGGGCCTCCCCTAATGTGCGCCATAGCATCCAATCTTCCGCTTGCGTCAAAGATATAGTTTACCGAGTCACGGTCTCCACTCAAGAACACGTTTACCCCAACGGTTGAAGATATGGCCGGCCCACTGCCACTTCAGCTTGCTAATTATTTGAGCTATGTCGATAACCTTGGTTCTCTGTCGAATGAATTAATTCCTAATCCTATCCTTCAGATAAACTCCGAGCATAACTCGCTGAGCGACTTTGAACTGGTGTTCCAGCCCTACCGTGAGTGTCCACGTCTCAGCTCCAAAGGCCCATTTCTTACAGACGAACTTTATATGAGTTTCTTTGAAGGACAGGATTCATAACGAATACATCCGACAGAGAACCAAAGTTATCGACATAGCTCAAAGAACAAGTAAGCTGAAGTGGCAGTGGGTCGGCCATATCTCGCGATGAACCGATAACCGTTGTGGTGAACGTGTTCTTGAGTGGAAACCGCAACTAGGCAAACGTAGTGACACCCTCAGGTCAGGTGGGATGACGATCTGCGAAAGACTGCTGGCAGATGCTAGATGCGACAAGCTGAAGACAGGGCGCTATGACGCTCATAGGGGAGACCTATGTCCACTGTCCAGCAATGGACTAATATAGGTTGATGATGATGAACATAACCAGCTTGGAGGTTGGCGAAAAGGCACGTAGTGTCTCTTTTTGAAAAGTTAGATTAAGCAAGAAAAGTGTTGAAATTATCTTACTGACGATAGGTAGTAAGGGCATATTATCTCAGTAGAACGCAACCTAGAATATTCAAAAGTAGAGTTCAAATTGACTTACCTCCAACAGTTTTGGTTGGGCTTTGGGTTAGCATTGGGGTTGGAGTTGGGCTTGGCCGTGCCGGTTCACGTATGACACTAGCTCTGCTGTCCCGGCGCTTCTTTGGCGGGATCGGATGTTCAATGTAAGTTGAAGGGCGCTTCTGGATGTTACTCTGTTCAGATTTTAAGTTATTCTTACTCTGCGAAAGTAATAATGGCTTATAAGAATAGCAAAAAGGCCTGTTGGATCTCACTTCTTCCTTCCTTGGCTTCCGCTAGAAGCATCACTACATAGTATAAAACAAAGTCGCTTTTTCTGTTCCTATTTCCTTATGTCCCTTTAACTGCTTAAATCTTTAAAACTACGCAACGGATTTTTATGCGGTTTTTGTAATAGATAGAGTGATTCAAGAGGAAGGTTTATATGTTTAATAAAACCGTGCGAAGCCGGGGCGGGTCACTAGTTAGTTGTAAAGTTTGACTTGGACACCAAAGAATAGTCCTCTCAAACTCAGCTCCTTGGTATCTTAAGACGACAGGAACCTACCTTGTAACAACCTGAGTTTTTAAAATGTTTTGTTCCAATCGGTTTCATCCGCTAATAATGTTAAGACCACGTTGAGACAGACATAATACTAGATGTATGATTAGCAGTCGTCGGAAAAAGCGGAGCTAAAATACCTAAGTACAAAGAACAGAGTCAAATAAAGTGGAGACTTCCTTACTACAAGAATTTATTTTCGGCCCAATTAGGCCGAAAATTAAAAGAATTTTCACAGTGAGTAAGTACATTTAAAGTTAATGTTAATAATATAGTGAACTAATTCAAAGCATTTGTCAATTGCAATGATTATACAAAATGAAAAAATGGTATGAAAAGTATATTTTTTTACCTTCAATTTGTAAGATATTCAAAAGCTAATAAGCTAGTATGTAAATAACATTACCCTCTACGCCTTTTTAATTGAATTGTTCGAACGAATAAAAAAAATCCCTCCTAATTTAAAAAAAAAAAAATAGTGCGTGTTTTTTTTTAAAAAAACCAGAACCGAAAATTACTTCAATAGTTGTTTTACTGTATTAATTTTAGATTTAATTTAGTAAAGTCCCGAAAACGGAAATATTGGGCCGGAAAATATTGAGGCCTCAGGCGTCTCCAATTATCTCTGTTAGTTTTCGAACAGTAGGTATTTTAGCTCCGATTTTTCTGACCACTGATGATTAGTATAATAGCTAATGTACAGCTGACATTAGGCAACCATTCTCTGATTTAATGATGATGTTTACCTTATTGGCGTTGATAGCATCTGTTGGCTGGAAGCTAGCGTTGCATCGTTCTAAATGTTCCTTTCTGTTCTGCATTCTTCGGTTAGAGTTGATTTTATCTGTAGGAACATCGCGCTGAATCTCAGCTAACTTCCTTTTCATGTTACTGTTGTGCCTAGAAGATACAATTACAATGATTAGTTGAGTTGGTTAATATGTAAGATATTGTATTTGTTTTTATAAGGTGAAAAATGGGCCTTCATTCAATGCAAGCAAGGTTTATGTGGCTGTGTAAGAATTAAGAGTTTATTTTAATTTAAGGAATTTACGAATTCTCTTGTGGAGAAACGATAACTAAATTAATATGAGAAGGTTTCAGTTTTCTAAATGAATCATAATAAAACTAACCTAAAATCCAAAACTAACAACATAATTTTTCCACTGTGGACGTCATTATCATCAGCCTATATCAGTCCACAGCTGGACATAGACGTCCACTAATAAGCGCCATAGCGCCCGTCTTCAGCTTGCCGTATCCAGCATTTGCCTATGATAAATTAATTACATAGTATTTATTAAACAACTTTATTAACAACGAAAATTACAAGCAAAGGAATAGAAAAATTACAACTAGTATTTACAATTGAAACCATTGAGCTAACTGCAGACGGTTGCAAACAGTCTAAAGGTAGCTCAATTGATCCATGTCGATACCAGTCGGAAGCGTCCCCAAGACACTGGCTGCATTACCACGCTGTATGGCAATGCTGATGCGCTGAGACATACATGATTACATAGTTAAATTAATACCCATTTCGATTATTACATCGAAGTAATGGTAATGCGATCAATCTGAAAACACACTGGCACTTGATGGATCTTATTCATCTACCAAACTCATCTCAGTCACGTGCCAATCTTAGATGGTGGAGAACGGTTAAACGTCCTGTCGTTATTTAATTGACTTGTTAGGTCTGTATTCTACTATATCCAACCAATAATATAAAGGCAAAAGTTGAGATACTCATAAATCTATCCACCCAGGATGGATAATAGTGGAAAAACGGTTGTAATTAACGTATCCATTAATGAGCTCAAGAGAATCAGACTGGTCGTCAACCATTAAGTACGGATGGGAACACTTATTCGACACAACAGACACGTAGTAAATCAAACTACATATAAGAAAGTGAATTGAATTGAATAGTAATCGTTAACAATGCAGTATTTAGGTACATACTTCATTAGCAATGACTCAGTCAGTCTCTCGCTTAGGTTTTCCGATAAACCGGAGGGTGTCATGTTTGTAGGCGATGTGCTGGTGACGATAGCCCCATCGGCAGAGTTTTCCGGGTTAAGTGATAAAACAGATCTGGAAAGGACACTTATCTTACTATTACAATAAATGGGAAAGTCTTTGTGAATGTTTGTTCCTTATAAGTAATATCTGGTAAATGAAATTTGGTATGGTGATAGTTTAGGACCTAGAATAATACATACCACCTCCGAGGGTATTAAATAGGGTGGTAAGTTTGTATGGATAATTATTATTCCTTGGTTTTACACCAGAAAAAGAACATTACAAAAAGGAACATAACATAAGACAAGTACAATGGGTGGCCTTATCGCTTAGAAGCGATACCTTATTCTATAGATGCTACAATTCTTACTTTTCTTTGGTCAGCGTTTGCTGGTCGATGAGCAGGCCAGCGGAATCATTATCGACAAGCATGGCGGGAATGGACACATGGTTATAGTAGGCCTTCTGTCTTTCGAAATATCTGCAAGAAGAATAATTTGAATCGTATCAACAGAATCATACCTCCAAGAAGTATTATCGCTGCAAGATCGACGCAATCCTTTAAAAACAAGCTGAAGAACTGGCTTACCGAGCAAGCTCTTTAAAGGGTTGACGAGTTTTTTCATGACAACTAGCTTACGGTGTAACTGTAGCGAATTATATTTATTAATTGCTGATTATTTTGATTGAATTATTTTAAATTTAATTATTATTGTTATTTTATAAGATTATTTTTTAATGACGATACCTGTCCAATTTGAGAATTTTTTTTTTTTATTAATTATTGTTCTAAAATGTAATTTTGATCAATGTTATTTTTCTATGACCTGTAACAACTGTTATTAATAAAATATTTGAATCTGAATCATATGATGACTGATGCGCCGGCTGCGCGAAAGCTACAACAGCTACCTGCAGCTCATTGCTGAGAGGCTAGACACTGACTGTCTTTATGGGACACTGGACAAGAGCATACATAGTGCTCTCTTGACCAGTGTTCCTTAAATACTTTTTACTTTTAGTGATTTTAAATTTATATTGTATTTTAAATTTAATGCCTTTTTGATTTAAGTTATTACTTGTGATTTATAATTTAGTATTGATTTTATTTTAATTTTGCACTTTTTCAAATATGGACACTTTAATTTATGTATAAACCTATTTCTAACGAATGTTGTCTGAAATAAGCGAATTGAATTGAATAAAGTTGCTTTTGGCTGATCTTTAGGTGTCTTTTGGTTGGAAGCTTTTGTTAGAAATGTTATGATTGACAGAGGTTTTCAGGAAATTATTTATGTTGTTGTTTGATTTTTGTATCATCATCATCATCAGCACTCTACATTAGTCCACTGCTGGACACAGGCCTCTCCTAATGAGCGCCATAGCAGCTCGCTCGCTTCAGCTCGCTGCAACCAGCATCTGCCAGCCGTTTTTCGCAGATCGTCATCACACCTGGCCGGAAGGCGTCCTACACTACGTTTGATTTTTGCATATTCAACCAGAAATTCATAGCTAGTGATTTCAAGTAAAT
The DNA here is from genome assembly GCA_944547425.1 of Eupithecia centaureata. Lineage (NCBI taxonomy): Eukaryota > Metazoa > Arthropoda > Insecta > Lepidoptera > Geometridae > Eupithecia > Eupithecia centaureata. The sequence continues at coordinate 12,547,968 of OX155675.1, forward strand.
TCTAGCTTTATCAACATTCTAGAAGAAACCAATCTTGGCGATCTGCTGCCATTCCCTCTAGTTAGTTTAATTAGTCACTAAAACCGACTCGATTTTACAAAACGCTACGAGTTTTTACTGAATTATTGATGTACAGCTGTAATAAAGTGGTCCTTCGAGCCGCTTTATTACAGCTGTACATCAATAATTCAGTAAAAACTCGTAGCTTTTATAAAATCGTGTCGGTTTTATTTTCACAAATTTTCTGACAACAAAAGAAAAAAAAACAATTGACAAAAGCATGAAAAAGAAAAGTTCAAATTTCTAACAAAGAGGTCATAGTCTACACTATTTAAAATCAACCAAAGAGGCCGTCGTCTACAGTTACTTTTCATAGGATCGATTGGAGTGATCGATTGTTTCGTTGCGACCGCTATACCTTGCCTTATAAGGAATCACTACATATTATAAAACATAGTAGCTTTTTCTTTCCCTATTTCCCTATGTCCCTTTGACTGCTTAAATCTTTAAAACAACGCAATGGATTTTGATGCGGTTTTTTTAATAGTTAGAGTGGTTCAAGAGGAAGGTTTATACGTATCATAAAAATGTACGAGGCCGTCGCTAGTAAATTAAAAAAACTCACCTCTGTAAATTCTCGTTGAAGTTCATCTGATTGTAGCTCAGTGGACTGTCGGTATCATCGCTCTCATGGTGTGGAGATATACCGCCCAGTGAAATTGTTTCACGATCCTATTGGAGGAAGAATTACCTTCGTTATTAGTTGTCTGACTTTCAAGCTGACTGTAGTGGGCTATTTAGGGTGACAAAACTAAATCGAGCTGTACTGCGCTGTGCTATGTTTTGTCAACAGATTGACGCAGCACAGCACAGCGCAGCACAGCATGGTTAGTTTGTATCCTCATTAAAACAATAGACGAGCGAGTTGACGTTGACACAGCACAGCGCAGTACAGCGCAGCACAGCTCGATTTAGTTTTGTCACCCTTAGAAATTGGGCTTGGGTCTAGTAAGCTCGTTTGCTCTCAAACACTACACTATTGTCCTGCGCACGTGACTGGTCCCCATTAAGACTGGCCATAATACAGTACAGTTGTTCTCCGTGAGTAATTTTGTTTACGGCCAGTCTTAAAGGCGACCAGCGGTACCCAAAATTACTCTAGGCGAACAAATGTACTGAGTGTATTTTCCTCAGAAATCCCCGCATTCGGGTGACAAAACTAAATCGAGCTGTGCTGCGCTGTACTGCGCTGTGCTATGTTTGGTCAACTCATTGACGCAGCACAGCACAGCGCAACACAGCATGGTTTGTTTGTATACTCATTAAAATATTAGACGAGCGAGTTGACGTTGACACAGCACAGCGCAGTACAGCGCAGCACAGCTCGATTTAGATTTGTCACCCTTCTGCTATCAAAACGTGTCGTCAACCGATATAAGCATTATTATCATACCACACAATGAGATCAGAGATATTATTCTTAAGAAGCAAAATGGCCAATTCAAGATGAAAATTGAAAGCCATTCGTACCAAGCTGGCTGGCTGTGCCGGCCAAGTCAGCGCAGAATCGCCATTTCGAGACTAAAAGATAAAAACTTCAGACTTACAAAGGCCTTTATATTGATGCTTAATTCATTGTCCACCTTGGGTTTTTCAAGAAGGTTCTCCATCATGTTTGCTATTTCTTCGACGCGCTTGACTATCTTCTCCTTTGTCGCCTCGGCGACTTTTATTGGCACCTGCGTAATATAAATAAATGAACCTTCTAGGACTCATAAAACACACATGCTTGTGCATATGTCCTGCGCAGCTAGCTAGAATCCGTTATGACTGGATTCCCTGACTGAGATTCGGCTCGAAGGACATCATAATCAGAGTATACAGGGTTTATAGTGTACACTACGCCTAAAAGTTTTTTCAAAATTTATATAACAAACTTTTTTATACCTCAAAAACTACTGGTTAAATTGATGAAATTTAAATGGGACCACGCGACAAGCTCCTACTTTCGAATTAAAAAAGAATCTGTAATGTATTGTATGGAGTATAATCAGTTATCTAGTATCCATAACACAAGCTCTGCTTAAAGATAGATATTTATAAGTATTTTTGTGAGGTACATTAAAAATACCCAGAACCTCGAAACTAATATTTACAAATAACATTGCAAAACTCCTGAGTCGCAGGCGAACTTTCGCCCACCTCACCAATTCGGTCGTCACATGGAACATCTATTTTTTTTTTTTCAAATAACCAAAGGAAACTTACTTCGTTAATAATCTTGATAATTTCTTCTTTGTACGTATTGATAGTTTTAGTTTTCAGTGCCTCTTGGTCGGTCAGTTCCACGGTGATTTCAGGGGGTGGGGGTGGTTCTTTGAACACATCTGGGTTGGTAGGGCCCTGTAAGTTTATGCTCAAAATAAAAACTTTGGCAAGATCACTTTTCCTACTAATAATAAACAAGTGATGTAGTTCTAGCTGTGAAATAAAACTTAGGCTACTGCTTATCCCATGCATCAGTTCATAAGGGATATAAATAATCTTGATATATTTCCATAGAAACAAAACGTGCGAACCCGTTGGCTGATACTAGTACGGTATAAAATTTGATTGATACTGTATGGTGAGCGCCGAAAAAAAGAAAGAAGAGA